>OX382301.1:18913035-20163035 GCA_947507805.1 Aporophyla nigra | reverse complement strand
ACACGGGTGGTTTTACTCAGTAGAAGTCTGACAGACCTGCCCTGAGGCGAACGGAAAATACCCAAAAAAAAAAAAGATCTGTTACAATATATAAACATCCTAAGATATAAACTTGAAAAAATGCCATATATATCTGTATCCCATACTCTGTAAAGTCGTTAATATTCTTTTGTCTGGTTAGATAATCATGATACATTATCTGTTATCCCGAAATTCTCTGTTAAATTCTTATAAAGATCCTATCTATTTTTGCAGCATATTGAAGACTTTTGTCATTTAGTTTTTACCTATGCAATGTTGCAAGGTTAACACCTTACAAAATAATTATGCTATAATTATTTCTATTATCAGATTTTTGCCACCCTAAATCACATGGAATTGGTAAGGCTAAGCTTTTTTGGAATTCTGATTAAATCTATTGAATTTACAAGGGAGGTGGCGCAATATGTCATTTTCTTCTATAATTCTCCATTAGTCGTCATTTCGGTAGTCACCCCCTTTTCCGACGTTTGGCTCCCAGACTTGAGCGGGCTGGGGTTGCCTTAAAGCGGCTCCTGCTCAATCTAGGGGGTTCAAATGCTTCCTGCCGGAGGCTCTACACGGGGGTCGTGCGGTCCATGGCCCTCTACGGAGTACCGGTGTGGGCGCCCTCATTGAGGCTGCGCCCAGCGCGCCGGTTGAGTGTGGCCCAGAGGGTCATGGCCATCCGGCTAATCCGGGGATACCGCACGGTCTCGTGCGAGGCGGCGAGCCTCCTTGCCGGAGTGCCGCCATGGGATCTGGAGGCAAAGGTCCTCGCCCACATGTGGGAGTGGCGCGAGGAGGCGAAACGCCGGGGCGAAACTCTGCTGCCGCGACAAATCGCGGCACGGCGGACAGAGCTCCGGCAGGATCTCATGGCGACATGGCGAGTACGATTGTCGCAAACCAGCGCCGGGCACGCCACAATTGCGGCGGTAAGTCCCTTCTTTGAGGACTGGATAGAGAGGCGCCACGGCGTCCACACCTTCCGCCTGACGCAGGTTCTCACCGGGCATGGGTGCTTCGGTGGGTTCCTGTTCAGGATAAAGCGGGAGGAAACGCCCGGGTGTTTCCATTGCGGAGATCGTCTGGAGGACACGATAGAGCATACGGTGGAGCTCGGGTCGACGGCACGTAGTGCTCCACGCGCGCCTCAAAGAGATGTCAGCAATACTGAAGGGGTCTGCTAGGACCGATGCCTGCCAGGGTCGCGAGATTGTTCGAAAGAGATACCGTGACCCTGGCACATGGGCAACTGAAAGAACACGGGTGGGTTTTAGTCAGTAAAAGTCTGACACGCCCTCCCGCTCCGCCCAGAGCGGGAGAAGTCATTTGATGATTTCCCATCCAGGGAAAAAAAAAAACTCCTTTCTAGCCATATCATCATTCAGATAGTCCATCCATGGGTTGTTCTGTCTTCCTTTACTACACCACATTACAATAAAATGTTTTGTGATCTTTGATTGTTATTTATTCATGACTGCTTATAACTACTGTCACAAAAGAAAGAATTCAATTTAGCAACGTTCTTCCTAGCAACAAAGCTAAAAGTAATTTCGCCAAGATTTATTTTCATATTAACCAGCTTCTTGTAAGAACAGAAATATTACGAGGTAATATCAAAATTCCTAGTTATTTCAGTGTTTCAAACAAAGGAGCAACTAAAAATTTTATCGCGGTAAAATAAATTCTCCGGAGAGAGCTAAAATTATTCTTGTGTAGATTCTTAACGCACGGGTTTCATATCATGAATTTCAGGGAATTTCAAGAATAGGAATCAGAAAGTGTGTCGAAATAGAATATAGTTCAGTTAAGACTCAGAAAACCTTAGGTACCAATATTAATTAAATTATAATATAACTATTCGCTTGAAGTCGCAATTTTCCGCCGCAAACAAGAAAAAAACCTCACAAGCCGGAATTCATATTATTTTAATGAGCGAGCTTGTTCTATCATTCGCCACATTTTGAATGAATATCAACGTCTATTGCAAGAAACTGAAAAATGACCGACAAAGTGGTTACACTACAATGTCACTTAACAATTCAGTTGTCATACCTTTTTTTTTTCATTTCATAAACGAACCTTGAACAGGCATCCGGGATTTCGGGGTTAAACCGGGAGTGTGGGATTTTTGTCTCACTAAAACTATCCGGTGGTATCTATCTAGGATAAAGGTGATACAAACACATCGTAGCAAGGGAAATTTTTATACACTTTCATGTAACACCCGTTTGCCCTTAATTCGACGACTAGTGCAGCTTTTACTTTATTTTCCCAAAATTTAATTGCTGGAAAATCAATAAAAATATTCATAACTGGAGATTGTTTAAAAGCCTTCCAAATTAGGAGTTATTAATGTTCAATTGTACATTGCTCCAAATTTCCGTTTACTTATATCAAGAACATAATTATTAGTATTGTAACGATCCGTTTCACAATAGAATAAGTTGAGCAATATTCCACATTTTCCCTCAAGATGGAAATTGCCGTAAATAACCATTGAGTGCCGGCGAGAGGGCGTGAGTGCGCCGCCATTTTATAAAGTCCTCCCTGTGTAGAGGATAATCGTTCTCGAGATGCCTTGAATTGAATGTTTACTGCAAAACAATTGGAAGTACATCTCTTCTATAAATTCTATGTATATTTGGTTTTCAATACTCCGAAATTGTGACTGTAATTCCACAAGCCTTATGTAGCTTTATCTTCTTATATTTTAGAGGATCGAACTGTTTCTCTTCTGCACGGGTTTTTATAACCTAATTTAGTAAAGAAGTGTTTACCCACATGATTATAGTTATTATTTTGGAAAACTGTATTTGTTTCAAAACTTCAAGGAAATTTGACAGCTTACCAAGAAATTTGAAACATAACGTACTTGTTCAAGAAGAAGGCTCTAATCGACCTTAACACGGGCAAAGCCTTGAGACAAAGCTAGTTTTATACAAAATACGACTTAGCTTTTTAGGGTTCCGTTGCCAAATGGCAAAAAACGGAACCCTTATAGATTCGTCATGTCTGTCTGTCTGTCCGAGTATGTCACAGCCATTTTTTTTCCGAAACTATAAGAGCTATGCTGTTGAAACTTGGTAAGTAGATGTATTCTGTGAACCGCATTAAGATTTTCACACAAAAATAGAAAAAAAAACAATAATATTTGGGGTTCCCCATAAATAGAACTGAAACTCAAATTTTTTTTTTTTTCATCAACTCCATACGTGTGGTGTATCTATGGATACGTCTTCAAAAATGATATTGAGATTTCTAATATCATTGTTTTCAAAAACGATAATATTTGGGGTTCCCCATACATAGAACTGAAACTCAATTTTTTTTTCCATCAAACCCATACGTGTGGGGTATTTATGGATAGGTCTTCAAAAATGATATTGAAGTTACTAAAATATTTTTTTTCTAAACTGAATAGTTTGCGCGAGAGACACTTCCAAAGTGGTAAAATGTGTGTGTCCCCCCCGTAACTTCTAAAATAAGGGAATGATAAAACTAAAAAAAATATACGATGTACATTACCATGTAAACTTCCACCGAAAATTGGTTTGAACGAGATCTAGTAAGTAGTTTTTTTTTAATACGTCATAAATCGTAAACCACAATTTACCTTTCATTCAGTCAACTCAAATATAAGAATTTAAAAAAAAAAACATTTAATTTCATAAGCATAAACCTTATGCATAAACCGTGAATTCCTGCAGGTTTGTACGGAACCCTCGGTGCGCGAGTCCGACTCGCACTTGGCCAGTATTTTTTTAATTTAAGACTCAAGAAAAAATGAGCCAACCACTCAACAAAACTGTAATTTTGTGATGGAGATGTTTACGTAAAATTAGAATTTATTAAAAATTCAAAGTAGTATTTTTTTTTTCTCGGACAAAGTTAAGCTTGATAACGGACTGCCTGGTAGCAAGGTCATTTTGTGAACTTGAAGCTTTAAGATAAAACAGAAATTCGAACAATAGAAATTTACAATAACGTCAGTAAATTATGTGTTTTATTTAAACTATGTGCTAATTGTGAAGCCACAATGGAAAATAATGAGTTTCAGGAATTTGGTCCTTTGATGCTTGTATCCTGTGAATATCACATCAGTAGATGGTTATACTTATGTTACGTATACATTATACTGACGTTATTGGCTGGTGCCTATAACGTTCCCATTGATGGGAAACAGGCTATTTTTTTGGATGGGAAATCATCGATTGACTTCTCCCGCTCTGGGCGAAGCGGGAGGGCGTGTCAGACTTTTACTGACTAAAACTCTCCCATGTTCCTTCAGTTGCCCATGTGCCAGGGTCACGGTATCTCTTTCGAACAATCTCACGACCCTGGCAGGCATCGGTCCTAGCAGACCCCTTCAGTGCTGCTGACATCTCTTTGAGGCGCGCGTGGAACACTACGCGCCGTCGATCCGAGCCTGGTCCTTACCGGGCGCGAGCTATCCATTGCTCGCCGCCCGCATGCTCGCGCCTGCGGTGGCCGGGAGTCAGCTATCGACTCCCGACGCCTGTGGCGTTCTCCTCCTGCGGCGGCTAGGGACGTGAGGGTGCAGAGACTGCCACTCCCTCACGCGCCCCGCAACCTCTGGAAACAGGCCTTTTCTCTATATCAGGGGGTGGGCCAAACCTTCGACACGTAAGTCGAGGTGCTTACCACTGGGCCACCAGTGTTTATCATCACGTAAGCTTGCCTGAAATCCTAATAACTTATACCAACAAACTCCAATACTTTACAGGCCGATTTAAACAAAACAATATGTCTTCAAAATCGAAACATTTGTTCATTTGAAACGCAGAGGTCGTTATGGTCTACCTAAAGCATAAATTCATTGTAACACAAATCGTTTTCGCTCGGTGCGCCTTCGAAAATGGTCTTTAACGTCTACGGGGCTTTGTGTAAATAATGTTCTTTAAAATTTATCGCCATAATAAATGTTGGGTACCCCTTTTTCTATGAAAATAAGTTTAAATTTACTGGACGCTGTAGGTCAAATGCTTGTTCTCATTTTGTTTGTACTTTTTTATGATTTCAATTATAGTCGAAGTTTGACGAAGTTTGATGATATATACAAAATAAATAAAATAATAAAAATGTTTATTTCATCTACTTATGCAAATAACATAGTTATGTTTGGAGCCTTTTAAGCAAAGATTTGCTTATATTAGGTGTTTCCACTCTTCCAGTTTAAATTGACTATACATAAATGTGTGAGAGAATAAACAAAAGATAGAATTGATATATGCGTTGTATTTTTTTTTTTAATATCATTTATAAGATTGTAAGTAAAGATGTTGATTTAATCTATTTCAAATAGGTTATGCAAATTACACGAATACCTTGTTGAGAAATTTCGCTATTCTAAGTATTTTCTTGCAAAGTGGCAGTGAACTTTATAATAGAGTGTCGCATCATTATATTACGCATACTATCTGTATATTATAGTTCATCCCTTAATATTCCCTCCCAATCGTCTTAGGGATGGGACACGACGGAAATATTCGATAGTAGGCATGAAACCACAAACCACTTTCGGTATATCTATTAGTTTCGATTTGTGGTAATTTATGGTAAATAATCTTACACAGACATACGTAGAGGGTTTTGTCTCACTATCAAATGGAAACAAAAAACGTAAAGTTCCTGGAAGGAGTTGGAGGAGAGCTTCTCAAAGCAGTGAGACAGTATAGGAAAAACAAAAAAAGAGTTGTAGGTAATGGAGTTCGAGCAGGCGCAATTACTTTGTGTAAATTATTTCATCACCACTGCTTTCAAAACGGTGAAGGAAAACATCATGAGAAAAGCGATATGTCTAAGAACCAAAATTTCGAAGACATGTGCCTTCTACCAACCCGCACTGCGCCCCCGTGGCGGACCGAGAGGAAGCCTATGTCCCAAAATTGGGAACATTATAGACTACTGATGATCCTTATTTATAAACAGTAAATTATAACATTTTTGCCAGTCTACAATCAAAATATTGAATTGTCTTTTGCAAAATGTATAATATACAAATTCCTTGCACATCTGCCTTTGCCAAAAGTCAATGTCGGCCCATCCCTACAAGGTGCGTGCGTAACATATTCGTAGATAATTTAGATAATAAACCTTATTAAACCCAGTAGGGTTGGGTTTTGTTATAGATGTTATCACGCCCTAATCATTGTCAACCCTCTTTTAGGGATGTTTTGATGTCAATATCAGGGTCGCAGCTAAAACTTGCTTAAATGAGATTGTTTGCAACTTTTCTGTTGTGTAAATTTTAATAACATGCATGATAATATGGAAATAAGGACCAGATATCGCCCATAGTTGGTCCTTTGGGATGATTAGGTCATATTGTTATCTGTATTTTGGGTCTTGTTTCGTCCTGAATAAAATAACAGATTAATACTAATTGTAACTAACATGGTATCTTTATTATCGAATGACAATGCCCTGATAAGTTCGTCTGTTCAACAGTGATACTGGTTTAATACTTTAAGATTTTTATTAAAATTTCACAGTTTCCTGTTGAAGTTTTACGTGAAGTGTAGCACAATTTCTCCTTTTGATGTCAATGAACACCAAAATAAACAGTCCTCTTGTAAAAATACAGATCTTCCTTCGCCTTTAATTTAAACTTTACCATACTTTAAATCCTAGCCAACACAGTCACAAAAAGTAAATCAAACAAAGTACAAATTTCGCAAGCATAATCTTCAATAAGAAAAAAAAAAAATATCCAAATAAAGTCGGCGGGCCACCCCAAGTCCGTTTTTATCTGTTCAGTTGAGACCATCTAGCCGTCGCGAACCCGGTCCTCTGCAAAATTTAATCCCAGGATAAAGAGTATCGCTACCCAGTATTCGTTGGTATATTTTTGGGTATATTCCCCGGGTTATATCCCGTCGAGTGGTCACATGGGGGATTTGCTAGCGGTACCCCGTATACCCCCCTCACTGCAAATTTTCTTCTCGCAATTGCCGTTTTTATTTTGTCGAAGTGAACTTAATCTACATATTTGTGCAACTGTACGGGCTTTTGACTGGTTTATTTTTGTTTTTCTGATGTAATTTTCTCTCCTTTCGGTGAATGTGATATGAATTGAGTTGTTGGCGAGACTACAGTTAATTTCAAACCAAATAAAGCTGGGAATCATGTTGTTTCTGATATGCGAAACTGTGAGTAGATTGAATCAGAGTACGGTGAACATTGAAGTTCATTTTACCATGTAGGTATCGGAAAAACGATGCCTAATAATAATTTATAACTTTCCCGAAGGAAAGTTCCAAACGCAAAACTAACAGAAATCCATAAATTTCACGATCAAAGCGAGCAAATAAATACGTCAATGTCAATGATATCAACATTTTAATTACTTCAAGTTCAAAACCTTGATGTCGATTAAAATTACACAAGCCCAAGTTCTATTTGCGCAATGAAATCTGCCAAATACTACTGGAAAGACTAAATTGCTTAAACTTACCGAGCACCGCCGAACTTTGCCGAAATGACTCGAAGTTAACAGTGTCTTGTTTGTATATAATTATGAAAAGCTTTCACTTAACCTAGTAAATACAATGTTCCGATTGTTTTTATTAAAATGATTTTATAGTTTTTTTATGTAAAAGCGTTATTTATCGGTCTGCGAGCACAGTTGCAAGCCGGTCCGGTTCAATCAATTTTCAAGTCCCGAATTTTAATAGTCTTCCTACGCATGAAATTGTTTTGGCGATTGAGTATAAAGTTATTGTCTCCGTCCGAATTTTTTTGTTCCCATCGTGATCTTTGTTTTGAAAATCATAACAAGTCGAAATGAAATACAGAGCTTCAACGCAACGTTTGACAAGGTCTGGTGAATCAACGCCATCTAGTGTCATTCTCAGGCTTTTCTTAGAATGCCTTTAGCAATCTAAATACAGTCAGCCCATAAGTTGTTTACAAACTTGGCACTTTCAACAGCGTCCATTCAATTACCTGTAGCATTTTTTCTCATGCGATTTTAATTATTGCGACATTTTGAATATTAGGCATAGATGTAAGTTCGAAACCCGGCCCGTTACGAAGAGCCATATTTACTTATAATAGTCACTAATTATTGGAACTCCTAACAAAATGTTGGAAATCCAGCTTACTTGTCCGTAAACAAAGTTAGTTCACAGCTGAGGCCAGATTTTAGTAACAGGCAACACTGAATTTAGTTAATACACCAAAAGCTAAACTTGGGGCAATATCTAAACTTTTCTGTGAACCGAGCTAAAACTTTACTCATGTATGCCAAAAGTTTATGTGCTTAGTTCATAATTTTAGACTCCAAATACCTAAATGTAAAGACTACTTTTAGTTTAGCATGAAGATAAACATATGTAATAATCAGATATTTGGGATAAACGCCATAATGAAAAATTGTTAATCGGAATACTTAGTAATTACATAATAATATAATCTACATAGTATTTAGTACCTACTCGTGCTATGCTAAAATTATAAATGAGAAATAAAAAATGCAAAAATCCGAAAAAAAAAACACATAAAACCTACATGGGCATTTATAAAACGCCAGAAACTAGGTGAACGGTTCGAATAGGTCGTTTTGTATGGAAAAGAGCCGGCACGAAATTCTACGGTTACTCTTTTAAAGTAATTGGCTTTTTTAATGTTTTTAAATTACAGCGTTAATATGTACGGGAGGACAGTGTAGCCTGACAATTAGTACCAGGTACTTAATAAAATAGAAAATGGTCTACAAATCTACAGTTTACAAGGCCTACAACGTTCTCACATTCACAATATATAAAGTGAAGTAAACAAAGAATATGTATATACAGTGTGTCTGGTCACCGGTGTCCGACCCGTTAAGGCGAAGCAATATGATCAATTTTATCGACAAATCCACCATAATAAGGCATTTTTTCCCTACTGTTTTGAAACGGCGGCCATTTTATTTTTTATTTTTACTGAGTGTGGTTGGGTTAATTTATTTTGCCATATCTACCAATATTAGAGGTCCTACAGGCGTAAAAGTGGCAACAAAAGTAGGCAATAGGTTCACACTAAAAAGTTTATCAAAAACTACCATTAAAACCTAAACAAAAATACTGGAAACTAAAAAAAGTGTGAAAAAATTTGGTTGTTTTTTACTCCCATCACCCACCATTTCAAAACAGTAGGGGCAAAATGCCTTATTATGGTGGATTTGTCCATAAAATCGATCATATTGCTTCGCCTTAACGGGTCGGACTCCGGTGACCAGACACACTGTATAAGAATAAAGAAAGTTTGGAAGTTGTTACTAAATCACACAAAAACAACCGAACAGATGTGAATGAAATTTGGTAAACAGATACTTTATAAATTGGATAAACATATATTATAGTTTTTATCCTGGATTACCAGGATTATTTACGAGAACGTATTATCGTTCTCGTGGGAAAATATCACCCCCGTGCAGGCGAAGCTGGTATCCATATAAGGTATAGTCGACTTGATAATTGGCTTACCACTATAGACAGCAAGTTCCAGTAAATTGAAATTTCACTAACCTTGTCGTTTTACTGACGTGAAAGAGGTTCAACCTTAGGTGAAGAAAGCAATCATCAAATCAACAGTATTTGGCAAGTAGTCAAAGTCAAAATTTTTGATATAAGTTAAGACTAAGACTAGAATCAATCAACTCAGCCTGTAGCAGTCCACTGCTGGGCTTCTCCCATGTTGCACCACAATACCTTGTCCACCCCCGCGCGCCGTCCGCATTCAGTCTGCCCCAGCCACTTTCCTTAGATCATCGGTCCATCTAGCTGGGAGGCGTCCGACACTTCGCTTTTCGATACGCAGTCTCCACTCCAGGACGCATTTGCTCCACCGACCATCGGTCCTTCCACAGACATGGCCAGCCCACTGCGAGCTATATCGGTAACTCTAGATCTTTTCCGAATAATTTCGTTTCTGATTTTATCCTTCAAAGAAACTCCGAGCAAGCCCCACTCCATAGACTAGAATCTGTAACGTTTTATTCCATGGAAAAAGATTGTTGGTTCGTGAAAATTTAGTATATAACATTAACGCTTGGGTTTTTT
This sequence comes from Aporophyla nigra, assembly GCA_947507805.1. Lineage (NCBI taxonomy): Eukaryota > Metazoa > Arthropoda > Insecta > Lepidoptera > Noctuidae > Aporophyla > Aporophyla nigra. The sequence goes on along the minus strand of OX382301.1, from coordinate 20,152,944 downwards.
TGTCTGATGTTTTGCCTTCAAGAGACAGAACACAAGAACATGGTATATGCTTTACCATCATACTACGAATTGTAAGGGCTCTTGCGAGCTCTCAAAGATCCGCCATAATTTAATCAAAGGAACATTAAAACGATCAAGTTTATTCGCCCATATTTTCACTGTCTTTTCAAAACGTAAAACCTATTCGGCTTCATTTAAAGCCTATTCTAAATGCGCACGAATGTTTGAATACAACTGAAGTTATTTTACCACTAGCCTGCACAACATATGGTCGACTTTTGCAAACATCTTTTACAGTACCACGGGTTACTGAAATATCTCGATAATAAAAGTATCGAAAAATCGTACTTATTGAAAAACTCGTTCTGAAAACGTAGAGTTATTAAGAACTCTCGAACTCGAACTAAGCACACAGTTCAATTCAGTTCCAAAGAGCAAATCTCCTGTTCTCTCACAAAGCTTCCCAATTAAACATAGTCTTAAAATTTAGCTAGAAAACGGAAGCCTATCTAGTAGTTGGACTGAAGCCGAGTAGAATGATGTCGTCTGAATTCTGGCTAGCACAACAGTCAGGTAAATAAGTCTGCCAGTAAGTGAGCCCACACAATAGCGTCAGGCTAATTTATTAGACAGCGCTTAAGGACACTGAGGCTGCAGAAACAGCGGAGGTGGAAGAGGCAGCGATTTAGTTTACAAATGCCTTAAGTTAGGAAAATTACACTTTTAATTTTATTTGTCTCCAATCCTTTTTTTTTAAACCTGAAGTATACTTTGCTTCAAATGTTATAGAGTCGATTCGCACGAATTAACTTAGCCTATCGCAATAGGTTTTACAATTTTATTTATTTGTGTAAACACACAAATAAATAACATTGAAGTGTCTCTTAGTGATGTGAAAATAGCAGATTTTTACTTAATGCATATGACATTATAAGCGGTTTTTTTTTGTAAAGTTTTGTCCGTTTGTTCCGGATAATCTTCGAAGAGGCTGGACCGATTTTGATGAAATTTGATATGGGAACACATTAAACTGGAGATGAAAATCTGACATTTTATGGACATACCAAGCAGAAGCCGCTGGTGGAAGTAACTTTGTTAGTCTTGCTATTGTATACTTATGGACTCTGTACAAAAAATGATGTTATGTTATCGATACCAGAAGTATCAATTAACGTAAGGGACATTTTGGCGAAAATGAGTTTTATATGTCATTGGATTCAGAATTTTCAGCTCTATCGATTGGTATTATTAAAAAAAATCTATCGTTAAAAAAAATCCCTTACAGTAAAAATTTTGGCCTGCTATAACGATTTATGACAAAAAAAAATGATGTAACAGACGTTTACATTTTTTTTTCTCTGAAAAATAAAGTAAGTCATAGTGTTAAATAATTTACACCCTTACCTTAAACCTCAAATCAGTCGATTTAAACATCATTTCACCATTAAAATAGTTTAATTGACTAATAGTTATCATCATAATCTGTCTGCCCATTCCTAATTATTTATTCTTGTAATAATATAAATTACTTAATAATATTCATATCATTTATATTATTTTATTCATTAATCTTTCAGGAAATTCATACTTTTTCATCTATATTTCGTTTCCAGTACATTCATTCAGAAAACATTTTTTTTAAATTAATTTAGTGATTATAATTATAAAGCGTTGCTAAGCGACATTCCGCTGCTCGCTTTTCGCCCCGTAGAAACAAATGACGTGGTGTGTGGCGAGCATCACCGCCGCCTCCGAGTTTTATATTATTATTTAAGCAGGTGGCGTTCCGTGGTTTCTGCCTACCCCCATGGGAAAAAGGCGTGATTCTATGTATGTATGTATGTAATTATAAAGCTAATTAAACGTAATTATTAAAAATACAGAGTTTGTGGGACTGTTAATTAAAAGAGATCATGGAGTATAATACATCATTATTTTTACATTGATAACTAGATGTGTATGACTGTTAATTAGAACACTGTTACTTTTTAGAACATTTATTTAAACTTAACAAATAGCTTTATAGACTGATGAGTGTGTTGAATTTATAATAATTACGCAGACATAAATCGAAAAAAAAATTATTAACAATTAATCGTTTTATTTTTGTATCCCTAAATTTCATTTAAATCTGTGATAGCTGAGCTGAAACCAACATTATTCAAGCAAAGAACCTACTTCCATGGTGTTAAAATACCATAATTTTAGTAGATAATATTAGTTACATCAAATTGCAACACCGTAAAAGTCCTTTACAATAGAATTACATATAATTTTCTATTGTTCTTGATGCTTACACTATGCTTGACGGTTTACACATACAATATTAGTAACGTAAGGCACAACTAAACATATTTTTTTAATGTAAGGGACATGCTATATTATAAACCGCTGGGTATTCCTAAATCTTGCGTTTATAGCATGAAAGAAGAGCAAATTCTAAGAAACTTGCCTCTAGACACAATTAAAATTGGAGCAGACAGTAAAAAGTTATAGACAGATTTCAAAAAATAAAATCGTGTTTTGGCTCTCCTGAAAAACCGTGTTTTGTCCCTTACATTAATTGATACTTCTGGTATCGTTATCTTTATGGTAGCAAAAATTAAATTAAATTCCATGCTCTAACTTCATAGCCCCACAGCACAGGGTAGTTGGTGAAATTTACACCCTCTAGCTTGTGGCGCTCTCTTAACAAGGTTTCTAACAAACACTGAGTAGAAATTATATGAATTCACCGCCTCGGTTATTAATACTGGTTACCTATAGAGCTATAGGCAGCTCGCATCGTTTGCTGGGTGTGAGAGCTTTTGATTAATTGTATTGCTGAGGGTATTATTATGTGGGGTTTGTTTATTATGTATTGTTTTTTTAATGTTGTTTTATGGTCAGTCAAAATTGGATCGTGGAGTTTCTATAAATAAGGTGATTTTTTTAAGATTTTAAATCATTACTCAACATTTTCTGTTAGTTGTACAGTTGTGACTTTTCAACTTCAAAATATAAAAATTAAGAAAGAAATAATAAAAAGAAAGAAAATAACAAAACGGCCATCGTTCAGCAAAATGTTGTGACACTATGCGAGAAAGAGCCTCAGCGCTGGTTTTCCTGCCAGGGTCGCGAGATCTGTTCGAAAGAGTTACCGTGGCCCTGGCATATGGGCAACTGAAGGAACACGGATCCACCCTAGAGCGGGAGACGTCATTTGATGATTTCCAAACCAAAAAAAAAAACAAAACAATAGCGCTGGTTTTTAGCGACAGAAAACCAGCGCTTGAACTGGAAAATGAAACTCTCCTCTGAACTTGTCCTCTTATTTCGACCTTTAAAATAATGACTACAACCAAATAACACTGTAATATTTTATTTTTGTACGGTACCTAACGAATGCCTCAGAAGTAATCATAGACATCTAATATTACAATAATCTTTAATTAAATAAAATTAAGCACAACAATCTTGTTTCATCTAGTTAACGATTTAAATACGTTTTCTTTAAATAATGTATATTTGTGTGAATTATGTAATTTATCTAGTGTATTTGGTCTTCTACACGTTCCCTGCCAACATTTGCTCGAAGTGTCTCGGAGGCCAGACGCTTTGACTTTGTAGCTGTAATTTGATGAACTAAGCTTTTTATTGACTTTATGTAAGCAATTTCTACTGAGCCTCTAAGCCCAGTGGTAAAGGCCGCGATTACTTACGACTCGATACGGTCATAGGTTTGAGGTAACTTACGGTCGTAGGTTTCAACCCAGACAGGTACCTTTTTAGGGTTCTGTTGCCAAATGGCAAAAAACGGAACCCTTATGGATTCGTCATGTCTGTCTGTCTGTTTGTCTGTACGTCCGTATGGCATAGCCACTTTTTTCCGAAACTATAAGAGCTATGCTGCTGAAACTGGTAAGAAGATGTATTCTGTAAACCGCATTAAGATTTTCACACAAAAATAGAAAAAAAAGCAATAAATTTTGGGGTTCCCCATACTTAGAACTGAAACTCATTTTTTTTTTTCATTTAACCTATTCGTGTAGGGTATATATGGATAGGTCTTCAAAAATTATATTGAGGTTTCTAATATCATTTTTTCTAAAATGAATGGTTTGCGCGAGAAACACTTCCAAAGTGGTAAAATGTGTCTCCTCCCCTCCTTTAACTTCTAAAATAAGAGAATGAATAACCTAAAAAAAGTATATGATATACATTACCATGTAAACTTTCACCGAAAATTGGTTTGAACGAGATCTAAAGCGCAATTTAATTTTCATTCAGTCAACTCAAATATAAAAATAAAAAATATTTAATTTCATAAACATAAACCTTATGCATAAACCGTGAATACCTACAGGTTTGTACGGAACCCTCGGTGCGCGAGTCCGACTCGCACTTGGCCGGTTTTTTAGTAGCTTACATTGTCCCACATCTGTGCAAAGGCGTCTGCCAAATCCATCCAGGCTTCCTTTTCTAGAGCGACCTCGGTCCAAAAACCGATGCAAACATTGTGTTTCATCACCACTGCTATCAAAAAGGATGAAAGAAAACATCGTGACGAAACCGGCAGACCCTAGAACCAAAAATTCGAAGATATGTGGTTCTAGCCGCATTGCGCCCGCGTGGTGGTGGATAACGACCAACTCCAGGTTCACACAGAGGGGCCTGTGTCCCAGCAGTGGGCTCATCATAGTCTTATTATTTTAAGCATTTTATATATAGTCCTCCAGACCGTATTTCGGCCATGGTAGCTAATCTCAACGAAGACTAGCCATCGGCGCGGGAGATATTATAGTGCTTAAGTGTCTGCGCAGACACAAGAGCACTCACTCTCTTAGTCCGATGGGACGGCAATCCGACACGACCGGAGAGAGTTTGAGGCGTAGGAACAACGGCTTAACGTGTTTTCCGAAGCACAGGGGTATCACACCACCAACTTCCAAACTCCGGGCTGTTACTAAGAAATTCCTAAGTGATGAACCCAATAACACTTTGCCCGACCTTAGGAATCGAACTCAGGACCCCACACTCAGTTGAACTAAATGTTATTGAACTAAAACCTATTCACCTAGTTATATACCGTAATCGGTACTATTTATTAATTTACAAGGCAACTAGCCTTGTAAATAATAAATAATAACCATTATAACAACACTATCACAACACAACCACAAAATACAAATACGAAAGCGAAATAATTTCTAAGGATTCCCATCAATTAGAGAGGATACCGAAAATGGGAGAGCTCTCGAATCCCTGAATGACTTCCCCCTGCTCATCATTATATCACCCCTTTTTAGAGGGTAGTTTTAGAATCAATAAATAAGAGGCTTATGTCGAACCGGTTGCAATTAGGGGTGGAAATATTGAAAATCCACTTGTTTGTTTAAGTAGGTGGTCGAGTATGTTTGTTCGATTATTTTGGACCTAACTGTCTTGTTTTCTGGTTATTTAAAGGATTCAAAACATGATTTTATTTTGTGGATTTAAAGTCTATTAAAGCTCTATAAAGTTCAAGAGAATAGATACAAAACATTCTATCCCACCTATATCCTACGAAGAATTAGGCAAAGGTCATCATCATCATCATTTCAGCCGTAAGACGTCCACTGCTGGACTTAGGCCTCCCCCAATTTGGGGGGCTTTGCCATAATCGCCACGCTTGGCAGGCGGGTTGGCGATCGCAGTATGGTAGTAAAATGCATAGAGAACGCTGCTGCCCATTCTCTAGTAAGTCCCTTAGTCGCCTTTTACGACACCCACAGGAAGAAATGGGGTGGTGTTATTCTTTACGTCCGGCACCACACGGTACATAGGTAAGCGGTAGGCAAAGGTGTAGGTAGACAAAGGATAGGTCCTCATCTCTGGCTATTATATTTCTTTTGCTGTGCCTGACGGGATCCACGATTGTGTCTAAATCCAATGTTTACCACCTAAGCATATAAATATCTTAAATAAATATTTTAGGACAACCAACACACCGTTATCTGATCCCAAACTAGGCAGAGCCTGTACTATGGCAACCAGACAACTGATAAATATACTTATATATTTCTAAATACATACATATTATAGATAAATTACACCCAGACCCAGAACAAATGATTGTGCTCATCACACAAACATTTGTCCTGGGTGGGAATCGAACCCACGACATCAGTCTTAGCAGTCAGGGTCACTAACCACTAGACTAACAGGCCAGTCATATACATTCTAGATTGCGATAAAGCATTGAGTGTTGAGTACCAATAGTTCACCTACATTTCTTTAAAAAACGTACTCATGTGTGTTCGACAAAAATACCTGTGAATACATTTTCTTGTCGTATCTTTTTCTAAATTTAGAGGTTTTCCAAAATAAGTACATAATGCGAGTAAGGTTATTTAATGAACTCGAATAAAATTTGTCGTTGTCACAATACCGACAGGCGGTATTAGCCGTATGACATTATCAGTAATGATGGAACTGTTTCACGTTATCAGATAAGTATTGACTGACGTATTAACACCTGAGGCACTGCAGTTAGGTTTCCTATGTCTAAATGGGAGATATATCTACAATACTTAATTTACAGTGGATCGATACGTTCGGAATATTAGTCTCCATTTAGATCGCAAATTCCTGACTATCCAACAGTTTATGAAACGCAGTTCGAAGCGTTTCTTCGATAGAGCCGCAACCCACCGCAACCCTCTGGTTGACGCGGCAGCTAGTTACACCCCCTCCCTTATTAGTAAAGTCCGCCGTCCACTTTAGTTTTTAAGTATATATGTCCCGGCTGGAGTCCTAAAAAGTTAACTTTTTAGGAATCGCCGGGAAAAAGTCCGTTTAAGTAGTAAGAACTTTATTTCGTATACTTCAAGATGTCCCACAAAAAAAAAATACAGTGGATCGAAGATATCATAATTATGCTATACATAGTGCCTCATAATTTATAAGAACTTAACTGCCTACGTCAATATTTTGGCCATAGTGACAATAATAATCACGCATTTAATCCCAAAAGGGCAAGGCATAGATGTACCTGTAGTATACCAAAATTGCACCAGTTATGTTTCAGTCCTATGTATGAGCCTATTACCTTCAACCAGACATAAATCCAGACTTCAATCTTGTTTTAGGCTCGCTAGGTTTTCGACAAATCGCTATGTGGAGGAATCATTGTGATAGTTGAAACACTCAATGGCTTAATACCTAAGAGTCTCGACTAATACCTTTGGAACTTTTCGTAAGGCAGCTGCATTAAGGACATGATTCAAAAACCAGTATCTACTTCTGGTCATAGCTCGCATTGTTAGGAGGTTCCTCGCTCTGGAGCCCTGATCGCTGGTAAGCTACCGGCAGTCAGGGACCTTATTTCGGATAATAATGGGCTACTATATGTTTAAATGGATTTATATTCTAGTATATAATTAAACTAGCTTCTGTCCGCGACTTTGTCCGCGTCAAATTTTTGCTCCCGTAACCCTTCCCGTCGCATCGAATTGCCTGCCAGTTTTTGTCTATTTTTCGTTGCTGCTCCGCTCTTTTTAAACGTAGCGTGATGGTATATAGTCTTTCTCAATAAATAGGCTACCCAACACAAAAATTAATTTTCAATTCGGACCAATAGTTCCTGAGATTACCGCGTTCAACCAAACAAACAAACTCTTCAGCTTTATAATATTATTGCGACTATAAATTGAGATGTACGATGTACGATAAACTGCACACGGTGTACAAATTTTATTAAAATCGGTTAAGCAGTTTAGGAATCCATCCAGAACAAACAATGTGACGCGTAATTTATATATATATTAAGATAAAGGAAACTTTATTACAATTCAGTGTCCAAAAATAAAAATCATAATTTACTCATTTACAATAATACAGTGAGCAAGAAATTATAATCAAATTTGATGTGTTTATCTTCGTCATCTTAAACCCAATGGGAGAGTAAATCATAAATTCTATATGATCATAAATGTCAAAGAAACTTATAAATACATCATGTGTCACCAATAAAACTCAAATATACATAAGTCAAAAGTTTCTAATACAGCTTAAGTAAAATATTTATCTTGTACACGAAGTAATTACAAAGTTTGCACCCCACTTAGAAGTTCATGCGTTATAAAGTGGCGTATTTAAGCTTAGATTAATTAGACGAAATTTACCCCTTCGACTAAAAACGATTAACGTTGATGTAGGGGATTTTGAAGTGGCACAAAGAAGAGAGATAATAAAAATAGAACTTCGCCATCGATTAACTTTAATTAAATAACATTGAAGTGTCTCTTAGTGATGTGAAAATAGCAGATTTTTACTTAATGCATATGACATTATAAGCGGTTTTTTTTTGTAAAGTTTTGTCCGTTTGTTCCGGATAATCTTCGAAGAGGCTGGACCGATTTTGATGAAATTTGATATGGGAACACATTAAACTGGAGATGAAAATCTGACATTTTATGGACATACCAAGCAGAAGCCGCTGGTGGAAGTAACTTTGTTAGTCTTGCTATTGTATACTTATGGACTCTGTACAAAAAATGATGTTATGTTATCGATACCAGAAGTATCAATTAACGTAAGGGACATTTTGGCGAAAATGAGTTTTATATGTCATTGGATTCAGAATTTTCAGCTCTATCGATTGGTATTATTAAAAAAAATCTATCGTTAAAAAAAATCCCTTACAGTAAAAATTTTGGCCTGCTATAACGATTTATGACAAAAAAAAATGATGTAACAGACGTTTACATTTTTTTTTCTCTGAAAAATAAAGTAAGTCATAGTGTTAAATAATTTACACCCTTACCTTAAACCTCAAATCAGTCGATTTAAACATCATTTCACCATTAAAATAGTTTAATTGACTAATAGTTATCATCATAATCTGTCTGCCCATTCCTAATTATTTATTCTTGTAATAATATAAATTACTTAATAATATTCATATCATTTATATTATTTTATTCATTAATCTTTCAGGAAATTCATACTTTTTCATCTATATTTCGTTTCCAGTACATTCATTCAGAAAACATTTTTTTTAAATTAATTTAGTGATTATAATTATAAAGCGTTGCTAAGCGACATTCCGCTGCTCGCTTTTCGCCCCGTAGAAACAAATGACGTGGTGTGTGGCGAGCATCACCGCCGCCTCCGAGTTTTATATTATTATTTAAGCAGGTGGCGTTCCGTGGTTTCTGCCTACCCCCATGGGAAAAAGGCGTGATTCTATGTATGTATGTATGTAATTATAAAGCTAATTAAACGTAATTATTAAAAATACAGAGTTTGTGGGACTGTTAATTAAAAGAGATCATGGAGTATAATACATCATTATTTTTACATTGATAACTAGATGTGTATGACTGTTAATTAGAACACTGTTACTTTTTAGAACATTTATTTAAACTTAACAAATAGCTTTATAGACTGATGAGTGTGTTGAATTTATAATAATTACGCAGACATAAATCGAAAAAAAAATTATTAACAATTAATCGTTTTATTTTTGTATCCCTAAATTTCATTTAAATCTGTGATAGCTGAGCTGAAACCAACATTATTCAAGCAAAGAACCTACTTCCATGGTGTTAAAATACCATAATTTTAGTAGATAATATTAGTTACATCAAATTGCAACACCGTAAAAGTTCTTTACAATAGAATTACATATAATTTTCTATTGTTCTTGATGCTTACACTATGCTTGACGGTTTACACATACAATATTAGTAACGTAAGGCACAACTAAACATATTTTTTTAATGTAAGGGACATGCTATATTATAAACCGCTGGGTATTCCTAAATCTTGCGTTTATAGCATGAAAGAAGAGCAAATTCTAAGAAACTTGCCTCTAGACACAATTAAAATTGGAGCAGACAGTAAAAAGTTATAGACAGATTTCAAAAAATAAAATCGTGTTTTGGCTCTCCTGAAAAACCGTGTTTTGTCCCTTACATTAATTGATACTTCTGGTATCGTTATCTTTATGGTAGCAAAAATTAAATTAAATTCCATGCTCTAACTTCATAGCCCCACAGCACAGGGTAGTTGGTGAAATTTACACCCTCTAGCTTGTGGCGCTCTCTTAACAAGGTTTCTAACAAACACTGAGTAGAAATTATATGAATTCACCGCCTCGGTTATTAATACTGGTTACCTATAGAGCTATAGGCAGCTCGCATCGTTTGCTGGGTGTGAGAGCTTTTGATTAATTGTATTGCTGAGGGTATTATTATGTGGGGTTTGTTTATTATGTATTGTTTTTTTAATGTTGTTTTATGGTCAGTCAAAATTGGATCGTGGAGTTTCTATAAATAAGGTGATTTTTTTAAGATTTTAAATCATTACTCAACATTTTCTGTTAGTTGTACAGTTGTGACTTTTCAACTTCAAAATATAAAAATTAAGAAAGAAATAATAAAAAGAAAGAAAATAACAAAACGGCCATCGTTCAGCAAAATGTTGTGACACTATGCGAGAAAGAGCCTCAGCGCTGGTTTTCCTGCCAGGGTCGCGAGATCTGTTCGAAAGAGTTACCGTGGCCCTGGCATATGGGCAACTGAAGGAACACGGATCCACCCTAGAGCGGGAGACGTCATTTGATGATTTCCAAACCAAAAAAAAAAACAAAACAATAGCGCTGGTTTTTAGCGACAGAAAACCAGCGCTTGAACTGGAAAATGAAACTCTCCTCTGAACTTGTCCTCTTATTTCGACCTTTAAAATAATGACTACAACCAAATAACACTGTAATATTTTATTTTTGTACGGTACCTAACGAATGCCTCAGAAGTAATCATAGACATCTAATATTACAATAATCTTTAATTAAATAAAATTAAGCACAACAATCTTGTTTCATCTAGTTAACGATTTAAATACGTTTTCTTTAAATAATGTATATTTGTGTGAATTATGTAATTTATCTAGTGTATTTGGTCTTCTACACGTTCCCTGCCAACATTTGCTCGAAGTGTCTCGGAGGCCAGACGCTTTGACTTTGTAGCTGTAATTTGATGAACTAAGCTTTTTATTGACTTTATGTAAGCAATTTCTACTGAGCCTCTAAGCCCAGTGGTAAAGGCCGCGATTACTTACGACTCGATACGGTCATAGGTTTGAGGTAACTTACGGTCGTAGGTTTCAACCCAGACAGGTACCTTTTTAGGGTTCTGTTGCCAAATGGCAAAAAACGGAACCCTTATGGATTCGTCATGTCTGTCTGTCTGTTTGTCTGTACGTCCGTATGGCATAGCCACTTTTTTCCGAAACTATAAGAGCTATGCTGCTGAAACTGGTAAGAAGATGTATTCTGTAAACCGCATTAAGATTTTCACACAAAAATAGAAAAAAAAGCAATAAATTTTGGGGTTCCCCATACTTAGAACTGAAACTCATTTTTTTTTTTCATTTAACCTATTCGTGTAGGGTATATATGGATAGGTCTTCAAAAATTATATTGAGGTTTCTAATATCATTTTTTCTAAAATGAATGGTTTGCGCGAGAAACACTTCCAAAGTGGTAAAATGTGTCTCCTCCCCTCCTTTAACTTCTAAAATAAGAGAATGAATAACCTAAAAAAAGTATATGATATACATTACCATGTAAACTTTCACCGAAAATTGGTTTGAACGAGATCTAAAGCGCAATTTAATTTTCATTCAGTCAACTCAAATATAAAAATAAAAAATATTTAATTTCATAAACATAAACCTTATGCATAAACCGTGAATACCTACAGGTTTGTACGGAACCCTCGGTGCGCGAGTCCGACTCGCACTTGGCCGGTTTTTTAGTAGCTTACATTGTCCCACATCTGTGCAAAGGCGTCTGCCAAATCCATCCAGGCTTCCTTTTCTAGAGCGACCTCGGTCCAAAAACCGATGCAAACATTGTGTTTCATCACCACTGCTATCAAAAAGGATGAAAGAAAACATCGTGACGAAACCGGCAGACCCTAGAACCAAAAATTCGAAGATATGTGGTTCTAGCCGCATTGCGCCCGCGTGGTGGTGGATAACGACCAACTCCAGGTTCACACAGAGGGGCCTGTGTCCCAGCAGTGGGCTCATCATAGTCTTATTATTTTAAGCATTTTATATATAGTCCTCCAGACCGTATTTCGGCCATGGTAGCTAATCTCAACGAAGACTAGCCATCGGCGCGGGAGATATTATAGTGCTTAAGTGTCTGCGCAGACACAAGAGCACTCACTCTCTTAGTCCGATGGGACGGCAATCCGACACGACCGGAGAGAGTTTGAGGCGTAGGAACAACGGCTTAACGTGTTTTCCGAAGCACAGGGGTATCACACCACCAACTTCCAAACTCCGGGCTGTTACTAAGAAATTCCTAAGTGATGAACCCAATAACACTTTGCCCGACCTTAGGAATCGAACTCAGGACCCCACACTCAGTTGAACTAAATGTTATTGAACTAAAACCTATTCACCTAGTTATATACCGTAATCGGTACTATTTATTAATTTACAAGGCAACTAGCCTTGTAAATAATAAATAATAACCATTATAACAACACTATCACAACACAACCACAAAATACAAATACGAAAGCGAAATAATTTCTAAGGATTCCCATCAATTAGAGAGGATACCGAAAATGGGAGAGCTCTCGAATCCCTGAATGACTTCCCCCTGCTCATCATTATATCACCCCTTTTTAGAGGGTAGTTTTAGAATCAATAAATAAGAGGCTTATGTCGAACCGGTTGCAATTAGGGGTGGAAATATTGAAAATCCACTTGTTTGTTTAAGTAGGTGGTCGAGTATGTTTGTTCGATTATTTTGGACCTAACTGTCTTGTTTTCTGGTTATTTAAAGGATTCAAAACATGATTTTATTTTGTGGATTTAAAGTCTATTAAAGCTCTATAAAGTTCAAGAGAATAGATACAAAACATTCTATCCCACCTATATCCTACGAAGAATTAGGCAAAGGTCATCATCATCATCATTTCAGCCGTAAGACGTCCACTGCTGGACTTAGGCCTCCCCCAATTTGGGGGGCTTTGCCATAATCGCCACGCTTGGCAGGCGGGTTGGCGATCGCAGTATGGTAGTAAAATGCATAGAGAACGCTGCTGCCCATTCTCTAGTAAGTCCCTTAGTCGCCTTTTACGACACCCACAGGAAGAAATGGGGTGGTGTTATTCTTTACGTCCGGCACCACACGGTACATAGGTAAGCGGTAGGCAAAGGTGTAGGTAGACAAAGGATAGGTCCTCATCTCTGGCTATTATATTTCTTTTGCTGTGCCTGACGGGATCCACGATTGTGTCTAAATCCAATGTTTACCACCTAAGCATATAAATATCTTAAATAAATATTTTAGGACAACCAACACACCGTTATCTGATCCCAAACTAGGCAGAGCCTGTACTATGGCAACCAGACAACTGATAAATATACTTATATATTTCTAAATACATACATATTATAGATAAATTACACCCAGACCCAGAACAAATGATTGTGCTCATCACACAAACATTTGTCCTGGGTGGGAATCGAACCCACGACATCAGTCTTAGCAGTCAGGGTCACTAACCACTAGACTAACAGGCCAGTCATATACATTCTAGATTGCGATAAAGCATTGAGTGTTGAGTACCAATAGTTCACCTACATTTCTTTAAAAAACGTACTCATGTGTGTTCGACAAAAATACCTGTGAATACATTTTCTTGTCGTATCTTTTTCTAAATTTAGAGGTTTTCCAAAATAAGTACATAATGCGAGTAAGGTTATTTAATGAACTCGAATAAAATTTGTCGTTGTCACAATACCGACAGGCGGTATTAGCCGTATGACATTATCAGTAATGATGGAACTGTTTCACGTTATCAGATAAGTATTGACTGACGTATTAACACCTGAGGCACTGCAGTTAGGTTTCCTATGTCTAAATGGGAGATATATCTACAATACTTAATTTACAGTGGATCGATACGTTCGGAATATTAGTCTCCATTTAGATCGCAAATTCCTGACTATCCAACAGTTTATGAAACGCAGTTCGAAGCGTTTCTTCGATAGAGCCGCAACCCACCGCAACCCTCTGGTTGACGCGGCAGCTAGTTACACCCCCTCCCTTATTAGTAAAGTCCGCCGTCCACTTTAGTTTTTAAGTATATATGTCCCGGCTGGAGTCCTAAAAAGTTAACTTTTTAGGAATCGCCGGGAAAAAGTCCGTTTAAGTAGTAAGAACTTTATTTCGTATACTTCAAGATGTCCCACAAAAAAAAAATACAGTGGATCGAAGATATCATAATTATGCTATACATAGTGCCTCATAATTTATAAGAACTTAACTGCCTACGTCAATATTTTGGCCATAGTGACAATAATAATCACGCATTTAATCCCAAAAGGGCAAGGCATAGATGTACCTGTAGTATACCAAAATTGCACCAGTTATGTTTCAGTCCTATGTATGAGCCTATTACCTTCAACCAGACATAAATCCAGACTTCAATCTTGTTTTAGGCTCGCTAGGTTTTCGACAAATCGCTATGTGGAGGAATCATTGTGATAGTTGAAACACTCAATGGCTTAATACCTAAGAGTCTCGACTAATACCTTTGGAACTTTTCGTAAGGCAGCTGCATTAAGGACATGATTCAAAAACCAGTATCTACTTCTGGTCATAGCTCGCATTGTTAGGAGGTTCCTCGCTCTGGAGCCCTGATCGCTGGTAAGCTACCGGCAGTCAGGGACCTTATTTCGGATAATAATGGGCTACTATATGTTTAAATGGATTTATATTCTAGTATATAATTAAACTAGCTTCTGTCCGCGACTTTGTCCGCGTCAAATTTTTGCTCCCGTAACCCTTCCCGTCGCATCGAATTGCCTGCCAGTTTTTGTCTATTTTTCGTTGCTGCTCCGCTCTTTTTAAACGTAGCGTGATGGTATATAGTCTTTCTCAATAAATAGGCTACCCAACACAAAAATTAATTTTCAATTCGGACCAATAGTTCCTGAGATTACCGCGTTCAACCAAACAAACAAACTCTTCAGCTTTATAATATTATTGCGACTATAAATTGAGATGTACGATGTACGATAAACTGCACACGGTGTACAAATTTTATTAAAATCGGTTAAGCAGTTTAGGAATCCATCCAGAACAAACAATGTGACGCGTAATTTATATATATATTAAGATAAAGGAAACTTTATTACAATTCAGTGTCCAAAAATAAAAATCATAATTTACTCATTTACAATAATACAGTGAGCAAGAAATTATAATCAAATTTGATGTGTTTATCTTCGTCATCTTAAACCCAATGGGAGAGTAAATCATAAATTCTATATGATCATAAATGTCAAAGAAACTTATAAATACATCATGTGTCACCAATAAAACTCAAATATACATAAGTCAAAAGTTTCTAATACAGCTTAAGTAAAATATTTATCTTGTACACGAAGTAATTACAAAGTTTGCACCCCACTTAGAAGTTCATGCGTTATAAAGTGGCGTATTTAAGCTTAGATTAATTAGACGAAATTTACCCCTTCGACTAAAAACGATTAACGTTGATGTAGGGGATTTTGAAGTGGCACAAAGAAGAGAGATAATAAAAATAGAACTTCGCCATCGATTAATGATGTTCACTGACGTATCTTCAGCGTACAGTGGACAGTGGACACCGCTGATAGCGTTATTAGAATGACTCCCATCTTTGGTATTCTTAGGCCCTGTCTCAATAGGAAACGAGTGGAGGCGCAACCGTGCTCTCACTGCCAAACAATGGTTGCGTAACCGATCAAACGCCTGGTCAGACGACCATACCATAAAGCTAGGTATATTTTGCTGGCATTCGACCATGGTTGCGACATCATGGTGTCCTAGTGAGTTTTAAGCCTTAGAAACCTTAGCCTTGCTAAAATTCGGTTCACTTCCATTAATGTAATACGTCTCTCAAACTATGAATAGTCTTATAATCAGTTCATGCAATGGCTAAGAATATTCAAATCATTTATTTTCTGTATAATAATATAATTATTGTGTTTATAATTTGGGTTTAAACTATTTTCATTATAACTATTACTGAGAATTTTGTAACGGGAGACTCAAAACACTGCTTGACATGAGAAACAAATCCAAAATCTCACGCTCTAAAACCACTCATAACTAGATTGACAAGGGAACTGCAATGTGCCTTATTTTTTCTTGCCACTTCCAGCGCTAGGTTTGTTAAAACACTGAAGTGCGAATGTTCGCGTAAGATAAGGCGCACACGCGACTGCTTTTTGTCTCATAATGCCAGTCTTAGCGTGTGAACCTTTGTATTAAATCGTTAGCTTGTGTGGGATTAGCTCGAGTTCGTATGGATCTATGTTTAAATAATGAGAATTCGTTAGTGTTCCAGTTCGTGTTAAGTTTCCTACTTCATTTGACTTGATTTGCGTATGTAAGAAGATAACAGACATTCTATTTACTACACAATAGTAATTTAATCTTGAGTGTGCGGTAAGCTTACTTCAATGATTTAATGTGAATGTAGTAACCGCCTTTAGAGTTGTTTTAAAAAGATTTATAAAGGTTTGGTTTTGGTAATGAAACGGATAACAATAATGGTTGTCGAAATACAAAAGCTTTTTTGACAGATTGATTTCAAATGCTGGTGAAAATGAAAAATGTTCATATGATACAACTGCTTTCCGAATTAAACTGATGGTCAAGTCTCTTATTTTTAAATGGCGACCGCATTCCAATCTCAATCTGTCAAAATTTACCCCTTGTTTGTACGTTTACGTTTTAATATTTTACTTTTATTTATGGAAATTAATAGGCCTTTGTACCGTGTGGTGCCGGACGTAAAGAATAACACCACCCCATTTCTTCCCGTGGGTGTCGTAAAAGGCGACTAAGGGACTTACTAGAGAATGGGCAGCCGCGTTCTCTATGCATTTTACCACCATACTGCAATCGCCAACCCGCCTGCCAAGCGTGGCGATTATGGCAAAGCCCCCCAAATTGGGGGAGGCTTAAGTCCAGCAGTGGACGTCTTACGGCTGAAATGATGATGATGATGATGAGGCCTTTAAGATTATTATACAAACAACCAAAGCGGGACTCCAACCCGCAACCATTGCGTATTACGTTGTTTGCCTTGACCACAGAGGTACTTTGCCTCGCCTTATTCTCGCCCTACTTACACGTAACCCTACCCAACTGTCACCCACCGATCAGAATGAAACTTTGCACGTCGATATAACACTAAAAAATATTGAACCCGTGTTTTTTTATTTTTCTGGAATCCACTTTTTAGGGGTAGAAACCGGGTCGCAAGATTGTTCGAAAGAGATACCGTGACCCTGGCACACGGACAACTGAAGGAACACGGGTCTGTTTTAGTCAGTTAAAGTCTGACACGCCCTCCCGCTACGCCCAAAGCGGGAAAAGTCATTTCATGATTTCCCAACCAAAAAAAAAAGCCATACAAACCACCCCTAATAACCCCTAAGTAGGCTAACCCACGTTACTCTGGTTAGAGTGTGGTTGAGGGGGTGGTTTCTACCCCTAAAAAGTGGATTCCGGGAAATAAAAAAACACGGGTTCAATATTTTTTAGTGTTATATCGACGTGCAAAGTTTCATTCTGATCGGTGGGTGACAGTTGGGTAGGGTTACTTGTTAGTCAGACGTCTACGATCAGCCACGTTTTATCGCAATCTTTACTATGCTTCGCTGACCAATATTTAGAAAGAAAGCAACATTGGTATAAATGTCCCTTAATCACGTGTTTACAAAAAGATAAGTTAACTCCAATGATATTGAAACATAAAATTACAAAAGAGATAATATACAGGGTGCTAGCGTAGACATTTAATGTTGGTTATCAAAAACCGGCCAAGTGCGATTCGGACTTGCGCACGAAGGATGCCGTTTCTATAAAAACGGAAAAACAATTAAGTATTTATTTTAATTAAATTATTTATTTTAAAGTGAATAATATAATTAAATAAGTCAACTGTGAATATTAGAGGAAAATTGTGACCGAATGGTAGCCAAGGTTACGCCAAAGGAACCAGGGCCGTGGAAAAGCGAGTTGGCTTGATGACATCATCGTCAGAGCTACGGAAAACATATCTGTATGAGTGACGCACGGATTTGGGAAGTACCATAGGAAAAGGAGAGGCCTATACTGCCCTACTAAGCGCAAAAGCAATAGCTCAAAAAAAAAACGTAAAGTTGATTTTAATGCCAGCGGATAGCTTAAAAAAATACGCATTTAATGAACTGACGAAAGTGCCGCCTTCTTATAACAGAATATTCAGTTTTTTACACATAACATACCATAACATCACGGCTTGTTTCCCCGAAGGGTAGGGCAGAGGAGGCCCAAGATACACCCACATTTCGCCTGTTATGTTTAAGTTCCATGTAATAGGGGGCGAGCCTATTGCCATCAACCGGGCACGAATCCAGACTCCGAGCTGCTACTGAGAAATTCCAGATGGAAAACCCAATAACACTTTGCCCGACCTGGGAATTGAACCCAGGACCTCAAGCTCAGCAGTAGCGCTTGCTACCACTATACTAACGAGGCAGTCAATTTCAATTTTTTAATTCTATTAAATTATATGATGAGAAATCTTTCTAAAGACTTTTATCATATGTGTTGAACAAAATAGTGCTAAAAGGCTTAGTTCATTAGATGCCTATTTTTTTTAAAGCTATCAGATTGGCATTAAAATAAACTTTACGATTTTTTTGAGATACCGCTTTTACGCGTAATAGGGCAGTTTACACAGCAGTGGATGATTACGGGCTGAAATTATGCTAAAGAACCTTTTCATAGTATAAAACAAAATCGCTTTCCACGTCTGTACGCTAAAATCTTTAAAATTAGGCAATGGATTTTAATGCTGTTTTCATCAATCATCGTCATCATCATCATCAGCCTATAATGTTCCCACTGCTGGGACACAGGCCTCCTCTCGGTGAGAGGGAGTGGGCCATAATCCACCACGCGGGCCCAGTACGGGTTGGTAGATGTCACATGTCTTCGAATTTTTGGTTCTAAGACATGCCGATTTCCGCACGATGTTTTCCTTCACCGTTTTAAGAGCAGTGGCGATGAAATAATTTACACAAAGTAATGCGCCTGCTTGGGTTTGAACTCACTACCTACTACTTGTAAGTCGCGGCCGTTACCTCTGGGCCACCACTGCTCTCTGCACCTCAGCTCTGTTTTCATCAACAGACCGAGTCATTGATGGTTTAAATGTACAAGACGCGGGTGGAGCCGCTGAAAAAAGCTAGTGATGAATATAATATTCCAGTCTCTTGAGACAGTCAAACCCAACAAAATTATTATGTGGTTAGTAAACAGGAAACAATCAAACCTAACATAATTATTATATCGCTAGTAAAAGATGATCACGTTACATCTTCAATACATACATAAAGTAAATACACATTCTACAATTAATTAGCAACCGACAACTGCAATTACCAACATACACACATAATGGCGTCCATCTCTAGGTACAACACGCAAATCTGTCGACAATACAACATCTACAGCACATTGAAACTAATTAGAACGAGACTAGCCACAACAATGCTTCGGACATAATAACGTCACAATATAGTACGTGCGTATATACGTCATTGATGACATCATCACTCTCGTGGAGAGCGATCAATCAGTATTAACTATACATTACGGCGTATAAAGAGAAGTGGTGACAGATTTAGGGCACTGTTGTAGGTTGTGGTGTATATTATCATAATTTCATTACTGTGGTTTACACTTAACAAAGTACAAGAAATAAAAGGGTAGTAATCACTTGAGGGTAGGTACTCTCTAATGTAATGTCAATCTGCCTAAACTTTTCCCAACTACGTTGAGGTAGGCTTTTAGTCTAACCAGATGCAGCTAAATACTAGTATTTTACATGGCACAACTGCCTGTCTGACGTCAACAATCCAGTTACTGGGTAACACGACACCATTTGGTTAGAGTGGTTGTTAGACTTTTCTGACTACCCGAAACGATTGTCAAAGATGTACGATGACAGCTAAGCTGCACGAATGACAGCTAAGGCCTACGGCTTTTTTTTTTTGGATGGGAAATCATCAAATGACTTCTCCCGCTCTGGGCGGAGCGGGAGGGCGTGTCAGACTTTTACTGACTAAAACCCACCCGTGTTCCTTCAGTTGCCCATGTGCCAGGGTCACGGTATCTCTTTCGAACAATCACGCGACCCCGGCTTAGCATGCATTTTAAGACACGGAGTGGTGTCAATATGTGGTCGATGATCGCCCATCCATGAACCGACCGCAGCAACCATAGCTTTACGTTTGATCAACCCGCGAGGCGTGTGATTTTTATTATTTATTGCTATGTATTGTGCAGGTTTTTTTTTTTTTTGGTTGGGAAATCATCAAATGACTTCTCCCGCTCTGGGCGGAGCGGGAGGGCGTGTCAGACTTTTACTGATTAAAACCCACCCGTGTTCCTTCAGTTGCACATGTGCCAGGGTCACGGTATCTATAATATGTTTTTATTTAATTTAATTGCTAAATGGACCTGCCTTTGACTTAGATCACTCCACATGGAAACCAATGTATGAGGTCTAGTATCAAATGAGTATGCCCAGACGATGCCTGTCCACTCTTGATTTGAAGACAGACAGGTCACATGATGCAGCGTTTGCTATGCCCTGTTTCCTACCTTATAAATAAATGAGGAGTTTAGTAAGAGAGTGCCAAACTTATAAGATTGATCAGTATATCATAAGCTTTTGTTATCTTAACTCAGTGTTTGATAATAAGGGGGTCAATGTTTTACAAAGGTAGGTCGGAAATAACGTACAAAGTAAGACGGGCGATGGGATATGACGGACGGCATAATTTCACGCAAACAAAATTGCGGGTAGACCCTAGTTGGTTAATAAAAACCAATGAATCATCAAAACTAACAAACACACTGGTCCAACAGACCTCAAAAGTTGAAACTCCATTATAAGGGTTAACGTGAGTAGAAGAATTTCCCCTGTCTCTATTTGATCGAGGTCGGAGCTATTAGCAAATTGGATCCCGGAGTACATCAATCAATGTTCAGTATTGACCGAGACTTGGTGATTTATTGAGTGAATGCATTGTTTTTTGAACGGTTGAGCCGGTAATGACAGGTTAGAGTCGTATGTTTTGGAAGAGTGGGATTACCCTGGGAAGATGGTTGGCAGTCGTTGCATGGAGCTTAAGTAATATTGGGAATTCGCTTTTTGGAATTGAAATTAGCACACATAGTACATCATTGATCGTTATTTAATAGTACCGTGATAAATTTCTTTTATTGTTGTCCGGCTCGTATCCTTTTTTATAAATGTTTTTTTTTTTTCATTTATTAATTTACGTTTAGGTACTCTTTTTTTCTCTGTGTGTGAAATCATGTGTGTGTGTGTGTCAAATGACTTCTCCCGCTCTGGGCGGAGCGGGAGAAGTCATTTGAGCGAGTAAAACCCACCCGTGTTCGTTCAGTTGTCTGTCCTCCTTCAAACAAGTCCGTGACCCTGGGCATTTAGATACCCTGGTATTGTCGATATTAGATGATAATTTTATTTAAAGTTGTCTTTTCGGTTACTGGCGTCTTAAATTAATTTATTTTAAGCCTTCTTCTCCACCAACAACGCAATCTGCATGGAGTTGACGAGCAGTAAGAGTGCTCTTCAAAGACAGTCTGTTGGCAGTTTCCATACAATTGTCAGTCAACTGCCCATGTGGTTGGCCGTGTGGTCCCGGACGTAAATAATAGTACTATCCCATTTCATCCCGTGGGTGTCTTAGGACCTGACTAAGGGACTTACTAGAGAATGAGCAGCAGCGTTTTCTATGCATTTTACCAGCGTACTGCGATCGCCAACCCGTCTGCCAAGCGTGGCGATTATGGCAAACCCTCCCAAATTTAGGGAGGCCTATGTCTAACAGTGGATGTCTTACGGCAGAAATGAT
The DNA here is from genome assembly GCA_947507805.1 of Aporophyla nigra. NCBI lineage: Eukaryota > Metazoa > Arthropoda > Insecta > Lepidoptera > Noctuidae > Aporophyla > Aporophyla nigra. Next base: position 20,130,963 of record OX382301.1, on the reverse strand, counting down.
GATGATGATGTCAACTACATCCAAATTGACGTATATACTGGGTGACTTTTTTTAGCGTCTTGAAAAAAAATGGGGGTAATAGGTGAAGGTAATAGAAGCTTTTGGCATAGAAATTTTTATTATTTTTATTTTTGAATAACATGTAATTAAATTGATCTAGTAATAAGTACTACACATTTAAAGTAACATTTTCATACTAGAACAACAAAAACAGAAATTTGGAAAAAAAAAACAAAAAAAAAATTAAAATCTATCGAAACTCAAATCATACGCACCCTACTCAATGCGCGGCATGTATCATTGATTTCGGAGCGCGGTCCTACCCTTTGAAGCCGGCCGATAGGCAGCCTCATTGATCTTTCGTAGGCGCACGAGCCGCACACGCATCCCTGTCCACCCGCGTCCCGCGCTCCTTTAGTCACCTACGATGAATCTGAAGGCCTTCCTGCCTTCTATTCTAGTTACACAACACACCATATGAAGGTCGAGACGGTAAAAAATGTCATCCGGTATATACTATATATATTTATATAAATAATTCGTCGTACGTGTGTATGTCACTGTACTCCTCCTAAACGGCTGGATCGATTTGAATGATTTTTTTTGTATGCGTTCGGGTGGCACCCTGGATGGTTTAGATTCACAAATCAGCCTGACAGGTGGCGCCGCTATCATGTTCTAGAAACAGGATAACGTCTGTAGGGTCAGCTAGTATGCTATAAAAATAAAGTCCATCTGTTAGACCACTAAAGTCTCAAACCAATGGAACATTATGACCTATCACCATTTGTCTCAATTTTAGGCATGTAAGAATAACCCCGGGCCAAGTTGCTACTAGCCTGAAGAGGCATGTTTGAGAGACCCATGTTACTACTGGCCTACAAAAAAAAACCCATAAATAAAAAGAAAAACAATCGCCAAACTAAGAAACTATCAACACCATTATCAATTATCGATCCCAAAACAAACTGCGTACTATCACATGATAGCATCTCACGTTTGAGACGTATTGTCTCAAACTCCATTGTGTGGTAACTTGGAGATTGTTCTAAGGAGAATTAATAGAAGTTTCCACGTTCAGCCCGTGCCTGGAGCCCTATTGTACCCCTGATTTATCGGCCAAGAACAATGATAAATCAAATCGGAATTGCCCCGGCGTTCTTCGAATTACCTTCGGTTTGGCTCAGAACGTAGCGTAGGTGGGATTTGCGGGCTGGTTTTGAACTTCATTTTCTTTATGAAGGGGTTTAATTAAACAGAATGTGGAACCTGTTTTCCTTGAAACATGTGTGCTGGACTAGTTGAGCGTGTAACTCTGCCTGAATAATTTATTTATGATTTTTTCTGGAACTAAAATCCGGTTTTGTTTAGGAAAATCGATGAAAAGTATCCTACACCCTGTATGCGTTCCGCATTATCGATCCGAATTTGAATCATTATGAAGATAATTTCTAATCCATTGCGCCATTAGTTTGACGACATTGTCTGTTCAGCAACGTTAATAAGACAATGAATGTTCTTGAACTGTCAAATTAAAGCGATTCCTACTAATATTCTAGTAAGTTACGCCTTTGGACTTTTCCGGTAATATTACAAAAATCGATGGGACTTTTACAGATATCGATAAGTGAATCGAAGGGTGTATGCACACGTACGATATTTATGTAGATGAAATGAATGCTGATTCTCCCTCCTAATCGTTTGAAAACGCACACAAGCCGAATTTTAAATATTAGAAATGTTATCTTGTATTCTTTCTCACAAATAGAAATGTACTTAGACACATACATACAATCACGCCTTTTTCCCATGGAGTTAGGCAGAAACTACGGAACGCCACCTGCTACGATCTCTAAACACTCCTTTTGCGTCGTTTAGGTTCATACAATTGGTCATACACACGAGCCAGTTGCGAGTACACGTACCTGACCTTTCTGAAGAACATCACCAATAAGGTCACTATTATGTCCTCCTAGGGCGTCCCCTCCGGGTACTAAGAGTTGGTCATCATATTGCGTCATAGCACGTAAACTCTTATTTGACACTAGTTGACCTGTGCCCACTTCGTTGGGCGGTAAAGGGTTTTGTTTTTATTGCATACCAGCTTCTACCGCGACTTCGTCCGCGATAAATTTCTTGTTCCCCCGACCCTTCCCGTCGCGTTGAATCGCATACCCGTGCAATTTTCTCTCCGTTTTAGCAACATTTTTCATTACTGCTCCACTCCTCTTGGTTTTAGCGTGATGTTATATAGCCTATAGCCTTCCTCGATAAATAGGCTACCCAAGACGGAAAGAATTTTTCAATTCGGACCAGTAGTTCCGGAGATTACCCCCTACATACAAACTTACAAACATACAAACTTACAAACAAATGTTACCTCTTTATAATATTAGTATAGATTAACACACAGTACCTACCACCTAAAATACACATAATTTAATACAGGTTTTAAAATATTAATTAGAGATGCAACAGACATTTTGGCTGAACAACCGGAAACCGGACGTCCGGTTGAAGCTAAAATACGCAGAGCTTTATTCATTTTACATAAATAGTGCTTCCTGTGTGGCGGGTTGTAAATAAGGTAATATATTTCTGGTTGAAATGGAGTGGTGAAATGGGGAAGACTGACATTACAGTAAATTTCTTGTACAGAGTAAGTAGTCACCCCTACAAGGAATGACCGTAAAAAGTATGGCTTGACTTCGCAGATAAGATCTAGCTCTCTAATTAGTATTCTTTGTAAGGTTTACTTTGAAGTAATAACAACCAATTTTGATTATACAGAGGAACTACTTAAGACTCCTGAAACTAGAAACCGTTTATGAATAATTAAACCCCACTCGAGCCGTAGATTTTTATAAAAAAGGTAAACAAACTGTCGATAGGAGCCCTCCAGCGTCCACATTTGCCCCCAGCCCTCAACATTCCCGTCACGTCCCATACTTCTTTCTGAACGGAATTGCTTCCAATAATCTCGTAAACCAATTGAATTGAAACCTTTTTGGGTTCGTAACACGCCACATTTTGGCACGAGCCGTGTCGACGCAGTGATTCTCGAAGAAAATCTGAAAATCTTTCTGTGCTGTACACTTTGTATGGATCGTGGGTTGTCGTCTTCAGGCACGGTGCGGCTAAGGCTTTTACATCAATTTTCGTATTACCCATGGATTAAATCCAAGGGTTATCCCCCTAAGGAAAGTTTCCGATTGGATTGGGAGATTGTCGTGAATCAACGTTATAAAATTTGTATTCAGGTGTGGTACCTTACTTTCGCTGGACGTTAGTTGAGGGGATTTTTTAAAACTGTGCGCTATGTTTTGTGAGTATTGGCGTATGAAGGATTTATGGTGTGCGCTGAGAATTGGGAATGAGTTTTTCTTTATATGTTTACTGCACAAGATGTCGAGAAGTGGTGGTGCATTGGATTTAAAGTTTGATTTTGATTCAAGTCGACTTAGTCGCTGTATTTGGTTTAAAGAAATTTATTTCTCAAAGAACAAACATAATTCACCTAAACTTTAAAAAATATATTTAGTAAATATAATTGTCGTTCGATCTTTTGAGTACATATAATTAGTAGTTGGTTGGCAAAATACAATTTTAACCCAGTTTTGAAAATATACATTTCTGAAAAAAAATCTTATATCTTTCTGTAACTTATTAATATAATATAATATATCTTGATGACAACCAACACAAAGTTATCTGATCCCAAACTAGGCAGAGCCTGTACTATGGCAATCAGACAACTGATAAACATAATTATATATTTCTAAATACATACATATTATAGATAAATTACACCCAGACAGACAGAACAAATGATTGGGCTCATCACACAAAGATTTGTCCTGGGTGGGAATAGAACCCACGACCTCAGTCTTAGCAGTCAGGGTCACTAATTATTAGACTAACAGGCCAGTAGCAAAATATTATTAAGCTGTGCTCCTTCAAAGTGGACAGTTTTTCTTCTATACAAGGTCCTAACTAAAGGCATTTCTTTACTATACCAATTTCTTGGTTAATAGTAGTGAGTTTTATGCTTGAAAGTAATTTGTTAGATTTATTTATTAGATTAGCGTATTTCAACCATTTAGGACCTCTTGATCTATTTGAAAAAGTTTGATTGTTTTATTTTTAGGGTTCCGCACCTCAAAAGGAAAAAGCGGAACCCTTATAGGATCACTTTGTTGTCCGTCCGTCCGTCCGTCCGTCCGTCTGTCAAGACCCTTTTTCTCAGGAACGCGTGGAGGTATCAAGCTGAAATTTATATCAAATACTCAAGTCTGCTGTCCCTTGGAGCTGTGAAAAAATCAAACCTCTAAGCTAACGCAATCAAAAGAATAGCCGTTTATGCCGCAAATTTCAGCAAATTTTCGAAACTCGCAAGGGAATCAAAACCTATAGGGTACTTCCAGTCGATCTAGAACTTTGAAATTTGGTACGAAGCAACGTCTTATAGCACAGATAAAGGAAACATTGCGAAAACTGTAAATTTTTAGTTACATCATGTAATAAAAATATTTAAAAAAAATTAAAACTTTATACCTACAGGTTTGTACGGAACCCTCGGTGCGCGAGTCCGATTCGCACTTGGCCGGTTTTTTTTATAAATGCAACTAAGGTATTCTAAAGTAAGGAATTGTATTCTATTTTTGGGCTGTATTTTGTATGGGCTCCCGTTTAAGTCTTCTGACAGAGTAACGTGTTGCTCTTCGAGAGCAAACGTCTGTTCTAGATTTTAGAATGCTTTTTATTATTATAGAAGCAGCTGTCTCTCACACTAACTAGTATTATACTTTGTCAGATGATAATAATTAAAATGTTCTATCGTAACTTATCTGAGTAACTGGCAGTCGTGACGTTTATAAATTCCAAAATGCATGAATGTATTGTAAAAGTAACCGCTGTTATTAGAGGTGTCTACTTTGAGTATTTAGTGCGTCAAAACTACTAAAACGTAGAGTAATTTTATGCCAAATTTTCATGGAATATTTCGGTAAAAGGCGTGAAATGTCTTAAAGACACCTAATATCCAGTAAAGGGAAGTCGGTTCAATGGTCACGCGTAATGTCACGGGAGATTCCGAGGTCAAACATTGTGTCCGACCGTGACGAGGTCATTGAGGTCACGCGGTTTGATGATATTGTTTACCATTCTATGTTTCGTACAGACAACTACGTTTTTATAAAAGAATAAGAGTTTTTATGTGAGATTATAGAAAAAAAAAAAACAAGCTTATGAATGGTTTCTGTAAAAACTATGATAAAAACTGACAGTTTAAAAAGCTTATGACTTAATTTTAAGTGCAAGAAAAACGAGACGGACTCCTTGACAATTCAAAAGTGTTTGTAATTTTTTTCATTAAAATAAATTATTTGAGTCTGAGTTTTAAGTTTGTAAATAATTAGGCAACACCAGTATTTATGAACTATATTGTACTTTTTGTGGTGTCATATAAATGAAAGACACTTACTTAATACGTGTACCTGAATGCCCTTTTTTTGGATGGGAAATCATCAAATGACTTCTCCCGCTCTGGGCGGAGCGGGAGGGCGTGTCAGACTTTTACTGACTAAAACCCACCCGTGTTCCTTCAGTTGCCCATGTGCCAGGGTCACGGTATCTCTTTCAAACAATCCCGCAACCCTGACAGAATGCCCTTCCTTTACGTGTTATGTATTTGTGTATATCTGTTATTGCAGATCTTCTTCTTTATTCTGTTCTATAGATATCTATCTAAAGAATATGTTTAGTTGAACGCGCTAATCTCAGGAAGAAACACTAATTCGAATTGAAAATCTTTTAGTGTTGGATAGCCCATTTATCGAGAAAGGCTATATAATATCACGCTACAATAAAAGGAGCGGAGCAGCAATGAAAAATGGACGAAAACTGGCAGGCAATTCGATGCGACGGGAAGGGTCACGGGAGCAAATTTGACGCGGACGAAATCGCGTGCAGAAGCTAGTAAAGGTTATAAAAATAAAATAAATCTATAGACTACGCGTTTTTGTACATTGAAAATATAAATAAATAAATAATACTAAATAAATATCTTAGGACAACCAACACACCGTTATCTAATCCCAAACTAGGCAGAGCCTGTACTATGGCAACCAGACAACTGATAAATATACTTATATATTTCTAAATACATACATATTATAGATAAATTACACCCAGACACAGAACAAATGATTGTGCTCATCATACAAAGATTTGTCCTGGGTGGGAATCGAACCCACGACCTCAGTCTTTGCAGTCAGGATCACTAACCACTAGACTAACAGGCCAGTCATATAAAAATAAACACATCGTTGTGTGGTTATTATAAAAGATAATCAAGAGATTGCATTTCTCCACATAATAGTACGAACATGAGAATTTCATAGTCTTTTTAGCCTGTTTCTTCCGAAACTGCGCTCTTAAAGCGTGATCTTTCTTCAACATTAAACCTCTTCGATTTTTTCTGTACAGCAGGTGCACAGATTATGAGTCTTGACTAGGAGCCTTAATTCTAATTAATTCTCAAAATGACAGTGACACTTCGTCGCACTGACATTATGAACCCTGATGGACGCAGTGAATGCACATCGCAAGGGCCGTGGTAGAAATCGCCATATCGTTTCCCACCAGGCAATATCAGAAGATTCTTCCTTTCCAATCGAGGAGTGACTGCATAACGAAAGGGCTGCGGTAGGAAACTCCAGATCATTTCCGACTAGGCAAGATCGAAAATTATTTTTCCTTTTCAAAGGTGATGTGGCAATTATACCTTTTCAAAGCGACACAAAATTAATTTCTGAAATCCACCCAAACAAAGTCGCGGGCACACCAACACATTAATTTCTGCTACCACGCGAACGAAGTCACGGGCACATCTAGTCCTAAAAAATAAATAACTGTAAAATGTTGTGCTACTAATATCATTACTAACAGCATTATCGGCGACATAATAAAAGTATCGCGTGTACATTGCCTCTAAGTTGATAATAAGTTAGACTTAGCACTAAACTTCTTATACTTAGTTCTAAGACTGGACTTTTAGCTTTATACCGATGTGTCATGCGAGGGAGTGGGCTTGATTGAACCATTTTCATTCTTATCAAATGCATTCGTTAAAGGTTTTGTATATAATGCTGTAGTTATAAGAGCAAATAACATATTGACACGCTTTGAATGCTTGCATAGTAAACGCTACGTGATATTATAAACTAGCTATGCCTTCATTTTAACCCCTAGAATCAAATTTGCTAATCGCAGTCGTATACTGAACTGGCTTCTGCCCGCGACTTCGTCCGCGTTAAATTTCTTGTTCCCCCGACCCTTCCCGTCTCGTCAAATCGCCTAGCCGTGCGATTTTCCCCGTTTTTGCAACATTTTTCATTACTGCTCCACTCCTCTTAGTTGTAGCGTGATGTTATATAGCCTATAGCCTTTCTCAATAAATAGGCTACCCAACACATAAAGAATTTTTCAATTCGGATCAGTAGTTCCTGAGATTAGCGTGTTCAATCAAACAAACAAACTTTTCAGCTTTATAATATTATAAGTATAGATTTACACTTAGGTATATTTATTTCTACTAGTTGTCGCCCAGTGGTCGAAATTCAACCATAATTCATTAAAAACTTAATGTATTTCTAATGCATTCTGATTCAAAAATATTAGCTTTTTGCACTCCTTCTCCGTTTAATTTGTGCCAAATGTCATACACCTTTGTCCGTATAATTTCCATAAAAAACGGGTAGGTACACAGTTCTTGATTCATGTATTAAAATGTAGATTAGACAAACATGCACAACTTTACACGCACGATCACATAACTCGAGAGGTATATTTCTACAAAACACACACACACGCACACTCCCACACATACACAAACACACACAATCACATAAACAACCCATGCGCAAACTAAATAAAAATAATTTAATAAATAATATTGTCAATTTGTTTTTGATTTTGTGATAAATTATTCTAATGTTGATCTAAAAATTAATTTGATTTCGTCTTATAGTAATTTTGAATGGAATTTTAATTTTGCTTATAGATTTAATTTTATTATTTTAATATTGTATTGAATTTATTGTAATTGTTTAATTCCTCACTTATGTAAAGATAATTTAAAGCAGTAGAGTGGTAGTACCTAATACAAGCAATGCTTTGCTTAAAAGGTACTTCCTATAATTATATTGTTGTTTACATAAGTTGTAGAAATAAAGTTGTTTTTTTTTTTTTTTTTACAAACATAAAACTTAGTAATTGTGTAATCGACCGATAATGTTTTTACTGGGGGACAACAGGCCTTTTCTCTTTGAGAGTGAGTTGCCTATAATCTATTACGCGGGCTATGTCACCTGTTTTCAATTTTTCGGTTCTAGGACGTAGGACATGCCAGTTCCTTACAATGTTTTCCTTGATCGTTTTAAGAGCAGTGGGGATTAAGCTATTATATTTACACAAAGTAATGTGTCTGCTGGGTTCAACGCCACGACCAAGAACTCTTAAGTCAGGTCCGATACTATTGGGCTACCACTGTTCTGTAGTTAGTAATAGCACAGTTTAATAAAAAAGACATATGAGGATGAGATTTCTATGAAGTTGCGTTACAATACCGACTGTACGTTACAATTCAAGTACAAGTAAAGAGTACTTACAAAAAGTAACAAAAATATGGGGTGAAATGTGTACCTTATATCCTTGTACATCTGATGATATGGTTACTAGCTAGCAAGAGACTTGTTTGATTTAATTTAGAGGTTTATAAAGTACTGTTTATGAGCCTAAATGACTTTTGATCTTTAGTAGTGTCTTCTTTTCGGCCTCTCTCTTTTTACTATGTTTTTCTTCAGCGTCTGTCATTTGCTCAGCTGGCAACATTTTTTACGTCATGCCTTCTGAGATGACAGACAATAGATTTTTTTCCTAGACTGATCATTTGCATTCACACTCCACGGCTGAATTAACTTGCCACCTTCCTAGACTGTAAACTTTACGCTTCGTCGCTCACCCCGGTGCACTTGTGCCGCAAATCATTGCTGTTACTTGACGTTTCCTCTCTGAGGACATCGAGATGTTCCTTTAAATCGTCGAGTTTGCAGGCAGCAAGTGCCATTGTCTGAAACAATATTAAGAATTTGATTTCATAATATGTTATATGCCTGTAATTTTTGCCAAAGAAGAGATACCAAGATTGCTTAACTCTCGTGTATATTGTCACCAAAAATGCAATCTCATATATGTATTTCAAGAACTGCAAATAGATATGGAACACCACACAATGAACCTAAAATGAGGAATATGATGGAAACTTAATTCGCTCCCGTTGATCGCTTAATCGCGAGCCCCTGACATCGCAATAAGCCAGTTAAATCGCAATTTTCAATTAAAAAATCGTTAATTTTAAATAATATATTAATTTCTGTACCCGATTTTATCATCATTTCAGCCGAACGACGTTCTCCGCTGGATATACGCCTGGATATGTGCCAAAGCATAGAACCGGTTTCTCCCAAACACCGTGGCGATGCTTGGGGGAGACCGGTTCTATGCTTTTTGCATCGAGTAGATTCTTAACGCCTTGACAAGGCCATCGGTCCGTGTTATGGGAGGCCTTCCACCGCTACGTCTTCCAGTACACGGTCGCCACTCAAGAACCATTCGGCCCCAACGGCCATCGGTTCTGCAAGCAATGTCCCCTGCCCACTGCCACCTAAGTTTGTCAATTCTTCGGGCTATGTCGATTACCTTTGTAGGCGATTTGCATGAAGTAAAATTTAGTTAGTGCAAATCGCCTACAAATTTGTGGAGTTGTCGATTCGCTCACACATTCCGAGTGAGTTTTGTGCGAATCGACTAATAAGCCCCGTCAACCTCTTCTAACTCAACTTGTTCGTTTTACTATTATGTGAGCTACTTCTATTTGTTATGTTCTTCAGAACATTTACATTTGCACTGAATGCACAGTATTATGTACCTGAAGAGCAATATTGATCTATTAAGACTGCGTTGTGCCGGGTTTTTCTTTGAAATTGTAAGTATGATCCCCAAAAATATGTCAAACGGCGTACTAACTATTCAGTTGGTGCTGAAACACGGAAATAACAAAAAAATAAATAGTAGTTTTGTACGTCATCACCAATTTATTTGCAATTAGAAACATCACATTTTATCATTTACACTACAAAGAAAAACTACATGTTAGCATGACAACTACAAATTATAGAACTTTGGCAATGTCCAAAATTATACCCAATAGTTCATACGTTTGGTATTATTTTTAATACATGAATAATAAGGCAACTACGTTTTAGATAGTCAGTCAGCTTGGAGTCCGGATTTGTCACCCCACCCCCTGTTACAAGGCTCATAAACATTGCTTGCGATAATTGGGTGATGTTATAAGTTAAGTAATCTATAGCTGCACATTTGCCTCTGGTGGTTCCATTGGTGATGATAATGATTTATAATACTCCCTAGTATTGTAAATATCATCATCATCACCATTTCAGCCGAAAGACGTCCACTGCTAGACAAAGGCCTGCCCCAAGCTCCGCCACTTCGATAGTTTTTGTGCTTCCCGCATCCAGCGGATTCCTGCGGCGTTCACAAGGTCATCGGTCCACCTTGTTGGAGGCCTTCCAACTCTACGTCTTCCGGTATGTGGTTGCCACTCCAGAACCTTTCGGCCCCATCGGTTATCTGTTCTGCGAGCAATGTGCCCTGCCCACTATCACTTACGTTTGGCCAGTCTTCGGGCTATGTCGGTTACCTCATTACCGTACCTTCGTCGGTTGTGCGCCTGCAGATCTCTTCATTTCGGATTCGATCACGTAGGGAAACTCCATGCATAGCTCTCTCCAATGCCTTTTTTTTTCTGGATGTGAAATCATCAAATGACTTCTCTCGCTCTGGGCGGAGCGGGAGGGCGTGTCAGACTTTTACTGACTAAAACTCACTCATGTTCCTTCAGTTGCCCATGTGCCAGGGTCACGGTATTCTTTCGAACAATCTCGCGACCTCTCCAATGCCCTTTGCGTGACTTTCTCCTTTGTAATAAGCCCCATTGTGAACGACCACGTTTCAGTAGCATAGATCATCCCTGGCAACATACGTAAACTGGTCAAAGACTTTCGTCTTGTAACACTATGGTATGTGAGACGGGACGATAATACGATATTGCGTAGCTTTTCGAACGCCGCTCAGTCAAGTCGGATTCGACGATTGACCTCTTTCTCGAATTCGGAATTAGCCAACTGGACAGACTGACAAATTCTCGCACTGAATGGACTGGTCTACTCCAATCTGCATGGTACTTTCCTAAAAATACCAACTCAGACACTACATGGTGGTCTGATCATCTGACCAAAATTTTCGCTGGAATTTAAAAAAGACTTTGCCCCTGAGTTAGTTTCACAATTTCTCCTCAGAGGTGGACAGATAGGAAACGTCGAGTCTTAGGAGACATAAGGAACAGGTAGTAAAGTTGACTCAATCTCCGTAGAAAAGGCAGGATCCTTCGACAACGGCATCACATGTTATTTGCTTGGTAAACTCTTTCAGCGCGATGCAGGATGTAGCGTGCCGTCAGTGTGCTGCGTAGTTTATATGTGGCGGTGTAGATGCCGCTACAAGTCCATTTAGCTTTATTTTATCTATACTAACTTTTGCCCCCGACTTTGTCCGCGTAAATGTCGGTTATCGCGGACGCAGATGAAATCAGAATAAAGAGCAGCCTTTTTGGGGTTTACATTTACCGCATACCAAATGTCATCAAGATCGGGTCAGTGGTTTAGTCAGGAAAGCATAACAGACAGACAGAGTTACTTTCGCATTTATAATATTATAGAATAGATGATCTGAAAGTGTGATTCCGATATCTTATTTACTCTCCAAATTACATTTTATTTCATTTATCATAATTATTTTTTTACAATCGAACACCGATAGTGACTCTTGGTATAAAGGATTATGCTTGTTATTACAGGTAGATGTAGAACAGAGATGAACTTCAGCCAATTACAGTATTCAAATAGGCTCAACTATACCCAAAAAGGTCGCTGCCCGAATCCGTATTTGTAATATCTTGCTCTGTAGCCGCTGTTTTGGTCACTAGGTCCGCCAGATATTGTGTACATGACTAAATTCAACCAAGGACGAATTTCGTATACCTTATAGAATTATTGGTACCAATGTTCATTTCCATGCCAAGTTCTAATCTAATAATACTATTTTCTACTAAAATATCTATTTATCTACTAAAATAACAGCCATATATTTTTTTTATTGATGACGTCACATTGCATCACCCACCCGCGCTGTTTCTTCGTTTTCGGTAAGTGTTTCGACTTTTTTAGGGTTCCGTTGCCAAATGGCAAAAAACGGAACCCTTATAGATTCGCCATGTCTGTCTGTCTGTCTGTCTGTCTGTCTGTCTGTCTGTCTGTCTGTCTGTCTGTCCGAGTATGTCGCAGCCACTTTTCTGCGAAACTATAAGAGCTGTGCTATTGAAACTTGGTAAGTAGATGTATTCAGTGAACCGCATTAAGATTTTCACATAAAAATAGAAAAAAAACAATAATATTTGGGGTTCCCCATACATAGAACTGAAACTCAAATTTTTTTTTTTCATTAAACCCTTACGTGTGGGGTATCTATGGATAGGTCTTCAAAAATGATATTGAGGTTTTTAATATCATTTTTTTTTAAAACAATAATATTTGGGGTTCCCCATGCATAGAACTGAAACACAAAAAAAAAAATTTCATCAAACCCTTACGTGTGGGGTATCTATGGATAGGTCTTCAAAAATGAAATTGAGGTTTCTAATATCATTTTTTTCTAAACTGAATAGTTTGCGCGAGAGACACTTCCAAAGTGGTAAAATGTGTGTCCCCCCCCCGTAACTTCTAAAATAAGGGAATGATAAAACTAAAAAAAATATATGATGTACATTACCATGAAAACTACCAACGAAAATTGGTTTGAACGAGATCTAGTTAGCAGTTTTTTTTAATACGTCATAAATCGTAAACAATACACAACAATACGTACAATTTACCTTTCATTCAGTCAACACAAATATAAAAATTAAAAAAAAAAACATTTCATTTCAAAAACGATGATGACGAATGATGATGATGATGACCTGCAGGTTTGTACGGAACCCTCGGTGTGCGAGTCCGACTCGCACTTGGCCGGTTTTATTTTTCTCGGCTTATAAGGATCGTAGCGAAATATTTAATAGTATTATTCAAAATAGTATTTTACAAAAATTAGGCTATTAAATGAATAAATATATTTCAAATCCGAGTCGACTCGAGTTCGAGAGATTAGCGTGTTCATATAAACAAAATCTTCAGCTTTATTTTATTCTCTACTAACTTCTGCCCGCGACTTCGTCCGCATGTCATTCGACCCAGAGAATAAAAAGTTTCACAGAAATTTAACCCCCATTTCACCCTCTTAGGGATGGAATTTCAAAAACCCCTTTTTAGTGGATACCTACTCTTCACAATGAACACACCCTCCAAATTTTACGTCTCTACGACCAGCGGTTTAGGCTATGCGTTGATATATCAGTCAGTCACTCAGAACTTTGAATTTTATTTTATTCTCTATGTATAGATGTGGAATTACTCACACATCTAATATCATAAATTAAATCATAACTCAACCTTCTAGCTTCACCGTAATCGGTTCATAGGAACAAAATCTTTTCAGCATTACACTTTACGACACAAATATTTGCACAGATGATTAACATAGCATTACACACCACGTTATATTTTATTTGTGACTCACGCAGTAGCTGTTTGTAGATTCAATTGTGTTGTAATCGCATACAAAAAAATGTTCAAACGCAAACGCGCGCGTTTAAGTTCTGAAAATCCTGACAGTAAATATTTATTGAGTTTGTTTCTTTGTTTTGAACGGAAAATGTGATGTTATTTATACACAGCGTGAATATTTCGCAAATTGGTTTGGGAATGAATGTTTAGAACTTAGCTTGGATTCTATTCTTTACTCATTTGTTATCAATAACAAGCTTGGTTTATTGAATCCCGAAGTATGCATAATTCTGTTGAACACGCAAAATCTTCCTTGCTCTTAACTTACAAATAATAAAGCTGAAGAGTTTGCTTGTTTATTTAAATGCGCTAATCTCTGGAACTGCCGGATTTTAAAAGTTCTCTTAGCATTTGATAGTCCTATTATTCAGGAGAACTGAAGGATATTCAACATCTAGCTAGGACCATTAGAAGGTGAGCAAAAAGACCAAATGTTAGATGCATTGCAACGGCGTTGGTCTGAGGATCAAGAAATTTCACGCGGACTAATTCGCGGGCAGAAACTAGCCTTAATTTATTTCTTTGAGGACGAGTCACATGTCGTTTTCTTTATTAGATCTCTATAAGCCACTTTTTTTGGTAATCACCCCATAAGTATCAAGATCGATCCCCATGATTGTGTAGTATATTCATACATACACGCACGCCTGCTTTCCATTGGGGTAAGCAGACAATGCAGAACGCTCTGCTGCAATCTTAACACAGCAAAAGTTGCTGAAGTTGTTGCGGTTGGAGTCAACCAGGACTATAAATTTCAAGTCCTACATCCTCCAGGTTCCCGCGATGCAGAAGGCTGTCTTCTTTAGCTCAGATTTCTAGCCGGCAGGAGTTATGTACAGAAGACCCCCTTGCGCAGAAATTTTTCGTCGGTTTTACAAAAAAATTATCAGCTGTTTCATAGAAAATGCAATACCTACAGGGTCAAAATGTATGGAACAGCTGATTTTTTTTTTGTATAACCGACGAAAATTTTCTACACTGGAGGGTCTAGAATGATATGCTGAATTCATGGTTACAGTTTGCGCACTGGATAAAAACTTATCCTGTATATGTTAGTCTATAAGGTATTTACTCGTATATTATGGGTCTTTGTTGCCTGAATTAAATGATTTATTATTATCGTTTTAAGCAGAATCAGCCAATAACGTTCCAACTGCTAGGACGCAGGCGTCCTTACTATGAGAGGGAGTAGGCCGTGAACTACAACGCGGGCCATCGTGTCGCGTCTTCAAATATTTGGTTCTAGGACATGCCGGTTTCCTCACGGTGTTTTCCTTTACAGTTTAGAGAACAGTGGTTTTTTTTGGATGGGAAATCATCAAATGACTTCTCCCGCTCTGGGCGGAGCGGGAGGGCGTGTCAGACTTTTACTGACTAAAACCCACCCGTTTTCCTTCAGTTGCCCATGTGCCCGAGTCACGGTATCTCTTTCGAACAATCTCGCGACCCCGGCAGGCATCGGTTCTAGCAGACCCCTTCAGTGCTGCTGACATCTCTTTGAGGCGCGCGTGGAACACTACGCGCCGTCGACCCGAGCCTGGTCCTTACCAGGCGGCGAGCTACCCATTGCTCGCCGCCCGCAAGCTCGCGCCTACGGTGGCTGGGAGTTAGCTATCGACTCCCGGAACATTGGTTATGAAATAATTTATACGAAGTAAAGTGCCTGCTTGGGTTGGACCACTTGGCTACTAATGTTATTCCTTACATATTTACTCCTTATACCTACTTTGTTCGATCCAAGATCAACCAAAGTAGGCACAACAAGCATAATACATGCACAAGACAAGGATAATATATTATTGTAGAAACGCAACAACCATAACAAGATGCCAGGTCTATTAATAACATAACATTGTTTTTTAAACATTATACCTAGTAACTACATTATTAAATCATGTAAGTTACCTACGTTGTAAAAGATTGTCAAACATTGTGCGTACATTATACAAGGTGAAGTGAGTGAGTATTGCCTTTGCAATATTCCTTAGCTTTTCTTTTTATTTTTCTCCTTTTCTCTTTCGTTTATCTTTTTCTCTTTTTCTTTGAAGTTTTTATCAGTCTGTTAAAATAATAAAATGGACAATTATGAAAAAACAAAATTGAATTCTTCAAACAAATAATAAAAGCGTGAAATAAACCACCCTTGATAAATTCACTAGACACGCATGGGGCGATGGTATCAACAATTTAACACAAACTTTATGATATTGTTAATATATAATTTTAAAACTAAGTTTTATTTTGTTAAATACTGAACCGTAAAAGAAGGTCCCACGGCTAGAATGTTTATTGTTTTTTAACCGACTTCAAAAAGGAGGAGGTTCTCAATTCGGATGTTTATATTTTTTTTATGTATGTTCGGCCATAACTCCGTCATATATAAACGGATTTGCAAAATTCTTTTTTTGTTTGAAAGGAATTTATTTCGAAATGGTCCCATATAAATTTCATATAGATCTGATGATGAGTTCCAGAGATAGACACTGGAACTCTTTAAAATATGACAGCAAATCAACCGCGATTTCTGCTATCGCATAAATATGCATTGTTTGTTTGGAATTAGTGCGGGGTGGATACCACAACTAAAAATTTAAAAATAAAAACTTTTTTACAAAAAAAAACAACCGACTTCCTTAAAAACACTACAAAGTGAAAAATAACTTTAATTTCGGAAGTCGGTGACAAAAAAACCATAAATACAGATCCTAAGACACCGACTTCCGAAATTAAAGTTATTTTTCACTTTGTAGTGTTTTTAAGGAAGTCGGTTGTTTTTTTTGTAAAAAAGTTTTTTAATTGTGTATATTTCGTACATATAATGAAGAATACATGCTTTAAATTAATGTCTGAACCTAATCGCCACGCTATATAGACAGTAGTAAATACATTGGTTAAACTACTGGTCATATTTTATTCGACAACTAGTAGTCATCTTGGTGATAAATTCTGAGATTAGGAGGAAAACTGTTCAAGGTCCTTTATTCTTCTAAGAAGAGGCGATTAAAAGATTTGTCTTCATGGACTGGATTTATGATTTAACTAAACCTAGCACAGTATGCATGTTCGATAAAATTGGGGGCTTGTTCAATACGCACTTAGTTATTCTCTAGTATAGTCATATAAAATACTAGCTCCTAGAAATGTTTAGCACCCGACACATTGCGTCGTTTCCTATCGCCTGCCCGCGCTATTACTAAGTTTACACTTAAATTCATCGGCTCAGCCTATGATATTCCCACCGCTGGGACGCAAGCCTCCTCCCGTTGGGAGGAAATGGGCCGTAATCTTTTACGTGGGCCCCGTGCAGATTTGTAGGGAATTTTTGACAATCAAAGTGGTATTTAGATGACGTTTAGATGTGATATTTTCTTGTTTCACTTAGATCTTTAGAGCGAAAACCGAGATGTATGGCGAAAAAGGGGGAGGATTCCCAGCAGCTGATGATTCCGGGCTGAGATAATGATGATGATGATTTCAAGAGCTTGTCGGGTTTTAGTTTTAAGACTTACTTTCTTGTGTGTTTTTTCCTAAAAAAATTTTCAACCGTTTTTATGTTATTGGGCTCTATGGTTAGTTATGTTAACGTTTACTGCTTATTAACTACCCCGTTGGTCGCAACTGCGACTGCTGATCGTGGGGTCTTAGGTTTGATTCCCAGTCCAGGCACAGTGTTATTGAGATTTTGCATAAAGTGTTTCTTAGTTGCAGCCCGGAATTAGGAAGTTGGCGGTGTGATACTCCCAAGCCTCGGAAAGCACGTTTAGCCGTTGGCCTGATCGCTCCTTCGTATTGGATTTGCCAAAATATGAGCTGGAAGACTATTAACATGACACACCCCCTTATGGTAAGTGATTTAACAAGGCAAGCTACACCAGCCATCGTCATCATTTCAGCTGGTAGATTTCCACTGCTGGGCATAGGCCTCCCCCAATTTGAGAGGGTTTGCCGTAATCGCCACGCTTGGCAGGCGGGTTGGCCATCACAGTATAGTGTTAAATTGCAAAGAGAACGCTGCTGCCCATTCTGTAGTAAATCCCTTAGTCGCTTCTTACGACATCCCTGGGAAGAAATGGGATGGTGCAATTCTTTATGTCCATCACCATGCAGAACACCATATGGTAGCCATCAATGCTGATTAATTGTATACGTAATTTGAAACTCTACTAACTACACCTCAACCTGCGTTAAAAACTCTGTTCATAATAAATATAAGGTTATTAAATCTAATTACAAGTTCTGAACTAACGACTTAAGTACATGTCGCATGTCAGTCAAAGATATTATAAGGTGTATCAAAATCAATGCAAGTCCTGAAAGAAGTTTGTTCATAATTGACTACCGAATATATTTCGGTAAATTTTTAAATATGTATTTTGGCATTCCTAACGCAAATTCAGTCAAAGAAAATTTAAGCTTATTTCAGAGCAATAATAATCAATTTTAAATGCATAAATAGGTAATGCAAGGGTCGACACGATTTTCTTAATAATAATTTTCTTTAAATTAATACATTTTTGGTCATTGTGTTATGCTTTTAACTCAATACTCCAATTGAAGTGAATGACATCTTGCGTTAATTTTGTTACACGTTGTATATACTTCTATAATCTAAAGCTAGGACAAAACAGACACGTAACTAAACATGTTATAGAATAATGAGATTGTTTAGACAATGTCAATGTCTTCACATAATATAACAATAGTAATGGCGGCCTGTATAATTGGCCCGCGTCAGGGCAAAGGCCTTTTCATATTAAATGCACGAACATTGATCATGATGCTTGCCCAAATGTTCACTGCATGTTCACGTAGTGTGAACGGATCGTAGAAGATTTTGAAGTAATTTAAAAAACCGGCCAAATGCGAGTCGGACTCGCGCACCGAGGGTTCCGTACAAACCTGTAGGTATATAAGTAAAAGTTCACCCATCACGACAATCGAATCGTAGTTCTGTTCTGTTTCTTGGCTTGGTTTTATTTCTCTGTGTGTTTTGTTCTGTTTATTATATGATGTAACTAAAATTTACGGATTTCACAATTTTTCCTTTATCTGTGCTATAAGACGTTGCTTCGTACCAAATTTCAAAATTCTAGATCGACTGGAAGTACCCTTTAGGTTTTGATTCCATTGCGACTTTCGAAAATTTGCGGAAATTTGCGGCATAAACGGCTATATCTTTTGATTGCGTTAGCTTAGAAGTTTGATTTTTTCACAGTTCCAAGGGACAGTAGACTTGATTATTTGATATAAATTTCAGCTTGATACCTCTACGCGTTCCTGAGAAAAAGGGTCTTGACAGACGGACGGACGGACGGACGGACAACAAAGTGATCCTATAGGGGTTCCACTTTTTCCTTTGGAGGTGCGGAACCCTAAAAACGACTTTTGACTGAACAAAACTTTAGGAAGAAAGTCAAAGTCAAAGCATTTATTTCAAACTACCTAGTTATTGCCTGCGGTTTCGCCTGCGTGGAGTTCGAAATTAATCCCACGAGAACGTACTACCGGGATTAAATGTATATTCAGTGTGTTACTCCTACATGCAAACATAAAAACTTTTATGTTTTCTGTTGATACTAGAATATGCACATAAAAGGCAGTTTTAAACGATACAATTTACATTAAAATAGAATTGATTTTAGAGGCCTTTTCCTTAAAGTCGTGTGGAGAGGAATAGGCAAGAAACTGCACCGCTTCTCTTTTTAAATGTTTTACAATATGTTGTTAATATTAATTATATGTATACCTAGAATAAAGCTATCATACCACAAAAAGGTAAACACAAAACCCAATGACAGATAAATTAATTCTATGGTAGACACACACACACACTCGCACACGCACACGCCCACGCAAACACACACAATGTTCAAACAAAATATGATTTTCCTAAAATTTCAATCACTAATAAGCCAGTGGGTTAAAGTAATCACAGACTGTTAATTAATGTAAAATATATAAAATTAGCAAACAGATTAATATTGTCTTGAAGAAATTACAAGTATATACTATGTGTCAACTCTGTCTCTAAAATAACATACCCGTGTTACCTCTGGTAATGCAGATGTCTTTAAGAGGCAGTGGAATTTCAATATTGGGGGTTCCACTCCCGTTGAAAATGGGAACGAAAAATATATTTAATATTTTCGGTTAACTACTATAAGAAAAATTCTATTAAGTTTTTTGCTATCAGAAACGAAGATCTGACTTTAAGTTCATTCATACTATTAATTAGTGTTAAATTAAATTATCTCTCAAAGCGTTCATTAAGATGACTCCGTTTTTGCGGCGGTCAATGTTCCCACAAATTAAAATGGCTACGTCAACCACTGCAAAATAATACGCAAAAAATATAAGAAAAACTCGACGAAAACCTCAAATTTAAATATATTTTAACCGACTATTCTAATGCTTTTTTACCTTTTGTCGTTTTGAATAATTTGGCAAGATAAACACATTTTAGAGACATTTGATTTATTTCATGAATACTTTAGATGCCATAATCGGACATACCTAAATACATATAAAAGGACTGTGAGTTAAGAAACACAGTTGTAGGGGATCTACTCTCTCTGCCAGGGTCGCGAAGTAGTTTCGTGGCCCTGGCACAGGAAACTGAAGGAACATGGGTGGGTTTTAGCCAGTAAAAGTCTGACACGCTCTCCCGGAAGAAGTCATTTGATGATTTCACAGCCAAAAAAAAGAGTGCCTACTCTCATTGCACAAAATCCGTAATTTCGAGCGAAGTTACGGACGTCCTAATCCGCATCACCGACGGATATAACATTAGTTTGGTATTAAAAAACCTGGACCCCTCCAAGGGCCCAGGACCAGATGGACTACCAGCAGTGTTTCTTAAGCACACTGCTGAATCAATATGTGAACCATTACACATTGTATTTAACAAGTGCATAACTGAGGGTTTCTTTCCAGATATTTGGAAATGCGCCTACATTGTCCCGATCCATAAAAGTGGTTCAAAACATGACGTCAGAAATTACCGACCAATATCTATTATCAGCGCAACATCAAAACTCTTCGAGAAGCTTGTTCATAATGCCATCTACCCCTTCATCCATAACTATATCATACCTGAACAACACGGTTTTGTAAAACAAAAATCCACCATGACGAACTTAGCAATTTACTCTAATTTCCTCTTCCATAATATCGACAAGGGAATTCAGGTGGATGCTGTATATACAGATTTTCAGAAGGCATTTGATAGGGTGGACCATGAAATTCTTCTCAACAAAATAGCGTTTAATGGAATTAGGGGCAATCTTTTGCGATGGTTCTGCTCATATATTACTAACCGCAGCCTCATAGTCGTGATCAATGGGTACAAGTCGGGAAGTGCTGGGATGTCGTCCGGTATTCCACAAGGCTCTATATTAGGACCTCTGCTTTTTGTTATATTCATAAACGACATAAATACATGCTTCAAATTTACAAATTTTCTTTTATATGCTGACGATTTGAAATTATATAAAACTGTTAAAAATGTTAATGACTCCTCAGAGCTTCAGAGCGATCTCAACTGTCTCTCTGAATACTGTACAATTAATAAGTTAAATTTAAGCATACCCAAATGCCATATCATCAGCTTCACTAAGAACAAAACTACAATCAAATATGACTATACCTTATGTGGTACTGTGCTAAACAGAGTGACGAACCTTAGAGACCTAGGAATACTATTTGACTGTAAATTACATTTGGATTTACATATAGAAAACATCATAATTAAAGCATTTAAAATGTACGGCTTTGTTTTCAGAACAGCTACTGACTTTAAGCGCCCTTGCACATTTTTACATCTGTATCGTTCACTTATTCGTTCTCAGCTTGAATATGCCTGTCTGATATGGGATCCCTTATACAATAAATATAAAATAGCCATTGAAAGAGTGCAACGTAAATTTTTACGTACTTTGCAATTCAGATGCCAACTTCCACGCCTACCTTACAAAGATCTATTAGATATGTATAATTTACTCTCGCTCGAGAAGAGACGAATGCTTCTGCAAGTAATGACACTGCACGACCATTATCATAATAAGCTAAATTGTATAGACCTTGGTAATGAATTTAAACTCGTAGTTCCTAGATCAATTCATCGTCGTGGAGCTCGCGATTACCGTTTGTTTGATCAGGTTTCCATCCGGACAAACGCTGGTAAACGTGCACCTCTTCGGCGTCTCACGCAAATGTACAATGAACATTTCCTAGATATAGATTTATTTATGCTACATAGAAATTCATTTCGCACTAAAGTTATTAATATATTGAAAAATTTAGATAAATAATCTGGTAACTAACTGGTAGGTTTGTAAGGAATAAGAACTACGTTACCGATGAGTCCTCAGCTCACCATAGCATACGTTTTTGTAAATTCGTGGAAAATGTTGTTGTTATTACATTGATTTTGTTTTATATAACTTTTCTCATACCTAATATGTAATGTAATATCGTTTTTTTTCCCAAATAAAATAAAATAAAATAAAATAAAAAATAGTTGGGGCCCGAACAAAGAATGAATCACAAAACGATTTGGCAGTGTTTTCCTTACCTCCGATGTGATTTTGCCCGTCCGAAAAAGTTAATTAATAGGAACTTCATTCCGAAGTATCTAACTATTTTCAGGTGGACCCGAATCTTGGATAAAAAAGACTCGAGAGATAAATCATCTAAAAATGACCATGCGTAGAAGCATCGTATCTAAGTACCTCTGTTGTACGGAAAACCTGTCGCAAATGGCTGTTTTCCGTCATTTGACAATAGGATGTTGAGACATACTCTCGTATTTCATTTAGGTGGTTGTTTTTATGACTGTAAGTAATCAAGTCAAAATTGTAAGGTCTTCTTCGTTACTGTAAGACGTTTCGGCTGAAGCTAGGAACTTCGCTTGGTGCCACGCTTGACTCGACTAGCGTAGCTTGAACAAGTGACAAATTAGTAATGAACCGTATCACTGAACATAAGTGTGGCTTTTGCAATAGTAAAACCATGCATTTGTTGACTAGAAGCATGCCACTTAACACGGACTGTAGCATTAAGCTCTAAGTGAATGCATCTTCTTTTGTTTTTGTTTGTCCCACAGTGTTTTTCAAGTATCCGTGGCCGGAAAACCATGCAGCTACTTGCGAAGCGAGCACGGCCTCTACGGGTGTGAGTCACATATTTTATCACGGTTTTTGCTTCCAAACTGTGATAAAAATGTGTTACCAAGCCTATCACAGTAGGCGGTGCTCACTGCAAGGTTTGCATTGTTCGTCACACTTTTCCAAAACGATATTCGCCCGCATGAGTCCCATGCCTACCCTGTCACCATACGGCTACAATTCCTTTAGAGAGGTGCGCGCGTGTGCAGGTTTCTCGTTGGTCTAGTCTGTGACCTTCAACTACCCAGAAAAACAATAACAAAATACTGATGCAAGCTGCGTGTTTCCTTAATAACAAAAAGATGCATATTATTTAACACAAGAATCGTGCATACCACTGCATCGTTACAATCCAAATATGCAAATAAAACAATTAAATGCTATTTTGAAAAAATATAACCGAAATGCAAAAATATATCGATTAGATAAAAAAAACTGTAATCGCTATGAAGTAACTGTTTCTACATGTATTCGTGAGGTCATCCAGTAACTGGCATACGTAATTGAAAAAGGCAAAAACTAAAGATTAAAGTGCTAAACTGTGTTTACAAGGTTAAAAATGGACATCACACTTCGTTGGGCTAGCTGTTATGATGAGTATATTGTGCTCATCCAACCCAAGTAAGTACTTAGTTTTATATGAAGCTATATATAGTACCTATTTACGTTTTAAGTTGGATTTTGCGTTACACACACTCCTCTAAATGAGACAGGCTTCTAGAATTCGATAGCCACTTCTCAATTGTACGTCTTTAAGTAATTCTATATTATTCGTTTACATCATCATCCTCATCTCAGCCGAAAGTCATCCAATACCTGACATAGGTCAATATTTGGGGATTGCCATAATCAATACGCTTGGCAGACGGGTTGGCGATCGCTGTATGGTGGTAAAATGTATGGAGAACGCTGCTGCCAATTCTCTAGTACCTAAGTAGTCTCTTAGTCGCGTTTGGATGTCGTACCCAAGGAAAGAAATGGGAAGGTAATATCCTTCCGGAACCACATGGAACTTTATTTACATTTGAACACTGAATACATTAAAAAAAAACACCTTCATATAGAAAAACTCATGGACATCTGCCGTCGTTCTTTTTCAGAGTAATGAAATCGACCCACGTCAATTAATGAAACGAGTTCAGTATTTCCGGATTAATTTGCGAATAAAAATATGAAACTCACTCAAATAGGTACACAGTTCTGTATAATTATAGAATATATGTACATGGGTACATACATATGTATACGTAAGAGAACTCAGGTAACCGACATAGCCCGAAGAATTGCCAAATTTAAGTGGCAGTGAGCAGGACACTTTGCTGGCAAAACAGATACTCAACAGGGCCGGAAGGTTCTGGAATGGCGACCGCGTACTGGAAGATGTAGCGTTGGAAGGCTTCCCGCAAGATGGACCGATGTCCTGGTGAAGGCCGCAGGAATACGTTGGATGCGAGATGCTTGGAATCGGTCGAAATAGCGTTGCGTGGGAGCGGTTGTGGGTCTATATCCTGTAATGAACGTCTTTTGGCTGAATTGATGATGATGATGTTGATGACATGGGTACATGGTTCATAATATTAAAAAAAAATCATACAGTACCTCCAACGTGATTATATCGAATTTAAATTAATGAAATCAAAATCTATTTTACACGCTTTATATGAGCTTCACTTGTATATTTGTATGTTTGTTTGTTTGTAACCGACTCCTTATAGCGCGATTTTGACCCACTTTAAACGACCAGATTTCATTCAAACTTTGCACACCTGTCAAGAACCGATGACAATGCAATAATTTCATAAATTTGTGCCATTATCCTTGCCAGGGTTACCAGGACAGCAAAAAAACTGTCACAAACTACGCTGACATACGTCTCAAAATTCGAAACACCCTAAAAAATAGAAAAAAAATTATAGTTTAAAAAAACTAAAAAACACGCTTCCATTGAAAACCATTATTTTGTATTTTTTAGTTTGGTTTTCAATGGAAGCGTGTTTTTTAGTTTTTTTAAACTATAATTTATTTATATTCCAAAACAGTTTTTAGTAACAAAACGTTAAGTGTTAAATTGCCTTATTACAGTTTCTCTTACACATATCGTAAATTAAAGTCGCTTAATCTTATGTGTCTGTGTGACCGCGTTGTTGTTTTTAAACTGCGCTACGGAGTTAGATGTAGTTAACATTCATAATTTAGAAAATTTATTCCACAAGGTTTATGAGTATAACACATATTAATAACTTACGTATGACCAACAAATCTTGATGTTTTGTAAAGTGGTAAAAACCATGCTAAATGGATCGCTAGTATTTCATTAATATTCTTCTTCTTTTTAGCATGTCGATAGCAATGTATAATAAATAGATATTCCGTCAGCCCAGAATTTGGCTACGAGCTTGTCTCCTTCATTAGCGTCCATCTGCTCCTATAGCATGCAGACAACAGGACACGCTGGAAACGATCTTAAGTGCCGCTTTATTTGTGGAACAGCACCACATTTACACTCCAGAGCGGAGTCATCTTCGAATGTTCACGTAAGCATGTTATCTTTGCTTCGGCTTACCTGAGTTCAAAGTCTATTTAAAGACTTCCAGCGGTACGAGCATGGCCTCTGTGATAAACTTGAGTCATGTATTTTATCACGATGTTTGTCCCCAAACTATGATAAAAATGTGTGACTTTAGCCTATCACATTATGCCGCGCTCATCCCTCAGGTAAGCCAGGTAGTTAAAACTTAATATTTAAAACCTAGTTAGTACATAACTAAGACTAGATGCAAGAATAAAGGCTAATTTCCTTAGTCAGGAAGTAGACAGAAAGTTTCTTAACATTACTAATTTAACAATATGAAGACCCTTTCAAGATATAGTGATGTTCAGTGACCATATCGATGGTAATTACTCCGTGTTTTTATTTTTACCAGTCCGAAGTTAATTTCCATAACTGAGTAGTGTTGTGCGCGGTGTACCGTGGCATGCTCTGACGCCGCTAGTGTTGTGGATAGTCGACATTAATATTCTGATGAGTTTTACCATCCTCTATGGTTGTGAGTATATTATTATATTTAAACATTTTTTGTTTTTTACAAAAGATTAATTACGTTTGAATAAAATATAACTAACACCGTTTGAATATTATATACATCACGTGAATTACAATTATAAAAAAAAAATACTTACGGTGAAACGCTTGAAAAATGTTACAATTTATACACAAGTTTATGTACACGATTAAGGGCAAACTAATCTTTCAGTCCCCTTAAGAAAAATCTGTCACACCTTACCTATAAATAAAAATGATTTTTGCTCTGAAGTTTAAAGATTTCATGCAAAAACAATTCATAGTAACTACCGGGTAATACAATTTTACTATTACTACAAACCGTGACCCATTAATATTAACAGCACAATAAAAGCAAACATAACTCACGAAACACCTCGTCACTATAAAAATAATATCGATATAGTCGCGCATCACTCGAGCGCACCTTCCGAGTCAGTTCAGTGTTACGTGAAAAGCGCATGCGCGCGATTGTGTTCTAAATTCAATTTAAAAATTAATTTTTATATGGCAGTGGTGACCCGACCGTGTGGTGAATTCCATTGTGCTAGAAGCAAATCATGCATAGGACGGACTTCTAAATCTGGCTGGGTAATGTTTAGTCTTTATACTATTGACCTTGTTTGGTGTTTACCAAGTGATACTGTAATTGAAGAGAAGTTCACGAGAACTAGTAAAAAAAAAAACGTAGAAAAAAAATGTGATTAAAGTGAATTGATGTTTTTTCTTTGAAAAACATCGTTTGTAGGACGAGGTCTTTGTCACAGCGCGTTAGTTATTTTCAAGCTGATTATATGTTTCTGCTGTACTCATAGTGATGCAAATCTTGTGTTTATAACTCTGTTATGTTGACCATTCTTGAATGAAAAGTGATAGAAGTTGAGATGTGATATAATTATCGTATCCATAATGTAATATCCGTTTTGTAATGGAAACTCCTCGACCATTCGCTGTCATTGCACTCCTTGCTTGGTTTACCTACCAGGTACATTACTGTTTATTGTTTTTGGTTGAAAACAAAACACATGTTTTCTTTTATACTTTTCATTGAATCGTTTTTCATTTCAAACCCTAATTGTGTTACTCACTATCAATCAGAATATGAATCATTTTGGAGGATATTGCTAATACAAATATTCAAAATATTTGTCAGCTCAACAATGGAAATATCGTTATGTTGAACAGGACAGGAAAACCATTCCTCCTGTTACTACGTTTCGCTATTACTTCTCTGATTTTTATGATAGTCACATACCATTGGACCCAGTACGTCTTCAGTCCAGAATATTCCTTACTTATTTCTTATCAAAATGGAAACCATTTTAATTTGTCTACTGCTGCTTCCCTATTTTTTCCCATCGATAGTAACATAAATGTTACAGGTTAATTAGGTAAAATTAGGGAAAACCACGAAAAAAACTAAGAACCAACTCATATTTTTAATATTCGAGGGATTTTAGTAGAATACCTACAAAAAGACTGTTTAAAAAAAGTAACCTTCTCGTAACGTACCTAAACGTGACCATATGAATATTTTTACATAAGACAGTACCAATGTGTAAAGATCATCATCAAATATTTTTGATCCAAAATTACTTAACTACACTCACCCATTAGAACCCACCCATCACCCATTACCCATTTATTCACCCATTTAGAAGAATCGAAGAGCGGTGCTGGTGCAGGAAACGTCCGTGACTTGACTCATAGGTCGTAGGGTCGAACCCTGACCAGCGCTTTACTTAGTGTTCATTATTTCATTACCACTGCTCTCAAAACGGCAAAGAAAACATCGTGAGGAGACCAGCATGTCTTGGAACCAAAAATTAATAGACATCTGATATCTACCAACCTGCACTTCCAACAAGCAATAACTGATATAGCTATAACTGATCTTTATAGCTTTATTTTGTAATTTGCTGCATTCTCTATGTTTAATGTTATCAATTTAGTATTATCCAAGGTATTCTTGAGCGTCACAAAATCATTCTCGTAAAAAAAAAAAACAAACACTGTAACATGGAATCCTGTACTTCATTATCAATACTCAGAAATAAGCCTTTGTCATATGATACCAGTCATCACTAGCAGGGTGATTTCGTGCGCGTGAAATTGCTTACATCTCTTCTCTTTCGTCGCATCGCACCGCATCGCTTACCCGCGCTTTTACTTAATTTTTGCTCAGTGTTCTTTCTGACTATATTTCTCTATTCTCGGCACCTAAGGATCCTACCGTGACGTAAAGTAGCGTATAACCTTTTTTAAGAATTGGGCTACCAAACGCAAAAAGATTATTTTAATTCGGACTGGCAGTTCCAGAGAAGTGTGCGTTAAAACAAACAAATTAAAAAAGAAACAAATTCTTCAGCTTTATGCGCGTCAGTCAAATTGTCAGCTATCTACACTTTTTAGTGTATATACTGACAGTTTGACTGAAATATTTGTCGAAACTTGACAAAATAGATACAATTTCAGAATCTTATAATATTTTTGGATACTCTGATTATCGCCCGCCACTTATCAACTTGATTTTACTAAATATCTCCAAATGTCTACTGTTATTGATTAGCTAATGAACAATTTTACTATCCCAGCACATATTCCGCTCAGAGTTTTAAAAAAATACTTCCGACTCGATTACGTGTTTTAAATTATCTTTATAAGCATCATAAACGCAGATTACTTCAGAATGTAGTCATTAGTTACCATTAGTCAACATTGTTGTCTAATCACAAGCAGATGTAGGTTATTTTATCTTCCGGTATACCATTTCTTCTCGGGTGAAGACCCACTACCACTATAGCATACATACATACATACATAAACCACCGTTTAGGATCCTTTTTTTTTGGATGGGAAATCATCAAATGACGTCTCTCGCTCTTGGGTGGAGCGGGAGGGCGTGTCAGACTTTTACTGACTAAAACCCACCCGTGTTCCTTCAATTGCCCATGTGCCAGGGTCACGGTATCTCTTTCGAACAATCTCGCGACCCTGACAGGCATCGGTCCTAGCAGACCCCTTCAGTGCTGCTGACATCTCTTTGAGGCGCGCGTGGAACACTACGTGCCGTCGCCGTTGACCCGAGCCTGCTCCTTACCCGGCGGCGAGCTGCCCATTGCTCAGCGCCCGACTTTCTAGGATCCTTACATACGCTTTTTGCGTATAGTATTATCAGCATATAATAAACCCACTGCTGGGTCACAGGTCTCCAGTCTGTGAGAAGGAGTGCCCGTAATCAACCACGCAGGCTCGGTACGGGTTGATGGCTTCGAATTTTTAATTCTAAGATATGCTTTACAATATTTTCTTTACCGTTTTGAGAACCGTGGTGCTGAAACTGTTGTTTCTGGTCGAACCTACGACCTACAACTCTTTGCTCGCGGACGTTTCCACTGGGCCACCATAGCTCAATTTAACAAATAGGCATTTAAAAATCAAAATCAAAAGTCATTTATTCAAATTAGGCTTAGGATCAGCACTTTTCGAACGTCAAAATTACAAAAGACAGTCCCCCAAAACACCCACCCGTCGCGCACTTCCTAGTGCTTTAGCTGGGAAGAAGAAGTAGCCGACAAACTCCGCAGCAGCGCAACTGTCTGTCCAGTTAGAAGAACTTGATTCTATACAATGGTATATAGTAAAACATTAAGAGAAACAAATTAAATTTAATGATTTGCTATATGCCAGCTAGCCAACCCAATATACCAACAAATAAAATGAAAACTATACTCAAACATAAGCAAAAACATAAGCAAAAAAGCATTTGTAAATCTGCTAGTGCAAAGAATCCGTACCTAACGTGTTAAGTTAACTTTTCTGGCAATGGTGCCGATTTTGACAAAATTCTCTAAACTAAAAATAACTAAAATTTGGTTTATTCCTGTCAAACGACGATTTCCTATTTTGAAATAGACTAAAGTGACACAACTTAACTATATTTTAGTTTGACATCACTAAGATTGCACTGAGTTATTAGGATAGTGAAATTGACAATTTTGCTATTTTGATTTTGTCGCTTTTCACCAAAAATTTAGACGATAATAATTTATTTCGACTAAATCTGACTATTTTTAAACGCGATTAAAAAGGTGTGGAATAATAAAATATAAAAACTAGTGGTCATGAACAAAAATTCACACCAAAACGCCTTACCTTCACGTGCAAAAACAGTGCTGTATTTTTTATTTTGCTTATATCTCGAAAATGGCGTGTCCTATCGCAAAAATAATGAAATTTTCGACCCCCATTATGAAACCTCGGAACATTTAAATCTCCACACGTGGGTAATTTTTTATTTTATTTTTCAAACAAAAAGTGAAAATGCGCGACTTCGTCTCTAAAAAATTCATTGCGTAGCGGACACAAGTACCACGTTGCGAAACCAAAAGAAAAACAAAACCACGTTGATTGTCAAATTCGTTTTTAGTCGTGTCAAAATAATTTTTAAATTTAAAGATTTTTTTTTGCAGAATAGCGTTAAAATCTCTTAGCCAAAAGTAAGGAATTTTAGAGATAGTTTAGTTTGTTTAGTTCGGTGTACAACAGAATCGGCACCAATATCTACTATGACTTTATACTGCTGGTTTCACATATATCAACTTTCCTCCTTTCATCGTAATCAGCCAATATTGATCCCACTGCTGAGATACAGGCCTCCTCTCGCTGAGAGGGAGCGGGCCATAATCTACCACACGGACCGAGTGCTTAGATGCATAGGGTTCTAGGATATGTCATTTCCTCACAATGTTTTCCTTCACTGTTTTGAGAGCAGCGGTGATAAAATAATTTTCACAACGTAAAGCGGTCTGCCCGAGTTCGAACTCACGACCTACTACTTTTAAGGAGGGGTCGATACCACTGGGTCAACACTGCTCCTTCATCATAATAGATTAATATATCGAATGTATAAAATACGTATTCTTTCTTTTTACCATTGTCACCATTCTATGAATCATTTAATTGTCTTGCGATGCGCCTAGAATTTTTAAAACGATTGTAGTGGTTTTAAACAACCACCAACATTTCGTTCCGTTCGTTTGTTTTGTCACCTTTATGACCAGTATCTCTTATGCACGTCATACAATGACAAGGTCTATTTGTGTCTAAATTTGAGGGCGCGTCGTGGCTAATTGCAAACAGCCGCACGGGTCGATTGATGTTTTTTTTTGGGTAGGACATCATCAAATGACGTCTCCCGCTTTGGGTAGAGTGGAAGGGCGTGTCAAACTGTTACTGACTAAAACCCACCCGTGTTCCTTCAGTTGCACATATTCCAGGGCCACGGTACCTCTTTCGAACGAATCTCGCGACCCTGGCAGGTCGATTGATGGGTTAAGTTACGCTTTCCGCGGTCGGATCGTTGATGGGTGACCATTTATTACATATCGAGAGCTCTCCGTGCTTCAGCAAGCACGTTATGCCTACCGACTGTCCTACGACCGACTTTCAAAGTCTACGAGTTACAGTCGTAACGGGTTTTAAAAAAAAAGTTAGACAACCAGTCTTACCAAAGAGTATCCCATATCGTGTTAGTCAATAACGGGAATGTGGACATTTTAATTTACTGGAAATTGCTTTAGAAAGTGGTGGTTGACATTTTTAGAAAAATTAAATAGCCGGTTGAATGTACCAAGTGACCTTTGTCATTTTTTCGTAGTTTATATTGTATTTCTCTACAATGCTTATGAATAGAACCCAGTGGGGTAGGTCAACCAGCGCCAGGTAAGAGCAAGCGTGACGTTCGATTCCCGTTGTTACATCGATGATTTGTTAAAACGCTCAATACGAAAAAAAGGGACAAAAGTCACTTGTAGCACTTTGGCGGATAGTCTAAATACCCATGGAATTCGCAAAACAGTTTCATTCATATTATCATCTACTTTACAGCTATATGTACTTTTATATCTTGTTTGTAAAGACAATAGTATCACAGTATTATACTTAAGTTCCGCTACATAGAACCTTTTTGTAAACGAAGTCTCTTGCTCATGTACTCGCAATTCCGGAATCCCCAAGGTCTCCGTTGTGTTCTGAAGACTGAAGACCAAGGCCAAGGCTTCTTGGTGATTACAATTTCATTTAAGTGCCATCAAAAATTCATTACTAACCACGAGAGCTTCTTTTTCCTGTAAGTACTTAATTTTGACCTTGCGATAATATATCGTTGTGGTCTGGACTTCCTTTTATTTGTAACTAGCTTCTGCACACAACTTTGTTCGTGAGTAATTATGACCCCCGACCCGTCGCGTCATGTCTCATCGCCCGCCAGCGCGCAGCGCCTCTATTTTGATTACATTTAGCGTTCCTTCTGATTGTTTTTCATTCTACTCGGCTCCTCAGGATTATAGCGTGATGTTAAACAGCCTCTTAAATGTAGCTATCATCTAAAACAATATTTTTTTCAAATTCGACTGATAGTTACAGAGGTTAGCAGGTTCAAACAAACAAATTCATCAGCTTTATTATACTAAAGTATATTATAGATAGTAGTTTTAGAGTTCCGTTTAAAACAAATTAGAATTTTGGTTAGCTTGTGCATGGGCTGTCACGTTCCCACCGCTGGGACACACACGCTGGGTGTCACATGTCTTCGCATTTTTTTTAACTTTTTCATGACCTACTTTTCCATTACTTGTAGATAAATAAAGATAGCATGTTTTCATGATTCCCAGTATGTCGCTCGTTGATATTTTAAAAACCTTATTAATTTTTATCAAATTATCTTCACAAAGGCTGTCCACGATACATTTTATTTATAGTTAGATACTTTTGAAAATGCCTAGTTTTATCTTTTCGTAAAATCCAGTTTCAATTATCATTTCAACGTTTTAATGATAGATAAGTTATTAAAAGTACCATAAAGAATCATCGTTTAATATTTGCATGCAGTGATGGTTATATTATTCAATTTGCTGTTCACGATTTTTGCAATGACAGAAGGATCATTTGCAATGCTGCATTAGTTCGTAACTAGTTGCAGGTACTTATTGTTTGTTCGCAATGTAATTACCATAGCTATGATCTAATCATTTGTATTAATAGTTATGAAGATACACTATTTAACATAGTTACATAATATTTTACTAGACGTGTCGTAAGAAACTTGAAAGTCTGACAACCAGTTTTACCAAAGGGTAATGTAAAATCCAGTAACTAGGTTGTGGGAGTCACATAGGGAATCACTAAATAAAAAAAAATATCTTAGGACAACCAACACACGTTATCTGATCCCAAACTAGGCAGAACCTGTACTATGGCAACCAGACAACTGATAAATATACTTGTATATTTCTAAATTATAGATAAATTACACCCAGACACAGAGCAAATGATTGTGCTCATCACACAAACATTTGTCCTGGGTGGGAATCGAACCCACGACCTCAGTCTTAGCAGTCAGGGTCACTAACCACTAGACTAACAGGCCAGTCACTCCATGTAAAATACTGGTAAGCTGTAACCGGTTAGTCTGGAAGCCAAATGATGCATGATGCTAGGTTTGATGTTGACAACATAATAATTATTTAAAAACTCAAACTATTTGATCTCCTGCTACGGAAAGTGAAATCATTTGGTAAATCATAATTAAGCTCGCTTCTGTCATGCATAATAAGCCCATAAAGTTCCCCCTGCTGGGACACAGACCTCTTCTCTTTGCGTAGGATTTGCTCACAAAACGTGAGCAAATCTTTTAGTTTCATTTGTTTGTATGTAACTATGTTTATAATCGACTCCTTTGGACTCGATTTTGACCCACTTTAAACAGTCAGATTTCATTTAAACTTTAGAGACTTATCGAAGACCGATGGCAATACAATTTTTTTATAAATTTGTGCTATTATCCTTGCCAGGGTTACCAAGATAGCAAAAAAGTTCTTCAAAAACTACAATGACATACGACACAAAATACGAAAACTAAGCTGACCTACGTCACAAAATTCGAAACACCCTAAAAAATTGAAAATAAATTAATAATAGTTCTTTTTTTCTTTACCATTTTTAAGAATTTTGTTGAAATTATTTACACAAATTAAAGTACCTGACTGGGTTCAAACCTACGTCCTAACTCGCGGCTGTTATCACTGCTCCAGCACTGCTGCTTTTGTGATGTCTATATACCGCTTGAAAGTGCTATATACCTAAAAAATAAGTTCTTATTTTATCCATATATTAATTTCAAAGATCACTGTCTTTGAAACCCCTGACAGATAGAACACACGGTATTTTCTGTTAAGAATGTAGGTGACCAGATAAAAATATAAACATTGTGTGTCCATGATGTTGTTGATGAATGGTGTTACGTATCGCAATTATACCATGACAGATACGTTATTGCTGATTACGCAATGTCAAGTGCATCGTTGCACAAAAAACGCATGAATCGAAGAAAAACCGGATTGAGGTGTAAAAAGAATACACGTCGCGATTAGAAGCTGTTTTCCTACAACTACAGGAAATACCGATAGTATATTAGCATTATTATGAGGAGGATTATTACGCAATTAGGAGGCTTTATTCCAAGAGGATAAACCGCCTAATTGCGTATCATACTTACTATTGTACTGCAATCCATATTTGAAACTAGCTGTCCCCTCGAATTTTATTTCGCTTTGTGTTACAATATTGCTACTTTCGTAGAGTAAAAAAAATAGCTCTTATTTCTCCGGAATAACGTAGCTTTCCATGAGTTAAAGAGTTTTTTTAAATCGGTTAAGCAGTTTTCGAGTTCATCCATTACAAAGAATTTTACAAACGTGCAATCAAATCTTTCCTCTTTTTAATATTAGTGTAGATGAAGATAAATGTTTTGGCAATTCAACTATATTCAGAGGAACTGTAGAAACACATAATATAGTCTGATATGCCTTTACACAGAAATATACCTATGTGCCAGCCATCATTATGACTGTTCACACTAGTATGCAAATAATCACTAAGACACCACTGATAGCCAATCTTCTTATATAAGAATACTAGCTTCTGCCCGCGGCTTCGTCCGCGTCAAATTTTTGCTCCCCTGACCCATCCCGTCTCACAGAATTGCCTGCCCGTACGAGGTCTTCATATTCGTGGTTTGTCGTTTTTCTTGGCTCGATGTTATATAGCCTATAGCCTTCCTCGATTAATAGGCTACCCAACACTAAAATAATTTTTCAATTCGAACCAGTAATTTCAAAGATTATCGCGCTCAAACAAACAAACTCTTCAGCTTTATAATATTAGTATAGGTGTGCGTGAAAACATACTTATAACAGAAAGTAGTAAATCATCAACAGTCCATACTAACTAATGAGTGATTGTCGAATGAAGATCGCGTGCGCAGTCATTTCACTCTCTAACCATTAGACCATTACTTTTTATTTCCTAACTATTCCAAATGACTAAGTAATGCACTTAATTAATTCTTGGAAAATAGCTGTTAATGTATTACAATGTTATAGTGTATCATAGTTTTATAATGGTTGCATCTGCAGCAGACTGATCGTATATAACATACTAGCTTTTGCCAGCGGCTTCGCCCGCGTGGAGGTCGGAAAACATCCCGCGGGAACTTACTACCGGTATAAAAAGTACCCTATGTGTTAATCCAGGTTATAAACTATCTGTATTCTAAATTTCATCCAAATCCGTTCAGTAGTTTTTGCGTGAAAGAGGAACAAACATCCATACATCCACACATCCATACATCTATACATCCATACATACAAACTTTCGCGTTTATAATATTAGTAGGATAGGATGCCTAACTAGCTAACCCGATAGAAATTGTCCTTCAATAATAAAAAATAATAATAAAATCATTTATTTTCTAAAAGTAAATTACAAAGTAGTTATGCGCAGCATTTGCAGCTTAGGACTTACAGGTGCACAGATATTTGATCAATGACCCCCATGCTAGGTGGAACCTGTGTTACAGGGGTCATCCATCCGTCCATTATACCAAATTACAGGTAAGTAAGTAGTATTTATTTTTAAGGGATACAATCATGTTTTTAATTCTAGTGTGAAAAGGATGTGGTAAGAGAGTGTGCGTACGTGTGTGTGTGTGGGCATGAGTGAGTGAGTTTGTGTGTGTTCGTGTGTGTGTGTGTGTGTGTATGAGTGAGTGAATTTGTGTGTGTGAGTATGAGTGAGTTTATGTGGGTGTATATATAGTTGTTGGTCATGTATATTGCGATTTCAATAGCTCTTCTGTTTTACTATAGTCAAGAGTTAAAAGATATTCTTTAATTTTAGATTTACAATGAAATTTGTTAAGGGAATGTATATTCAAAATCGGGTTCAATTTGTTATAAGTGAGGGCGCTTAGGAATGAGTAGTGTCGTTTAGCAAAAGTCGTGTTCGTGCTTTTTGTAGGACACGGGGGTACTGGTCTTCTTCTTACTGTGGAGGCATGGCTTGAGTTTAATGTTTAATAGTTCATACGATGGTCGTCCGGGCGATGCCGGACATAAAGACTAGCACAACCTTTTTTCTTCCCGCTGTCTCGTAAAAGGCGACTAAGGGACTTACTAGAGAATGGGCAGCAGCGTTCTCTATGCATTTTACCACCATACTGCGATCACTAAGCGTGGCGATTATGGCAACTACCTTTTTTTTCTGTGGGAAATCATCAAATGACTTCTTCTTCTGGGTAGAGTGGAAGGGCCTGTCAGACTTTTACTGACTAAAACCCACCTGTGTTCTTTAAGTTGCCTGTGCCAAAGTCATGGTAACTCGATCAAATAATTCCGCGACCCTGGCATTCCTCACACTGCTTAGTATTTAATTATCTTGTTATTATCATTCTTTTGCAGATGCTAGGCTACTATAGAAGTCTGTATCCGTTTAATGACTAGTATTTATGCTCCATTTTACAAACAATTTCTATCGGTAGCACGTTGGTTCCATACAGTAATTTGCTTCCTAAAACCTGCCTTGCACCGGTGCGTATGCAAAAATATTGTCAACAACCCAATACAAAGAGCATGTTGTTTACGTTCCAAAGTAACAGGTATTTTTGTTTACATACTTCAGTGTAGGTATTCTCCAGAATTTTGAATGACAACAATGAAAACATAGCACGTTAACTGATTCGTTGTAAACGTTGACGTCATATTTTTTCCGGAATCGAGCGAAAAGTATGCCTAGTATCGAATTTCAAAACACAAACAGATTGTACATTCGATCGCGAACATTTAGTCGAGCTGAACACCACAATCTGATGACATTAGTCAAATAAATATAAGTCAAAACTGAAGTGAGCAATTTATTTTATTTTGTTTAGTTGCAAACAAACAAGTGGTCAAACTGCACCCTAATTGCGAAACGCACTATTTATCAGAATCTGAATGGGATTGAAGATTACTTCTAAACCATTGCGTCATTTGTTCGAATAAATTGTAAGCTCAGCAACGTAAACAACGCAATGAATGTTGTTTAACTATCAATATGAGACAATTCCTACAGATAGCAAGTTACGCAATTACCCCTCTAATAGTCAGTGGTATTGGTTTGATATCTCATTATCATCTGCAGAAATAGTCTAGCCTTATTTCAACTATTTTTTAGAGTTCACTTGCAGTCTAACCACATGCAGATGTATTCCAGTATTTTACGTGGAGTGACTGAATATTTTAACTGCACAATCAAGTTGGGTAACACTGGCTGACAGATTTTCAGGCTTCTGATAACCCGTAAAAACTTTCAAAGATTCACGAATGACGTCCGGGACCAACGGGTTAACGTGCTTTCCGAGGCAAGGAGGGTTCTTGGTACGTAAAGATCACCCATCCATAGACTGACCACGGCAGGCGTAACTTAACCTGATCGATTGACTAGTACGACTATTATTACTTGGTCAGAACAGCAGCACGCTGTGGGAACTATCTTCCAGGATCATCCGTAGGTACGCCTAATATCGAATTCTGTAAAACAAATCAACAACATTTACTCGAGCTGAGCAACACTACTTGATGATTTAAGTCAAATAGCGTAATAATGTAAAGTCAAATCCTTTTATTAATATTTTGTTTAGTTTCAATCAACAGGCGACCTACCTGATACTCAGTGGACCTACGGACTTCAACAAAACCAGATGCATCATTTGAGTGAACATCTCAGAGACAAAGTTTTAATGTATCAAGTAGGTAGCTAAATATAATTACACTGCCATGCATACCCAAACCCGTACACACTTACACTTGCACTGCTTGGTGGCCGAAATCGTCACAAGTTTTATTTTCTCTGTGGCAAACTTAAAGGTAGATTTTTTTACCATGGATGCATCCTCCATGGTTGGGTCCTTCTATAAATTAAATAATTATACGTTCACCAAAGTGAGATAATCGTCAATTTTTCATTGAACATAGTTCGTGAAAATGCCTGATACTATTTCATGTTTTGATTCTATAAATGAAAGGTATTTATTTCTGTAAATTGGTTATTCAAAAAAAAAAAAAAAAAATTACACGTTGAAAATAATTTACGACGTGTATGTGTGACGAAGTATTTTCTATCTACTACTTTGAGTAGAAGAACCGAAACAAACTCAGAGTTTACATTAGCCCGGGCATGATCTTGAACAGACCATTTTTTTTGGAAAGACATGAAAGAAAGAAAGAAAGAAAATACGTTTATTTGCGGCAAACATAACGCACAGAAAGACCAGAAACATACAGAAATTAAAAAAAAAACTTTAGAGTTGTCAAGGGACACCCGGATGGAACAAAGTTCCTTTCCAGGATTCATAATAGTTATAATTTTTTAATTATTAATTATGTACAAAAAACCTGTATACACTCAACAAAAATATTCTCTCTCTCTCCCTATCTCCTTCTCTCTCCCTCTCTCTCTCACTCTCCCACTCTCTCTCCCTCTCCCCCTCCCTCTCTCTCTCCCCCTCTCCCCCTACCCTCTCCCTCTCCCTCTTCCCCTCCCTCTTCCCCTCCCCCCACCCCCTCCCCCCTCTCCCCCTCTATCCCTCTCTAATCACAACAAAAAAAACAACAACATACAAAATATATATGGTCGAATTGAGAAACCTCGTCCTTTTTTTGAAGTCGGTTAAAGCATGTCGTGACAACTTTTCGTAAGATTTTTTTCCGTCTAGCCCCCTTTCACAACGCGCGATAAGGAACTTAGTTCCAATAAGGGGTGAGAACATATCGCAGGAGGTCTCTGTGAGGTTGTCGGCTGCTTAACCGGACTTGAGATTATACTGACCATATAAAACATGATTGTGCTAACTACTGGTGATAACTAATAGTAAGCGTAATCATTTTCTATATGGTCAATTCGGTTCTATATTATGGTTATCGCAGTAAAGCTATCATTGGATAATGGAAATGTAGTCATTTTGTTGAATGAATACAACATAATACAAAAGCGAAGTTTTGTTGTACCTCATGTTATTATACTTACAATATTCAACAATGATCCGTCTATTAATCGCGCAAACTATTCAGTTTAGAAAAAAATGATATTAGAAACCTCAATATCATTTTTAAAGACCTATCCATAGATATTCCACACGTATGGGTTTGACGAAAAATTTATTGAGTTTCAGTTCTATTTATGGGGAACCCCAAATATTATTGTTTTTTTTTTTCTATTTTTGTGTGAAAATCTTAATGCGGTTCACAGAATACATCTACTTACCAAGTTTCAATAGCATAGCTCTTATAGTTTTGGAGAAAAGTAGCTGTGACATACTCGGACAGACAGACAGACAGACATGACGAATCTATAAGGGTTCCGTTTTTTGCCATTTGGCAACGGAACCCTAAAAATTAGTAGTTCGGACTTTTGAAGGGAATTGATCCTGGATTAGGATACAGGTTTAGTTTTTAGTAGCTTAACAGGGTAGATTGGAAGAAGAAAAAGAATTACCTACGACGACCCCAAATAATATGGGAGATGGAAGTTGATGATAATGCTTGTTTAATCTATACATCTATACAAATAAATAAAATTGAAGTGTCTGTTTTTAATTTCAAATTAACAGTTTTTCACTAAATGCATATGAAATTATATATTATATGAAATTATTTATAACTTACATGAAATAATCATTGTTTTTAAATTTTGTCTATCTGTCTGTTTGTACCGACTAATCTTTGAAACGGCTGGACCGATTTTGACGGGACTTTCACTAGCAGATAGCTGATATTATAAGGAGTAACAAAGGCTACTTTTTGTCTGAGTAACACGTCCCTGTGTGATAATTTCTGAACACCACGCGGGTGAAGCCGGCACAGCTAGTAACTAATATAATAATAAATTAAATCTATTAATTAATTTACTATCAAGAGAATGGGCAGCAACGTCCTCTATGTATTTTACTACCATACTGCGATCTCCAACCCACCTGTCTAGCAAAACCTAGGCCAATATCCAGCAGTGGACGTCTTTCGGCTGAAATATTGATCATGTATAAGTACCTAATAACTGACTGACTGTGACTGGCCTGTTAGTCTAGTGGTTAGTGATCCTGACTGCTAAGACCGAGGTCGTGGGGTCGATTCCCACCCAGGACAAATCAATCTGTGATGAGCATAATCATTTGTTCTGTGTCTGGGTGTAATTTATCTATAATATGTATGTATTTAGAAATGTATAAGTATATTTATCAGTTGTCTGGTTACCATAGTACAGGCTCTGCCTAGTTTGGGATCAGATAACGGTGTGTTGGTTGTCCTAAAAATAAAAAATAAATATAGACGTTAGTTGGTAATTGTTTGACTGGCCTGTTAGTCTAGTGGTTAGTGATCCTGACTGCTAAGACTGAGGTCGTGGGTTCGATTCCCACCCAGGACAAATCTTTGTGTGATGAGCATAATCATTTGTTCTGTGTCTGGGTGTAATTTATCTATAATATGTATGTATTTAGAAATATATAAGTATGTTTTTCCGTTGTCTGGTTGCCATAGTACAGACTCGGCTTAGTTTGGGATCAGATAACGGTGTGTTGGTTGTCCTAAAAATAAAAAATAAATATAGACGTTAGTTGGTAATTGTTTGACTGGCCTGTTAGTCTAGTGGTTAGTGATCCTGACTGCTAAGACTGAGGTCGTGGGTTCGATTCCCACCCAGGACAAATCTTTGTGTGATGAGCATAATCATTTGTTCTGTGTCTGGGTGTAATTTATCTATAATATGTATGTATTTAGAAATATATAAGTATGTTTTTCCGTTGTCTGGTTGCCATAGTACAGACTCGGCCTAGTTTGGGATCAGATAACGGTGTGTTGGTTGTCCTAAAAATAAAAAATAAATATAGACGTTAGTTGGTAATTGTTTGACTGGCCTGTTAGTCTAGTGGTTAGTGATCCTGACTGCTAAGACTGAGGTCGTGGGTTCGATTCCCACCCAGGACAAATGTTTGTGTGATGAGCACAATCATTTGTTCTGTATCTGGGTGTAATGGAAACGTATGGCGATTTTTATCACAGCCCTTTCGATGTGCAGTCACTGGGTCCATCAGGGTTCATAATGTCAATGCGACGAAGTGTCTGAGTTTTTGGAATAAAATAAAATTTTGGCGCCTGGGCAAAGGTCTCAAGGTAAGGATCTGTGCACCTGCCGTACAGAAAAAATCGAAGAGATTTAATGTTGAAGAAAGATCACGCTTTAAGAGCGCAGTTTCGGAGAAAACAGGCCAAAAAGACTACGAAATTCTTATGTTCGTACTAATTTGTGGAGAAATGCAATCTCTTGATTAACTTTTATAATACCACAACTATGTGTTTATTTTTATATGACTGGCCTGTTAGTCTAGTGGTTAGTGATCCTGACTGCAAAGACTGAGGTCGTGGGTTCGATTCCCACCCAGGACAAATATTTGTGTGATGAGCACAATTATTTGTTGTGTGTCTGGGTGTAATTTATCTATTATATGTATGTATTTAGAAATATATAAGTATGTTTATCCGTTGTCTGGTTGCCATAGTACAGGCTCTGCCTGGTTTGGGATCAGATAAAGTTGTGTTGGTTATCCTAAGATATTATTATTATATTGTTCGTTCAGAATACTATCATATGAATTACTTTCTTGTAATAGCCACTTTTTACTGCAACTGCTCTTTAAACCATTTACAATATTTAAACATATAAAGAATCCTTACAGCAGATACACTATTCAACATTTATTGTTGCAGTTACTTACACCAAGCATAACATTCAATGTGTTAATTACTCATTATATAAAAATGCCTACTAGACATTTAAAACAGACCAGCGCAATTTTTAAACAAACGACATTGACCTACCTTATATGAACTGCGCATCAGTTTTCTGACTCACATTTAAATTACCTACTTACATTCCAAGATACCTAGATGTAAAATAAAAAAAATACTGACAAAAAATGAAACTGAAAAGTAGAAAATAAATTCTTTATAAAAATAATTTCTTTACTAAATAAGCTCCAAAATTAATGTAAATGACTAATTTTGAGTCAGCGCCAAAAGAACAATCCCCGCGATTCAATTCAATACAATCAATAAAATAATGGCAGCTCGATTGATCTGATTCAAGCTGTCATTTTTTGCTTGGCGCCTCTGTTTGTTTAGCACCAACTTTAGTAATTTATATTTGTTTCAAAATTAAATGAAATTTAAATTAATTTAATAGACTACAACATTTTTTTTTTCATTTCATTGTCATTTTTCGTCGATTGACTTTTTTGTTACAAAGTAATTTTTTTCTACTCTTAGGGAAGGATTTTGTTTTTGTAATTTCAATGGGACTAACTTCCTATAAAAAATATTATCAAAATCAAGCTACTCAGTAAAAAGTTATGCATGGTCATACACAAAATACGTACACGTCGACTTGAGAAACTCTTCTATTTTTCAAAAGGAAATAAAAAAGTAACCAGTGCGTAAGTGTTAGGCATAGCGAATAAAAACAATATTATCGTGACGGGGATACTACGGTTC
Organism: Aporophyla nigra; assembly: GCA_947507805.1. NCBI lineage: Eukaryota > Metazoa > Arthropoda > Insecta > Lepidoptera > Noctuidae > Aporophyla > Aporophyla nigra. The sequence continues at coordinate 20,087,954 of OX382301.1, read as the reverse complement.
CGGGCTTATACCTGTTATTTAGACACGTAAGGTATATCCGACGTATCAATTCGATAAATCATTGGACTAACGGAAAAGTAAATTATTAGGAGTAATTACGTGAGTATTAACCGTAGATAAAGTTTATTAACTCCAGGTTGCGACCACGAATGCGACCGCCTGTTGGTCGTGGTCGCTTGATATTTAATACTTAAATATAACGTTTTAAAGTTACTGGTGTCAGCTATAAACAGCACTACAGGATACTAAATTAGGTTCCGAGATCGATGAAAGTGTGCTAAAATGTTCTCAGATCGATGGTGATGAACATAAATGTTCCGAAATCGATAAATGAAAGTTTTCCTAGATACTTCATAAATTAGGTTCCGAGATCGATGAAAGTGGGATAAAATGTTTCTAGATCAATGAAGATGAACATACTTAAATGTTCTGAGATCGATGAATAAAAGTTTGCCTAAATACTTCATAAATTAGGTTCCGAGATCGATGAAAGTGGGCTAAAATGTTTCCGAGATCAATGAAGTTGAACTTAAATGTTCCGAGATCGATGAATGAAAGTTTGACAAAATACTTCAAATGATTTTCAAAACTGTTTCAAGGTTAGCATTATTATGTTTATTTTTTACGATTTTTTTAAAGCTCTTTACTAGTCCAAGGTAGTAAATTTATTTTGATTGTGTATTAATTAACTATGCTGCAATTTTTTTTATTCGTAATGATTGTATCTTGATCTATGTATGACTGAAAAAAACACAAAAGCAATTAAATTTGGTAGGTATTAACATAATTTAGAAACAATTTTTAAACAAATCAGTAAAACAACGGGTCAGTGTTTTGTGTTTGTTTACTATACCGTTAGCAAACGCCAGGATGTGGACGTTGCACAAAGATTCTTGTGCATATATTAAATACAATATTTATTTAATTATATTGCATTACACTAACTTTTTGTTAAAAATTTCATCACAGTAAAATTACTTCAACCTTTTGAAAAATTTAACAGACACCTAACGCGTAAGTATAGTTTAGGGGAATATTCGTAACTAGCTTCTGTTCGCGACTTCTTCCGCATCAAATTTTTGCTCCCCTGACCCTTCCCGTCGCATCGAATTGACTGCCAGTTTTCGTCCAATTTTCGTTGCTGCGCCGCTCCTTTTGATCGTAGCGTAATGTTATATAGGCTTTCTCAATAAATAGGCTACTCAATACACGAAGAATTTTTCAATTAGGACCAGTAGTTCCTGGGATTACCGCGTTCAACCAAACAAACAAACATACAAATTCATCAGCTTTATAATATTAGTATAGATTCATCACCCAGACCAAATGGACATAACTTAGTGATTTTAGCTTCCAAATTTTCCATTCATCTATTTATAGTTGCAGGAACTTACTCTTTTTTCATGACGGCAACTGCAGGTGTCGTGATTTCAAGTGATTCTTGTCATGATTTTTCCGTCAACAACAAAAAAAAAGAAACAAACGCAGAAAACCAAAATTGAACTCCAAACCAAACAATTACATAACTAACCACTTGCCTAGATCTCACGTAATCGATCACTTGTCATCAATACTATGACGAAACGTTAAGTTCATTACAACTTGACAAAGAAAAATGTCAGATTTAAACCACTGGACTGGAGAACCGGGGCTCTGACGTAATGCTTGAACTGGAGAAAAAAAAGGAATGATAGTTATATAAGACTCGGAAATTAACTTCAGATCTAATAACAAACAACAGGAGACCAATTCTCGATATTAAAACTGTTCAAAATCTAGTCGTAGTCTCACCTCGGCGACAATCAAATGTCAAAAATGTATGGAAACTCAAGGTATTTTTGACAGATTGAGTCTGAGAAATGAGATCAAACTGTGAACGATCTTAAAATTAGGAGAATTGTCCCTCTGATTTGTCATCCTTAAAAGATCTTAAAGAATGACAAGCGGAACAAACTAAACACACCTCTGAGGACATTTTACTGAATAACAGGTTCAATGGCAGTTCCTTAGTGTTAAAAACCTTCATTTGAGCTGATTTGTAGTTATCCTATCGTATGGAACTATGAATCCAGTCGTCTTATTTCGTTCTTGCGTCCAATTCAACATCTGCCTAGCCTTTATCCAACTATGAAGGAGTCGGCTTTCAGTCAAACCTTATGGAGCTGATTACCACTATTTTCAATAGAACAACTGCCTAATTGACCTCCAAAACCCAGTTACCGGGTAATACAATGAATTCTCTCCTGACTACTCGTCAGGATAAAGATGCACGAATGACAGCTAGGATTAACAGCATAACGTGCGTTCCGAGGCAGGGATGGCTCTTGGTATGTAAAGATGATCATCAATCCCTAGACCAACCGGGCAACTCATACATTTTTTTTTAATTCTACAAAAACGGATACATAAACACATGCAACATCACATGATTACACCATACACTACACACACCCCCACAAAACACCCTCTCCCCTCTCATACACCACACCATACCACACTCTCTTCCCTCTCATACACCACACCACACACATACATACACATTCATATAGTAAATCAGGTCATTAAGGGTTTATTGTTAGAATCACACACTTAAATAAAGGTTTATTTTGTATACGTAGTCACTAGTAGAACACTGACTCCTAGGTCACAGGGTTTCCCTAGTTTAAGAGGCAGAGTTTTCCACTATTTGTGCAGCCTTTTCCCAAATACCAATTTAACCTACCCATATGAATGGTTATTGTTATTTTATACAAAGGTTTTTTGTATCAATAAACTAATTTTTTATTTATTAACATATATGTCGAACTGACCGGTTCTTTAATCGAACGTATGTCGTCGATCAAAGAACTAATAATCTAGAGATAACTTAATAAAAAAACCGTTCACAAAATACGCGCTCAGACGTGGAGTTACGGACACCACCCCGTGACACCAGCCCGTTCTACCTATCATCATCATTTCAGCCGTAAGACGTCCACTGCTGGACTTAGGCCTCCCCCAATTTGGGGGGCTTTGCCATAATCGTCACGCTTGGCAGGCGGGTTGGCGATCGCAGTATGGTGGTAAAATGCATAGAGAACGCTGCTGCCCATTCTCTAGTAAGTCCCTTAGTCGCCTTTTACGACACCCACGGGAAGAAATGGGGTGGTGTTATTCTTTACGTCCGGCACCACACGTAAGTAAATAAAAAAACCGGCCAAGTGCGAGTCGGACTCGCGCACCGAGGGTTCCGTACAAACCTTCAGGTATTCACGGTTTATGCATAAGGTTTATGTTTATGTTTATTTTTTTTTAATATTTGTGTTGACTGAATGAAAGGTAAATTGTGGTTTACGATTTATGACGTATTAAAAAAAACTACTTACTAAATCTCGTTCAAACCAATTTTCAGTGGAAGTTTACATGGTAATGTACATCATATATTTTTTTAGTTTTATCATTCCCTTATTTTAGAAGTTACGGGGCGGGGGACACTTTTTACCACTTTGGAAGTGTCTCTCGCGCAAACTATTCAGTTTAGAAAAAAATGATATTAAAAACCTCAAGATCATTTTTAAAGACCTATCCATAGATACCCCACACGTATGGGTTTGATGAAATTTTTTTTTGAGTTTCAGATCTATGTATGGGGAACCCCAAATATTATTGTTTTTTTTTCTATTTTTGTGTGAAAATCTTAAAACGGTTTACAGAATACTTACCAGACCTCAAACTCATCAACTCATCTACTTACCAAGTTTCAACAGCATAGCTCTTATAGTTTCGGAAAAAAAGTGGCTGTGACATACTCGGACAGACAGACAGACATGACGAATCTATAAGGGTTCCGTTTTTTGTCATTTGGCAACGGAACCCTAAAAATGAATCACTTTTATTAGGTACTCAAGATAACCTTTAAAGAAACTGTAGCAAAACGTCTTCTTTATCTGAAAGTGAACAGGTCTTAGGATTGCTGCAAAAGTACAGTCAGTCTTAGCAACTAATTTAAAAACCAAGAACCTGAGCTCCCTCCTATTACAATGGCATTTGACTAATTAAAAAGATATGCCTGTTAGAGATGTCAAAGAGATTTGTTCTGCTCTAATTAGAGGCCCGTGCTACTAAGTAGGAAGTTTAATTATTATCACAATGTTAAGAACTTGACACAAATGTTTTAATGTTTCATAATAAATGCAGCATTTTTCTGAATGAAAAATCTTTTTATTGTAAGCCCATCAAAGCTTTGTTGGAAAATGTAAAGATTCTAAGCTTATTAAACCAAGACTTTCTCGCTAGGAAAAATTACCATCCAGGAAAATAATTACCCTTTCTGACAAGGTTAATTTTGCAATTTTAAATGTCATGGCATGGTCTATAACAGTAAAATCTAATACAGTTCATAATACCGCAAAAACCTGGAGTGTTGTAAATAGTGTAGATCAAGAGAGACTTGGAAAGGTTGCTATCTAGCTGCAAAATAATTTGCTGACTTTAAATGTCTCGCGGTGGCAAAACTACGTCAGTGTGGTTAGCATTACTGATCGGTCCCCACTGGAATAAGAACTGAAAATAAACATCCATGTATGTAGCAGTGCCCATAATGAGAGCTATTTTTTATCGAAAATTTAACAAGTTTCGTGTATAAAGTTTCTAGGGATACTAACTGATAAACAACCAACCTTCATCATCATTATCATATTTTAAACCAAAACACGTCTACTGCTGGACATTGGCGTCTCCAAGCTCCGCCACTTTGACCGGTTTGGTGCTGCCCGCATCCAGTAGATTCCTGCGGCATTCCCAACGTCATCGGTTCACCTTGTGGGAGGCTTTCCAATATCTAACATGGGATGCCCCAATGAATGCACTCGTGCAACGCACAAACTCTCGCACGTATTCAGAGTCCATCAACCGGGTACAGGTCCAAACGCTGGGCTGCTACTACAAAATTCCTAATAAAAAATCCAATATCCCTTTGCTGCACCCAGGAATACAATCCAAGACCTATATACTCAGCAATAGCACTTGCGACTTTATCAACCAGGCATTATTTTGTTTTACCCATTTTACCTGATAAGTATACCTGCTAAGTACCTAAAAAAAGATTTTGGGACCTTGAATAGCAGTATTTTTTATGATTATTTTGTTTTACCCATTTTACCTGATAAGTATACCTGCTAAGTACCTAAAAAATATTTTAGAACCTTGAATAACAGTATTTTGTATGATGATTACTAACCAATTATTTTTTTCTTTTTCAGACATTAAAATCAACATGCGACTTCATAAAAACACAGCTATGCACCATCGCCATATCTCTGACGCTGTTCAACTCAGTCCGTCTTCCTAAGGAGGCATTCAGATATGGAGCAGTTCCTTACCTTGTAGTCTACACCTTCTGGCTGCTGGTAGCGGGGCTGCCGACGACGCTGCTGCAACTTGCCATGGGGCAGTTGAGCCAGCAGGATCCTGTGGGGGTGTGGAGAGCTGTGCCTATATTGAGAGGTAGGACTATTATAGTAATAAATCTTTATTTCTCTATAAATTCATTTACAATAAAAAACATGACTTAAACTTAGTGTTCTAGAGTGAAAAACCCTGACTTCTAAGCTAGGTTTATGTACCTGTATCTTAGAAGCCAGTGTCCCTTCAAAGTGATGAACATATAGAAGGTAGGACACACATTATATACAAGAATCCATTAGGGCTAGTTAAAAGAGAAATAAAAAAATAAGGAAAAAAATAAAAAGAAATGAAAGTGTTGTGTATGTCTCCAGTGTGTTTGTCGTGGAGTTATGTGTGTGTGCGTTAGTTATTGTGTTATTGTACTTTTATAATTCGGTGTTTTTTCGTGCTTATCATTATTATGATCCTCAACATAAATTAAATACAATTATCAGTCAGGATTTTGATCCTCAACATCCTGCCTATCCTTTTCCAACTAAGTTGGGGTCGGCTCCCGGTCTAACTGAATGCAGCTGAACTCCACAATCTTACGAAACAGCTTGATAGGACTGGTTGTCAGACTCTCGGGCTTCTTACGTCCCGTAAAGACAGTGGAAGATCTGATCGAAATATTGTGGTTGAATATCTCTTTGTTTGGCAGTTGATGGCAATTGCTGCTTCACCTAAAATTAAAGAACACTGAAATTGGACCAAGCTAACTTTATGAACACAATTTTTTGTAGTCACTGAGAAAATGAAAATATTGACTTCGACTAACGAGTTCACCAAAAGGTCTTTTTAAAACTATTTAACCCTTGCTGCATTATCATTGACCAACCAACTAAACTAAAATTACACTACAAGCATAAACGTTATAAAATATATGCTGCGTTAACATGTAGATTTGTAGATAGTACAAATAGGTATCGAGTTAAGCCTACAGATAAAACTCAGCTACCTACCTTGTTTGTACAGCGCTAAATCCGATTATAACGTTCACATATTATAGTTGCAGTGGTATTTCTTATGTGTTTTAGCTCATGAAATATAATCTCGGTATTTTTACCCACATGAACAAACACAAAAATAATTGCCTCCTATTGGAAATCTAGTTATTAGGAATGGGCTGAATATTCGTAGTACGTCGAAATTCGGTATATGCGGCAGATTTATCGAACATTCGTATTCGGCCGATGGTTCGGCAGAAATCCCGAACATTCTACAGGATAAAAAATATTTAATAGGTATTTATAGATTGGCACAATTATAAGTGCAAAGGGGCCCATTTAACATCGGTAAACAAAAATGAATTATTGTCAACATAAGGGCAAGATTCAATCCGGACCATCGAGGGTAACGACTTCAGCGGACGGAAGGGCAGTGCGTTACAAGCCCAGACTGGATTTTTTAGGAGTAAGGAGTGCCAAATGTTAAACCTAAATTTTTAAGCGAATATTCGGCCGATTATCCATATTCGGTAAAACCCTTATTCGGCCCATCACTACTGGTTAACCCATCTATAAACTAATTCCAAATATTTTTTTTGTCTTCAAATTCAAAGTCTGGATATTTCATCTTTTCCAAGACTTCTTTTATACGAGTTATATTTAAGACTAGCTTCTGCCCGCGACTTCATCCGCGTTATATTTATTGCTCCCCCAAACGATCCCGTCGCATCGAATAACCTGACCGTGCGAGGTCTTCGTTTTTGCAACATTTTTCATTGCTGCTCCTGCTGTTATTGGTGGTAGCGTAATGTTATATAATCTATAGTCTTTATCAGTAAATGGGCTACTCAACACAAAAATATTTTTTCAATTGAAATCAGTAGTTCCTGAGATTAGCGCGTTCAGCCAAACAAATAAACTCTTCAGCTTTAAAAAATTAAGTATGGATTAGTTGATATTTACCGATCACAGAATTTTTAAGGCTAACAAATTCTGGGTCGGTAAAATACAACAGGTTATTTTCGTGTAGGTATTTATTGGCTTTTTCAAATATGTTACAAATATGTTATCATCCTCTGCCTAGCAGTTTCCCAACTATGTTTGGGGACAGCTTGCAATCTAACCAAATGTAGCTAAGTACCAGTATTTCACATGGAGCGACTGCCTATCTGACCTCGACAACCCAGTTACTGGGTAATTCGATGCATCTTGATAACTTTCTGGTCTCTTTTTTTTGGATGGGAAATCATCAAATGACTTCTCCCGCTCTTTCGTGTCAGACTTTTACTGACTAAAACCCACCCGTGTTCCTTCAGTTACCCATGTGCCAGGGTCACGGTATCTCTTTCGAACAATCTCGCGACCCCGGCAGAGTTTCTGGCCTCTGGCGACCCGTTATGGCTGTCAAAGATCTACAAATGACAACCGAGGCAAGGAGGGATATTGGTTCTTGGTCTATTACAGATACATGTATTATTTTAATTCTCAATGTCTGTTGCATTCTCATTACTACTAACACACTCACATACCAACAACATAACATAAATCAGTTTTAATTCTGCTCATAAATCTATATTGTAATAAAAATATCGATATTATATTTCCAGGTGTCGGCCATTTAAAAGTTCTGACGTCATACGTGTGCTGCGTGTATTATATGATGTACGTGGCTTTGTCGTCTGCTTACCTCGTGTGGATCGGCAAGGGGTCCTTCCCTTTGAAGGATTGCACTAAACTGCATATAACGCCGGTAAGCCGCTTTGTATCTCATTTGTCTGTAAAATGGGGGATATTTTAATAACTGCAAGCATTTTAAAAGAAAAGGAGAAATGGTTTCTTTTTGTAGATTATGTCACAAGTAATTTATTATTTTGCTTAACGTAGGAACAATAATATATCTATATATATAAAAATGAATCCCTATTTCCCTTGGTCACGCCATCACGCGTGAACGGCTGGACCGATTTCACTTTTTTGTTGTTGTTGTGTTTGTAATTGTCAGGAGAAGGTTCTTATGAAAGAAAAAAATTAAAAAATTGCGCGGAAAATTAGAAAATTTAAGAACACTTATTTAAGAATACTTAACAACCATATAATAGCACAATTTAAACTTTTTTACTGTAACATTATGACATTTGACATAGAATTGACAGAATGCGTGCTCAAATATCATCAAAGAGACAGGACAACGTCTGTCGGGTCAGCTAGTAATGATATAAAAGGATAATATAGAGTATGTTATGGTATATGGAGGTTCAAAACTATCCCACAGAAACGTAATACCGAGATGAAAAGTAACCTATGTGATTATCCAGGTTATAAACTGTCTGCGTGCTATATTTCACCTAAATCTGTTCAGCCGTTTTGGCATGATTGAGTAACAAACATCCAAACATCTAAAAATTCAAAAATATAAACTTTCAGATTTATAATATTAAGTAGGATAGGAATAATAGCAAAATATGTTAATGTCAATAAAAACAGACAAAAATAAGTTCAATTCAATCAGAAAAATGTCAATACATTGCATGTCAACATACAGACTGACAAAAATTTAAGACTATGTCAATATACATTACTAATGTCAATATACAAAAACTTATGTCAAGGACGACTAACAAGACATGTTACATGTCATTAGCTTGTCAACATTCTGTCATTATATGTATTTTTTTCACTATGTTGGATATAATATATCCAACATAGTGAAAAAAATACATAAATCATATTATGATTGATGTCATATACTATGTCATCATCATCATTTCAGCCGTAAGACTTCCACTGCTTGACATAATCCTCCCCCAATTAGGGGGGGGGGGGGGGGGGGCTTGCCATAATCGCCACGCTTGGCAGGCGGGTTGGCGATCACAGTATGGTGGTAAAATGCATAGAGAACGCTGCTCCTCATTCTCTAGTAAGTCCCTTAGTCACCTCTTACGACACTCACGGTAAGAAATGGGATGATGCTATTCTTTATTATGTCGGCTACCACATGGAAAACTAGTCAATGAATAGAATTATATACTAAATATATAATTCTATTCATTGAGTAGCTTCTGTCTGCGTGAAATCTCTTATTTGAACACTAGCTTCTGCCCGCCACTTCGACCGCGTTAAATTTCTTGTTCCCCCGACCCTTCCCGTCGCATCGAATCGCCTACCCGTGCGATTTTCCCCGTTTTTGCAACATTTGTCATTACTGCTCCGCTCCTCTTAGTTGTAGCGTGATGTTATCTAGCTTATAGCCTTCCTCGATAAGTATAGCCTACTTATCGAAGAACACAAAAATAATTTTTCAATTCGGACCAGTAGTTCTTGAGATTAGCGCGTTCAATCAAACAAACAAACAAACTCTTCAGCTTTATAATATTAGTAAAGATAGAATATGTCTGATAATTGGCAATATTGTAGCTTACCATTAGTGAAAGAATTTTCCGAATTGGATTAATAGTTCCGAAGATTACATTCAAACCAGGGATTGAAAACCGGTACGAATTTGTGATCTGGTTCTTCATTTCAGTTCATAAAAAGGCTTAAATACCAAAATCCTTTAAATCGGATGTTACAGAACCGGTATCATCCAATTTAAAGGTGCTCTCAGTAAGATGGGATATATTTGACGTGTGCCTGGCGTATTTCTTCTTTCAGGTCGCCTCCGAAATATTTACGAGTGCAAGTCTGTACTGTACAGGGTCCGCAAAATAATATTGTCATTAATTATTAGTAGTAATATGAATAATCTTCACTTACTGTAGCACCGTCGGAACCCATTCCGACTGGCTCTGAAGAAGAGTCAATAAAATTTAGGTTCCTGTCCCAGTTCAGGTTCTAGTACTGGTTCTTTACCGGTATTTTACCTATTTATTACATAAGTATACATAGATTTGGGATATGTTATCGTCGCGTAGTAGTCGCGGGAAACACCCGGATGAGGGATTCACGGAAGTCTGACAGAAGAAAGGGGAAGACTATGTCGAGCAGATGATGTTTATAATTATAGATTTATTAATTGGGAAATAATTAAGAACCCGTAATAGGTAGAACGGGCTGGTGTCCGCAACTTCACGTCTGAGCGCGTATTTTGCGTACGGACCGAAGAACCTGTAAATTTCTTATCAATTAAATATGAACTGAAATAATTTAATTATTACTTTCACCGTTAAGTTCCGTGAAAGGAAGGAAGAAAATGCGTTTATTAGCATCCATATCTTGACGTTTGAATCAGTGTCTTAATTTATGGGTATTGATTTACTTATTTTTTTCTACGGAAGCAATTTAGTTGTTTATTTGTAAATGCAATTTTGCAAAACTGTGATAGATATTAATGGACATTTTTTTTATGTTTCAGAACGGATATGAAAATAAAATGAACGCAACCGAGTGTTTCAAGTAAGTATTTCAATTGATAATAAAATATTCTTAAATAAAAATTACTCCATTCAATTTAGTTTTAAATCAGATTTTGTTGATAATGGTGTCAATATTATTGGCAGAGTGTCTTAAGAATAAAAATCACTCCTTTTGATAACCCCTGAATCGTCTAAATAAGTATCAGGAGCTGGTGGTTCGTAAATGACTGCGCAGGTGCAATCGTATGTATATCTGATAGTTGCGAATACGATTTTGATACTTATTCTCTTTGGGTGAACCTTAATTACACTGGGTTCACTCGGTTCGATTTTAGTTGATCAACTACTAAATTGACAGCGATCTGAAACATCTGGACAGACAAATTCAATTTACAGCACAACGGGATGAGAAAATTTCACACTGTGTTTTCTATTGCCGCTATAACACCAAATAAAATATAGCTAATTCAAATTAATGTTAATTGAAAATACGTGTCTTGTATGGTAAAGTTAAAAAAATAACGCTTTTTAATCTTTATCAATTTTACCATAAAATAAAAGTGTTTTTTTCGGCGTTTTTCACTTTAAACGGATTAGCCGTGACAGGGAATGTAAAGCGTTAATCAAAAATTTCTTTACCTCTAGTCGACAAATTTGTATCACAATTATAGTTGTTTCAATGTTTTAGGTAGCCTAGGCCTGTTATTTACTAGGAGGTGCAAGAGCTAATTCTGAGCGTGAGGTCGTGGGTTCAATTCCGAGGTCGGGCAAAGTGTTTCTGGGTTTTTCTATCTAGACGTAGCCCGTAGTCTGGATTCGTTCACGGATACTGGAAACAGGATCTCTCCCTATAACTTAGGACTTAAACATAACCGGTGAAATGTGGAACCACTATAGGTACATCTCTGCCCAACCTTACGGAGATAACAGGCCTGATGTTATATATGGAACTATTGTAATTTCTAACTGCTATACAACTTAAATTCTATTCCTTTTTAACACGATTATCACCTATATACTTAACAGATATCATTTTAACTTTCAGTTCAACGTTTTTGGCGCCATTCACGGAATATCCCCAGTATCTTGGCATAATGGCGATTTTAATATTTCTTCTATGGTTCTTCGTGCCCATTCTGTAAGTAATAATACTCTTATTACAAGTAATATTTCCTTCTTCGTTTGTAATGAGCCATTTGTTAGAAATATCTTTAGGTTTCAAGTGAACATTTTATGAAAGAACATTTAGTATTGTTTTACAGTTGAATACCTAAATTATTTTGTATGGTTTTTATAAATGATTTTATTTCTGTAAATAGGTTTGTACAAATACTTTTACAAGTCAATAATATTTTTTTGAGCTACATGAAGTCGGTGTTTCCTATCCGACTACTCTGAGAAGAAAGGCCGAAACAAACTCAGAGATCGCGTATAAGTTTCGTTCATTAAATTTTTTATGTTCTCCGGGGTCATCGCTCAACACACTAATAGTAGGAATGGGTTTAATTTTGACAGTTGTACAAAATTCATTGCGCTATTCAAGCGGTTGAGCAGACAAATTTTTCGAACATATGCAGCAATGAATTAGGAAATATTCTTCAAATTGAATCGGATTGTGATTAATAGTGTTACGCAATTAGGGTGCTGCTCGTTATTATGGGTTTTTCTTATTCTTATCATGATTTCGATTCAGTTCAAAAGAAAACATTTTTAGTTAGTTTTCTTTCTTTACAATATAAAATATATTTGTGTTAGTATTCTTTAACAAATAAATAATCAGAAGAAAGAGTCAAACAATGTGTGTGTTGCAATGGTTTTGATTAAACTATTTACAAAATAATATAATAGAAAATTTGGTTGACTAATCCAGTTTTACTCAAAGAGCAGACTATAAGCACAGATTACTAAATAGATACTACGTAACAGATACTTCACTCAGTAGAAAATTTACAATACCTACTGCTATAATAGCCTACTCCGTCGCGTCAGCAACCGCTGCATGCTAAATTGTGCCTAAATGCTCAAGCGTACAAACGGATGGAACGATTAAAATTGAACAACGTGTGTGCGCTTCGCTTGCGAAAACCGCACTGAAAATGGTCCGCAAACGGCCCGAGACCGCTCGGCCGGGCGGTAGGTAATTATAGCGCGCAAGTACATGGAGTGACGGAGGCCTGCTATAAGTCTTGTTTACATCAATTAGTAGACACTAACATTACCAATTATTTTTTTAACAGCAGACCAATTGGTCTGCTGTAACGTAATTACGTTCAGTTTTAAAATAAATAAATAATCTCGTCTGTCTTTTGTTTTAGAACAAAAACACGAAATAACAACATAATCATTTAGCACAATTAGTATAATTTGTAGAAGTTGAACGTGCTAAAATTCGGCCAAATAAGCATGTGTCTATTTGTAAAATTTGGAACGAGTTTTCCGGGTGTCAATTATGTTCAACGACTTTAATAGCTGATTCTAGTTCATTAGAACATTTGAGGTAACTAAAAATGTATGTATAACGTTTAGTAGCAGCGATATCAACAATCGCTTTCGTCGATGAGCCTTTTTGGTCTAGTGGTCGCAAGCACGACTGTTCAGCGCGAGGTCCATTACGATTCCCAGTTCAGGTATTGTGTTATTAGGTATTTTGCTAAGCAATTTTGGAGTAGCACCCAAGGGTTTGGAAAATGGTGATAAAATGATAAATTATTTTATTTCTGTAAGTTGTTTTGGTGCGGATTATGAGAGTAAAGAGACAGAGAGTGCACCTGTGTCTGCGGATGCACTTGTGCAGTATAATATATCCTGTCAAGTACCAACGCTAGGTTCCGTTGAGATTGGTCATCGTGACAGAAATTCCGTGTTCCGTGTTTATCCCTGTAGGCCCGGCCGTAAAGAATAGTACCCTATTCGTCCCGTCAGTGTAGTAATAGGCGACTAAGGGCTTACTGGGGAATAGGCAGCAGCGTTCTCTATGCATTTTACCACTATACTGCAATCGGCAAGCTATCTGCCAAACATGGCGATTATGGCAAAGCCCCCAAATTGAGGGAGACCACAATCCAGCAGTCCTTCGACTGAAATGCTAGTGATGATAATGATGCTAACTGAAATCTAGTAGGGTCAAACTATAAACACAAATGAGTGAGTAGTTAGTCTAGTGCTATGGAAAAATATAATCGGGTCTTACGATGAAAAGTTGTCTAAATAAGTATTTGGTTAAAGTAATTTCTCACCTTTTGTAAACTCTGTTCATGCGCTGCAATCTATTAGGATCCATGCGAGAGAGTGAATGAAGCTCCATCAAATTCATGACGTATTTCTAGAGCACCTATATGAATACCCTATTCCTAACAAAGACGGATTAGTTGAAATACCTGTATTGTGCATACTGGCCACGCATTTCACGAAACAAAGCAGACCTCCGAACAATGTGCACGTGAAACCTTTTAACGGAATATATTTATATTAAATATGTATGAGAATAATTTCACTCAACCATCACCCTAATTGCGTACCTAATACACTATCAATCAGTATTTCAACATTTTGAACGATCTTGCTAATACATTGCTTCATCAGGTTCGTAAAAATTGTCTGTAACGTAAATAACGCAATGTACATACATATGTTGTGAAACTGTCAAAATGAAAGCCATTTAGGCAATGGACAGAATAGCTTAATAAGCTACTTTCTAATGCTAATCTATACTAATATTATAAAGCTGAAGAGTTTGTTTGTATGTTTGTTTGATTAAACGCGCCAATCTAAGGAACTACTGGTCCGAATTGAAAAATTCTTTTTGTGTTGGGTAGCCTATTTATCGAGGAAGGCTATAGGCTATATAACATTACGCTACAACCAAGAGGAGTGGAGAAGCAACGAAAAAAGGACGAAAATTGGCAGGCAATTCGATGCGGCGGGAAGGGTCACGGGAGAAAAAATTTGACGCGGACGAAGTCGCGGGCGGAAGCTAGTTTAAGTATAAAATCACGTAATACATTAAAAAAAATTATTAACAGATAGAGGAACATACTTTAGCATGTTAAATACTAGTCTTTAATTTTTGAAGTGCTTGATTTTTTTTAAATATACAGTATAGGTTTTTTTAATGAATATTTAGGTACATGATATAATTATAGGTGTACAGACATAAAATAATATTAACAATAAATACATGTTCATGAAAATAGAGAGAAAAGATTCACAGGGCTTCAAAAAACATCGCATCGCTCATTCGCATCGCTGTAATTGGGAAAAGTGCCCAAAATTCTGGCAACATTGTCACGTTGTATGGTGATGGTAATTTTTTGGCCGAAAAATAGGCAGCCCTCTGGCCACGTGAAGAATCGACTAACCGCTTGGCTTGACTAAGTTGATAGGGGAAATGTTTAGTAAGCCAAAGCCCAATTTATACTACCAACCTGACAAAATAACCTTGTATTTTGTAAAGTAAATTTCAAGACAACAGATAAATTTAAAACGCAAATATTTTTCCAATTTCAGTTTATACCGCCTCCACAAAACCTTGAAAACGACACTCGCCTTCCTGGTCATAATCGTTGTTATTATCGCCATACTGCTGACTTCATTTCTGGCTAAGACCGCAGTTCTCGATTCGATGTTCGAATCGTGCGTGAAATGGTCATCGCTTTCGCAGCCTTACGTGTGGCACAGTACATTGGTGCAGGCGCTAATGTCTACGCAAATTGTCAGTGGATACCTGACCAGCGCCGGTGGATCTGTTTACAGACATTCTGACGTTCGGTGGTAAGATATTTATTTACCTACTTGTATTAGTTACCTTTGTTATTATCTAGGCCAGGGCTGTCCAAACTAAATACCTTCGTGGGCTAATTAAATTTACTACAAAAGCTAGAGGGCCGCAGAAACAGATATTTTCAGTTTTCAAGTAAAAAAAATAATACAGGGTAACCATTTCTTTATACGTTTATTGGTTCTTAATTAATTAATTTATCTAATAATAATATTCCAGACAACGGCCCGCAGGCCGTTGTCTGGACAACCCTGATCTAAGCAATCATAATCACAGATTTTTTAATAAGAATAGTAAGATCGGAGGTGCTTGTGCTGCATGGGTTGATCGACCAGGTAAAGCTACGCATACCACGTTTGCTCCTTGGATAGGTGACCAGCTATACAACCCAAGGCCACTCCGTGCCTTGGAGTGCACTGTAAGCCATTAGTCACGGCTGTCATTTGTAGACCTTTGACAGTCGTTACGGGTCGTCAGAAGTCCGAAAGTCTGCCAACCAGTCTTACCAAGGGATAGCGCACCATGAAATTGTTATAATGTCAATTCCTACAAAAGAAGACACAAAGACTGCCTCGTTGGATTATTGATCACACTCATAAGCACAGGGTTTTGGGTTCAATTTCAAGGCCGAGAAAAGTGTTATTTCGTCGTTCGATCGAGAGTTTCTCAATAGCAGCCCCAATTAAAGATTTGTGTCCGGTTGATTGCAATAGGATCGCTTCTACTACAAGTAAATCAGACTCAAACTAAATAGGCAAAATATAGCTCTCCATCTCTTTGAAGAATACTGAGGTGATGTTATGTAAGGAAGGCGTAATTAAACCTATTTTATTTCCAAATTTCAGGACTTCAGCCCTAGTAATAATGACAAGTATATTCGCGGGCTGGCTGTGGGTGTTACTCTGGGAGTCCATCGGAGGAACCAACAGAAAAGATACCAGTTTCATTTCAATTCTAGTCTTAATATATCAATCTTCTGTTTCCGAGAAGAGGAATAAGGAATGGCCTCTGCTTGCTTTTGGTGTTGTATTCTTTTCTGGTATTATTAGTGTGGTACGTATTAAAGTTTTTTTTTAAATTAATGACGAAGGACGAACATTAATAATATATGTAAAAATATTACGCATAAGGCTTTATCTGAGGACTTTTAATAATATTGTATCAGTAACAAGGATAATGAAAAAGTCATGAATGAAACACAAAAATTTATTTATATTCTCTGCACAGACATTGGTATTTAGAAAAGCTTTAAAATTTAATTTAATTATAAATGCTTGCAAGCTTGTGAGAGACTGGTGTCTGAACGAGGAATACTTGTTTAACAGATAACCGGGATAAATGTTTTGGGTTGACGTATAAGCTACCGAAAATCTTAAGGCATTTCAGATGAAAGTTGTAAAGATGCCGTAGTTCTTTGAATGCAATTTCCTCTTGTACATATAAACTTTTCTGGAGAGTGTCTTGTCAGAAAACGATAAATTAATATTGAAAGTGGATTAGGAAAAAGAACTGTCGTAGTTCAGATTTACATCAAACAAGTGAAAGTTAGGCAAAGTTATAAATTGTCAAGCAGTAAATAAATCATTAGGAATTGCTATTTTTCAATCTTCGGTAAAAATAACAATTAAATACTGTTTGTTTGTAAGCGCATGACATGAGAACGGCTGGGCCGAATTGCCTATTTTTTGTATCAAAATGTTTTTAATAGTCCGAATGATATTAAAATTCAGGGAAAAGTGAACGCCCTTATTTTATGGGATTTTGTATGAGCTACTACTACCTTTTACCCACATGGAGTTCGGAAGATATCCCAGGGGAACCCGGGGGATTACCGGTATAAAAGTATCGTATGATAAATGTATTTTCTTTCTTTCTTTGTATGTGTAAATCTAAGTTATAAACTATCTGTGTGCCAAACTTTATCCAGATCCGTGCGGCCGTTTTCGCGTTATTGAGTAACAAACATTCAAAATTCGTAATTTTCCTCATTGATTCGCATTTATATATAACTTAATCCTATATAATTACACTTTCCAGTTGGTACTCCTATACCCAGTATACGACAAGCTCCACCGAATGACAGGTGACCATTGGCGGGTCTTCGCCTGTGCCACCTCAGCAGTGGGCACTGCCCTCACCGTGGCAGTACTGGCCCGAGGGTTGGAAGTAGCCACAATGTTGGATGAACTGATCATACCAGTACTGGCTGTGTTCACTACTGCAGTTGAGGTCGCTGGATTTGTGTTTATTTATGGTGAGTTATTTTTTGTTTAGCAGAGTTCGTAAATAATTGATAATGATCTAATGATCTTGTCAAAAATGAGACTCAATATAAATATTTATATCTTCATAAAAAAAGGCTCACATTGAATGTCTCCATAAGCATCAATTTCTTTGGTATTTTGTTGCCTTAGTATGGTCGTTATCTGTTAAGATCGATGCGGAAAATGTATAAAATATAACTTTTCACATTTAAAAATTATTATTAGTTTAATTGATCTTCTATCTAATAGGTTGGGGAAAAAGTTTCTTCGCATTTTTTAAGAAAATTCAAAACAGTTCAGTACAGCATGAGATTTGGCGCAGCATGTGGTGCAGCACAGCTTGTGATTTGTCACAGCGGTACGGAACAGAGCAGTGTGCAGACTAACCTAATATTTGTCTTACCATAAATTTTGTGTCTAATGTAATAGGTTGGGGAAAAAGTTTCTTCGCATTTTTTAAGAAAATTCAAAACATTTTTTAATAAAGTTTATTTACATTTAACTAAAGTATGTAGGTACCATTTTGTTCGATAACTTTTTGCCATCTTGTAGGTAGGGACATGATCCCATTGCTATAGAAATTTTGGGACTTCTGGTCAAAATACCGCGACAAGTGGTTTTGGCAGTCCTCTCGTGATGTTAACCTGACACTGCCTAAAGAATTCTGAAGAGACCGAAACAGGTGGAAATCTGAAGGTGTAAGGTCAGGACTATACGGCGGATGCATTAACACCTCCCAGCCAAACTCTCTTAATTTTTGTTGGGTGGCTAAAGATGTGTGAGGTCTAGCGTTATCATGATGAAAAACCACACCCCTTCTGTTGATTAATTCCGGCCGCTTTCTCTCAACTTCTTGCTTTAATCTCATCAGTTGTTCGTAGTAGAGTTCAGAATCGATGGTCCTGCCTGGTGGTAACAGCTCATAATGAATAATGCCCTTCCAATCCCACCACACACACAGCATCACCTTGTTGCGAGTTAACCCGGGTTTCGCCACAGTCTGTGAAGCCTGACCGGCCTTTGACCACTACCTTTTTCGCACGTTCTTGTCATACGTGATCCACTTTTCATCACCAGTTATCAGCTTCTTCAAAAATGGTTCGGTTTCATTACGTCGTAATAAAGAATCACAAATGAGTACACGGTTCATTAGGTTTCTTTCAGTGAGCTCGTGAGGTACCCAAATGTCGAGCTTTTTTGTGTACCCAGTTTTTTTCAAATGCGCCAAAACTGTTTTGTGGTCAATTTCCAGTTCTTCAAATACGTCGTAACTACTGGTATGCCGCCGATCTTGCTCCACTTTTTCAAAAATGGCATCCATTTTATCCGTAATAGGGCGACCAGAGCGACGTGCATCTTTGACATCAAAATTTCCGGATTGAAAACGCTTAAACCAAATTTGTGCTACTCTCACAGACACTACACTAGGTCCATAAACATCGCAAATTTTTTTCGCGGCTTGCGTTGCATTTTTACCTTTTTTGTAGTAAAATTTTAAAATGTATCGAATTTCTTCATTAGATTCACTCATCTTGACGGTACGAAAAACAAATGAAAATCACACATTTTCCTAATTTGAATTTGGAATTATGTTCTTTAAAATTTAAACTTTCAATGATACCAAAACCAGCCAGATACAAATAGTATAGCCAAAGAGATTTTATTACAAGTTCATACATACTATAATGCGAAAAGACTTTTTCCCCAACCTAATATTTCGTCAATCACTATTACTTAGGCAGGTACTTCTGTTATGCATTTAATTCGTCTATGTTGGAGACAGTTACTAAACATATAATTTTTTTCACATTCCAGGCTGGTCTTACCTCACAGTAGACATAGAATTCCTCACCGGGGTCAAGCTTCCATACTTCTGGGTAGCTACCTGGTGGTTAACCCCTATCCTCTTCATCGGAGTCTCGGGCTGGTGGCTCCGAGCCTTACTGAGAGTCTCCTGGGGTAATGGCCACACGCTCTGGCCTTTGTTAGCAGTATTTGTAGTAATATTAGTGGTCATGGTCATGCTAGCAGCAGTAGCCGTTGCTAAGGAGGAACAGTTTAATTTAGTAACAGTGAGTATACTTTTTATAATAACTATTTTAGAGCTTTTTATAGATTCATGTTCTTGTTATTTCTCCCTAAAAGACGAGCCATGCATGGATACCTTGACAAACGTGCTTAATATTATTATTCATTTAGATTTTGAATAGCTGATGCAAACAATGTGATCAGGTTGAGTTCTTTCATAAATAAAAATGTGACTGTTCCTATTAAGAAAAATCTTGATGTCTCTGTCATTTGATTATCAGTCTTCCTATCTAGTCAAAGGACCCATAATGATTAAAATGATGTGTTCTTTCCAGAAATTAGTTTCAGCGTTCCGACCTTCCCGATTATGGGGTCCCGAAGAACCCATGGCGAGATACGTATGGATGTCACAACGATATGTCAACGAAACACTAAGCACAGACAACGAATCAAATTCCGAACCAAACAACTACGCAACAATAATGTATAACAAAGAAATCGATAAGAAATACCAAGATGAACTATATAGTAATGATCAGTACCAAAGGACCTATGATAATTATAATAAAAATGAAGTTATGAATAATGATCATCACGTATACGGAGCTATTAGATCGATATATGGTACTCACACAATACCCAGAGGTAAGAAAAAAAGTACAGATGAAAAGTACCGGTCACCAAACATTTGTATTGCCAAAGGTAAATTAGGAGGTCCCACAGAATGTAGCTGTAACAGACATTTTACACTTAACGTTCCAGATTTGAGGAGCAATGAAGTAACTACCAGCCTTTAAATACGTACAACGAAAGTAACCTAGTCGAATTATTTATTTAAAATTATGTGAACACTTGAACAAATAATTGTATGGGTAGGTTGTGATGACAACCGCAATGAGCACTTGGGAGCGATGTTATATAAAATAAATTATAAAATATTTTTTGTGGTTATCTTTTATACTTTCCATCTTCTCATACCGTGTGGTGCCGGAGTACCATGTGGTGCCGGACTTAGAGAATAACACCACCCCATTTCTTCCCGTGGGTGTAGTAAAAGGCGACTAAAGGACTTACTAGAGAATGGGCAGCAGCGTTCTCTATGCATTTTACCACCATACTGCGATCGCCAACCCGCCTGCCAAGCGTGGCGATTATAGCAAAGCCCCCCAAATTGGGGGAGGCCTAAGTCCAGCAGTGGACGTCTTACGGTTGAAATGATGATACCATTTGTTACTCTTTAGTAGAGAATAATATACTGAGAGTTGCAAAATAGATATCAAAAGCCATATACGTGTTCTAAAAGAAAGAACCTACCTACTCTACCTGTACACTTTTATAAATACTTACAGTAAATTACGGCGTCCCCAAGGATTGTGGAGGCAGCCACTTAGACTCTCCTACGAAATAAGGGGTGATTAATTCTTAGGCAAGGACCACACAGTACAGACTCAACTACAAAGACAATAAATTCAAATTTAGAACCAGGAAAAAATCAAAGACTTTTGAAATAGGAACACAAATATAAATAAACATAACATCTAAATGTAGAACGTCTCATTGTTCCTATTTTGAAAAGGGCCACGCGGGTGTAACTGACAAAAGAAAGTTTTTTTTTGGCTAAGAAAAAAGAGAATGATAATCGTTCACACAGTGAGAGACGGGTATGGGGGGAAAAATGAGAAATGGACGAACTTTTTAACATAAATCTCGGACAAAAGTATGAAAAGTATTACTTGTGAGATTCCTGCCCCTCGATTTGGGTTTATAGGTATATGTTGTGATGTTATATAACAAGGACCCTTACAATAAATGTATTTGGAGCTAGTTTTACTGAAAGTGAATATGATTTTGATATATACATAAAGTGTATGTTAGCTAAAAATTCTTCGAAATATCTAATTAAGTGTTATGATAAGTAATTCACAATAACTATCTAAATAGAACGACAAAAGTAACGTTAATTAAGTAAATTTATTCATTCAGATAACCTAAAAGAAAGTAACTTAACAACAAAAATAAATGTATATACACTCGCCTTAGTTAGCAATTTTAATGATAAGGCACGCGTGGCGCATCGTTTTGAGCTCTAATTTAATTGAATCACCTACCCTTAATGAAAATAATAAAGTTTATCACGGTATAGCTTTAAGGTGCGGTCTCGCTACTGCGCATTGGTTACAAGGTGAAACTTTATTTGTTTCGGCAGTTTTTTAGTCTTGAGCATGGTTTTATATATTATATATAGCCTTTTCTTAACAGTTGTTGAAATTGTCAGTTGATAAAAATACAAAGTTCGTCTTCTGTAAGAACCAGTAAGAAAAATACTGAGGTATACAATGCAAAGCCCAATATATATATTTTTTTAAATTGAATTATCAGAGATAGTGCTTGTATTGTACACACACATAATAATGATTATGTTTGTAGTATAATTATATTTAAATGGTCAAAAAAAATGTAGGTAATACCAAATTATTTTAATTATCGAAGCAGATCTACAATACTTTTTACACGATTGATTTTGTAAGCCAGTTACTAATTTGTCGCAATAACGAAACCACCCTCTAAACAGATAATATAAAATTAAGGGTCGCGCTACCAGATGCCTGAATTTTTCAATATCTTGCTCGTTGTAAATGAGAATTTATTTGAGAACCGCACTTGAACACAGCTGGTGACAAATTATGGTTACCTAATCATATTCTTCATCATTTTGGGACAGCTTCTAATGGAAATTGATACAATTATTGTGTGGCTTTAGGAAAAACAGACGGGGAAGAAAAGTGTCTTGGAAATTCTGGCTGGCTTAAGTCTCGTTCATGGATACATAATTTGGTTTTGTGGGTTAATAAGATAGCATCAACTGTAAGTACTCGGTTTTACATGAACTGTTAAATTTTTGTGTGGCTTTGGCTCAAATAATTTATTATGTAGGAATTCGTCCTTTCACGATAAAAAAAAAAGAAACTTGATACACAGAAATCGCTAAGTATCATTAATTTGATATTAGTTTGCAATCATCGTAACAGTTTTACAAGGAAAACTAAAAGAAAACATGTTCAGTTTTCTCAACCATACAAAATACTTACCAACATATTTCACTTCCCCAAAATATCGAACGAAAAGCGCCACATCAAACATTCACCAGAAAATTTTCTTATTAACGTCGGGAATGGGACCGATAAAAGACCGACTGATATAAATTGAATGATAATTTGTTCCATGTCGGAGGCATAGGGAAAAATCGCTTCCCAACGTCTCGAACAAGATAGATGCCCTTAGATAACGACCGGGCTATTTCTTACATCGGGCTTTTCAATTGGAAATATCGATTTGCACAATCGATATGGAAAGTGTGTGGTTTAAGATGTTGTACTATGACATTTTCTTTATGATGAAATTATTACATAGTTTGAGATGTAGGTACCAAGCAATCACATTCCTGACACTAGTTCAAAGAGATATAACGTGGTTTTTTATTTAGGAAGAGTTAAATATACTTAAATAGATTATACGACCTAACACTAAAACATAAAATATTCTGCTAGCCCATGTTCTTCTCCAGGGTTGACAGTATCCTTAAAACAAATTTCAGCAAAATCGGTCAAGCCGTTTCGGAGATTAGTCGGAACCAACCGAAAAAATTGTTAAATACTTTTTTGTTAGTTTCGTATTACTTTGTAAGCATTTAGTAAAAAGTTGTTGTGTTTACATTATAAACAGACACTTCAAATTCATTAATTTTTTGTAGTTGTATGTAGTTCCAATTAATATATTATAGAAACTGTTCAAATAGTTTTTCAAACAGTTATGCGCAAAACATTACAGGTCATTATCGATTATCTATACTAATATTATAAAGCTGAAGAGTTTCTTTGTTTGTTTGGTTGAACGCGCTAATCTCAGAAACTACTGGTCCGAATTGAAAAAATATTTTTGTGTTGGGTAGCCTATTTACAGGCTATATATCATCACGTTGCGATCAAAAGGAGCAGAGCAGCAACGAAAAATGTACGAAAACTGGCAGGCAATTCGATGCGACGGGAAGGGTCTGGGGAGCAAAAATTTGACGCGGACGAAGTCGCGGGCAGAAGTTAGTACGTCATAATCCGACAGAAAAAAAAAAAGTAAATTTGATAATAATGGCTTCGGCTCTTATCATTTGCTACTAACTATACACCTTAACTTGGATACTCTTTCATTATAAAAATGCATTTTATAAATGGCCTCACATTTTCTCAACCCAGTTTAATAAAGAACCTTCGTATATACGCTACAACACACGCTAAATAATTACTTTAATATCGCAGATAAAAATGTTAAAAGAAGCCGGGGCCATCCCGGGCACGGTGGAAGGAAGGTAATGTCCGTAATAACCAGTGTATAAGAAATCTCGGGAGGCTGTGGTGAGTTACAGCCACATTTGTCGTTGTCGTGTGACCTACCTATCTGATTGTGGGGACGCTAAACTGACGCTTTTGTGTGGATTAAGAGTTGTTTAAGAATTTAAGAGCTCTCAATATTATTGGAGACGATTCGTGGAAAGTAATTGAACTGTGTCTTAGTTGGTTTTCCATGTTTTTGGAACGAAGTTCCTTATCGCGCGTTGTGAAAGGGGGCTAGACGGAAAAAAATCTTACGAAAATTTGTCACGACATGCTTTAACCGACTTCAAAAAAGGACGAGGTTTCTCAATTCAACCGTATATATTTTGTATGTTGTTGTTTTTTTTGTTGTGAGTAGAGAGGGAGAGAGGGGGAGAGGGGGATGGGGAGAGGGGGAGAGGGGGAGAGGGGGGAGGGGGAGAGTAGAGAGAGGGGGAGAGAGAGAGAGGGAGAGAGAGCGAGGTAGAGACAGAGAGGGAGAGAGAGGTAGAGAGAGAGGGAGAGAGAAGGAGATAGGGAGAGAGAGAGAATATTTTTGTTGAGTGTATAAGTTCAGGTTTTTTGTACATAATAAATAATTAAAAAATTATAACTATTATGAATCCTGGAAAGGAACTTCGTTCCATCCGGGTGTCCCTTGACACCTCTAAAATTTTGTTTTTCTAAATCAAGATTAGCATTAAATGCCTGTAATATATTGATATAGAGCAGAAGTAGCCCTGGTGACGGTCGCGACTTACGGGTTGTAGGTTCGAAGCAAATCTTTACTTTGTGTAAATTTATTTCATCAACACGACCATCACCACCGACCGACATTCATCATCAACCACCTTCTTTTTTTTTTCGTTTCCTCTTAACACGTTGAAGGAAAACATCGTGAGGAAATCGGCAAGTCCCAGACCCAAAAATCAGCCAGGCCTGTGTTTCAACAGTTGGAAAGTTCTAGGCTAATTTTGCTAAATATGCTATCAAATTGATTCAATAAGCTATTACATATCATTTTAGCATACATTGTATGTCGAGTGTATTCAATGGTTTTGCAGTAGTATCTTTTCTACAGAAAAACCATTACATTTGGATACATAACATTTAAAACATACGTAATCATTAAAGTGATTGATGATACCAATTATAGAGAGGGTGGTAAGGAAATTGACGCGCACATGCCATCCTGTATATTGAAGCTTAGACTGGTGCTATTTTTCATCACTAAGATTTTTGTGATTTTTTGTGATTTCTTTGTGGGTTTTTTGAAACTTACACATTTAGAGATGTTGGCGAAATCTTCGCCGAAAAATGCTGTCATCTGTATATAAGACACATTCCTAAGAAACAATACCTACCTGTTATTATGTTATTTTTATTTGTGAGCTCTTCAGCATTACTGAAACAAGGAGCACGCACTTAGCGAAAGTTAGGATTTACTAATGTGACTGCTAGGGAGGGACACTGATAACTGAGATGCAGGAGTTGTCCAAGTTTGGGTGTCAAGAGTTTCACAGAACGAGCTAGTAGTAAGGCTATTAATTTACGGATATATTTTGTTATAAAAAATGGTACCTTTGCTCTAAAACAACTTATTGAATACCTAATATATTTAACATCCAAGTAGAAACTTATGGATGGGTACCCAAATGCATCTAATCGTCATTACTCGATAATCTCAAACTATAAACTGACTTATAGGTATTACAGGGTAAGGAAAATAACACGTAACACATTGTATCATTTAAAGGTATATCACACACCTCATTTATTTTAAATAGGCACACCTTTAAATAGAATTGACTCTAGTTGTCCGTTTCAAAGAGTAATCGTGGTTGGAGAAGGACAATAAACTCCATCACTACTTTTTAATAAATGTTTAACAATGTTATAAGTACTTAAGATTTAAGATATTAAAGTAACAGAACTTATGTCCGTCTTCGATGCTGGCCGCAAGTGAATAGGCCGAGTGCCACCCCGTGTTCCCAATCGTTGTCTCAGAACCGCGCCATTTCAAAACTGGTGTTGCCAGTATTATAAATCAAAAGTCCCATTAATCGACTAAGACAATATAGTAGTAATAGTATATTATTTTAAAACCTAACAATTTATTTAAGGAACTCATTGGCAACGTTTTTCTCCTTACTGTGTTACATAACCAGCCTATATTGTTCCACTGCTGCGACAAAGGCCTCCTCTCAGGTAGTGAAAGTGGGCTGTAATCTTCTACACGGGCCCAGTGCGGATTGGTAGATGTCTTAGAATTTTTGGTTCAAAGACATTCCGATTCCCACACGATGTTTTTCTTTATTGCCTAACTGGCCGCTTTACTATTATATATTTGGATAATGAAATAAGTTTATTTATTTAATTTATTATGTCACATCAAAAGCGCCATTCTACCGCTCCGCCAGATAAAGTCATTATTAGTCGCTATTAATTCCCTACAACCTCTCTTTTCTTGCTCGTTTTTATCATATCGAACAGGGTTCTACTCATTTTTTGTACGCAATCGGGTAAATGTCACAATGTTAGCAAAAATAGGCATTGTACGTAAAATGTCTGTATGATGAATTGCGTCAGATTACATTGCAGAGAAAGTGAAGTGACAATAGACTTACTTGCTTTTGTGTTGAACTGAAGTACGTGTGGTAATAAGTCATGTCAACTAAAGGGTCCCACAGACAGGCAGTGACGTGACAACGTGATGCGACGCTAGTAGAACAATCCTAAATCGTATAGCTCCATCACGTCGCGCCTTTATGTAGGAGCCTTAACACATTTTTGTAGTGAACCTACTTAAAGTAAGGGCAATTATTTGGGTACCTACTACAGCCTTATCGCAACCAACAATGTTCGATATTTATTAGCCTCACTTATTTTTTAGGGTTCCGCACCTTGAAAGGATAAAGCGGAACCCTTATAGGATCACTTTGTTGTCCGTCCGTCCGTCTGTCAAGACCCTTTTTCTCAGGAACGCCTGGAGGTATCAAGCTGAAATTTATAGCAAATACTCAAGTCTACTGTCCCTTGGAGCTGTGAGAAAAATAAACTTCTAAGCTAACGCAATCAAAAGATATAGCCGTTTATGCCGCTAATTTCCGCAAATTTTCGAAACTCGCAAGGGAATCAAAACCTAAAGGATACTTCCAGTCGATCTAGAATTTTGAAATTTGGTACGAAGCAACGTCTTATAGCACAGATAAAGGAAAAATTGCGAAAACCGTAAATTTTTAGTTATATCATATATTAAAAATATTTTTTTCAATTTTAAACTTTATACCCACAGGTTTGTACGGAACCCTCGGTGCGCGAGTCCAACTCGCACTTGGCCGGTTTTTTTATTTATGAATACTGTCAAAATCACAATCCACTAGTAACCAGACGACCAGCTCATAGTTCCCAGATCCACCAAAGTGGAAAGGAGAGAATATCTTTCATAAGCAACTAATAGGTAAAAAAATGCGTTGAAGCTAAGAGGTTGGATTGTAATATTAGGTACTTGAACCTATTATGTGTTCCAGACATCTTTACAAGATCTTTGCAGTAAACAACTACTATCTACTTTTGGTATAACGGCCTACTCTCATACTATTTCATGCAGTCAGCGTCAAAAAAAACCGGGATGAATAGACTGTTCAAAATGAACTCAACAACTGAGAAAATTGAACCTTATCTCAATTGGACAAAGCCCGTGTCAGGATGACAATTATCGTGGGCTGTCTTCATTCTGAGGATTTGTTTGAACTGTTCGTTTCGATGTTATTGATGTTGACTACATACATACACGTAGATAAACTCACGCCATCTTCCCATGGGGTAGGCTAAAACTACAAAATGCCACCTGCTACGATCTTTACATACTTCTTTTGCCTTGTTTACATTCATTCAGTTAGTCATACATGTACCCTGATTGCGAGTACTAAGCAACTGTTCTTTCTGAAGAATATCACCAATCAGGTCACTATATGTCCTCCTAGGGCATTTTTCGGCGTCTCCACTCACATATGCCTTGTAAATACCTTTAGTTAGTACACATACATACCTACTATTAAAGAATCTTAAAATGTAAATAAATGAAGCCAAGGAAGCTTCCTTCAAGGGTGCTATTATAAACTACAAAAATCATTATCCCAAGCAATTAACTCTCTAATCAAAGTGCAAAGCGTTTAACTTAAGAACTAAGTTCGCACAAACTTAAATATTGCAGGTAAAATGGTGAACAGCAATTAAGAGAGAAACCGAGCTAGGCAGACAGGTGGCTTCCTTATTAAAGTTGGTCCGGCAACCGGCGTAATTTATGTAACTATCAACTTACCCGTGTTATGGATATAACTGGTTGTTGGTGTTTTGTATTAAGTTCTCTATGTGAGGTGTACGTTCTTGGGTAGGTGGGACTGTGGGTGTGGTTGCTTTAAGAATATCCTTAAGTCTAAACGCTTTAGTAATGCCGTGCTTTGAAAACATCCGCGAGAAGTGTGCAGCTATATATCGCGAAGCTAAAACTTTGGTCCCCTTTTTACGAAAATTATGCAGACGGGAATATGAAATTTTTTACACGGGTAATGTGTGTGCGGAAGAAGTGCAGAAGTGCTAATAATTTTGATCATTGTTGATTAAAATTTAAATAAATTATGATCGACCGAGTATTGACCATGTATTAGTTTCACCGTATTTGACATGCATTAGTATTGACCATGTGGTAGTTTCACTGTACTTTTACATTTATAATAACTTACCATCTATAATAATTCCAAATGTTTATGCCAATATCTACATACATAATTATTGTATGCCTATAAGGCAGGACATATTGATACTTGAATATATTGTTAAGACCTGTAACTTACATATGCCCACAATAAAGATACTTTGACTTTGACTTTGACTTCGAATTTCGACCACTGGGTGGCTACTAGTTTATTAAGGTTAGCCAACAATTGTGTAAGCAAAACATTTACAATCAATTCCCTAATATTGCGTATGTAAGTGCAACAATTACTTGACACCACATGAACCTTTCTTGGAATGACATAATTTAAAAAAATTAATAGCTATAATTAAAAATATTTAATTACATTTTGGCATCGCGGCAGGCCGAGACGTAGATGGCGGGACGAGCTTGAGTCCTACCGAAAAGACTGCCCAGCACTAGCAAAAAACACACACTGTGGAAAAGGGAGAGGGAGGCTTTTGCCCTGCTGTGGGACAATACAGGCTAGTTAGATTAGATTAGAATAATTTTTGGTATTTCGTGAGCTGACAGACTATATCTAGGAGTATAGTGACAAGCTAGGCTATCAAAGGTAATACCAACTAGACCGAGAGTTGGTTGTCCTAGAAAACTCATCAGAAATTAATCCAACTTTCGTGGATAGGTAATGATACCAATCTACAATCTAGAAGTCGGCTATCCAATTTTTCTCACTTTCCTAGTTAACCACTTCTAAGTACGTAATGACATCGTCTATGTACGCACAAGTAGTTATGACAAACTTGGCTGTATGAGGTAACTTACATAATGTAGATGTGTGTACAGTTACTGTGGTACTTCGGCTGATATGGAACAACTTGACTGTATTGCTTGATATGCATACCGAGTGTAATGGGGTTCTAGTCCTAGCATAAACGCAGAATTAACGTAACGTTGATTTACTTATAAGATTTTTATAGTGTAAGAAATTACTAGAAAAAACCAATGGATTGGCTAAGAACCTTGTCAATAACTAAACCATAACACGCTTAAAAGAGGGCAATACTGGATCTGGATCGGAGAGACTGAGTAAAGATTTTTTTCATGCTTTGTGTTGATGTAGCCTCAATAGACCCACATTGTCAAAAATAATAGTTAACCTACCGATACCGCAAGAGGAGGTGGTCTATCTACAGTTTTGAGCCATTTGATGTCGAAAATTGCCGAGCGTTTCACTATTATCACGGGACCCGAGTGTGCATCTCTTTTTAAGAAATTTCCGACTGGTCGACACTTCACGATCTCTGATATCGTAATTATTACAAAAAATATTTGTAACATGTTTTACACTATAAACTAGCAGGAAATTCCTACGATGATATCAATTGATTATTTTTACTGTAATGGAATAGTCATGTGCGCAATGTGTTACTGAAAATAACTTTAACAAAGTCCTCGTGTTAGCAATAGGCTTATTGGAATTTGAATCAACTTATGTCGATCTTCACAAAGTCAGAATTAGGAGAATCTGAAGGCTAGATTAATTAATAAGTACTCGATCTTGTTACTATGTGCCAGTAAAGTGATTATATTTAGTACTCCGCAAAATCCTTTCTTTAATATTAAAACAACAACATACTGGTTAGAAAACCTATTAGTTAGTAAGGTCTTTCGATCGTTTTTTTCCATGAAAATTATATACATAGGTAATAAAGAAGGTCTCAATCCAACTGTCTGTCAAAAATGTACACATTTCAACAATGATTTGTCTATTGTTAACCAAAGTAATAAGAAGTAAGACCATGAATGTATAATGTAGTGAATATGAACAGGTCATTTTGTGCCTGCTTTCAAACAACTGCGCACAAAAAAGGTTTTCAATCTTCCGCTGCACTACGACATACTAACAGTACACCTGAAACTTATTCCCTGAACTCTCAAAGAATAAATAACTAATAAATAACAAAAGTCGAATCATTAAACCGGTCTAAACGCAGCACCGCCATGACCATTCTATCCGCTATGGCCATGAATAATTCGTTCGAAGTTCCACCGTACAACTTTATACAAATGGCGGGGTGGGTGCCGTATTACAAACGGAACAAGTTATAAGTGACAGTATTAATTGGGGGAGTCACTCCAGGAAACTAATTTTCCGCTTTTAATGTTGGGAGAAAACAGAGAAGAATGGGGGTAAAGAAAAACAAATGGGGGAAAGGTGGCCATATTTTTGGACCATTGTTGCATCCAGTAATCAATATCATTGTCTGGATAGGTCACTCAGCATGTTTGTAAAGTATCAAAGTTCTCTTTTAAAGGCACATTGGTTGCCGTGTTCTTTTGATTCTGCAGTCTCCCATAATAACACATAACTAGAAGTCGGGTTCTGGTTCTTATTTTAATTCCCGAGATTCCGTCAAACTATAACATTTATGATGGTCAGCAGCATATCGCTGTCTGGTTATAAAAACAAATGTACCTATTCTGTCAACCGTAGGAATTTCCCCTTTGACCTGACCACTGTCGTTCAATTCAGGCAACAAAGGCTGCCAAAAAAGACAAAAGTACAAAACGTCAAAATCGCCACTCGCTTATGTCCTCAACTTGTTCACTTTGACAAAATTTACTGCGTTTTGCACGATTGTTGCAATCCAACATTTTGGGTTATTCCCCTGCACCCATTCGTGGTTCGTTAACTTTGTTATACGAGTATTTGGTGCTTAGTTCATGATGCTGGAGCGGTCAGTGTGGTACAAAAACTAGCTAGAAAAGGTTGGATTTGTGTGGCGTTACTTTTTTGCCCGCACCTGGTTTACAGATTGTGGTTCTGCGCTTTGTTTTCCGGGTTGAAATGGGACTGTGCTAAGTGTTAATGATGTACTTGTTCCGGGAGATTTTACTTTTTGGTTTTATTACAGGCCTTATTGTATTTGTTACAATAAAACTTGTTTACTGTTCCTGTTCAGGTTTCATTATTTATTCTCTAAAATGGTTTAAACATGTGGGCTAATCATAAGTTATTGTGATCATTAATTTATTTCACTTATCAATCACGGTTGTTATTCTATGTTAGATTTTGATTTGGTTTGATTTCTGCACTTAATCCTTCAAGTGGAGCATTGTGCGTGGGCCATGGTAGTTATTGGTGGTTATTACAACCAGCCCACTTCCATCCAGAAGTTGATTACGACTCCTGCTGTTAAAAGCTTTCGTAAAAGATGTTGGTGTTCAAATCTGGGTAACGCCTAGATTGAACATTTCATCTGTTCATTCAAAGAGCATACAGCGTGTAACGGAAGGGGGGTATCAACCCTGAAGGAGGTGAATGTGCTCATGAAACTCAACAACTTTCCCCAAAGAACATAGGTCGAAATATGAAAAAAAAATTTGGCCCTCCCTTGCAAAACTGACTACCAGCTGATTGATTTACTATGGGAGGGCCAAATTTTTTTTTCATATTTCGACCTATGTTCTTTGGGGAAAGTTGTTGAGTTTCATGAGCACATTCACCTCCTTCAGGGTTGATACCCCCCTTCCGTTACACGCTGTATACGCAACGATTTCATCAACCTTCATGCATGCCCTGCATAGAGTACTACTACTCGTTATGTCTATTGTGTAAAAAGTTAGTTTCACGACTCTCGTGATGGTCCTCGTCACCAGACACAGGCATACATAACTTCGCTGGATTGCCAGCAACCCGGTGTCAAGACACACAAGTAAAGAGCTGGTGAAGTGTAGCTACTAACTGCGTAGCCAGTTGAAGGGGATGGGTTAGTTAAATTCAGGTCCACAGACTAACTGGATGCTCTTGTAACTAATTCGTAAGCTGTGTCGTGACCTAGTAATTCCTTTTCCTTTTACGCGTCGCAGTGTCACTGTGTTACGGTTAGATACCATTACTCGTTTTGGTGCATTGGGACATTATAATGTTTACTGTGAGGGTTTTTTGTACTTGGATATTTTTTTTATTATTAAACAATTTCAGCCTACCCCAGTTTACGCTGGATGTTTTTTTTTTTTATAATGTTAAGTTAATAGTTATAAATTACTAGCTTCTGCCCGCGACTTCGTCCGCGTTATATTTCTTGTTCCCCGACAAGGGTCGCGTCAAATCGCCTAGCCGTGCGATTTTCCCCGTTTTTGCAACATTTTTCATTACTGCTCAGCTCCTCTTAGTCGTAGCGTGATGTTATATAGCTTATAGCCTTCCTCAATAAATAGACTACCCAACACAAACAGAATTTTTCAATTCAGACCAGTAGTTCCTGAGATTAGCGCGTTCAATCAAACAAACAAACAAACAAATTCTTCAGCTTTATTATAATATATATTAGTATAGATTCCAAATAAAATAATTAAAAGTATTTTGTGTTCTTTAACTTAACTTTACTTGTTGCTGAGCACAACTTTTAAAACAATAAATTGGTGTAGAGTCAATATTTTGGTATCATTAGGTACGAGTATGTAGGTTGGTTTGAATATTTTGATAAAACATTTTTATGTTACGTTATTTTTAATGTTGCATACGTTTTTACGTTTGCTAATAAGTTAAATACTTGTTAAATAATAGATTCAGGGTCAACTTGGGAGTGTTTGTGAACACCTGGTTGGGATATATTAAAACACCATACGATAGTATTCTTGGAAATATATATTTCTTATATGTTTATCGTACAGATATTGTTTTTTTGTATATATTTTTCTTTGGCATCTCATCACACTATATTATTGGCTAATAAGTATCGTTTTCTGAAATCAAACTTTCCTGTATGTAGTGCATTCTTGTCATTATTATTGTCACTATGCAGTAGACTTCTCACCACAGACGACGGTGGCACCAGTCGCGACGGAGCCGCCCTCATCAGGAGACACCGTGCACGCAAGTACTGGGAACTTCTGGTATAAAACAGCGCGGTATTTAGGATGGCTGATACCATATACAATAGGGTTGTACACCGCATTAGCCTTCGCGAAGAGTGAGCCCCAGATAGTAGTCAGAGGACTAATGGGCGCACTCTCAAACACCCCCATGTAGTTGATCACCAGGTATGGCGTCCATGCCATGAACCACAGGGAGATGGTCATCAGTGCCACCTTAGCTAACTTGCACTCAGCGCTGGTATTAGCCGCTTCAGACGACCTGAGCGAAGCCACGTTCATTTTCTTAGCTTGATCCCTCATAGCCTTTTCGTGAGCGCTTACAGCCTGGACAATGAAGTAGTAGGAGTAGATAATGAGCAGAAGTGGTAAGAAGTACACGAACACGGAGTACACTAGGATGTAGCTTCGGCTTAACCAATTCTTTGACAAGTAGTCAGTTCCGCAGGCGGTCATGTTTCCCTCAGGCACGTATCGGTTCCAGCCAAAGAATGGCGCAAGGGTCCACGCAAGTGAGAACAGCCAGATTCCAAGAATGCGCTGAAGAGCTCCAGTTTTGGTCATTGGCTGGGCAGCAATACCTTTCACAATGACATTGTAGCGGTCAAAAGCAATCATGGTCATGGTCCAGATAGATGCACATCCAAATAGTGAGCCAGCGCAGCCATATAATTCACAAGCAAACGGACCGAATACCCACGTTTCGTTGTAGCAATTAACAACCATAGCCGGAGCCATAGCGCACATCATGAGGAAGTCGGAGAAAGCGAGGTTCACAACCAACAGGTTAGATGGTGTCTTCAGGCTTTTGGTGCTTGAAAATATGTAGATAACCATGCCATTGCCAACAATAGAGATGAATCCAAGAACACCGATTGTGAATCCCAAGAGTGCATGCCACAGTGGGTTCATTGGAGGAAACTGGTACCAATGAGCGTCTACCATGTGGAGCATGTCGGTCGATACTTTGTCCACGACGGTCTGGTTCGCCACTACATACACCGCTGCTTGGTTTCCCCAAGCTTGTAGGGCTGCCATTCCAGGTCTGTGATCTGCCATTGCTAGGTTGGTTGAATTGTTTTTCAATTTGAAATCAGAAGAAATCTCGGCCTTGGATATTTGTTACAAGATACTGGAGAAAATCGTTAAACGAACTACTCCAGTATGTAAGGTGATGTGGGCCTGCCGAGGTTGTGGAGACTACTCGTCTTTTGCTGTTCTTCCAACGTCTTATATACTCAAACATTAAGGATTAAATATGACGTTACAAAGAAAATCGATATTCATAATTAGATATACGAATCTAAGAAGGTGAGCTCAAGACTTAGTACAATTATTAGTATTTAGTCATAAATCTGTTGGAGTAGGTACTTTTGACTGTTAGCCTTTGCCTGGTTTACACCAAGGTTGGTGTAAACGCAGGCAACAGTCGTGTCGGTAAACTGTTCGTGAAAGGTTTTATTGAAATTCTAGAAACTGAAGAAGAAAACAAATCGTTCTACCGACGAACCCTTCAACAGAGAAGAACTGTTTCAGAATCTAACTCATCGGGTATGTTATTCAATCTGAGTGATTTCGTGGGTCAGATAATAAGGAGTAGTGAACAGAGCCTCAACCCAAAACGATTGATCTAATTTAGACACTTGTACTATTCTACGACTCCGTTTTGTTACTGTACTCATTATATCACTCGTTTGCGAGAATTACATATTCAATTTGACAGAATTTTGAATTATGTCGTTATTATCGCAAATGAGCGATATGTTCGGCAATACAATTCAAAGCCGAAATGTGTTGCAATGTTAAGTGGTAGCTAATACCTTTTTGCTCTTAAACGAACTGGATAAAATTTTAAACTGGAAATAATCCTGAAACGTAACAAAAATACTTTATTTACGAGCCAATAAGTTAGTCGCACTATAATGCGTATATCCACAAAAATCACGAAACCTTTTTTTTTTCAGGACATATTTTGTTAAATGGTAGGCTTGCTTGTTTCTCATAACTACAAATTCTACACAGTTTCTCATTCCGCATAATAATAAAAATGATCAATATCAGTGAAAATAGTTTCTTGCGTTTGATTCCAATAAGATGCATTTGCCAATATGGCTTTTTTGTGGTAGGGAGAAATCATCAAATGACATCGCTCTGGGCGAAGCGGGAGGGCTTGTCTGACTTTTACTGGCTAAAACCCACCAGTGTTCCTTCAGTTGCCAATGTGCCAGGGCCACGATATCACTTTCGAACGAATCCCACGACCCTGGCAGGCATCGGTCCTAGCGGTCGTCTTCAATAATGCTGATATCTCTGAGGTGCGCGTGGAACACTACGCGCCGTGAACACGAACCTGGTCCTTACCGGGCAGCGAGCTACCCGTTGCTCGCTGCCCGCAAGCCCGCGCCTATGGTGGTCGGGAGTCCAGCCAATATATACGTATAAGGACACGGTCGTTTCTATAAAAAACGACAGATACTTCCGATAGCTACATTTTTTTAACGATAATTGATTGCTGGTAGTGTTGGGTTCAATAACAAAAATTTTAAAACGATAGCTTTGTCAAAGTAAAACAATTTTGAGTAAATTATTTTTTTATTTTATTAGTCACGATATCTAACCATTAATTCCGCACACGATTCTAGAAATCTTAGAAACTTTTCATCGGTTACCAAAAACGAAACTATTGTTATAAAAAAGAAATAGCAATACCTACGCGGTCAAGATGTGTGGAATAACAAATTTCGTTTTATTTTTCTGTCAATTCAGAATCATGTACTCAGTACATGATACTGAATAAAAAATAGGGTGTCAATCTGCCTCGCAGGAAATTTGTTCATAAATCACTAGTACTACATAAAGCAGTTTCAAAGCAGCTTTATTAAGCAGAGATCTTTAAGTAATATCGATGTTCTAATCCTGGAGAAGTTCCGGTAATTAACGTTCTTCTCGTCTAACGATGTTCAGTTAAATTCTCCTTTTTTCACATTAATATCCTCTTAGAAACGCTCAAAGGATTTAATTATTCGCGTCGGTTTTATTTTTCCGTTTGCTAGAAGGGTTAAAATTAAGTGGAAGGTTGTATATAGGTACTTTTGTGTTACGTTAGCTTTTGTTTCTTAGAACCGATCAAGACCATTAATTCCATTTATGCCCGGAACTGGGTGCTTACTCTTTTTTTAAATTTATTTTTTTATTCTGATCGATTGACATTAGAATTTTGACGTTTCGTGTTCTTGAGTTTGACGCTAGCGCCAAAATGTGTTGAAATTGGGTGTCCATTTTGGAGTAACTAAGTGTAATCGAGATCGGGCGTTGTTGTTGTTCCAATGTTGACACTATTGTTTTCAATCACGTTTATGCAAAATTAACATTGGAATCGTTTCGGCTTTAGATTGGAATTAAAATTACGTTGAAGAGTAAGCCCCTGGTCATAAATGGCAATGATCGCCCTGATTCATCGTCACTATTAGTACTTTTAAAGTTTGTCTATCGTTTATATTAATAAAAACAAAAATGGACGTTAACATTAGTTAACGTCCATTTTTGTATTCTGTCCAGAAAAAACGTTTAACAAAAAAATAACAACCGACTTCTTAAAAAAAAAACCAGCCAAGTGCGAGTCGGACTCGCACACCGAGGGTTCCGTACAAACCTGTAGGTATATAAGTAAAAGTTCACCCATCACGACAATCGAATCGTAGTTCTGTTCTGTTTTTTGGCTTGGTTTTATTTCTGTCTGTGTTTTATTCTGTTTATTATATGATGTAACCAAAAATTTACGGTTTTCGCAATTTTTCCTTTATCTGTGCTATAAGACGTTGCTTTGTACCAAATTTAAAAATTCTAGATCGACTGGAAGTACCCTTTTTTTTTTTTTTTTTTTTTTTTTTTTTGGATGGGAAATCATCAAATGACTTCTCCCGCTCTGGGCGGAGCGGGAGGGCGTGTCAGACTTTTACTGACTAAAACCCACCCGTGTTCCTACAGTTGCCCATGTGCCAGGGTCACGGTATCTCACTGGAAGTACCCTTTAGGTTTTGATTCGCTTGCGAGTTTCGAAAATTTGCGGAAATTTGCGGCATAAACGGCTATATCTTTTGATTGCGTTAGCTTAGAAGTTTGATTTTTTCACAGCTCCAAGGGACAGTAGATTAGCCCTAAAAACACTAAAAAGTGAAAAATAACTTTAATTTCGGCAAAAAAACCTTAAATACAGATCATTTAGTTATGGTAGATACCCCGCAGTAATTTAATCACGTTATTCGATCATTTGTCGCGCAAATACTTAATGCAAATTTAAGACTTACATGGTTTTCACATGGATCCCATTCTCCGAATAGAACCAAATTAAGGGGACCATCCGGAAAGCACCAGCTTTCAAATAAAAAAAGAATCATCAAAATCGATTTACCCAGTCAAAAGTTATGAGGTAACAAATATTTTTTAAAATACAATCGAATTGATAACCTCCTCCTTTTTTTGAAGTCGGTTAAAAAATAATCACACTGTTATAAACAAAGTTTTTATAAACTCATTTTCAAGGAAACATCTTATATTCTTTAAAGTTTGAACTGAAATAATGTTATTCCAATAACATTATCTTCGCAAAAGCGAAACGCGTGTACCTAAAAATGTTATCAAAAACTTTAATAAGTTCTAAGTTACATCCATAATTGAATTTCGCTCTTAAAAGCATTCTTATTTTAACTTGAAAACCTGCACACAAACATAAGCGCTGTAGGTGTGGCGGATATCAGGAATTTGTACATCATATCCGGTGTGTACCGGCAGCTTCCGACGGTGTGTGCTCTACATCCGGCGTAAAGCGCTAAGGCGCAACGAGAATGACGTAAGCAAAGGTGGGATTTATTCTGATGCCTCATTTTCGTGGTGGGAAATTATGTTAGTGGTTATGAGGTTGTATTTTGTTTTGCGCAGTTTTTCATTAGCACTTATACATATGTAGGTACATGTGTCGAAGGGAGAATCCATAATTCGTCATGATAAGTACGGAGTCATCAGTTTGCGTACTGTCGCCGTAATGTATAATGCCTTAGGCAAAATGTATACGACTTTAACATTATACCTAGGCATTATGTAAAAGTCGTTGAAACTCACGATGATTCTATCGCCCTATACATAATACCTTGGCAAATTCATTCAATTAGTTATATTTTCTTCCACCTGAGAAGCTGCTAATTAAAATATATGTTTCCAAAGTAAAGATGTAAAAAAGTGCGTGCCGCAAATCAAAAAGTGATTTCAAAGGCGTTGACTATAAACAATTATTACGAATTTCAAACAAGATCATTAAAAACCTGTGCAATAGGGATTTTTTTTGGAGGTAATTCGGGTCGTAAAACACACTGAGGTATCCATGCATATTGCCGTTCATCACAGAATAAGAATAATTTATTGGTTAAGAAATTACAGTCATTTGCGATTGATTCCTGGAACTCACACTAGGATACCCTGTGTCGTGAGATCCAGGCTCCTTCGTTCCATTAACATTGGCTGGTATATACAATATGTAGGTTGTAGTAATTTTCTTAATTTTATCTAATCTAGAACTAATACACTAAAGAAAACTAATACTAATACACAGAGAAAATACAAAAGATAACCTAGTATGTATAGGTACGCATGTATGATTTGTGTGATTGTGTTTGTGGGGGTTTATTAATTAAGATAGTCGTGTTGGTGTTGAGTGTCTTTTTTTTTGGATGGGAAATCATCAAATGTCTTCATAGCATGTCAGACTTTTACTGACTAAAACCCACCCGTGTTCCTTCAGTTGCCCATGTGCCAGGGTCACGGTATCTCTTTCGAACAATAAATAAATAAATATCTTAGGACAACCAACACACTGTTTCTGATCCCAAACTAGGCAGAGCCTGTACTATGATAACCAGACAACTGATAAATATACTTATATATTTCTAAATACATACATATTATAGATAAATTACACCCAGACACAGAACAAATGATTGTGCTCATCACACAAAGATTTGTCCTGGGTGGGAATCGAACCCACGACCTCAGTCTTTCAGTCAGAGTCACTAACTACTAGACTAACAGGCCAGTCAATCAACAATCTCGCGACCCTGACAGGCATCGGTCCTAGTAGACCCCTTCAGTGCTGCTGACATCTCTTTGAGGCGCGCGTGGAACTCCACGCGCCGTCGACACGAGCCTGGTCCTTACCGGGCGGCGAGCTACCCATTGCTCGCCACCCGCAAGCTCGCGCCTACGGTGGCCGGGCGTCCGCTATCGACTCCCGACGCCCGGGGCGTCTCCTCCTGCGGCGGCTAGGGACGTGAGGGCGCAGAGACTGCCACTCCATCACGCGTCCCGCCTCCTCCTTCGCGAGCATTACTGCTTCGCAGAAGGAGGTGACGGCTTCCCATGCCCTCTCGTGTTGAGTGTGTCTGGATGTTATACTGAGGATATATGTTATATGTGGAAGCTTGTGATATAGGATAATAAATATATAAATAGAGATATTTATTTGTACCATTCAAATTGTTTATTTCTTTATCTAATTTAATATTTAGATTAATATGGCCTCAGTCATGTCATAGTCCAGAGTAAAAAGCCATTTTGTAACCATAATTTTACATTTATTTTGAGTGTGTTGTAGGATTTTGAGTCGGTTGTTGAGTTTCGTGTAAATATGGGGTCCCATAAAACCCACAGCACAGTCCAGCTAATAAATAAAAGGTATTCTATCTGAAATTTCCCAG
Source organism: Aporophyla nigra (assembly GCA_947507805.1). Lineage (NCBI taxonomy): Eukaryota > Metazoa > Arthropoda > Insecta > Lepidoptera > Noctuidae > Aporophyla > Aporophyla nigra. The sequence continues at coordinate 20,047,472 of OX382301.1, read as the reverse complement.
TAGCACTCTAAAGTCTGGTTTTGTGCCCGGTTGATGGCAATAGGCTCATTCCGTATTACATGAGACTTAAATATAACTGACGAAATGCTGGTGTACTATAGGTACTCCTCTGACCAACGCATCGAGAAATCATGGCGTGGTGTATGTGACTTAGCTTAGTCAAGAAACCATTACATACTCACTTTTACAAGATGTAAGAGACATCCACGCACTAACTGTTACCATGAATTCATTACATGACACCAGACCCACCAGCGGCAGCAGAGGCACCGTTAATCTTTTTTTTTTAACAGCTTTTCCTTAAATTTTGTCTGTGTGGATATAGCACGTATTTTTGTCGATTTGTCAGAAAAGCTTTTTGATTCCTCTCCTCCATCCTTATTTCAAAATATAACCACCAAAACAAATAGTTCCTATAGGTACATGACGAGGTACTAAAAAAACTACGAGTCACGCTTAAACCCATTTATTAGATTACTAAGTCCAAAAACTTTGATTCTTAATTCTCCTCCGGCGTTGGACGGCGCAAATTGTGTTAACGTCGCGAGATCACAAGCTTTATCCGGATTTCATTTAGATAATTGAATGAGAATCTATTCTGACTGAGAAAAGGTCCGAAGCGAGTGAGTGGCGGTGGGGCTATGAAGACAGCGAGTAGTCACTAGAGATACTAGTTTTCTGTGATGACTTTTGTGGTTCTCTGGCAATGTACGAGTACTGAATCAATTGGTAACAATGAAAAAAGTAGTAGATGAGTTTGAAACTTATCCGTTGCACTATGACTTGGAACCTTTTCCACTTAACTATAACAATTGAAAGGGCTAACTTCTAGGAGTAACAACAAATCTACACAAATAAGAAGTACCCACTTTAACAAAAAAAAAATGAACTTATATAAATTAGGACTTTTGATTTATTCATTTAAAACTGATACTTACGATACTAGTAGGTGCATATGCTCGCGGTATTCATGGTTTTTTGCCCTACAGTGGGACAATCTTGGCTAGAATACATTTACTTGGCATACTTTATTTGCAAAAATGGTTAAATCACGAACATTCTTGTTGCTCATCATAATTATCATCATCATTATCATATCACCCAATCAGCCAAATCTTGTCCAGTCCTAGACATAAGCTTCTCCCAAGCACCGCCACTTCGACCGGTTCTATGTATCTCGCATCCAGCGGATTCCGGAGGCCTTTCAACGCTACGTCTTCTGGCTTCTAAAGTAAATAAGAACTTTTAATCAGACGCTCCGCTCCAAAATCCGTAATTGTCCTAGCCCCACATAACCAAATGCTGACTGCAGCGCTATCACACGGCGTTCGTGTGATTAATTCTATACGTTTACCTGATCCGGTTCCGCAGTTAACCGCGATCACTAACAAGACCCTTTTTCTTGGAGATTGGGTAAGCGGTAATGTCTGATAGCTTCACGCTCGCTCTATTTTATGGGTGGGCAGATTGCTAATAAGTGTTCCTACATTAAATGGGAAAGTGCGAGGTGGGGTCTTCTGTTTTTTGCTCACTGAAGATGTGCCTGAAATATTTTCTTTCACTTTAATTCTCGTGTGAGAAAAATGGCTTGATTATTACAAGATAGGTTTATAAAATACTTTTATTAAATTATTATTTACTAGCTGACCCGACAGACGTTGTCCTGTCTCTTTGATGATGTTTGAGCACGCATTCTGTCAATTCTATATCAAATGTCATAATGTTAGTACATTAAAAAAGTTTACATTTTCCTAATGGTTGTTAAGTATTTTTAAATTAGTGTTCTTAAATTTTCTAATTTTCCGCGCAATTTTTAATTTTTTTCTTTCATAAGAATCTTCTCCTGATAATAACAAACACAACAAAAAAAAAAAGTGAAATCGGTTCAGCCGTACACGCGTGATGGCGTGACCAAGGGAAATAAGGATTCATTTTTATAGATTACTGTTTTATGGCAAGATTGATCGACGCCCACAAAAATTTGGCTAGGACATACTGGATGCAGAAGGCGGAGGACAGGATGTTGTGGCGTAGCATGGGAGACGCCTATGTCCAACAGTGGACTGCGATTTATTGTAGACTAGCTTTTGCCCGCGGCTGCGCTCTCGTTAAATTCCACCACCCCCCCATTTTAGAGAAGTGGGGGGTTATAAAGAGACAAAAAGTAGCCAATATCACTCTCCATCCCTTTAACTATCTCCACTTAAAAAATCACGTCAATTCGTCGCTCCGTTTTGCCGTGAAAGACAGACAAACAGACACACACACTTTCCCATAAATTTATTATAATATTAGTATGGATAATAAACTTGATATTGTGGTGCTAGATAGATGAGATCAGCTTGCAGCAATTGTGGATATCACTGTCCCCCAGGACGAGATCTTGTGAGAGCGGAGAGCAATACAAAAAAAAATAAACAAGTATTTTGACTTAGCACACGAGGTTGTCGAAATGTTTAACGTGGACTCTGTAAACGTTGTTCCGATCATCGTTATGGTTAATAGCAGAGAGCCTCGACCAAACCTCCGGATGCTCTCATTACATGACTGGTAAAAAGCATGATTCAGAAAGCAGTAGGTACTCCTGGACATGGCACGTATAGACAGGAGGTGCCTCTCCTAGAGCCCGGACCACCGGCAGTTGAGACCCTGCCGCCGATAGGCTACTATTTTTTTAATTTTTATTTCTGTATTTATACAGAAAAAAAAAACTCACGCCCTTAGGGGTAAAAATTTGAGTTTCTGCTTACTCACATCAGAATGGGGTAGGCAGAAACTACGGAATGATCCTTAAAATATTTAAAAATATAAAAGATATGCATTGAAAATAAAATAAAATCACTTTCAGCGAGCGATAGATAATTTTATCGTAATGAAAAGCGCCTGATGATTTCCTTATGTTCGCACGCTTGCGATACATGTATTTCTAAAACGCATTGCTAAGATTAAAACAGAGCAAAACGGAGAATAATGATTATGACCAGTATCTAAATATGTATGTTCATCTGTTCCTTAATAACTTCTAAACATCTTATCATAATTTGACAAATCAGACATCGTTGGAAGCATCTTAATCATCCGCTGGTAACGGAAGGCGCCATTATATGGCGCCTTCTATAAGACATAGTCATGAAATATAAAAAATGCCGTGTTGGTATATATATCCAATGTAAGAGCTCAATTTCTACATTAAAAAAATATGTATATTTTTAGCTAACCCGCAATAATTTAAATAAAAAGTCAGTTTAAAAACAAACGCGATTAGTGAAAAATCACGCTTTAAAAAGTATAAAACAAGAAAATATTGTCATATGAAATCCGTAGTCGTATGCAATGTACCCTAACAAGGCTAACAACAAGGCAAAGTGGCATACAACCACGGCTTTTAGATGAGAATATTTTCTCGTTTTAAACTTTTTAGAATATACTTTTCAGTAAACGGGTTTTTGGATGGTTCTATAAATAAATTGTATCCATTAAAGGTATGTTATGTTATACTTGACAAATGGCATTCACGCTTCAACCTGCACCCTAATTGCGCAACACACTATTAATCCGTATTTGAATAATTTTGAAGCTTATTTGTCATCCATTCTCGCATATGTTCGAAAAAATTGTTTGCTTAGCAACGTAAACAACGCCGTGAATGTTGTTGAACTGTCAAAATGAAACCGATTCCTACTGATAGTGTAGTACGCAATTACCTCTCTGTATTCCATGAGACCGACCATCATTAAATTCATTTGTTTTCTATATCATGTTATTTGTATTAAAATAAATCAGAACAATATTACACCCAAATTGCCAAATGCTACAATATGTAATCAGCTTAAGTGCTTCGTCCAGTCTAGCTATAGGCTTATGTCTATCTTAATTAGCAGCAATGTTACATGAACAGTGGACCATATACAGGCTCCACTGGACCTTAAGTGATTGAGAAATGTCCTAATTGAACTATTACGCTGATTATCTAAATTGTTATTAGCTTATCGTTTAATGGTAATTAATTAGGTGGATAAGTGGAGCAAAACGATGCATTTTGTAAGCAGTAGTTGCACAGTCTTAACAGCTGAACCTAGAAAGGCGCTTTCATCATCATTTCAGCCGTAAGACGTCCACTGCTGGACTTAGGCCTCCCCCAATTTGGGGGGTTTTGCCATAATCGCCATGCTTGGCAGGCGGGTTGGCGATCGCAGTATGGTGGTAAAATGAATATAGAACGCTGCTGCCCATTCTCTAGTAAGTCCGTTAGTCGCCTTTTACGACACCCACGAGAAGAAATGGGGTGGTGTTATTCTTTACGTCCGGCATCACACGGTACAAAAGCACGCGGGAAGGCGCTTTACTTAATGCATAATTTCATTACCACTGCTTTCATCGGTAAAGGAAAACATCGTGATGAAACCGGGATGTCTTAGAACCAATAATTCGAAGACATCTGACATATACCAGCCCGCGCTAGACTCGAATGGTGATATACGGCTCACTCATTTTCCCACTCACCTGTTACCCAGCAGTAGGAAGATAAGAGGCTGAATCTGTGCAGCATTCTTTGCTAGTAATTACTTTATCGAACTCTTGATGTTGACATATTTTTGATGTTTTCCAAGATAGAAGTATGCCTACCATGTAAGTTTTGATAAGATACAATTGTCCATAATTGATCTACCGTCTAATTGGTGCCGTGTGGTGCCGGACATAAAGAATAACACCACCCCATTTCTTCCCGTGGGTGTCGTAAAAGGCGACTAAGGGACTTACTAGAGAATGGGCAGCAGCGTTCAATATGCATTTTACCACCATACTGCGATCGCCAACCCGCCTGCCAAGCGTGGCGATTATGGCAAAGCCCCCCAAATTGGGGGAGGCCTAAGTCCAGCAGTGGACGTCTTACGGCTGAAATGATGATGATGATGATAATTGATCTTAGTACATAGAAGACTGGATAAACATATTTTCTGTTTTTTGGGATGGGAAATCATCATCCAATCATTCAGGTTATGTTAACCACCCCTGTTCCTTCAGTTGCCCATGTGCCAGGGCCACGGTAACTTTTTCGAACGAATCTCGCGACCCTGCCTGGCATAGCCATTGATCCTAATTATTAAGGATCATTGTTCGATTAAATTTAAAATACGAATGAATTGATCTTAGATATAACATTATAATTAATAAAATTTGTGACAACCATGTTTACATGGAATTAAATTGATGACACACATCGCTACAGCCTCGACCACGTTTATTCCACCTAAGTGCAATGTTTGTTCCAGTATTCAGCTTATTTTACCTAGCTAGGTAATAATCTATTGAGTATCCTTATGGTAAAAAAAATAACAACCGACAGTGTCTTAGGATCTGTAATGAAAGTTTTTTTGCAACCGACTTCCAAAATTAAAGTTATTTTTCACTTTGTAGTGTTTTTTAGGAAGTCGGTTGTTATTTTTTTTTTTGTAAAACGTTTTCATTTTTAACTTTTTAGTTATGGTAGATAAGTACCCCGCACTAATCTAATCGTGTTATTCGTTCATTTGTCGCGCAAATACTTAATGCAAATTTAAGACTTATATGGTTTTCACGAGAGATGAGAATCAACTTTAAATGAGACCATTCGGAAAGCACCAGCTTTCAAATAAAAAAAGAATCATCAAAATCAGTTCACCCAGTCAAAAGTTATGAGGGACCATTAAAAACTTTTTACAAAAAAATAAAAACCGACTTCCTTAAAAAAACACTACAAACTCAGTCACACTACCTACGAATGTTAGCACAACAAAAGTTTAAATCATAAATGCACTTTGAAATATCGTCATCAAAAGCCTAATAATATTGTAAACTATGATTTAGAATCATAGCTGTTGAATATCCTTAAAGCATACAAATATAAAACACATTATATTTTTAGGGTTCCGTACTCAAAGGGTAAAATGTCCCTGTCCATCCGTCCGTCTGTCACCACGCTGTATCTCATGAACCGTCATAGTTAGTTGAAATTTTCACAGATAATGTATTTCGGTTGCCGCTACAACAACAAATACTAAAATACAGAATAGAATAAATATTTAAGGGGCCTCTCATACAACCAACGTGTTTTTTTTGCGTTTTTATAGATAACTAGCTTTTGCCCGCAGCTTCGCCCGCGTGGATGTCGGAAATTAATGCAAGAGGACGTACTACCGCGATAAGAATGTGTTATTCCAGGTTATATAGGTAATATAGACTCTGTGTGCTATTTTAGATCCAGATCCATTCTACGTATCCATGATATAATATATCTTTGTGCCAAATTCGATCTAAATCCGTTTGGCCGTCTTTGCATCATTGAGAAACAAACATCCAAAAATCTAAACATCTAAGCCGTTTCGCGGTCTCTTACTTGGAATAATACTATTAGGTTTATTTTGAGTATAATGAACACACATGATATTCGCAATTACTATGAAGCCAAAGTAATATGAATTACAATCCTACTCATCCTGTACTACCCGGCCGCTGCCAACGCGCTCTGCGCCCGCTTTTTAAATCTCTAATATCTTCTAAGATATTCATTTAAATTACATGCTGTAAAGGGCCATATTGATCTATATTAAATGCACGATGTATTTAAGGTACTTAATTGGATAAGGATTAATGCTGTATTGCTTAAAATCGCTTCGTAAATAAACCCTTATTTCTCGTATAAAGTAAAAGATAAAAAATGGTTATTGTGGGTTAACCCTAAGAGATAGACATATACCATTGAGGACATTTTTGTAGGCCTTTTTAAGGTATACAATACTGTAGTACATTATTTTGATCTATTTCGTAGGATTCAGCCAGGGTTTTTCGAATTTTGAGACGTATGTCAGCGTAGTTTTCAAAAACAGTTATTTTTTTCTAAAATAAAAGAATCTTTCTAAAATAAAAGTAGCCTAAGTTACTTCTTGTTACATCAGCTATCTGCCAGTGAAAGTCCCGTCAAAATTGGTCCGGCCATTTCAGAGATTAGCGGGAACAAACAGACAGACAGACAGACAGACAGACAGACAAAAATTGTAAAAAATGTTGTTTTGGTACATGTATCGTGTATACATCCATATACACTCAGTAAAAAGTGGTTATCTTAATATTAAAAACAGACACTCCAATTTTATTTATTTGTATGTATAGATGTATAGATGGTACGGAACCCTTCGTGCGCGAGTCCGACTCGCACTTGGCCGGTTTTTTATATCTGAAAAGTCTATTACAAGTTATGGGTAAACTTTTTTCTTTATGTACTAGTACATAATACTTTTATATTTTAGTGTCAGAATGAATATTGCTTTTAAGATTTCTTTAAAAGCATGTCACTAAAAAAGTACATTCTCAAATTATTAGTTTAATTTCATTTAATGTATTGTTTTTTATCATAATTTTGTATTTTATTTTTTCTTTTACTCTTACACAGGCCATCACTACATCACTTAATCTTCTCTACTATTGCAGGTATGCTGGAAGCGATTACTTTAGAAATAAGTTTCACCTGTGCGCAATTTTTTCCTATCTTTTTTTCTTGTCTGTTTAAATATGTGTGCATGAATATGAATATGAGTATAAAAAGTTAATAAAACGATTAACCATGGGTTTATTCTCGGCCCAAAAAGTTTTGATGTACATTTTTTAAATTTAGAACATCAATGGTATAAAATCGTCATCCATGATTTCGAATCATTCGCTACCACCTTAGTTCCGTTTATTCCGGCTAGGTGCACCGTTTGTTCCGCCGTTCGACTCTAATTAACTAGCAGTCAATTGCAGGACGCCTTCAGACATAGCCCAGCCAGGCGGGGCCAATTATACGCCAATTAATTTTGCAATAACAACAGGGTTGGTAACGTTATACTTGTGTGGGGTAAGTGAATTAAATTGTGTTGGAAAAGAAAGGTTTTTTAGATGACGTTCAAAATTTGAAAGATGTTGTGCTGTTTTAATAGACTTTAAAGTTTGTTTTGCTTTGCAGATAAGGTCAGTACAGGCTTCAGAGATCATAATGGTCAAGATGTAGGACCGCAGATAGCGTTCAGTTCAGTACAGCATGAGATTTGGCGCAGCATGTGGTGCAGCACAGCTTGTGATTTGTCACAGCGGTACGGAACAGAGCAGTGTGCAGACTAACCTAATATTGTGTGTCTATAAATTGTGTGTCTAATGTACTTAACCCATAGTTTCTCAGTTCTTTCATTGCAGTAATATTGAAAATATTGTAAGTTTTCTAGTAAGGCCTGGAATATTCATGATATTTTCAATGTTTTTGATAACTTTTAAAGGGAAATAATATCATTTTTTTCTAATAGATTTTCTTTTAAATGCTTTTTTATTATATGCTAGCTGTGCCCGCGGTTTTACCCACATAAGTCTCAATCGCAGGAATACGTTGGATGCGAGTAGCACAGAATAGGTCGAAGTGGCGGAGCTTGGGGGAGGCCTACGTCCAGCAGTGGACGTCTTTCGGCTGAAATGATGAAGTCTCAATCCCGTGGGAATATCGGTATAAAGAGTCCGTTTCAAGAGGATCCAAGATAAGCGCGAAACCATTACAAATAAACACACAAAAATAATCAAATCTTTATTTCTTTATAAAATCAGTTTAGATTTATAATATTTTCTTACCCGACTACTTGAAAAAAGCCCAGACTTATGTATAAATATTTATCGACTTATAGATTAGATTGAGCCCCACTAGCTGTAGTGAACTTGCTCAAAAGTTGTGGTTGCAAAAACTCTTACCACTACTTGCGAGATCTCAGTCATTAATCTTTTACAACATTTCAAAGAAGTTGCCCTCTAAATTGCGACACTTTTATGTTTACTACTCAACACTCCGAAAACAAAGTTTAAACCTTAAGAGGAAACTTTCAAATGGAAAACTACGTCAAAATCAAGTTGTTTACGAGGTTAGTACGTCTGTCTATAGCCTTACGCTATTTATACTTGAAGGAGGCGGCTGAAATGTAGGTTTTGAATTTATACTATAATTTTAAAACTTCTTTATAACTGGATATTGAAGCAATCATTTCATTTATTAACTAGCTTCTACCCGCGAATTCGTCCGCGTCAAAATTTTGCTCCCTTGACCCTTCCCGTCGCATCGAATTGTGTGCCAGTTTTCATCCATTTTCGATTGCTGCTCCGCTTGATTGTAGAGTGATATTATATAGACTATAGCCTTCCTCAATAAATAAGCTACCCAACACAAAAGGAATTGTTCAATTTGGACCAGTAGTTCCTGAGATTACCGCGTTCAACCAAACAAACAAACTCTTCAGCTTTATAATATTATAAAGTATATTGTGGTACTATAAACTTTTTGTTCCAATATTTTTTCAGATTCTTTCGCAAGAAGTCGGGCTTGAAATGGCTGGTATTTTCGAAAAAAAAATCATATTTATTCTTTTAATTAATCAATTAAACAAGCTCACATCAGAAACCAATTATTATTCTTAAAGCACGACCAAACTCTCCACATCAAACAACGTAACAACTAAAATATAATTTTCCACAGCAAGCTTAATCAAATTAGAATGTTTTCGCAAACAATTTCGCTTCTAATGAATTTTTGACAGTAACCACGAACAACAAACAATACTACAGTATGTTTACAAATTACTAATTAAGTGGGCTACGTTAATAGTGTAGAAATATTCGATACAACACTCAAGTACTTAGCAACCAAGCAACAAATATTTGCTTAAAACATTTATTAGTTAATATTAGTAAACTATGCTAGCCCAATGAAGTAGAGATAATTTAATTTAAAGGTGCTTTTCAATTAATTAAGTACGGCTAGTTTGCGGTGCTATAGGAAAACAGGAACTTACGCGATTATGAGCTCGAACCCAGGCACTTTGTGTATTTAATTTCATGACCGCTGCTCTTAAAACGATGAAGGAAAACATCGTGAGAAAACTAAATGTCCAAGATCGAAAAATTCAAAGATACTATGTGACGAAGATGCGGTGGTTACCAAGTCGCACTAGGCCCGTGTGTATTATGGCCCACTCCCTCTTATAGAGAGGAGGTCTGTGTCCCAGCAGTGGGGTCATTATAGGCTCACTGTGTGTTAAAGGAAAACGTAAGAGTCATGTGTTGCGTATTTTAATAGTCTTTTTACTGATATATATGTGACAGTTACAGTTTATCATTGTGTAAGTTTCCTATGAGCGTTTCAAAAACAAAAATTGTTTTATGGGTATACGTTGATTTGACTGCAAAAACATCATCATCATTGCAGCCAAAAGACGACTACTGATCCGCTAATTCGAGCGGCTTTCTGCTTCCTGCACCTAGCAAATTCCTGCGGCCTTTATCAGGTCATCGGTTTACCTTCTGTCAGCCTCTTCCCTCGGACTTAGGCCTCCCACCTTCCAACTATACAGCTTCCCGCACGCAGTTGCCAATGCAGAACCCTTCGGCCTCATCTGCTATCTGTTCTGCGAGTAACGTGCCCTGCTCACTGCCACTATGACAGACCTGTTGGTCTAGTGGTTAGCGACCCTGACTGCTATGCCGGAGGTCGTGGGTTCGATTCCCACCCAGGACAAATGTTTGTGTGATGAGCACGATCATTTTGTTCTGTGTCTGGGTGTAATTTATCTATAATATGTATGTATTTAGAAATATATAAGTATGTTTATCAGTTGTCTAGTACCCATAACACAAGCTCTGCTTAGCTTGGGACTAGATGGCGTTGTGTGATAGTTGTGGAATATTATTATTATTATTACTTTAGTTTGGCAATCCTTCGGTCTATGTTAAATCTGGATCTGAAACTCCAAGCGAAAATTTTTATAATCATAATATATCTATCTATATATCGAGGGTTTACTGCGAAAACCTGCTAAACTACATTTCTGGCAAAAATTAGTTAAATACATGAAAATTCTTATCTTTTTGAGCTTTAAATACTGGTAAAACCGAGTAAGCGCTACGTTGAACAGCTTAGAAGATATGTCATGGTAAAAACAGTCAAGTACAACACATCGCTCAATATTCGATTGATAAAATATCATATACGACATTACTAATATTTTCCCCACAAATGTTAGCACGCAAAAAAAAACTACGCGTTAATGACCTGTTTTTCTTTCATATAAGTTTAACAAAATGTTCTTACACACATTCCGTAGATATAATTTAAGAGAGCTTAAATGTTTTTAGCGGGAGAACATTGTTGCTTTTACTATTAAAAATGTACTGCAAAAATCGAATAAATACCTATAATCACATTTTACATGTACCAAATTATTAGAATTACCAACATATTGTTGACATGCAAAAGCGACTAGACTACTTTAGCTAGTTTATACGATACAAAATAATTGAATTCTTTGTCAGGTGACTTCTAGCAAAAAGTAATACGCACTTTTTTTTGGATGGGAAATCATCAAATTACTTCTCCCGCTCGGGGCGGAGCGGGAGGGCATGTCAGACTTTTACTGACTAAAACCCACCCGTGTTCCTTCACTTGCTCACATTCCAGGGCCACGGTAACTCTTTCGAACGAATCTCGTGACCCTGGCAGGCATCGGTCCTAGCAGACCTCTTCAGTTTTGCTGACATCTCTTTGAGGCGCGCGTGGAACACTACGCGCCATCGACCCGAGCCTGGTCTTTCCCAGGCGGCGAGCTACCCAATGCTCGCCGCCCGCAAGTTTACGCCTACGGTGACCGGGAGTCCGCTATCGACTCCCGACGCACGGGGCGTCTCCTCCTGCGGCGGCTAGGGACGTGAGGGCGCAGTTACTGCCACTTCCTCAAGCACCCCGCCTCCTCCTTCGCGAGCATTACTGCTTCGCAGAAGGTGGTGACGGCTTCCCATGCCCTTTCGCTCCGTACCATGGCTCGCACCAAGGCCGGACGCGAGAGGTCGCCGCCGCCGATCATCTCCACGAGCACACGGCGGTACTCCGCCCAGGCAGGGCACACCTCCACCGTATGCTCCATCGTGTCCTCCAGACGATCATCGCAATGGAAACACCCGGGCGTTTCCTCCCGCTTTATCCTGAACAGGAACCCACCAAAGCACCCATGCCCGGTGAGGACCTACGTCAGGCGGAAGGTGAGGACGCTGTAGCGCCTTTCTATCCACTCCTCAAAGAGGGGACTTACCGCCGCAATTGTGGCGTGCCCAAGTAATACGCGCTCCTAGCATGTTTTGACAGGTCACTGTTAATGGCTCAGTTTGTGTTCAGTTTGCTCAGTGTTCAACGTGAGTGTATCTAACATTTTTTTTTACGTAAATTAGATTAGTTTTTCATTATTTTCTCCGTAGTTCAATGTTTGTGACAGATATTTGTAAAAATGATGTCAAGAGGAAAAATACTAGTATGCTTACTAATAAAAAATACTGAATTTGATACTGGTAAGTTTCAGTTTGAAGTTATATTTGTTAACAAACTTTATTTCCGAAAATTTTTCTAATGATATTATCATGTTTTAGAAAACGTATTAACTACAAATGGAAGCCCCGTAAAAGTCCACGAGACTCAGACAATATCCAATAACACAGCAGATATTATGAAGTTTCGTCGTGCAATAATTGCGGGAAAAATACCTACTTTCATACTTTCGTATTTTAAAAGCTACAGATTTTTTATTTAGTTGTTTCTTCCCTGTTAGTTTTAACACGAGAATCACTCAGGCTATCGAAGTAATGTATTCTTTTTGTCATAGCTATGTGGATATTCTTTAAAATCAGGTGTTACCTTAACCTGCCCAAAAAGCTGACACCTTTTAATCAATTTTCAGACGACCCAAGCACCTAAGTGTTTCCTGATCATGCCAGTACTTTCATTGAATCATTGCCATCCTGTTCTAAGTATCGAGAAGGTAACTAAAGTCATAGAAATCTATTTTCAAGCGTGCTAGACGCAGGCAAACCATAAAAGTCGATGGGAAGAAATTAAAAAAGGACCTTACATTATAAAAGAATTTAAAGGGTCTCACCGGGTTTCCATATGAAATCTGAACTGGCGTCTTTTTTGACATTGGTGCCTTAATTATGTTGCTAGTTGTTGAAAAAAATTTTGGGCCAATTATCAAAGAACTTGTCAAAGACAAATTCTTTGATCTTAACCATCTTGCTAATACAATTATGAAAAATAAAATGAAAGATGGACATGGAAATTAGGTTCAATGGCTGAAGATAAAACGTATTAGGTATGTAAAAGGAGAAGACAGTTTTTTTTTTAACTATGACATGAGCGACAAATTTAATGTTATAGAAATTCGAGAAAATTCATCGACAGCCAAATTCCAAAGTGCGCTGAATCACGCCTATTCGACGCGAAATAAGAAGCGGCCTACTGAAAATAATATGCAATCTGTTAATCTTCAACTGCCAGACAAATTAAACCACCTTTATGAAAAACAGCTGCAAAAAGTGAAACAAAAAAAAACAAAAAAAATCTTTGTAACAAACAAATTATACCTGAGGAGCTTCACGGTTGGGTCCAAAACTTAAAAACTGATAATGAGCCAGCAGTTGGTGAAATTGAAAGTGGAGAAGATGAATAATAATTATATTAAAACTGATTATAATGTGATTAAAAGTAACTAATTAATATAATTGTGCATGTAACCTTTTTTACTCTTTGAAAGTCAATAAATATTTACATATAAAACCAACTAACTTTTTTTCCTTGATGTACTACACAATAAATACCTTCATTTAGCATTGTTAATTTCAAATCACATGCAATAATTTACCAAAGTTACCTAACTTTCAACATAAATCATTTAAAACATCAATAGTTTAGCTTCAAGCGCATTTTTGCTATATTCATGTAAAACCGACTAACTGTACGACCTTAGTCACGAATTTCCTTATTTCCAGATTTTCAGCACACATATTTACAAATACTACAAATAAATTTAATATTTACTATATTACCTAACACGTGAATAATAAATTAATTAAAATCTACTGAAATTATAATATTATAATAAGGTATAAACATTTAAAACGGAATAACACAAAACTGACTTGACTGCACTTAGAAGGTTTTCGCAGTAAACCCTCGATATACAAAATTCAAAGTCCTGAGTGACTGACTGACTGACAGATATATCAACGCACAGCCTAAACCGTTGGTCCTAGAGACATGAAATTTGGAGGGTGTGTTCTTTGTGAAGAGTAGGTATCCACTAAGAAAGGGTTTTTTGAATTTCCATTCCTAAGAGGGTGAAATGGGGGGTGAATTTTTCGACATCCACTCGGGCGAAGCCGCTGGCTGAAGCTAGTCAGCCTATAATTGTATCACAAGAGTCAAGTGATGAAGGGTAAACTTGTAGAGGTAGTCCATATAAATACGATCAAGTTCCGACAAGTGTATGTCCCTTTGTCTGTATTGATATTTTGTTAAATCTTCCTGTGACTGTTATTTACATACCAAGTGAACGTAAATGAATTTGTATAGGGCAAAATTGTGGGGTATCCCACACAAATTTGTATACCACAACTTCACAACACAAGTTAAAGTAAAAAAATAAAAGTAAACGTTTTTAATATTAAGTGGAAGACTCAAAATTAATTTGTTTCTGGGTTTGATGCAATACATTTTCTAACTCCTAGTGTAACAACTGTGATATATAGTTCTATAGAAACGTTTACATTCCTCTTAACAAACGATAACAACAAAGTTCAATACCTACTATAAAATTTTCCGAATCCACCTCTACCTAAAAACTTTACATCTTTATAGATCGTCCAAAAAATTCCAAATTCCTCCGTCAAATCCTTTCAGACCTCGGTATAATATTTCAAGTGCGCAGGTGTCCTAACGTTGGACCCTTGTCAAGGCGATTACCTGGCCTCCAATGGCTTTGCACTTTTATACACCGCTTTGTCAACCTGCACGCGTTGGGAGTTTAAGGAAATAGCAGCACGATATTGATTTTCGTTAGATTCTGTTGGGATTTTTAAGGGTGTTGTCATTTCCATAGGATTATAGGGGATTGGTGCGATGCGTGCAAGATTTTGTTCAAAATATTTTTAGATTTCCGTACGTAAAGGGTGCCAACGGGACCCTATTACTAAGACTGCACTGTTCATTCATGCTTCCATCTGTCCGTCCTTTCTTGCGTCTTCAAGACTGTATCTTTTAAACCGAAACAAAAAATGGAATTTTCATGGAGTATGAACTGCAAAGTTTGACAAGACATGCACAAAAAAAAAATTGATACGGGACCTCCATACAAGAATCGAAACAATGTGTAGTGAGGAAACACTTCATGTACGACTCCGACGCGGACTTGACCGCTTTTCTAATGAGTGTGTCTTTGTTTTTTAACCGACTTCAAAAAGGAGGAGGTTCTCAATTCGGATGTTTATATTTTTTTTTTTTTTTTTTATGTATGTTCGGCCATAACTCCGTCATATATAGACGGATTTGCAAAATTCTTTTTTTGTTTGAAAGGGGTTTATTCCGAAATGGTCCCATATAAATTTCATATAGATCTGATGATGGATTCCACAGATAGACACTGGAACTCTTTAAAAAATGACAGCAAATCAACCGCGATTTCTGCAATCGCATAAATATGCATTGTTTGTTTGGAATTAGTGCAGGGTGGATACAACAATAAAAATTTAAAAATAAAAACTTTTTTACAAAAAAAAAAAACAACCGACTTCCTTAAAAACACTACAAAGTGAAAAATAACTTTAATTTCGGAAGTCGGTGGCAAAAAAACCATAAATACAGATCCTAAGACACCGACTTCCGAAATTAAAGTTATTTTTCACTTTGTAGTGTTTTTAAGGAAGTCGGTTGTTTTTTTTTTTGTAAAAAAGTTTTTTTTAACGTAGGTTAGCTAAAATAATTCTTAATGATAAGGATTAACTAGAGCAATTTAAGTACAACGTGCTAACACCGAGTATTTAAAAGTAGTCTGAAATAAGTAAGTTTGAAATAAGTACGTAAGCATACATTGAAATGTTTAATATTTTCAATGAAATATTTGAAGATGTGCCAATATGCCAGGCTTCAAAAACTGCTCATAAGTTTCAAGACGCAAGAACACCAAGAAGCACCACTAAGAAGCAATCGTGACTCATGACTTATCTCTATAAACGAGAAAATATCTAAAGATTCTACTGGTCTAAATATATATTTTTAGTTTGAGATATTTTCTAACGATATCTTTAAAAAAGTATAAATTGTAAAGGTTTATGCAAAATTCCATTTTGTATTTATTTTTGTATTCGAATTCAAAAGGGATCGGGGTATTTAAAAAAGTAAATGTTGCCCTATTGAAATAAAATAAAAATGTCCATTTAGATCGAATAAATAAAGTGTTTTCGTATGTGTAGATCGACGAATTACTCTCTGCTTTTGCTTAATAATTGATGTTAATCCTGATATTAAAATTTGATTGCTTTGCTACACTGCCAGTTATTTGGTAATGTATTCAAAATTAACTTATAATACTCTACGAAGTACCCAGAGCGATTGCCACAGCACGGTGCTGAGCTGAGCTTCCAGTATTACCACGGCTCTGAAGGTCATTCAGTCGGTGGTTCGGTCAGCTAAAGCACTAGGAAGTGTCGAAGGGCGGGCGTTTTGGGGGGACTGTCTCATGTAACTTTGACGTTCAAAAAGTGCTGACTCTCAGCCTAGTTTGAATAAATGACTTTTGATTTTGATTGCTCGTAAGTTAAAATGTTCAAAATCTAGTCACAGTCTCATCTCGGCGACAGTCAAATGTCAAAAACTTGTCAAAACTGTTGGGAAACACGACATGATTTTGACAGATTGAGGCTGATATCAAAATGTGAACGTTCTTAAAAATACAAGAATTACCCCTATGATTAATTCTTCTCGGGTAAAATGACATATTTTCTACATAGCATCGTTGTTTTGTATTAATTTCCTTAAGAATTATGGCAGAAATTTTACAGTTTCTGCCACCAACCCGTTACAGGATTAAATAGGAATACGACTGGACTCATTTTTCATATTTGATCGAAATCCAAAAACTATTCCGTTTTCAAATGAAAAAAAAAATATACTAAAAAGTATCCATAGGAGTTAGAAGAAAAAAGATTTATACATGAATAATACTATATGTAATTTTATAATTTAAAAAAAACCTGATTTATAGTCACTAACAAGAACTTACATGATTCCTACATATCAGAATATGGCAATTTACACACAATAAAACTGTCTACCAAGTTACCATCAAATTCCCAAACAGACTTGCATTTGACCACTTTCATGCTCGACACTATTACAACATCACATTGTATTCTCTTTGATAAAATCCTTTCAGTCGCTAGCTAAAAGCCGTCATCTTTTTAAGAGAAAAAATTATAGTTTACAAAAAACTAATAAACACGCTTCCATAGAAAACCAAACTAAAAAGTAGAAAATAATAGAAAAAAGCGTGGGGTGTTTTTGAGGTATTATTTAATTGATATCAAGCACCCCACGCTTTTTCCATTTTTTTTTTAATCGTATATCGGCGTTGTTTTCGAAGATAGTAGTTTTTTTGGCTACCCTGGTAACCCCGGCAAGGATAATGGAACAAATTTATAAGGTTATTGTATTGTCATCGGTCCTTGATAAGTATTCCAAATTTCAAGTTAATCCAACGTTTTGAAGGGGGTCAAAATCATGTTCAAAGTTTCCGTTACATAAACACATACTAACATACGTTTGAAGCTAATAAAAGCGTGTTAAAATAGTCCTTCGATACGCTGGTGCTAATGCAAAAAGAAATACCTGGATAATTTTCATTGATATTTCCGTATCCGAGAATACGCAACGGCATGAAATTCACAGAACGCTTAAAATGGAGGCCCAAAGCTTTCGACACTGCAGTGTGTCGAAATAGGTTCCCACTTGAGTGCGCGCCTTGCTCTAATATAATATGTATCACGTTTCTTGTGTATAGGCCTTAAGGATCGCGAAACGAGATGAAGGAAGATATCTGCTGAGCACTACCTGCTACACACGGCCACATACCAGTTTAAGCTGACTTCGGATTGTATAGGCTTTAGGTAAGATGAGAAGTCTGCTTTTATTGCAAATGTATAGCTTTTTTTTATTAATTTTTTTCGGATGGAAAATCACCCAATGTCTTTTCCCACTCTGGGCGGAGCGGGAGGACGTGTCAGACTTTTACTGACAAAAACCCACCCGTGTTCCTTCAGTTGCCCATGTGCCAGGGTCACGGTATCTTTTTCGAACAATCTCGCGACCCTGGCAGACATCGGTCCTAGCAGACCCCTTCAGTTCTGCTGACATCTCTTTAAGGCGCGCGTGGAATACTACGCGCCGTCGACGCGAGCCTGGTCCTTACCGGGCGGCGAGCTACCCATTGCTCGCCGCCCGCAAGATCGCGTCTACGGTGGCCGGGAGTCCGCTATTGAGAAATGTATAGCTTGATTTGTCGCCATGCTTACTAGTGTAACACAATATTATCAGCAGCAATGGCTTTCATTTTGACATTGCGTTTTTTACGAGTTGTTGAGCAAACAAATCACATAATATATGAAGCATTAAGGATTGGCAATAAGCGTCAAAATGATTCCGATTGTTATTGAAAACGTGTTGTGTAATTAGGTAGCAGAATAGGGATATATATTTTTCAAGAAACGTAGGTATCATGTATATGATAGATGACTTTGGGGAATGGGATCAACAGGCAAACACAGACATTACATTTACTATTTATTGTGTTTAAAAATAATATTTTTTTGTACTTACTTGTTATATTTTGTAAGAAATTTAAAATTAAAACTTTGATCGCAGCAAAATCAAAATGAGTTATTTATTCAAACTAGTCTGAGAGTCAGCACTTTTTGAACATCAAAGTTACATAAGACAGTCCCCCAAAACGCCCACCCTTCACCACATCCTAGTGCTTTAGCTGGGAAAAAGAAGTGGCGCATGGTGGTCAGCACAATATAAAGGCATCTTAATATAGTAATCAAATAATCTTAAAAATCACAGATTCCTATGGATGAACACGAGTAACTTTACCTTGTAAAATCGTCGATTATTACATTTTCCTTTTACAGTTCCTTTCCTTACTCTTTTCATAAATATGTAAAACTAAACTTTCACACTCGCTACTCTAAAGGCCCAACTGAAACGTCTCCTCACCTAAGGTTTCGAGTTTCTGAATAATGTCAAAGTAAATTGCCATGAATTCTTAATAAGCAATACGGAATTAACACAACAAATGCATTAGAGAAGCGGTTGCCACAAATCGTTGTTGCTACGAATGTCTGTCCGGAGGAGTGAGGCACTAGTAAGGGTCATTTCTGACAGCCAAGAAAATGGACTCTCTATTTTCGATACTGAAGACGGACGTAATTGATTGAATTGAATGAGAGCATCAACACCCAAAATGTTGTAAACATATATATTTTTTAAGGTATGTTTTTAAAGCTACCTTTTCAAAAAAAGAAACAATTTTTCAAATCGATTTATAAACAACGGAGTTTTGAGGTAACAAACATAAAAACATACACCTCTTCCTTTTTTGAAGTCTGTTAAAAAGGGAGAAATACACTGTAAATAAAAGTAACAGTATAATCTTTCGTATCTTCCATCTTAGATTTAGCTCCTACAAAATTCAAATACACGCGACGTTCTCCAAGATCAAAGAGCCTGTTTACAACACCTACTAAAACGCAGCAGTCAATAAACATTCTATTGGGTGCCAACAGCCTGACAGGTGAAAAACAAACGGCACTCCTTTATCGCATCACGTCAAATCCACCGGTACTTTAACTGGCAAATGGGCCATTACGTCGAGTGTGGGTAAACCGGACGATTTTGTTTGACGAATAAAAATTCCCCTTTGTTTGGTCGCTGACAGATAAGACGGGTTCTGTCGAGTGTGTGGTTGTTAAAATGATAAATATCTATTGACTTGCTTAGAGGATTACTGTTGAACAATGAACCTACAGTCAGGGGAAGTATTGCATTGCCATTTCATAAAACTGTCAAAGATTGACTGTTGTGATTTGAACATAAAATATGGACTATTTAAATTTGTAGTCAGATGTTTAATATAATTAATTTACTTGATCTAAAATCACTTTTTGTAAATCGCTGAGAGAGCTTGTGGCTAAGTTATAACAGACGTACGGGGACTAGTTAAGGGGGTAAAATAACTATAGGGAATAGGGGATGAAAGTTTGTTACATATAAAATAATAAAGTCACTTTGCTATCTGTCTATTCCTATGCTTATATCTTTAAAACTACGTAACGGATTTGCTTGCCGTGGTTGGTCTGTGGATGGGATGTTTACATAACACCCCTGCGTGCCTCGGAAAGTACGTTAAGCCATTGGTCCCAACTGTCGTTTATCTTTGGCAGTCGTTACGGCTGGTTGGAAACCCGAAAGTCGGAAAATCAGTTTTAACAAGGGGTATCGTGATTCCAAGAAACTTGTTTGTGGAGGTCAAATGCAGTCACTCCATAAACAGGATGACAAATGAGAAGTTATATAAGGGCCGAGTGCCTATTTTTATTAGTTTAGTCTTCTTACAATTTCGCACGAGTCAACAAGTTACCACGTAGTGTTTGTGAAGTAAGGGGCTCCACTGTCCACTGCTAGTCGCGCCCTATAACTAGTTAGCCAGTCTTCCAGTAATGTGTAGCTAGGATTTAATTGTGTGTACTGCTTATTCTGATTGTATTTTATATTGTGTGCTGTGTACCTACTATTTCTAATAACCATTTTATGTGTGATTTCTGTGTAATTTCTCTGTGCCAAATATAAGCAATGATTGCGACATTCTGACTGGTTTAATTTCACTCTTTCGTCAAGGGAACACCATCACCCCCGCCTACAACACCTGACTCCCGTTTTATTAACACAAAACGAATACTTTAAAAAGTGTATCTCATCGAGTGCTTTTATTCTAGAGGTAAAAAATTCAGAGATGCTATTAGAAAAGGAATTTCTAGTATTTCTTTATCTAAAATTGAACAAATTTTTCATAGTTTCCAAAACCGACTTGATTATTGTGCAAATTCAAATGGGAATCACTTCGAAAATATGTACTATTAATTAATACCTAGCTATTCCCTAGCCAAGATTAGTCATTAAAAAAAAAAATATTATGCGTCTGTTGAAAATGTTCGCTAAAACTGAAACCTATTCTCCTATTATCCATTATATGTATGTATTTAGAAATATATAATTATATTTATCAGTTGTCTGGTTACCATAGTACAGGCTCTGCCTAGTTTGGGATCAGATAACAGTGTGTTGGTTGTTGTATATATATTTCAAATAAAAATGACTACTTCACTGCTTTATTATGTATTTTTAATAAATTTTTTCCTGCACTCATCTCAAAACGATACGTGATTACTATAGGCAACTTCCCATTTGTCACCCTGTAAAATATTGGTAGACAGACGCATTCGGTTAAACTGGAAGCCGGCCCTAAGATAGTTGGAAAAAGGCTAGGTAGATGATGATCCTGCCTAAAAACACACCCATGTGAAGATAGAGATGAATCCAAGGATCTACAATCTATATTCAATCTACAAACTCAGGGCAATCAAAATAAAACCAAGGACACAAACAAACTACAACAATCACTCCAAAACCTCAGATGTAGACACACCCTTAACCAGAGCTTATTTAAACTAATAAAATCCTCAGCGAGTTTCTCGGAGGCCATTCCTACGAAGTCCTGTAACCCGACCCTGTAGCCTGTTGCTTTTATTTTCATTTACCCAACCTAACCTAATAAAGTGGTATTCTGTGACCACAAAGAGTTGTAGCATTTTCATTAAAAAATCATATTTACTAAAAGCTTTTGTTGTTTAGAAAACGTGATGTAATTAGATGTTTACAAGGTTTTTCTGTGAGGCTTGTTTTGTATTTTTCATGGGTGTTTCTGAGAAAGTAGGTGACGCTTTCACTATTGTATAATGTTACAAAAATCATACCATCATCATCAGACTAAGATTATGACTGAACTTTAAAAGAGACTGTGACTGCTAATTTTGTTCCGGCCTTTCTTCAAGACTAAGCAGATAGGAAACTTCAACCTCATCTTGCTTTTTAAATATGATTGACGTGTAAAAGTGTGTGTAAGTAGTTACTTATAGAAATGTTTTACCAGACGTATGAACCTAAACGAGGCAAAATGAGTATGTTAGGATCGTAACAGGTGGCGTTCCGTAGGTTCTGCCTACCGCCATAAACAAAGGCTTGAATTTATGTATGTATGTACTTATCTTTATTTATATAATTCTACTGTAGGAGTGTATGTCACTGAACTCCTCCTAAACGGCTGGACCAATTTGAATGATTTTTTTTTGTATGCGTTACGGTGGCACCCTGTATGGTTTAGATTCACAAATCAGCCCGACAGATGGCGCTGCTATCGAGTTCTAGGAAACAGGAAAACGTCTGGTCGGTCAGCTAGTAGATATATAATAATATATCATATTTTTATCCTAGAAGAGACCACTAGTGGACGTAGGCATAAAACACAGTGACGTTGGACACACAATGGAATGGTGGTGATTAGACTCCTCCAGCACACCCATTTCAACTGGCTCTGTGCTTCCCGTATCCAGCAGAATCTTGCAACCTGCACATAAATGCTGTCAATCAATTAATTCAAAAGTAAAGTGGAAATTCGAAATAGAAAGAATAAATAAAGAAAAAAAGTGGAGAGAATAAAAGAAAAAAGAAAAACAATAAGACCCATTAAATATTAATCTTAACTACGCGTTAAAAGTTAATGTTTTAGAGTAACCTGCTATAGTATTTAAACGTGACTTTCATTAGTGTGCAAAATGAAGAGGTAGACACAGAAATCTCACAACAAATACGAAGAGAAAATGAAAAAACAGAAAAGGATGTTCTAGTAAACAAACACATTCAGATATTGTAAACCTGTTTAACAGTATACAAGGTGAAAGTGACATCGATGTGCCCTGCGATGATATGTCGTAAGAGATTTGAAAAAAAATGCTGTTCCATACATTTTGACCACGTACGTATAGTTATTTTTTTTTTTTTTTTTTAAACTGCTGTTTTGTTGATAACCGACGAAATATATCTACGGTAGGCCTGGGGATCATTTGCAGAATTCATGGTTACGGTATACGTGTCTATGTTCTTGTCACCCTAATAAAACCAAAGCAAAATACCAAAATAATCTTTTTGACATCAAAATTGTATAACAATTACATTGTAACATAAAATGAGGGAATGTAAAAAAAAGCATTGGAAATTACATGGAAATGCCTAGTGACAGCGAAAGTCTGTAATGTTCAGTGGATTCTTAAATATTATCAATGTTCAATTATACGACGGCTACAACTTTTCAGATCGGCAATTTTTTCTTGCCGATCTGAAAAGAGTTATTGTAATTAGTGTAGGCCGTATATCTGACAGTATGTAGTTATGCTCGGAAAGATCAGAGGTAAAGGTAAAGAATTCTTCATCATTTCACCTAAAAATCAGTAGTTTACCTCTGCCTCTGATCTCTCGACAACAACAACAGACTGTCGGGTCGCGGCATATGCGAATGGTCATAGATCTATTGGGAGTGGCACTTCTGATGCTTTTTTTGTTGTGCTATTATTTCTCAAGAGTTAGATCATAAAACTTACATTTACGTATAAAGTCGAGAGGACGTGGAGACAATGAACATTTTATGACAAGACTTCACTGAATTATAAATAGAGATTTTTATTTTACGATCTTTCTTTATGTATAGTATGAATAAATTGAATGATATTTTGATAGCGTTATCAATTTTGCATAAGTTTTATTAATAAAAACATTGTCTAGTCAGATATTCATGAAGTCAGTGTTGGCTATAAAAGTAATATGATTTTTTGCCAAACTATATTTTCGATTTTTGCTGCGTAGTTTGCCTTTATCGGTGGGTACGAGATAAACGTATTTCGTACCATCATTTTATCTTACTAATATCATAAACGTGAAAATTTTTGAGTATGCATGTTTGTTACTCTCTCACGCAAGAAAGACTGATCGGATTTAGAAGAAATTAAGAACAAAGATAGTTTATACCCTGCATTACCACATAGGGTACTTTTTATCCCAGTAGTACGTTCTCGCGGGATAATTTCCGACCTCCACGCGAGCGAAGCCGCTGGCAAAAGCTAGTACTATAAGGACACTTTTAATTTAAAGAAAAAAATAACTGCAATTCAAGAGTTGGCGGAAGACCAAAACCCATGTCCTGAATTTTTTTTTTTTTTTTAGTATCTTATGGCAACCAACACACTGTTATCTGATCCCAAACTAGGCAGAGCCTGTACTATGGTAACCAGACAACTGATAAATATACTTATATATGTCTAAATACATACATATTATAGATAAATTACACCCAGACACAGAACAAAATATGATTGTGCTCATCACACATAGATTTGTCCTGGGTGGGAATCGAACCCACGACCTCAGTCTTTGCAGTCAGAATCACTAACCACTAGACTAACAGGCCAGTCAATTCACAATTCACTAAACAAAACAAACGAAAAACGCGTACTAACACGTAGTCTATTTTAAAAACCCCTTTCCTTATCATCGCCGTACAAACTACACGATCGGGACGTCACCTCCTATATAAAAGTTTTATGGTGTGGAAGAAAGGGGTTCCTATCAAGAATGTTAGTCCAAGTTTTTGCATCAACTTATATTTTTTTATGCGAACATTTTGTTTTGTGGACCCTCCGAAGTTGAACGACCGGCCGAGATCAATTATACGGGGTGTAAAACTTTTACGAAGTTTGTTACCTCGTTTTTTTTATCTATAGGGGTGCAAGCACCCCTGTGACATTGCAACGGGGAAGTGTTGAGGCTCTTAAAGCAAAAGACTTTTAAAATGAAGTCAAATTGCGTGAAACGTGCCACTTAGAAGTTTATGAAGTAAACTTGTAAAACATTAATTGAATTGAGTATTAATGGAGTTTTAGGTACTTGATGAGCTAATGGTGACTGATCATAAAAAGATCAATAAACAGGTACTTATTAACATTTTAGACAATTATATAAAACAACGGCTGCCTAATTGGTCTAGTCGTCACCACCACTGAGCATGAGGTCTGGAGTTCGATTCCTTAGTCAGGCAAAGTGTTATTGGATATTTCCATCAGAAAATTCAATCTAAATTTCTCAGTAGCCGCTCGAAGTTAGCTAGTGCTAGTGCTAGTTTGATGGCAATAGGTTTGTCCCTATTAATTTTTTTTTATTTCCTTATCATAGCCCTAAATAATTTGTTCGAGATTAGGAGACCAGGAAACCCTCTCCTGTCTCCCATCTTAAATTTATTTTGTAAATTAAACTGTGTATGTTTTTATACTTGTGGGAGTTAATAATAAATAATAATAATAAATAAATTTATTATTATTATTTATTATTAAATAAATAAATAAATTTATTATTATTATTTATTATTAAATGGGACTTAAATGTAACTGGCAAAATGTAGGTGTACTATAGGTGGCATACTTATATCTGTCGCGTCCTCCGGGGAAACAACACCTGTTATGAATGTAATACCATCATTTCAGCCGAATAACATCCATTGCTGAACGTTGCCCTCTCTAATTTTGGAGGGTTTTTCATAATCGCCACGCTTGGCAGGCGGGTTGGTCATCGCAGTATTGTGGTACATTGCTTAGAAAATGCTGCTGCCCATTCTCTAGCAAGCCCTTTAGTTACCTTTTACGACACCCCTACAAAGAAATGGGATTTATAATATAAAACAATTAGGTAGTTAAATTTTTTGCAACATCCTCAATATAAGTTTGCAATAGAAAAACCTGTTATATCTAAACCATCCTACCTCTCTACATCCTTTAAAAGAGTTACAATAGTCGTGAAAATTATCAAAAAAGGCACGTTCTCTCCACAGTGGCGGAGTTTCCTTCAAACAAACGTGGCTTGAAGTTAGCGTACGCTTTTAAATTTATTTCTAAACTCGACAGCGGGTTCGACAAAATGTTATCCTCCTGAGTTCAGCCGTGGGGTACACGAATTGAGTCATTTTGTCGTCTATGTTATTCTGTGAGACGACCAAGGCCTGATTTTATTCCGATCCAACCTGTCCCTTGCTGCCCTCTACTAGCGATACCCTAAGTGGAGGTCCTTACCCTACAAGGGGTGGCCTTAGCCAGTAGTCGCTTTAGTATTAAGTTTTTAAGCCCTGGATAGGTAGACCTGCGAGATTTCATTGAAAAACAAAAAAAAAACTGATTTACCAAAGTTAGAATTTATTATGCATGGAATAAATTGGTAGTTTGCCAGATAATAAAAAATATGTTTTTTGTATGAAAACTGTCAATAATTCAAAATTTATTGGCTTTTGTTGGTAAGTATTGTATTTTAAACCTAGATGGCGCTGGCTTTTCATAGCTGACTGATCCTTGAGAAGAATTGCATACACAAACGTTAAAGTCTAAACACTATATTATTACATAATGTGAGCCAAATAATGCAGATTCACGTTTTGAAGAGCCTTTTGAAGAAAGAACCATTGCAACTTTGGGTTGACTTGTCCCAACAGAGGGCATGCATGATTTAGGGTTGAAGTAGTTACATATAAAAGTTAGGGCCAAAAATACAGTGAGATATTAACTACCTGAGCATCTTGTATCCGATAAGCCTGCTGCTAGCTAGCATGTCAGTATCTTTTGAATATTCCATCGCGGCATCGGTGTCATGAAACTGATCCCGAAATTTCTCCATAGGAAAAAAGTGGTATTGATGACTAAAACGAATAAAACTCAACATTTGTACCGAGTAACATATGTATGTAAGTTTGAAAAGACTACAATACAGTATGTTTGAATTTTTTCAAAAGCATAACTGCAATGAAAATCCCAGAGCGCACTGTACGTGGCTGTCATACATTCCTGTATTGTATCTTTGTATTTGATATTTTAACTTCGATGTAAGCACTGCAGCTATTTCACGCTAGATTTGTAGGAGTGTGTTAACACCAGTTTTTGATGGGTTTAAGGCATAAGAACAATTCGTATAGGAATGTACTTAGAAGTTTCCTGCTGAAAAAGAACCTGTGCATACTTACATATAACATACTGTGGACGTCTATGATGATCATAATAAAGAGTAACGTTTTTTCAGAAATAAACCATAACTGGAAAAGTGGCTATGGCTTCCGTATAGTGATTTTTCCAGGCTTTTGCAAAATCATTGCATTTGATATGACAGCGATTAGCTGAATATTTTTTCAATTCTGAGTTTGCAGAATAAATGGAAATATCTACAATGCTGTGGAACTGTGGGGTTATTATGTAATACCCTAACCGTAGGAATGGTTTTTATTTTGACAGTTAAATAAGATTCATTGCGTTATTTTCGTAGTTGAACAGACACATTTTTCGATCTTACAAAGCAACGATTAACCATAACTTTCAAAATGAGATTTCTGATTATGATTAATAGCTGGTTTCGCAATTAGGGCGCTGGTTTGGAACCGAATGATGCGTGGCAACTTCTGAGTTTAAGATGCATTCGTTGCGTAATTAATGCAACACAAAATCATAAACTTCAAGAGACCCTTTTCCAAACAGAAACACGAAAAAACAGATGTATTCGTGTTTTAAATTGCATATTCACCAGCAAGACAGTCGTTATAGTTTAGATAAAATTCAATATTTCATGCCATTTGTCAACGTTTTACGGAAAAAGCGAAAAATTATACCTGTATATAACTGCTAACGGTTTTATTATTTCAATATATCGAAACAGACAGGTTTATGGTCGTTTTATAGGCGATCAAACTTAACCATTGTGAATTTCAGTTTTTTCTTGGCCCATAAAATGTTGGGTAGTGAATTTTGATTCGGGATTTTAGTACCCAGGATAGGCTTATAAAATAGACTTACTATATTTTTAGTTACGTTTAAAATACTACATGGGTAATATAATAATGAAAGTGGTGGTGCTTAGAAAATGTTACCATTGAAACGAGCCATTTTATTAATACAATCTTACTTGTGGTTAGTAAAATAATCAATTCGTCTATTATAGTTTTCTATTAGCCATACCTAGATTTCTAACAAATTACAACATGAATTTCTGAGAGTTGTTCACTATCGTTCTCTTAAAGGAATCCAGGCGGCATACATAATGTACCTACCTACTACTATAAATATATACTCCAATTTTCACCTTCAATTGGCTAATATGTATAACAAAACGATGAAAACTGAACTTCACAGTGCAAAAACATCAGCCGGTACAAAAGTACCCAGATACTTAGATAAACTCCCTTTCCTGATTATACCCAAATACTCCAAAAAAACTCATCCTTTTCCCTACTAATCGGATATTCGATTAAAGAAAATAAAGGAGGCACTCCACCTAAGTTGTAGTACTAGTTAGGAATACAAACGGTTGTGAGAGTCTAAAAATATTTGCCCGCTAGGTGCGCCACTGTCCCCTGTCCCAAAAGGGTCGTTGGACGAAAGCCTCTTTGAGGGGCAGCCGTATTCTGATGCTTACTATAGCGGTATTTTTTGTATAGACAAAAAAAAGTTTCGTTGCTTAAACCTTACTTGAAGAATGTCTAGGGAAAGGATAAGAACTAGTGAATAACTTTATAAGTAAATTCTGTCCGCGATTTCGTCCGCGTTAAATTTCTTGTTCCCCCGACCTTTCCCGTCGCGTCGAATCGCCTACCCGTGCGATTTTTCCCGTTTTTGCAACATTTTTCATTACTGCTCCGCTCCTCTTAGTTGTAGCATAATATTATATAACTTATAGCCTTCCTCGATAAATAGGCTACCCAACACAAAAAGAATTTTTCAATTCGGACCAGTAGTTCCTGAAATTAGCGCGTTCAACCAAACAAACAAACTATTCAACTTTATAATATTAGTATAGATTAGTAATGTTCCGTGTGGTGCTAGAAGTAAAGAATAGCACCATCCCATTTCTCCCCGTGGGTGTCGTAAGAGGCGACTAAAGGACTTACTAGATAATACGCAGCAGCGTTCTCTATGCATTTTACCAACATACTGCGATTGCCAACCCGCCTGCCAAGCGTGGCGATTATGGCAAAGCCCCTCAAATTGGGGGTGGCTTATGTCAAATGTCTTTCGGCTGGACTGATGCTGATATCTAAACTAATATTATATGTTCGTCCATAGATTAGATTTTTTGTATGTTTGTTATGAATAAACTCGAAGAGTACTACATCGATTTTGAAAATTCTTTCATTTACAGAAAGCTACATTATCACTTAGTAACATAGGCTATATTTTATTCCGAATAACTGCATAGTTCCTGTGAGTCACGCGGATGAAGTCGCGGGCGAAGTAGTTAGTAATATGGTTGAAAAGTTCCGTATACGTATATTATATCAACATACACTCCGGACAGCAGAACGGACATGTCGTAAGTAAGGTTCAACAATACTATTTACTAACCGGTCAGTTTATACTCGGAACGTGACCTTGAAACACAATATCCGGCGGAAGAAACAAAACAAGTTTAACGCTTTTTACTTCTCGGTATTTAGTCTAAAAAGACTTTACTATCGAGTTTACCAGGTCAATGTCATTAAAATAAATTTCGATTTGCGATCCGTGCCTCTCATCGCTCAAGACAGAATGGAATGTACTGAGAAGCGCTATTGCTAACAAAAAAATAAAACCAAACCAAATACTTACCAGTTCGATTGCTACTCGACTTACCTATCAAGTAAGTAAGTAGGTATTTACCCTTCAGTGAGACAAATAGAAGCCGATAATAACACGAATGACCGACCAAACGATCAAGTCGATGACCCGCCGGACGATCAAGTATTAGCTATACTTTTTGCTAGCTTCACCCAATCTATTTTGTTGTTCAAACTGTTATTTACATACGTCTAACAGTTGCCGTTTACGCTTAAATGACGTCAATCATTTAAATCAATACGTCAGCAGCGTAAATAACGTAATTTCTAATTATTTCAAGTTCAATGGTCTTTTATGACAGTATATAGTTGCTATGTCATCCGTACTAATATGGAATGGGAAAGTGTGTGTGTCTGTTTGTCCGTCTTACACGGCAAAATGTAGCGACGAATTGACGTGATTAAGTGGAGATAGTTGAAGAGATGGAGAGTGACATAGGCTACTTTTGTCTTTTTCTAACCCCCCTACTTTCCTAAAATGGGGGGTGGAAGTTTGTATGGAGAAAAAAAGTTGAGTAGGGGATGGTAATTTGTGTGAGACTGCTCTCTAATTACTTATATAACCTGGATTAATGCATTCTTAATACATTAACGAAATCCACGCGGGCGAAGCCGTGGGCAAGAGCTAGTACTCCTATAAATCTATGATGAACTGGGTTTTATTTAAAGAGTTTTTCAGATAAAAACATCAAGAGATCTAAGAATAATCTAAAACCAAAGCCAACCAGTAGCCAAACCACTTATAACCAAATAGTCTATATCTTCTAAAGACATTCATAATATTAAAATTATGCATAGCTTGACATACTTCACTTTTTATTTTGACCGACATACTTTTTTGTATCTTATAAAAAACCCTACTTATCTACCAATATTCTGTAGATACTTCTAATAGTATGTTATGACGTTTATATTTCAAACCCACAGCATCCATACTTGTACCAAAAGACCACTTGACGTGAAGAAAAAAGGACCATTTCAATTCACTTACAATTGTTTTAGTTTCCAGAATAACCCTCAGAACGGGTACCGACTGCGGACAATCCGTATTGCTGTTTTGATTAAATTTTGACAGAGAAATGCAGATTGTTCTTTTTATGCAGCACCGGAAAAATTGAACTGGACCGAGCTAGAAATATTTTTATTGACAACCCCCTTTTGAATGCAATACCGGAGTAACGAACAATGCAGTCAGTATTTTGCGAATCTTTTATGTTTTCATAGACCTGTGTGTGCTTTTATATGGCACGATCTATGATAGGAAAAATTTATTTAAAAAGGTGAAATATACAGCCGAATGATTAGTTTAAAACAGGTCTAAACGAGATTTATTTATTTCAGATCAAGTCTCTTGGAAAAAAATCAAACGATGACTTTCGACTTCAAGACGCTTACAATGTTATAAAGTTTTTAATCGTTAAATTTACTAATGTGTAAATCAGATAATAACAAAGAAAATATGTCAACAATGTAAGCACGACTAAAATCATTTATATTGCAGTTGCTACGGCAATCCGACGATACGGCACTTAATTTTAATAGGCGCATCACGCCGTCTCAAAGATTCGGTTAAATTTACCATAACTGAGACAAAAAATAATCGCAACAACGGCTTACTAGTTCATCTACTTCTTTAACATTCAAGATCATCATATACAAACAAAATATAAATAAACAAAATTGCTTGGAACAAATCAGCGAAAGTCAATGTCAAACATTTAGACAGACATATGCAAACTGAATTCTAATTTCCAATACAATTGCAATAAATGTACACAACTGTAGCAAATCACAATGAAATGTAATTTGTACTGTCCCAGCAATCGGTGTAACGCTCCAACGGTTGTCTCGATCTTGTCCCTGAAGTGTTGCCGTGCTTGCCAAACCTGCTTTCTTCATCATCCAAACCAAGAATAAACTATAAATAGCTTCGACAACAGCAGATCTGCACAGTCAATCAACAAACATGAAGTTGTTAGTAGCAGTGGCACTTCTGTGCCTAGCCTCGGCATACAGTCGGGAGTTGGGTGAAGAGGAGAAAGATCTCGTAGCAGCAGCCAGTGGAAAGAGCCATCATCATGAGGAAGGTGGTGGCAAGGAGCATCACGCTCACCACCATCATGAACACGGTGAGAAAGGACACAAAGGTCACAAAGGACATCACCACCATCACAAAGGCGACCACGGTCACCATGGCAAGCACCACAAAGAAGGACACCACCACGAACATGGTGGCCACCACAAGAAGCACTGGGATGCAGATGAACATCACGGACATCATCACGAGCACGGACACCACCACAAAGGAGGCAAACACGGCCACCACAAGCACCACGACAAGGGTGAACACACTGACGGCTACCACAAGAAGTACCACAAGGACGAGTTCCATAAGGACCATCACTTCTACGATGACCATCACAAGGAGGGCAAGCACCACAAGCATGGCAAGCATCACGGGCATCATGAAGACAAAGGAGGACACCATAAGAAGGGCGGCCATCACGAACATGGACACCATGAGCACCATCATGGCAAGCACGGACACCACGATAAGCACCATCACGACGAAGACCACAAGGGACACAAAGGTCATCACGGTCATGAAGAACACCATCATCATCATCATGATCATGGCAAGAAGGGAGGTCATCACGGCCACAAGGATTGGGGTTTCCATCATGGAAAGCACTGAGTTGCCAAAAATATGCTGTGATATTATTTTATATTTTTGTTACGGGTTTTTGTTAGTTTTTTATAAATTATTGAATAAGCATCGTTACAAAAATGTGCGAATAAAGTTGTTATATTTTTATGAATTTGTTTTTTTGGCCTAAATACCAGCATGTTAGTATAGAAAGTTTGAAGCGAATGCTTTATTAAAATATAAACACTGATCATTACGAAAAAGAGCTTAGTCTAAACCTCTTAACATAATATTTAAAAAAACGATTAGGTTCATAATACTAAAAATTCTAATGTGTCAAAATCTTACAATACTATACTATAACGCAAGAAAAGAAAACCGTTGTAAAAATATTTCAACTGATTAGTCGGTTATTGCAATTTTTGACCACGATTATTAGTGATAAATACATCAAATACAAAAGGAAATGATGAGTCATTAGCCCTTGTTATATGTATGATACAAATAATGCTATGTATATTTATTTTTTAAATTCAAATTTTCTAAGCAATTCTTCTATCTAAAGGTCAGTGTCATAGGTATTATGCATACAGAAGCTCAGGTTTTCTTCCCATTGGGACAGACAGAAACAACAGATCGCCATCTTACGTACTCTGCTCGATCTGTAAAGCAATAACTCTCTATAGCAATAGTTTAGTCAGGACCAGTGGTGGCCCAATGGTAGCAGCCGCGAGTTACTAGTAATTCGTGAGTTCGAACCCAAGCAGGCGCTTTACTTTGTGTAAATTATTTAATCACCACTGCTCTCAAAACGGTGAAGGAAAACATTGTGAGGAAACCGGCATGTCTTAGAACCAAAAATTCGAAGACATGTGACATCTACCAACCCGCACTGGGTGGTTATGACCCACTCCCTCTCACCAAGAGGAGGCCTGTGTCCCAGCAGTGGGAACATTATAGGCTGTTGATGATAGCAATAGTTTATATTTCAACAATATCCAATACCAGTATGTTGATTAAAATATGTATTTACTGCATTAAAATCATTAATACTAGGTAATAAGTTAGAATTTACCTCTTATGTTGTGGTTTCGTGAAATAGTCATTCAATATGATTAATTGAACTTAAAAAAAACGATTAATGATTACAATTCTGTAGTTATACGTCATATTTGTTAAGGTTGCGAAGCACATTTTGATCAATGTAAATATTACAAGAAAACCTACGAAAATTTGTATTGCTCTTGGGCATAGGTATAATTATATAATAAGGCATGATTATATCAATGATTGTCTTACGAAAGATAATATAACGGTAAGATTGATAAAAGAAGCATTTTATACACATACATAAAACTTACACATGAACGCCACCTACTACGATCTTTACATACTCCTTTAGCCTAATTTAAGTTCATACATCTGCTTAAACACACACGTTTGTTGCGAGCACTACGCACCTGACTTTTCTAAAGAACATTACCAATAAGGTCACTATGTTTACTCGTTGAGCGTCTTCGTCCAGCGTTTCCACTCACATTTTGGAGGCACACTTTGGAAACAGGCCTCCAAAGTGTGCCTCCAAAATGTGGTCTAGTGGTTAGCGACCCTGACTGCTATGCCGGAGGTCGTGGGTTCGATTCCCACCCAGGACAAATGTTTGTGTGATGAGCACGATCATTTGTTCTGTGTCTGGGTGTAATTTATCTATAATATGTATGTATTTAGAAATATATAAGTATGTTTATCAGTTGTCTAGTACCCATAACAAAAGCTTTGCTTAGCTTGGGACTAGATGGCGTTGTGTGATAGTTGTGGAATATTATTATTATTATTTGCCCTGAGTCGTCCTTTAGTCATCCTCTGAACATGACGAAACCATTTAAGCATACTCTTTTCAACCATTCACCAACCAACTACCAACTATTAAACCATTTACAACCAACCAACCAACCCATTACACACATACTAAACCATTTCATGTGCATCATTGATTGGTTGATTGATGCTAAGCAAAAAGCTTACGGGAGGACAGAACCATTGATCGAAATTAGAAAAAATAAAATAGACTTGAACTTAAAATCATGAATATACTAGTAGATAATGACTAAATATTTTGATCTCAACTTGAGCATTGTATTTAGTGTCAATATACAATTGCTTGACAATAAAAAAAATAACATACACTACAATTTTATGACACTGAGCAGTTTTGATCCTGTGGGCATATGATTGAGCCAAAATCATATGATGACAAAATATAGAATGAGATGCTTCATGATCTGTTCACAACAAGATTGACTGCTCAGATCTAGTTAACAACATATTTATGTAGTACCCAAAACAGTTATACGACCGACGAGAGACACAAGTCTACCCAGTTTTTGCCACAACACCTTGTCGTACCACTACGGGCGAATAGCCGCCTCTCCATAGACTAACCAGATTTATAAAGATTTTATGAATTTAGATATATTTGTTTTAGATCGCCAAAAATTATATTTTGTGACTGGAATTTAGGTTTGTGTGATGTCAAGTGTCTATTATTTTTTTATTTCTGTATTAATTTGATCAATTACTATTTTATTTGTTTTAAAAACAACAGTCTCTTGTTACTCTTCCTGTCTCAGTCTTTGTGTTTTTGAAACTCTCATATTGTGTCTGTGCTCTATCCTTAACCTAGGTTATCTGTAGGAACGTCGTGGATTGTACATTGATTGACCTCCAATCATTTTGTAATCTTAGATAAAATATATATGTAATGTTCAAATGTTTGTTTTCCCTAACAAAATAAATAAATAAAAATAAAATTATATTGCCCACCATTCAACACAACATGTATTCTAGTTTTTTTTTTCGATGATTACAAGCCTATGTTCTTATTCAGGTGATGGTCTATCTGTGTACCAAACATCCAGATTGGTTTAGGCGATTTAGTACGAAAGCTTAATAAAAACAATCTTTAAATTTATAATATTTGTTAGGATGTAAGATGAAGTTTGTCAGCGACGCAAAGAAATCGGGAAACTGGTTATGGAGGGTAAGTAGTATGGGGCATGTGATGCGGTGGATAAATTGAAATAAAATATGTTGGGAAACGTTATGAGTGCAAATGTGCCACTCTAAGATTAATAGTAGACCTTGGCTGTAGAATAGAAGAAAACCTTTGAACGACTTTGAATTAAGGTATTGAATGAACGATGATAAGGTTATAAAAAAAATGAATATCGGCTGATTGACGTGCAAAGCCAAAGGCTTGATGAGGGAACCCCGACTATAATAGTTCCATCGACACAATTAATAAGTTTTCATTTAATGCACCGGGGGTTATAAAAACTTTCGCACACTTATTTTTACAGTACTTGAGGTCAAATCTGTAACATTTTACTGAACATCAAGATTACTCATGTAGTGAGTTATTATTATTATTATTTTTTTTCATTTCTGATACCTAACAATTTTATAAACATTCTTTTTTAATCGTGGATGAAGGTCTTCCCCATTAACTCCACGTCTTATGTTAAGCATAATCTCAAAAAAAATTGAGATAATCGTTCAAGGCCACTGCCATTTTTTCCTCGGTCTGTTGTGATAGGGCTCCAGTATTGTGAGATACGAGCCCGTGGTCAGGCCGGCAGATACATCCTGTGCAGAACCTTTACGTCTTGCAGCTTCTAGACGTTTTTAGTTTGATTTACTTTTTTTTGATACAATTATTGTATTGTAGTCGTAAGAACTTACTTTCGTTTTTAATGTTCTATTTGATTTTTTGTTATTTTAAATTTTTCACAATATTATTATTATTCTTTAATTGCTTATTTTTTTCATTATTTTAAGGGAATGATTTCATTATTGATATTTATTTGACATTTGCACGTCACAGGGTATAGCAAACATGTCTGTACCTTATAATGTTGTTATCGTCTTGCATGCATGTATTTTCTTGTATGCATGACACATATTACAGCAAAAACATATTATCTCATCTTATCTTGCTAGATGCTGTGCTCCATAGCCTTGAGTCCTTTAATTCTTGATGGACTGGCTTGTTAGTCTAATAGTTAGTGACCCTGAATGCTAAGACTGAGGTCATGGGTTCGATTCCCACCCAGGACAAATGTTTGTGTGATGAGCACAATGATTTGTTCTGTGTTTGGGTGTAATTTATCTATAATATGTATGTATTTAGAAATGTTTAAGTATGTTTATCAGTTGTCTGGTTGCCATAGTACAGGCTCTGCCTAATTTGGGATCAGATAACTTTGTGTTGGTTGTCCGCAGATATTATTATATATTATTATGTCAGTAAAGACAAAGTCTGTGCGCCTAAATACCCTATTAAATTAAATATAATTAGCATGTGTACAATCTGGGCAGTGCAGTGGTGTCCCAATGGTATCAGCCCCAAATTACGAGTTGTAGGTTGTGAGTTTAAACCTAGGCAAGCGCTTTACTTGTGTAGGTATATAATTTCATCACCACAACTCTTAAAACGGTAAAGGAAACATCGTGAGGAAACCGATATATCCTAGAACTGAAAATTCGAAGACATGTGACATCTACCAACCATCACTGGGTCCGAGTGGTAAATTACGGCCCACTCCCTCTCAGAGGGGCCTGTTTCCCAACAAAGGGAACAATATAGGCTAATTATGAATGATGTACCGTGTGGTGCCGGACGTAAAGAACAACACCACCCCATTTCTTCCCGTGGGTGTCGTAAAAGGCGACTAAGGGACTTACTAGAGAATGGGCAGCAGCGTTCTCTATGCATTTTACCACCATACTGCAATCGCCAACCCACCTGCCAAGCGTGGCGATTATGGTAAAGCGCCCAAAATTGGGGGAGGCCTAACTCCAGCAGTGGACGTCTTCCAGCTGAAATGTGATGAATGATGAGAATGTATACTACAAATAACAGGTAATTTGCATTAACGTTGATTAATTAGAACTGTTATAAGATATGTTAAACTAGACTTAATCAGCGATAACTAGGGTTCGGCAAACTTTAAAATTCTGTTAATAGGTAGAATTTTGGAGCGTTTTGATGAGTTAACGCGTGATTTTTCTAACGTCATACCTACTTCATATTGATAAAATGGCCACGAATATGGAGTATAAACTTAAATAGTATAAACGTAAAAATATAACATACTAGCTTCTGCCCGCGACTTTGTCCGCGTCAAATTTTTGCTGCCCTGACCCTTCCCGTCGCGTCGAATTGCCTGCCAGTTTACGTCCATTTTTCATTGCTGCTCCGCACTTTTTGATTGTAGCGTGATGTTATATAGCCTATAGCCTTCCTCAATAAATAGGCTACCCAACACAAAATTATTTTTTCAATTTGGACCAGTAGTTCCTGAGACTACCGCGTTCAACCAAACAAACAAACAAACTCTTCAGCTTTATAACATTATAGTATAGATTTCGTGTGTACTTCTCTATTTACTTTGACATTATAAATAATGCATGTACCTATTTTATTATTTTATATTTCTACGCCAGCAATGGTAGTATGTGTGAAACAATGTTTAATGTAAGATCTTAATGTACCATATACTGAGAAATAAATAAATTGAAATTGAAAAATTGAAATTGAAATACTTTCTACTTTACCTTGGTAGGAAACTTAAACTTGTAAGATGTACTATTTTGTAGCTGTTGCTTATGAGATAAGAATGGGAAAATTTGAAATAGGTATAAATAATTAGTGCACTTTATACGGGTATAAGTGCACCTTAATGAAGATTACAGTATAAAATTAATAGAACAGCAAAATACAACATGAGTATTAAAAAAATTGAGCCTTTTTTTGCAGCATACTTTTTTACTGGCAGATTTTATCAAATGCACTATTTGAAACAACCGATCTTTACATTCACACTCAGAACCCTGCTTCTAATAACATAAAAATATAGTCATATTTAACAATTGATGCAGTTTATATTTTTAACACAATTTATCAGCAAATCAGAAAAGCACGCGAAATACTGAAGACTGTCAAATTAATTTCGCCCCGCGGAAGCCATTTACTCTTGACCCTGAAATGCCGCGACGCTTACACAACGCTTTCCTCATCATCTAACTAAATTAAAACTATAAATAGCTTCAACAATAGAAGATCAATACAGTCAAACTACAATCATGAAACTGTTCGTAACAGTGGCACTCCTGTGCCTGGCAGTGGCCTACGCTCGGGAGTTGGGCGAGGAGGAGAAGGATCTCGTAGCAGCAGCTACTGGCAAGGGAAAGGGTGGCGGCGGTGGTGGCAGCCATCACGAAGAAGGCGGTGGTCATGAGCACCATGCTGACCACCATCATGATCACGGACACAAAGGACACAAAGGCCACAAAGGTCATCACCACCACCACAAAGGCGACCACGGTGACCATGGCAAGCACCACAAAGGAGCGCATCATCACGAAGATGGCGGCCATCACAAAAAGCACTGGGATGAACATGACCATCATGGACACCATCATGAACATGGTCATCACCATAAAGGCGAAAAGCACGGCCACCACAAGCACCACGACAAGGGTGAACACACCGACGGCTACCACAAGAAGTACCACAAGGACGAGTTCCACAAGGACCATCACTTCTACGACGGCGATCATAACGAAGGCAAGCACCACAAACATGGCCATCATCACGGACATCACGAACATAAGGGAGGACACCACAAGAAGGGCGGTCATCACGAACATGGACATCACGAAGGACATCATGGCAAGCACGGACATCATGACAAGCATCATCACGGACATGATGATCATGGACACAAGGGACATCACGGACATGAAGAACATCATCATCATCATCATGATCATGGCAAGAAGGGAGGTCATGGCGACCATAAAGACTGGGGCTTCCATCACGGAAAACATTGATTCTCCAAGACTAGACTGTGATATTGTTATATATTTTTGTTACGAGTTTTTGTTAGTTTTTTATAAATTATTGAATAAGCTACGTTACAAAAATGTGCGAATAAAGTTTTTAAAGCATTACTTTATTGGTTTTCTTTAGCTTTTTTTTTAAATTCTTAAATGATTGGATTATCCTATTTGGCGACATGACCGATGACCTGGTGAAGGCCGCAGGAATACGTTGGATGCGAGAAGCACAGAATAGGTCGAAGTGGCGGTGCTTGGGGGAGGCCTATGTCCAGCAGTGGACGTCTTTCGGCTGAAATGATGATGATGATGATGATCCTATTTGGTAAAATGTTAACTATTAATTTTCAGTGGAATTCCACCAAAACAGAACTATTGGTTGACTCTAGATAAAGAGTACAGTTCATAACACCTGCCACGTGTTTATTCACAAGCAGCAAAAGCTTCATGTATGTACCATTAGAAAATACAATTTAATCTATTTTATTTAATATATTCAAATTCCAAACAAACCTCATTGCAAATTAAAACATAATTAGCATGGAAATTAAACTGGCTCCACGTAATAATGTTCGTAACACGCTGACCGTAATCAATCTTTCCAAAAAGATCACCTGTCCCTTTGGATTAATAAGGGGAATTCGTATGTGGCTCATTTCAAATCCTGGGTAATAGATGACTTGGCGTACGTACTATGGGTAGTTGCTAGCTTAGCTGGATTTGGGGATATTTTTATGGGATAAGACTTTTTGTTTGGCGGGTAATGTCGATTGTTATGACATTATTTAGTAATTTAAGAATTAAACTTTTATTGTACTATTTCTTATGAGCTAGCACTAGTTCCATATCTATAAGAACAGAGTTATTTAATATAATTATATTTATGTTCAGTGACACTTCTATTGTTCCGATGGAATACTACGTGTCGGATATACGATGAAACAGAATATAAGTTTTATCGTTACGACAGCCATAGCCATTCAGTGTCTCAGATGTTGCTAACTGCTATAATGAATCAATAAAATATATGAATAATATACATTTGCTTTTCATAACCAACGACATCGACAGAAAAAAATAGGGGAAATAATAATGGTTCCGAAAAACAAATTAATCTCCAGCAATCTGTGGCCGACTATTATTCTAATTAAACCAGCGTTATAATGAATTACCGGCAAAGAAACCCAAAACATAAACGAAAAGAAATATCCAATTTAACAACAAATGAGAGCATGTTCATGTGTTTGTACTTTTCTTTCTTTCTAAATTGACGTATAGAATACTCCGACAAAATTACTAAGTTACCGACAACAGAGGTTTTGTCAAAATAATCATATTTTACAACTTGCATGAACTGTTTTAATTTCTACATGATGCATAATTGCCTGCATGCTAACGTTTTAACGCCTAAAATAGGTACCGATATTGAAGCATACCCGTGGTAAGTAAAATTCATGATATATGATGCAAGTAAAAGTTATTGTTACAAGTTCATTTTAATATTTTTTATAAGTTTCTGTATAACCACTCAGAATAATATTTTCAGTATAATGTTACAATTAAAATAGCACCACATTCTATGAAATATGAAAGATAATTTATGAATTAATAGCAGGCAAGTAAAAATAAAAATTACAAAGCTTAGTTTTCAGTAGAACGTAATTTATGCTGCTAGAAAAGTATTATAGCAATAAACAGTCATGTTTATTTTTCAAAGATTTCAGTATCTAATTCGGTCGTTTCCTCATTTTTATTTGGACATAAAAACTTTTTTACAAAAAAAAACAACCGACTTCCTTAAAAACACTACAAAGTGAAAAATAACTTTAATTTCGGTAGTCGGTGTCTTAGGATCTGTATTTATGGTTTTTTGCCACCGACTTCCGAAATTAAAGTTATTTTTCACTTTGTAGTGTTTTTAAGGAAGTCGGTTGTTTTTTTTTGTAAAAAAGTTTTTATTTTTAAATTTTTAGTTGTGGTATTCACCCTGCACTAATTCCAAACAAACAATGCATATTTATACGATAGCAGAACTCGCGGTTGATTTCCTGTCATTTTTTAAAGAGTTCCGGTGTCTGTGTCCCGAACTCATCATCAGATCTATATGAAAATTATATGGGACCATTTCGGAATAAACCCCTTTCGAACAAAAAAAGAATTTTGCTAATCCATCTATATATGACGGAGTTATGCCCGAACATACATAAAAAAAAAAACCAACCATGGCCAGGCCAAAATGATTAAGGCTGCATTTTTTTTATTAAGCAGACAGTAGAGTGGGTAAGAGCCCACTCTAGTGTCTGCTGAGGAATCAATTCTCGATGTCAACGAGTATGTCTATCTAGGACAAGATATCTTCTAACTCCTGATCGATAAGGAGTTGTACCTTCCATCATCAGCTCAACGGAATATAAGAATACAAGTAACGGTCTAAACGTGCCTATAATATTCAAAGAATTATCCCCTAACCTTCTAACCTTTCACTGTAAGTTCCTATATGTACTGTTCACCGATGAGGAGTTCCATGCGGTATCTTCGAAGATAATTAGTTCACCACGGATGGATAGATAGAACCAGCAATTATTTTTGATCTTTAGTACAATATCCAAATCACATTACGTGTACTGTTTGCTTTTGAGGAGTTCCTTCGTTTATCTCCCAAAGTATACATCAAATCTTCACAAAATTAATATGGGACCACCTCAGGAGTATATCCTTACGAATAAAAAAAGAATTTTCAAAATCGGTTGACAATTGGCGGAGAAATCGGTGAACATACATAAAAAAAAAAAAAAAAAAAAAATACATACAGACGAACATATAACCTCCTCCTTTTTTTGAAGTCGGTTAAAAAGTAGTCGGAAAGTTAGTATTTTAGGCAGTAGATTTCATATTTTGTGTAAGGACAATTCTTCATTTTTTTTGTCGGAGCGTTTACCCAAAAAAATAGGCTACGTAGAAATGGGGAATGTTTCATTTGATGCATATTACGTCAAGGATCCGAAACTATCTTATTTTATTTTTTAAGTCGCATTTACTAGGTGTATATTAGCTTATAATATTTCCACTATTTGGTCACAGACCTCCTGTCTATGAGAGGGAGTGGGCTATAATCTACCACGCGAGCCTAGTGCGGGTTGGTAGAAAGGAGATGTTTCATTTTCGGCCATCAGATGTAAATTTATCAAAAAGAGGAAAAAATACCACAAATTAGGGAAAAATATTCTGTAGTTAATTTGCGCCTGATTTGTTGTGTACAAAAAATAATAGTTTTTCAATTATTGCCATGTTTTATTCAACATGACGTCTCGTTTGCTTGCAGACTTCGTTCGTTCTGAAATCATGTCTCATCAAATCAATGTTAAGTAGAAAATAATAAAAAAACGTGTGTTTTCTTGTAGTGTTAAAAATAAATTACTATTATTCTCTTATAAATATTTTTGAGTAAACATAATTAAGTGTGACCATTTCATCTTTACAAAAATCTTTAGTCTCCATTCTTGAAGTGTGTTTCTAAACGAATTCAAAATAACCACTTGCTAACTCTTAGGACAAACGTCAAACATTTTTAATTTTTATTTTGTACATAAAAACCATTTGATATCATGAAAAAAATGTTACTTTATTCTATTCATGAGTAATTTACCCAGCTTCGCTAAACCGTACACGTTATGGCCGGAGCCCCATATAAAAATGAAACATCTCCTTTCATGTCTTCTAATTTTTGGTTCTAGAATGTGTTTTGTCATGATGTTTTTCTTCCCCGTTTTGAGAGCAGTAGGGATGAAATAATTTAACACAAAATATACCGCCTGTCTAGTTTCGAACCCACGACCTAAAACTCGTAAACCAAGTTGAGATCACTGAGCCACCACTGCTCGGTACGGGCAGCAATCTCTCTTTAACACAGCTTGTAGTATTTTTATGACTTGTATTTTGCTTGATGAAGCGCACGTAATCCTATTTACATGCCTGCCAGGATCAGGAGATCTATCCGAAAGAGGTACCGTGCCCTGGCATATGGGTAACTGAAGGAGCACGGGTGGGTTTTAGTCAGTAAAAGTTTGACACGCCCTCCGGAGACGTCATTTGATGATTTGGGAACCCACAAAAAAAAATCTTCTTACATTATAAACTAGCTTCTACCCGTGACTTTTCCTCGTGAAATTTCTTGTTCCCTCGACCCACCTCATCGCATCACATCGTCTGCCCTTGCCGAAACTTGGTTTTCGCTTAGCGTTCTTTCTTAGTTTTTGTCTTAGTTTTTTTTCTCGGCTTTCAAGAGTCCCAGCAGATGTTAAATAGCTTGTCTTCCTCAAAAATGTGGTTATCAAATGCAGAAATTCGAGATCAAGAATTATCCAAATTCGATTGGGAGTTTCAGAGATTAGTTCATTTGAACAAAAAAATTCTTCAGCTTTATTATAATATAATACTAGCTTTTTCCAGTGGTTTCGCCCGCTTATTATACTTATAAACCTCCCTCTTGATTCACTCTGTCTTTTGGTGAAAACCGTATTAAATCCTTTGCGTAGTTTAAAAGATCTAAGCATGTTTAAGAAGATTATCTAGAAATTGAAACCCACGCCATCTATTAGGAATTCATAGAACTAACCAATGAACAAACACATTTTCCTATAAAAACATTTAATTTGCAAATATTGAGACCAGTCATTGAGATAAAAACTATCCCATTTTTAAGTTGGATCAAATTGCACATGGTGTGCAAATTTTATTAAAATCGGTTAAGTAGTTTAGAACTCCATCTGAATATAAGGTAAGATGTGAATGTATGTATGTATTGATCCTTGCTACTTAATCACACAAAACGGCCGAACGGTTTAAAGCTGGAATTAGCGCATAGTATACTTTTCATCCCAGTAGATTGTTCCATTGGATAATTTCCAAACTCCACACAGGCGAGGCCGCTGGAATAAGCTAGTCAGAAAATATTTCATTTAAATATCTGATATAACTAACACTACCACTGGTAAACTAACCTATCTTGCAATAGATAAGCATTATTCACTTAAAGCTTTGTTATCTCCTCTCAATATTCACTAAGTAACTTACAACTAATTACCTTAAGAGTCGATCCAATAATTCGCTCTTTATCCAATTACTCGATGTCTACTAACAAGATCCTAAGAAAATAGATTGGAACAAAATTGACAGAGGCCCAAGTAAGGGCTCCGAGCTAAAATAACGTTGCAGACAAGCCGTAGATTACAATACAATACGTTTAAATACATATTAGATTATTCTAGACCTCCCCCTATTTGGGTTATGGTACCAATTTGAATGAGCGGATAAAGCGTTTGGATTTTTATACTAGTTTATATTTTTAAATGCAATACTCATAAATGCGGGATACTTCAAGGCTTAGTACTCGGTCCCTTATATTGAGTAATGATAACATTATTTTTGTAATTTATAAAGCAGAGCAAACAAAACACTGTGTGTGGTTTCAGTAAACAAAATTAAACAGTATCTTTATCTAACACTCCAGAAATTTATA
Organism: Aporophyla nigra; assembly: GCA_947507805.1. Lineage (NCBI taxonomy): Eukaryota > Metazoa > Arthropoda > Insecta > Lepidoptera > Noctuidae > Aporophyla > Aporophyla nigra. Next base: position 20,002,711 of record OX382301.1, on the reverse strand, counting down.
TCTAGTGCAAATATAAGCTAGTAGCTTTTGCCAGTATTTTTACCCGCGTAGAGGTCTATTACCCTGATAAAAATATCTTCTTTTTTTTAAATCCAAGTTACTTATTATAAATCTATGTGCAAAACTTGATCGAAATCTGTAAAGCTATTTTTGAGTGTTTAGTAACAAACATACTAACGTTCATATTTATGGTATTTTAGATGAAATCAGTAAAGTTGTCACAATTCACTTACCTTCCGTAAATACCTTAATTTCTACGCTCTCAATTTTTTTTCTTCCCAAATTCCCCAAAATCCCCGCTGCAACTTACAACCCACCTTCAAACTAATATAGCGAAGTCTGCCACCAAGTTCACCCATTTGCCGGCAGTAACTGCTAATGTTTGACCCTAACTCTGGTGACGCAGTGCAAACTTCAGCGATGTTGTAAGTATATTTAATTGCACAGAAATCACAGCACAAATCAAGATGTAAGCTTGGAATAAGGTTTTGTTTTATGTAAGCCTTTTTGAAATTTGGTGGATTACCGAATTTCTTTTCTAATCGACGTCGTAACTTGCTAAACGACCTACGAAAAGTTTATAGAATTCTGTCTTAACAAAATAAATATAGAATTATTTTATACGTTGTAGTGTTTTTAGGCAGACGTCCTTTCGTTTTTTTTTCCTTTTTTTGTCCTTTTTAGGGTTCCGTTGCCAAATGGCAAAAAACGGAACCCTTATAGATTCGTCATGTCTGTCTGTCTGTCTCTCTGTCCGAGTATGTCACAGCCATTTTTTTCCGAAACTATAAGAGCTATGCTGTTGAAACTTGGTAAGTAGATGTATTATGTGAACCGTATTAAGATTTTCACACAAAAATAGAAAAAAAATAATAATATTTGGGGTTCCCCATACATAGAACGGAAACTCAAAAAAAATTTTTTCATCATACCCATTTGTGTGGGGTATTTATGGATAGGTCTTTGAAAATGATATTGAGGTTTCTAATATCATTTTTTTCTAAACTGAATAGTTTGCGCGAGAGACACTTCCAAAGTGGTAAAATGTGTCCCCCCCCCCCCCCCCCCCCGTAACTTCTAAAATAAGGGAATGATAAAACTAAAAAAAATATATGATGTACATTACCATGTAAACTACAAACGAAAATTGGTTTGAACGAGATCTAGTAAGTAGTTTTACGTCATAAATCGTAAACCACAATTTACCTTTCATTCAGTCAACTCAAATATAAAAAAAATAAATAAAAAAAAAATCATAAACATAAATCTTATGCACAAACCGTGAATACCTGCAGGTTTGTACGGAACCCTCTGTGCGCGAGTCCGACTCGCACTTGGCCAGTTTTTTTTGTTGTAAATTCTCTCACAAATTCTTGCTACACGTAGTGTTATTAAGACATGAAAAAGAGAAGAAGCATAAAAAATACGAATTACATATTGAAGCTAAATCAAACACCATTTACACGAACTTGGCCGCCGTCTAATCAAAATTATTGAAGAAATAATAGGTTGGGGAAAAAGTTTCTTCGCATTTTTTAAGAAAATTCAAAACATTTTTTAATAAAGTTTATTTACATTTAACTAAAGTATGTAGGTACCATTTTGGTCGATAACTTTTTGCCATCTTGTAGGTAGGGACATGATCCCATTGCTATAGAAATTTTGGGACTTCTGGTCAAAATACCGCGACAAGTGGTATTGGTAGTCCTCTCGTGATGTTAACCTGACACTGCCTAAAGAATTCTGAAGAGACCGAAACAGGTGGAAATCTGAAGGTGCAAGGTCAGGACTATACGGTGGATGCATTAACACCTTCCAGCCAAACTCTCTTAATTTTTGTTGGGTGGCTAAAGATGTGTGAGGTCTAGCGTTATCATGATGAAAAACCACACCCCTTCTGTTGATTAATTCCGGCCGCTTTCTCTCAACTTCTTGCTTTAATCTCATCAGTTGTTCGCAGTAGAGTTCAGAATCGATGGTCCTGCCTGGTGGTAACAGCTTATAATGAATAATGCCCTTCCAATCCCACCACACACACAGCATCACCTTGTTGCGAGTTAACCCGGGTTTCGCCACAGTCTGTGAAGCCTGACCGGCCTTTGACCACGACCTTTTTCGCACGTTCTTGTCATACGTGATCCACTTTTCATCACCAGTTATCAGCTTCTTCAAAAATGGTTTGGTTTCATTACGTCGTAATAAAAAATCACAAATGAGTACACGGTTCATTAGGTTTCTTTCAGTGAGCTCGTGAGGTACCCAAATGTCGAGCTTTTTTGTGTACCCAGTTTTTAGCAAATGCGCCAAAATTGTTTTGTGGTCAATTTCCAGTTCTTCAGCTACGTAGTAACTACTGGTATGCCGATCTTGCTCCACTTTTTCAAAAATGGCATCTATTTTATCCGTAATAGGGCGACCAGAGCGACGTGCATCTTTGACATCAAAATTTCCGGATTGAAAACGCTTAAACCAAATTTGTGCTACTCTCACAGACACTACACTAGGTCCATAAACATCGCAAATTTTTTTCGCGGCTTTCGTTGCATTTTTACCTTGTTTGTAGTAAAATTTTAAAATGTATCGAATTTCTTCATTAGATTCACTCATCTTGACGGTACGAAAAACAAATGAAAATCACACATTTTCCTAATTCGAATTTGGAATTATGTTCTTTAAAATTTAAACTTTCAATGATACCAAAACCAGCCAGATACAAATAGTATAGCCAAAGAGATTGTATTACAAGTTCATACATACTGTAATGCGAAAAGACTTTTTCCCCAACCTAATAATACCTTAAAAAATTAGAACCTCACTTTTAACATTTCTCTTAAACTATAGAATTCAGAGCTTTGAAATAAAAACACGTTATAGCAAAAAATATATATACATTAATACAGTTAAGTTTGTAGCGTAGAACAATATAAAACCCAAAAATTGCCATTTTAAATTAATGGCAAAAAACTCGATCAATATTTATAGGTACATATGTTTTTCGCCTTATTTACATTTTAATAACTGTTACATCTTCGAGCCGGTTTGGCATACTGAAGACGAGGTTTTTGGAGACGATGTTGGGGAATATTCTCTAAGGCAAAAGGCTTTAGAGCCCTAGGGCGGTCTGCGGCTGCTGACTGTAGGTCGACGTGGTGAATAATTATATATAGTCGAGCATACAAAACAATATATTAAATCGGATTGAGAATCTTCTCCTTTTTATAGGCGGTTATAAAGAATGGCGGGTGTTGCTAAGAAAATAATCACAAAATAACCATACCTATTTACTTACGTAGGAGGGGCTTGTGGCTAAGTTACAACAGCTGCACGGGTCGATCGTTCAGCTTAAGCTACACTTGCCGCGGTTGATCCGTAGATGGGTGACCATCTTTAAAAGACCCTTCCATCCCTCAAAATGCACGTTAAGCCGTTGGTCCTGGCTGTCTTTCGTAGATCTTATACAGTAGTTACGGGTCGTCAGAAGCCCGAAAATTTGACGACCAGTCTTACCAAGGGGTATCGTAAAAAGAAAGAAAGAAAGAAAGAAAGCATTTATTTGTCAGAATATTGTACAAAGTTGTTATGTGGATTATTACGTTCCAAATATTCTGCCGTTTCCGGCGTACAAATATGGTTTTGGAATTATGGGTAATCATTACATTGAAATTTAGTTATTAATCATTAAAATTATGGGTCATCATTACATTAAGATTTAGTTATTAATCATTAGAATTTATTTAAATTACGAAACATTTTTTATGTAAAAGATATTAATTATATGTCAAATTTGCATGAATTCAATGAGATAAAATATGATTTTTACAGAATAATGTCAAATCTTTAGGTAAATTTTTCATTCATAAAATCTTCAGTCGAGTAATAACATTTGCTTAAGAGAAAGTTAAATAATTTACATTTAAATGTTCTGAGACTGAGAGTTTTAAAGCCATCAGGTAATTTGTTATAAACAGTAATGGACATGCAGTACACATTATTAGAAAATAATTTAATTCTACGCCTAGTAACATGAAGCATATGCACTTTGCGGCTGGGTCTGGATACAACATCATTATACAAATCAAATTCATGTCTATTTCGGTGTATAAAGATATAGATTTCAAAAATGTATAGTGCTGAAATTGGCAATATTTTAAGTTTCTTAAATAGTGGAACACAACTGTCCAGTGGGTGAGCTCCGTATTACCCAGTAACTGGGTTGTGGAGGTCGCTCCATGTAAAATACTAGTACTCAGTTGCATCCGGTTAGACTGGAAGCCGACCCCAACGTAGTTGGGAAAAGGCTGGGCAGATCATGATGAGGTACTTACGTAGCAAGAAGATCAGAGGTGCCTGATGCCGTCCTCAGTCAAAATCAAAGTTAAATGGTGTTCCTGCAGACCCCTGAAGCGGCATCTACATTGGCCAATGCGAACTACGAATCAAACCAACGTCACGCAGAACCTGCATCGCGCTAGAAGAGTTTACAGCGTAACTAGCATATACACCGTGACATTTTAATCTTCTTACAATGGCAGCCCACTTCATGTATCCAATGACTACTAAACATGAGAAAAAAAATGAACAATAAAAAATAAAAAAAATCATTATAGTATTAATACATAATATTTTGTCTCATGGAAAATGGAGATGGAGTGATCTAGTCGACTCGTGCGCTGGGTAGGTATGTATGTTCTCTACCATATGATGCGTAAACATTATTAACAGTATGTTTCATATTTGTAATGCATAATTTATTTTTCTTAGTACGTATTTTCTTAAGTGTCAACAATTTTTTGTCGAATATATTGAGTGGACGACCTTTGTAAGACGACTAAAATGTCACGGTGTATACAAAGTCCCGACATCAATCGTCAATCAGGTGTCCTTTTCTACGGTGGTTGAATGAACTTTACGTCCTGTTCATCAAACCTAATACAAGTGGAGATTAATTTAAGTCGTCACCCTAATAGAATTTCAATCCACATAGATTTCATTTGGACACAGTAAATTCCTTTGTGACATACGCAAATCGGGATAGTACGTGAAATGCTGAAGACTGTCATATTACACTCGGCTCGCGAACCCATTTATACGCTACGCAATGCAAGTCATAAGCGTTAGCGAAAATATCAGTCAGATTGGTTGCAAACTGTGAATCACTTACAATGGAACATTGCTGTCGCTGTAATTACTCATATTGATTTCTACGTTATAAATTTAAATTTTTAAAAACCCCTGACCAAAACAAAATCCCCTAAAAAGTAAAGAAAATACAAGTATTGGCCCTTTAAGTTAATTAAGTAAAGGATCGTCTTATCGTAGCGGCTAAACTGATTTTGATAAAATAACATAACATAACATAACATCACGACTTGTTTCCACGGAGAATTGGGCAAAGGTGTACCTATAGTACACCCACATTTCGTCAGTTATTAAGTCCCATGTAATAGGGAATGAGCTTATTGCCATAAAATAAGTCTAAGAACTATGACTAGAAAGCCTACTTTTAAATCAAATCACAACCAAATCGGTTCACTCGTTTAAGGGCTTCGGTGCCACAGACAAACACACATAGCGGTCAAAGTTATAACACCCCTCCTTTTGCGTCGGGGGTTAGAGACAATATTTAACCTTTACAATTCAACTCTGTGGCACCTAGTACTAACGTGCTATGATCTATAGTACTGTCGAATACCTGCACAGGCAAGTATAAGTAGTCGTTTTATATGAAAAATTTAATGTATGACAGTGTCATATATCACCTAGATAATAACTTAAACCAGTTCAAAGCCTTGCTTTGCCTCCCGTGACATACTATATAGTTTTTGGTTTAATTGCGTCACCGTCCTAAAAACACAAGGCTGAACATAGCGTAATCATAGACACACAATCTATTTGTCATTTTTTATTCTTAAGTATTTTTGTATCTCTGATCGTAGTTGTGAACATAGCATATTTTTTTAAACTTAACTTAACCTTAGTAATGAACAAATAAATAACATAACATCATGACTTATTTCCCCGACGAATTGGGCAGAGGTGCATCTAATAGTGTAACCATATTTCACCGGTAATGTAACAGGGGGCGAGTCTATAGCCATCAATAATTAAACATAGAAAGAAAAATAGCATGTAGAAAATAAAATTGCTGTGTCAATTTTTAACGTAATAAACGTTAAACTTGGACCACAATAATCTAAAGCCTGATCCATGGTACGCACGGTGTCATAGTAACGTGAAGCGTCGTTCAGGCGTATCCTTTGAGCGCGTTCACTTTGCTCATTGGTACGTCACTTTAATGTCAACTGCAACTGCGAATATGCATGTACAGACACCAGCATATCAAACTGCTACGATCTGTCGATTTTTTTTAATGGATTTCAACTTTATCGCAAAAGCATTAGGTTCAAAGTTGATTGGGAGAATTTGACGGTTTCGGGTAGCTTGATGTGCTGGCGCTGTACATATTCTGTCGTATAATATTGTTCGGAATGTGCCGTGTTTGATGCATGGAGTAACGGATTGTGCAATCTGTTAGATGGGATTAAAAATATTTCCGTTATCAAAGGTAAAGGAAATATTTTCATTTCATTCATTCCTTTTTATGGAATAAACTTTTAAAATTTCTTGTTGATGGGAAACGCCACGGTAGCCCGCGAAATTCAAATTGGGTTACGTTTTGTTTTGCCATTTACAGGTCAGCGTTAGGCTTTTTGTTGAACAAAATATTTTTCGCGGCCGAAACAAGTATCCTCATCACCATCATCATTTCAGCCATAAGACGTCCACTGCTGGGCATAGGCCTCCCCCAGTTTGGGCGGAATAAGCGCTACGGATGACAGGCAGGTTGGCCACTAGCTATAGACAAATTTAATCTTGATAAAAATGTGGTTTCTTCTTTTAATTTTTTCATGAAAACATCCAAATCGAAATAGCCGTATTGAGAATATACTCTAATTTTCTTGGTCAATTTACGGAAAGGAAAGTTAATGTTCTAACACTAATTAAATCGGTATAGGTTACAGACAGTTGTTGGAATCCAATAGAGTTAAGTGGCCAGAACTGCACCACTAGTTAACTACTTTTCCGATATTTGTTCCTATTGCTGTTCTACGCGTATTAGTCGAAACACTTTTGGAGTATTCGCGTTAAGTACTACGTTTTAGGTCTAGCCTCGCGTAAGTATAATAAGCCTAAAATTACTTCATTGTTGGGACTCAGGCCTCCACTCTCTGTGAGAGACTGGGCCATAGTCCACCACGTGGGCCCAGCGCCGGTTGGAAGATATCACATCTGTTTGAATTTTTGTTTCTGGGACATGATGGTTTCCTCACGATGTTTTTTCTTCACTGTTTTAAGAGCAGCGGTTATGATGTTAATCAATTATAGAACGTATAGCGCATGTCTAGGTTCGAACGTGCGATCTACTCGTAAGTCGCGGCCAACACTAGTGGGCCACCACTGCACTGCTCTCTTGGTCTCAAAGTAAAAACCAGTTGGTAAAATAATTATGTTTAGTTATATGTATAGTTTATTTATTTATATATATATTGTACACCAGAAAATACATAACAACAAGAACATTTAACACAAAAAAAAACATACAATGGGCGGCCTTATCGCTTTCTGCGATCTCTTCCAGGCAACCTTGGAATGGACAGTGATTGCGAGTGAGTGTTATGAGTTTATGAGATATTATAATAAAATTACCTACCTATTTTTACTGATTTTGATTTTTCAAGGTCTTTATAGCGTTAGTAGTACTAACGTTGTGACAATGGTGTTTACCAATGATCTTAATCTAATCTATACACAAATTGTGATTAATTTTGTTACATAGCCTATATTTTGCCTTTACAAACATTAAAACATGTTTTTATGATCTCATTTTATTCTGGATCTAAAACTTTATTACTAAACTTGTTGTTGTTTACCACCTCGGTATGTCGTCTAATTTGAATGGATCCAACATATAAACTAGACATTCCTTTGCTCGATCATCATGTTATATGGCTTGAGTTTCAAAGCATATTAGCAACAGTATCAAATCAAACTACAGCAACAGGAATACTTCGATGTCTAGCCAGCTGCATTACAGAAAGCCCAGGGAGTTGGAATACAAATCGCTTTAGTTATAAAACTGTAAGTCTTATGCACATTCCGGAGTCTCCGATGTACTGTTTAACGAACAGAGTCGGTAATCGTTTTGATAACTTTAGCCTGTAAATAATTTAGTTTATTTTTGTTTTATTTAACAAAATTATGGGGGGGGGGTGGTGCCGTGTGATGCCGGACGTAAAGAATAACACCACCCCATTTCTTCCTGTGGGTGTCGTAAAAGGCGACTAAAGGACTTACTAGAGAATGGGCAGCAGCGTTCTCTATGTATTTTACCACCATACTGCGATCGCCAACCCGCCTGCCAAGCGTGGCGGTTATGGCAAAGCCCCCCTAATTGGGGGAGGCCTAAGTCCAGCAGAGGACGTCTTACGGCTGAAATGATGAACAAAATTACACTATATTATTTACAATATATTATTTAAAAGTGTCGATGAGCGATTCGGGCGACTGAATTTCGATACATAAGCCAAACAGTCATGGTACGATGAAAAATACGTACTCATCATCATTTCAGTAAAAAAACGTCCACTGCTAGATATAGGCCTCTCCCAGTTAGCGCCACTTCGACCGGTTCTGTGCTTCTCGCATCCAGCGGATTCTTGCGGCCTTCACCAGGTCATCGGTCCATCTTGGGGGACGCCTTTCAACACTATGTCTTCCGCGTATTTCCATTCTGTACAAGGCCAAAACGCAACCATAGGAATCTGCTCGCGTATATTTTGTAATGCATTTTTTAAACTTGTGATTACAATGTATACACGAATTTTGCGTACTACTTGTATATAGTTTGTAACGTTGACGCGCACGTGCATCTTTCCAATTTATACAAGGCCAGAATGCCACCATAGGAATTTGGTAGGACTTCTGATTGCCGGGCTTCGATTTAAGGGGTGTTACGGGAGGAGGGGGGAGGTGTATAGCCTCTCCTGTGAAGGAAAAGATTCGAACCCCCCCCCCATTTTTGAGAAATTTGTTTGTTAATATTCTAACCTAACTTTCGAATTTTCGTGTATCGATATCGATTTAAAGGCCGGAAGAGGTGTGGGGTTGACGAATAAAATGAAGGGGAAGTAGCAACGCTCGACAGGACACTTTGCTGACAGAGCTCAGAGCTCAACGCGACAGAATCAAGGCGTTTCCATAGGAGGTCACAGTTTTAACTTAACCTAACCTCCCCAAACCATATCGTTTCTGGCACTCGCCGGCCGCTGCCGCGGCACCGCTCGCTTCGCTCGCTCGGCTCGTGCGTAGGAGGTCGCAGTTTTAACCTAACCTAACCTAAACTCCCCAAACCATGTCGTTTCTGACACTCACCGGCCGCTCGTCTATACCTACAGGTTTAGTTTGCATGCGGAGTAGCAATGTAAATTATGGAACAATTTGGTTACTTTGGCCACTACAAAGTATACACGAGTATTTGCGTACTACTCTTGTATAGATTGGAAGACCTTGATTAAAAAGTGATTTCCAATCTATACGCGACTAGTTTCACACCCTTGCGTTCTAGCCTTGTACATATTGGAAATACGCATGTCTTCCAGTACGCGGTCGCCTCTCTAAAACTTTCCGGCCCAGACTTTCGGGCTTCTGACGACATGGAACGAATGTCAGAGATCCACGAATAAGTCGGGACCAACGGCTTAACGTGCTTTCAGAGGCACGGAAGGGTCTTGGTATGTAAAGATGATCACTCATGCTAGTACCAACCCCAGCAAGCGCAGCTTAACCTAATCGATCGACCCGTGTGGTTATTACTTAGATACAAGCCTACAAGCATAAAAACATTTTTCAAAAAATAAGAACCGACTTCCTTAAAAAAAACACTACAAAGTGAAAAATAACTTTCATTTCAGAAGTCGGTGTCTTAGGATCTGTGTTTAAGGTTTTTTTGCCACCGACTTCCGAAATTAAAGTTATTTTTCACTTTGTAAACTACAAACTACACTTCTTCTACACTTTTTTAAGGAAGTCGGTTGTTATTTTTTTTGTAAAAAGTTTTTATTATTAACTTTTTACTTATGGCATGTACCCCGCACCAATCTAATCGCGTTATTCGTTCATTTATCGCGCAAATACTTAATGTAAATATAAGACTTATATGGTTGTCACATTGATCCAGTTGTCAAAATGGAAACAAATTTTTCACTAGAACCAAAAAAAAAATGAGACCACACGGGTAAGCACCAGCTTTCAAAAAAAAAAGAATCATCCAAATAGGTTCACCCAGTCAAAAGTTGAGGTTACAAACATAAAACAAAAATACGGTCGAATTGATAACCTCCTCATTTTTTGAACTCGGTTAAAAATTGTAAAACGTCCAAAATACAATAAATTTTATCTTTTACATAATCCAGATCTAAAATATGAATAACATACTAACGTTCAACGCTACCCACAAATAAGAGCAGTTGTTATGTGGTTTAACTGTGGTCAGTCACAGTTAAACCACAGTTAACGATGGCCGAGTTACAATGATTTTGAACCGTTGCGTTTAGATACAAAGGTCATTGGAAATAGTGCGTTTAATTCGACGTTTACGTTCAAATGGTTAGTTACGAGCGAGGCAGTAAAATTGACTATTACATATTGTTAGGTAACGGGGCAATGACTTTTAGATCAATGGTGTGTAATGTAACGTTTTTATGCGAATAAATTGTGATATCGAAGAAAAGGTTTAGTGACATGATTAACTTAAAAAACTATACGGGTTACTGGTCGATTCCACAAAATTAAACAGTATTGAGTCTATTAGGGTTCCGTTGCCATATGGCAAAAAACGGAACCCTTATAGATTCGTCATGTCTGTCTGTCTGTCTGTCCGTCCGAGTATGTCACAGCCACTTTTTTCCGAAACTATAAGAGCTATGCTGTTGAAACTTGGTTAGTAGATGTATTCTGTGAACCGCATTAAGATTTTTACACAAAAATAGAAAAAAAAAACAATAATATTTGGGGTTCCCGATACATAGAACTGAAACTCAAAAATTTTTTTTTCATCAAACCCATGCGTGTGGGGTATCTATGGATAGGTCTTCAAAAATGATATTGAGGTTTCTAATATCATTTTTTTCTAAACTGAATAGTTTGCGCGAGAGACACTTCCAAAGTGGTAAAATGTGTCCCCCCCCCCCCCGTAACTTCTAAAAAAAGGGAATGATAAAACTAAAAAAAAATATGTGATGTACTTTACCATGTAAACTTCCACCGAAAATTGGTTTGAACGAGATCTAGTAAGTAGTTTTTTTTTAATACGTCATAAATCGTATACCACAGTTTACCTTTCATTCAGTCAACTCAAATATAAAAATTAAAAAAAAAACTTTTAATTTCATAAACATAAACCTCATGCATAAACCATGAATACCTGCAGGTTTGTACGGAACCCTCGGTGCGCGAGTCCGACTCGCACTTGGCCAGTTTTTTTTTTTTGATGAGAAATCATCAAATGACTTCTCCCGCACTAGAGTGGAGCCGGCCTTTTGGCTAAGATCAAAGTGTTTTTTTAGTTTTCACCTGTTCTTTTCAGCTGAATATGCTTGTAGGCTTGCCGTTGTAGGTCCGTGGATGAATGACTACAACCGAGATACTGGGTAATATGGGTAAACCTCTAATTTAGACTGGACTTTATGGGTTTCTGACGACCTCTTAACTGAACTGAACTGTTAAAGATCCATGAATGAAGTCGGTACCAACGGATTAACGTGCTTTTCAAGGCACGGGGTAGTTTCAGTATGTCAAGATGGTCACCCACCCACAGACCAACAGTTCAATCGTAGCTTAAACTGATCAATCTATCCATTAGGCTGTTTTTACTTAGCCAGTAGCCTCTCCAAGACAAAGCCTACAGTATACTGATGATTTATAAAATTCTACAAAATATAATCATCTTACAATACTTTGGTCATCCACCAAAATTAACCTCAAATCTTCAGAAATTCTAACCATCACAACGTGAATCATGGAGAATCGTCTCAAAAATGCCCCATCAAGCTACAGTCATAAATCGCCCGTGTGCGGAAAGCACCATCTAAGTTTACCCAACTTAGCCCTCGAGGGCATTGTATAACTTAATGGAAGTAACTTAGAAGATAAAGGTATATCTGGTGGGGAGGGGTATTATTATTAGGATGCATGAAAATACGGAGGAAATACACTAACTTAAACTGACAATTTGGATATTTTCTGATTGTAGATTATTTGGCAGAGTGACTGGAATCGATGTAATTCTTAAGCCATCATTTATGACACATAAAATCAACCCACATCATCATCATCTGCATAGCCATTTATCAACAATTTTAAAGTCAGCTTTCAATTTAATATCTATATAGGTACCTACTAGGGGTGTTCAAAAAGTAGTGAGAATGACGTAGTAATGGGGGGTACTTGGTTTTTTTTTTGTCACGGAAAGATTAGGTCTATGTCATAATACCCTCAAATAAATCTTTCTATCTTGTCTGTGTCAGTTGTAGTTGTGTTTGTGGCATGTCGATAACTCTCGCTAAAAATGGATAAAATTGAAATCCGTGCGGTGATAAAATACTTTTGTTTGAAAATTTTTAGTACGGAACAAATTTTTAAAGATTATGTGCCTCTCAAAGGCACAAAATTTGAAGATGACGAAGAAGTGCAGGCCGCCGTAAACGATTTTTAAGTACTCAAGATGAAGATTTAAAAAAAAAAGGGAATTTTGGCTCTAGTTAAACGATTTGCTTAATGTATTGACCTAAAGGGTGATTACGTCGAAAACTAAAATAATATTAAATAAATTCATTTTCTAACATAGCTATTCTCATTACTTTTTGAACGCCCTAGTATCTTAGGATAACCAACACAACGTTATCTGATCCCAAACTAGGCAGAGCCTGTACTATGGCAACCAGACAACTGATAAATATACTTATATATTTCTAAATACATACATATTATAGATAAATTACACCATAATGATTGAGCTCATCACACAAAGATTTGTCCTGGGTGGGAATCGAACCCACGACCTCAGTCTTAGCAGTCAGGGTCACTAACCACTAGACTAACAGGCCAGTCTAATTTAAAAGGATGCAGCTGAATATCAGTATTTTATATGAAGTGATTGCTGTGACCTCCACATGCCTGTGACTTTGTAATACAATACCCTTTCGTAAGTCTGATTATCTGACTTTAAGGCTTCTGACGACCTGTAACGACTGTCTCAGATCCACACATGACAGCAGAACCAACTGTTTAACATGCTTTCTGAATCACGGAGGAGTTCTGGAGTGTAAAGATGGTTACCTACCCACGGTAAAACTGCGGCAGTTATAGATTAATCTGATCAATCGCCCCGTGTGGCTATTATAACTTAGCTACAAGCCCCTTAAATCAACCCATACTGCCTTATTTTTGCCAAAAAACTCCCTGTACAAATTTAAAATACTTATTCCGATTAAACGACACCACTTTTTAATGCCACGATAAGACCCATCCTCAATATTCGCAGGTATCAATCATCTTCGTCAAATACGTGCTTACACGTAATCAATGAAACAAAGTGCACTTTACAGAATACGTGCCACCTGTGGAGAGCGAGGGATATCGCGCGTGTACACAACGCCGCGTTTCATCCCCCCGTGTGTGCTAAGCTTTATTTAAACTTTTTCGTTTTATTCGACAGTGCGTTCGCACCTTTTGTTTGCTGTGGTGTGATGCGGGTGTTATTGTGTATACTATAAGTACCTGTCGATCTAACCCCGCTATGGTTTTTAGTTCGCATGTGCGGGCAATATTTTGGAAGTACAAGAGGTAATAAATTATTGTGCAATATTTACATGTTACATATGCCTACATAAAATAATGTTATGTACATGTATATAAAAACAGAGAGAAAGAAATCACAGGGCATCAAAAAACTTGTCCGCATCGTTATCAATGGGAAACGTGCCCAAAAGGCTGGCAGCATTACCACACTGTATGGCGATACTGATTGGTCCCATGGCCCTAGTGTTTCAACCAAAAACGGCTCGAATATTTTCGCCGATTGAGGTTATTCGCACCTGAAGTAGCTGAAAATGAAAACTCGCAATTATCCTTCAGAACACTGTGGAGAAAATACTCCAAGTAAATTGAAACGTCACTAAGGTGGGAACTATGTAACATTAGTCTAAAAACAAAAATAAAGCGTGGCGTTTTAAGATAAAAGTGAAATTCGGCCTTAAAAAATACCTACAGCAAATAAGACTTTTTCCAATTTGTATTTTGCATCACTGTCATAGACATAGTGATCTTCACTTACATTGAAATAAGGTTGCGGTTAACTTGCTACCACTCAAAAGCCTGTTAAAATCACAGTGATCTTTATTGTCGTCACAATAAGGTTGCTGTTGTCACAGGTAAAATAACTATAAGAGGACTGTACAAGAGGTCTTACGCACAGTCTCGTGAATTAACTCACGACAGCAATTATGGCCTGTTAGTCTAGTGGTTAGTGACCCTGACTGCTAAGAATGAGGTCGTGGGTTCGAACCCCGCCCAGGACAAATCTTCGTGTGATGAGCACCATCATTTGTTCTGTGTCTGGGTGTAATTTATCTATAATATGTATGTATTGAAAAATATATAAGTATATTTATCAGTTGTCTGGTTGCCATAGCACAGGCTCGGCCTAGTTTGGGATCAGATAACATTGTGTTGGTTGTCCTAAGATAATATTATTATTTGAAAAAGGAATTATTCTTGCCTACTCATCTTCTCTACACAGTTATTAAGTTCATATACAAACTAAGAGATGGCGCTACACCACCCACATCATAATTCACACGTTTGACCCACATTGGTGTTTTTCAAGGCGCTCAACGAAATGTGCGTTCATACAAAAAAAAAAAGCCAGCTGACAATTCTTACAATTTATCAGAAGACATTGCGTATTATAAATTAGTTCATAACATAAGATCACACTCGCCCATGTACCTATTTTTTTTAAACAGTCAGAAATCGGGACATAGGTACCATAAAGGTCAGGGTATACCAGTGGTCGTTTTTTTTTTTGTGGGTGGGTACTCATCAAATGACGTCTCCCGCTCTAAGGTGTCAGACTTTTACAGAATAAAACCCACCCGTGTTTCTTTAGTTGCCTATATGCCAGGGCCACGGTAACTCTTTCGAACAGATGTCGTGACCCTGGCAGACCAGTGGTCGTCTGCCATTATAATTTTGTAAGTGTTCCTGGTACAGGCATGCGACTACGGCTTTACTCTAACTATTAACTGTAGTCAGTCTGATATGCGTTATTTTTAACCGACTTCAAAAAGGAGGAGGTTTTCAATTCGGATGTTTATATTTTTTTTTTTTATGTATGTTCGGCCATAACTCCGTCATATATAGACGGATTTGCAAAATTCTTTTTTTGTTTGAAATGGGTGTATTTCGAAATGGTCCCATATAAATTTCATACAGATCTGATGATGACTTCCAGAGATAGACACCGGAACTCTTTAAAAAATGACAGCAAATCAACCGCGATTTCTGCTATCGCATAAATATGCATTGTTTGTTTGGAATTAGTGCGGGGTGGATACCACAACTGAAAATAAAAAAATAAAAACTTTTTTACAAATAAAAACTTTTTTGCAAAAAAAAAAAACAACCGACTTCCTTAAAAACACTACAAAGTGAAAAATAACTTTAATTTCAGTAGTCGGTATCTTAGGATCTGTATTTATGGTTTTTTTGCCACCGACTTCCGAAATTAAAGTTATTTTTCACTTTGTAGTGTTTTTAAGGAAGTCGGTTGTTTTTTTTTTTGCAAAGAAGTTTTTATTTTTAAATTTTTAGTTGTGGTATTCACCCTGCACTAATTCCAAACAAACAATGCATATTTATGCGATAGCAGAAATCGCGGTTGATTTCCTGTCATTTTTTAAAGAGTTCCGGTGTCTGTCTCCCGAACTCATCATCAGATCTATATGAAAATTATATGGGACCATTTCGGAATAAACCCCTTTCGAACAAAAAAAGAATTTTGTAAATCCGTCTATATATGACGGAGTTATGGCCGAACATACATAAAAAAAAAAAAAAAAACATATAAACATCCGAATTGATAACCTCCTCCTTTTTGAAGTCGGTTAAAAAAAGCAACCGACTTCCTTAAAAACACTACAAAGTGAAAAATAACTTTAATTTCGGAAGTCGGTGGCAAAAAACCATAAATACAAATCCTAAGACACCGACTTCCGAAATTAAAGTTATTTTTCACTTTGTAGTGTTTTTAAGGAAGTCGGTTGTTTTTTTTTTGTTGTAAAAAAGTTTTTTGGTACTCTTTAGAACGTGATTTTTATTTTATTCCACACGTACAATGGTACAGTACATCACATTACTTAGTACCTAACTGCCTACGGCCAACTGTATAGTAGGCCGCATGTCATTGGTAAAAAACTAGTATAAGTTGACCCAATTCTATTTAAACTTTGTATTACCTTAGGATTTGAGCTATCCTAAGGTAATACAAAGTTTAAATAGAATAATTATGTTACCACTGACGTGCAGTTGACTATACATATTTTTGCCTCTCAAAAAGTCTATTTTTGTACCGCTAAAGTAAACAGGGATACACATAATCAGAATATACCGGTCCTTCTATTGGAACTCAGGGCTCCTCTCGGTGAGAGGGAGTGGGCCGTAAACTACCACGCGGGCCCAATGCGGGTTGGTAGATGTCACATGTCTTCGAATTTTTTGATCACGATGTTTTCCTTCACCGTTTTGAGAGCATTAATGATGCAATTATTTACACAAATTAAAGCGCCTGCTTGGGTTTGAACTCGCAAGCCGGGGCCGATACCACGGGGCTACCACTGCAGCACTGCTCCCATCCTGCTCTGGGACAACAAATGTGTTTTAATTTATTATTCTAGTAGTGAAACATCTAAGTTCAATTGGCTCAATTGATCCAATTTAACGACTAACGTTACTTTCAACATTTCTCTGAATCTTACATTAGCTTGCAAACAGTAAAATTCTAATAAAACTCGATATATTTTCGAATCGTTCAAAATGATCAATCAAGAATTTTATGACGTATTTGTAGAATTACGAGCAATCGAAGGTCGAAATTTTATTTGATTTGCGATTTTATTTTTATTACACGCACCTTTAAAAATATATTTCCGATGAATTCAATTCGTTTTATCGTTTACCTGTGTAATGAGTTCATGACGTAATTTTCTTTCTACGTCACCATTAGGATTTTACAGAATATAAATGTTAATTGAAATAAATGGCGTAACAGTATTATCCCCATTAACATTGTCTTTTACAACTAGGATAAAGGTATGAGCATAATCAGTCAATAATATTCCCACTGCGCTGGGAATCAGATCTCCTCTGTGTATATGTATGTATATATGTCACATGTCTTCGAATTTTCTGCAATAAGACATATCAATAATTATCAGTTTCGTTACGATGTTTCCTTCACCTTTTTGAGAGCAGTGGTCACCAAATAATTATCGTTTGGTTGAATATCATTTAAAGTTTTGAACAAAGATGAAATGATGAAAAAAAAACATATATATATATTTTTTTTTTGGTTTTTGTTTGTTTCATTCGTTTTTGATATCAATACCTAACGCGTGGTCACAGTATAACCAGCTTTAATTTGACCCTGTAATTATGCGCAGTTCAGTATGGAAAAGGGCTGACATGAAAACCAAACTTTCGACCCACAACCACTCCATTCTTTTGTTTACCATCATTTCCTAAAACAAAATTCCTCAGCCACTCTTCATCTCATCATACCTACCTACTTCATAAATTACGTTTGCATCACACTAAATAATGCAGCGGATGAGCGTGCGGCTGATAAATGTTGCAGACTAGCGGATTGCGAGTGTAGGGAGCGGGCTAATCAAATATTTTTATGATCGACGCCATTTTTACGGTCGGAGAGGTGGGTCGTGGTGTGCAGTGTAAGAGTATAGCGGATTTATTGATGGAGAGGAAGTAAGAAAGGTAAATTATAAAATACGCGTTACCACTATGTACATTTTAAGATTAAATACGCAAACACCGTTTTTGGTCGGGTCTGGTAATCCGTGTGACAGTTTTCCTAGTGCACCCTACTGTGATAGATTTGAGTCACACATTTTTATCACAGCTTGGGAGCAAAAACCGTGATATAATGTGTGACTCAAGATCAAGCTCCATCAGTCTCTCACAAAGTATTTATTCTGATGTTATAATTTATGTGGAAGAGAAATAAAATGTTACTAATTAATTATTGTTTTAAATGACTTTATGAATGACTAAATGAATTAATTATTGTTATAAGTAGCCAAGGTTCTTAACTTTGAAATGTTATTCTTTCTGACACAGCTTTTATTAAAATGGTTCCATGCGTTGTTTTCACAAAGATGAAAAAATTAATCCGATAAGCCATTGACACTAAATTACTATTAAAATGGGCTTATTAAGTGCATCCCTACTGTTGATCGTGAGAAGTGTGTAGCTACTAGCAAGCGATTTTATTATGCAACCTATAACCGTTTATAGCTATAGTGAATTATCTGTTATATCCTCATCATCGTTGGCTTCGTTCTTCACCTTCCACCAGGCGAGATCTAGCTACTGAATCTGGCAAGAGTGATCGCCCTAGACAGAGTCTCTTGTCACTTACACCATTCCTATATAAAGAAGCGTTCTTCACAACGATTGCTCATTTGTGTACATAATTTGTTTAAGGAAATAAAAGTAAATAATTCAAGCTACGCTAGACGACGGGTTTTTGTCGAGATTTTAATTTTGAGCAGTACCCTTTGATCTTGCTTGTACTAATATTTTTATCGTCCTAAAATGTAGGTTAATTTAGCGGAAGTGTGTTTTATATTTCCAAAGTGTTTTTCCAAAATACACAAAAAGTTGGAAGAGATCATTATCGTACTAAGTACCTTTTGCTGGTAGAATGAAAAAAAAAAAGTTTTGTTAAATTTCCATGAGTAAATACAAATTGTAAAAGAACTCATCACAATTCGACATCTACGCTTTTGTACATTAAACTAAGCAACATTGAGCAACAATATTTTCTAGGGAAACTAATTTTAGTACAAAATATTGCTGTTACAGCATCACGCTCTGTAAAACACGCAAAGCATTCTGATTATGGGTGCATGCATCAGAATAGGTGTTGTATTTAATGTGAAGTAATTTAAAAAATATTCACTTGAAATAATTTGATACTTTAACCACCAGCATCTCCATAACCGAAGGTTAACAGGAATAGTCCAACAAAAAAATAATAATAGAATAACAACGAGGAGTACGAGTATGCAGTGCTTTTTCACAAGTTTTATCTAAATACAATGAGTGTACCTTGGGAATTTAAAGAGGCATTTGGAACAGGATTTTTGGGAATGACATCCCGCAAGTCAAACTCTGAGGTAGTTAGCTGCTTAACCGGACTTCTTTGTGGCTACCTTAATCAATTAAGGCGTTCAGCCAAAACTTAAAACTACAACGAGTACTCGCCATAGGCAGCCCCTGTGGGGTACGGACGGGTACGGACCTCGGCTAAGGGCATCGCTGGTAGAGCAGTATCAGCAGCAAGGGACGGGCTGGATCAAATGAGGAACAGCTAGGGTGTAAAGTTCGCTCATCCTCTGTAGACAAGAGAGGATCCTTCGACCAGACCAGGGTGTAGTGGCTGGTGGGCAACTGTTCTGCAATTGACGTCGGGACGTTGTAGGTACATAGGCTAGTTGCGGGGTTAATTCTGCTTGCATGATGTAAGATTTTGCATGACGACAGTGTGGTACGTAGTGCGTACTTCGCATGATGCGTTGTGGCGGTGTACATGCCGCAACAAATTATCGAGCTTTACTTATTTACAAAGTAAATTACTCCTATACAAACATTCCTTTGTCTAAATAATTTCATTACCTCTGCTCTCAAAACGGTGAAGGAAAACATCAGGAGGAAACTGGCATGTCCTAGAATAAAAAATTTGAAGACCTGTAACATTTACCAACCCGCAATAGGACTATAGGCTGATAATGTCAGCCTATAATATTCCCACTATTGAGACACAGGTTTTCTCTCTGTGAGAGGGAGTGGGCTGCAATCCAGCACATACATATGTGTACGTGGTAGATTACGGCCCACTCCCTCGCAGGCTGATTATGAAACGTCTTCCTCTTTGCTGATACAAGAGATGAATTAAAGTTAGCCAAAACTGATAAAAAGGCTTACTGTTGATCACAAACTAGACACTGTCATTTAGTAATTGTTGATAACCTTAAAGTCATCCACATAAATCAATAATCGCATGGGCACAAATTGCGATGATTTAGCATTCCACATTTTGAATGTCAAAAAGCTTATTTATTTATTTATATTATTATTTATGTACACACAGTAAAATACAGAGTGATAAGGCATAGTAATAGAATTGAGTACAAAGGTACTGCTCATTTCTTAAGAAATTTCTTCCAGCAGACCTGCGAAAGGAGAAATTAAAAAGAAATGTAGACAATAGTGTGTGAAAACAAGAAGAGAAAATATGAATATGCGAAGTCTTAAACTAAAATATACGTATACATATATAATGCAAGAAATTAACATATACCTAAATAAATATAAAGCTAAAATATATAAATAAACATAAATAATTATGTATATTTATATAAATATACAAAATTATGAGGAAAGATAATGCTCTTTTACTCGATATTTGAATAGAGAAATAGTTTTTAAGTCTCGAATTGTAAGCGGAAGCGAGTTCCATAATCTTACAGCATGAACAGAGAAGGAATAAGAATAATAACTGGTTTTATGGGGTTGAGATTTCAGGAGGGATCTAAGGTGTGATCTGCACGGTGCATCGCTAGGGCGAGCGTAAGAAAAACGCTCACATAGGTAGGAAGGATATGACGGGTTGTGTAAGATGTTGAAAAGGAGACATAAAATCCGAGTATTCCTGCGAAGGCGGATTGGGAGCCACTTGAGTTCCTTGCGAAGGTTGAGAAACATGGTCATACTTACGAAGACCGAAAACAAAGCGAATGGAAAAGGTTTTGCAGGCGCTCAAGCTTGTTTAATAGCTCCTCAGTAGCATCCAGGTAGCAGGCGTCGGCATAATCTATAATCGGCTGAATAAGTGTTTGAGCCAAAGAAATTTTAGTCTTCAATGGCAGGAGACTTTGAAGGCATTTCAGCGAATAGAAGGAGAAATGTACCTTCCGACTGACCTCATTGACCTGAGCACGCCACGAAAGATTGGAGTCAATAAGCACACCCAGATCTTTAGTGGTTTTGGTATAGTCAATACGAACACCATCTAGATACAAAGGCATCAGCCGCATTGCGAATGAATCTACTGCCAATGATCATGGCCTTGGATTTAGTTGGGTTAATTTGCAAACCAAATGACTTAGCCCAAACACTGATGCGAGCCAGGTCACGATTTATTGCAGCAAGTGCAGAGCCCGCGTCAGCTACAGTAAAATGCCGGTAGAGCTGCAAGTCATCTGCGTAGAGATGGAAACTAGAGGAAATAACCGTGGTTACAAGGTTTATGAAAATTGAAAAAAGAAGAGGAGAGAGAACGCTACCCTGGGGAACACCCTCAGTGAGGCAACACCAGTCAGAGAAGGACTCCTCCAGGCGAACACACTAAGAGCGTCCTCGGAGATAAGCACTGAACCAGGCTAAGGAGGGAGAAAAGAAATTTATAGATTGGAGAATACCTAGTAAAATGTCGAAATCCACAGAGTTGAAGGCGCTACTAAAATCAAGCAATACGAGAGCAGTCAGAGACTTATTCTCCATTGCCCAGCGGATGTCATCAGTTACCTTAAGAAGCGCGGTTACAGTACTGTGACCCGAGCGAAAACCAGATTGGAAAGGAGAAATTAATGAGTTTGACACCAAGAATAATGATACCTGTCTATGAACTATGTGCTCAAGAACTTTAGAGAGAAATGGAAGAATAGAAATAGGTCTAAAGTGGGTTAATAAAGTAGGGTTATTAGTTTTAGGTAAAGTTATTATATGAGCCTGTTTCCAAACTGACGGAAAGGAGCAAGAGGAAAATGACAGCTATGGAAGCTTCATACTTCATAATTTCAACAGTGATTGATAATCTCAATATTTGACGTGTATGCAAATAAGCAGTCACCCCACTCTTTTTTGCTGCCTTAGAGATAGGTCGATAAGACACGCAGCGTCATCTTTGTCCAAACATGGTGATTATATTTTGTGGCTAACAGCAATAACAGCCGCACGGGTCGATCGATCAGGTTAAGCTACACTTGTTGCGGTTGGTCCGTGCCTCGGAAAGCACGTTAAACTATTGGTTTCGGCTGTCATTCGTGATCCTTTGAAGCCAGTCTTACCAAAGGCTATCGTATTAGCCAGTAACTGGGTTGTGTAAGTTAGATAGGCACACTCCATGTCATCATCATCACTATTTCAACCGAGAGACGTCTACTGCTGGACATAGTTCACCCCCAAGCATCGCCACTTCGACTAAAATGGACCGATGACCTGGTGAAGGCCGCAGGAATACGCTGGATGTGAGAGGCACAGAGCCCGTCGCTGAATGTAAAATACTTGAATTCAGTTGTAGCCGACTCTAACATACTCGTAGTTTGGAAAAGGCTGGGCAGGTGCAGTAGATGTTGGTTATTTTAAAATTTTGGAAAAATCGTTTAAACAACAGTACTCTGAAACTTACAACGATACAACTGATTTTATTTCAGCCAACAAAACTGTGGCTAATTTATCCAAGGACTTTTCTAGGCACCCAGACGACAATTTCCTATTTATAATTATAAAGATTGCACATACAAATCGACTGTGAATACTTCTGAATCGGTTTTTGTCCGGACGGCGACCCTGGTCGTTGAGACCGTTCACGTGTTCCTTTGTCAACGCTGGTGTAGTAAGATCACTGACCCACAAAGTTGCACATAAAAAATGTTGCATTGTGAATTTTCTTAGACTGTGGCTGTCTTCAAGAGCACGTCTTGTCAATGGAAAAGATAGTTGGATAGAATATGCTGTATTGTACACCGGAATTGAAAAGTTGGTCAGCAGTGCGAGTACACACAGAGAGTGAAGCGCGACTGAGTTTTAGTGCATCAAAAAAAAAACAGAGTTTGATTTTTTACTCACGGCGCACTTCGTTGAATTGAAGGTACAGTGCGCGAAAAAATCCCGTCGCGATTTTTTTACGTTAGTGGGTTCGTGAGCTTTCTCGATGGGATTTCTATATATTAGTGACTTTTCTGCCCGCCATGCGAGTCTCATTGAGCGAGTATCCTCTTTGATAACCCTTGTGCTGCAAACGAGTACCCGCATGCGGTGCGAACAGTCAAACATTAACTATTAATTTACAAGAATTTATCTCTTTTACTTACACAGGTTCCGTTTCCGTGTGGTGCCACACGTAACTAGCATCATCCCAATTCTTCACGTGGGTATCGTAGGAGCCGAAGGGACTTACTAGAGAATGGGCAGCAGTATTCTGTATGCATTTACCACCATGCTGCGATCGCCAACCCACCTGCCAATCGTGGCGATTCTAGCAAAGCCCACCAACTTGCGGGAAGCCTATATCCAACAGTGGACATTCTTCAGCTGAAATGATGACTTACACAGGATCTACAATCTGCACGCTAATTGCTGAAGACACATTCAAATGGACTCAATAGCGGACTCGCGGCCACCGTAGATGCGAGCTTGCGGCCGGCGAGCAATGGGTAGCTCGCCACCCGGTAAGGACCAGGCTCGGGTCGACGGCGCGTAGTGTTCCACGCGCGCCTCAAAGAGATGTCAGCAGCATTGAAGGGGTCTGCTAGGACCGATGCCTGCCAGGGTCGCGAGATTGTTCGAAAGAGAAACCGTGACCCTGGCACATGGGCAACTGAAGGAACACGGGTGAGTTTTAGTCAGTAAAATTCTGACACGCCCTCCCGCTCCGCCCAGAGCGGGAGAAGTCATTTGATGATTTCCCATCCAAAAATAAAAAGACTTTTAAATACAGTCTGAATCATTTTGAACGATATTGCTTCTAATCATTGCTTCATGTGTTACAAAAATGTGTCTACTCGACAACGTTGCAATCGCAATGAATGCTGTTAACTGTAAATTGAATAATAATAATACATATTTTATTCAATATTACAATTGGTAAAATATAAATATTAAGTTTTAGAAATAATTTACTAAGGTATTATAACGTTAGATGCCTGTACTTGAATAAACTTTTATCACAGGCGGAATATGAATGCCTTTGCTACTAATAATGTGTTAGTCGACATGCACAAGGACGTAATCAAATCCCGCCGCGATTTTTTTACGTCCGTATGTACACACGGCTACATATCAAGCTATATATTTCCAATTTTACTTGGCCCCGCGTTGTTTAGGCTTTTCGTATAATGAGAAGTCAGCTTATACTGGAAATGTATAGAGTGATTTGTGGCCGTACGTACATAAACCTACGAAATTATCCCTCAGGTGTACGTTTCTTCAGTGAAAACATCGTTTGTAGCTACTTAGTCACAAACACGTGGCCTATGCCAATTGGGCCAATGAGACTCGGTTCACGCAAACAACGTAAACCAAGTCCCATTGGTATTGTGTGTCTGCGCCTCACAAGTTTCCATGTCAATACGGTGTGAAATGTTGAAACTTCCTCACACATTGTTTCTTGTGACGACTTGAACACATCTTAGGGTCTAAGCACACTATGCCGAAGGTACGCGACCGAAGTTCCGCGGCTGATTTTACGTTCCGACGTATTCGGCTGATATGACACACTATAAGTGCCGAACTTATGCGGCAGAAATTCATTTGTGGAACTTTGTGTGTATTCAGTGTCTCGAGCTCTGTTAAAGTAAAAAGAAAAAGCCGGACAGACAGACGCAAAACAAAGTGGTCCTGTTATTGTTCCGTTATTAATTTTGAGGTGCGAAACCCGACAAATAGACTATTTTACAGTAATAGCAATTGCAGAGGCTTTACAAGAGGACAAATACAGGATCTTCGTCGGCAATTGAACTGAACTTCGGTCGCGTATAATGTGTGCTCTACAGAATACGTTGCCGCCGAATTGCGACTGAAGTTCGGCTGTATGCTATAATGCAACGTAATTTCGGCATAATGTGTCGTCAGTAATTCAGTTAGCAATGCAGGCGTAATCATGCCGAACTTCGGTCGCGTACCTTCGGCATAGTGTGTTTAGACACTTAAAGTGAAAATGGTTTTAATCAACTGAATTATAAACAACGGAAAGTACACACCTTATGTTCGAAATTCAATGATGAGTTTAAATTTTAATAAGTCGAACATGTCGACTTATGAAATACCCACTGTTTTAGGGTGCCAGCGGATCCCTCCTCTGTCTGACTGTCAGCGGGTTGTATCTCATAAATCGTAATAGGTAGATAGTTGACATTTTCAGAGTGTTTTTTCAGAGTGCTTTGTATTGCTATAGTAACAATTTTTAATAATATACTAACACCGTTCATGATATATAACACGTAACTCGTTCGTTATACATATATAGCACCGTTCGCGAACCAACAAAAACCGCTGCGGGAAAGCTAGTAAAGTCAGCTTGCGCACTGCTAAGCCGAACACTCCCGTGTACATTTCCCGCCTACACTACACCACTAAGGCGGAAGACATTGTGGAGTACGTACGCCAGAAGACAAATTACATACCGAGGGTACAGTTACTGGAATCACACCGCAACGTCAACTTTAAGGCGTTTGTGGTACCGAATTGTTATCTGCCCGTCGTCATGGATGAAGACTTTTGGCCAAAGGACGCAGTATTCCGTCGCTTCCGCGGACAAGTGCCACAGGACTGCTCACGGACAAGCTAGTGAAGTGAAGTGCTACGAACATAGTTTAAGGTACTATTATTATTAACACAAGTTTTTGTAAAACATATTTAGTTTGTAAGGTAAAAAAAAAAATCTGAATTCAATTTCAATTTCTCTAATTATTTTGTATGTCTATTAATCAATAAGGTATGTAAAATGTATAATGCACGCATGGCAATTGTGTCCTTTTTAATTTTTATATGGGTTCAAGACCTGAAATAAATGTTTTTTTTTTTATGTCTACGAGCCATTTTAAACTGAAAATAAAATGTTTATTATTATTATATTTAATAAAAATAAAATAAACAACTAAAAGGGTCTTCATACAATATTCGTGTTCTTAATGTTTTGCCTAGTGGTACGGAACCCTTTGTGTGCATGTCCGACTCAAACTTGGCCGGTTTTTAAACCTGTTTTTACTTATTTTGTACCAACTATTTTATTTAAACTACGGAACCACTAAGATCATATCGGCACCATCACTCATACATAGATCCTTAGCATTATTTAGGAAGTGGGACATTTACCATGGAGCACGCTATAAATCAGAACATGTTTGCATACGTTCCCCATAAAATATAGGCTTACTGAGGATAATCCCGACAGCAGATTTTTATGGGATATTTAGAGCTTGGTTTCTAATTTGTATTTATGATTATGTTTCGTGAAGGTTTTATAATCCTTGAGAGGGAAGTGGGATATGTTGCGTTGTTTACCAAACTCTTGATATAAAAAAATCCATTATAATTATTTCTTGATCAGACATCAGCTTATCGGGATTCCTACCTGATTTAGTTTTCAGGCTTTATTCTAGCTACAGGCGTTAAGAGTTGAAGTAGGTACCTAAGCTTTTCAGGTCAGATAGCTGATCAGTATTCTGATATAATAGGTTGGGGAAAAAGTTTCTTCGCATTTTTTAAGAAAATTCAAAACATTTTTTAATAAAGTTTATTTACATTTAACTAAAGTATGTTGGTACCATTTTGTTCGATAACTTTTTGCCATCTTGTAGGTAGGGACATGATCCCATTGCTATAGAAATTTTGGGACTTCTGGTCAAAATATCGCGACAAGTGGTTTTGGCAGTCCTCTCGTGATGTTAACCTGACACTGCCTAAAGAATTCTGAAGAGACCGAAACAGGTGGAAATCTGAAGGTGCAAGGTCAGGACTATACGGCGGATGCATTAACACCTCCCAGCCAAACTCTCTTAATTTTTGTTGGGTAGCTAAAGATGTGTGAGGTCTAGCGTTATCATGATGAAAAACCACACCCCTTCTGTTGATTAATTCCGGCCGCTTTCTCTCAACTTCTTGCTTTAATCTCATCAGTTGTTCACAGTAGAGTTCAGAATCGATGGTCCTGCCTGGTGGTAACAGCTCATAATGAATAATGCCCTTCCAATCCCACCACACACACAGCATCACCTTGTTGCGAGTTAACCCGGGTTTCGCCACAGTCTGTGAAGCCTGACCGGCCTTTGACCACGACCTTTTTCGCACGTTCTTGTCATACGTGATCCACTTTTCATCACCAGTTATCAGCTTCTTCAAAAATGGTTCGGTTTCATTACGTCGTAATAAAGAATCACAAATGAGTACACGGTTCATTAGGTTTCTTTCAGTGAGCTCGTGAGGTACCCAAATGTCGAGCTTTTTTGTGTACCCAGTTTTTTTCAAATGCGCCAAAACTGTTTTGTGGTCAATTTCCAGTTCTTCAGCTACGTCGTAACTACTGGTATGCCGATCTTGCTCCACTTTTTCAAAAATGGCATCCATTTTATCCGTAATAGGGCGACCAGAGCGACGTGCATCTTTGACATCAAAATTTCCGGATTGAAAACGCTTAAACCAAATTTGTGCTACTCTCACAGACACTACACTAGGTCCATAAACATTGCAAATTTTTTTAGCAGCTTGCGTTGCATTTTTACCTTTTTTGTAGTAAAATTTTACAATGTATCGAATTTCTTCATTAGATTCACTCATCTTGACGGTACGAAAAACAAATGAAAATCACACATTTTCCTAATTTGAATTTGGAATTATGTTCTTTAAAATTTAAACTTTCAATGATACCAAAACCAGCCAGTTACAAATAGTATAGCCAAAGAGATTTTTTACAAGTTCATACATACTATAATGCGAAAAGACTTTTTCCCCAACCTAATATATTATATTTACAACCATTCGATACGCTTCCATGCCGAATCAAAAATCCATTAGTGGTATCGAAAGAGTCCTTTAAATGCTATTCAGAAATCGCAAACCCCAATACCTACTACATCAGTTTATAACAAATAGATCACCGCTATTCTTCCGACAGCTGCATGCTGTTGGGGACAAGGCAAATTAGGTTATCTAAATGAGTCATTCTTAACACAATAGGCTGTCGAATGGTTCTGCATATCGAAAAAATCTATCCCCATTTCTTCTTGTGGGTGTCGTAAAAGGCGACAAAGGGACTTACTAGAGAATGGGCAGCAGCGTTCTCTATGCATTTTACCACCATACTCCGATCGCCAACCCGCCTGCCAAGCGTGGCGATTATGGCAAAGCCCACCCAAATTGGGGGAGGCCTAAGTCCAGCAGTGGACGTCTTACGGCTGAAATGATGATGATGATGATCGCAAAAATCAGCAACATAATAAATAGCGAATAACTCTTCTAATATTTTTTTCGGGCTATTTTAGTTCAGTATATTTAGCTTAGTTTCATGCAATTTTTTGGCCACTAAAATTACATTTATTTACCAAATATCAAACTAACTGAATGAAACTACGGTAAGTCCCAAAATAACAAACATTTTTACTACCTTGAAAAAAAAAACAAGACGCCTTTGTACAGTTTTCATTACTATTGTAGTGGCCAGTTTAAATTGATCAGTATTTCTGTAGTAGGAAAATTGTAACAAAACCCAAAGTAAAATGGTGACTAACACTGAACGAGACTTACAACTTGTCACACAGCCGGTGTTACTCTAAACAAAATTTAAATGGCCACTGACGAGGTACAAGATTTTGACCAACTTTTTCTGACCTCCGTATAAGAGAAAGTGACTAGCCCCAGCAATCAATTTAGCTGACTCATGTTAAAACAGATAGACAGTGGACACCTTTCTCTATTAACAATTATGTATTATTTTTTCTATTTACTCGAAAACAACACCTATGTGTGAAAAATAACGGTCTCTTACTCATTTTGTCGAGTTATAAACTCGAAGAACGGTATTGTATTTTCGTGGAGATAGAGCGAAAACTGTACATGGATTAAAATGATAAAATTGAATAAACACTACGCTCTTTTACTTTGAAAAACTACATAGTAAGACGAGTTGTTTTATGGCGCTTACTTAGATGAAAATTAACTCTTTTATGATTTCTAATATTTATGATTAGCAATGTCGTGGCTTCTAGGTAAATCTGTATTGTTCCTATTTGAATATGTAACTACAGTAAAAAAATTGGACAAGAACATCTATAATTCCAATAGATTAGTAGGGAACTACGAGCTACACGGTGACTGGTGCATGCATACTGTTTGTTGGGACAGGTCAGTTCAAACCTGCAATGTCTCTTTCTACAAAAGGGCCTTCCAAACATGCCCCGGCATTTTGAGACTCACATAAATTCCTACTAATAAATGTTTGGATTTCTAAGGCTCGTTCGGCATTTCTTCTCAGGGATTAGTCACCGAGATCATCCCGGCGTAATCTACTTTTAAAATATTAACGTGTCTTAAAAGATCTACTTACATAAATGAACATTTCATTTAATATGAAACAAATAATAATGAGAAAATTAACTAACTCGTTGACCATACTGCCAGTTACCATATCCAAAAATAAACCAACAATAGGCCAAACAGAAAAAAAATTCTTCCACTAAATCCACAATAACGCTCCATTCATAGCCACTGCCTACCTCTCTATGACAGACTCCATTATCAGGCACAGTCGATGGGCTACGGGAAATATTTCCCTCGCATCCCTTTGGACGCCGGCCGTTTTTAGGAACCCCTTTGTCATTGTCAATCGTATTGATTTCCAACAGCCGCTCCCGAGCGATAAAAAAAAATGACTGAAAATTGAATCGTGTTGTGAAACCTGTGGAAGCTGGAAGTATCAAAATATCAATGTGTGTGTACTGTTGATCCATACTAATAATATTATAAATGGGAAAGTGTGTGTGTCTGTTTGTCCGTCTTTCACGGCAAAACGGAGCGACGAATTGACGTGATTTTTTTTAAGTTGAAGGGATGGAGAGTGACATTGGTTACTTTTTGTCTCTTTCTAACCCCCCATTTCCCTAAAATGAAAAAAAAAATAACAATCTGTTCTGATTTATCTTCTGTGTTCTAAATCAGGAAAGGGGAACCGTGTTACCCCGAATTTAACGCGGGCGAAGCCGCGGTGAAAAGCTAGTATTTTATAAATTATTGATTGAGGTCCTGGTTTTTTAGACATTTTTTTGGCTGGATGCCAACTATTGCCTTGGGAAAGCACTAGGATTGTAGTTTAGTCGTCTTCTTCTTCTTTTTGTCTCGTTGGTACTCTTACACATTATTTATTGTTGTATAGTTTGAGCCCAGCAGGTGGCCACGTTTATTGCGGCATCATTGGCATTATTAAGATTATCTGAGATGCTAGTGAACGGGCATTTGGTACAATCCAGCAAGTGGGACATGGTCCGATCAGACGTACCGCACATGCACTGGGTGTTGGATGAGTCCATAATCATAATAATTTAGTAATAATTGCCATTACAATTTTTATATTATAACCAAGACGGGTACAGAAAAATGTTCATGTAACTATTTTTGTTTTGTGTTACGCAATCAAATGGTAGGTACTCCAATGTAACCTTTGTCACCTCCAAGTATAATTTTCTTGCTTCTCTGAAGCAAGATTCCACTTATAAATATACACTTATTTAAATAAAAATAATTAGCAACATCTTGTCTAGATTTAATGCTCATGGCTATGCATCAAATAAAACTCAAGACTTTATTTAATCTGTATTTCATTGTATTCATGCAAACTATACATTGTTTTTAAACATGCCTTAACTAATAAAATGTTATTAAAATTAAATAAATAAATAGTCAATATTACCACTATACCTAAAACCTACTTGAGCTTAGAATTGAAAAATAAAAAATACTAAAAATTAAACAATAAATTAAATCTAGACACCAATACTCTGATTCACATTACATAAATTGTTACATACTATTCATAATAGCTATATTCTAGCAAAACATTTTGCTAACCACAGACACATAATGAATGCACTTACCAAGTCTTAACTTAGTAAAGTAATTTTATTTTATAGAGCGAGGCGCCCTTCTGCTGTGATTACCAAGTGTACAAACACGTTGTAAATGTGTGTGTACTGTACCGGTGCCACCCGTGACAATGCCGGAGTTGGAGGTGTATGTGTGGGTTTGTGTGTGCTAAAGCTACACACATTCACAGCGTGTTTGGCTACCAAAAGTAAAGCGGGCGTCACTTCCTAGTGAGCACTTTTGACTTGCCTAATTTTTTCTTATTCTAAATTGTCATTTTAATGAGATACTTAATTTTGTTACAGACATTTTTCAAGAATGTTACCATTTTGCCCAAAGACATCCATAATTATTATAACATAAAATATAGCGCCTATAATCCCGGAAAGGTTAGATAGGAGAGCACCTACAGTAAGCCCACATTTCTTCAGTTATGTTTAAGAACCATGCTCGAGGAGCAAGCATCAACCGGGCACAATTCCAAGGTCCGAGCTAATACTGAGAAATTCTGATTACTTCTCTGTTGAAGAAGATTCCTCTACCATGCAGTGAGACAATAATAGGCTAGTATTATTAATTATTATTATACTCATTCACTCTCTTTACTTATGCTCGTACCTTAAACCTTAGCCAAATATCACGGTCCACAATTCTTCCAAAGTTATGGTCAACCATGGTCAACTTCGATGGGGTTTTGGCGCATGGTTCGATTTCATATTTCTTCAATAACGTCTTGCTTATATTTTTTATTATTTTCAATGCTAGCTGTTCTCCTGAAACAATAAATAATATATTTTTAGATTTGAAATAATTTTAGTGAGTAGTAACACTGGAGAGGACACCCTAAAATAATATAGTGACCCTATTGGTGATGTTCTTCAAAATGTACAGTTACGTAGTACCTGTAAACGGCGTATGTGTATGACCAAATGTATGAACGTAAACGAAACAAACGGAGTGTGTATGACCAGATTTATGAGCGTAAACGAAGCAAAGGAGTGTGTTATAACCAAAGGTATAAACGTAAACTACGCAAAAAAAAGTATGTAAGATGGCAGGTGGCGTTTTGTAGTTTCTTCCAACCTCCATTAGAAGCCAGCGTGACTATAAACTAAGTAAATATATTGGCAGTGCTTTACGGTTAATATTTCCTACGGTGGACAAAAGACGTTTAGTTTGGGTAAACAAATGAATAAAAAAACATGCGTTCCCAAATATAGACAAAGGTAGATACAGCAGAAAAAAAAAAACGATTTGCATAGATATTTTTATCGAAAGCATGACTTCTACGAAAGTAAAAGTTGGTTTTTGACCAACAGTTTTAATGTTTATTTATGAGGTTTCTCGTTATTATTAAGTATGTGATGGGCAATACAAAATATTCACTGAGCAGCTACATCGTGTGTATAATTATATTAATATCACTAGCAGACAACAATGTGAAATAAACTTGAAATAGCAACAATAAGATATTTAAAAAAACCGGCCAAGTGCGAGTCGGACTCGCGCACCGAGGGTTCCGTACAAACCTGCAGGTCATCATCATCATCATTCGTCATCATCGTTTATGAAATGAAGTGTTTTTTTTTTTAATTTTTATATTTGTGTTGACTGAATGAAAGGTAAATTGTGGTTTACGATTTATGACGTATTAAAAAAAAACTACTAACTAGATCTCGTTCAAACCAATTTTCGTTGGTAGTTTTCATGGTAATGTACATCATATATTTTTTTTAGTTTTATCATTCCCTTATTTTAGAAGTTACGGGGGGGGGGGGGACACACATTTTACCACTTTGGAAGTGTCTCTCGCGCAAACTATTCAGTTTAGAAAAAAATGATATTAGAAACCTCAATTTCATTTTTGAAGACCTATCCATAGATACCCCACACGTAAGGGTTTGATGAATTTTTTTTTTTTGTGTTTCAGTTCTATGTATGGGGAACCCCAAATATTATTGTTTTAAAAAAAAATGATATTAGAAACCTCAATATCATTTTTGAAGACCTATCCATAGATACCCCACACGTAAGGGTTTGATGAAAAAAAAAAATTTGAGTTTCAGTTCTATGTATGGGGAACCCGAAATATTATTGTTTTTTTTCTATTTTTGTGTGAAAATCTTAATGCGGTTCACTGAATACATCTACTTACCAAGTTTCAATAGCACAGCTCTTATAGTTTCGGAGAAAAGTGGCTGCGACATACTCGGACAGACAGACAGACAGACAGACAGACATGGCGAATCTATAAGGGTTCCGTTTTTTGCCATTTGGCAACGGAACCCTAAAAAGGTAATTCCAAGAACTATCTTATCTAGATAGTTCTTGGAATTACCTAATTATTTTTAATTTTAATATCTCTTATGGAAGAAAAACGATATAATTATGACTATTTTACATGTTTTATTCTTCTGTCAGGATCTAAAAAGAAGATGTGCGTCCGTTCACACTAACTTAACGTCTGATTTTGCGTCACTATGAAAATCAAACTTATCTTTGTTTCTAATGGCAATAAGGTGGCTTTTGAGTTGCTGCCACCAACAACTCTGTCAATATCACAGTGATCTTTATTGTCGTTACAATAAGGTTGCTGTTGGGTTGTATGTGTCACATTTGCGTACCAACATATCCTCATGACGTTTGGGTAAGGATAAACAGACTACCTTTAAAATAACGAAAGTTTTTTTTTATTATTCTGTTTTTATCATGCACAGTCTTGTTTCTTCAACTCACTTTAGACATTGGTGGAATAGTCGACATCGGCTTCACTTGCCTCGTCATCATCTAACCAACCAACCAACCAACCCCAACCACCCCACCCCCCACCCCACCCTCCCAACTATGTTTGGGTCTGCTTCCAGTCTAACTGGATGCAGCTGAGTTCCAGTATTTTACAAGGAGCGACTGCCTATCTGACCTCCACAACTCCAGTTACTGGGTAATACGATACCCCTCGGTAAGACTGGTTGTCAGACTTTCGGGCTTCTGACGACCCGTAACGACTGTCTAAGATCTACGAAAGACAGCCGGGACCAACGGCTTAACGTGCTTTGCGAGGCACGGAAGGGTCTTGGTATGTCAAGATGGTCACCCATCCACGGAACAACTGCGGCAAGCGTAGCTTAACCTGATCGATTAACCCGCGCGGCTGTTATTATTTATCTTCACTTGCCATTTCATAAAAAATAGAATAGAATAACGAAAAGTGTATGCAGTTTTGGTACAATACTGTCACTATAAATCAACTATCCAGGCTTCCACAAACACTGTAATTCGAAGTTCACATGGACGTAATAATATCGCAGCGAGGAATTCTCGCGCACTGTAAATGCAACTCACTGCTTGGCGCCGACAGTTGAAAATCGAACAATGTGTTTATTCGATGCTCTGGTGTGCACCTAGGGTTACCAGATACAGAGTTATCTTTTCCGGGATAATTCAACAAAAAAAACCTCTCTTTGATGTATAATAGCACTGTTTACGATTTTGTTTTTACCATTTATTTCAGCTTGAGTTCAGTTTTCAATGTTTTGTTGGTATATTAGCGTGTACTAGCTGACATAATTATGTCGAATAATTTAATGTATGTTATTTTTTCATAATATCAATTACTTACATATTATTGCATACAATCAAGTTCTTCTAACTTAACAGACAGCTGTACTGCTGGAGAGTTAGTTGCGCCACTTCTTCTTCCCAGCTAAAAAACTAAGAAGTGGTGAAGGGCGAGCGTTTTGGGAGACTGTCTTATGTAACTTTGACGTTCAAAAAGTGCTGACTCTCAGTCTAATTTGAATAACTTACTGTTATTTTATTTCATTTTTCTTTAAATAGGTACATATATTTGCTTCTGGGACCAAGACCACCAGGGTTTTTAAAAAAAATGAGAAATTTCTGAGTAAAATACGCCAAAATTGATCCGAGTCTGCAGTTCTATTAAAATTTTGACCAGGTTTAATATTATGTAATTTTTAACTCTACTGACACTTATAACTTTATAAAGAAAAATAGTATGTGATCGTAATCCGGGACAGTAAACGATTATTACTGGACACGGATACGACGCAAAATTCCAAGACTTTCCCGGATTTCCCGGCCATCTGACAACCCTAGATGCACTCCACTTTGACCATATCTGTTCAGTACATGATAAAATCTCACCACGATTTTTTTACGTCCTTGTAAAAGAATAATAAATTCGCTCTTGTTCGTACGGGTGATTTGTATCACAATGATTCTTTTCGCTCTAGACTCGCTAGTATTTACTCTCCGGGTTTCTCAATGTTCAGCTCAACACCGAGTATTGAACAGAATGCCGAAAGAACTATTGCGTTAAATAATCGCTCCTGTGTAACTAGGCTAAGTTACCCCTAATGCCATGAAAGTGGCAACAGCACACTTCAATTTCTACCTACCTTACAGAAAACAGGGTTAAAGCTACAGCCACAGTCCACAGACTTTCTAAATCATTGACAACTCCAAGTGATGTTGAGAAGTATACACTTGCAATATCATTGTGCTCTTTATCATAATAACTTCTGTGGCCTCGATGGCGATGTAAGTGGAGAAAGCCTACTAAAGTGAAAATGTATTTATAATAGTGTCAGACCATTTGGTCTTGTTGAAACATTGTTTGGATATCCTAACGATACATATTCCTAAATCTATAAATACACAGAACACCACCTGCTACGATCCTTATATACTCTTTAAGCCTCGTATTCTTTCAAACATTGTGGTCATACACGCACGCTGATTGCGAGAACTGACCTGACCTGACCTGACCTTTATCGTTCTCATTGCTGGGACTTAGGCCAAGAATCTGAGAGATGGAGTGCACTGATTACAATTAATCCACAATGCGAACCCAGTGCGGTTGGATGATGTGGGAATTTTCGGTTAGGACATGCCAGTTTCCTCGCAATGTTTTCCTTTACTGTTTTGAGAGTTCCGACTTACGAATTGTCTCTCGTGGGTTCGAATCTAGGCAGACGCTTCACTTTGTGTAAATAATTTCACTACTTGTGGTAATCTTAAAACGGTGAAGGAATACATCGTGAGGAAATTGGCATATCCTAGAACGGGAAAAAAATAAATTCGAAGACATGTGACATCTACCAACCCGCACTGGGCTCGCGTGGTAGATTACGGCTCACTCTCTCTCACCGAGCTGAGGCCTATGTCAACAATATAAGCTGATCATAATGATGATAGTATAGATTTTAAATTTATTTATTATTTAATTTATAATTATGCAATGTTAATTAATAATAACCTAATAATCTCT
Organism: Aporophyla nigra; assembly: GCA_947507805.1. Taxonomy (NCBI): domain Eukaryota; kingdom Metazoa; phylum Arthropoda; class Insecta; order Lepidoptera; family Noctuidae; genus Aporophyla; species Aporophyla nigra. The sequence continues at coordinate 19,966,152 of OX382301.1, read as the reverse complement.
GCCCTGTAGCAAATGTATGCAACTAATATTTACACGCCACATTTCGCAGAAAGACATGAAGATTGACTCTTCTTCTAATGATTGAATCTTAAGACCATATAAGGCAGCATATTCAAATAAATGATTATGTTTATGAAGAATCAACAACCGACTTCCTAAAAAGAAATACTACAAAAAAAAATGACTTTGAAAAATAACTTTAATTTCTAAAGTGGTGTCTTAGGATCTGTATTTAAGGTTTTTTTGCCACCGACTTCCGAAATTAAAGTTATTTCTCACTTTGTAGTGTTTTTTTTAGGAAGTAGGTTGTTATTTTTTTTAAAGTTTTTATTTTTAACTTTTTATGGTAGATACCCTGCACTAATCTAATCCCGTTATTCGTTCATTTGTCGCACAAATACTTAATGCAAATTTAAGACTTATATGGTTTTCACATGGATCCCATTGTCGGAATAGAACAAAATTAAAATGAGACCTCACGGAAAGCACCAGCTTTCAAATAAAAGAAAGAATAATCAAAATCGGTTCAACTAGTCAAAAGTTCTGAGGTAACAAACATAAAAAATATACAGTCGAATTGATAACCTCCTTCTTTTTATGAAGTCGGTTAAAAATGGTAGTGAACCAACAAAACCCAACATTGTGCATACGTTTGAAATATTATTTACTGTTGCTGCATATAATTATATTCATCCTCATTTACCCATACGGTACCAACACTAATTGGTTTGGCACTCAAAGCCACAGAGCAGTGAATGCGTTGCTAAATATCACTCAGTGCGTATGCACTTGCACTGGCTATTAAACTATTATTTCTTGTATCTTCGTTTAGTCATGAAAATGAATGTCCTTTATTATACATATGAGCTAGCTGTACCCATGGCTTCGCCTGTGTGGATGACGAAAATTAACCTACGGGAACGTGTTACCGGGACATAAAGTATATAAGTTACTATTTATAACATCAGCTATCTACCAGTGTATGTCTCATTGACCAAAGTCCAGACGTTTCATCAACAGATAAATTAAAAAAGAAATATTTTTTGTCCCGTATATACTTTTAAACAAACCGACTCTCCAATTATATTTATTAATAAGGAGGTAAATTATGTATATATTTGTATGTTATTAATATAAATATTTAATGCTTTGGGAGCAATATAATTTAGCAAGTTAATGTTGAGGCTTATAACCACTCCTGGTGACTCAGCTTTCTTTCGCCGCTTACTTTCATATGTTGACAACTTGTTGTTACTAAGTCAGTGTATAATTAACACTGCATTCAACACAACAATGTTAAACAATAGGTAGGTAATTTTAAAAATTGCCGTCTACTCAAACCTTCCATATATTTCAAATAACGACTTTCATTCTTTCACAGTTGTATTAAATGGCTGTATCACGGTAAAGTTAACATTTCAATTGACTATATATTACAGTGACCTATCTGGAAGCAGATACCTTTCAAATGATAGATAGCGTTGTTCAACGAAAAAATATATAATGATTTAAAGAGCATCTATTTATCTAGTGCATCGGTCCATCGGACGTATCAAGACTCGCTGCTACCGCAGTGGCGCCATGTGGGTCCATATTAGTGAGGTGGATCGTTAAAATTATATATCCAAACATGAATATTGAGTGTCAAGATCCGTAGATACAGATCTTTCTTCTCCCTCGGATATTCGCGGATATGGGTATGCATATCTGGCACATCACCAGGCCATATAAAATCCAAGAGGGACTAATACAGCTGCATTGCAGCGACCTTCGTGCCGCCACCGCAGCGCTATGTGGAACTGCCCTAATATTGTGAGGATGATGCTAAGGAAAGTGAAATTGTCACGTTTCCAAATAATGATAAATTCCTTCCCTAAATGCTGCAGCGTTAACACATACGTGACATAAATCGATGATTGATGCATAAAATAATTAAATTAAATATTCTAGAGAACTGAGGTTTCCGAGAATGCTAGCATATTTCACTGGTAATACTGGTATGTAATGGCGTTGTCATTTGTTTCTACTAGTACATACATCAGTAGCACATGCAGAGGTTAAAGATCGTGTGAACATAATTACAATGACGACAACTGCACATATACATCTAAACTTAAACAGTATATGCAGGAAACGATAGTGTATGTCTTCGTTGACGGTATTGTGTAAATGACAAATGATATTATTTCTGTAAATAGGTGTGTTCAAACAATTTTAAACTTCAATCGAATTTTAAAAACAAGATGAGTACGTTTTCTGTCTGAGTACTCTGAAGAAAAAATCCCGAAACAAACTCAGCAAACACGGTCTCTTTTAAAGAGGTCAAATCATATGAAGATATCTGAAATGGTCTTATGAGGAAAAAATCACGTAAAATGAGTGGGCCCGTCCAGTCAGTGCACGCATTTTGTCAGTAATCGTATAAGTCAACACAAAACTCAAGATCTAAATTACTCGCTTGCATTAAGTATATCTTGCATAAGAGAAAAAATCCTTACCTATGCATTTCCTAGGTCCCGCTCCAAATGGCAAATAAGCATAACAATGCTTAGACGCTCCTTCTTCATCCATAAATCTGTCCGGGTTAAAAGTTTCTGCTTTCAAATAATGTTCTTCATCCCTATGCAAAGCCATTACAGGAACATTGATGGTTATTTTTCTATCAATCAACAAACCACCTTCAGGGTGATAAGTTTTCGTGCATTGTCTAGCAATAATTGAATATGGAGGATGCAATCTCAATGCCTCTTTTATAGCCACGTCCAAATACTCGTCCCTATTGTGTTTCGAAACAGAAGTCCTTGATTTCTCTTGCGCCTCCGGATTCAATGCTAGTTCATAGATCAAAGCTGTTAACGCATTCAGACAAGGTATGTACCCCTCGGTTATGAATGACGATATTATTGAATATGCGAATTCCACGTCCGAATGACGCTTTCTATTCTTCTCTTTAATTCCAATTTGATAAACGTTGCCTAAATTCTTGATTTGAGACAACAGTTTTGATTTCTCAATTTCACTTTTAGTTTTTGCAGAGGGCTCTCCGAAAATGGTCGCCAACCCAAACATAATGTATAAAGACGGGAAAATATCTTTCAAGTAACTCTTAAATCTCTCTATCAATGTACGCTTTTGTATTGCTGATCTCACTTCCTTTACAACTGACCCTCCGTCGCTACCGAGAAGCAAATCCTCGAAGACTTTGTCCAATACCTTCGACAAAATCTCTTGAACGTTAGCATCACCATTTGTTCCCGGCAAACAGTCACTCAAACTCTCCAATTCACAGTCCATGCTACTCAATAAAGACTCGTAGCCTTCGCGCAATAAGGTCCACTTTTCTCCGTCGGCGTAAAACAAATTGTCTCGTAAACAAACATCCTGAGATTTGTCCAAGCAGAGACCTCGGCTATGGAAATTCGCGAAATCCGTTGACAACATCCGTTTTACCGTGTCGGGATCTTTCACAGTCAGGTCGGGAATCCTGCATTTCAGGCGGCCAACATACTTGTCTTTGGGGTATTTGGAGTAAAGTGTGTTGACTTCTTCGGTGCTGCTCCTGATTCCAAGGACTCTGTGGTAGTCGCCTCCGAAGAACGGGACGGATGACTTATAGGGCACATGGCGGACGTACCAATAGCTGAAGAACTTCGTCACATAGTCGATGATTAGGGCGATAATAAGCACGACGATTATAGCAAGATTAAGGAGGAAACTTTCGAAAAACATGTTGCGTTCGGCCGCGGTGAGCTGTCGTCGGAGACTGTAAGCTTGTTGCAAGAGCCTCTCAAAGTAGGTCGCCTACGGTACTATGAGTGATCTAAGAGGCATTTCGTTCATCTTCGTGGCATTGAACTTAACATTGTGATGCTGTAATTATACGCACTTGTGTTTTATGAGAGTTAATTTCATTATCATTTGTTTTATAACTACGCACTGTTCTAGCAGTTAATTTAATATAATACTGTTCTAAGTTCTAGAAATAATTGAGGAGACAAATCACTTAAAACAAACCTGTTTAGTAATTGTAGATTCAATATCAACCCACAACATCATTATTTCTTCATTAACTTTCAACTTACATTATGCGGAGTTCTCAATAACTTTGCCTTTTGTCATCAAGCGGGCACATTTATCCAGACACAACAACTAAATAATATATGGTATGGAATTTCTAACTGGCCTAGTTATCGTAACAATTTAATTATATCGTCTAGGCGACTATTAACAACATTATTTAAGCGTGTTTAATTTTTAAATGTTTTGAGAATGACCGCAACCTGTTGCAGTGATAGAGCCTTAGCATTGCAGCATGAGATTGTAGATTCGATGTCAGCATTGTAACCTGAAGAGTGAAATTCTTACAAATTAAAAAGACCAAGTTCAAGTCAGACTTTCACATGAAATGTTCCGTGCCATTTTAATTTTTTAATTTATTTAAATTTACATATTTATAAAACTTTAATTTAAACGAAAAGAGAAAGAAAAATTAAATTAAAGATACTTGTGTTTTTGACTTCATTTTATTTGATGTCGATTTACCAACCCGCACTGGCCCGCGTGGTATATTACGGCCCACTCCCTCTCACCGCGAGAAGGCCTGCATTATGGGAACAATATAGGCTGAATATTATAAGATTTGATGTTATAGCGGCTATTAATAGTACACATTCTGTGAAAATTTAAAGTATCTCCCTATTACGGTTCGAAAGATAGGTACAGCTCTGTGACAGACGGCCGGACGAACAGCGGCGCCTTAGTAATTGGGTCCCGTTGAATTCACCCTTAAGATCATCTTCATCATCAGTAGCCTATAATGTTCCCACTGCTGGGACACAGGCCTCCTCTCGGTGAGAAGGAGTGGGCCATAATCCACCACGCGGGGCTAGTGCGGACAGGACGCTAAAAACGCTAACAGATCTTTTATTTGAGTCCGTTAATTTTATAATTAAGTAGTTTTTAAACATTATTGCGTGTTCACCCATTCTTGGTTCATTTTATTGAGTCAACCAGATTTTATCAATGTATCGATAAATGCTGGCTGCTGCGCCCGCTACCCATCAATTACTTCAGATAGGTATCTCTCATTATAAGTAATGATTTCACGTCATAAAACTTAGGTAATGTCTACCTATTAACTACAATGTAAGTAGTGGATCTTTGTTTTACCTAATAATTATTAACAGCTTCAAGTTATTAATTATCTGTAATAACTTCCTTTCAGTTTTGCTCAAACACATACGTGAGTATTTATCTTTTATGTGAAATTACCCATTAATCGATGTTTGTATAAAGCAAATCATTCAATGAATACTTTACTTAATAAAACAGACCATTTAAAAACGAGCTAACATTGACGTTAAAATAAACATAAAATTGCAATAATCAAAGTCATAAAAGAAGCCATTTACAGTTTACTGTTACCGAATTGACGAATTTTATTAACTCAATCAGTACTTTATTTAACGCCATCTAGTTTTTGTCCACTGAACTTTTTGGTTTGAAGACAGTTTCACGCAAAACACTTCTGCAGCTTTATTACAGCGCCATCTATGAATTTTTAACGACACTTCTAAACGAAACTCTGTGCTCTCTTATTGGAAGACGATAGCTGTTAGTGTTAGCTCTGTTCATAGATCATAACGTTATCACTAGGTGGCTCTACAAGTATCAATTAATTTAATTTGGCTTATGTTTAACTTACCAGCAGATATAGTAACATATAACAGACAAAAAGAGTAAATGATCACCAAAATTAAACCCGCATTTTAATGTAAAATTATAACCAAAGTTTTAACATCTCGATATTCTATTTAAGCAAAATGACTCCAAATAAATCATTGTTAATCCAAAAGTAGTAAATGATCACCAAAATTAAACCAGCTTTTCAATGTAAAACTATCACCAAAGTTTTTACATCTTGCTATCCTATTTAAGCAAACTGACTCCAAAAAAATCATTGTTAACCCAAAAATAGTTAATGAACACCAAATTATTAAGAGTGTACTACGTGAGCTCGACAAATGGATGTGCGAATAACGCTTGTGCGACAAAACTGTACTGCAACTCACCATAGTTCGAATGCACGCTTGTGCGACACACTGAATCTGGTCGTTTCAAGCAATTTTCGTAATTTTCGTAATTTTAATATTGAAAACCACTTTGAATCTTTTTCTAGCGACTTCATCAAGGTCTTCACAGAGGACGCTGCCCATTCTTTGGAACTAAAAATGACTTATCCCTAATTATCCTTCAGAGAAGGGTGATCTAAAGAAAAATGACATTTCTTAAAGGAATATGAAAAGGCATTTTTCTATAGGTCACCCTGTCTTACGTAATTAACGTCCTATTATTTAATCTGCATACGCTCATGTCGCTATTCGGTGTTTGCGATTTTTACTATTTTTTATTCGGCTATACAACGTGACATAATTAAAACCAGACCTCATACACTCCTATTCAGGTACTGGTACTGTGTTGTTAAAAGCATAATACAATGACATAGTAAGTTTATGTCATTGTATTATGCTTTTTTTTTTAAACGCTAACTGTTATAATTATGAAAATACTGTCAAATTTCGTGAAATAAGATTGAATTTTCTTTGGGACTATCAGCGGTAGGTATGACAAAATACAAAATTAAAAATTAAAAAAATCTCTATAAAAAATAACGAAACTGTACATTGCCGTATTTAAGCAAATAAAACGAATACGCGAACACGAATAGTAATGTCAAGTGCCACCAACACTTCTGAACTCTATGCTACTTTCAAGCTGAACAAATTATATTTTACGAACAACAATAATGGCAACTCGACCATGCATCATTAATAAAGCACCTACTTAGTTACAATGCTAATATATTTTCTACCTACCTATGTTATGTACGTAGCCACGAAGTCATTAATCATAGGGCAGTCCCACACAGTAGTTACTGCGGCACAGGTAGGACATATTAATCTAAGACAAAATGTAGGGGGACACCCTAAGGGGATAGCGCGGTACAAGTATTGTGGCACTTGGTCTTTTTCAGTGGCATATTACCTTGTTCCTTAGGTATGGATGCATGCGTTAGCCCCTGCGAGAGAATTTATTTGTATTGAAATTATCAAACTAATATGGACATTCGAAAAAGTTGAAGATACTGAGGCTCTTTTAGGTGGAGTAGAGTAAAAATGATGTACTGCAACATCTTTTATACTCACTTTTATATTTATCTATTTGTATCTTAACAATTGAACGGATCCATTTTACATAATATGGAAATCATGTTGAGCTTTTGGTCATAGCTGTTAGTTGTAGATCTTTGACTGTCATTATGGGTCGTCATAAGCCCGAAACTTTGTTTGTGGAGTTGATAGGCACTCGTTCCTTCTGAAATACTAATATATATAAACTGCATACGGTTAGACTGAAAGCCAACCCTAACACAGTTGGAAAAAGGCAAGTAGATGATGAACTGAGAAGATTTACCGAAGTGAGTGAGTGTCTTCAACTGAACTTACCCATTAATGTAATTTGTTAAGAATTTAATATTTTTTAGGGTTCCGCACCTCAAAAGGAAAAAGCAGAACCCTTATAGGATCACTTTGTGGTCCGTCCGTCCGTCCGTCCATCTGTCAAGACCCTTTTTCTCAGGAACGCTTGGAGGTGAAATTTATATCAAATACTCAAGTCTACTGTCCCTTGGAGCCGTGAAAAAATCAAACCTCTAAGCTAACGCAATCAAAAGATATAGCCGTTTATGCCGCAAATTTCAGCAAATTTTCTACACTCGCAAGGGAATCAAAACCTATAGGGTACTTCCAGTCGATCTAGAATTTTGAAATTCTGTACGAAGCAACGTCTTATAGCACAGATATAGGAAAAATTGCGAAAACTGTAAATTTTTAGTTACATCATGTAATAAAAATATTTAAAAAAAAAAAAACTTTATAACTACAGGTTTGTACGGGACCCTCGGTGCGCGAGTCCGACTCGCACTTGGCCGGTTTTTTTAATTACTGTGTCAGTTCTGTTGATGAAATAATAACTAACCAAAAATTATCTGCCACTCAACATAAAGGAAACGGTGACATATACCTTACCGCAATGTACCTAAGACACAGATTGACAGTTGCCTTAAGATCACAAACCACTTTAAATGAACCGCTTTATACTGACGTATTAATCAGTTCCATACACGAGGCTCGGAGCAACGCTGATCAGTAATCATAAGGAGCGAAGCAGCACACATTGCTATGCAGACCTATCTGTCGCCCCTAGCCGCAAGGGATACATACAGATACAGATAAACCTTTACTCATGTAGGGGGTCATAAAATCGTTCATTCGAAATTGCTTCACTAAATAGAAAGGTAGAAATAAAACGGTAATTTTCCAGTGGCTAAGGGGCCGCTCTTAGTTCTAGAGATGTGTAAGAGAGTATGTGATCGTGAACTTGGCCCGTTACTCTACTGAAATGAACCTAATCATATCACAAATAAATGATTAGGCGTACTTAGAGCGATATCGCAAGTAATTTAGAAATGGTGTTTAACATTTTGTATGCAGCAACGTTGCAACGCTGATGTAAGAGCCAATAGGTATCACATAATCAGAATCAGAAATCATTTATCAAATTAGACTTAGAATCAGCACTTTTTGAACGTCATGATTATTGTAATATGTCGTATATTCCCCCAAAACACTCGCCCTTTACCACTTCCTATTGTCTAATTATCAAGATAGCATACTAAACCATATCTTTTTTGGAGTGTATATTTTTGTCTATTCTGGAAGTTCTCAATATTCAATTCATTATTACATTCCAAATGTAATAACATAGATGGTAACACAAAGTAAAAAATCAATACCCTATCGGGTACAGCAAAATTAGGAGAAACGAAGTGAGTTAAATAATAATTCAAGAGTAGTCCATCAAAAGCAAATGATTTGGTGATCATTACCAAATAGAAGGATGCTCCTGTCTTCCAATACCTTAAGACTTACAACCATCAAATTGCTTATTACGACTGTAAGGTAGCCACATAATGTATATATGCAACTGTCCTGTCCCAATGCCACGGCCATATGCAATTTATTTCCCTCTAAATGAAGATGTAGTACCTCGCATCTAAAAATAGCTCACATGCTACCTACAAATAGAGTAGCACGCAATAGTAGGCTGTCCCTCGAGGCTGTCATATGGATGGGAGATATTAATCTATAGATTACTCCTATCTAATATCGATATCTTTATCATCTATGATGATTTGCGGTGATAGTAGATTTCTAAGTAAATGGTTATTTTTCATGCGAGATTGTTGGTCGGTACAATCTGTCTTCTGCAGATACTAAGTTCTCAATGAAAGGAATTCGTTAATGAGAAAGAAGAAGTCTTTTCTTTAAATACTTTAGCTCATATTCTGAGACCAAATTAAAATAGCCACAACGTTACACATATTAATCTATCATTTCCATCATTGATCTATGCGCGTGCGCTTGATTCGTTGTTCTGCAGGGTTGTCCCGTAATTTATCTGAAATATTTAATTTTCAACGCTATACGATCTCGAAATTGCATTTCAATTATATTTCCATAGAGCTGATAAGGTATGCTTTTAAATTCTATATTATGTAGTCAAAATTTCAACATACTATTATTACGGCAGCAATTTCATATGCCTAGCTTTTACCCAACTATGTTGGGTTTCAGTCTAACCTGATACAGCTGAATAACAGTATTTTTCATTGAGCGACTGCCTATCTGACCTGCAGTACACAGTTACTGGGTAAAACGATACCCCTTGGTAAGACTGGTTGTCAGTTTTTCCGGATGTATTTTCAGAAAAAGCTCTAAATTCGTCCTTATAATTATTTTAGGGTGATTACTGAACGCAGTAAAAAAAATCTTGAGTAATAGGTGAAAAGTGCTCAATAGCAACTTTTTACCTACTACTCAAGATTTTTTTTTTCTGTCTGACAACACAAACTTCACGTGGAAGGATCAAAAATTTACTATAAAAATATTTAATGATATTGATCATAATGATACTTACATTATAATCTGCAATAGCCCAACCCTAATACCACATGACATCAACCACAAATCTTGATAAACCACGCTTGCAAGGTCGATCATTACTCACTCCATTGTATGATCAAACAAATGTTCTATGACAACTTTAATTGTTAGACTATATTAATTGTTGTTAACTTTATCTATTCGTTGACTTAATGAATCACTTGGAATTCTTGCGCTTACATTTGTCTTGTTAAGATTTTTGATACAGGTACTTGGGAATGTATGGGGCTTGTACATAGTATGGTGTAAGCACTTGGACCACTGCATGCACTGGCGCCTAATGACTTACTGAATTCTCTGGTAGCTGATAACGCAGGTCTGGCCTATGTGGCCATCTCTAGTCTATTTTCAGAAGAAATGACGATTAATGATGCACACTCGGAGTTGGAGTTCACCGAAGTTAGCTAAGTTTCCTTTAAGGGTCGTGGTGGTTGCATGATGTACAGGTCAAATTTTAAATTGAATTACATAGATAAAATCCAAAGCTCAAATTCAATACTTATTTTTCACATGTATATCTACCAATACCTAACGTCAATACAAAAGTATTTGTATTGAAAGCTATATCTAATTAGAATAATGGATAGAATACTGTTTCGTATGTTCCTACGCCATAAATATTACGGATTTTAAATGTAGGGCTAAAAGGATATCTTAAATACAAATTATTTCAGATCAAGTACTACTATCGAGAGCATATCATGTCGACTCTATTCGTGGGTAACGGCAGTCATTTCAAGCGAAGCCGTTACAACCTTTTATCAATCCCAACCGTCCAGGGAGCCACATGTATAAGTCGGAACAAAGCCTCAAACACATTGACAAAAATTCCAAAAAACATAATAGGATCCTTTGATGGACCTCTGGATTCCAAAAAGTCTGGATTCCAAAAAAAAAATCCAATCAGACACTCAGTGACCCCAAGAACGATAAAAAATCACATCTATAGTCGTGGTGACCGTTTCATTTGCGACGTAATCAAAAATCGAGATCGATTCCATTCAACAAAAGATCTATAGATCACTGATCGATCTCTCACTGTGCTCGGGAAAGTGATCTATTTGAGTGTATTATTGATTTTAAATCGGCCGTGGAGGTTCCATCACAAAGGGTTTTTGGTGGCACGTGGTACCTAATAGATATTTTTTGGATTTTCGTGAGGCATCAAAACATGAACTTCTTTTGTATGAATCTTTGCCTGATACTTGTTTCGTATGTCTGATAACGAATAGTTTCTACAGTATCGGTCAGCTACAGTATCGGTCAGGTTGAGTTATTCAATTCAGGCTCTTGGTACCACCTCGAAAATTTCTAATGTTAATCCTCTCATCATCGTCATCATTTCAGCCGAAAGATATTCACTGCTGGACATAGGCCTCCCCCAAGAAATGGAAGGGTTTTGTATAATCGCCACGCTTGGCAGACGGGTTAGCGATCGAGGAATGGTGGTAAGATGCATAGAAAATACTGCTGCCCATTCTCTAGTAAGTTCCTTAGTTACCTTTTACGTCACCCACGCGAAGAAATGAGAAGGTGCTATTCTTTATGTCCGTAACCACATTTTAGTCCTCTACAAGACATTAAACCCTAGTATAATGGTGATAAGATTAGCTGAGCTTTGGCTTTTTTATCACCTAAATAGACTCCATCGTATTATACTTTATTATGGCACCATAATTTTTTTGCCATATCGCTCCGTCTAGTAAATTATAGTTTTCAAATCATTAATAAAACAAGAATTTGAGGCGACACAATGTCGGTGATCCTGCGCATTACCCTAATGACTACAGCATTATGGTACCTGACCATACCCTCGTTTATTACCCTTAATAAAGGTAACGAGTTTTTTATAAGCTCATATTAGCTGTTTTTGGGTATAAGTGTGGTACAAATTATATGTCTAGGACTAGAGTTCGGACTGATATGGTCAATGATCCTAATTGTATGATAATCGATTGACAATAGATGGTTAGGGGTTTCATGTATGAATAAATTTTTGGAAGACGAGATGCCGATCGTCTGCCGATGAGATGGGTAGACGATATTGTTTCCATCGCGGGGAAAACCTGGATGAGGCTGGCACTAGGCCGTTGCGATGGGCACAAGACAAGAGAGATAGACCCAGCATTTAGAGAAGTCAAGCTGTGAATAATAATGATTGATACATTTTGGCTGATCAACAATTCCATTTTTGGTAAATTTTACGTTTGTTGGTAAATACATGGTGTCAGTTCATGACCAAAATCCAATTAAGTATTCATTACCGCGAGTCTACAGGCTACCTAACGTGGGGCGATATTGGTCTCATACATCGAAGATAGATCTATCGCCAATAACTAACTGTTCAAGTTTAACCTTACAGTCATGTAATTCTATAAAGCTTTGGATTTCGGCCTTGCCGATAAAGCACTCATGGGTATCAACCTCAATGTGGCCCTTGTCAAAAAAGGGTCAAAAATGTAGACCATGGAACCAAAAACGACATTCAACAAGTTCCAAAATCACTTTACCAAAACCAATGAAGCGGTACCACGGCACCAGTTATAAAAAGAGATCAAATGAACACGCGATAGATACGTCACAGGCGATAGCGTTAGATTGACGGCGCCAGTAATTTCGTAAGCTGTGTGGCGAAGCGCACGAGATCACTGCGCATGCATCGAGGGGATTGAATGGAGTCTTGATCTTATATGGAAGGTGTTTGGGATTTCGTTTACAGTTGCAAAGTAAGTGGTGTTAAAATTAAATTAATAGGTAGGTAGGTTTTAAGTAGTGACATTTACCGGTACATTTACCTTGTCTTATCATAGAGATTCTTTTGCTCTTTTTAATCTACCCTTTTGAAAAGGGCAAGTCTCTTTAAATTCTTTTACTTTTAGAAGTACTTTAAATTGTATCTTATATGAGTAGATAGATTGAATAGTTGCTTAATAGTAATCAAGTTACAAACACAAGTTAAAATGACATGAGTAGCAACAGTAAAATATTACTTACAAATTTTGATTTCCAATGAGCCCCAAACTAGAGAATATATTAAAAAATATTCTATTTAATTCTAGATAGTTAGTCCTGTATTTTGGGGTCTAGAGTACGTATTCGGATATGACTAACGATACTAGGGGTTTACTCTTTAAGTCCGTCAAGTATATTTCGCAGTGAATCTTGCTCCAGAATTTTTAACTCTTGTTTTATTCCCTTTTTCAGATGAACAACACAAAGGTAGTACGGACAACTGTCAAATCGTGTTGTCATTCATTCCTAGTTCGTACCCCGAACTAAAAAATGCCCGTTATTTCGGCTAATATTATAAACTTTGTCCTAAGGAAGTAGGTCTCTTCGCTGAAATGAAAGAAAAAATACCCATTTATTATCCAAACACCATTAATAACTAGAAATACTCAAACTGAACACCTTACAAATACAAGTCTTCCAAAATAATCCAAAAAGTCCAACTATTTATTACTATATTACCGTCGGGCGGAGCGAAGGACCAAATAAAAATGCAAAAATTGTTAGGAGCTGACCTTGCAGTCTTTTGGACCGTTATACAGATCCCTTTTTTTGCCGCAAAACCATGGGGCGCAACTATTCCTCTGATCTTTTTAAACGCAAAAGGAGCGAATGATATAAACATTATATGGACCGACTACACTGGGGGTAAAGGGTTTATTCGATTTAGGGCATTGTTTAAATGAAAACATTTTCAATCATACTCAAGCCTTCTTCCCATGGACATAGGACAGTCTTAGAGTTTATCAAACTGGTTGCTAACTTAATTGTGTAGATAATATTTATTTTTTCTTCTATGACACTGATTTACATTCTGTGATTACTGTAACTCATACACTGACTTGTAACTTGTAAAAACATTAGGAAATTCGTATTCTTGCCTTTGCAATGTTTTTGTCTTAGAGTTTATCAAACTGGTTGATAACTTAATTGTATAGATATTTTTTTTTTCTTCTATGACATTATTTTACATTCAGTAATTACTGTAAATCATACACTTGTGGCTTGTAAATATATTAGGAAATTCGTATTATTGCCTTTACAATGTTTTTGTAAATATGTGAGCACCATGTATCTATCATATAATCAATTTATCTGTCATTGCTTCATTTTTAGTTCTTTTACCTGCTGTGGTATGGTAATATATTGTAGGTATTTTTTATATTATAGGATAATTTATTGTAGGTGCACCGTCTTCACATATAATTGTATAAATATTGTATATTAATACTGAAAGCTATTTTAAAAGAGTAACGGTGGAGTTTCTTGCCCATTCTTCTCCATATGAATCTACTTTTTGGAAGGGGCAACTAGAATCAATTCTTTTTTTCATGTAACAGTTGACGTTCAAAAGTGCCTTTTTTGGGCCTAATTGAAATAAATGCTTTGACTTTGACATATGAATAGATAGAAGCAACAGAAAGTCACTTGCTATGATCTTTACATACTCCTTATGCCTAGTTTACGTTCATACATCTCATCATACCCGCATGCCCGTTGCAAGCATTACGCCCTTGACTTTTCTGAAGAACATCACCAATAAGGTCACTATTATATATAGTCCTAGGGCGATCCACCGATCTCCACTTAAGTACGATTTTCGATCAGCTTGCGATAAAAATACCGATTTATTTTCTTACATACCGTGTCCCGAATAGGACACTTTCGACGGCACATCGGTAAAAATGGCGAACATCTATGCGATTTGTATAAATGCTCGTCATCCCTCATTCAACCTCTTTAGCGTGATGAATTTTCAAAAATCCTTTATTAGGCTCATTTTTTAATCTCTCACTTAAATAGGAACTTTTGAGTAAAACACTTTGTTTACACTTCTAGACCCAGTTAAGGAGGCTGTTCGTTAACGAATGTAAGAATTTAATTTCTTTCTAAATTAACATTAATTATAGGTCCGATATAAGTCTTCAGTATAAAAGTGCGAAAATATTTTTTGTCTTTACTGTTTTAGCGTCTATTTTAACACTATACAGGTATGGGTTACCTATGCATATTATATTACCTTACCTATAAAAAACAACATAATTACCAGTATCATTGTGTGATTCCATAACTGAAGCATATCCATCTTAGATCAACAGCCTGCATACCATAACTGACAAACAAATGACATTCGCCAACTTTTTACACCCGACAACCGAACAAAACTTTCCTTTACGATCCAGTGTACAGTCCTCTCAACAGGTTTCGCCGGGACGCTATGGCGAAGACAGTTTTGACTATAAATAAGTGTTGTATTGTATTCAATGTTGCTACTGTTTGCCTGGGCGGCAGACCACAAAAGAATTTGGAATCTTTTTACAATAACTAGCCGTACCAGCCGGTTCTGTTCGCATAATCAAATAGGTGAATTGTTTTTAGTTTAATTTTTTCGTGTTGTGTATTGAAATTATTGTTCGGTTACATTTTTGTTATTATAATTTAATTTGTATGTATTTTATTCAAATTACGAGGGTTTTTCGTTCTGTGTTGTGTAAAAAGTTTGAATAGATTCAGGCAGCTGTATTACCTCGATTCTAGAGCAATTCCGTTGAAGGGTAGTTCCTAAAAATAAATTTCCTACAACAATATCGTCAATGTTATCAATCCTGTCACTCTTGAGACGGAAAGCCCCAACTAAAACAATTTCAATTAAAATATCACCAAAAACACATACACGCATACATTTCTTCCACCAACGAAATATAACTGTGGGACCGAAGCCGACGTTTTTTTGCTTAGAAGCCGCTACAGTTATCGTGCCACAAGATTTGGGCCGTATTAGCGATGCACACGCATCGATGCGTCATTATCAAGGTGATATGCGCGTGATTTGGGATGTAAAAAAAGATTTAAGAAGTCAGGTGTAAGTTGGTGGGATGGTATTTATTATTCATACTAGCTACCTGACTGAACGGATATATGGTATGTTGTATATGCCAGTTAGATACCGTGGTAAATGAAGAGTATCATTATAATTTTTAGCTTTATTTGAAAATATTAATCTAAGTGCATGACTAAAACCTAAGTTATTGAAGGACTATAATACAGTTGCAGTATGATAAAATATACTTTATTTTCTTTTTTTTTTGTTCTTTCAGTCTTGAACCTGCATTGTTGGACTCACATAAAAATTGAATAATATAATTTTTGAACTTTAAAAGGGGCAATGTATGTATGACCTTTGAGTTTTTTCGGCGTTTCTTGTCAGGGAACAGTCAGCTAGAAAATGCCTGCGCCATCTAGTTTTTAAAATATTGATCAAAAATATTGACGAGTAAAAGTGTCTTATAAGATCTACTTACAGAAATAAATATTTCATTTCATAACTGATAGCAATGATGATCAGTAATATGTCCAAGATATAGTGAAAAATATGTTTCTATTCTTCTTAAAAATGCAGCAAAGTATAGAAGTTCCTCATCTACTACCCATCGTAGACATTTCTATCTGATGATCCCACTGAACGCACAATTAATACGAGACAAAGAGCAAATGGTCGAAGGGCCCATCTAACCAATATCACGGTTTACCGAAGTTGAATTTGGCTTAACTCGTCTCAATATTGAATGGCAATTGCAATTTCGATAAAGAAACACTCATCAATTCTTTACGACCTTAAGAAACCAATACATATTGTCGCTTAAAAAAAGAACCAATTAACTTCCAAGCATGCCCGCGTCAATACCAAACATCTATTTCAGTGTGATAGTTAAAATCTTATTAAAACCTTCCCAATTTGGTCACTTCCAATATAGTCTGCCCATAAATCTAGTGCCCATCAGACGTATGAATGGGGTTGGGCACTCAAGTTAATAAATTAATCGCTCGTGATACAATTATTATTGTAATGATCGGCTCCCGTCTGCAAGAGTAAAATAAAACGGATAGTATCGTAATTGAATCTCTTCTGGAACGCGTTACGAAATAACTGCTTATAAAACTGCTACTTTTCACTGTTATTTTTTGATAGCTGCTAATTATAACGTTGGTTCAGTTACATTAGTAACGCCACTCCCCCTAATCTGTATGACTATTATGGTTTTGCCTCTTTCAATTGCCCAGCCTCTGAACGTGATCTACCGAAACAGTCGATTTTCAAAGAACCTATTAAATTATGCAAATTAAGTAACTGATGTTCAATTAACAGCTTTAAATTATGTTCTCACTATGTAATAAGGTACAGACCATAAAATTGCCTTTGACGTTCACAGTTAATTTAGTAATTAACATTTTTAAGTTAATTTAGGGTTAAATTCATCTCCGGCTGTAGCTTCTTGTTTCCGTTGGTCATCTATTATTTGATAATTAATTAACGATTTTGATGTAGTCTCATTGATAAACACTTTCACTGATAGAATTAGATAAGAATTTTAGATAAGTGTCAAGAAAAGATTCTTTGTCTCTTTTGTGCATATTTTCTTCGCGTTTCCGGATTCCAGTTGCATTTAATTCAAAATTACCTTCTGCTAGCGGCATCGCCTGCTTAAACTTTCTTGTATTAATATAAAATATATTCTATGCTACTTTGCCATACTTTAGCTACCCACTATTGAAATAATTTTCAGAATCAGATTAATTTATTCGACGATTACCAACTACATAGATGCTCTCAAAATTTACCTCTTTATAATTTAGTAGGTGAGTCTCAAAACAATATGACTGTTCAGTTTCTCAGCTATATATGAAAGTAACTGTTCCACAATACTTGCCCATCACTAGACTGCAGCCTTAGTCTTGTAGAGCTGCACAACATCGTCACTAGCAAGTTTATGGTTTTTTGATCTAAATCTAAAATTGCTTTTGCGTCTCGATATTGCTTCTTCAATTACATCAAAAATTCTGCAGCTTCGTGTAACAATACACAGTTTATAGAGGTTACGATTGTATAAGATTTTGTTTCACCTTTATTAGTATTTCATGTTACGAAATGTGATTGTTACAACCAGTTTTAGTAAAAATTCATTTGTGCGTACATCATTATTGGTTATTAAGAGAGTTCATTCTTCAGAAATCTTCCTAGTTAATCTTAATAATGTTTTAAGCTAATTTTATACCGGGTGCTTCATAAGTTTTTGATCGATACTAAATAAGTAGGTAAATTATTGCCAGCTAATTGAATTAAACCCTATTTAAACTCACTGTTGGTGTACTTAATGAATAAACAAATAATTAATATAATTCCAATCACTGATACTTATTCTGCTTGCATATTAGCGCGGAAGTAATAAAGAAAATAAAAATCCAATGACACCAACACCAAAACCAATACTTATTATTTTTAATTAAACTAAAAAATCAGACCCAATCTTTTTATCGTCAAAAGAATCCCAATCTTAATTATAAAGTGACAAAACCATATAATCAGGCTGCTAGTAAACTCGAAATTGGAAGCAACCAGACGGTAGCTGGATCGAGTCGCATCCATGATTATAGTAATTTCTTCAACGTTCCGAGTAGCCATTTGCTCAATATTGCGTCGGTATCGATTTCATTAGATAGGCTCAGATTTTTATAATAAAACGTGCCGGATGGTATATGTAAACTTTTTGTAACTGGAGTAGTAATTACAATGAGTAGGTGGTGGTATCGGTATTGGTGTGGCCTTAGAAGTAGCGAGTGAAATAATATTTGTTGTGACTTTTTAAACAATAGTAGACGCCTTGCTTAGTCCACTCTTAATTCAATATTATTTGAATAAACTAAATCTGTTCTTTTATAAAAAGCGCAGTACCCATGCGGAAAATCATTTTTAAAAATTATTATTAACGCAGTGGGTTTCAGAATTCCGTACTGAATCCATGGCAGCAGCTCGCACGTCGATGGCCCTGCCTGTTTGTTTTGACCTTTTCCCAAATTATTATTTTGTACCTTGTGTATTATCCTTCACAAAACCATTAATAACATCTCTAATTTCAAGCCGATTTTGAAAATTACAAGAATTATTTGTCAGCTTCTTCTTTTGGTCTTTTGTTCCATGACCATTGTATTACTGACGTCAAACTGATAAAGTTTGAAATTGAAATGCTTTCTCAATTACATAATCAGCCTATACCGTTCCTTCTGCTGGGACACAGGCCCACACGGGCCCAGGGAGGGTCGGTATATATCACATGTCTTCAATTTTTTGGATCCTGGACATGCCGCTTTCCTTACTATGTTTTCCTTCACCGTTTTGGGAGCACAAGCTGTCACAATAATGCAAGTAAACTTACAAAGGCTTTAGAGAGTATTTTAACCAGATGAATCGAAATTCAAATCACTTTCACCGCCATCTTCCTGGCTTGATCCAATATCCCAAGTACTAGCAACATTAATGATCCATGCGCAGACAGCGATTGATTGATTGAGCGTTTTATTGGCGTCAGGCGATGCGTCTCTATGTGATTATCAGAAGTCGACTTTATTAGGGCACTGTGTTCGTACGATGTAAAATGATCACCAATACTGTGTACGTGCTTACTTCTGAGATAGTTATTGCCCGCGGCTCTGATTGTATATTAATTAAAGATTGAGTTCGATGGAATAATTTTAGTGGTACGTCCGTATTGTGTGAGGTGAAGAGAAGGAAAAGTTTTCTACATTTGTTTTTATCAATTGTTAAACAATCCTTTAAGTATTGCATTCCTGTTTATTTTATTTAATATCAACTTCTATTTCTGTGCCCTTTTGTTTGTATCCTCAATAATCTTGCTACATACCTTATTTTTCCAATGTGGTCGATCGATCAGATTAAACTACGCTTGACGGTCCTTGGATTTGTGACCATCTTTTAGATATATACATACGTACGTAACGGAAAACTTTGAAAAATAATTTCACCCCCTTCAAAACGGTGGATTAATTTGAAACTGCACACGTATCAAGGATCGATGACATACGACACTTAACCCGGTCAGAATAACTAGGATAGAAAAAAAAAACAAAACTCACGATTTTGTAGCTAGCCAAACTGTAACATAAAAAATAAATAATAGTTTAAAAACACGCTTTAATAGAGAAAAAAAAACTAAAAAGTAGAAAATAATTTCTATAAAATTCAAAATAAGGATATAGTGTTAAGTAAATAAAATCATTTTAATGTCAAAAAGCTTGGGATGCTTGATACCATTTGAAGTAAATATTTTATCGACATATACTGATAAAAGTAGAAAGAGTCATTATAAAAATACCTTAAAAAAGCACCCCACGCAACGCAAAAATATTTAAACAGCGCATGCACAGGTTTTAAGATTTATTGTTACATATTAAGTCGTCATTCTTTTAACGAATTACAACGTAATTTCATAAATAAATCAATGTAAATAACGACATACAGCACGCAAAGAGTGGCAACATTGTCCTTGAATCTTCAGAAGAAAATAATTTGCAACAATGTTTCACTAAATTATCTTTATTGAAGCAATCGGTGTTATCTTAAGGGAAATAATATTGTAATGCAAACGTATGATAAAAATTAAGTACTTACTAAAGCACATTCTTAAAACAAGTCGTTCGGTCCTAATGATAAGCCAGTGCGAGTAAATATTGTTTTAATTGCTCTATTAAGGAATAGGTAGGAGGAATCATACTTAGCTTAGAGAATTAAGCTATTCATTTTACATTACCATATTTTATAATGGTAATGCTATGCAATGGAAGCTGAAGTGGCAATAGGCCGGCCATATTAGCCGTAAAAGGCATGACTGTAGGACTGTTGACGTGTTATGATGTGGAGACCGTGAATTCGCAAACGTAAGGAAGTATGTCTTCAGGCTAGGTGAAGTGACGGTCTCCGCAGGTTGCTTTTTAGCAGCTGGACAAAATTTAATGAAAATCGAATTGAATGGCATGTAATTGGAGAGGCCTAATTTAGAAGAGTGCCCTGCTGTAGCCTGATGATAGTAAACTCTAGTCTATTAAATTGAATGTATTGAATGAGAGCAAATCTCTCAAAGATCCCTTGAATGCGCATCTGGACTGAGGGCCCATTTTTTTAACCCTTGCGAAACGAAATGAGACTTATAGGGAAATTAGTTAAAAATAGTAAAAACTTAAAGCAAAGGGTCATGAATTTCTTAAACATGAATTAAAACTGTTATGGTTAAGTAACTTGGGCCCTCAATCTAGACGCGTGCATAAAGTGGCATAGCCTAAATTTCAGTAAGTACTACGTTTGGGTTAATAATTTTAATTTATGAATTTAGTTAAGAATGTAATGGTTTTTTACGAGGAATGTGATCAAATATTTGGCGAAAATTATAGTGATATAATTTAGTATTGGGTAAATTACTTTTAAAGTATTTTTTACCCTATAACAATATTCCGTCTGTGTTTATAGCCATTTCATAGAGCTATCAAAGAATGATAGATGTGATTTGAATGACATTACAAACAATTTAATTTCTTAATCAATATTTGGTTCAATTGATTGCCAAAGAAGGTAATCAGTTTAGTAAGCATGGGCGAGGTATTGTTTCTGTAACGATTGTAGGTAATTCCTTTTTGATTGACAGGCCAAAAAATAAGGTTATTGCGAGGTTTACCAGTTTTGTGGGCCTTTAAAATGCTACCTCCATGTCACCCAAATGCATCGCGACGTATTTATTTACAACTTTTTTTGCCCGCGGCTTCGCCCGCGTGGATGTCGGAAATTAACGCATGAGGACGTACTACCGCGGTAAGATGTGTTAATTCAGGTTATATTATAGTTAATAGCTGTTACCCGCGACTTCGTCCGCGTGGTATTTAACAAAAAGTTTTTCATAAAAACTGTCTTTGAAAACTACGCTGACATACGTCACAAACTACGCTGACATACGTCTCAAAATTCAGCGTGTTTTTAGTTTTTTTAAACTATTATTTATTTTTTCTAAAATAAAAGTAGCCTAAGTTACTCCTTGTTACATGAGATATCTGAAGTGAAGTTCCGTCAAAATCGTTCCAGCCGTTTCAGAGATTAGCCGGAACAAACAGACAGACAAACGAAAATTGTAACAAATGTTGTTTTGTCATATGTACCGTGTATACGTCCATAAACACTTAGTAAAAAGTGGTTATCTTAATATTAAAAACAGACACTCCAATTTTATTTATTTGTATGTATGTATAGATGCGCCGTCACGTCAACCAATTTGCAGAAAATCCTTGCGACAGTTTAAAATATTTGCACAAATATAACTCTAAATCTAGTTAATCTCACACTTAACTTCGTATTGCACATTCCTGAGTGCAACTAGAAGTGAGACAAAAATATAGGTTGCATCAGGAAGTTCTTCCCGTTCAACATGTAAGAGTTAATTGAAGTAGAACAGGTTCCAACCTGCTGCTAATAGGCCATGGGCTAAACCTGTCACTATGGGTATAGGACTGTAGTTTTAAATATTAATTTACTGGCGTGTGTGGCTTAAACGGTATCAAAAGTTGTTTTGTATTACATTCCTTGTTTGTTTATTCGTTCCATTAGAATCGAATTTTAAATATTGATGTTGGATTTAATTTCAAGGCATATGGCACAGTTGGTGTAGGTTTTAATCTACTTCTTCCTTTTCTTCTTAATACCTTGCCTCGTTGGTCTAGGCATCGCAAGCAGTACTGCTAAGAATGGAGTCCTGGGTCCGATTATCAAGATGGGCACAGAATTATTGGGTTTTTTCATCTGATATTTCTCAGTACATCCCAGAGTCTGGATATGTGCCAGTTTTGTAACAGGCTCGCCCCTTATTATGTGAAACTTAAACTGTTAACTAGCTACGTTTGTTGTTTTAAGTAATGTGAGTGTGCAACACTGCCTAACCGTTTGGGGATACAGCCATGATATTAGTATTTTACGTTTATTCTATCTATACTAATATTATAAAGCTGAAGAGTTTGTTTGTTTATTTGTATGTCTGTTTGTTTGAACGCGCTAATCTCAGGAACGATTGGTTCGAATTGAAAAAAACTTTTTGTGTTGGGTAGCCTATTTATAGAGAAAAGCTATAGGCTATATAACATCACGCTACAATTAAAAGGAGCGGAGCAGTGACTAAAACGGTCAAAAACTGGCAGGCAATTCGATGCGACGGGAAGGGTCAGGGGAGCAAAAATTGGACGCGGACGAAGTCGCGAGCAGAAGCTAGTTCTATTATATGACACCAATGCAATGGCTCCTTTTTACTTTAATTACAATGCTAATAAATATGTAGTATCTTATCCAATCACCAACCAATAATCATTTCTTAAAATATTTATAAATAAATTACAAGATTCAATAAAACCAATGCTATATATTTTCATCAAAATTAAACCGTACGTACGCTTGGCTTATAAAAGCGGAGTGATCTTTAAATTAGACGGTAACACAGGAAGTGGCTTCTTAGGCCGTCAGTGTAGCGGTGATTAGCGATCGCCGATCACCGATCGCCTATCACATCTAGTGAGCAGTTGATCACTGACGGTTGAGTGCACGTAAAAAGTTTTGCAAAGATTATGAGTTTGTTCTGTAGATGTGAAATCTTCTTGAGGCGCGTTTAACAATTTTTGTAATAGGGGGACATTCATTGCACTATTTACGTTATTGAGCATACATTTTTTTTAAACATATGAAGCAATGGATGATCAATAACTTTAAAGAAAATTTAGACTCTGATTAATAGTGTGTTACTTAATTAGGGTGCTGGTGTCCAAATGAGCCCACTTTTGTAGGAGATTCTTGTGTTCGAACTTAACTTCTTCTGAACTATACTGTTATTAACAATGATGTTATGCCCATTATAACTTACCAGTAACTTTATCTTTCAGGATGAATGCTACACCAGCTGATCTACATATTCGGTTTAATCTCACCGTTTGACACTATTGACAACTAACTTCAAACAAGCTTCACCATAGATTTTACGGTGAGCGTCTTACAAAACAAACTGACACATGGAGTCAGTGGACTGACAGTTCATTTTTTGACAGCGAACGTTGCCAAATTTTTTAATAAAGAATGGAAAGGACTGAACTCACTGTACCCTCTGCAACCAACATAGTCTATGCAAAACCAGTAACCTCGCGGTGTGTTTAAGTACGGCACGATAATTGAAGATATGCTCGTATCATACAGCGGAGCTACTTCCAAAGACCTGACGCCTGATTACTTTGTACCTGAATGAGATTGCTGTTTAGGCCATAAAGTAGGTACTTATAACTTATATTTAAAAAGTGCTTTTTTAAATTAATGTGTTAATAGTTGTCTTGGCCGAGTTCTGTTGCAATCTTATTTTATCTATGTGCAATCATCGATACGAAGAACAGGTATTCATAGACAAGTACCATTTTTTTTTACCGAATTTCAAAATTCTTAACAGTGCACCTCATAAAGTTGAAGATTTGAGAAATGTTGATAGTAAAATTAAGTATTTAATCATTCGTCTTTCGATTTTTTGTCGTTCTTTTAAAATTAAATTTTAAACAGATCATCTGGAAAATTTTACTTTAAATAAATATTAACTTGTTGTTTAAATATGCGTTCTTGTGTACCTTCAAATCTTTAAAAAAATTCGAAATCCATCCGATCGAATTAAAAAAAGTGATTTCAAAAATCGAATCTTCAGGCGAGCGTGTATGACCAGATGTATGAACGTCAACGAGTTAAAAGGAGTATATATAAGGATCATAGTAGTGGCGTTCTGAATTATCTGCCTACCCAATGGAGGAAGACGTGAGTTTATTTATATATTTAAAAATCTTGTTCTGGGGCCACAAAGTTATCACATATTTTATCCTATCGCAAGTAATCAAGCTTTACTGACACCGTTTTCAGGTTGACGATTTTAAAAAGACTATAATCTGAAATTGATTCCATATCTTGAAGCTCGACCTAGAAGGTCGTTAGGGATCTTGCTTGTCCATAATGACCTAGGGTCCCTAGATTAATCAATCTAGCCAAATGAAAAAGGGAGCAAGTTTTTTCGAAAATTATATTATCTATTTAGATATTATCCAAGATAAAAATTGATTTGCATTGCATTCTTGCTTTTTGGGTAAAATAACTGGAATGAGTAGAGCAGTGGTGGCTCTGTGCAATTGGCTGACGAGTTGTATGTTGCTGGTCCCAACCCTGGCAGACGGTTTACTGTGTGTACTTCATCATCATAACCTTTGCTCTCAAAGCGGTGAAGGAAAATATCGTAAGGAAACTGGCACATCCTATTACCAGAGATTTGAAGACATGTGACAGATACCAACTCGCACTGGGTTAAAGTGGTGGATTATGGCCCACTCCCTCTGACAGAGAGGAACTCTGCGTCCCAGTAGTAGGAACATTATATGCTGCTTATGTAACTGGAATGAAAACAATCCCAAATGTTTTATTTTGTTCCCATCAGATTACTATACGAAAGTCTTAGTCTATAAGCTTGTTCTTTGAAGTCAACTTAACGTTTAATTTTATTATAGAAGGCTAAAAACTAAAATACAGATATACTAAAATAAATAACTAACTATACAAATAAAAAAGTACAAAATAATGGAAAAAAAGCGTGGGGTGCTTTTTAGGGTATTTTTTTATTGATATCAGGCACCCCACGCTTTTTACACGCTTTATATTAGCTTCACTTGTATGTTAGTATGTTTGTATGTTAGTATGTTTGTATGTTTGTTTGTAACCGACTCCTTATAGCGCGATTTTGACCCACTTTAAACGACCAGATTTCATTCAAACTTTGCACACCTGTCAAGGACCGATGACAATGCAATAATTTCATAAATTTGTGCCATTATCCTTGCCAGGATTACCAGGACAGGCTTCACTTGCCTGAGCGTCTTTTGTATGTTGTCCGCTAGAGGGCGCTAGTTAGTTAGTTGACGTACGGCTGTGACACGTTCGAGCGGTAAAAAACTAGCTAATTTGTGCCATTATCCTTGCCAGGGTTACCAGGACAGCAGAAAAACTGTCACAAACTACGCTGACATACGTCTCAAAATTATAGTTCATTCAAACTTTGCACACCTGTCAAGGACCGATGACAATGCAATAATTTCATAAATTTGTGCCATTATCCTTGCCAGGGTTACCAGGACAGCAGAAAAACTGTCACAAACTACGCTGACATACGTCGCGTACGCATTATTTTGTACTTTTTAGTTTGGTTTTCAATGGAAGCGTGTTTTTTAGTTTTTTTCAACTAATATTTATTTTCTATTTTTTAGGGTGTTTCGAATTTTGAGACGTATGTCACCGTAGTTTGTGACGTATGTCAGCGTAGCTTGTGACGTATGTCAGCGTAGTTTGTGACGTATCTCAGCGTAGTTTTCGAAGACACTTTTTTTGCTGTCCTGGTAACCCTGGCAAGGATAATGGCACAAATTTATGAAATTATTGCATTGTCATCGGTCCTTGACAGGTGTGCAAAGTTTGAATGAAATCTGGTCGTTTAAAGTAGGTCAAAATCGCGCTATAAGGCGTCGGTTACAAACAAACATACAAGTGAAGCTAATATAAAGCGTGTAAAAACAAAGGACACTTAGGCGTCGAAGTACTCGTCCGCATCACTGTCATCTGGAAACGTGCCCAGAAGTCTGGCAGTTTCTTTGAAGTCAGATTAGACTATTTAACATAACCAAATTGACACAAAACACATTCTTAAAATAGTTACTTTTAAACATTTTCGACTCTGCTCCTGAATTACGCACAAAAGCTGAAAAGCAAAAGAAGAAGATTAGATTAGATTATATTACCTAGATTCAGAAGCAAATTAAACAAGGAACGCGATTAACGAACATATCGAATGGAATTAACAATATCATCCTGCGCCTGAGTTGTGAGGTAATCAAAGAAACAACATTTATTTTTTACACTCGGTTCCCGGTATAATCATAATGTACGGTCCTTGTGTTGTGGCCACGATTCTGTGGAACGTAGGACATTAATCGTAGTAAAAGATTCATATGTGATACTTTTTGCTTGAGCAATGAAAGCGTTACCTAGCCAAATACTGATGAAAACAAAGAAACGCAGATGATTTAAGGTGAATGCTCCAACCAGCCCGCGAAATTCAAATTTTCTTACGTTTTTTGCAATAGCCCAAAAAAATCCTATTCAAATTAATTTCTTTGTTTTTGGGACGCAGTTGACGGACGGATGACGGACCCAGTGGCAATGACCGCGACTTACGAGTTGTATACTAGCAAATTTTGATTTGAACCCAGACTGGTGCTTTACTTTTATAGCATTTATTTCTTCACCACTGCTCTCATAACGGTGAAAGAGTAGTGTTGGGAGGAAACCGGCATGTACTAGAACCAAAAATTTTAAGACATATGACATCTATCAACCCGCACCGGGCCCGCGTCGTGAATTACGGCCCTCTGCCTCTCAACGAGAGGAAGTCTGTGCCCAGCAGAAAATTATAGGCTGGCAAAATGGCGAAACAAAAAGCACAGCTAAAATAAGCAAGCCTCAAAATAAAAGAATGACAATAAACTTAATAGAACTCTCAAGCACTCGGCCTCAAAGTGAATTGAATGATGAAATTGCCTTCGGCTAAATCTATGGGGTTATGGATCAGTGAAAGGAGGAAAACTATGGTGTGCAATAATAGCAGCTAGTAGATATAATCTGAAAAGATAATTGTATTATGAAACTTAAAACTGAGCATAACGAGAGCAATCATAGCCACACACAGTACATCACAGGAATAGTGAATATTAAAAAATATATACTTCCAAATAACCAGACAACCTTTCTCTTTGGTAACAAGTTTTTCATAAACTTTGAAACACTTATTTGGAGAGGACAAAATTCAAAGAAATGCGTTTTCCTTTTGTTTATTTACTTAGAATTACTGAAACTGATAAGTACTCCAACAGATTTCGCGACTGTTTAGCAAGCAAAATTCGAGTGTGTCTAAGAAACATATAACAGAAAATCTGAAAGAAAGCATTTATTCAAATTAGGCTGTGAATCAGCACTTTTCCACTACAATAGACAGTCCAGCGTTGTACCGTGTGGTGCCGGACGTAAAGAATAACACCACCCCTTTCCTCCAGTGGGTGTCGTAAAAGGCGACTAAGGGACTTACTAGAGAATGGGCAGCAGCGTTCTCGATGCATTTTACCACCATACTGCGATCGCCAACCCGCCTGCCAAGCGTGGCGATTATGGCAAAGCCCCCCAATTGGGGGAGGCCTAAGTCCAACAGTGGACGTCTTACGGCTGAAATGATGATGATGATGAGACAGTCCCACAAAAACGCCCGCCCTTCACCACTTCCCAGTACTTTAGCTGGGAAGAAAAAGTGACGCAACAAACTCCTCAGCAACACAGCTGTGTGTTTAGTTATATAAACTTGATTCTATACATCCTACAGGATCCCAAACTCATGGTCACACTGTCACTTTGATTGTAATAACTGGGAGCGAGATGGGCCGCGCTAATGTCGCGCTCCGGGCACGCTCGCTATCGGTAGCCATCCGATGCTCCAAGCGACATGCCATTACATGCAACGAACGTTCTAACTTCGTAGTTGTTAGTGAAGACTCAAGTGGTCTTTCTTTATCTTCTGCTACTTCAAGTATAGGAACTCAAGAATTCAATCGGTTTTATCTTGAGGTCTTTAGTTTAAGTTACTCTCTCTGGTCATGTCAGATTGCCGTCCCATTGGTCTATGAGGGCGAGGGAAGAGTGAGTGCCCCTGTGTCTGGACACGCTCTAGTGCACTATAGTATCTCCCATCTCCCGCGACGATGGCCAGTCTCCGCTGAGATTGGTTGCAATGGCTGAAATACAAAATAAATCGTAGGATACTTTACGGGGCGCTTGTTTTTTTTAAATATTATCATCAGCCTACATTGTTCCCACTGCTGGGACACAGACCTCCTCTCGGTGAGAGGGAGTGGGCCATAATCCACCACGCGGGCCCAGTGCGGGTTGATAGATGTCACATGTCTTCGAATTTTTGGTTCTAAGACATGCCGGTTTCCTCACGATGTTTTCCTTCACCGGTTTGAGAGCAGTGGCGATGAAATAATTTACACAAAGTAATGCGCCTTCTTGGGTTTGAACTCACGACCTACCCTACTCGTAAGTCGCGGCCGTTACCACTGGGTTTTTAATTACCGACGAAAAATTACCTTGTCGGTACGCTTAGAATCGTGCAAATACTGAATCCATGGTGCGTCCATCCAGGTTGCGTGTCAATTATCTTGCCGCCATGTATATGAGTGTAAGGAAGTCAATACCTACTTGGTGTGTTGAAGCTATGATTTACCTGCATTACACGCTCGTTTTCACACTACCGTCGTAATGTGTCTGTATTAACGTAAGTAAATGGATACTAAGTCGAGTCATTGACTTAATAGCAGGCTGGAGATTGCTCACACTTATGAGATCTTGTACTCAATTCGTGATCGAGGGTGTTAAGGCGCTACCGACTTGAGCAAACGTAGGAGTAGGACACCGTACAATACTCCGTTTTTTAACGCACAGCACGCGTAGCATGACTACCATAGAAAGAACATTGTCTATTCTTAGTACAATAGAGATAGAACTGTCATGCTACGCCAGCATAAAACGGTAAAAATCTTTCTACAATCTTTAAATCTGTCTTTAATGTTTCTACAATCTGTAATTTTGTCTATTCTTCCGTCGACAAAACCCTTTTCTACGGTGTTCATGCTAGGCATGCAGTTAGGCATATCGGTACCCAGAAAGAAAGGAGTGTATTGTCAAAAGACAAAAAAAAAAAACTTTAGAGGTGTCAAGGGACACCCGGATGGAACGAAGTTCCTTTCCAGGATTCATAATAGTTATAATTTTTTAATTATTTATTATGTACAAAAAACCTGTATACACTCAACAAAAATATTCTCTCTCTCTCCCTATCTCCTTCTCTCTCCCTCTCTCTCTACCTCGCTCTCTCTCTCCCTCCCTCTCCCTCTCTCTCCCTCTCCCCTTCTCCCCCTCTCCTTCCCCCCTCCCCCTCTCTCCCTCTCTCCCTCTCCCCCTCTACCTCCTCCCCCCTCTCCCCCTCTCCCCCTCTCACCCTCTCTCCCTCTCTACTCACAACAAAAAAAACAACAACATACAAAATATATACGGTCGAATTGAGAAACCTCGTCCTTTTTTAACCGACTTCAAAAAAAGGAGGAGGTTATATGTTCGACTGTATGTATTTTTTTTTTTTTTTTTTTTTATGTATGTTCACCGATTTCTCCGCCAATTGTCAACCGATTTTGAAAATTCTTTTATTCGTAAGGGTATACTCCTGAGGTGGTCCCATATTAATTTTGTGAAGATTTGATGTATACTTTGGGAGATAAACGAAGGAACTCCTCAAAAACAAACAGTACACGTAATGTGATTTGGATATTGTACTAAAGATCAAAAATAATTGCTGGTTCTATCTATCCATCCGTGGTGAACTAATTATAGTCTTCGAAGATACCGCATGGAACTCCTCATCGGTGAACAGTACATATAGGAACTTACAGTGAAAGGTTAGAAGGTTAGGGGATAATTCTTTGAATATTATAGGCACGTTTAGACGGATTTGCAAAATTCTTTTTTTGTTCGAAAGGGGTTTATTCCGAAATGGTCCCATATAATTTTCATATAGATCTGATGATGAGTTCGGGAGACAGACACCGGAACTCTTTAAAAAATGACAGGAAATCAACCGCGATTTCTGCTATCGCATAAATATGCATTGTTTGTTTGGAATTAGTGCAGGGAGAATACCACAACTAAAAATTTAAAAATAAAAACTTTTTTGCAAAAAAAAACAACCGACTTCCTTAAAAACACTACAAAGTGAAAAATAACTTTAATTTCGGAAGTCGGTGGCAAAAAAACCATAAATACAGATCCTAAGACACCGACTACCGAAATTAAAGTTATTTTTCACTTTGTAGTGTTTTTAAGGAAGTCGGTTGTTTTTTTTTGCAAAAAAGTTTTTTTTGAAGTCGGTTAAAGGATGTCGTGACAACTTTTCTTAAGAATTTTTACCGTCTAGCCCCCTTTCACAACGCGCGATGAGATACTTCGTTCCAAAAACTTTTTAAAATATTTCATCTTTACCCAAAAAAAGAAAAACAAAAAAAAAAAACAAAGTCGCATTTCATGTTTCATACACTTAGATGTTTTAAACTACGCAACGGATTTTAATGCGGTTCACCAATGGACAGAGTGATTCAAGAGGAAGGTTACCTATGTACGATACGCGGGCGAAACCGCTGGCAGAAACTAGTAAAAATACAATATTAATAATCCCATTTACAATCGTAAAACCAGAGCTCTTTAAAGTATTATTCGTCGTAAGATTCTTAACATTTAGAGCGTTAACTATAATTTTGTATGTAATGATAATAAAGAGAAATCAATCAATTCAAAAAATCCCTAAAATTTTTATCCTGTCTAACTAAAGACTCATCTATGTTTTGTACTGGTACATTCTACTGAAGTGACATGTCGAAACATCGATTTTTTGGCATATCCAAGTCACCATCACCATTTCAGCCGAAAGACGTCCACTGTTGGACATAGGCCTCCACCAAAGTTGGATTTGCCACTATCGCCACACTTGGTAGAGGATTTGGCGATCGCAGTATGGTAGTATAATGCATAGAAAAACGCTGCTGCCCATTCTCTCGTAAGTCCCTTAGTTGCTTTTTGCGACCCCATGGGATGGTCTGGCACCACATGGAATCATTAAAGTCTTGTTTAATAATAATGTTAGTATTATACACATAAAACTTCCGTAATCAATTCTCTAAATTATGGGGAAAGTCACATCAAAATCTGTTGCGTAGTTTAGAAGAACAACACGGTCATACAAGCAGACACGAAAAGGTACATTAATTTATAATGTAAAAATATAGATTCTAATTTCATCGATAATTATTTCGGTTGCCATATTGTTTGGTAATATAAACAGATTGCCCACTTCGTGCAACCAAGCTAAAAATCCGAAAATTCCTTCTGGCCCTGTGTTTACGTTGTAACTAAATATGACAGTCGATTCGAAGACATTGTATAAGAGCAAAAAAAGCTATTATTCCATACAGTAGCCCTTGCGTTCGCCCTGCGGAGGAGAATACTGCAGTATCGTATAGACGAGGAGAAAAGTGCTCTGATTTATTTGTAAGTGGCATCACATAAAATTGTCTGATAACAAGATACACACAAACGCGAAGGCACGGCATGCGACAGTGATTTGATAGTCAGAGAGTCTCCTCCAAATGTATACGATGTAAACCAAGTCCTGGCTAGGTGACAGTAGAGAACAACAAGACTTCACTCACTCCTAAGTTCATACCTCACCATCAAGCACAAGGTGACATGTCACTTAAATCACAAGTTGCTTCTTTGCTGAGCTAATACTAGCCTATGTATTCTTTTTGACAGGCAATATAACTAGGTTTTTTTTATTGACGCAGTGCTTGTTACCACAAGCCAATAAACGTTCAATAATTTAATATAACGACAACCGGATCCAATCAACTGATACTATATAATAATGTCCACACCTTCCTCAATCAGTTTAACTAGTCAAAACCATATTAATAGACGCGTCAAATTGCAAAGCCTTAACTGGAGCATATTATTAAAATCTATTAGACTCAATAACACTTTAGTGCGCGCCTGTACCGCTGTACTGTGATTATTAACAGTTTTTGTGGAGTCCACAGACACGTGGAGCGATGAAATTATGGTAATCACAGCTGGTACCAATGCAAGCCACCGGTTTTTAGGGTACCTTTGGTGTAAATTCTGTAGTGAATTGTTGTTAGTATGCGATCATGCGGAGCGGAATTAAGAACTTTGTTTGGTTTTCATCATGAAAATAGATTACTTTTGTCAAAAATTATTTCTAATGTGTTTTCTGGCACTCATATAGTTTTCTATTTAAATAAACTTTTTAACAAAAAAACTTTTTAACAAAAAGCGGTTTAATTTTTTGTTAAAAAGGTTTTATTTTGTTTTTTTTTGTGGCTTTAATGTACTAATAATACTTGGCAAGGTATACCCTATCCAATGAAAAAAGAATTATCACAATCGGACTACTATGTAAAAAGTTATGCGTGGTCATACATAAAAAAAAACAAAAAAAAATATACGCGTCGAATTTATAACCTCCTCCGTTTTTTTCGTCGGTTAAAAAATTAAAAAGGCAAAATGTTGATCATTTATATCAAGGAGCTAACTTAGATTAAAAGAATATTTTTATGCTTTCCAGTTTTATTTACTCGTCGATTTAATTGTTTATTAATAACTTTTGTTGGGATATTCCTGAACTTTGTTTATCAATTTTAAATGGGTCCAACTTCGAAGTATATGGTATACCTACTTACAATTCCAATAAACAAAATCAAAATTGGACTACTTAGTAACCTCTTTGTTTAATTTTCGTCGGTTAAAAAGATAGTAAATCAATTGATACAGTAGATTCACATACTCAAACATTTGGTCCATTTGACACCTGAACAATATCTACAGCCTTTTTTTAAATGTCAGGCATTAATTTTATTATAACAATAATCTATTATTACTAATTATTTCATTTATCAAAATATTTGGCTGCAATATCGACTTGTAAGTTCAATGTCGAATGTAGAACTTACACCTGAACTTGCTTTTTAGCAAACTAAAACATTTTAAGAAAAGTCTAAAGGTCTTTACAATCGTTACTTACGGAACCCAACCACAAGAAACAAAACAGTGGTACATTGTAATAGCAGTTTTTTTAAACAATAATTGTCGCCGGCATTCATCAACATCTGGTCTATTTGGACCGTCTACATCACGCATACGTTTCAGTATCACCAACGTACAATGAGGGAAAGTTAAGACCAAAGTAAGGTTAGAAAAGCGATATTTCGATCAAAGAAAAGTGGAATAGTTGTACCAGTCTGTTAGTATTAATTTTAGTGAGTAGATATATTATGTCAACTCTAAAAATTTTAGTTAAGATTTTCATGACTTAAAGAAATTACTTTTACTGTTCTGATTTGGAAGCTTATTTACGTTAAACTGATTACGACAAAGTTATAGTAAGTCCCTAGATTTTCGTTGATGATCAGTCAATCATTCTGGAAAAATCTCACTGTGATTTCACTTAGGTGAGGTTGAAGTTAGCTGCGAATAGTTTCTGATTCTTAGCGTCTGGTGGAATAACAGCTCACTTCAGTTCAGTTTTTACGGTGATGTTATAAGTTTTTTAAGATTTACTGAGGCAACTACAGCGAAGCCCAGTTAGGCAGCCGACACCTTCCTCGGTTGACCTGCGAGATGCAATCAGATCTTGGAGGCAAATGGCACTAAAAACCAGAGTGGGATTTTTGAAGAAAAGGTCGCCTGTTATTCATTAAAAACTCAATTAAGATGCGAAACAAAAATATAATTAATAATTTTGTACAATAAAAAAACTTGTTGTTTTAGTTTTGCGAAGACTGGTAATAAAGTCTTATTAGCACCCGATCCATTATGCATCTTTATTGAGTCGTTTTGATTTGACTTGTTAATATGCATACTGTAAAAGTGAATTAAAAATAATGTTTTATTGACTAGTTAGACTGCAAAACTTTTGTCGGATTTAATTCATTTTAAGTGGGATGAGCACACAATCAAGTAAAAATTTACGCAATGATTACATTTTATGGCCCCCAGCTTTTTTGGAAATTAATTAATTCAATAATAATTAAAATAGAGGGGTATTTCTATTATTATTAAATTAATTATTACGTTTATTGTTTACTAGCTTCTGCCCGCG
The DNA here is from genome assembly GCA_947507805.1 of Aporophyla nigra. NCBI lineage: Eukaryota > Metazoa > Arthropoda > Insecta > Lepidoptera > Noctuidae > Aporophyla > Aporophyla nigra. Next base: position 19,931,369 of record OX382301.1, on the reverse strand, counting down.
ACTTCGTCCGCGTTAAATTTCTTCCCGTCGCGTCAAATCGGCTACCCGAGCAATTTTCCCCATTTTTGCAACATTTTTCATTACTGCTTCGCTCCTCTTGGTTGTAGCGTGATGTTTTATAGCATATAGCCTTCCTCGATAAATAGGCTACCCAACTCAAAAATATTTTTTCAATTCGGACCAGTAGTTCCTGAGATTAGCGCGTTCAATCAATCAAACAAACAAACAAACTCTTCAGCTTTATAATATTAGTATAGATAGTATAGATTGGTACCTAGTGTTCTCAAAATTCCCAACTGGCGTGCGTGTTTGAACGTAAATAAAACAAAACCAGGATCTAAGGACAGCTGCAGGTGGCGTTCTGTATTTTCTGCCTATCACCATGGAAAAAAGGCATGACTTTATTTATTTATGCAAAAATTAAAATATTTTCAGGCATCACAATCGCTGTCGCTTATTAATATAACCGCACCATTACTTTAAAAGCACCGATACAAAATCGCGCCATCGCCATACACGTAAGTATAATTAAGAAAGAAATGCTCTATTCGGGTTTTTAACTTGAAACAAAATGTTTTGTCGTGATAATTATTTGTGCGACACAAAGGTGGGAAAGAATACTCCAATTTCATATGATTTTTTAGAATAAAAGTCATTTTGGTAATGACTTACCTACTTGTGTGATGTTGCTTAATGTACAAAAGTAACTGTTTTTAATGAGATGTCAGCAATTTTGAGTCCTTCTAGTTGATCTAGAAAATGGTAAACTCATTATTTGATTTTCTTTTGTTTAAGCGTGGTGTCATTATTGCTAAAACACCGGACAAGTGCAAGCAAACAGGATTCCGTGTGATGGATATGTTTTGTACCAAAAACATTTACCCCTTTATTCATAAACGTTGTTTTAAGTTAAGTAATGAGTAGCTGCTCTTTAACCATACATTTTTGACGTTTAGCGGTCTCTTAACTTTAATCAACGCTTATGAATAAAGGGGTTAATGTCTAGTTGCCACGACTTGCTTAACGCTTTTGCTGTTAAAAAGTTATCAAATGTAATCTAGATCCAAGCTCTACTCGGCTTAGCTCTAAAAATCTTAGATGCTAAAATAGTTTTCATCAGTCACCTTTATATCAGATTTGCACCTACCCTTAAGGGGGCTTAGGGAGAGTTACAAATGTCATATCTTACTAATACTATTATTATAAATGCGAAAGTAACTTTGACTGTCTGTTACTCTTTCACGACTAAACCACTGCACCGATTTCGATAAAATTTAGGCTATTTTTTATTTTGTAACTTCGTCTGCGGCCGCGAAAACCTACATTTACGCGGACGGTCGCGGCTTTGTATGATTTATACACATATAAAAAAAAACTTTTTTATATATGTGTATAAATCATAGCCTGCATTCTATATTTAAGCTTTTTGGAGCTCGAAAAGTGCTTTAGGAGCTTTGATGCATGATTGAGTCAGTCAGTGGCAAATTGGACGAATTTTAGGTATTAATAAAATCCAAAGTATAAAACCGAGAAACATGAAACTTATTGTTTCATAATTCTGCTAACTTATTTTATCCAGAAAATTTGAGCTTTCTAGCACTATCCAGATCAAAGCTATAACAATATAAAAATACCAGGAAACGCATCGAGAAAAGGTAGGTAATCGCTTTTGGTTTCTGCCTCTTTTTGGCGGGGATACTAACGTGCCCCCAGATCCCAAGATCAACATGATATTGTAGTTGACAAACAAGTTCTCCCATACATTTCAATAGCAAATATGAGTTTGTACGCCCAAGCGTATTTCCAATATGTACAAGGCTAGAACGCCAGGGTGTGAAACTAGTCGCGTATAGATTGGAAATCACTTTTTAATCAAGGTCTTCCAATCTATACAAGAGTAGTACGCAAATACTCGTGTATACTTTGTAGTGGCCAAAGTAACCAAATTGTTCCATAATATACATTGCTACTCCGCATGCAAACTAAACCTGTAGGTATAGACGAGCGGCCGGTGAGTGTCAGAAACGACATGGTTTGGGGAGTTTAGGTTAGGTTAGGTTAAAACTGCGACCTCCTACGCACGAGCCGAGCGAGCGAAGCGAGCGGTGCCGTGGTAGCGGCCGGCGAGTGCCAGAAACGATATGGTTTGGGGAGGTTAGGTTAAGTTAAAACTGTGACCTCCTATGGAAACGCCTTGATTCTGTTGCGTTGAGCTCTGAGCTCTGTCAGCGAAGTGTCCTGTCGAGCGTTGCTACTTCCCCTTCATTTTATTCGTCAACCCCACACCTCTTCCGGCCTTTAAATCGATATCGATACACGAAAATTCGAAAGTTAGGTTAGAATATTAACAAACAAATTTCTCAAAAATGGGGGGGGGGGGGGGTTCGAATCTTTTCCTTCACAGGAGAGGCTATACACCTCCCCCCTCCTCCCGTAACACCCCTTAAATCGAAGCCCGGCAATCAGAAGTCCTACCAAATTCCTATGGTGGCATTCTGGCCGTGTATAAATTGGAAAGATGCACGTGCGCGTCAACGTTACAAACTATATACAAGTAGTACGCAAAATTCGTGTATACATTGTAATCACAAGTTTAAAAAATGCATTACAAAATATACGCGAGCAGATTCCTATGGTTGCGTTTTGGCCTTGTACAGAATGGAAATACGCTACGCCCAATATTGAAATATTTATTACGTTATGTTAAGACCGTAGACTTCTAAAAGTATTTCTATAATCTGTAAGTTAAGAATTAATTGCCGTTTTTTTTTTTTCAAATTTTTAGGGTCCGTAGTTTTGGGAAAAGGGCTCATATTTTATTCAATAAATTCAAAATTGTTTATTTTAAAATTATACAATATATTTGATAACCTCACAAAAAGCCCTTGCATTTGATATGTCATACGGTACACTTTGCAAAACTTTTGTTTTTAATTTGCAAGTTTTCTCCTCAAAATTGATTGTGACAGACGGATAGACAGACACAAGAGTTATAATAACATTGATTAAGCGGACGACTTAGACCTTCCACGGTTGTAGCCTATGAATTCACTCAACCGCTCCAAAACCAAAGCCTCTTGTGTGTCCTCTTATGTTTCCATGTTCAGCAATAGTTCTGCGCCAACCAGGCTTGTCTTTGGGTGCACTTGCATACACGTGAATACAGGGGTAATCGTCTCGGTTGGTGCCTGATTTCATTTAAAATTGTCTAAGAGAACCGGGACCATACTCTCCGAAGATATTTTATTAACAAAATGTTTAAAAAAAATATTCCCTTCTTAGGTACTGCACTCTGTAGCTACATAATAAATTCAAACAATTAATTTACTATTGAGTCAAGGACCTCGAAGTGCAAGCGGTCATCTACATTATTAATGAGGCAATCTATCAAATTCAGTTATTCCCATAAAAAGAAAAAAAAACAATTCAAAATTGTCGCTCAACTTAAAAGGCGGTATCTCAGAATTATCTTGAGAGTAATTAAAAAGTATTGGGACATAAAATCGGAAAGCTTTTTAAATTTTAATAGAACAAGTCAAAATGCTACTGTTTGTCAACCATCAATCATTATGCTTTCAATAAACTAGCTCTTAGCCACAACTTTGAGTGGATTTTTATTATGTTGAGGCTTGCAGCATAACATTTATTTACCTATTACGCTGGATACAGATAAAAGAAAAACGGTGGTTTAAATAAGTATAGGTAATCGTTTCATTTCAGCCGAAAGACGTTCAAAGCTGAACTTGCTTCACTTTAAAAAAAATGCGGGTGTTTGCCATAAGGCCACGGTTGGTGATTGCAGTTTAGTGGTAAAATGCTTAGAGAAATGGTGCTGTTCATTCTCTAGTAAGTCCCTTTGTCGCCTTTTACGACATCTACAGGACGAAATGGAATACTGGTATTCTTTACGTACAGCACCGAACAGACCAAAATGAACCGACAACAGACACGGCATAAAATAAGTATAATCACAATAATTACATGATATTTAATTTGTAATAAGTATACAAGTATTTTGCTTACTCACATAGTTCTTACACAGTATTTTCTGTTGAAAGAGTGACGTTATAACGACACAAGAGGATATAATTCCTTGCCACAGGAAAAGATTTTTTGACATTGGTTAGGTAAATTCATTTCAAAGTAGATTAATTTATCATTAGGGCAAACTTAAAAGGTTCAAATATTTCTTCAAAAAACTTGATAGTTCTATTCGGTCCTCCAGTTGGTAGGAAATATTGTTCAATCACTTTCTTAAGCCGATAAATTCGTTGCTTATCATTATCACGAAACAAAATAATGGCCTGTTATCGCAGGATTTTGCGAAGAAGGAATGCAACACATTCCTCCCGCACCAGATACTACCAATTCAAATATTAGCACAATACTCCATAAAGTAACTAATCCAAGTAATTGTAGGAAGTACATTTACTCACAATTTCCTGGCCCTAATATCGCCCACGTCACAATCAAGCCGTTTATATATTTACTTAGCTAATTGGTTGTAAATCCGACTCGGATTGTTCAAAATGGTCGGCAACGATTTTGTGTAGTAAAACTCATAAACCTCCCTACGCGTCCGTTGTCGGTTAATGGGTCCATGATAAGGCCTTTATGGTCTAATTGGGGATTCAAATGTAGTTCTCGGAACATTTTTTGTCTCAATCATTATTAATTTGAACGCCAATTAGTCAGATGAGGTTCTGTTTTTGTTGGATGTTTTATTTTGATAGTGAGATAGAAGATGGTGCAATTGGTGTCTTAACTTGGGATTAAGTGGTAATTTCACTGTTAAACATGGAATATGCTGAAGAGCGATAACTGTCACTACCGGCAGCGGGGTTTGGCAAAATAACTCTCTAGGAAAACTCGCCAACTTATTGTCATTAACTATGTTTCAATGACGTCATTTGCGGATAAATTGCTGACGCTATCTGGCCGTCTTCCAGGAAATTGCAACTAGACCCCGAATGCGGTCTGCCCGCAAAGTTATGCGGGCTTTACATGGGTGACTATATATACACGGCCATAATCCACTGCCAAAATTTATTTATTTATTTACGTACTACTATTACCACTTACATTTGTTTTTATAAGTGGGAACCCAATTCAATAATGACAACAATTCATACTCAGAAACGTCACCCAAAACCAATACCACCACCAACAAAAGTGAAATAATTTTAGATTGTCCTGACTGGCAGGGTCCAAATTAATACCTATCGATTACCGTGGTTGTTCATTAACAAGGCCCAAGTAGCGACTGTGAGTATCGGCCGAATTTGAACAGATAACAATAAGTTAAGTGTCACCCTCTGGAATTCCGCCTAATACCAAGTAAAGATATCCAATCGCAGAGATACACTGGTGAGCATCTTTATTGCCCGCCCCACCAGTGCAATCTTTAATATATTTGTACGGGCCACCGGGACTTAAAATAGAGGCTATTTTAAGTCCCGGTGGCCCGTACCGTGGCCTCTCGCCCTTGCCGCAGCCTACTGTTAGGAACGAGCAATCTTAAAGAGTCCAGGGTGCTTACTATCGAATATAATTCCAATAGATCGACATTGGAATTGTCAGTCAAACGTCAGTGATTGGCTGTACTCACTGAGTCTAGCCAATCCCTGACGTTTAACTCAACCAACTGACGTTTGACCAATGTCGATCTATTGGAATTATATTCGAGAGTAAGCACCCTGTAGTTTTCAATTATTCAGCTTACCACGGAAAACCATTAAAACACATATAATCAGCGCTAAATAAATAAAGCGCAATTCCGCTAGGCCGCAGGTGACAAAAAATGCAAGTTCCAAATTTGAAACCTACTATGGACTTTACGTTTATCGTGCGGCGTCAAGTCACATGTGGCTGGAGACTAAAATTGACCTTGAAAATGCTCAGTCGCAGGCAATCACCGGCAGCATGAAGGTCAACATAGTGATCAAAATTTAAAAAAAAACTGGTAAAAAATCCAGCGATTCTTATCGACTTGTGTAAATGGGGTGACGATTTGGTAAACGACCAGCCTTCGGCACAGCGAAAATCGACCTAGTGAAAAAGACAACCACATTAGAAAAAGATTGCAAGCTAAGCAATTTGATTTAAAAAAAAGTAATTGATCGCAACTTCAAAACCCAGGAGGCTATATTTATATTCTTTATTAGTATACACCCACTCTAAGAGCAAGGACCTCTTCACTCAACTTCAACACCGCACTCAGGGACGTATTATTACTCCGGTAGAATCAATCACCAATAAACAGGATCCATACTCGTCCCAAAATACAATTTTTCATAACCTAAAGCATTTTGCTTACAAATTTATGGGCCACGGGACCAATTTACCATTGGACAAGGGTATAGTAAATCGTCAGCGCATTATTACGTCATTAACATAATGCAACCGAATTTTGGTTGTACGATATGAATAATATTACCATTTGTATGTATGGGTTTGTTACAACCTAACTTAATAGTTTAAAAATTCTGCGCACGATTCGTTTTTTTAGAAAATTATTTGGTGGTGTATGTGGTATCGTATGGAATTGATAAATCATTTTGGGATTCCTGATACAGAAAATAGGTTTTTGACTAAAGCCGTATTGTATTAACTTTACTCAGCTCAACAAAGACATGTACCTGTTTCTTTTTGCAATGGTAGTTTGAGAGTAGTGCAACAATGACAGAGATAACTCTACCCAAATTATGTGCCAAGTAAAGTTGATAGATTTTGGCCCGAAACCTCTGACAAGAGAATTTAAATCTGCTTTTCTCTTTGGGGTATATGGGCGTGCTTTTTGTTTGTGAGTATAAAGTGTTGTTAAATAAATCTAAGAATAAATCGAGTATAAATATAATTTCAGAATATTCGATCTGAAAATAATTAATTTCAATCTAAACATATTTTTTGGTTCCTGAAATCAAACCAGGTATACCTGTCCCAGTGCCTAGAAAGAAGACAGCCCAATCCCTCGCATAGAGATGACTTCTGTGGCCCAGTAGTGGGAATATTATAGGTTGATAATGTATACCGGTCCCTGCAGACCGGTAGATTCATACTATGCAGTAACACTGTGAATTCTGTACCAGTAAAATCAAATCATCATCATCATCATCATCATTTCAGCCGAAAGACGTCCACTGCTGGACATAGGCCTCCCCCAAGCTCCGCCACTTCGACCGGTTTTGTGCTTCCCGCATCCAGCGGGTTCCTGCGGCCTTCACAAGGTCATCGGTCCACCTTGTTGGAGGCCTTCCAACTCTACGTCTTCCGGTGCGCGGTCGCCACTCCAGAACCTTTCGGCCCCATCGGCCATCTGTTCTGCGAGCAATGTGCCCTGCCCACTGCCACTTCAGTTTAGCAATTCTTCGGGCTATGTCGGTTACCTTGGTTCTCCTACGGATCTCTTCATTTCTGATTCGATCACGTAGGGAAACTCCAAGCATAGCCCTCTCCATCGCCCTTTGGGTGTCAAATCAAATCAAATCAAAATATTTTTATTTCACATAAACTTACAAGGGCACTTATGAAACGTCAGAAGCTAGGTGCAGTCTACAGACATTTATTGTTATGATAGCTCTAAAGCAGAAGTTATTCCCACATTTTACTAGTTATGTTTCAGTCCCATGAGCCTATTCCCATCAACCGGGGACAAATCAAGACTCCGGGCTGCTACTGAGAAATTTCAGAGTGAAAAATCCAATAATATTTAGCTCGACCCAGGAATCAAACCCAGAATTTCATGCTCAGCAGTAACGTTTGCGACTACTTGACCAACGAGGGTCCTAACATCTAGTCCAACCCGAGGATGCAGTGAATCGATCCAGTAGCAGGCTATGTACTTTTTCTAGAGAAGGCTTCTTCTTTCAATAAATAATATGTATAAAATAAGATCCTCTAGTACAAAGGCAATCATTGTATAGATCTCATCGATAGGACCTATTCAATAAGCGAGAACGTTATCTGTCTTATATGAATGAGTAGCAATATGACTGAACAGGTTTTCGTTCAGTAGCCAGGGATGTATCTGGGTGTCCTTATTGTTATTGAATTTATTCAAGTGTATTTTATATGTACCCTATATTAAAGTAAACCATTTTTTAACCGGGTGGTTTAAATGGTAGGTACTAAAGCAGTATCTATATTTACGCTTAAAGTTAATCATCAATCTTGGATCAAGTACAAGAAGCGGTAGAAAACCGGGATCAAGATCGGATTTAAGATACTTATATCAATATAATTTTGAGAGTTATTAAGTAAGAATAAATTAAAATACTTGAAACCAATATATCCCTCATGGCTATCAAGTTTTTAAATGATAATTAATCAGCTTCATTATCATTTCAGCCCAAAGATGTCCACTGCTGTACATAGGCCTCCCACAAGCACCGCTACTTTGAATGGTTCTTTGCTTCTCGTATCCAGCGGATTCCTGCAGCCTTCACCAGGTCATCACTCCATCCTGTGAGAGGCTTTACAGCGCTACGTCTTCTAATAATCTGTCACCGCTATGAAAAACACAAAAAATATGCAATTTGACATTTTTAGGACAGAAACAGTAAACAGTACCTTGATATCGCTACCAGATCTAAGTAACATCTTCAGTCCGTCCCTGTACAGGATATTACCCGAGTGTAATTATTGGGAGGGATTCATTATGACGTTACGTGACAGCCACTGAGGTTCATTTCATCATCGTATGCAATTTGCAGGGAACATTAAATTATAAGATAGGAGGCAGAAGACCATATGACTCTCGGCTCTGATCGGAGGCAATACAGTCGATTTTGATAATCAATTTTGACGAATCCTGTCATTACTTCCCTCTGGCTCCCGTAGACTGTTACTGTAATGAAATGTTTGTTGTGGCAATGATAGAGATAATGCAGGAGTTATAATGATTTCGAAGGCTAAGTTTTTATTCTATTTTAGTTTTGTTCGTGAAGGAATGTAATTGGTGTCTACGACAACCCCCCGACCGACGTGCTTATTGAGATTATTCCTACAACTGGTGTTTTTTTCCCTTACAGTTGAAGCTATCCGAAATGATGCCTGCAAATATAATTAAATATTAAATTATGAATGCACGAATAATGTAAGAAGCAACTATTACTTAACTGATTGGTCGAGTCTGAGAATACTTTTATTTTTCATGTGGTTTTTTTTTAAGATTCTTCAATTGTTCGTTTATTTTGATTCATCAAAGCACTAAATGGCTTTAGGTGTCTAGTCTATGCTAAGTTCTGTTTTACCAAGTGTTTTTTTTTTTTGAGTTCTAACCTAAACGGTAAAATACATTTCTGCCTGTCTTTCATAAAAAAATCATAAAATCTTTTCAGGAATTTGAAATTTCAAAACAAACCGCTAAGAAAGAATTCAAATGAAATAAATGAAGCAGAAAACAAAACAAAAAAACATATTATAATACTCCAAATACTTTCCTTCCAAAAACAATTACACAAAAGAAATAAAATCCAATCGACCAGAACAAGTCCAGTTAACCACGCGAATAAATTATTCGCGGCGAACTTAAACACCGTCTAACGATGTCAAAACATTTAACAGCTAATGCAGTTATCCCGAGTTCTAGTCTAGCCATAAAAAACCTAATAAAATACGGAGAGGAAGTATCTAATAATGACCAAGACGCAGTAAGCTCGGGGCGAAATTGTTATAGCTCTTCTTAATCGGAAACTGCCTTAATTTTGGTCAATGATTTTGAGAATGCAAATGCTACTGGTAGTGACAATCAAAGTTCTACCTTATTGTTTAAAGATCAAAGTTGATTTTCTATCGGTTCAGAGTTTTAAGGCACGTTATCCGGTCACTGAGTTTCGCTAGAGGCAGTAATTTATAAATGTTCGTATGGCTGCTTTGATGGCACAAATTAGACAAAGGTACAGTTACCAAAAGAGATTAGTTAGCAGGTCCGACCATACACCAGTACCCAGTACCAGTAACCAGGGTTGTGGGATATCATTGAAGTCATCAAAATTGATATATTAACTGTTTGTTTTCTATTCATCGTTTCAGCTGAAATATTACCGCCTACTGGACATAGACCTCCCCTAACGGATAAGCGCTACGCTTGGCAGGCGAGTTTACGATCACAGTATTGTGGTAAAATGCATAAAGAACGCTGCTACCCTTACTATAATTAGTCACTTAGTCGCCTTTTATGACACGGGAAGAAATGGGATGGTGCTATTCTTTACGTTGCTCTTTTGTATTCTAATAATTATATTAAATTTTATTGTAAAACATTACTTCAACTATATTCGTTGACCCTGATGGTTACTTATCTCTTTTGATGACTGTACATGGAGGCATCACTACAGTCTTCATTCTTTACTGAATTATGACGGTATTGAGATGTGGCAGGTTTTTATGGTAACGGAAAATTGATGATTGATAGTTTCTATGAAAATGTAAACATTATGATTATGGCAGATTAGAAAATAATGCTTTACATTTTTCTTTCGGAAGAATTTTGATGTGTCTATAGATCTTTTACTACCTAAGTCATAATTACACAGAGTGGTAGGGTCCTTGACGTGGAACCTGTTATCTATTCAGTATCTGATTCTGACCCCATGTGCTGATTTTTTTAAATGGTTGAAAAAACAACTGTTCTGTCATACATTTTGTCCGCGTAGGTAAGTATTGCACTTTTCTATGAAAGCAGTTTTGTTTTAATAATCGATTTTATAGGCCGTCTAGAATCATGTGCTGGACTCGTGGTGTATAAAAAATATATCAGAGGTAACAGTAACGTTTTTGTTATATTTCGTAGTACAATCATCAAAATTCACTCATTCATTTTGGAGACTAAAACGGTTTAATTAACCGACTTCAAAAAAGGAGGAGGTTATCAATACGACCTTTTTTTATTTTTTTTTTGAAAATGTTTGTTACCTCATATCTTTTGACTGGGTGAACCGATTTTGATGATTCTTTTTTTATTTGAAAGCTGGTGCTTCCCGAATGGTCCCATTTTAATTCAATTTTCATTTGGTTCCATTCGGACAATGGGATCCATGTGAAAACCATATAAGTCTTAAATTTGCATTAAGTATTTGCGCGACAAATGAACGAATAACGCGATTATATTAGTGCGGGTTATCTACCATAACTAAAAAGTTAAAATAAAAACTTTTGACAAAAAAACAACAACCGATTTCCTTAAAAAAACACTACAAAGTCAAAAATAACTTTCATTTCGGAAGTCGGTGGCAAAAAAACCTTACCTAAATACAGATCCTAAGATACCGAATTCCGAAATTAAAGTTATTTTTGACGTTGTAGTGTTTTTTTTAAGGAAGTCGGTTGTAATTTTTTTGTAAAAAGTTTTTTTTATTATTATGCTAATAAGACTGCAAATAAAAGTTCCAATGAAACTTGCCATTGCGCTTTATTTGCTATTATTAACAGAAATAATAGCAACAGTATTTTTTGTTCAAGCAATGTTAGTCTCCGTCATATTATTTTATTTTTAATATATCACTAAGCCTGCGCTGTCTGTCCGTCTGTCCGTCTGTCTGCCCGCAGACTGTTTCTCATGAACCGTAATGAGTAGACAGTTGATGTTTTCAAACGACGTGTATTTCTATTGTTGCTTTATCAGAAAATAAAACAAAGAGTAAACTTTATGGGGGTATACAGGAAATGTGTTTAATTTTTTTTTAATAGTGTATTATATTGTACTATGATAGGGACTCCTTGGTGTGCGAGTGCGAATGTCACTTGATCCGATGAAAAGTGCAGTAGTGTTCAGACACTTATCAAAACTTCATCAAAATAGTACTTCTTATCACCAGTCGGTACCATGGCAAACTGACCTATTTTGGACCAGAAGGGCAACCAAGACCATACACAACACAACACTTCAGCCGTAAGACGTCCACTGCTGGACTTAGGCCTCCCCCAATTTGGGGGGCTTTGCCATAATCGCCACGCTTGGCAGGCGGGTTGGCGATCGCAGTATGGTGGTAAAATGCATAGAGAACGCTGCTGCCCATTCTCTAGTAAGTCCCTTAGTCGCCTTTTACGACACCCATGGGAAGAAATGGGGTGGTGTTATTCTTTACGTCCGGCACCACACGGTACGACCAAGACCATATACCTAGTAGGTATTAATTACTACAGTCTACCTTATCCCACCATCTGCATCATAATAGACAGGATAAAACTCCTGAGACAAAAAGCCCAACACTTATCCGCCTACGTACATCGAAAACGACCATATGGTCAAACCTATGGTTACTTTAAAAAAGAAAACTAATAAATAGACGCCGAAATCAGCTCCCAGCTATTACGGTAAAGCAGTAATGTGGAGATACGAATTTTTTTTATGAACCCACAATGAGTAGTTATTACTTTGAGATGAAAGCCGATACTTGCGCACGCGCCGAGACTTAGAATTATTTCGGAATGCACGCACAACAGATGTTATCGCGTACGGTCTTTAGAATTATCGTTTTTGTTTTAATGTATGGTACGGTATTGGGGAGCAAGACAGGAGTGTTTGGGTTTTTAGGAATATTTAATATTTTCCTTCTGCAAAAAAAAAGGTTTTTCTCGACGATAAAAGTATTTCAAAAACCTGGATGAAATTTATATTAAGAATGGAGGTCGGTCACTTTAGGACAGATTAACAAATAAAACTACGGAATATGAGATCGCGTTTCTTTATTACTGATACTTTTTTTTTATTAAGACTAAACAACTCGTAATAGATAAGGTTACATTATAAAAAAATTTGGATTGGTCCCTGTCCTGATTAAAAATGCTCGTCGATTTGCCGATTTATCGGTCAATGAAAGAAACAAATGCACATTTGCTTAGACTCCTATAGAATACATGCTAACAAAGACCCTTGCAGTATTATGGTGCATTTATATCATCAATTTGTTCATACAACGACAACAATTTTGCTAAACTTATGCCAGCTATCCACCTTTCGCTCATGCCTTGCGTGACTTGTCCGCAGCCCTACATTTCTACAGAAATACACAATAAAAAATGTCAATAGGAATGGCGTATAAACAATGTTTGAAGTACAAGTATTATTTAAACTAAAACACTATTGCAAGTAACAATTTGGCCCGCAGTACCGTTGTGGCTATAGATCAGCTCAGGTGTTGTCGGCCTGCGGGCTTTTTGTGTGGTGCAAGTTAGGGAAGCAGCCGGTCTGTTCTATATCATTGACCGGCCAGCCCCTCATCCACGCATAAGTTAATATGGTGTACTTGGAAAATCTTAAACTGACTTCGTTCCTACCCAAGTAGGCCGCAACAAGGACAATCTCCACAAGTTATGCTATATGGACGGCTCAGATTTCCGGTGTCCATGTAGCGTCTCTCCACAGATAGTGGCTCTCTTCCCATGTTACACTGCATGCCCTGTAAGCTACACACGTGAGGTCCTTTTGGCTGAGTCAGCGAACGGTATCCGCGTTGCTATATTTTGGGCCAAAGTTGATTTTTCAAATTTAAACCTTACTTATATATTTTTTCGTGTTATTTTTGCCATCGAGACGCTTAAAGTGAGCTGTGATGTGATGCTAGGGATGTAATTTCAAGCCGTTCACGTTGATCAGCAGAAGTTGGGCATTCAAATTCTAGGGAAGTGCATCCTCGGAAAAGAATGACTATGAAATCATTAAAACGTGAAGTTATTTCAGAGATAAATTCCCTTAGGCCCTTAGCCCAAGACGACCTCAAGGCCGATGTTTCTAGACTAACGTTTTATTTTATATAATAATATAAATGAGAAAAGTCTGTCTGTAACGCTTTCACAACTAAACCACTCAACCGATTTTGATGAAATTTGGTTCGGGGTAAGTTTGAACCCCAAAAAAGGATATAGGCTACTTTTTATTCCGCAACTTCATCTTAGTCTTCAATAACCGACATTTACGCGGACAAAGTCGTAGGCAAAAGATAGTAAAATAATAAATATACTACCCTTATTTGCCTCGTCGCAAGAATGATGGTTCCTGCGTGAACAATTAACGACATTAACAAAGCTAGTCTGCAAATAAATCTGACTGCACTAGATTAAATAAAGATTTATGTAGAGGAAAGATTTTATAGATATCGTAACCGTAGAGGGCAGTTTAAGAGCCTCCGCGAGTGACCGAGTCTATGCAATCAAACTGGTGACTTATTACTGGTAGTTTTAGTATCAAACAACTTTCTCACCTCGCTACCTAACTTTAAGGCAGGTAAGTACACTTTCTAGAACCGCTTTTCGTGTATACTTTGGACCATTTCTTAACCAAATGGCAGGTGAGATCCTACCTTATAGCAACCACCACGCCTGTCCATATGGAAGAATAAATTAGTAGTTGTTGGCTAAAATATTGGTAGTTACGGTTTACGATGCCCACACTGTCAACGGATTTATGTATGGAGATGTGTTTATGAGGCGGATGTCTGTGTATTACTGGTCTAACCTTAGAAATGGAGCCTAAATTCTGAGACTATATTAATTTATTTTTCTGTTGTTGTGGCATGATCTTTAATTATTCATTCGATTAAACAGTAAACAAATTTTTCAATGAGCATGCTAGTATGCTGATGTAAGAACAGAGTGCACCGGATGTACCCGTAATTGTCACAGTTCATGGGGGCTAAACACCCCTTATACGAGTACGCCTTTCCAGGGACTATGGCAAGGCTTACTACTACTTATATCAAATTAATTCATAACCTAATCAAATTAACTTTAATTTCTATATAAGCAAGGGCTTGTGGCTAAGAGATAACAGCTGCACCAGTTCAACGATCAGGTTAATCTTCACTTGTCGGTGTTGGTAAACAGATGAGTGACCATATTTACATACCTTGGAAAGCACGTTAAGCCGTTGGTCCTGACTGTTATTCGAGGATCTTAGACAGTCGTTACGGGTCGGCTGAAGCCCGAAACTCTGACAACGTGCTGTCCAAGTTTTTCAAAAGACTGACGGCCGGTGGAGCAGAGTAGTCCTGTAGTAGAGGCCACGTTACGACAAGCGTAGCCCAACTAGATGGACCAACGACCTTAAGGCTAAGAAATATTAGATGCGGAAGCGAATTGCATGGTGTTCTGGAGAAGCCTAGCAGAGGCATATTATCAGTGGTAGACTGCAATAGGTTCAGTTGATTGATTAAGTAGGTTTTTGGAAAAATATAATGGAAAGATATACTCTATTAAAAAAGAAGCAAACATCCCAGCAAGTTAATTAATACTGACCTCATAACAACTTAACTAAATATTGATCTTTCACGATGCTCATTAAAAATATTAATTACTTGCAAAGTTTGATTTCAATAACGAATTTGACTTTTAAATAAAGATGCCAATGCAGTTTCGAACTGACTAGTCCCGGTCCGGACGGACAGCATCCGTTCACGAGTTTTATGCATGAGTCAGCATTGTTAAGCTCAACCATTTTGGTTTTATAATGTTGATGTGCCTTATGACTTTTTGTTTTATGTGGGTATTGGGAATTTTTGTTGATCGATATAAAATTATGTGTGATTCGAAGGACCGACGACTAAACGTTTGTGAGATTTTTATTTGTATGTTTTTCTTTACTGGAAGTAGCCTAGTTTCTGCAATGTTTAAATATTGAACTTTGCAGTCATTACTATTATGTACAGATGCAAATTCTATAAAATATAAATATGGTCTTCAGCACGAGGCTCCTTGTAATTTAACAAGATGATACTCTCATAAAAGTTACCCCAAATTTTTTATAAATTAATAGACCCCAATATTAATTAATAGACCTATAAGTTACGATCAAACGTTCAAATAATTGAACAAAAATGTTTTAATTGATTCAATGCCGGCGCCCATCTTTGATGATCATCATTGGGAATCAATTAATTGAATGAAATAATTCGCGTAAAATCATTATTACTGATCGTTTCAATTAAAACGAGAGTGATTTAATTCAACGTTACATGAAAATAGACTCCACTTTCGTTTATATAAAAAAGCTTTTTGATGCTCATATTGATCAGAAATTTTTGGTTCAGTTTAGATATCCAGTAATTGAGTGGCCACCTATGAAGGGTTTCTTCGTTTATTTATTTCAGATTTTCGTAAAATAATAATAGAAGGGTTCTCACAGTAATGTTGAATTCTATTTTTCACTTCGTTATAAAGCTGTTGTCATGGTTTTCATCATAGACAGGCATCGTATGAAGACTGAACGCTTAATTCTCACTAAAATTAGGAGGTGTATTCCCGTTCGGCCTAGTCCCGACGTCCCACTGGTGGGACGATCAGAAATTTATTCCAGTCCGTCCCACTGTCATTGTTGGTGGGGCGATCGGGAAAATTAAAAATATATTTTTTTAAATCCTAATCGTCGCAGTACTGAACAATTTGAGTCTTTTTTAGTCAATGGTGAAAAAAATACTTATAAATAAATTATATTTCAAATGTGAAAGCGAGTTTGTTTATTTGTTTGTTATGCCTTTTTTTTTGGATGGGAAATCATCAAATGACTTCTCCCGCTCTGCGCGGAGCGGGAGGGCGTGTCAGACTTTTACTGACTAAAACCCACCCGTGTTCTTTCAGTTGCCCATGTGCCAGGGTCACGGTATCTCTTTCGAACAATTACGCGACCCCAGCAGGCATCGGTCCTAGCAGACCCCTTCAGTGCTGCTGACATCTCTTTGAGGCGCGCGTGGAACACTACGCGCCGTCGACCCGAGCTTGGTCCTTACCGCAATGGGTAGCTCGCCGCCCGCAAGCTCGTGCCTACGGTGGCCGGGAGTCCGCAATCGACTCCCGACGCCCGGGGCGTCTCCTCCTGCGGCGGCTAGGGACGTGAGGGCGCAGAGACTGCCATTCCCTCACGCGCCCCGCCTCCTCCTTCGCAAGCATTACTGCTTCGCAGAAGGAGGTGACGGCTTCCCATGCCTTCTCGCTCCGTACCATGGCTCGCACCAGGGCCGGAGGCGAGAGGTCGCCGCCGCCGATCGCCTCCACGAGGACACGGCGGTGCTCCGCCCAGGCAGGGCACACTTCTACCGTATGCTCCACCGTGTCCTCTAGACGATCCTCACAATGGAAACACCCGGGCGTTTCCTCCCGCTTTATCCTGAACAGGAACCCACCGAAGCACCCATGCCCGGTGAGAACCTGGTTTGTTATGCCTTCAGGCTAAAACAGCTAAAAGGGTTCAGATGAGATTTGGCATACGGTTAAACCATGACCTGATCATAGGATACTTTTATCTTTGAAGACAATTTCGGCGCAGTAACCTAACAGCAGTGGGACAAACTCGAATACGCGAATTAGACGTGTCCTTATCGCAAAATTTTGGTATATTAATTTATATTATGCTTTGATGTTAAGCTTTTTTAACCGACTTCAAAAAGGAGGAGGTTCTCAATTCGGATGTTTATATGTTTTTTTATTTTTTTTTTATTTAAAAGTTATCCGTAATACGTGTAGTCTCGGACGTAATGAAAAGCACTATCTCATTTCTTCCCGTGGATGTCGTAAAAGGTGACTAACGGACTTACTAGAGAATGGGCAGCAGAGTTCTCTATGCATTTTACTACCTTACTGCGATCGCCAACCCGCCTGGAGAGCGTGACGATTATAGCATAAGTACCCCCCAAATTGGAGGAGCCTTATGTCCCGAAGTGATCGTCTTTTTTTTTTTGGATGGGAAATCATCAAATGACTTCTCCCGCTCTGGGCGGAGCGGGAGGGCGTGTCAGACTTTTACTGACTAAAACCCACCCATGTTCCTTCAGTTGCCCATGTGCCAGGGTCACGGTATCTCTTTCGAACAATCACGCGACCTCGGCAGGCATCGGTCCTAGCAGACCCCTTCAGTGCTGCTTACATCTCTTTGAGGCGCGCGTGGAACACTACGCGCCGTCGACCCAAGCCTGGTCCTTACCGGGCGGCGAGCTACCCATTGCTCGCCGCCCGCAAGCTCGTGCCTACGGTGGCCGGGAGTCCGCAATCGACTCCCGACGAAGTGATCGTCTTACGGCTGAGGTGATGAATGATGTTGATGAGTTAAAAGTTGACAACTACAATGTTTGTGCACACTATACACTATACTAAGAAAATCAGTCATCTATAATTTAGGAGAAAAAATGTGTAATGTGAAGCCGCAAGCAGAGCTTTTGCTCGTGTTTACTACCGATAAAAGGCAAAGAGCTCAACATTATCGGTTCCTGAAATTACATAAACGAAAGCACAGTAAACACAAGTAACTTAGTCGCTAACGTTTTTATTATACCAGTTTTAATGCAATGTAATAAATCAATAATTCTCTAAGATAATCGGAGCGGTAAAATTCCGGTTGTGTTGCGTAGGTAGCTCGTAATTAAGGAAAACGTTATATGAAATCGATCACGGTGACGCCGTGAACTTGTTTTGTATGTTTACTTTTATTATCATTTCTTTGACGGTGATTACGAAGTGTATTTACTTATATTGAATGTGGGTGCCGGCTTAGATCAACCGCGTCTCGTCTTAGGAAAGTTTTGAAGTGACTCTATAATTATTTCTTACTTCTAAGAAAAATACCTCTGTCACTAGTTAAATTGTTTGTTCTTTTTTTAAACATGATGATTTTTTAACATTACTTTTTTGTTACTCGTCCTAAGATTTTTTTTTATTAAAATAGTTTCAAAAAATGTTGCTAGTCATAAAGCTTTCGGAACTGAAAACGAAAATAACAGTGAAATTATACAAGTACGATGAGTCTTTAAAATTTCAAAATAAAACAAATTACCTACGACATTCAGACATTATTTACAAATATGATTAAATACAGAGACACCGCGTTTTAGTAGTCCATTTACTCATCGAAATAATTAATTAAATATAATTACAATTTACGTGAAATGATTTACAACTGTTTTACATTTCAAATATCTGTAATACGCTCATTAAATCGGCATAATTAAAAAAAATCTAGACCAAAAAAAAAGAGTAATCAGTAATAACGACCAACAAATCGTTTAAAAGATATTAATTATAAAAAAACAGTAAATCATTTGAGGAAAATAGGCGAAAAGGTGTTGTATACTAATAAAATAATTATCGTCTACCTTTCGATCGCTTGGAGTATGTATCATTTGACAGGCGTGGTCAGTTCACACGAATGTACAATTTATGTTACTCTTAAAACCATTATGAAACCTTCTAAATTCACGCAAAAGTGATACAATAAAATACTGCAAAATACATTGCTGGCTCACTGTGTCACAACTTCAAATTAGTTGAACAAAACGGGCAATGGATTGTGCAAAGTTCTGAAGATAATATACCATTATGTAGTGCCAGTAATAAGGCAGATTTTGAGTTGGTAGCACTCAAATGTTGTTCTGATATTACTTTTTGCTAAGAAACAATTTCCTGTCGGAATCAAAGAAAAGAAAAGGATCGTAAATTATATTCGTTTGTACAATATCGATTTTTTTATATACGCAGACAATAATTTTGAAATATTATTTCGCAATTAAAATACTGTGACTATTTATTCATCAATTGGTTTGACGTTCTGGAAATAATCTGCCTAGCCTTTAACCAACTAATTGGGGTCGACTTCCAGTCTGACCGGGTGCAGCGCAATACCAGTATTTGACATGGAGCAACTCCTTATATGATCTCCACAACCCAGTTATTAGGTAATAGTTAGGTAAGTCGTAATAAGGTAAGACTGGTTCTCAGAATTTCGGGCTTCTGTCTACCCGTATAACGTCTGGAGAAGATCTACAAATGACAGCCGAGATCAATGGCTTCACGTGCTTTTCGAGGCACAGAAGGGTCTTATATGTAAAAATGGTCACCCATCCACGGACCTCGAAGCGTAGCTTAACCTGTCCAATAGATTGTGTAGCTGTTATTTACTTAGCTACGAGCCCTTACTTACCAACTGTCCTTTTTTTTGGTGTTCTAGAATAGAACTATAGTTTATTATTATGATATCAGCAAGAACATCGAGATACGCATGTTTTTTTTTTGTAAATATTTTAACACTAGCTTCTGCCCGCGACTTCGTCCGCCTTAAATTTCATGTTCCCCCGACCCTTCCCGTCGTATCAAATCGCCTGCCCGTGCGATTTTCCCAGTTTATGCAACATTTTTCATTGCTCCTCCACTCCTCTTGATTGTAGCGTGATATTATATAGCCTATAACCTTTCTCGATAAATAGACTACCCAACACAAAAATATTTTTTCAAGTCGGACCAGTATTTCCTGAGATTACCACGTTCAATCAAACAAACAAACAAACTCTTCAGCTTTATAACATTAGTATTTAGTATTGTTAATTTAAAAAAAAAATGTCTTGCAAACCATTACTCACTGAATGGAATACACAACAACAACTCTCGTCAATTACTAAATTGAATTATACACGGAAATCTTTAATGGTCTACCACCGTTGCTGCAGCAGCTGCTGGCTACTGTACCTACATTAGCAGCACCAGCAGCGCACCATCGTACTGGGGAATTACTTTTAGCAGTAAATGCATAACTCAGGTATGAAATTAACATACCTTTTTCGGTATAAATAGTTATGCAATAAAATTCTTAGCCACATACAAGCTTAACAAACTATTTAATTAGGTTTTCAAAATATTATACAACACAGATTTCTCGAAGACAACCTTTAATTTCTAAGGGCGGAGAGAATTAATTTAGAGGACTAGGTGAATTCCCGAACATTCTATTTCCATTCGATTTCATTTCGATAACTGTCAAATGAGATACTTTTTACCCATTAATGACCAAGCCTAGTTTAAAAACGTTACTGTTTCAATTTATTTACTTTTATAATGAGTGAAGTAGTAAGAATACAAAAAGTGAAAAAAATCGTTTTTATTTTTCGCATTTTACGTCGCTTACGCTTGTAAAAATCAACACAAAAGTTATACAAAAAAAAAAAAAAAAATACGGTAAACGGTTACAATTATTACAAAAAAGAATATATCTCATAATATTTTTCACATAACATGATATATTTTTAAAAGTTTAACTGTGCCAAATCTGGCACAGCGGCCGTAAATGGCGTCACAACACTGATACAAAATTATTTGAGTTAAATTAGATACTTTCAATTTTATAATTAGTATTTAAAATCACTACAAATTTTAGTAATATTAGTTCCGTGTGGTCCCGGACGTAAAGAATAACACCATTCCATTTCTCCCGTGGGTGTCGTAAGAGACTTACTAGAGAATGGGCCGCAGCGTTCTCTATGCATTGTACCACCATACTGCGATCGCCAACCCACCTGCCAAGCGCGACGATTATGGTAAATCCCTTCTAATTGGGGGAGGCCTATGTCCAGCGTCTTCCGGCTGAAATGATGATTTGGCAATAATGACAGATATATGGGATGATATCCTTCACTCCACAACATTAAGAAGTATGCTAACTCTAATCTTCATATAAAAAAGAAGTGTACATTACCACAAAAATTACGAACACACTTGTCCATCACTTCGACAGGTTACAAAACACCATTCATTCATAACTAAAATCCTACAAAAAAGTCGAACTAATCCATCTTGCCTCACAATAGGTCTAATTGAACCACACTGTTCCATTGGTCCACTGTACAATTTGGACCACTGTTCGCTACCATTCCGAATAAAAGGGTGAAATAAAAAACGGGACAAAAGGTGTTATAGAGTAAAAATTACCAGGCTGTTATGAATATGTATGTATCATTATCGAACGGAGCATATGCGCGACACATGTTCAATGGACCATAAGGTCCTATTGATACAAATATTTTATTTATTCATCGCGTGATAAAAATCGTAGATGAGTTTTTGCTGCAGATAAATTATTGGATATTTTTTAACTTTGGCAGGTAGGTAGCATGTTGTTGGTGCTATGTTTGTTTAAGAATCTACCAATAGTGAGTAAGTTCAAAAATAACACTGTACTTTTTTGTTTTGTGCCATATCATTCTCAGTCGATATGCAGTAGCTTTTATCAGCAGAAAACTTACTGTAGAAAAAATACAAAGAATAATATCTAAAGATGTTCTTTATTTCCTTATAGATAAATTCTTTGCCGTTGGTGTGTAGGAACTGGGAATTCTCTCTCTTTGACTGTTGGCGAGTACGCGATTTTTATCACATAAATTTGACATGTCCTATCATAACCTCATCGTTTTCAATATCAAGGAGACTTTAAGTTTCATTAAAGAATTGATTTTGTTCGACCCCAACAATTATAGGACCAAGAAGATTTGGTCCTATGATCCGGCCGTACGTTGCAAGAACCACAAAACTATTTCAGTATCGGCTGGTACTTTACCTTTTTTCTCCATGGTTGGTTGGATGCTGGAAGCGTGCGCACCCCAGTCGTGGTCCGTCACGCAGCCGCGTGCCCAGCACCGCACCTTGCTGTGTTTCGTGTTTTTTGTAAGATAAATAATAATGTCGGTTTCTGGAGTGGTTCCGTGGATTAAATCTTGACTTGAAATTAAGTTTCAATCGGTGGACCTTGTGAAGGCTACAGGAATCCGCTGGATGCGGGAAACACAAAACCGGTTGAAGTGGCAGAGCTTGAGAGAGGCCAACAGTAGACGTCTTTCGGCTGTTGTGATCCAAAAAAGAGCCTTAAGGACAGTGTTGCGTCTGAAACAGATAGATTCGTGCAGGGACTACTTCATCAAGCTCAACATTCTAACAGTGCCATGTCTCTATATCCTGGTATTATTAACCATGTTTGTCAAAAATTTGCATGAAACGAATGAGCAAAATCTAGTTAGATATAGTACTCGTAGGAAAGGCCTACCTTCCACGATCCAACCAAAATTGAATGTGGTTGATCATAGTCCTAGAGTGCAATCTGTCATTTTATTCAACAAGTTGCCAATAGAATTTAAAAGCATGAACAGCATGACCTTTTTTAAAAACAAATTAAAGGCTTATTTATTGAAGAAAGGCTATTACAGTGTAGATGAGTTCATTGACGATTAAAGACAACCACAATTAAATTATTTGTGAATGATGACTTACTGTGCTTATATAATTTATTTTTATATTCATTTTTGAATTTTCAATCTTAATGCAGTGTTATTATTTAATGTTTTTGTTATATATTTTTTGACATATATTTTACTAGTGATATTATTATATTTTAAATACCTGATGAATTCTAAATATGAATGCAGTGAATGTAGTATTTTTATTTTTATTTATTTTTTTGTTTGATCTATGATATACTTAAAAGATTTCAACACAAAGTATTTTGTTATGAAATAAATGACTTATGCCTTATGAAATGATGAGGTGATATCGTCGTTCCTACAAACGTGATTACTAAATTATTAATTTTAATTTTGCGTCATATCATAATGGCTCCCGCTGAGAGGCGCAGCGCGACTTCTGTAGAACAATTTTCATAGATATTGTTTTACGTGATTCGCGTCGCCCTGTTCCGTCGCGCCTGTTTTGAAGAAGCCTTAAGGTTTGATAAACTAATTCTTCTTGCCTTTGTAATATTAAACACTTCCCTTAAATGTCCGTGAAGTGTAAGTTGTTTGAGTGATATTAATTTTTCTGACTAATTATCAAAAGAAACACACATGGGCTAAATTCGTTGGTTGGTATAAATTACGATTACTAAGTACTTACTTACTTCCTAAGCCTAATATTTATTAAAATGGTGCTTTCATCAACAGCTAACGGAACACTAAAGATCACCCATTGAACGGTGACGAACGGAAATTTTGTGGTCCTGGCACGAGCGGCGTAAATGACTTGGAAAAAAATCGTTACGCCGTATTCCGGACACCAAAAAGATCGTGGTTACGATTTAATTTGATTTTTGTTGAATTCATCGCTTTGTCGTAGGTCTTCGGTTGAAAAAAAAACTATGACTATATCGGATCGGTTCGGTATAGTAACGATACTTAGGTGAATTAACAATACTTTTTTTAAATATAACCTTCAACAACCGGTGAAAATATTGGATTTAAACATTAAGCCAAGAACTTTATTTATGTGAAAAACTTCCATCGCTGGACTCCAATTAGAGGGGTTTTCCATAATCGCCACGAATGGCAGGCTGATTGGTGACCGCAGCATGGAGGCAAAATGTATAGAGAACGCTGCTGCCCATTTTGTAGTAAGTCCCTTACTCGCCTCTTACGACAACCACGTGAAGAATTGGGTCAAAGTCAAAGCATTTTTGAACGTCATCTGTTACATGAAAAAAAAGGATTAATTCTAGTTGCCCCTTCCAAAAAGTACATTCGTATGGAGAAGAATTGGCAAGAAACTCCACCGTTACTCTTTTAAAATAGTTTTCAGTATTTGTATACAATATTTATACAATTATATGTGAAGACGATGCACCTACAATAAAAATTACCATACCACAACAGGTTAAAGAACTGAAAATGAAGCAATGAGAGATAAATTGATTATATGATAGATACATGGTGCTCACATATTTACAAAAACATTGTAAAGGCAAGAATACGAATTTTCTATCCTCCTGTCGTTTATTACGTCCTGCACCACACGAAAGTATGTCTGTATTTATACATATATCGTATCATATGTATGTAAATATATTTATTGAAAAACAAAGGTATCATCATTAATATATTTTAACCTTCTGCAAAATTACAAAAATATTTTAAATATAGAAAGGAAAGTAAGCCTTGCGGTTTAGGACAGTTGGCGGATCCGTTAAGCCAAAGGAAGCTTGCCTCTAATAAATTATTACGTATGCCACTTGTTTATGTTCCACCCCATTGTAACACGCTTTTTTTTTTGGATGGGATATCATTAAATGACGTCTCCCGCTCTTGGACGGAGTGGGAGGGCATGTCAGACTACTACTGACTAAAACCCACCCGTGTTCCTCCAGTTGCCCATGTGCCAGGGTCACGGTATCTCTTTCGAACAATTTCGCGACCCTGGCAGGCATCGGTCCTAGCAGACCCCTTCAGTTTTGCTGACATCTCTTTGAGGCGCGCGTGGAACACTACGCGCCGTCGACCCGAGCTTGGTCCTTACCGGGCGGCGAGCTACCCATTGCTCGCCGCCCGCAAGCTCGCGCCTACGGTAGCCGGGACTCTGCTATTGACATTGTAACACGCTTACTCGTTTTAGACTGCGACAAGCCTCGTATAGGTTGTTTCGAATCGATCTGGGGTAATTTACGTAATTTTAAGGACGTTCACAGTCTTTCCTCAACCTCAATCTGCCGTACCTGTAATTTCCCTACATTCAGGAAAATATTGATTTAATTGTTGCTGAGATGGGCAAGCATGATAAAAAGAATCTTGTCCTATATCGCTTGTTTGGAGGCAACTGCCCGACGATGGTGTCTATTTTTAACCGACTTCAAAAAAGGAGGAGGTTATCGATTCGTCTGTATTTTTTTTAATGTTTGTTACCTCATAACTTTTGACTGGGTGAACCGATTTTGATGATTATTTTTGTCCCATTTGGTTTCATTCGGACAATGGGATCCATGTGAAAACCATATACGTCTCAAATTTGCATTAAGTATTTGCACGACAAATGAACGAATAACGCGATTAGATTAGTGCGGGGTATCTACCATAACTAAAAAGTTAAAACTTATTACAAAAAAATTACTACCGACTTCCTTAAAAAAAACCTTAAATACAGATCCTAAGACACCGAATTCCGAAATTAAAGTTATTTTTGACTTTGTAGTGTTTTTTTTTTTAAGGAAGTCGGTTGTAATTTTTTTGTATAAAGTTTTTTTATTTAAGTCCCATAAGAATGACATACGGACTGAATACAGATGGACGGATGGTCTATGCAGCCGGAAGGGGTCGCTCTAGGAAGATGTATGGTGACCTTCAGGTAGGTCAGGTGTGTAGTACTCGCAACCAGCGTGCCTGTATGACCAGATTTAAGCACGTAAACGAGGCAAAAGGAGTTAGTAAAGATCGTAGTAAGTGGTGTTCTTTAGTTTCTGCCTTTTCCCACAGGAAGAAGGCATGTGTTTTTGTATGTATGTGTTCAGCTATTACTAAGTATCTTATGCCTGATCCATTCATACATTTAACATTTACAGTACAATGCAGTCAGTTACTCAGTGAATGTCGCTACCAGTGAAATAATGTTCTTACAGTCATTACAAATAATGTATCAAAACTCAACCATTACAAGACGCTAAGACTTACTCGTAATGACAGAGTGGTTAAAATTATAGGTAGCGAATATTTGCACACGAAAATATCATTTTAATTTTAGACTCCGTTGCAATATACTATTCAAACTGCTTAGAATCTGGAGCAGTCATTATTTAAATGTACAGAGATGTCGAATGCTTTCAGAAATTCGAGTTTATTCGAGACTAACTTCTGCCCGCGACTTCGTCCGCGTTAAATTTCTTGTACCCCGACCCTTCCCGTCGCGTCGAATCGCCTACCCGTGCGATTTTCCCCGTTTTTGCAACATTTTTCATTACTGCTCCGCTCCTCTTGGTTGTAGCGTGATGTTATATAGCCTTCCTCGATAAATAGGCTACCGGGCTACCCAACACAAAAATAATTTTTCGATTCGGACCAGTAGTTCCTGAGATTAGCGCGTTCAATCAAACAAACTCTTCAGCTTTATAATATTTGTATAGATACGGTTCAAAACTCCAAGCTGATAGAAAACTTTCGTAGTTTGAAGGTGCCTGAAAGCGAAAATTAAATGCATTCTTTACTAAAAGATTAGGTGAAGTTAATTTTGCGATTTGAGGACTAGTTCTGCAATATTGATTCAACTTGCTATAGTTGTTAAATGGAGAATTCTCTCCATTATATGAAAAGCATGTCAAGATTCTGTTGTTCACAAAAACAACCAGTAAAACTGAGATTGTGGTTACACTAACTTGATCAAAGGTCGGTCAAACATTCTACATCTTGCCAGGGCTGGCCGTGGAGATAAAAAGTTAAGTTTTCCTTAGTTAAAACTCTTTATTTATTGAATACTTTATCTGTTGCTCCTGTCTAGATAAGAATCTTGTTGAAAAGTACAAAAATCCAAACTACTAATGTGTTGCAATCAAACTCAGACAGTCACTTTGCTTGATATTTTTGATTTCATCACCAATGCTCTCAAAACGGTGTAGGAAACGTGTCCAAGAAGAATGTCCAAGATTCAAAAATTCGAGGACATGTGACATCCCCAACCAGGACTGGGCCCGCGCCCTCTAACAGAGAGGAGCCCCGTGTCCCAGCAGTGGGAACATTATAGGCTACCAATACTTAAGTTTGACGTCACACTCTGTGAATGAAGATAAGTCAAGAACCAGACATGTCGCCTCTACAAGTACTACCAATTTAATCTCTCCAGCGTCATAATGCTGGTAGCATTAACGACTGCTCCACATTTGCATTGGGCAGCTACAAAAAAACGCGAAGGCGTGCAGCTAAGTAGATAAAACAACAGTGCCCGTCAAACTTCCTCCAGACATTAATCACACTAGTGAGTTCGGTAAGCCGCTAGTGTGGCCATGGTTTTTAGGTTTGATGAGACATAAGGTAAGATAAGTTTCTTTGTACAAATACTAAGTCAAGTCACAAAATTGAATAACCAAGCAGTAGTTGAAAATAGCCTGTTAATGTTTATTTTAATTTTTACAACAAAAAGAAATGTGTGTATGTATGCCATTTTTGTCTTTTGTTTTTTATGTTCATGATTGTGGTCTGTGATAAAGATTTTTATTATTATTATAAAGCAGAAAAATAAATAAGAATAATGTCCAGAGAGAGTGATGATGATAATGAATATAGGTGAAAAATAAAAGAAATTTATTTTCATACCTCAAGTTATTGATTAAAAAAACTTCTGTGACAGATGGACAAACAAGTGACATAAATAAAATAACCGTTTTATTTCAAGAAATTTAACCCAACCCGAATTTGTTCACAAGAACCTTCATGAAACAGTAAAGCTAATAGTCTAATCTTAGTAATAACATGCCTACGGAAATTCATGCGGGAACTCAAGTGAATCAGCACGTGACCGATTAGGTATCCGAACTCCTCACCCCTTTCACCACCCCTAAGGCTCCCTCCCTTGACAAGGACGTTCTGGGTGGTTGGGTCTGCCTCACACACATCCTCTAGTTAAAGATTCATAGAGTATCTACATAGTAGTGGCAATCTTGAAAAATCTCTGCATCTATTTATGTGTTATATGGAATCAATAAATGTAATTTCCAAAAAAATATACATGTTTTTCGACTTAACTATTGAAACTATTCCTGTATGCGTACACATGCATCACCTCATAAAGCTTGCAAGCGTTAAACATGACTGAATAAAAGCGTAAAATATGCATTCAGAATCTAAATTAATTAACTAAAGCAGCTTTCTTCATTAACAACTTTCATTATCGAAAAGAGCATCACACAAAATATCTATATTTTAATTGTAACATCGTAGTCACAGTATTCGCGTGCCGGCGCGGTCGCGCACTTTCTACTGCTAACGGTCGGCGCGTGCGCAAAGCACCTGTCCCGCGACCCCAGCCCGTGTGGTTAACATTATGTTGTTTCATTACATTCGTATTCGAGGCTTCTAGTTGTTTTTCGTTGGAAATGTATAATATCTAGTCTTTGTTAGGACTTCTGTCTTTTGCACTTTTGCCTTTGCAATCATTGGTGAATTAGGGAAGAATTCAGATCAAACATGGTTAGAGACTTATGCCGTAACCAGCGTAATAGTAGAAAAACCATTAATTGCGAGACATCTGGTGGTTTAAGCAGCTTTTTTGTTACTATTTGAATGCTTGTGTTGTTGTGTTTTTAAAGAAAGAAAGAAAGAAAGCATTTATTTGTCAGAATATTGTACAAAGTTGTTATGTGGATTATTACGTTCCAAATATTCTGCCGTTTCCGGCGTACAAATATGGTTTTGGAATTATGGGTAATCATTACATTGAAATTTAGTTATTAATCATTAAAATTATGGGTCATCATTACATTAAGATTTAGTTATTAATCATTAGAATTTATTTAAATTACGAAACATTTTTTATGTAAAAGATATTAATTATATGTCAAATTTGCATGAATTCAATGAGATAAAATATGATTTTTACAGAATAATGTCAAATCTTTAGGTAAATTTTTCATTCATAAAATCCTCAGTCGAGTAATAACATTTGCTTAAGAGAAAGTTAAATACTTTACATTTAAATGTTCTGAGACTGAGAGTTTTAAAGCCATCAGGTTCAGCATTCAATGCTTAATTTCATAGAATGGCAAAACGATATGACTGCTTTGTTTGCAGATATCCGCGCAATAATCTGAAGAATGCTTCAAATCCTCCCGATTTTCTGGGTAAATTTAGTATTCATAAAAATAAAAAATAAACTGGAGAATTTGTTTGTTTAAACCCGCCAGCTTTTGGAACTACTTGTAGGATATGAACATTTTTTTTAAATGATAGCTCAATTCTATAAGAAGGCGGCCATGTATAATAACATCACTTTATGATCTTTAGGAAACAAGCTAAAATAAAAATAAGTCAGAAAGATTGCAAAAAGCAATCAAAGTGATAGCACGGATAGCTGATGTTATGTAAAAAATTACGCGGACAAAGTCATAGCAGCTAGTGCTTTTATTAATAAAGAAAAATGAATCAAGAAGAGCAAATGTGAGTGCTTTGGTACTGTAAGAATTACGCCGTATTTTGATGCTTGAATACGAAAGATTTTGTGAATAAAGTGATTCAAACGGAACAGCCTACCAAATTCAAATGACGCTTAGAAAAACAGGCAACAAAGAGGTTACACGCGCATTTGCGACGAATATAAATCGCAACTGCATGAAATAGTTATACAATACCAGTTCAAGTGTACTTTAGATAAATAATTGTGTTTAATAAAGAAGATAATTCTACTGCATCCGGGTTTTTCATATCGCTCAAACGATTCCAAAAATACGGAAAGTCTAATCGAGTTTCTAACACGAAAAAATATTCGATCAAAATACTGAATTGATACTGAAATTAAAATGACCTTTGACACTTTCAGCTAACGTAATTTTTTTTAATCCAATTTGTAGTTTAACCGTTATTTCACGGAGCTATATTTTCAATTGATTACAAAGTCGAATGGATTCGAACGGGCAATGGAGCCTTTCAGAATCTCTGAAAGCCTAAAATTTGGTTTTTTATTGCTACAAATTCAATTTAAAAGAGAAACCATCTGGACATTGATTCGATTTTACAGTTCACGTTGTTAGAAAGCTCTAAGTCGTGATAGATATTTTAAGGTAGCTGTATATACTGTTTTGGATATATAACCTTTTTTTCGGTGATTTTGAAGACTATTGTAACTAAATGCTTTACTAAAACCTTTTGTTACACTTTAATACTTGGACACGAAGTTAATAAAGATCGTGTATCGTCATTACCGTGAGGTCTGTGACTCAGAATAGGCCACACCCTCTTTTATTGTCAATGTTTTAACGAGTGCGCAAGCGCCACCTGTCAAACGGGATAATTTTTACTTTGGAATTTCAGTTGATAGTTCCTGCAGTTCCATTTTGACAGCTTAGGTAAATATAGAAGCAGTTTTTACATAAGTTAGAAAGAGACACATTGAAAATGCTTGCAAAAATTGCGACTTTAAACGTAATTTGAACTCCGAGACAATGAAGTTCGGCTGATTCTAACAATATTATTGATACCATAAAATAGCTCAGGACAAACCTTTTGGATACAGACAGTAAGGACAAAATACTCAGATGTCCCTGGATGCCGTTACCATAACGGTGTGTGGTTAGGCAAGAGACACTTTTTCTGCGTACTGTCCTGTCGCGAACGGGAGCGCTTATGCTACATACAAAAGATTTCAACGCAAAGGTGAATAGTTAGAAATAAAAGTTGCCTTATCGTAATAACAGGAAACATCGTTTAGTATTAAGTTATACTTATTTTTCATCTTCTAGTTAGTTTATGTACCAATTTTTGTAGACTGAGGGGTTTTGAAGCATTTGTGGCAAAACATATTTTATTTTTTCTTATTTTACAGTTAGCTAGATGTGGAGTGCAAAAAAAAAAGCCCGTAGCATTTCGGGTCACATTCAATTTTGTCAAACTTGTTCTAAGGTTTAACGCAAAACAGTCAGATTACAAAGATCAAAAAAGCGTAACATCTGCAACAAACCCGAAAAATATCCTCATTTTAACCTTTAAGCCTAAACAAAAATCATTACCACCTTTTCCGGTCACCCTTTCATTGATAATGAGACGTTACGTCAATGTATCCGAATTACTTAACGGTCTCGGGGGTGAGACACTGGCGCGGGCGCAGGAGGGGGGTCGGAACAGGTGACTACGCACCTGCCAACGGTCGGTCGCTTCCTTTATGCGACTGACATTACGATGGGTAGATTAGACTTATGGATTTGTATAGCTAAATAGTGGGGAATGCTCCTTTTTTTGCTTCATTGGTCGGTAGTGTAAATTCCGATTGCGTCTCTATGTATAATTTTTTTTGTGAGGGTTTGAGTTAGTTATTGTTTGGTAATTGAAGTAATTCGGTTAGTTGGTGGTAAATAATGAATTTGAATAACGTTATGACAGTTATTCTATACAACAGTTGAAATATTTATATTTATTCGTAACCAACTTATATTTACAGTTTTGCAAATGGTCGACGGGGATCAAAGGTTCTGGAATGGCGACTTCGTACTGAAAGTCATAGCGTTGGACGCGCTTCCACAAGGTGAACCGATGACCTGGAGAACACCGCAGGAAACCACGGACTGAAGATGGTTACGATATCAAGGTACTGTTTTCTGTTTCTGTCCTAAAAATGTCAAATTGCTTTAATTTACTATTTTTCATAATGGCGACCGCGTACTGGAAGACAGCGATGGACGGCCTCTCACAGGGTGGAGTGATAACCTGGTGTAGGCTGCTGGAATCCGCTGGATCAGAAAAGCACAGAATCGGTGGAAGTGGCTGTGCTTGGGGAAGGTTTATCTCCAGCAGTAGACGTTTTTCGGCTGAAATGATGATAGTCACATTTACAGTTTGCACTACATAATTATAAAGCTATCGGTAGATACATATACACATAAAAAAGAATTATGTATATAAAATTGGACAAAACTAGAACGAATATTCCAGGCCCTTCACACGCGGTACTATCTCGAAGCTTTTGATGTATTTGTATAGATGATATTTCTATAATAATACACTGTCATCATCTGCCTAGGAAGCCTTAAAAAAGCCTTAAAGGGCTAGCCTTTTCCCAACTACTTTAACGTCAGGTTAGTCTAACCGGGAGTAGCTAAATAGCAGTATTTTACATGGTGTAACTGCCATGGTGTAACCTAACCTAACCTTTTTTTTTTTTTTTTTTTTTATCGTGGAGAAATGCTCATGCATACTGCGCTACTAAGGGGAAATAGTGCAGTTATGTGGGACTCCAACCCACTAAAACTCCACGGTGTCCTCCTACACCGCTTATGGCGGGAACACGGGAACGAAAAAACTCTTCCGCGAACCCGCCGCGGCTGTCCGTCGCCGGACCCACCTCTGAGGGATACCCCCATTCACGGCGCGCATGAACACATAACACGCCGTGACCACCCCGGGGACCAATTAGCATATAGGCGCCAGACGACCCCTTGAATGACACCCTTGGTCCCCCTGCGACGGGTCAGGACTATGGCCCCGCCGCCTACCAGTTTTCGGCCGCAGGGGATAGGGAGAGTGGCCAACGTAATACCAACACTCCTCTTCCCCTGCGGCCCCACCGCGTTCGCCATCGGACGGTGGCGACCCCGTTCAGGCCGCGGTAGGTAGGGAGAGCGGCGCACCTCAATACCGGCACTCCTCTCCCACCGCGGCCGTACCCTCGCGATGTCGCCAAACAACACCGCGTTGGCCGCTACGTCGTCGGCTTTGAGCGGAAAAGCCCTGACGAGCGGCCCCTCCTCGGGTTCCTCTTAGCTTCACCGTGGGGTTCTAAACCACGGCTACTGAGCCCCCCCGCCTCGTCAATGCGGGAACCCACTGGGGGGGAACCTAACCTAACCTAACCTAACCCAGTTGGGTATCACGATACCTCTCAGTAAGACTGGTTGACATACTTTCATACTTTTTGATTTGCGGTGAACACAACAAAAATATAAAAAAGCAGGGGGAATACATGCATCACATCTACGCAAAACGCCCATCGCACAGCTTGTTTATTTTGAAACAAGAAATTTCACGTGGGCGAAGTTACGGGTCACGATACCGAAGGCAAGGTATAGGCTGATTATGCTGTAGAGCAGTGGCGTGCAGTCCATGTAGGCAAAAAGACACTGCAGACCCTAGGGTCTAGACCCTAGATAAGGACTAGTTACTAATATTTCAAAAATAAAAGAATTATACTAACAGTAAGTAATAAAACCATTCAAAAAGTTTAAACGCCTAATGTAAATATAATAGCAACGTTCATACCGTTCTATTTACTACGGCAACGCATTCATATCAAATCGCGACGTAAGCAGGCAGCGAACGATCGTGTCTTTATTTCATTCATAAATGTACGCATGTAGTGGTAATTTCTTCTACATTTTCGTGTCTATACATTGCACACATAAAGCGAATTCCTGCCGCAGGATAACCAATCACAGGCGTCCCTGCGCCCTGTGATTGGTGAGTATTATCACAGCGCGCTGTGAGTATTATGCGATCAAGTTGAATATGTACGTAGCCTCAGGAACATTACGATTCGCAATGATGCAATTTTATTTGTCAACGTTTTAGTTATCAAAATTTAGAAATTGTTTGTTTACGAAAGGATCCATATTGATTTCGTACATGTGAAGCGCGCTGTTTTATGTTTTTATTTTGATTGAGTTTTCTTGTGATTAATTCATTTACAAACGTTAATATTTAGGTAGATTTGTTGCTTATTTCAATTAGTTTTTTGAATTGTTTTAATTTTTACTTACTACGCTGTTTGTTTGTTTTTTCAAAATGTTGTTCGATTGTGAGGTTTGTGTTGAAAATGTGTGTTTGTTAAAAAGTGTATCTAAATGGAAGTGTGTACCTGAGTAACGAGAATTATAACCCAGCAAAGAGGTAATGCAACTCGTAAGTTTCATAGTAATAATTAAGCAACTAAAACCGGCTATGTTGTTGTTTACACACATTTTTTTTTTCCTTGCTAGTTTAGTAGTTCGAGTACAGTGTGGAATTGTTCGGGATTTGCAGATTTACATGATTACTATCCCGCGGCTTGCTCAAAGATTTTGGTAATTATCGTATTGAGAGAAGTATTACGAAGAAGTTTTTCATTACAACGTATTCTTACGTACCTATTTAAGAAACACACAAAGTCAACAACAAGTACCTACACATCTTTCTGTGCTTTCGACGGAAAAAGAATTATTGGTCGAATGAAGACGCATACCAACTTTTTATGACGATGGTTTAAAATCATATTTAAAAAAGATAGGCGCGTAGATGTCATTTATAAATGAGTTTGTTTACTTTATTATTTTTGCTGTTACCTGTACTTAATTTACCTATTAAATATATTTACATATACGAATCACATGAAGGGCCTTTTTCAACTATCACTCACCTGGATCAGATATTTGAGGTGGCCGAAATCATTTATTAGCATTATCAGGAAATCGCCATTTCAAACTTTTAAACCACCTAGTGAGTTTTTCTTCACTAACTTGAGCAATTACGAAAGACGTTTTTTTTTTGAACTGCCTACCCGATCATAAAACCCTGTGCACGCCACTGCTGTAGAGATGGGTAGAAGCGAGTCAGTTATGGTGCATCCAGACCTGGCGAATGCGCCACTCACGAGCCTCTTGCGAGCCGCTTGCGAACTGCGCGCGTGCTGCTCGCGTGCGGTTTCAGCCAACGTTTGGTGCGCCGCTCTAGTGCAGCTACAGCAATGCTCGAGTGGAGCTCGTGTGCAGCGCGCGAGCAACTCTTGCGCACATAGCTTCTTTCGCGTTTGAACTATGAGCCTCATTTGTGAATTTTCTTCCAAAAATGTTGGACCTTAAAGTGTATCCAGACTCAACAGAATTCTCTTCGATTTTTTGGCTCAATTTGGCCTAAGCCTAAAGATTTAGAGCTTTACAAACAATTTCCTTTCAAAAAAGTCCCATATATAGCACCTCCGGTGCAACATCGTCACTTATGCAAATTTGGCAAAATTGATCTGACAATGAGTATGAAAAAAGTAGCTAATTAAATGTTTGCTTTAACTTTAATATGAAGTTCAAAGTTGTAGTTTAAATATTACCAGTTAATTTATTTATTCAGTACATTATAATAGGATGTGGAATTTTTAAACGCTTCTCCTGAAATATTACATCTTTTGCATAAGTGTATGTGTATTATGTAAGTAAATTTATGTTTTGCTATGGGTGCTTATTTACCTGAAATAAATGAATTTATTATTATTATAAGTGACGTTGTTGCACCGGAGGTGCGATATGTCCATCAAAACAGATGGCGAATATTTTTCAGGAATTCCAACAGACAAAAACATGCGGAAGCATAAACAAAACCCACCCACTACCAGCATTCTCGAATTCCTACATCATAAACTAGAACACATGATCGAAGGAACACAAAGAAAAGAAAAGGCTGCAACAAACACCACTTGTAAAATAATCAGCACTACAAACAACGATTCGAACGTGAGCTATCTCCTCGACAATCCATCACAAAACCTGTCACAGCAAAAGGAACTTTACACTCTTGTGATACGGAACACGGAAGTGCAAGGATATCGTGGTCTTTTCCTCCAGCGAAATTGTTTTTGCTCTGGCACGCGTCTTCTAGCATAGCCTACTTCAGAGTGATCAGTTGGTAGGGCTGTACGGTTTTTGCTATCGAGTTTGTTTTTTTTTATAATGGTTTCATGACTGTCAGTTTTTGTGTCTTATGTCAGTAGTCTACGCACGTTTTGGAGATATTCGTCGTCTGACTGGTGTAAAATGAAAGGTATTTTTACACGCTTTATATTAGCTTCACTTGTATGTTAGTATGTTTGTTTGTAACCGACTCCTTATAGTGCGATTTTGACCCACTTTACACGACCAGATTTCATTCAAACTTTGCACACCTGTCAAAGACCGATGACAATGCAATAATTTCATAAATTTGTGCCATTATCCTTGCCAGGGTTACCAGGACAGCAAAAAAACTGTCTTCGAAAACTACGCTCACATACGTCACAAACTAATTTGTGCGATTATCCTTGCCAGGGTTACCAGGACAGCAAAAAAAACTGTCTTCCTTAATTGAAAACCAAACTAAAAAGTACAAAATAATGGAAAAAAAGCGTGGGGTGCCTGATATCAATAAAAAAATACCTTAAAAAGCACCCCACGCTTTTTTTCCATTATTTTGTACTTTTTAGTTTGGTTTTCAATGGAAATGTGTTTTTTAGTTTTTTAAACTATTATTTATTTTAATATACGGAAAGGTGTTATTGTAATTTTAGCGTTTTAATCGAACCCTTATTGAAATGTGGGTAGTAAAACAGATGCAAGAAACGGTCAAGAGGTTGCTAATCAAGGTGCGTTGGCTTAAACGAATGAGGGTGTATTAAAAGCCTCCATTATAAGTGACGAGACTTAAATACTTCCGATGCCACCTGGAGAGTCCTATAGCTGTTGATTTTGCTTACTATTACGTAACTTTTCTACCAATACCTACACGAATAACTGTTATTATTGTCTAGCTTATACGGACATATTTTGAATTCAAACAATAGACGCATTTGATCTGAAAGTATCTTTAAAATTATAAATAAAATATCCATATCAAAATACACGAAAGATTCAATGTCCAAGAAAACAGAGCCGGAGCCGGAGTGTCCGGTGTGTTATCTTCAAGGAAACAGTCCGAAAATGTGCAAAATAGACTTATATTTGACTACGAAAATGACTCCAAACTAAACTCAATTTATTGCGTTTCAAGGCATTTGTTTAAATTAAACCAATTAAAAAAAGACTGTTTTAAATTATCTAAGGGACAGTTGTCAGAGAGATTACTCCCATTCTAAAGCATATTAGGTCCCTAAACAGAAGAACGAGCAAGAACTCAAAGTAAAGTTAAATTTTAAATCAAAATATTGTTACCAAAATACAATACATTATCCATTTTGAAATGTTTCTTCCAACTGTTTACATCCCTATTTCAATGGTTCTGGAATGATTGGCGCAATGTGGCGATGGTCAATCGGAATAGTTTTTGTTTCAGCATTAGATGAAATTACACCTCTATCGTATTTGCTTGTGGTTCAAATAATATTGATCTGCCTTGTCAATAATACCTCGTATTGTTCTCGGTTTTGTTTGTTTAGCGTTAATATTTGGATCGGAAGCAATTTTGTTCGAGATTGATTTCTTTTTTACCTCTGCAAAAAGGGAAATAAATAATACGTGAAATAGGTGGTACTGTGAAGTACGTGGTTTGGGACGTTGTTTATACAGGCTGTTTTAGAAAGGTGTCGTCAAATTTAAGGGTCTGGCAAGACCATCAATGTGAACATCTTTCTTCGTGGGACTAACATAATAATCAAGTAAAAATATCGGTTGTCCCGTACAAAACTTCAACATCTACTGAAAACGATTGACTTCGAGTTGACGTGTGTCAAAAGATTAGAGGAAGTTTATGCAGTGTTAGAAAAATATATACACTCTATTTCAAAAACTCGGTATTACCTCCGTCAATCTTAAAACGTTCACTCTTATCATCTAGCTCGTGATGATGAAATTGATACTACTAATCTTTTCAGTTAATTAAATCGCGATATTCGCGATGAAACAAAACCGATAAGATTTTTCTCCTACCCCTACACGAAACCAAGCATGACAGTTACAACAAAACAGAAACGAAGATACTGCTTAGCTACTAGCACGCCTCAACGCGTGAATAAGTCACACAATTAGGTCCCAATAGCCTCCCGAACCCGGTTCTCGCGCCAACATCATAAACAAAGATTGCAGCTCATTCCCAACTTATGTACCTTAAGCACGCTATCCACCATATTATTCTCGAACGATAAATTTATATCTTCGCACCCTGATGCTGCTTTGTGCAAATCGAACACAGATGATTTATGAACAATTATCGATTAATTCAAGCAGCGGTCGTAAGTTTAATCGGGATTATTAAGGACTCGATCCGAGTGAGCAAAACGACAGCGTTTAAATCATCTGATGGGTCCAAAGCTTCCTCAATTAACACTCCGCTAATCGTTTTATGGAGATTTGAATATGGAATATGTTATTGAATTTCAGTTTTCTATTTGGTTTTTTTTTATGTTAGAAGTTGGCTGGTTTCCACTTATGAAAAGTAGTAACTGCTGCTTATACCTAGACAGCTGAGTAGCTAGACACACGCTAAAACATTATTGCTTACACAACACAATTGAAGAGTGTTACGTGAACGCAAATTCTCCAAATAATGTTTTGTATAGTCTCTTGTAGGTACGGCACAATTGCATCTCTCTGAAGTTATTAAAACAAGTTTTACATTATCTTGTAATCGTTTAGCTAGATGATAATGATGTTGTTGCCAGCAAAAGCATGTAGTATCTATAAATGTTCTAAATAACTGCCCCACCGGTTAACCGAAAGATGCTGCTCCACTTTTTACCAAGAACTGCGGATGTTGTATTTCTGATTCGATTCTCTTACTGTTTTAATGCAGGATGTTTTACGAGAACAAGTTTTTCTGAAGACCCCAAAACCACACAACAGCGCACTACTGTATCTGTACCCACTCATTGTGGGTGCATATACCTCATCGATTGTTGCGGCGACCGATCGGTTTTTTGTCGACCAAAATGGGAGCAATACTCATCAGATAGCGTTACAAAAAGCCGATGACGGCCGAACACAAAGCCGCCACCGTCTCACCTCGATTATGGTCTATGACAACGCAGTTTGTTCGGAACAACACTCCATATTGATCCAAACATCTCTTCTATTTTGCTTTAGCTTTATTAGATTTTTTGTTCAGGTGATAGGACTGTGTAAACGTCTAGTGTTTCTTGAACTATCATTGCTTAGATTCAGTTCATAAGTTTAGGTCATTTTGTGCTTGGTGGTTGAAGTAGTGGGTACATCAACTCCCGTCGCGCGATCTATGGCATTGTACGGCCGCGCCTATCTCAATTGTTAGTTTAATCGAGCTTTTTGTAATCACCGTTTGGATAGAGAATGAAATACTTCTAATGACCGTCGAACTTCAATAAAAAGTGAAATGGAATTTTGACGAAAAAATTGTCTCCGCTTGCTTAAGTTTGCGACTTGAACTTTAGATTAGAAGTAAAAAAAAATGAATCAGATTTTTTTCGGTGCCATTCGGAAAGATGAACGCTGTATAGAACTTTCAATGGTTTCGTAATTTTTATGATACATGATTGAAAATAGTGTGGCCAAAACCTTGCTTGCAATACTTATGTAGCGAAAAACTGCAAGAAAAAGTACCTACCTGATGTAGCTAAGTCAAAGCAGCTCCTCAAGACAACCAGCGTTTCATATGTTAAACATTGTGTAACTGTAACTGAAGTTAAATTATCCAAGATCAGATTTTCATTGCATCATAAACGAGCAAAACTGTTTAGCTTTTCATGTGAACATGCACCAACAAACAAAATAAAAGTAACTTCATCAAATTAATAAGTCAACCCACACAAAATGAGGCCTACTTTCAAATTATATTGTACTAATAGTTAATAATAAAGAGTTTAATATAACATCGTGATCGTTTACTGGTTCCAAGCATTTTGGTGGTCTAATGGGTCCAATAGCAATGGACCACCCGGCTGGTTTAAGTTAATAATTGTATCATCATACAAGATTTATAATGTTACTGATTGACGTGTCTAGTTGGATCAATCGCCGGTTATATGGTATGGAGTACTAAACTAGATTTTTAATTATACACAAATGTAGTCTATTTGCATCGAGAGCAGTCGTCGTCGGTTTAATTTCGATATCATGGAAAACACGTCACAGGCACTGCTACCAAATTCTTATAAGAATAATTAAGACAGTCAATGACAGTTACTTTGTCAGTAAGTATAAAATGAATAACTATAGTTGTATTTCCCAGTAACTAACTGGTTTGCGGAGAGCAAATCAAATCAAATTATTTTTATTTCACATAAACCTACATTGGCACTTATGAAACGTCAGAAGCTAGGTGCATTTATTGTTAAGAAGATCCACAAAACTGTAACAATAGGATCATCAATTATTAAATGGAAAAGTATAGAACTATAAAACTATGTAGTAGATTAAAAAAATATATAATTAAAATATCTGTACTGTTGTTAGGAAATTGATTTCTAAATTACAGGATTTGCATTTCATCACCATTGTTTTCAACCAAAAGACATTCACTGCTGAGGATATAAACTAAGGATCTGTATTGAATGACAGACAAATACTAAACCAATTTTGTACAGAATAGTTACACAGTGCATTTTCCAGTCCTGATCATCTCCAGGATCTTCAACAAGTAATTAAGGTTTTCTAAAAAAATCTGTTATAGCACAGGATTGCAAATTCAAATGGGCGATGGGCTCGCCCACTATCACATTGAGAACTAATACTGATTCAACGAACGGTGGGCGTACGAAACTACCGCCACATTCATAATGCCCACATTAGCATGCACATTAACTATCTATGGAAAATACCATAGATACACATCCGACTTACAACAAAGTAAGCTACAATCAGAGAAAAGAACTTTAATTCTAAATTAATTATATTTCAAGTTTGAGCAAGTAATGGATTTTAGCATTCAGTAATAAAAGCTAAAATTATTTGGCATCATTGGTTTTTAAAAAATAAATATTAATTTCGCTTGCACTTTTAAAATGATGATTGCACCGAATTTAGTATAATAGTAATAGTTCCGTGTAGTGCGAAACATAGGAACAGCACCGTCCTATTTTTTCCTACGGGTATCGTAAAAGGCGCCTAAGGGCCTTACTAGAAAATTGGCAGCAGCGTTCTCTATGCATTTTACTACCATACTGCGATCGCCAACCTGAAGCGCCAAGCGTGGCGATAGTGGCAAATGCCCCATTATTACCATACTGCGATCGCAAACTCACCTGCCAAGAGTGGCGATTATGCCATTCCCCCATTTTTTGGGAAAGCCTATGTCCAGCAGTGGATTTCTATCAGCTGAAATGATGATAATGATAGTATAATAAAATTTCCAGCACAAGTGTCAGTAGGTACTGAGCGATCGTCTGTAGTATCCGAGGCGGTTACTCATGCTACCAAATTGATGACTATAGTATCTAATGTTAAATTACACTAAGTAAGCAATAAATTATTTCTGTCACGAGAGAAAAAGATTCCATATTGTTTGTAAATAAATTGAAATTATCTTCCAAAAATCTAAACACGCTGTATAAATTCACGAAAACGTAGCTGCTCAAGTCAATAGCATTTATCATCGTCATTAGAGAATCGTTATAAATAAATCAATAAGTTTAATTTATTAGTTTTGACTTAGTGAAAGTTAAATGATTATGTCAGCCACTATTTACTAGACCAACTTATGTAAAACATTTTATATTACAGTCAATTTATATAATTAATTGAGATTCTGCTACTTGTGCAATTAGTTTTTTGTTAGCAAATATCTGGAGGTTTTAAGATAGATGTGGGGATGGGCCAGACGCTTGAAATCTGAAGAGGTGTCATGAAATTAATGGATCTTGGATGTTACGGAGTTGTGTAATATATACTTATACGTTAATGGCAAGAAGTTTATGGTGTGCTAGCAAGTAATATCAAAGCCATAATGTGTAAAACAAAATCGTACTAATAAATGTCTTATTGTTGTTTTTCAATATTGAAGATGTACACATTTTTTCTTTTACGAAGTACTGCAATTAATTTAGTTGCATTAAATACAACACTGTTGATTAGCGACATCCTCCGTCCCTTCAACAATTTTTCTTCTCATTTCACGTATTTTTTGTTCTTAGAGTTCTTTTCTTGCTCATTTCTTGTTCTTCTTTTTCATTTTCCTTTTTTTTTACCACAGCTTGAACTATGCTAGTAAAGATCTTAAAAACACGACGAAAGAAGGTACAAACTTTTCCACTCTACATTATTTGTCATATTTGTCGGTATCTCTTTCGAACAATCTCGCGATCCTGGCAGATCATTAAGGCTTGCACCAAAATCACTTAAAACGTTTAGCGCTAAATGTAGTTTAAACATAATTTTGTCACTGTCATATTCTAACAAATGACAGAAACGAAAAGATATTTTAAATGTGTTCACTGCTAAACTCATTTAATGACTTGTGGTAAAAGTGGATCTAAAAATCCGTCACTAACTTATCTAAATCGAGATGCAACCAAAAAATTTCCAGAATAATT
The DNA here is from genome assembly GCA_947507805.1 of Aporophyla nigra. NCBI lineage: Eukaryota > Metazoa > Arthropoda > Insecta > Lepidoptera > Noctuidae > Aporophyla > Aporophyla nigra. Next base: position 19,888,976 of record OX382301.1, on the reverse strand, counting down.
TCTTCTCGTTTCATTCCTGACTCACATCTTAAGATGCACACTTCTCCCTAAAGCATGAATCACATCGTATATCGCAAAACCAAATAAAATCGAAGTAATAATAAAATCTAACAATAAATAACGTTCAACATTGAATTTCCTCGCCAATGAAATGTTGGTATGGCTTTTATCGAGACTACGGTTCATGTAGCGTCCCACAAGGCACGGACACTCCACAGCAGCAACAATTAAGTCTTAATACACTCCACTGGAGTTGTTTTATGCAAATCAGTTGAAGGCTTGCGTGTACAACGCCTACTCGGTTCGAGAAACTTCTAAATATAAAGCAGATAGTTTTAAATTGCGATTAGTTTTGCCGGTTTCACGCTGGTTGACATGGCCCCCTCTACTATATGTACAAGTAATGATGTGTGGATGATGACGTTATTAAGTCATATTTTATGAGGTTCTGTGTATTGGATGTCTTAAACTGGTTCGATGGAGACAGTTTATTGTGCTGTCTAGCTAGCTATGGGACCCTGTTACGCCTCTTCGATGCTTTGACCAATGCGTGTACATGTTTTGGTCTGTCGATGTGTGTAGATAGATACACTAGGTATATATTAGTCGTCATTTAGTGGTATCTGTGGACCACTTCTGGTTTATTGATTCTTGGTAATATTCTACTGATTCTTCGTTAATGCGGTATCGTATTTTTACTTATTTTTTTTTTTTGAGATATATTTATTTCTCTTTGTTGCACAGCTTGATGACAAGTATGAACCAGGTTTTAGGTATTTTATAAAACTACTTACTTGGTTTATTTTTGTAACAGTAATATAACGATTGCTTTTGGGATTTTGGTGATATGATAATGTCACTATTTGGGTATTATACTTTACCTTTCATGTTTAGATTTTATAATAATTTTATTATACAGAAACACTTATTTTCGGGCCAATAATATATATTAGTATACTTACTTAATTGGTGTTCCATATGAATTAAGTTCGTATAGATTTAAAAAGGCAAAGTACCCTCCGAAAAAATGTAAGATCATTGCCAATTTTTTAATCAAAATCATAATATTTTTGAATTGGGGTATCAACTAGATTTAAGAGTCACTGTGTTTTTGCTAAATAAATTACTCTTTGGATAGGAATTTGATATTATTTATTATAGTGGAAGGATACGTTTTATTTTCCAAATCATTTGTACTTAGTGAAGAAATAAAATTCAGTTTAATTTATAGTAATTTATTTACTGAAATACTTATCTAAAAATATAAATAATTTTCATAATTTAATAATTCGTTGCGTGTAAGCACCCTTAAACTATATTTACAATAAAATGGATGGAGTCGTAATCACAATACACGTACTCAATGTATGTATATCCGGTATCCTAAGCCCTTATAATTAAAATTTACAATTACATCTATTTCTACATAAGTCTATGTAGTCATTTCGATACTTGACAGACTACTGTGTAGCCAACAAGAGAATTTCTGTTCGAAACGGCTTAACATCCATTATCGCTCCGATAAAAGAGTTCATACTATCTTTTATAAACACAAAATGTTTAAATAGATGAAACAAATTTTCACAAGCGGTAATTTCATCGTCACTATGGTGTTTAATATACTATAGTGTTACCTACGAAATGAAAACTGATTTGCCATCGTTCAATCAGTCACATAATTTATATAACGTCCGGTAAATAAATAATTTAGACTTTCAATATTATAATTATTTATAATAGAAATAGTTTATCCTACTGATATAACTGTTATTCTACGCTTGTTTCCGTATATTGATTTTGCTTATTTATTTCTTCCAAACTACTAATATAAAATAATTTAAAATACTTCACACCCCAAAATTAAGTCCATAAAAACCGTATAATAAAAGTCGAATTTATATACACGTACAAAATTATTAATAATTATAAAAAAGCCCCCAGAACTTTAATTTTAATTAACCCCTTCTTTTTAAATCCTAAGTTAAATAAGCAAATCATAAATACTACTTAAATAGATAACACTTAGAACTAATTAGTCTAATATCACACTTTTATATTTTGTAAGACGTATTAAGTCTAAAATGTATAAAAAATAATGCAACCCTACATCAATTTTGATGTATATGTAAACATAATCTTTATTTTCTCAATTCAAGTAGCATCCCTGGCACTGTTCCTTTGATGTTTAGCTGTAACAAAAGAAAACAAAATGTTTAAAATTGCAATCATCTGTAGTTAAAGGCTCAGAAGTCCATTGCAGCTAAAATTATGAAAAAATTGAGATTAGATTGAAACTGCTTATATTATGATATACCATTTGTTTCTGTACGAGATTACCCTTCTGAGGGCTATTCTTATATTTTAAAGAACGTTCGCATCTGATCTCAGGCTGTTAAAAATACCTCTACTTTTGCCTACATTTTTAGCATGTTTTTGATATTGATTGTCAATGAGAAGAGATTGCGAATAAATAAATCTGATTACGGGAATTGGTACTCCGATTTTTTTTAAATATTTATTTCTGAACTTTTAACGAGAGTTGCTACTGTTACTCTGTTAAATGACTTGATTAATATTTAAAAATGTTATTCTTCTTATCGTGGTACCTATGATATACGTATGACGTATTATATCATCATCAGACCCTGAATTCTCAAAGTTGTATAATTCAACTAACAAGTACGCAAGAAAATTCTTTCCTCTTCCATTTACCTAGCAATCTCTCACGTAATTTACAGATCTTGAGTCAAAAATGGTAGCAAAATTAGACTATAACGTTTCCACTGCTGGGAGACAGGTTTTCTATGATAAATAATGGAGTATTATAATATAACTTACCAGTATGCAAGAACAGATGGTTCTTCAGGTTGGTGTGTTTGGAGAACCCTCGAGAGCAGATGTGGCACTTGTAGGGCCAAGATCCACTGTGGACGTACATGTGTGACTTCAGGTCCCCTGGAGTCGGGAACGACTTGGAGCAGAGGCTGCATTTATGGGGTTTCTCCTGTGAAAGAATATTTGAGGTAAGTTTTTGAAATAATTACATTTTGTGGGGTTTCTTGGAGTATTTGGCTGGTTTTTGTAGATGTTGACATAAATGCTGCTTGTTTTTTTTGTGATAGTTGAACACTATTGCCGGTACCTAGAAAATAGTGTGTTAAACATAAACTATAAATGGTAACACTGACGTAATCTATAACCTTACATAGCTATTGTTACTAATGAGATAGTTTTACAAAAACTATATTCAAGGTGGCTAGGATTTCTTAATTTTTGGATAATAGCTGAATTCACGAACAAGTAAATGTATGATGAAGTAAATCATGTTAAGGTAAATATCGAAAGTAAAAATAAGCATCTAAAAACAAACACTGATCGTGTCCTACACATTCATAAAAGATAAGCAGGTAAGGCAATACATGTTACATCTCCAGCCGATGTAGATGGACTGCTACGAAACATGCCTGTCTTAGAATGGGCTACGTCCTTCATACGTCCAGGAAAGCCATTAGATGAAATGCAAGTCATAGGTATAGGTAATGTTGGAAAGGATTTATAGGAAGTAATGTTGAAGTGGCCATGATAGTTCAGGAATGTAGTAAGGTACCAATAACGTATGTAGAAAGAAGAGAAATAAATAAATACCTCAATTTGTGGTATGGATGATGCTAATAAGTATGACTCACACAACTTCTACGTAATTTTTGGCAATTGTGTGAACTAATTACGATGATAATTTACGATCAGAAATTGCCAATATTTTAGTTGCCCATATTCAGCTCCCTATCACGAGTTGTTTCAAGGCTATCCAGTGATAAATCAACTCTGTTTTCAATAGCATAAACGACTGTATTTATTTCAAATCAATCGTTCTATTTTTGACTCTGACTCACAATAAAAGTGACCCAAAAAAAAAGAATAAAAGACCTGATAACACTCATCAGAGGCAATAATCAAAGTCATGACATCGCACATTGCGCGCAAATGAATTTATAATGAAGGATGCTGGCTCAAACCTGTTGGGTTCAGCCAATGTGGTTCAATGAGTCTTGATATTTGATAGGCATTTAATAAAGCTTGAGTATGAAAAGGTAAGAGATACCTAAAACAAAAGACGATTTAGGCAATTGGATATTCCCTTGTAACGTGAAATAACTGGTTGACTACTTTAACACTAAAAGCGCGGAACATACCGACTGAGGTAAATTTAGATAAAAAAATATGTATATTGCAATTACGTGGTTGAAGTCTCGTATGAACAATAAATATAATAATCATCATATTTCATGATAATTCATAAAAAGTTACGATTATATGCATAATAAAATATTAATTAGAGCAGGAAGAAAATCGAAATGGGTCAAATTTGGGACGCCCGCACTTCTAGTGTTAAGGACTGTTTATGATCATGAAATGATATGTATCTTACAATGAATTTCCATAATATTAAAAATGTATAAACATACGTAAACTATCATACTCAATCCTGCTAACCCTATTAATATTATATCGTAAAACTTAGTATGTTTGATACTCAATCACGCAAAAACGGCTGAATGAATCAGGATGAAATTTGGCAAACAGATAGTCAATAACCAGGATTAACATATAGGATAGGTAGTTTTTATCCCAGTATTACTACTAAGATTGAAATGGGGTTATGTGTGCCATGGGATAGTTTCCAAATTCCACACGGGCGAAGCCGCTGGGAAAAGCTAGTAGCTTAATACAAATGTATGTATGTAAAAAGTTGTTAGATATTGCTGATTGACAGAAATATCTAAAAACTTTTTACATAATTATGTAAAAATCTAAAAGTAAAACTGAAATCATGAGACTATTGATATAAATTAACTTAAATCCCATAATGTTAAGTGTTGTTAACAATTCACGAAACCGAATAACAAGACTGCTGGAAACTTAACTTAATATATATTCCAAAATACCACATAAATATTGTATTTCAGAAGTACTACTTCAACTCCAGCACACAACACCGCTACTTTTTGTCGCACTCATAATGAGCCCGTCACTAACCGCGGTGGCATTAGTCGCCAGTATGCGCGCAGCCTAACACGCGTTACGAAGCAGTCATTACGTGACATTAGGCTCGGTAGTAATGTGCGCACGAGCGACTCGATTGTCGCCACATGACATTCGTAAAAGAAATGTAAATATGTAGGTTCTTTTACTAAGAATATCCAGTGTACTCTCGTGATGTTTATACCCTTTAACTGTAAGTTCAAGCTACTGTTAATATTGTAGCTATATATAAATATAATACCGTACCGTGCCGTGTGGTGCCGGACGTAAAGAATAACACCACCCCATTTCTTCCCGTGGGTGTCGTAAAAGGCGACTAAAGGACTTACTAGAGAATGGGCAGCAGCGCTCTCTATGCATTTTACCACCATACTGCGATCGCCAACCCGCCTGCCAAGCGTGACGATTATGGCAAAGCCCCCCAAATTGGGGGAGGCCTAAGTCCAGCAGTGGACGTCTTACGGCTGAAATGATGATGATGATGATAAATATAATTAGACTGGACTAAAATATGACCCTGTAAAAAAATAGTTAAAAATGTCAGTATGGGTAATTATTGTGTAGTAGCTTTGACAAAGGCTTCGCCTGCATGGAGGTCGGAAATTGACAGGCCTGTTGGTCTAGTAGTTAGTGGCCCTGACTGCTATGCCGGAGGTCGTGGGTTCGATTCCCACACAGGACAAATGTTTGTGTGATGAGCACGATCATTTGTTCTGTGTCTGGGTGTAATTTATCTATAATATGTATGTATTTAGAAATATATAAGTATGTTTATCAGTTGTCTAGTACCCATAACACAAGCTCTGCTTAGCTTGGGACTAGATGGCGTTGTGTGATAGTTGTGGAATATTATTATATTATTATTATTATATAAAATTATCCCACGGGAACGTAGTACCGGGATAAAAAGTATTTTGTGGGTTAATACAGGTAATAAACTATGTGCCAAATTTTAATCAAATACGTTATTTTTGCGTGAAAGAGTAACAAACATCCTGACATCCTCACAATATTTTACATTTATAATATAAGTAGAATTAAGTGCCCTCCCACAATTATACTAGAAATGTTATTGGTCACGAAAGCAGGTATCTATTATTCATTCAGCAATACCTAAACTCTTTTCTCTTTGTAACAATTACGAATCAACAGCATTAGATTAATTAAACGACAATAAAGATCCAGTCCGTCTGACGAACGGTAGTGGCCTGGCAACGGCTTCGACTTTCATGTTGAAAATTGTGGGTTCGAAAATAGGTAGGCACATTACTTTGTATAATTTATATCATCCTCATCGCTCTCAAAACGGTGAAGGAAATCATCGAGAGGAAATCGGCATGTGAAAAAAATCGAAAACATGTAGTGGCACCAACCCAGACTGGTGGTGGATTATGGCCCACTCCTTGTCACTGAAAAGAAGCACGTGTCCCAGCAGTGGGAATATTATAGGCTGATTATGCCAAATATCCAGTCATTTATCACTTAACTACTGCATTTTTAGCAATCTAGACCGAAACAACACGAAAATATAATAACCGCTTTCAACTAAGCCGCAACAAAACAAAAAGACTTGAAACCAAATCACACTGCTGATGATCCGTAAAACAGTGAGCGTGAAGAATAAATTGAATACCATATCGTCAGTCCATGCTTCCCATGCTACTAAATGACCATTTGTTTTTATGGATGGAACGGTCAAAATAATTTGTGGTCACCAAAACATTCAATTTGGACGTTCAAAATGCTTTTAGTCGTGGATTTCCGGATGGCTTTAATTTTGTGGTTGGACTGTCTGATGCTTGCGTGTGTTGATTCGGGAACAGCATATCAAATTGTCTGAAGGATTTTATTTTATTCATCTTTTTAGCTGGAAGACGTCCACTGCTGGATATAAGCCTCGCACCGCCACTTCAAACGATTCAGTGCTTCTCACATCCAGCGGATTCCTACGGCCTTCACCAGGGTCCAATGCCCATGTGAAGCCATCTAGTGGAAACCCTCCAAGTAGGTACGCGGTCACCAATCCTGAACCTTGCAGCCCTATCAGTCGTCTGTTCTGCGAGTAATGTGCTCTGCCCTCTGCCACTTTAGTTTGGCAATTCTCCGAGATATGTCGGTTGCCTTAGTTCTCCTGTGGATCCCTCTTCATTCCAGATTCTATGACGCATTGAAACTCCAAGCATAGCTTTCCAAGTTTATCTCTTATTTTAAACGACATGTGCCCATTCTATCTATAGCATATGACTGGCCAAAAAAAAAAAAAATTTGGCACTTTTTTTGACGGACTAACTATTTTTAAATGGACCCGTATCTTTGCTGTCGGACATAGAGCGTAGACCCCCTGGTTCATTTGGTTGAATCAAATTGTAATTCAAATAATTAATTACACATTCGGAATTAATATAAAACTTCGAAACAAGACTCTAAACTACCTCTTTCCTAATTTGCTACGTTATCTCTTTCATTAATTGCTTCAACATTTTGTAATGTGTATAATTTTAGAGCATTTGTCACGACATTTAAAGAGAAAGTAGTACCGATACCATTTTATGCAACCAAATTTTTTTGTAAGTAACAGTATTTAAAATGCAATTAATTAACTAAATAACTGGCCAATAGCTAGTCGGACCCGCACATGAAGAATTCCGTACAAGCGTACAATATTGTACAAACACGTGTTTTATTTAGGGAGGATAATTTTATAGTTGAAAATTAAAGGCGATTCTCCTTTCAGTTTTCTACAATTTTTTACATTTTATTATTTGTTGCTAAAGCGGGCAAGGTCACACACTGTGAAAATTTCACTTGTCTACTTTTCACAGTTCAAAAGATAACCGCCCGATTTATAGTAAAAGTACCCTGTGCCGGAGCTTTAGTAATAGAGATCCGTTGACACCTTTTAGGTACGGAACCCGAAAAAGCAACCAATTAATTAAAAAATCTAAAACAGCTTTATGACGGGAGCTTTATTACTTTATACTATGTAGAAAATAAATCATTATAAAAATCAATGTTCGCACGACATTCAAATGATCGTGACTGAGTGATATCGCATCTGCATTGGTCCAAAGTCGTGAAATGTAGTTTGTTTACACTTGTTTTTGTAGGGAGAGTAAACAAGGTTATTATTTAAGTAAAACGCGAATGTTTACTGTTATTGTAGCAATAGATATTCAAATTGCTGTGACTGTAAAAGTCGAGATTTTTCAACCGAACACAAACACCGCAAATTATCTCAGTCTCACAGTCACACGTGTTTCAAAATCATAGGATTATGTGCCATAAAATTTAGCTACCAAACATTCAAGCAATCAAATCGTTTTGTTCCAAACTTTATTATCGTCTTTCCAAAACAATATATCAAAAGCTTTAATTAATTCTAAAATAATTTCCTGTACAGCAACCCAAAAAAAAAAAACTTAATAAAGATACATCCTAGAAGCGTTCCCATTAAATTTTTACTCGCTAATTCACACCAATCTACGAACCCTATAATTTTGATTACGTGTCTAAATTAAAAAGACTTCGGTGGGTTGGGCTGTGATCGATCGAAATAGCCATTTTCTCGTGGGCGGATTATGCAGTAGCTCAATCAGGCGGGGAAAAAAACGAGTACCGATATTATACCGACCCTTCTCGCTACCGAATATTGCAACATATAAATCAATAAACAAAGAGCCATTAGTTGTCTGACAATTTCCTTTGGATAAATCACGATGTTGGCAAAAAACCGGCCGTCTCATCTGAACTCCGATAATGAAGGAGCGGGCTTTATTTATGACAAACGATGTTAGTACGATACTGTAAAATATTCCTTATTTTGACGTAATATTCTCTCCTTTTTTTGCTAATTTAAATGGATGAGTACTTTGTTTATCTTTTTCAGTTATTTTGTGTGACGGTCTCAATAATCTGTCACTCTGCCCAAAATGTAGTAAAAGTTATCGCAATGTGTGGTGAGTTAACGATCACAAAAGTAAATTTACTATCAGCATCATATCTCACATTTTATGATATTACATTTTTTCTTTCATTTTCTTCTCCTTCTCTTTAAATGTGTCACACTAGCTCCTATAGCAAAAACAGTTGTAATCGTTTTTGCTATAGGAGCATTTTAATCATGAAAATGACAAATGATTTCCAAACATCCTAAACAACAAACGTAATTACAAACCATATTTAAACATCGCCCCAACCGTAACAAAATTAAATTAACAACGTTTCAATACCGTAAAATTCTCGATGTCCGAATCGCACAATCGATCAAGCAGTCCGTACGGGCTATATCTCGCGGTTACAGTGACGTATGGCCACTCGATACGCCTGTGCCGCGTTATGGAAATCGAATGCAAATACGATGTGCTTCGGTTAATTTAGCTAAATAAATTGTTGCGAAATATCCTGAGAAGGTATTTCGGTATGGATCTCGTTAACGTTTGTTTCTCGGTAGTCTGAATACGCGTGGGTGCAAAAAAAAATATCAACTGTTTTCTATTAAAATTCTCAAAGTAGTGTTTTGACGTACCTCTATAGTTTCCCAAATAGGGATTAATCTCACATTTGTCAAAATAACGAAAGGCGTAGCAATTGCTAATCTTTCAGTTCAATTTAATATTAAAAACTGTGATATTAAAAATTATAGTTCAAAAAAACTAAAAAACACGGTTCCATTGAAAACCAAGTTTTCAATGGAAGAGTGTTTTTTAGTTTTTTTTTAATTATAATTTATTTTCTTTTTTTTTAGGGTGTTTCGAATTTTGAGACGTATGTCAGCGTAGTTTGTGACAGTTTTTTTGCTGTCCTGGTAACCCTGGCAAGGATAATGGCACAAATTTATGAAATTATTGCATTGTCATCGGTCCTTGACAGGTGTGCAAAGTTTGAATGAAATCTGGTCGTTTAAAGTGGGTCAAAATCGCGCTATAAGGAGTCGGTTACAAACAAACCTACAAGTGAAGCTAATATAAAGCGTGTAAAAATGGTCGTTCCCAGCCAACATATCTCACTTATTTTCAACCCGCACAGAAGCTGTACCGGTCTCGCATGATTTACCACTAGACGATCGATTCCCTTATCGAATAACCCAAAGCAGAACCTGTTTCAAAAACGAACTAACAGAGTTATGATCACAGTACTATCACAAAATTACTTATAAATATTAATATATTCAAAGGGGAACTAATTAATAACCACATAGCCAATTATCTGGAGCTTCAGTTAATCAATATTGTGGTGTCGGCCAATCCGTTGTCAAGACAAGAAGTTAACTAATTGGTACATAGTATATCTTAGAGGGCTCTGTTATTATGAGTCCCTTATTCGTGATTCGAAACGGGCTCACTTGGTTTATTGCTGACGGTTTTGAGTTCCGCAAGTGTTTAGGACTTTGTTTTGAATAGAAGAGAAAATATGATAATTGAAGGTAATTAAATTAAAGAAAAATTTTCTAATGGCAAGCTGTCAGTTACTCCTATACATTTTATGCAGGATTGTTTCAATTTTTTATACTTACTGTAAATTTTTATTTAATCAGAATTGGTAAAATAGAGTGGAAGTAGGATTAAGACAAGTAGACACGAAAAGATTATTAGCCTTTTTTAACAGCTTTTATTAACTTCACCTGTAGATATATTTGTATGTTTGTAACCGACTCCTTTGGTCTCGATTTTGACCCACTTCGAACGGTCAGATTTCATTTAAACTTGGTAGACTTATCGAAGACCGATGACAATACAATAATTTTATACATTTGTGCCATTATCCTTGCCAGGGTTACCAGGATAGAAAAAAAAAACATACACTCTTTTGTAGCCAAATTAAAAAATAGAAGATAGAGGTATTTTAATTAGTATCAAGTACCCTACGGTTTTTTTCAATTATTTTCTACTTTTTAGTTTAGTGCGTGTTTTTAAACTATTATTTATTTTTGTTCTAAAAATCCTGATATAAATGTTGAGGTACAAAAATTAACTGGTTGTGTTTATCGTATAACGGTTCACCTTAAAACACGCACATTCTCGAAAGATATTATCGCACATCTTCAATTAAGAACTTATCAATCTCCAACAGGTGCAGAACCCTTTCGCCTTTTAATCCTTTAACCGTTTCATTTCTAAATAGCAAGCGTCCATTAATTTAATATAGGCTATTAATTGACAATGTATGCATATTTATTGGTCGAGCCGCCATGATGTGCGATGTTTCTGTGTGCGCAATTGTGTGTTTGCGTGTTCATAACTTGACGTAATAAGGTACACTGCCGGCCATGATTTGTGGCTACAGCAATGCTACTATTTATTAAGTTTACTGTTAGATTTTGTACAAAAGGTGAGTTAAGCTGTTTATGAATGGAGTCTATGAATGGTCATTGATTGTGAGTTTGAGTTAGTTAGTGTTTGTCTTTACTGGACAGGCCAGTGCTTGCCATTATCAACTTATGTGTTGGTTTTATACTTATAGCTCTATTCTGGTAAAATGAAGGGTTATTAGTCGATTCGCATGAATTTTCTCGCCCAAAACGGTTGAATCCACTTTTTTAAATAATATATTATTTTCTGTAAGCGAAGTTAACTTATTTGTGGGCGTATTTACCATTCTAGCAAAACGTATTAAATTAAGCAATTGGCACGTTTTTAATTTTACTTTGAAAATAATACATTGCATAGTGTCATTCACCCGTTTTAGTAAATTTGTGCGAATCGACTGATAATCCAAAATAAACATCAGATATCAGACTGAGATCGGAATAGCGGTCAATAGGGCTCCATTTTAGAAGCTATCGCAAAATTTTAAACTATAGTGCAAATAGTAGTATTGTTATTTAAAAATGGAAAGAGAGTTGTAAACAAGGTTCGAAATGGCGTATCTTTATCGCGCCTTAGGCCACGATTGCGAGTCCCTACCACGGCAGTGTGAATCCTCCCTAACCAGGCTATTTCATTAAGTCACCTCCGTGGAATAATTTAATCAGTACAGTCCACGGCAAAAGAACGATAAAGAATGATTGATAGTGCAGACGGTCCACAGATGCAATCTGCCGCTGTGCCGGTCCCGCGTTATTTTTCTTTTTAAACATGAACGTTTAATCTCTGGAATGAATGGACTTGTTTATGTACGTGTATGGCGCATGGGGTAGGCAGAAATGAAGGTGGAACTAGTTTTGATCGATCTGCGGTAAAGCCAAAAGGTTTTTGACATGTATGGATGAAAGTAGTCTCTGAATTACTGAAGTTGGTTTGAGAAATATCGATTGATTTTTGTTTCTGATAGTCGCCTTGTAAGGCATTTTGTGTAGTTCTGCGGTACTGATTTTATTCAAAGAAATTAGCAGCTTAAAAAAATATCTGTCGCTTAAGTACTTCTATCCCTTATGAGCTTATGACATATTGATTTATTCTGAATTTGTTGAGGTTATACACCATTTTTTAGTTAAAAATACAATTAGTGTATAACGGTTGTCCAAAAATAATTTGAACACTGCACCTCCCAATTAATTAATATCATGCAAACGCCATAATTACGACATCAAATTTAAAAAAAGTTCGACATATGCGTGGGCTGATAAGGGCTGTTGAATAAAAGAAAACAATCGAAATTGAACCTTCTAGTTTCAAGTTTAAACTTGGGTTTTGATCAGCATGTTAGCTTCTATAAATAATTTTAGATACATTGAATGGCAGCCAAAGGTATTAAAAAGTTCTTGAATATTCATTTGGGAGTTGTCGCGTGTTATCTGAAGGCGAGACATACTACTCATGGTATTATTAATTATTAGCTTTTTATTAATAGTGTTTGTGACAGAACTGGTCCCTGCATTATTAGTGTGTTACACAATGTTACATTAACAGAATTTGTTTTACACCACGCTATACTTAGAATTTATAAAAAGTTGGTAATAAATTCCTACTTTCAAATATATGTTGTACAAAATATTATAAATGTGATAGTTTGAATGTTAGTTACTCGATCACGAAAAAACAGTACAACGGATTCAGACTAAATTTGGCACTCTTATGGTTTATACCCTGAATTAACACATAGGATACTTTTATTGTGGTAATACGTTCCAGTAGGATAATTTTGGACCAACACGCGGACGAAGTCGATGGCAAAAGCTTGTTTTATAATAAGCCACGAAATAATTGAAAAGAACCTAACCTAACCCTATAGTGGATGAACAGGATGTGCATATGATTAATAATAATAATAATATTCCACAACTTCACACAACGCCATCTAGTCCCAAGCTAAGCAGAGCTTGTGTTATGGATACTAGACAACTGATAAACATACTTATATATTTCTAAATACATACATATTATAGATAAATTACACCCAGACACAGAACAAATGATCGTGCTCATCACACAAACATTTGTCCCGGGTGGGAATCGAACCCACGACCTCCGGCATAGCAGTCAGGGTCGCTAACCACTAGACCAACAGGAAAGTAAGCCATCCTCAAAGATCAAAAACCACCAAAAATTCAAAAAAACTACTTACTACCTGAAACTAGCTTGAAAGCAAACCAGTAGCTAAACAAAACATGGATAATACAGATCCGGATGTAATGAAGATCATGACGTGACCTTAACTTATCATGTACTTACTCCACATTATACAGTAGCAATTAAACCAACAACACCCAAGAATATACTGCATAAGTAAATGTCAATCTACCATGACAGCATATCATAACAATGGCCCATAATCACTGAATGACATTACAAGGAAAATCATCACCATAATTGACACATCTGCAAAGGTTTTTTTACACACAACAGTCAACTGAAGCGGAAAATATTAGCTGCACGCATTTCTTTACACTATAAAAACCTATTCAAATCCAAGATGGCGCACGCGTCCGTGGTTGATTAAAATGAATTATGATTGTTCGTTACAACATTGGGTCAATTATTTGTAAATCAAGTGTATTGCTAGCTGACAACTGTCACGCGATGTACGGCGGTTAACGTGTACAGTGTAGTACAGAAAAAATGCGCCCGGATCGTTTGTGCAATTATAATGTAAATGAAATGAGCTACTGATGATCGTAAGGTGAAATTGTTATGAACATCTGTTATTTGATTTGTCTTTTTTTTTGTTTGGATTTTGCCATGTGCCACTTTATTGTTGAAGGTGTATAATTTGGATTCAGTTTTGCTATACCACTAACTAATGTGCTGCCAATTTATGTCGGACATGTCTCGAAATTATACGATGCGTTTAACTACCCTCAAAATCACAATTTGAGAACTTAAAGATCCATTCCTTCTAAATCTAAGTTCGAAGAAAAGTTGCGATAAATAAAATAAAATCTACTTCTAAAGAGGCCATTACCTAGACACCTTAGAAGGAACTCTTATATGAGATCCATTTATTAGTACGGTACTCCAAGCGGTACGTAAACAGCAAAACTACTGAGATCATAGAACCGCGATAAAACACTTGTAATACATAAAACTACGCGACTTTCCTCTGACATCAAAAAGGCCGATTCATACAAATAATGTTACCAATACCTAGATAGTCATAAATCGGTTCACTCTCATACATTTGCTACCAGACCGTAAACAATTCCTTACAAACGTGTGCCTCTTTCATTTTGTAAAACATTAAAATGTATAAGTTAGTGATTCTGTGATTACAACGATTTTACAATTGAACCATAACTTTGGTGAACTTTTGACAAGATAATACTGGGACGGATGTTGTCGCAGAAATATCAAAATATCGTGAGAAAGGGTAGTTACAGTGAGAACAAAATTTACAGATAGCACTTCACTTTACTTTGTTTGGGCTAAGTAGTAACAGCCCCCGGTTTTTTTTTTTTGTATGAGAAGTCATCAATTGACTTCTCCCGCTGTGGACGGAGCGGGAGGGCAGACTTTTACTGACTAAAACCCACCCGTGTTCCTTCAGTTACCCATATGCCAGAGCCACGGTATTTCGTTTGAAGCCTTTGAACAATCTCGCGACCCTGGCAGACATCGGTCCTAGCAGACCCCTTCAGTGCTGCTGACATCTCTTTGAGGCGCGCGTGGAACACTACGCGCCGTCGACACGGGCCTGGTCCTTACCGGGCGGCGAGCTACCCATTGCTCGCCGCCCGCAAGCCCGCGCCTACGGTGGCCGGGAGTCTGCGATCGAAGCCAGCGGTTGATCCGTGGATGGGTGAACATGTCTGCATACCAAGACCCCGCCGCACCTCACATCGCAGTCGTTTCAGGTTGTCAGAAGCCTTAAAGTTTGACAACCAATCTTATCAAGGGGTATCGTATTACCCAGTCAGTTGTGGAGGTTAGATAGGCGCTCATTCGATGTACTTTAAAGACTAGTATTGAGCTGCATCTGGTTTATATGGAAATCCGACCTGAACATAGTTGACAAAAGGCTAGGCTGATATGACTTCACTTTACTTAGCTAAGTATTTCATTTGGTCATTTCCTTTAAAAAAAATATTTTTACGGCTTTTTGAGTTTTTAACGCGGCCTACCTTAATATCTTTTCTTTAAAGATTATGTCTCGACTTTATAAGAGACTCTTCTCCCCTCTTCCTCATTTTTTCTAAGTAGGAGAGGTCAGGTAATGCAGGGCACTGACTGTACCTATAAAATTGTACGGAAACCTTGGTGGACGAGTCCGACTCGCAATTGTCCGGTTTTTTCTATCGATCTAACTTTAGTTGAAGACTAAAACTCTGAAACGGTTATTGCATTCCCAACTTTGTTTCGATTTGGGTAACGTTTTTATTACAAAAAATAAAACTTAGCAACTGAGTAAGTTGTCAGTTTTGTAAGATGAACTGCGTTTCTAAACATATTGACTTCTTAATTAAACTGTTTTAGGTTTTTTGAATTTAGGATCAACTTTACGAAAAGCATCGATTGTAAAAACAACTAGAAAATCACTACTAATCCTTTTAACCGTCTTATCGATTATTGTTAAAAAAAAGAACAGTCAAAGAAACACCGCAATTAAGTGAATCTTCTTTCACTGATTATTTCTAAGAAGACGAATAAATTCAATCGATACACATCGGTTCTTATGTAGATCAAAATCAATTAGCGATAAAACCTGTCAGTTTACATCGTTTTCACAAACATAATCCAAAGAAGTGTGTCAATAAAAACACTCTTTTACACTTCTATGGTACCGACAACGAATAAAAAGGGATTAGAAAAAAGTATCGATATTTGTATTGTGTCGATATTGATATTTTTCTTGTGATACCTTACGGCATGTCTCGCCATGCTGAAGTTTCGTATTTTGAAATGAATTGTGCCATTTGCCTTGCCTTTTTGGCGTTGTCGATTCACACACAAATAAATTTCGTGCAAATCGCCTGTAACAAATAATATAATATTCCAAAGTATCGCTCCACCCGATTCGGGCGAGTAAATTCATCTTATGGACTAATACGCTAGTTATTTGACCGATGACTTCACACAAAATAGTTTTAATTCCTGAATTTATCTTAGAGATAGCCTCTGTCTCCATCTTAAAACAAGCTCAGTATATTTGCACTCGATACCTTACCAACTCAAAAACGATTACAATGATCTCTTTTTTATTTACAAGGTAAAAGAAAATGTGCCAATTGCCTCGTACTTATTTTTGAAATTATCGATTCACCCACAAAAATATTTCGTGCGAATCGCCTATAAAAAAATACCATAATATTAAAAAATTACGATACGCCCAATTATGGCAGTAAAGTGCGAATTGTCTGATTAGCCGGTTTTTTATTTTAGATAAAATTACCTTCAATGATACTCGATAACTAGGTATCGATACTTTTCCCTACCAATAAATCCTCAATATGGTAGAATTACGACATGAGTACAATATTTATTAAGACGTTTTACTCTAACGGTTCGATCCGAAGCTTGTTTTATATGCATACGGACAAACGATTGGTGATTGGACCCCAATTTCGAAGCTATATAGAAAAAAAAACTGTACCAGTTTAAATTGTCAACTTGCTGCCTCGTTAATTACTTGAGTAGGCTCGGAGACGGTTAGATGAAAAAACATGTTATCGGTGTAATCCGTCAAAGATTATTAGGTGTGTGTTTTGGAGTATAAAATTTATAAGAGACACGTTAGCTTTGAAATAGTTAAACTTTGTTCTTGTATTTAATGAAATGAAATATTTATTTATGTACTATACTACTATTACTACTATTTACTACTATTTATGTTACTACTTCTATTTATTTGTGTATGTGTATTTATTTATTTATGCATCTTATAAGGCACTTTCATACGTCAATATTTGGTGGTCAATATTTTTAAAATTAGATGGCGCCGGTATTTCCTATCTGACTGTTTCCTGAGAAAAAATGCCGAAACAAACATTATATCGTTAGAATTTTGTGTCGGTGTGACAATGTAGGGCTAAGTCTGAAAGGGCATATCGAAGAAAGAGCCATTGTAGCTTTGAGCTGACTTCTCCCAACAGACGGCATGTGCACATGTATCAGTCATCGTATCTCAATGACCCGTCATAAGACGTTACCAGATCTGCCAGACATTTGCGTACGTCTACTAAATAGCAATTTTACTGTTAAGATTTGAGAAGTAGTATGTTGAGAAATCCGTTGCTATAAATGAGCATCATACTTTTTTGTAGTAATTACTTGGCAAAGCTACTATTAGGTACCAATCTAATTTGCAGGCGTGGTCATCACGGTGAAAATTACCTTTTTAATTTAATTTCATTGGCAAAGTCCCCGTTTAAACGTATTAAAAATCCTATTAAATATAAACATTTATCACTTATTTAACATCGTAATTTCTGACGCCCCTGTCTCTTGGTCTATAATATATTCAAACGAAATGTACGGCGGACGTCCAAGTGGACAGATATAGACATAAACTAGTCGTCATATAACGCCCAGATTTCATTATTCGAAAGTCTTTGGTAACCAATAAAAATTCATTAACCGACTTCCTGTTAAAACAAGTGGAATTATGGTTTTTGATACTTGTGTATTATGCGGGCCTAATTATGTTCTTCGGAATGTTACTCTCGCTAAACTCATTTCAATTAACTAAATCATATCTTTTTTTACCGTTTCATTTAGTTTTTGATTTGTCAGGTCATGATTAAATGGATGATCTTTTATATTTTTTAGCGTCTCTTACAGGTAATATTATGTTTCCATCGCTTCAAGAAATTATGAAAATATTTTTAGAGAATTTGTCATAAAAGCTATTTGCACTTTTAATGTCAAAAACCGCTCTGTTTATATCAAGATCATCCATCAAAGGTAAGCAGACGACAAGTAATTAGTAGTCATTGCGTCTTGTTATAGTAATCTAACAAATGTCAAGATTTCAAAATATTTTGCAAAAACTTAACTTAAAATAGCATTATTTTTTCAGAAATTAGGTATTTTTTTCAGAAAATAGGATGTTTTTCAGAAAAGAAAAAAAAAGAAATGCTTGGGCGGCCAATATTATGTAAGAAGAAACTCCTTTTTTTTTCAGACTTTCAAAAACAGTTTTAAAAGGCAGTTTACAAAAAAAAAAAAAGAATTGAAGAAAAAAAATCATCAAAGATGAGAAGGAAAGCACCTGTGCTTTAAACAAAATACCAAAAAAGGAATTAACACAGAAATTAGTAATATCGAAATGTCTTTCACTATCTAAACCGTAATTGCACACGACGACCGTTTTTAACCGATTTTTAAAACCCTTATTAGGGCAGGTGCATACGACAGGCGCGCACACGCACCGGCCACCAATAAGTTTTTTAATGAGATTATAAAAGCAATATGGTATCGTAAAAGCTTGTATCAATTATTCCGGATTAATATATTTTATTCGACAATAATACATTATGTCGTATTGTTAGAATAATTTATTAGGTCTTAGACAGGATGCCAGGTAGTTAAAAATGGCTTAAAAAATTAACAGCTTTATTTGGTACGATTCAGCAACATTTTTATGATGGATATTAATCTTAATCCTTATTCTTCTTAATTATTTAATTTGATTAACTAAATTGATTTAAAAACCTGCCGGTCACCTAGATCCGTTTGTTGACCAGTTTCTTCCATTGTTTATGTTCTAAGATATATTGCAGTAATTTTGAATTCAGTTGGAGTTTCTTTCCTATGAGAACCAATTAATCTATATTATTTCTTTCGCATCATTAGTCTCACAGTAAGATTAACATTTTTTGCGCAAATAAGCGGCTTATAGTCAATTCGCACGGATTAATTCGCCCGAACCGGGCGAATTGGCAATTGGCATGTTAATTTTTTTTAATGCACTTTATTGCATGTACTTGCAATGACCTTTTTTCATAACTGTATTGCACATGATTACAAACGTGCTAACCGCCTAATACGTATTTCTGGAGTAGTCGATTCGCCCATACATAAATTAACTTCGGGTAAGTCGCCTATAGATATTTTAAAGTACCGATTCCCCGAATCGGGCACGTATATTTGTGCGAAACGAATATTAAGACAAAAACAAGGGTTATAGGTAATTTCTCAAATTGTGAAAACAATTACAATCTTTACCGATCGTAAATAAAAGAAAAACATCTAAGATTGCGTATCAGTGTCAGCTGCGTCTATTCCCATATCGTAAATATCTAAGTTCTAAAGGATATATGCAATGAATTCGCCACCTGTCTCTATTACGACTTTATGGCACTGTCTTTCTCTGTTTTTGTAATGGCAATTGTTGAAAGAATTTGGATACTGGGTTAAAAATTAACCAAAAATATTACTGTTAAACTGTCAATTAAAGAGGTCAATTAAATTCTGCAACTTTTATAAGATACTTGCTTTTGTCAGTGGCTTCGCGAACATATTATACCTTTAAACCTTCCTCTGTATAATGATTAATGAAAACCGCTTTAAAATCCGATGCGACGTTTAAACGATCTAAGCGGACTGATAGCGGCTTCGACTTCATTTTATACTATGTAATGTACTACAAAGGGCGTATAGATCATTTTGGGTAAATTTAGTTTTTTATGTAGTCTTGCCTACTTTTTCGCGCTCTTTGTTTTCACTTTTTTAAAGCACAAAATGGTCTTTTCGCTCTTTGTAGCGGAAAACGTTGATATAATAACTTATAATCTTTCAGGAACAAAATCTAAACAGGAAGATTTTTTAGTCACCGTCCAAATTTTTTGTAGGCATTAGGTATCATTTTCAATAAATGCATTTTTGAAAAAAAAAAAAAAAAACAATACATAAAATTTTCATTTTAAATCATTTTCTCGAAAGAATTATCCGCTCTGCGTGGTCACTAAGTTAAACGTTAATAATACCACACTTGCCGCCCGTGAGAGTATGAAGGGAAAATTTGCAACTTTGTTTATTATTGTTTTCAATTAATTTCGGCGGCGCGCGGGGTGAGCCGCTGAAATTAATACCTAGCGCGGTGCATACGCACTAGGTAATAGCCCCACTATTACCTAGCGCTCGGCAGTGTCCAGAATCGTCAACTTTTTATAGATAACTTTGTGATGTGATATCTCAATATTTTTGTATTGAGTGATACTAAAAGAAAAAACACGTATTAAATGATTTTCGCAAAATGTTAATATATCTTAATTTGGACGGTGACTAAAAAATCTTCCTGTATAATAATTGTCAAATCCACATCAAAATCCGTTGCGTAGTTTAGACAAATAACGCGGCCATACTGACACACACAATAGCCGACTTTAATTTATAACATGTTTGGCTAAAAAATACACTTTGTTTAACATTATGAAAATCAATTTTCAACTTTCAACTGTTTCTGGAGCATAATTAAACGTATTTCCTATTTTTTTTTAAATGTACAATGGCTGACCAAGTGTCAGTCGGTGGTTTTACTGACAAACGCAAATCACATTCTGATTTGAGACAACCACCAATCTTATTGGCTCCTTGTTACTCAAATTGTGTGGTACAAGTCATAAACTTTATCGGCATCTGCTTGTTGCTCTTTATCGCGAGGACCGCAAAACTTGGCTACAAAAAAATAAAAACTTTTTTACAAAAAAAAAACATCCGAGTTCCTTAAAAACACTACAAAGTGAAAAATAACTTTAATTTCGGAAGTCGGTGTCTTAGGATCTGTATTTATGGTTTTTTTGCCACCGACTTCCGAAATTAAAGTTATTTTTCACTTTGTAGTGTTTTTAAGGAAGTCGGTTGTTTTTTTTTTGTAAAAAAGTTTTTATTTTTAAATTTTTAGTTGTTGTATCCACCCCGCACTAATTCCAAACAAACAATGCATATTTATGCGATTGCAGAAATCGCGGTTGATTTGCTGTCATTTTTTAAAGAGTTCCGTTGTCTATCTCTGGAACTCATCATCAGATCTATATGAAATTTATATGGGACTATTTCGGAATAAACCCCTTCCAAACAAAAAAAGAATTTTGCAAATCCGTCTATAAATGACGGAGTTATAGCCGAACATAAATAAAAAAAAATATAAGCATCCGAATTGAGAACCTCCTCCTTTTTGAAGTCGGTTAAAAATAGATTTTACCGTATTTTAATATTCAATAACTCTAGAAAAGTGTTTTCAGGAAAATTTGTAAATGTCGGCAATCTTTTTTGTAATTACAATTCAGCTTTGATGTCACAATCTTCTGGTTTTTTTATTTGGTTTAAAATATTTGAACGTCCACCGTACTAAAATGTAGATACATACTAAAATGAATTTTATTTTATTTGTATACTCAAGTAATTAGACATTTTATTTCGTTATAACCCATTAAAACTCGTTTAATAATGCATCTAGATCAATTAAAGATGGATTTTTTTTATCGTCAATGCAAAAATTGGCCAGGTAATTGCAGAACTTCTGCCTTCGCGCCTTCTGGTTCGCTTGAGGACTATCAAATGGACCACATTTCACCGCTTTGTGCGGCAACCAATTGTAGGGACGCAACACCGTGACAGACGAACAGACAGACTGACAACAAACAAATAACGAACCTCTAACGAGTGGAAAAGTGTCAAGCGCACGCGCAGATGACCGCTGGTTGTAAGAAAGGACCGTTTTACCCAACCACGGCAACGAAAGGCTTTCGGAAGAATTATTTGGGAGAGTCAAGAAAATTTCGAACGTTAATTTTATAGTGTGCTTTAAAAAGGTAGGTTATAAAAATAGTGCCTGGCAAAAGCTTTGAAGTCTATTTTCAAATTATTGTCGATTGTCCAAAAAAATAATACGAGCATTTTTTTATTCTTAATTCAAAAATAGGCCGCACTTAAATCCGATCACTGATAATAATCATAATGCAACTAGAATAAGGATCTCGATTTAATTATTTTTTGGGAATCGTCGCTAAATCCTCGAAGTCAGCCATCACAGCATGTAAACCAATGAGGCGACAATGGTGCCGATTCCCTTATTCACAAACTAAACTAAATTTAAGTTCAGTGCATCTTTTTCTTTCTATTTCATTAAGAAAAGGACAGAAGATAAATTTTAGCTTAGTCCTGTCAAATTAATCAGCGCCTCATACAAGTTTAGACGTGATTAAAAACTTGCCTACTAAAATTACGTCAATTTACGTCAAACGCTGATTAATTTGACAGGACTCAACTAAAATTTATCTTCTGTCCTTTTCTTAATGAAATAGAAAGAAAAAGATGCACTGAACTTAAATTTAGTTTAGTTTGTGAATAAGGGAATCGGCACCAATCTCAAAGTTTTTTAGTTAAAAAGGTGAAGTCGGTTATGGCTTGTCGGCTGTCGGTATATTCGTGTGTCAGCCATGACAGGTGATACAAGTCGCCGACATTCTGACGATATAAATAATATTCATGTGAAGGTTTCGTCATTTAACTTTCAACTATTCCTTTAGTACTATTAACTACACCTGTATCAACAAAGAAACTTCTGTTACATTATCTAGCATTGAACTCACCAACTAGAGAACCTAGCACTTCAATTCCTTACCGCAAGATATAAACAGAATCCTGAAAGGCCCATACATAACATCCTATAACTAGCCCATAAAATATACCTACCAAACTCCTGGCTATTGTGTATCACTCGATTCCATCAAGCTATTGTGAAAGCTGCATTATTATTTAGCTTTCCTATACTTAACTAGCCTTCCATACTGTCCAGTGTTATTCTACGACTCAGCACTGTGACAGCTGAAAAGATCCATTTTACGAGGTAGAATAGCCGATCGATCAAAGACGATCGAAGAAAGGATGGTCTATCAATTTTCTTTAGCTGCAGATGTTCAAATACATAGTTAATCTAGATTTTGATTCGAATAAATGGGCTGGGAATCTAATTTTATTCGGAGCGATTAAATAAATTAATGTTAATAGGATCGTAATTATCTGTTTATTGATATTGGGAATGATTAAGGTGAATTAGTTCTTTAAATGGACAAATTAGCAACTTTTTTATTTAAATTGTGATGCATAATTTATTTGATTTTTTTTGTATTTTCTTTTATGTCCTGTTCTTGATAGTAATTATCCATTATAAAATTGTTTAAAGTGACTTTAATTTTTGCGTTTGTATTTTTATTTAATTAAATGGTACTGCAATTTAAAATAGGGTTGTCGCAAAAATGAATCGTCCAATTTCATTTGTTTAAAAATTAATCGTCACTGCGGTCGTAGAAAAACGTTTTTAACAGACATCCAAAATTCATGTTCCCATGAGTTCACGAACCGTATCGTAAGCAAAAGACGTTGCCGAAGACGCCACGGGCAGCAGACCGTGGACATATGGTTCACACGATCGTATGTGAACCTTATACCACACTACCGTGTCAAAAGGACGTAAGTGCAGAACCGAAATTCGAATATGGAAATAAAAATCATACTATTTTAAATTGAAAAAGAAACAAATTGTGAAATATTTCGTTTTCTTTTTTTATTACTAAATTGCAAAAAACTGTGTCGATATGTTTTGTATTATTCATTTGTCTTACTTTCAAATCACAGCAAATAAACTTACGCCATTTTGATGATAATAGCTGTTTACGTCCGATCGCGTATGATTTCATTATGAGATCTTTATCTCAAATTAAATTAATTACTTTGTTATTTACACGAAATATAAAATAAAACTTAACTGCAAACCTTACAAAAACAATATAATTAATTAGGATTTGCTTAAAAAATAAATCGGATATCTTTTTTCTTTTGACAACCGACGAATAACCGGAAGCAGCAGGCGATTCAACTCTAAAATCAGAATTAAAAACAAATCAAAGAAAGTATGCCATTCAGGATAATTTATCCGATTGCTTTTAACGATTTCAGCATTGTCTCATATCGTCGATACATCACTAAATGCGTCACAGTGGATGACCATAGTAGTTCCCACGTTGACCTGCAATTTATTGGCCCTTACTTCACTGTAACTACCTGTGACCGCAGGTGCGTCTTAAGGAATAAGGGATGTAGATCGCAGGAGTGTTTTTTCTGTTTTCTTTTTTTTTTTGTTTCTTTTTATCGATTGTGATATATGGTTTGTTAAAACAAATTTCATAGTTTGTGACCCTATTTTTATGCATTTTCGATTTTTTTAAGTGATTTAAAAGTTTTGTTTCAAAATCTGTGGCTGGGTGCCCGGATAAAAGTGATTCCCAGTAAGTGTTACAGGCCAAGTCTTGAGTAAAAGTTGAAAAAAAAAAACGATGTTTCGTCAGTTATCAATACTTAGTATACTTTCTTTAAATTTATCAGGAAATAGAGCAATGGGTGGTTTCTTTAAATCTTTAACGTGTTCATTTGGGTATTTTCAAATCAATGTTTTTAAATCAGCAATCTTTAAAATATCCTTTTTTTTTTGTATTTTTTCACCATCTTGCACTTTCTTGCCCTCATTCCATTTGCGACAGCCCTGTGCCCAGTGACCGTATACACTTGTGTGATTTTCTTAAGTCGCGGACACATGAGGTCATAGTTAAATAAGTAAAAACTTAAGGTGGGGCGTTATGGGAACTGAGCACGGTAACTCCACAGTATAATGTAAGGCTTTACCGAACCGTATAGTATAGCACTTTGGTGTATTATCATCACTTAGAACCATGCTTAATTACATCGGAGAAGTAAGAATGTTTTCTTGGTTTAATAAGATGTGTTATTTGTTGTGCGATTGTTTTTAAATGTGATGTCTTGAACTGTATTAAAAATTGAAATAACGCAATTTATTATTCGGAAGATCTATTGGAAAATAAAACTACTTTTGGTATTTTCTAAGCGAAAGATGAAATAAATCATTGTCCATTTTGGTGTAGGCCACAGGTCGCAGATTCTTAAGTTTCATGACAAACAACCGCACCGCACCGCAACCTTTAGCAGAAGAAATGGCGTAGGCACTTAGTTTATCTTCTAGACTTTAAACATAGCATTAAACAGACAAAAACGACTCTAAATTACGGTACATTAAGTTTCAACTCAATTTGGTTACCTATAGGTATACAGTCTCATGTCAACTTAGTGCAGGCCACTCTACGCTACGCTACTAAGTTTTCACAAACAATATGAATGTATAAACCCTGCCTACCCCAACCTAAGATTGATAATTAATCAAACTTAATTGAAAATTACGTTAACTTTAAAAAATTATTTAAAGCTTGAAGCTTATTAAAAAAAGTACGTTCACGCCTAGGTGTAGAATCACATGCATCATAAAAATGTGTTGTTTTCAAAACAAAATTAATATGTAAAATTTCAGCTCCGTAGGATAAGAAGAAGTGGTTTTAATTTAGCTTGCAAGATTTGACCCAGACCAAACATACAAACATTGCAAGTTAAAAACATGCGCTATCAAGTTGCCACTATTGTTACTACAATTACGGAAACCTACATCGATTGCAGAGCATTTGCGAAATCCAATAAAAAAAAATCGTTTTATCCTTGAGATCTTAGACAATGAGGTCCATTACAGTTTTTCTATAGATAATTCACATGAACGCATCCTTTTTCATCGCGCTGTTTTTAATTGCTTGTTTTTTTTTCTCGAACTATGTTGCTTGCATGCAATGTAGGTATTGTGGTATAATCTTAGATAGTTCCGTGATATTAAATGGCGTAATGCACATTATATACTACGAGTTACATATTTGTTTTTGTAGAAATATAGGTAAATCATTAACAGTTGTACTGGTGCCTACGCCTATGTATGGAAGTGAATGTTGGGTATGGCAAAAGAAGCATGAAAGTAGATTATATGCTGTGGAAATGCGTTCCTTGCGAAGCATGTGTGGTGTGACTATGAATGTGTGGTTTAAAAGAAGATGTAGTGACAAAAGTTTGCTTGGATGGTTTGGTCATGTTGAGAGGATGAATGAAGGTCGGCTCACAAAAGGTATTTACAAGGCAGATGTGAGTGGAAACACCGGGAGGGAACGCCTTAGGAGGACATATAGGGACCTTATTGGTGATGTTGATTGAAAGGTCAGGTGCGTAGTACTCGCAACCGGCGTGTGTGTATGACCAGTTGTATGAACCTAAACGAGGCAAAAGGAGTGTGTAGAGATCGTATCAGGTGGAGTTCCGTGGTTTCTGCCTTCCCCCATGGGAAAAAGGCGTAATTATATGTATGTATGTATTAACAGTTATGTTCTGCCTTGCCTTTACCCAACTATTTTTGAGGCCGGCTTTCAGTCTAACCGTTTGCAGTTAAATACCAGTATTTTACGCAAGCGTTTGCCTATCTGATCTCCTCAACTCAGTAACTGGGTAACACTATGCCCCTTTTTTTTTTTGGATGGGAAATCATCAAATGACTTCTCCCGCTCTGGGCGGAGCGGGAGGGCGTGTCAGACTTTTACTGACTAAAACCCACCCGTGTTCCTTCAGTTGCCCATGTGCCAGGGTCACGGTATCTCTTTCGAACAATCACGCGACCCCGGCAGGCATCGGTCCTAGCAGACCCCTTCAGTACTGCTGACATCTCTTTGAGGCGCGCGTGGAACACTACGCGCCGTCGACCCGAGCTTGGTCCATACCGGGCGGCAAGCTACCCATTGCTCGCCACCCGCAAGCTCGCGCCTACGGTGGCCGGGAGTCCGCAATCGACTCCCGGCGCCCGGGGCGTCTCCTCCTGCGGCGGCTAGGGACGTGAGGGTGCAGAGACTGCCACTCCCTCACGCGCCCCGCCTCCTCCTTCGCGAGCATTACTGCTTCGCAGAAGGAGGTGACGGCTTCCCATGCCCTCTCGCTCCGTACCATGGCTCGCACCAGGGCCGGACGCGAGAGGTCGCCGCCGCCGATCGCCTCCACGAACACTATGCCCCTTGGACTGGCTTCTCAGGGTTCATAAGGACTGTCAAAGATCCTTAAATGACAGCCAAGACGAGGACGGTGGAGTATCGCTATGTAAAGTTCACCCACCGAAGGACAGACGACGTCAAGAGTGTAATGTCTTACATATGTATAGAATTTCACCTATCCTAGTATACCAAAGGTCTATTTTTTTATTTTTTTTGTTAAAAACAAAACTATGAACATAGACGATCTTCTTAAATGTAATATAGATAGGTACCTAACTACCTACCTATTAAATTAATATGAAAAAAATATAAGGACATTTAATATTTTTCATTATTAGGTATTTAGGTAACTGCCGAACCATGAAAAATATTAATTGTTTTTTTTTTTTATGTATAATGATTATAATTAGCTGATCTGATGGCAGGTGATTATTTATTTGTAGGTATTTCCTTCAAAATTCTGAAAACCTGTCCAGTTCAGACTTTGAGGCAAACAATACCTTTTGACGTCAATATAAACAAAAAATATGGTAATATTTTATAAACAGCTCCATTGTTGGGATCAGTTATAAGTTAGAATCTCAGTATCGTAATATCACGTAGTTATTTATGCATAAATACAAAAAATTCACAATTAACAGGCTTAATATTATATCGTTAGCATGATTCTAGTAACTGGGCTTGTGGCTAAGTAATAACAGCCGCACGCGTTAATCTTACAGGTTAAGCTACGCTTGCCGTGGTTGCTCCGTGGATGGATGACCATCTTTACATACTAAGACCCTTCCGTGCCTCGGAAAGCACGATAAGCCGTTGGTCTCGGCAGTCTTTCGTAAATCTTAGACAGTCGTTACGGGTCGTCAGAAGCCCGAAAGTCTGATAACCAGTCTTACCAAGGGATATCGTATTACCCAGTAACTGGATTGTGGAGGTCAGATAGGCAGACATTCCATGTAAAATATTAGTATTTAGGTACTCCGGTTGAGACTGGAAGCCGATCCCAACATAGCGGGAAAAAGACTAGGCAGATGGTGGTTCCAGTAACTGAGAAAATCAAATTTAATTATTATGTATATTAATATCAATGATGTATTTATTCATTTAACCGTTTATGTA
Organism: Aporophyla nigra; assembly: GCA_947507805.1. Taxonomy (NCBI): domain Eukaryota; kingdom Metazoa; phylum Arthropoda; class Insecta; order Lepidoptera; family Noctuidae; genus Aporophyla; species Aporophyla nigra. The sequence continues at coordinate 19,860,586 of OX382301.1, read as the reverse complement.
CACAATTACATAAATATACAAGAAGAAACAGACGAATGGGTAGAATATTACGATACGGTAGATAAGTTCTTTACCACCTCGAGCATCATCTCATTAACAAAACCCTGAAGACACTTAATGGCTGATAACAAAACGTGCCAGTTGCCTTATACGTATTTCTGAAATTGTCGATTCGCCCTCAGATAAGTTAACTCCGTGGGAGTTGGCTATAGAAAATATTATTTTATTTAAAAGTAACGATTTTAAGCGAATAAATTCTGCGAATCAACTAATAAGTTCACTTAATGCATAGGTACTTATTATTTTGAAAACTATTAACACGGACAAAACTAGCTACAATCGAAAAAAAACGTTTATAAACAGCACTTGAAAACAAGAAAATTTGATTTAATTGGTATATACAATAGATGATTGTAATTAGCGCCAACAACTAAAATTTTAGTTTTCACCAACAATTTTTAGTTACCTGCATACCTTAGCTAAGTACGGACCTTACATTTTTATCATTTAGTAAGGATTCTAAGTATTATTGCCAGTCTCAACACTAAAAGTGATTAATCTGGGACAAAGCTGCGAAAACACTACCACAATAAATACTACTAGACGAACACAATTGCATAGAGCAAATACCATGAATTAGTACTAATTTCTTAGCGAAATCGAACGTGCAATCATATAAAAAATGGAGTGAATCACCGCAACCTCCGACCTCTTCCCACGGGTATGGTCCGGTGGGCATGAATTCTACGGACCAATGCCTACACGCACAGAATGGAGCTGTGTGTGAACTATATAACATGAGACCATAACAAAGGATGGGGTATACTGATCTGGGAATAAGTAATATCTTACAGTTCCCAGACGCAATATCGAAGCGCAGGTTTGAAGAAAAGCGAGAAACCAGTTTGTAGAATTTTCCAAAAGTAAACACGTACAACGTGCCATTATTTTATATTTTAAAATAGGTAGGAAGGTAATAAAACTAATAATAGATTTCACGCCTTTGTTCAATAAAAGAGGCAGTACTAATGCCGTCCCTTATTCCCTGACAATAAAAAATATGCAATGTAAAGTATGGTTAGATAATGTGGTAATCATATTTGGTGTTACTTTAACTCCAAATTTATAAATAAGGGAGTAAATTATGATAATGGCAAGGTAAATTATTTTGTTTTTTGTAATTCTGCATTTTTTTTTTTTGGAATATTACTGAATTTTTGAATTCAATGAATGGAAGGTAACCTACCTTTATATGCGTCATTCGATGGTAGTAAAGATTGGAGCTGGCGGTGAACCTCTTCCCACAATGCTGGCACTGATGAGGCTTCTCTCCTGAATGAATTCTTCTATGGGTGTTCAGACTGCTTGATGTACTGAAGCCTTTGTTGCAGACCATACATACGTGTGGCTTTTCACCTATAATTGTATGAAACATTAAGTTGTTTTGTTCTGGATTTACCATATTATTGTTTGACATTTTTTGATTATAAACTACATGTTAAGCTTGATTGGGCGAAGCCATTATGAGGCTCCAACTTAACATTGTCAAAATTGAACAGATATTTAAAAAAATACTATAGAACTCTTGCAGACACACACATTTATTAAATTATAAGATTAGATTTTTAAGAACTTCCGATTATTATTTTATTTAATATATTATAATAATTGAATAAAAAACCCCGTGTTGTGGTATCAATAAATAATAAATTAAATATTAATGAATATATTATAGAAGTCTTATTTATTTTTTTCAATTTAATTACTATGTGTTGTATTAAAATATTCCGATATTAAGACCGTCAAGAATAATGACTGATTAAAAATGCTGACAACTTTGACAGATTTGCATGTAGACACAATTTCTCAAAGAGCAATAAAGTTGCAAAAATATCAAGCTCTCTAAACGAAGTTATAAATAAAATATCGACGTAATAAAAGTCTACAAATCTAGATGTTGTTTATGTAACCAGAAATGACATGCTAGTATATTACAGTAGTCGATTTGTACGTAAAATTTTATTTACGATTAATCCATACAGATTTGATTATTTTAATTAAGGATCACAGCAATTTACGTGCAAATTATTAATTTATTCGTTTTGTTAACAAGCTTTCGTACGTGGTTTTGCTTGATGCAGCCAAAATTATAAATGAAAAAAACAGTGTTTCTAATTCTTATTATTTCAGTTCTAAACCAACTAACATTTGCAATTTTTTATTAGTAGAATTAATTAGCCCAATATTTATGTGAGTTAACAATTAATTAAAACACTGACATATGACTTACACACACATAATTAGGTTTGGTGCAAATAAAATCAGTTTTAAAATAGGTGTTAATAAATAACTACTATAAACGAAGAAATTATATTTTAGTTTAAGACTTCACATATTCATATCTCTCTTCTTGTTTTCACACACTATTGTCTACATTTCTTTTTCATTTCTCCTTTCGCAGGTCTGCTGGAAGAAATTTCTTAAGAAATAAGCAGTACCTTTGTACTCAATTGTTTTAATATGTCTTATCACTCTGTTTTTTTACTGTGTGTACATAAATAATAAAATAAATAATAAATAAAGACACTATGGGTAAATTTCCATGATTTCAATTTGCATACCGACGTAATACAGTAATAGAGGAGTAATTATAATACAGGATGGCATAAAGATCATTACGCAAATAGTTACAATGGATTCAGTAGGTGCATTATTCTGAACATTGCGTTAAAAAAATTATGAGGCTATTAAAAAAATAAAAAATAAAACAAAAGTGTAATACCTACGCGCTATTGAACTTTATTATGAAAAGGCAGATTAAAAAAAAAAAATGAATAAATATTTCTACGCTATGGGTTCTTGAATCATGCGCTGAATTCTCGGTTTCAGTATGCGCGTCGATGTCTATGCCAGCCTGTATAGCGAGATAATTACAAAAATGTTTATCGTACACAAGACTTTTATATTTTCATTAAAATAGAGCTACTTATCTAACTATATAATAAGTAATTTTAGTAGAATCTATACTTTGATACTTATATACGTTTATAATAATATAAATCTGAAGACTTTGTTTCGCTGAGCGCGCTTATCTCAGGTACAGTTTCGAATTGAAAAATTTTGGCAGTGTTGGATAGCTCATTTACCGAGGAGGGCTATAGGTAATGTAACAGCAGCCTAAGGCCCTAAAGAGCCGACAGTAAAAGTCACGAATATGAAGTGCTTACACAGGCAGACGATTCGGGTGAGTGGAGGTAGCAAGAAATTTTACGCGGGTGAAGTCACAGGTAGAAGCTACCCTGATATCTAATTATTGGAGAACATAGGTGATGATTTGACCGTGCATTCCAGTACCGTCAATAAAGTTATTCAAATGAAATACTTACCAGTATGTGTCCTCATATGGCGTTTTAAGAGCGAAGGTCTGTCGAAAGCCTTCCCACAGACTTCACAAGGTAGCAACGCTCTTTCAGACTTGGCTGGTCTTCTTTGGATTTTTGGTGTCATATCCAGGAGTTCATTTGAGGAACCGGCTGATGATGACGTGAGGGAGTCGCCTGATACAGATTTGTGTTCATCTTCCGCACCTGAGGGAGGGGAAATTGGAAGGAGAACTCTGGACAGGAGGGACGTGGATAGGTCTAGCGGTGAATCTGTGAAAAGAGAAGTGTTATTCAGTGACAGTTATGCCTAACGCAGTATTCGTTTAAAAATAAATACCTTCATTAAAAAGATGCATCATGTTTAATAGGAGTAACGCCATTCAAACTCACGATCTTTCAATCGTCTGTCGATACTCCAGCCATTTGAATCAAATAAAAAGAATAATGCACCAATACTTTCTTCAAAGTTTATCGACGCCCATCAGTTAAATTGAAAATTATTCCAACGAACAGACAGACACGATCACCGCTTTATTTATAGTGCTATATTTTTCTCACGAAGGGTGGAGAAATAAAACAGGTTGATACATTAACAACAATCAATTTTATAGATATCACTCAATCAGGCTTCATTATCGGATATTAAAATATATGCTAACAAGCAACAAATCTTATAAACTTGGCTTCCTTATGACATTTCACGTCATAATTCATAAATTCTTCACCGTCAACACACAACATCATAATTATGATTCTTCAAAATTGAATATTTTCTCTTTATTGATATTAGTTCCTCGAAAAACTACCAACGATAAAACTCCCAAACGAATTTTACGGTGATTAGACAGCAGTGAGCGCTTTTTATAATTCAGATCAAATGTTTTTATATAATTCCAATCAAGCAAAAATTTTTAATGAACCAATTTTATTGACAACCGTAAATTTCGCTATGGATCTTTGGACATTTTATGTTTATAGCGACCTGTCTTTCTTTGATACGTTTTAATTGGCGTCCCCAATTCCGACTTTTACTATTGAAGGTTGATCTTCAGTTGTTCACATTGAAGTTTCCGCAGAATTATAATGGAGTGGATTGCAATAAATCTCGGATAGTGACGTCCAATGGCATGGATTAATTAGCGGCATGTTTGTGTTCTAGATCAAGGATAGGTTGTTTCTTTATCCGTTGTAAGGGTAGGTGTATTTCAAGATGGGAGGATAGAAAATACTAGATATGGAGCGGCGACCGGACAGATGGGGGGACGATAATATCTCTCGCTGGTCGACTGTCTACGCTTCGTTTTGCCTACTTTATTTGCGTAGTGATGTACAGCCTTATAGGATTTTAATTTATTTATGCAATTACGCGGTCTGCGATAGAAAATTGTGGGTTTTTTATAGAATACGATAAGGTTTGAATACAAAACGAGGTCTCTAGACTTGTAGATAAGTTATCTGGGTAGGGTTTTACGGAAATATTTTGGAGGAATTAGGATATTACAGTAAAAACAAGGAGTTCTTTTAAAGATCAACTATAAAACTATTAACAAAGGTGATCATGATTGTATTGTGATATAAATTTGAACTGAAAAAAAAAACTAAATTTGAAAATTTGGTTTTTGCTTCGCATGAATCTTTTACTGCTACCTTCAATGTCTTGTTATGTACGTTAAAATACTTCTGTCTTCGTTTAATATTTGTGCATATCATACTAGCTCTGCTCACGAATGTAATTATTATTATATAGTTTAAATATTTCTCATTAAGTGTAAGTAGCAAATTTCTATTGAGTAAATAAAGATTCTTTAACCACAACTAATAGCATTTTTTAAAGTAAAATATTTTGGATGTTTTCGATTTTTTTTCTCGTGGTCTCGTCTAAATCTATTATATTTTTTTTTTACTGGGATACCAAACAAACCAAATTATCATCTTTGGAAGACGACAAAATCTTAAATATAACTCAAAGATTTTATTTAGATCAGTATTCATAATACGGTCTTGTGCAATCTGATCAATATAGGGACAAACGAAGCCGCTGCGTTATCAAACTGTATGTAACTTAACTGGTCTTAGGCTTCGTTCATATTGAGAATATTCATGAAAATGTTTAAGGAATTTCTATTATAGCTCCCATAGATAATAAAATGGGTATTATATGTATTGGGGAGTGGAAAATCTAATCATGACTTTGGTTCTACGTTTCCTGATTTTAATAATTGCTGGGCTGTATTTTAGGTATTATTGTAAATTGTGGTAAGGATCACGACATAAAAAACCTTTCTACATAAGTACCTGATTTTAGTAAGGATAATAATGGCGTAGAAAAGAAATGCCCAAACTACTTTTCATTATTCAGAAAAAATATATAAAACTTCTCATAAGAAAATGAAACTTATGTGAAGTTTACATATGATTACAAACCAATAAATGAAGGTTGGGAATTTTGCAGCTCTATTTAAATCGTGTAATTTATTCTTCAACATCCATTTATCTATTTGCATACAACATAGGTAGGTCAACATAGACAGTACCACTTAACCCCCAAATACCACGTAACTTTTATACGAAAGCAACTTATTTCAGCACAATGTGCACAGCTTTATTATAAAAAAGCGATCAGGAGTGCTGACTACCGAACCGCGACGCGATTCAAGTAGGAATTCTCTTTGATGTGCCGACTGTATCGCGCTTTGGAATAATGTCGCGATATCTTGTTTGTGTGTGTGTGTGTGTGTTTTATGGAACAGTTTTCGTATAATGCTGCTTTGGTGTGTTTACGGTTATGTGGTGATTATTGAAATAATTTTGAGTTAGTTCAATTACGTGCGATCGCTCTAGGTACATTTCCTCTGAACGATTACAAAATAACTTAATAGTTTCTTATCAATGAAATTAAAAAAAAAAATCAGATTTAAAACAAAATGTAAGTACATGAAAACCTACTTAATTAATAAATTGAGTTTCTTATATTTCTGACCCAGATATGTATTTTTTATAATTGAATTCATAATTACATATTTCGTGCTTGAATTACAACCCTTTCGTGCCACATAAAGCATTTTATGCCGTTGGTCCCGGTTGTCATTTGTAGACAATAGACAGTTGTTACGGGTCATCAGAAGCCCAAAAGTCTGACAACCAGTCTTACCAAGGGGTATCGTATTACCCAGCTAGGATTGTGGAGGTCAGATAGCAGTCGCTCTATGTAAAATACTGATATTCAGCAGCATAGACAGCTGATGATAAACTACAACAACAAACTTCCACTTAATTAAAATAGTAAACATAACTAATCTGTGATTTCACACTTAAAGTGACATTTAGCAATAAGTGCCCAACGCTCTGCATCGATACAACTCTAATTTTATGACATAAATAAAATATATTCGTAAAATCTAACGAGATGCGTTAATTTACAATCGTGTGAAAATAACCACTTAAGTGACGTAGTACTGTTTTTTTAATTAAGTCAGAACTGAGCATTTCACTTTGACGTGTTTCTGTGAAGATTGCTGATAGATATAAAATGTATGTATATTGATTTATTAGGTTGATAGTTCGCACGGTTAGAACGTCAGTGGGGCGACGACCTAAGAATCTATGCAACATATTATTAGACGCATAGATATGCCTCTGAAGTGTAGACTAACGGGTTTGGCAAATTGCAATTAATGGTAAAGCACTGTTTGCAACATTACGGTAAAATAAGCAAGTTAGGGTTGATAATAAATACAAAGCAAAATAATGGCCGAATTTAAAAAGACTTGAGCAATGTAGCAAATGACAGGTTAAATCACTCTGTGAATTTTGTTAACTACTTCGATATATTTTTGACGATCAACACGATTTTTTGTGAAATGAATTAAATAAAATTATTTATTCTGCAAATAGGATGACAAAATACTTAAACACGTCCATTCACCACATATTTCCTATCTGACTACCGAAGAGAAGAAATGGTGAAACTAAGTCAGGAACCAATGTCTCTTTTAAATTTCAGAATAGTTTTTGGTCAGATTATGTGAAGACTGTGAACATTATTTTCTAAAATATCTCATAATAATATGTCCTGGTATATGTTATGGTACCGTGTGGTGCCGGACGTAAAGAATAACACCACCCCATTTCTTCCTGTGGGTGTCATAAAAGGCGACTAAGGGACTTACTAGCGAATAGGCAGCAGCGTTCTCTATGCATTTTACCACCATACTGCGATCGCCAACCCGCCTGCCAAGCGTGGCGATTATGGTAAAGCCCCCCAAATTGGGGGAGGCCTAAGTCCAGCAATGGACGTCTTACGGCTGAAATGATGATGATGATGATGTTATGGTTATTCAGTAAAATAATGTATTAAGTATGGAGACATAAATAGTGCAAAAAAACGGCGTCAGCTTTTATAATGAGACCACCAGAAGCGCCAAAACTTCGAACTAATCGAGAAAATCTATTAACATTCAAGAAATTCAATATAAGCTCGAACGAATTAATATCTTATATTGAGTTCCTGCAATAATAAACTAGTCCAGTATCAGTAATTACGAGCAGTAAGACAATTTTATTCATAAAATACAGTAATAATACGTTTTATTATTAAAAATAGCTTTTGCCTGCGGCTTTAATATTCCATGTGAATATTGGTAGATACTTACGGTGTCAAAAGTACCCTGTGTTAATCCGAGTTATAAACCACGAAATTTTATAAAAATCCGTTCAGCCGTTTTTACGCTAATCCAAAACAAACGTAAAGACAAACAGCCAAATGGGCAAATTATAATTTAAATAATATGGCTAAGAATTTAGATGTAATTTGACGTAAATAGAGTTTAAAATAAAGACGTGACTTCTTACTTTATAGATGGTTGAAAGATAGTTGTAATGACTTTCGTAGGGTGGCCATGATGGTTATGAGTGTGTATAATTTTTACTAGTCGTTTTTTTTTTAAAATAAATACATGGAAAGCGTTCCTTTCTAAAATACAATAATATTTTTATTTTTATATAAATGAGTTCAACCCAATTAAAAAAGCCTTATTTTAATCCCAACCAAAAATAATACACCATGGAATTACACGAATCTAAAAAAACATGCGTAATATTTCAAACCAAGTGAGTAAACCATGTGTGGTTTACTCACAGAAAAAAAACTATTCTTCAACCACAAAAATCGGGGATAAGCCGTAAGATGTACACTGCTGGACATAGGCCACACCCAATTTGGGGGCTTTGCCAAAATAACCACGCTTGGGGTTGGCAATCGCAGTATGGTGGTAACATGCATAGAAAACGCGTCCCCTTAGTTGCCTTTTACCTCACCCACGGATGGATGGGGGATGGAATGGTACCATTCTTTACGTTCGGCACCACACGGAATACACATTATTACTACTAAGTACTGCAAAGTAATAAAAGAAAGAAAAGAAAGAAGAAAACCCAAAGAAAGAAGAAATTTTATAGTGTTGATAATTTCAAAATATTGAACCACCATATGGATAGTTATCCCACATCATGGTAGACCTACATAAAATTAACGAGTTTGTTAAATCCTAGTGCGTCCACTACAACACTGAACTAAGTACAAAATTGAGTCCTAGATCATAAAATACTCATTACGAAATGAAATTATACCTTACTATTTATCGATTTGATAACATTATCATATCTAAATGGGCAGTCAATTTTATGTGAATTTAATGGTGTACCATTATAATTTTGCATATAAACTTAGTAGCATTACTACTGAAGGGTTAATCTGGATAATGCAGCTGTTTATATTAGAAAAGGGATAAGAAATTAAAACTAGGGCCGGTTTAACGACTGCCCGATCAAGAAAACGGTTCAATCTGGATGCATTCCAGTGACTAGATGTTGTAGACAATTTTCATATTTCGTATATAAAATGAAGATTGATAAAAAAGATGAAGATTATTACAAAATATGTAAGATTGTTAAAAAAAAAAACTGAAAATCAAATTTTATTTACAATTTACGCTTTGTCCACATTAATCCTGGATTGAAAGAGCTGGAAGTAATGAGGAGAGAGCGACCTTTGCCCAGTAGTGGGATGATTCAGGGTAACAGCAACAGTTGTACTTTTCCCTGCTGCTGGAATTTCTAGCTTGACCAAAAGATAACTGTAGGAAACATAAATAGGCTTGATACATAAAAACAAGATAGTTTCTTATCTTTGAATATGGAAAACCTGGAACCTTCAGTGGTAAAATGTACTACATAACCTACATTCACACATCTTTAACCTCCACAGCTTTCCTGGTCACCCTATACCATGCTCAATTGGTGAGAAAAAAAATATTGTATTAATTTAATATTTTATGCTGCGTGCGTCATAATAACTGTCTCGCCATGATTTATGGTTCCCATGATGTGAAGACCGATTTACAAACACAAGCTCACTTTTGATTTCATTTGGATCTACTGATTAAACGAGAACTGTAATATCTTTCGCTAATCAAAGGCGTGGTTCATGTTGATGTAAAATTATTTAAAATGGAATTCTGTTAGTTCGTCCTGCATTTTGATGAAAATATGGTTACCAATTTTTTCTGCAAGTCTATTAGTAAACGTTTGGAAACTAAAGCTACTATAGTCTTTTTTGGATACCACTTACTACCATCATACATTGTTTGCACTAGAATAAGGCGGAGTCTGACGGCTGGCTAATGTAATTTTCGATGATTTTCTTATTTGTGTAAAATTTTTTGGTTTTGATTATTTTCAAACTACATGCTAAAATTAGAGGCTATAGCAAGCTTCGTGACAATACTTCTAATTCAGTAGGGGTAGCACTATGCTATACCTATACATACTTGATACATATTTAGTACTAGCTTTTGCCCGCGGCTTCGCCCGCGTGGATATCGGAACATAACCCAGGAGGACGTACTACCGCGGTATGAATGTGTTAATCCAGGGTCTGCGTACCATTTTCGATCCAGATCCATTCAGCCATTTTTGCGTGATTGACAAACACCCAATCATACATATTTTCACATTTATAATATTAGTAGTTAGTAGGATAATAATTCATAAACTGTTACCCGCGACTTCGCCCGCGTGGTATTTAACAAAAAACGTTTTTCATTAGTTTTATTTTTTTTCGTGAGATCCTATTTTTTTTCTAAAATAAAAGTAGCCTAAAATACTCCTTGTTACATCAGCTATCTGCCGTCAAAATCGGACCAGCCATTTCAGAAATTAGCCGGAACAAACAGACAAGACAGATAGACAGACAAAAATTGAAAAAAAAAATGTTTTGGTATATTATACACTTAGTAAAAAGTGGTTATCTTAATATTACAAACAGACACTCCAATTTTATTTATTGGTCTAGATTTTTACTACGAAAACAACAATTTATTGATCGTTTTATAAAAGGTTGTGCTACCTTATAAATGTGTGAAATGTTGTTTATAATTCTGCTTATTCTGTGTGGTGCCGTACCTGAAGAATATCACCACTCCACTTCATTTCGTGGGTGTTGTAAAAGGCGACTAAGAGACTTACTAGAGAATGGGCAGCAGGGTTCTTTATGCATCTTACCACCACCCATCACACACGTCAACCCGTGTGCAAAGCATGACCATGATGGCAACTCTCCTGTCCTTGAGGGGTCTTTGTCCAACAGTGAACGTCTTTTAGCTAAATTGATAATTAATGATGAGCTTATAATTATTCAAGTTACCTTCTAATATAGAGTCCATCGTCTGTCTATAGAGGTTGTTCCTCATCTTCACAAAGAACATCTCCTCAGGTCTTTCAGGAAGGTAGTAGACCACCAGCTCTGTGTGTGCAGACACTGGTTTCACCGCTTCGTAGACCGGCTCACCCTTGACCTTTGTGCAGACTAGGTTTACCTGGTGAATTGAAATTGGATTTATGATTTTGTTAGGAGTAGTATTAGTTAAGATGATAGATGATGGGTTCCCTGAGAATAGTGTTATGTAATTTTTCTGCTAGAGAATTTCAACCAAATTTGTTAAAATGTGCCGTTCCGGGCATTGCTGAATAGGAGAAATTAGGTTCGCATTTTATAGTGCTAGTAGAATTTTTTAATTACTTTATCATCTTTATCGCAGAGTTATATGAAAAATCATATATGTATTTGCTCACTTACTTGTGGTCCGTAGTTATCAGACACCCGTAGGAATCGAACCCAGTTGCAGTGTCGGACTTGCACGCCACCAGATGTGCATACTTCATCGAACAGCCCAAAACGATGCCGAATCTGGTGACAAGTAATAAAACTAAGTTATTATAAGCTTTTGAAATCTACATAAAAGAAACATGATAACAGTATCACAGTGCCTCGCACTTGTGCAGATAAAATGTAATTCTTCTTCTTTCTGTTGCTGGCTCGACCACGTACTCGAGCCAGCAACAGACAGAAGAAGAATCTGACATACGTATGTCAGATTTTGTGGCCCAAAACTTCGTCACTTCAACGGCGTCCTCGATGGAGGTCACTGACTGAATATATTGGAATACAATAGGGTCCTTCTGTTCTCTTGATATAGCGCTACTTTACCTGCACCCTAATTGCGAAACGCACAATTTATCAGAATCTGAATGGGATTGAAGATTATTTCTAAACCATTGCGTCATTTGTTCGAATAAATTGTTGGCACAGCAACGTAAATAACGCAATGAATGTTGTTTAACTATGAATATTAAACCAATTCCTACCGATAAAAAGTTCCGCAATTACCCCTCAGGTTGAAGTTAAATTTCTCCCTAATATGTCAATACTAGGTTACTACACAAATCATTATATTTCAATAATAGCTTTTACCAGCGACTTCGCCTGCGTGGAGGTCGGAAAATATACTGCGGGAACGTACTACTGGGATAAAAAGTACCGTATGTGTTAATCCAGGTTATAAACTATCTGTGTGCCAAATTTCATCCAAATCCGTTCAGTAGTTTCTGCGTGAAAGAGGAACAAACATCCACACATCCATACATACAAACTTTCGCGTTTATAATATTAGTAGGATGAACGCAAGGTCATTTCATTACAATTATGGTTACGTGTATGGTCACGGAACAGTCTCAATTTAAATCTATGTAAAAATTTTCGAGAAAGTTCTAAGTTCTACCGAAATTCTGGCGTTCATTAAAGTAAGACCCAAGCTTTTGCCCCATGAGATCTGTTGTAAAAGTCCTACTTAAATCCAACCTTCACGACTCAAACAAGCGTGAAACACAAACTCGATCCTACCAAGGCATCATAAACAAAAAAAAAGCTAGAACACTAAATTAAACTTTCTTCGCATCTAGCCTGGATTTCAATTTAAGATAAGAGTCATCTGTATCAGAACGCATTAGTAGTAAAATGTTCTGAGCGCAATACTCGTAACCACATTATCATAAAAGCGATGAAAATTGCCCGTGCATTTCTCTAATCCTATGTGTCAAAGATTAAAACTTGTTGGCGCAGATAGAACAGTAGTTAAAGACCTGATGTTGAGCTGTTTAAGATTACCTGTTGGTATTATCTTTGGAGCTGGATACCCTTGTGGGTGGACTGGCTCCTTCGATAGTAAATAAAACTTGTTAGGTTTACTTACTTATGTTTTTACGATTTGATGAAAGAAAAATAAATGAGCTAAAAACCGAGCATTTCTTACAAAAAAAAAAAAAAAATATGAAAATTAGAAATGGTCGTGCTGATTTTTGTTTCAACTGTGTATTTTTAACCTTCGAAGTAGTGTTTGAGTAAAATTGATTAGACAAAGACGCTACGACATATCCAGTTTCTCATCTCAGATTCAAATACTGCCAGATAAAGAAATGATATCATCAGGCAGAGAGAAAGATATGATTAATAACTGACCTAAGCATTTGATAAATTATTATGAGTTCAATCGTGACCAAATTAATTAAGTTTGCGGCCTAAAATTATTAATTAAAATCTGTGACTTAATTTAATCTTGTGTGTCAATTTGATAATATTATAATTAAAATATAGGCACTCTGAAATATTTATTGTGTTTATGTTAATATATTAGTATTTGTTGGCTCATTGTCAAAACAAACATAACGATATAATCTTTTAAATTTATTTAGATTAGAAATTATTTGTAGCTTTTACAGCATGACGTTAACTAGTCCAAAGCAACACTGGCGTAACTATTCTGCCAACATCGCAAAATATGCGTGCAGACATTATCTTAAATCAAATATCAACACCAAGATAATCGTGCGCAGACATCAACTACTTTCACACTGTCGTATCTGCTCCATTTGTTCTGTGTTCGCTTTCAACAAACCGCCAACGCTAGGTTATGCGTAATGACGTGAAAATTACAACAAATATGAACGCCGGCGCATGCTCCGAGCCGCAAGATTCAATCCGCCATGTTGCAATTAACGGGCCTGATACAGCCAATGAGATAAAGTACAGCTAGCTGCGCAAAATTAGTTAATTGAAGATGTATTTTGTGTGATGTGCGATGTCTATTTGTGTATTATGTTCTTCTTTTTTTTCTTATAATACCTAAATGTTATCTTGAAATATAGAGGTATGGAGAGTAGGGTTTAAAGTTCGCTTATCTTCATAGAAAAAGGTGAATCCTCTGACTAGACGTGTGCTGTGTCTCGTGAGCAACTGCCACTCGATTAACCCTGCTCGTGCGATGGATTTTGCATGCCATCATGTGATGCGTAGTTTAAATCTATATAATATCTATGTGTGTTACTAAACCAATGAATTTTGGTGGAACGATTTTTATGTCAAAGTGAGTTGTATTTTTCAAGTCGTAAGTATTTTCATTTAATAAACGTGTTCAAGTGGTCTACTCGTTTAACTAGAGAATAAAATTGGGACAGCTGTGAAGACGTCTCAACTCTCGGCTAGTCTACAGCAAGACGTAAATTTCCTCTTCACCATACAACTTTAAACGAAACTGACTTTTATTTAAAATCCCTAACGACATAGTTAAAATATAAATGACACGTAAACAACATCGTTTTATATTTATTTAACCACAATTTATTTAACTGTGATAAGCTTTTATGACATTAATAAGTATGAATATTCAAAAGGTAGTACTTAAATTAGATATGGCCACAAAATAATTATGCTAAAGTACAATAAATATGTAAATTTATGCTGATATTGTACTCGGATCGGTCTATTAATTTTTAATATATGATTTTGTATATAAATCTCATCAGAACGAACGACAACTGTTGGTTTTTAATAATGTTTATCAAAAAATTGATTGGTGTTGACTTTTTTATGGAAAAATGATAATAAATCGATTTATGCGATTTTTATTATTTCTTTTGCCGATCTGGGAATAAAAAAGCAAACGTAAAAAATATTTATGATCCCTAACGGTGCAGGCAACCGTTTCAATTAGTGCGAAACCAGTGCGAAAACGAATTAGGCACTAACAAGGTAGATTAAGTCACTTTTTTGTAGGTATGTGTTTTAATTTAATTCTACTTCCTACTTTTAAGTACCCGGGTATATGAAATTGATAATCATAAGGCTTATTAGTCAATTCGCATGAATTTACTCGCCCAAATCGGGTGAATCGAAAATTTTAAATAATATATTTATATTGGACTAGCTTCTGACCGCGACTTCTTCCCCGTTAAATTTCGTGTTCCCCCGACCCTTCCCGTCGCGTCGAATCGCCTACCCGTGCAATTTTCCCCGTTTTTGCAACATTTTTCATTACTGCTCCGCTCCTCTTGGTTGTAGCGTGATGTTATATAACCTATGTTACTTGCAGATAATGTAACTTTCTAATGGTGAAAGAATTTTTAAAATCGGTCCAGTAGTTTTTGAGTTTATCCATTACAAACAAACAAACAAAAATACAAATTTTTCCTCTTTATAATATTAGTGTAGATAAGCAACTATAGTCAATAAAATTATGAGGGAAGGTCACTTCTGCAGTGACCAGTCCTCATAACTCTACAGTATTAAATACAAAACATGCCAATTTTCTAATGCGTAATTAAAAATGCGAGTCACCTGTATAAAATTATATTTTAAAAATGGAACACATGAACTTCTCTGGTTCAATTTATAAGTTTAGTAGGTACTATCACCAAAAGAAATGATGCAGTAAAAACAAAAACAGTATTTCAGTACCAACCACAGCACACGAAAAAAAACGACTTATTAAACACCGGATTACAGTTCGAAAACAAAACGTCAATCGTCCACTTTTTTGTCTCAGATTCGCATAGTGGTCCCCATAAATCTGTGATCCCGTTATTTAGAATAAATTGCTACCGTCTGCAGTCCTTTGTGACGTCGGGTTTTTGTCCATATGATGCACACCTAACCACTGGGTATGGGAACCAAATAAATACAGGGTGAAATTTTGGGCACACTCTTTCATTGTGACTCACTGGACATGTTGATTGTGAAAGAAGGCACAAAATATGAAGAAAATTTTACTTTATTATTCCTCATCAATTAAACCACGAGATACGCAGAGAAAATCTGATTGGACAGGTGAAAGAAAAAGATGGATAAATAAATTATTATCTGACCACCTAACCAAGTATGTGGCTACTTACAAAAAAGACGTGTTAATCGGTTTACTAATTTATGTAAAAAATCGTATGAATATTTATCAAAGTCAAACGCAATACATTTATCAAAAAGAAATATTACTACCAACTCTAGAAAGTAAAAAAGGGCTTGAATTGAAATAGAAATCACCGTTAAGTCAATCCAAATCAAGTATTCGGTACAAATATCAAATTTAATCATTTTAAAGAAAACAAGGTTACTATTTCAATCGATTTCTTTGCCATATCAATTAGTGAAGAATAACAATTTATTTTTAACCTGTGAATTATGGTGAATTCTAGTAGTTACCTAGCATTTATAAACCTTCGTTATGGCTATAAAATAAACTTTATTAATAAACTACGCCCTAACAGTTGTTATAGAGCAACTTAAAATTCCGTACGTCTCGTCGTCAGTCGATCCGAATTCATTACCGACTGCCGCAATCGATTTCTGTATCGATTTTTAATCAATCTCCTAAATGGTCTCTATCAAATTTAATTGACGTCAATCGTGAGGGAGTTAAAAAGCATTCGTATATTGAGCGACCTGGAATGGTCATTGGGAAAGTAATGAAAGTACCGATTATTATGTCTTGGTGACATCTCATATCGATTGTGACCGTTATTAGAATCGATTCCGTTTTATAACGAGTAATAATGAAGACTGGAACTCTGTTTTATGTAGGTAATACCTCCAATTGACATCAGTGAATTGATTTAAATTCAGTAAGTTTTATTTTAACGATCAAAATGAAGCATATCCGAGAATTTTTAGACTGGCCTGTTAGTCTAGCGGGTAGTGACCCTGACTGCAAAGACTGAGGTCGTGGGTTCGATTCCCACCCAAGACAAATGTTTGTGTGATGAGCACAATCATTTGTTCTGTGTCTGGGTGTAATTTATGTATAATATGTATGTATTTAGAAATATATAAGTATATTTATCAGTTGTCTGGTTGCCATAGTACAGGCTCTGCCTAGTTTGGGATCAGATGACGGTGTGTTGGTTGTCCTAAGATATTTATTTATTTAATTTGTCATATTTGTTGCCTGTTTGTTAAAAAGATTGTTTTCTTTCTATCTAGGAAGAAAACTTTTTATTGTAAAAATGGGAAGTGAATGCAAAATATTCTTCTTCGATATCTACCTAAACAGCCTAATCCTCAATAAACAATATCATAATTTCGCTGTCACATTACCGTACTGCTATTCTCACCTCGCACTCGGCAGCGCATGCGCTGCGAGCGATCACGATCGGATCTACAGAAGCGGGTGCGCCCGAGGCGTCAAATCGTTCGCCGTTTGCGCACGCTCCATATGACGTACCGTTCACATTGAACGGACGGTAGCTACGATTTTATCAGCGGGATGAATTTTAAATGGGATTGGTTTTGTGGTGGTGTTTCTCAAATTAGTTTCTGGAAATCGTTTTTATACCAATGTAAGTTTTGGTCTAAAATGTGTTTATTTTGGATCATGCGACTTTTTCACAGTAGATTTGGTAGATTAAACTAGGTAAAACATTTTGGATTTAAAAGATACAAAGCATCATTATGTTACGATCTTTTTTTTTTTTGACAATGGTCTATATGCAATATCATTATTTTAAGGAAGGATAACGATCACTTACGATGTTTTTAGTACCTGTACTAAACGACCTTATTCATTCCACCCCACAAACAGGAAGGTTTCTACAAAATCAAAATATTTAATTTCACTTAAACCTGCATTTAGGTCTATGTTAAATCAAATATTTTGATATATGAAACGTCAGTAGTTAGATGCATAGTTCTAAGTGGTTGTTACCTATGTAGGTGAGCCGCAAAGAAACTCCACGATTCCTCTTTTAAAATGAATTGACTTTTTCAATGGTTTCAAATTACAGTGTCAATAGGTATGGGAAGACAGTATAGGTCTGTCAAGAGAAAAAACCATTCTACAAATCCCTTCTTTTTTTGTGGTTGGGAAATCATCAAATGACGTCTACCGCTTTAGGTGGAGCGGAAGGGCGTGTCAGACTTTTACTGACTAAAACCCACCCGTGTTCCTTCAGTTGCCTATATGCCAGGGCCACGGTAACACTTTCGAACAAATCTCGCAACCCTGGGAGCGCCCATTCTACAAGTCCCTTAACAAATAAATACTATAACAGATGAGTAACGTTAGTAATGTCAGCCATCCCGACTAGTTGCACTGAATTCTTAACTCAGTAACTATTCTCATTCACTACTGTTTTAAATTTTAAATTCAAAGTGCTTTTGCTAACCGTGAACCTTTTAACTAATAATTGCTTCGTAGTTTTATACCTATGAGTATCACGACTTTCCATTTGATGGGGTTTTGTTTTTAATAAGGATGATTTGAAACAAGTGGAGAATGGAATTGGTTTAAAGGTCTTGATGGTTCCATTTTTAAAGACTGGAATATGACTGGCAGGTACATTTTGACAGATTTTGTGGTTGTCAGATAGACGATTCTTTTTTTAAATACACGGTTCAATGTACTTTCAAAAAATGAATTGTGATAAAGCCTCTACCTAAAAATGCTAAATATTGGATATAATTTTCTACGACATTGTTTAGCAGAAAATGTACCCGATTGAACAAAGCCACTTTATTTTTTTTCATACGCCCTAGAATTTGTAACGAATAAATAAAGATGTTCATTACTTATTCATGGACTCTTCTTGTAAGGGTATCCTTTCGACATTTAGTTTCCTCTCAGCCAATCAGTAATTACTACCAGTAGCTCACGGCATTTTTTGTTATTGGTAAGCCACTCCAATATAAAAATATGCATGAACTGCAAGTATTAAAAATAAAATAATACACTAATTTCAAAAGAGTTCTTAAACAGAAGCCAAAACGCGCGTCCGTGCCCCGGGCGCGCATTTCTGACAGCACATGTTGGGCACTTGGAGTTAGGGTTGGGTTTTACTAACCGAGCAGATTGTACGCTCGAAAATATAATGGGCGAAGTAACTAAGTTAAGGGTATTCATAGGAATAATGATGATCGCCTCTTTTTCCTTAATCTCCACCAATATTGTGTGTGAGTCCTTGGACCCAGGAAAAAAATGCTTTTTTGATGAACAAAGTGTAAAATTCACTCGACCTCAAAAGAAATAGGAAGATTCTCTGACCGGACGGGTATTGTGTCTGATGGGCAACGGCCGAACAATTGATATTGGGACTTTGCAAATATGCTAGTTCCGCGGCAAACTTTGCTTGCGCGATGCAGGATTGTGCGTGACGTCAGTATGACGCATTGTTCGCGAGTGGTAATATAGATGGCGCCATACAACTCGACATTTCTGGTATTTGTAAGCAGGCACAAGTTGTAACATGGAAAATCCCCACGATATTAAGTGAATGGTTTTTGATTACATGTATTTTATTTTCTCTTTTACTCTTACGCACGCTGTCTACATCTTTTTACCTTTTCTCCTATCGTGGGTATGCTGGAAGAGATTTTTATAGAAATAAGCATCACGTCTGTACCATTTTTTTCTGTTATATTCTTCTTGCCTGTTTATATATGTGTGTACATAAATGGTTAAATAAATAAAAATAAAAATGAACATGTCGTTAATTAGAACTTTATAATTACCAGAAGCTAGCCAGTAGCTAGTGCGTTATGAAAGCCATATTTTCTTTTAAATTATACCCACATACAGTCCAAATTTATTACCCGCACGCTCAGTAAGAACCCACCTTAAATAAAGGCATGATTGCACGCGCGGTCGCCTGTAGCGATTATTTGCCGCACGCCGACAAAATTGCACGCCAATGCGTTCGTGCGCGCAAGTCATTATATCTAAAGAAAGCATGTAAAAAAGCTCGTTAGACTATCAAATGATTTGAATTTCAAAATTTTTGAAGTTAATGGATTGCGTTCACGCGTTTTTCGTCGAGGTAGGTACGAGTCCGATGGGTTCTGTTGAGAATTCAAGATTTTGTTTGAAAACAATAAATACAAAATATATTTAAGTTGGGATTTGGGGGAGGCTTTTGATCAGCATTGGGACAATGTAGGCTAAAAACAAATAATTTGGTATTTTCTTATGCGAGTAAATTAATACGTAGGTGCTTTAGTATTATAACAATTAGTTACTGAAAAAAAAAAATCAAAAGAAAAGATGGTCGACTCGTACTATAATAACTTTTTTTATATGTTTTGCCTATGTAGGTGCTCGTATCACTTAATTATATTTCAGTTCTTATATAGCTGGTTACAAAAAAAGTTACTGTTCCTATTATATATTTTTATATAGCCATTTCATTGTTCACCTATCTCTGAATACAGTAAGCAAAAAGCACAAATTGCTCTCCGAATTGAAACTTAGACAAACTTTTGTTACTTAATAGCAATGTAGGACTCAAATAATTTAGATACTGTTTTTTATTGTAACTTTAGCCAAATAGCCTTTTGTCTGGTACTTAGCACGTGTCTATACATAGTTTTTATACACCATTTAGTATTAGAAAAGAGGTGTTAAGTAAAAAAGCTGGAAAAAACTAGGCTTCTATTAAATGTTTCAGGTATGTCTTGTCCTCAATGTAAGAAAAAAAATTAAGTGTTTCTGAGAAATAGTATCAAAACCAAACTCATGCGCACGGATAGTTACAGTATGAGTTTGCTCTGAAATAGTCTTTATTTTTTTCAGGCGTTTTAATTTCGTTTTTGGCATTTAGTATCCTGATGACTGACTTTGAGCAACCAACAGTGACACCTACTTTAATGACCACCAAATGTCGTCTCCACGAGACAGACTATTTGCATCGAGTGAAAAACCAACACTATTGAAAAAAAGGAGGTATAGATAGATTCAGTGATTTATTCCTACTCAAAAATTTCAAAGTTCAAACAATTCTAACACACAGATTCAAGGAAAACTACAATTTAAGAGCGGATAGAGCACGTGCCTAGATAAGCACTGGAAACAATTTGCGAAAATGGTACAAGTTCGTGAAGGCCGCGGGTGCACTGTAATAACACCGTATTACTGCAACTGGACACAGGGACTGAGTGTGGTCTAAGTTATAAGACGTAGACGTGGTGGGAGTAGTCCTTAATATTATTTTGGGACCGACTTCATTTTTGTTTGTTCCGTTTATGAAAACGTCAAAGTATAAAATGTTTATTGTAAGTAGATCTTATAAGACACTTTTACACGACAATATTTTAAAAACAAGATGGCACCGGCATTTCCTAGCTGACTGTTTCCTGACAAGAAACTCCGAAACAAACTCAGAGGACTTATTTTCATAAGTCGTCTGATTTTTTCTTGACTATCCTGAAAATAAAGACTAGAGCTGTTCCAGTTCAGTTTATATTTCAAGTTCTCTTAAGAAGAGTAGTAAGATCTTATACTAAGGAGTTGCATTATATCTCAAATCAATTCTCACTGCAAACAAAGATAAATAAATAAGTGGCAGTAAAAATAATTTTATTTGGCGAAACTTTCGAACCTCAGCGCGCTATAGAGCGGGCTATTCTCAGTGTTTCTTTAAAGGGTAAAATCAGAAACAAAGTAATCCGAAAAGACCTTTTTTTTTATTGTGGATGGGAAATCATCAAATGACTTCTTCCGCTCTGGGCGGAGCGGGAGTGCGTGTCAGACTTTTACTGACTAAAACCCACCCGTGTCCCTTCAGTTGCCCATGTGCCAGGGTCACGGTATCTCTTTCGAACAATCTCGCGACCCTGGCAGGCGTCGGTCCTAGCAGACCCCTTCAGTGCTGCTGACATCTCTTTGAGGCGCGCGTGGAACACTACGCGCCGTCGACCCGACCCTGGTCCTTACCAGGCGGCGAGCTACCCATTGCTCGCCGCCCGCAAGCCCGCGCCTACGGTGGCCGGGAGTCTGCTATTGACTCCCGACGCCCGGGGCGTCTCCTCCTGCGGCGGCTAGGGATGTGAGGGCGCAGAGACTGCTACTCCCTCACGCGCTCCGCCTCCTCCTTCGCGAGCATTACTGCTTCGCAGAAGGAGGTGACGGCTTCCCATGCCCTCTCGCTCCGTACCATGTCTCGCACCAGGGCCGGACGCGAGAGGTCGCCGCCGCCGATCGCCTCCGCGAGGACACGGCGGTGCTCCGCCCAGGCAGGGCACACCTCCACCGTATGCTCTACCGTGTCCTCCAGACGATCCTCGCAATGGAAATACCCGGGCGTTTCCTCCCGCTTTATCCTGAACAGGAACCCACCGAAGCACCCACGCCCGGTGAGAACCTGCGTCAGGCGGAAGGTGAGGACGCCGTGGCGCCTCTCTATCCACTCCTCAAAGAGGGGAATTACCGCCGCAATTGTGGCGTGCCCAATCCGAAAAGACCTGAGTTACTGACATAGCTCGCAGATTAAACAAACTGAAATGGCAGTGGGCCAGCCATGTTTGTCAAAAGACCGACGGCCAGTGGAGCAGAAGTGTCCTAGAGTGGATACCGTGTATCGGCAAGAGTAGTGTGGAATGCTCCCCAGCTAGATGAACCGACGTCCTCAAAAAGGTAGCTGGGATAGACTGGATGCGAAAGGTAGAGGGGAGGAAAAGGTGTTATGGTGCAGCAGGAGAGAAGCTTATTTCCAGCAGTGAACGGCGATAAACTGAGTTTATTGTTACCCACAGAAATTTTTCAAAAAAAAAAAATAGCCTGAGACACTCAAATCACAAATTGAAAGAGGTCGCTGCCCCTTTTCACATATATTTTGTTGCTCACGGCACGATGCTTTAAATTCATGTTCTCGCCATCTGTTCATAATTCGCCCCACACATAGCCTAAAGGCTAGCACTGAGTCCCAAATGTTACAGTCATGGTCTCAAATTGCATCTCATTTCGTCAGTACCACCGGTTGCAATGATTGTGAGCTTGCCACTTTGTCTGTACCACTTTCGACAGTTTTAAAATGACCTGTCTCTGATATGAATGATACCACTATTTGCGGAAAGTGGTATGCAAGAGAGGGATGCAAGATAGAGATTGATAGTAGTGATTACGGTGGTGCTGTGTAATCTTCTTAGTAATATGATCATCTGCGCTTGATTCAGGTAATATCTAGGGGTAATAAAAGGTTAGTAAATGGCTGTATTTGGTGCATTTGAGAATCTGTACATCCATTTACATAAGTAGAAGTATTGACTAGATTTACCAATAAGGTCTTTTATATTTCAAGTTTAGGTAGATTGATCACCAAACTGGAATTTTTAGGGAATTTCACAAAATGTAGTCTACATTTTGTGATTTTGGGATTGTCTCATAAGAACTACGTTCATATTCATAGGAGTCACGTAAAAGGAAGGTACAGAAATACACTTTATAAAACTATGCTAGAATTAATATTATTTAAGTGAATTCGGCCGAAGTGGAGGTGCTTGGGGGAGGCCTATGTCCAGCAGTGGACGCCTTTCGACTGAAATTATGATGATGATGATGATGATGAAGTGAATTCTGACTACCTAAACATTATTCATTATCTGCCTAGTATTTTCATTACTATGTTGGTGTCGGCTTCCAGTATATCCAGATGCAGCTGAATACCACTAACTTACATGGAGTGTCTGCGTATCTGACCTCCACACCGATACCCCATGGTAAGACAGGTTGTCAGATTTTCAGGCTTCTAAAGACCCGTAACAACTGTCCAGAAATAACAGCCAGGACCAACGGCTTAGCGTGGTTTCCGAGGCACAGAAGGATTTTGGTATGTAAAGATGATCGCTGGTCACCTATCCACGGATCAACCACGGTAAGCGTATCTTCGACCGGCACCCTAATTGCGAAACGCACTATTTATCAGAATTTGAACGGGATTGAAGATTATTTCTAAACCATTGCGTCATTTGTTCGAATAAATTGTCGGCTCAGCAACGTAAATAACGCAATGAATGTTGTTTAACTATCAATATGAAATCAATTCCTACTGATAGCAAGTTACGTAATTACTCCTCTGATCCTTCAATCTGTCCGCTTGTTATTACTTAGATACTGCAGCTGTAGGTACTTACACAGAAGCATGAAAAATATAATTCCCTCACACCAAAAAAACCAAACGCCGTGTCATAAAAGTCAATAATTTAATTAAGTGACTATCAAACACGCAATTTGCTTGTTAACACGCGTTACAGACGTTTACACGGTAATCGCGTGCCGTACCGACCGTGACGGAGGGGTATCGCACGCGTGACGAGCGGTATCGTTGCGGTATGCAACCAGGGTGGGCGGTAGACCATGTCATTGCTGTCATCGCTCACGATAAAGGTGTTGTTTAGTAATTAATGTGAAATTTATCGTGATTATAAAATTACTGGTGGTTTACTGGTTGTGTTCTTTTTAATTGGTTTTTATAAAAAAAAGTGTGTAACAGTAACGCTTTTGCAAGTTAAATTGTTTTCAAAATATCTGCATTTGAAATTGTGTAATTTTAAGAACTTTTTTGCTCTAAGGACTATAATAAGGTATGGTCTTATATATTACTTATTATAAAATAGTAATGAGGTCAAATTTGATCAATTGCTAGTTTAAAAAAAAAGTAATTACTACCTACGTGGTGTTAGAACGAGTCTGATGCCGAAAGTATAGTTTTATGATTTTTTGCCCGTTTGTCTGTTTGTTTGGATGTTTATTTCAGATTGGTGCAAAAACGGCTGAAGAGATTTGGATAAAACGATGCACACAGATACTTTATAATCTATACCCTAATTGCGTAATATACTTTCAATTATAATCATAATTATTTTGAAGGATATTGGTAATCCATTGCTTGCATTGATATGTATGTTCGAAAAATGTGTCTGCAATACAACGTAAATAACGCAATGAATGTTGTTGAACTGTCAAAATAAAAGTCATAGCTGTTATTGGTGTGATAAAAAAAATTAGCCTGCTGGATTATCACAAGGGGTATTGCGGGGTAAATGCGGGCGAAGCTGCGAGGAAAAACTAGTAAGGTATATTCTACCATATCTACGGCATCTGCCAGGGTCGCAAAATTTGTTCGCCCTGGCATATGGGGAACTGAAGGAACACGGGTGGGTTTTAGTCAGTAAAATTCTGACACGCTCTTCCGCTCCATCCAGAGCGGGAGACGTCAACTTTGATAATTTCCCAGCCACAAAAATAAAAAATCATACCTACGGTATAAAACCACGGTACCACAGTGTCATCAGGGTCAGCTTAGTAGGTGCGGATAGCAGAAAATCAAATAGAATCTAACTAAAAGAAAGAAAAAGAAAAGAAAGAAAGAATACCATTTTTTTTTTTTTTTTTTTACTACCAACCTTTTAGACACCGACTCAGTTGTAGTTAGTAGGTAAGTACTTACACTGTAACTTACAGTTTCACAAACGTTGCATGATTATACAATTAGTACCACTTAGTACACAACTCCAGGCCATTACCAACTACAACCATAAATTACACTTTATCCACCAATCACAGAGTACACATTACGTGGTATACCGAGCCGTGACGAAGGGGTACTCATATGTCACGGTCCGGTATACCACGTGCGATATCGTGCTGGGGTAACCAGTAGACCATGTCACACCTGTTAGGGTAAAGGACGTCCAAGGGTAGGTCAAAGGCACCCTTTTAAATTCCTGAATTTTATATGTAGTGGTGAGGCAAAGAATTAATTAAACATTTAGAACAACTCCAACACAATTGTTACTCGCTTTATTCTATACCATTTTCAGTTTAGGAGAGGAAAGGGACAAATCTTTGCGGAATGTCGTGTGCATAATTTCCAGCGTATTGTACAGTCAGCGTCAATAATATCGCGATGAACAGATTGTTGAAAATAATCTAAATAACTGTGAAAATTAAATATTAACTCAATGACACATGGAATGTTTCAGAATAAAAACAGTACACGACAACTGTCATTCTGACAAGAAGTCCATCCAATTGAATGTATATATATTTAAATTATCTTAGTTGTTAAACAGTCTCTTCATTCCGATATTTTTGACGCTGACTCTAACGTGTTGTGTGAAATTTTTTAAATACTATATCTCGGCATCAATTTCTCCCGCTGCGCGCTGTTCGCTTATTAAATAAGGCTGTTTGTTTTCTTGAAAATAAAATACCATACCGACACTGAACCTCTTTGAATATATTTAGAAAACATTCATCAGAAAAAGGTTTACAAAATTAAAGATGAGTGTCATAATACGCCGCTACAATACTGGCAATAATAGCCAAGCGTAACTAAACAGGCATAATAATGTCCCGGTCGAGTATACCACGTGCGATATTGTAGAGGGGTAAGCAGCGGACCATATCACACCTGTCAACACTAATCAGTTAATAAACACTGTATAAGTTGCTGCTACTGTTTGTAAAACGATGTAAAAGGGGGAATGATAATTTGATTGATGTAAAGTGGTGAAAGGCGTAAACAATTTAATTGCCGTGAATTAGTTTTGGCCAAACATAGAAAACTGAAAACACACCTACATATTACCATCATACTAAATATTTCTAGAGATTAGACTGTAGATCGGTGCGAATATATATGGCATAGGGAGTTAAGATAAAATATTCTGTGTGTCTTTGCTTCGTATAAGTCTTGATGGAAATTTAAATGATTAAAGAGTCGTCCAAGAATTTAGCTATAAGTCTGATAGCAATAGTGACGTTTATCAGTTACTGTAACTACTGTACTGTAAGTCACTTAATGAGTGAATTAATTATAAACATTAGAAAATCTACTAATAAAGCCACTTTAGTTTTTCTTCCAGCCCCTACTGCTAGCAGGAAACTTGATCTTTTGAAGACCGTTAAAATAGTGTATCAAGTAAATCTATTTGTAGTCTCACGTTTCGATCGCCATCGAGTCGTGATTCTGTCTGGGTGCGCATTCACAAAAACGATATAAAGACTTGTTGGAATTTAATTAAATATAGCTGTCATTTGAAACGGTTCTAGTTATTGGATAATCTACTATTGTTGCTAAGAGTGGCTGTGTTGTAGTGGGTGAATATGGGTAAGGACACAAGTGACTGTGGTTTGGTCAGAGATCTGCATCAATGGTATCAAAATCGGTTACACCTATCAATAATAACAGTCAGCTAGGAAATGCCAGCGCCATCTAGTTTTTAAAATATTGACGAGTTAAAGTGTCTTATAAGATCTACTGACATAAATAAATATTTCATTTCATTTAATTAATTCATTTTATTTCATTTCATTGCATTTCATTTCATTTCAATAGAAGGTGCTACTGTAAAAATAATGGATTACATTTGAGTAATGTCTATTGCGACATCATCACTTTGAAATTGTGTAAGTATCTCACAATTCTCTAATAAAGCCTTTGCGAATTTGGAGATAGATAATTTTCAAAAAACAAAAATAACAGTAACTAAGGAAATTTAATAAGCTCGTATAACACCTACGCGACTCAACTAAACTTTTTTCTCAAAATTAAACCGTGGCAGCAAGAATAGCAGAATATAAACCCTTCCACAAGTTTTATTATAATTTTAAATCCAATCACAATATGCTCCAGTTTAATTCTAAGGCTCATCCCGTGATATATCTGCTACCAGCCTGTCCAACCCACCAATTACGGGATAATTACAAAGCTTACGGCTTCGGCTGGAATTAAAATACTCGGCCGCTGTATACTTTTTGCAGTTGAATATTTAACGATTTCGCATTCTTTACAGTCATGTAACACAGGGTAAAGAAAGCTCTGTAGTGTTAACGTTCATTCGTTGTTGTCGTTTGATGCACTTTGTGATTGCAAGTTGTTTTGTTAACCGACGCAAAAAAACGGAGGAGGTTCTCAATTCGACGCGTATTTTTTTTATGTATGATCACTCATAACTTTTTACAGATTGGACTGATTTTGATAATTCTTTTTTTATTGGAAAGGGTATATCCCGAAAGTGGTCCCATGTAAATTTAGAAAGAAAAATCCTACCCTAAAGGTAGGAAAATAGGGGATGATTGATTGTTCACTCATTGATTGTAATGCATAACTTCGTACAGAATTGTCAAATTTTGCAAGCATGTAGTAATTAGTAGATTATACCCACAAAAAAAAAAAAACTTTAAATTTTTTGTTAAAAAGTTTTTTTCCTGATAAAATTGCGTATTATCATAGTTGCATCGCTCTTAACACAACATAATATCAAGCCAGTAATTTTCGAAGGGTTAGGTAGAGGTGTACCTACTTCTTAGCTCTCGAGTTAAGATATAAATAATAAGTGAATTTTAGACATTGCTTTACCTGCATTAAAGTATTTAATTCACTAACTATGCCCGTGGGTTCACCCGCTTGTTTGTCGGAAAATATCACACGCGAACGTTCTACCGCGATAAAAACCCATGTAAGGTAAACGTCCCAATAACCGTGAAGTTTCGAACTTCACAGAGTTTGCAAGTCTACTATGCTATAACTGTTAGACTTGCAAATACATTTTTTACATGACGAGATAGATAATTTAATAAAGTTTTAGTGTTATATGCTTTTTTTAAATTAGTCCCAATTTTATTTAACAATAATACAAAAAACATACATAAAGGACCAATTGTACCAGTACCCGGTAGATTTGTACTAGTAAACGTTAAATTGTCCCAGAATCCGGTAAGTTTCATAGCGAATTTGAACTCTATTGCTTAACGTTAAAGTTCACAGAAATACTATTTTTAAATTTCTATTTAAGTTAAATAAGAAAGGGTTCGGTCAAGTCATGGGGTCTATAACTACATATTCAAAGAAAAGACGTTATTAGTTATGTTTTTTTTAAATATATTTTATACAAATGATAGGTAATACTTAACATTAGTTATTTCAGACATTTGTTAAAACTTTAGTTTTCAGTTAGTTTACCTAAAAAAAAACAGATAAAATAAAAGAATCAACTACGAAATGCTTAAAATGAAACATAAATCTACTGGTTTAATTACAAATTAGTCAAAAAAAAAAAAAACTTAGTCTCAATTAAAAAATGTCACTAGGTGTCTAGACAATCAGTCATTATAAAGTAAATAGGTATAATCAAGTACTATATAACTATGATTGTACTTGGCTTTCAAATATCACAATTTATTCCCTAAATACTTAACAAATTCTTAGGTTAGGTTTACCTACCAAAGAAAACACGAGCAGTCTTATAAAAAATCAAGTCTTTCAAAAAATACAAATCTGGTCACTTTTAAAAAAATACTATAAAATATGTTTAAATTAAAATTACACCATGCAAAACAACTTTACAACTAATATTTGGAAGAATGTAATGAGATCACTAGGAAAAATGAGAAGAATTAACCTCGTGTCAGCTTGAAATATTCAAGCAAATCTACACAATATCACGTACATAAAAACGAGTATCATTTAATTCAATTCGAAATATAAAAAAGATATAATGGATACCGGATCACAGTTAAACAATATTTTTAATTAAAATTAGGTACCCAGCTTAAAAGCCTCATCTTAGTGTAAGAAAATAGAGCGAGAAAACTTAGAGCTTTGTTATTATTTAAATCAGGTTTACGAATAATTGACAAGGCAATCAAACCCAACGCTTCACATTACTTATTCATCGAACGACACGTTACAATACATACAAGTAAACGTTACTTCGTTTGGCGAAACTTCTGCACAAATCGTATGGTACCAGGACCTACAAGTCACACATTGTATCATGTCCAATTTCGTGCTTCTTTGGCATAACCGACAAAACCAATCTTCATTTGTGATGTCAGTGTCTACTGATTTCTTCTTACGTTTCTTGTTATCAACTCCAAGCTCAGATCTTTTAATTTTCTTTTGTTTTGCTTTAACTTTATTCTCCTCTTTTTTTGTCTTTGCTTCTAGTTTTTTCTGTACAAAGATTTGCCATCTATCAGATGTTATAACGCTGGGTAATTTAACTTTACTTTTTGTGCTGCTACTAGGAGTTTCTGGCCAAAATAAAGCGTCTTTAAATGGTGTCGGTACAACTAAATCTCCATAATATTTAGTTTTTGGTTGGTTGCGGTTGTCATCTTCAGGTAACGCTTGTACGATAGGTGTATGTGGCGGTGTCTTCACATTTTCGGATGTTTTAATTATGTTCTGTGTATAATCAGGAGTTGTATCATCAACCATTATCGATGTCGAATTCATTCTCTTTGGAAGTATTGGTGATGTTTTACTTGGAGGTGTTATAATAGGAACGAGTTCTTTGCTACAAAATGACGTTTGTGTCATAGTTGACTGAAATTGTGTTTGTGTCGGCACTAATTCAGTATAGCTTTTGATGTCATTCCAGTGGTTGATGTTTTCCAGTGCAGTGTTTCTGCTAGAAGTGATGTATATAGGGTTCGAGGTTATTGTTCGAATTACTTGATCAGATAAATGCTGTGTGTTTTGAGTTTCATTTTGAGGACGATATTGATTTTCTTCGATAAAATTTTTCAGTTCAGAAGTGTCATTAGTTGGGATTTCTGCATCCACGATTTTCGTTAGTATCCCATTAATATTTTCATACATTTCTATTTTTCCTGTATGGCTTTCATTGTCAGTCACTATGTCACTGAACTCATTTGAGTTAATATTCACACACAAAGACAAGTCTGACTGACATCTTGGACTCAACTCCAAGACGTCAGTCAGGCCTGTGAAGTTTCCTATATCTCCGGATAGCAATTCGTTATTATACGACGTTTCTTG
Organism: Aporophyla nigra; assembly: GCA_947507805.1. Taxonomy (NCBI): domain Eukaryota; kingdom Metazoa; phylum Arthropoda; class Insecta; order Lepidoptera; family Noctuidae; genus Aporophyla; species Aporophyla nigra. The sequence continues at coordinate 19,829,987 of OX382301.1, read as the reverse complement.
AGCACACGATTGTGTTAAAGTTGAAGAACCATAATTTTTTGTGTCTGGTACATTATTTTGAACATGCATTTGCCTCCAGACATTGAATAATCCTTCTAAGGATTTATCCCCTTTCCAAGTTGGACTTCTGGTACCGTAAAAAGCTTCAAGGTTTTCAGGACTTATTTGTGATTCAAAGAATTTGAAATGGCTAACGGCATCTGGTTGTATTGGGTTATCTGGTTTGGCTGGTTTTTTAGGGTGACTTGTTACACACTTGGAATAATCTACGCCATTTGCATCAAAAGGTGACAACCCACATTTGCGAAATCCATTTTTGATCAAGTTGGGATTCAATTGCATAAGAGATGTATGTAGCAGCGGGCAGAAATTCTCTTTTCGTAGTTTTATAAAGTGGTTTTCATTTCGCCAGTCATAAACCGATCTCTTCCAAATACTCTTAAGAGGGCGAAAAACAGCCACATCCATGGGTTGGATAAGATGAGTCGCATTGGGGTATAGTGCGATCAAATGCATGTTTTTCTCCCGACAGAAATTGCTCAATTGTAGCGTGGTGTGTGAGCAATGGCCATCCAAGAAAAATATTATTGGGAATTTAATATTGGTTTTTGAAACCCAGGGATAGAACACGTTAGCCTTGTACTCATAAAAGGACTCTCCTGTCATCCAACCCTTTGGCGTAAATCCCAAACCCCAGCCCTTCGGTGCTGTTTTTGAAATTTTATGTGGTATTGACTTAAGCTTGAATAATACCATTGGAGGTGCCAATTCACCTGCCGCGTTTGCCGTAACTAAAACGGTTACGCACTCTTTTTCACCGCTGGGAATAATGTTGTAAACGTTTTTTGCGCCCCGTTTAGCTAAGACTTTGTTATCAGACGGTGATAAAAAGAAAGCGCTTTCATCACAATTGAATATCCTACGTGGATCTCTAACTGCTTCTTCTAAATGAGTCATTTTAAAGTAATCTTCCACTTCTTTAAACCAAGCCCTTAGATTACTTTCTTTGACTAAGGCATGGGTTTGCGTCAAATTTTGAGCCACTCGTTGGCCTACTTCGGGGTGTCGTTTTATAAACGATTCAAACCAATGCCGACCTGGTCGGTCATTTTGAAATGGGTTTTCTCGCTTCATCTTTTTTACTAGTAAGCTGACGCTATCCAATAACTGCGCCTTAGTTATGGGAAACCCACTATCAGCCATAAAAATAATCCACCTTTTCAAATGCTCTTCTTCATCTCTTGTGAGTATTGTAGACGGTCCCTTGGAGCATTCAACAGAATAGCGGCCCCGTATCTTATCATCCAACGTCGACCGTGGGATACTGAACTGCCTGGCAGCAGCTGAAACTGAGGCCCCTTTTCTGACTGCCTCCATGGCCTTTAATATAGCCTTCTGCCTATCAGTCATGGCTAGCTGAAAAAAAAAAATAACACGGCTCTTGCAAGTTTCTGAATTCGTATCAAATAATATATATATACTATTAAAATATCTTATGAAACTAACTATAAAAACATGGTGGTTCAAATTATTTAAAAACACACAAAACCCTAAAGGTTAAAATTCCCCCTTTGCCTCCGTGCCTCCGGTACAAGAACAAGTGCCCCCACATCGCATCATGAAAGTTTGTCGCTCTGAAGTTTGCCTTAGTCAAAAGCGCGCCATACGATGTGCATTGAAAAGCCTGATTTCAGAACAGCAGATTAGTAAAGTGAAATGTGCAAAATATAAAAATCATACGGAAAAAACGAAAAAAGTCGAGTAAAGGAAAATAAGACTTAACTCATTCATGTCCCAATAACCGGCAGAAATGTATTCTACAATGTTAATGGAAAATGTGACCTATTTCAAGGCAATAAGTGTACAATAACGGGTTTCGGTGTAATTGTATAATCGGGTTGATCGTGTACCAATATCCGGTAAAAAAAAATACGACTTTAACGGGTAATGGGTCAACTAGGGGTTTTTGAGTACCAATAGATGTGATGTGTAAAAATATTTACTTTACAATAAGATTCACCCCAATTTATAGGTTATATCGATAAAGAATAAACTCAAATATTTTAGAAAATTAACACTCTTACCTTTACGTTTCTCGTCGCAGCGTGGCTAGTTGATCAACGCGACGTGGTGGTTTGCTAGTTCACTGTCAGAACTTAGAATTTACATTTTTTTTTTAATAATAAACTTTTGTGATTGAGTAGTTTTGACACCATTAAACTTTTCGGTCAGTGTTGTCATTTAAATTGTGCAAAATATTACCAAGAATATGTTGCCATTCGCAAACTTTAACTTATTATTAGTAGAAAAGTGTAATGATAAAAAATCTGACATGTTAACGGGTACTGGGACACTAACGGGAATACGTACTTCTACCTTAACTCCTTATAACATCAGCTATCTACCAGTGAAAGTTCCGTCAAAATTGGTCCAGCCTTTTCGGAGATTAGCCGGAATATACAGACAGACAAAAACTTTTTTTATATAAGTGCCGTATTTATTTCCATATACATTTAGTACAAAGCTGATTTCACAGCTTTTTTTTAACTACTTCACAACCAAACCGTCCTTACCTTCCCCCACGAAAGATAAACTACTGCACCCCCTAAAACCAAAGAGAACCATTCGAATATAATAGACAGTACCATACAAAGCTACACACACGAACAGCATCCCAAGCCAGTGATTTGGTGCAATTATTACGTCGCGAGGGAATCCAAAAGTGAAAAAAGCGATAGAATTCGCCGGGGCTCTGATTAAAATTGTGACAGCTTGATTGTTCGGCTCCTGCGTTCCCTTTTTTGGGTGAAATGCTTCCAGTAGTTGAGATAAGATCAAATTGGACCATATATTACTGATTTGGACCTGGAACTTTATGATTGTGGACGTTTTTTTGGATTATGGTACCTGTTTGGAGTTTGCGGCTTCGTTAAGGGATGCTGTTTCAAATTAATTGTGCTATATAAGTCAAGTTGCCGAGGGGCTTATAGAGCTACCAAAAATACTGATATTGGTGTTAGATCTCTAAGAAATATTGGTTTAGAAAAGACAGGCTTTATAACGAAAGAAAGAGATATGGACAACTAGCTTGTGCCAGCGGTTTTGCCCGCGTGGAGCATGGAAATTATCAATTCAATTCAATTGAATTCAGATTAAGTACAATAAATTACAATCATTACATTATAATAATCCATACTAGTTATATTTTATTTAATTATAATTTTTAAATACCTAATATAATATGAATAGGACTACACAACAGAAACACTGGTACAAGACCGCACTACTCGTACATGTAGTTTTGTCCAGTGTTCCATGAAGGAGCAGTCCACATCCATTCTCCCTGCAATAAGTTGCAGGAAGCTGTTGGGGCTGTTTAGGCATTGCAGCTGTTGGCGTTAGGCATTGTAGCTGTTGGGGCATTATCCCGGTAGTACGTTCGGTTTGGTACGTGCCAAATTTCATCTAAATCAGATCAGTCGTTTTAGCGTGTAAGAGTAATAAACATCCATACTCACAAACTTTCACATTTATAATATTAGAAGGATATCTATTTTGAGGGGCTTGTGGCTAAGTAATACCAGCCGTACGGATCGATCGATCAGGTTAAGTTACACTTGCCACGGTTGGTTCATGGATGGGTAACCATCTTTACATACTAAGACGTACCTCGAAAAGCACGTTAAGCTGTTGGTCCCGGCTGTCTTTTGTGGATCTTTGACAGTCGTTACGAGTCGTCAGAAGCCCGAAAGTCTGACCAGTCTTACCAAGGGGTATCGAATTAGCCAGTAAATAGGCTGTGGAGATCAGATAGGCAGTAGCTCCATGTAAAATACTGGTACTCAGCTGCATTCAGTTAGACTGGATGCCGATCCCCTGCCAGGGTCGCGAGATTGTTCAAACGAGATACCGTGGCCCTGGCATATGGGTAACTGAAGGAACACGGGTGGGTTTTAGTCAGTAAAAGTCTGACACGCCCTCCCGTTCCGCCCAGAGTGGGAGAGGTCATTTAATGATTTACGATCCAAATAAAAAAAAAACGTAGTTGGGAATAAGCTAGGCAGATGATGAATATCTATTTGGAAGCTTACTTTTGTCTTGTGCTTTAAGTTGCTATTATTTCGCACCGCACAAGCTGCTCAAATTTTTTTCAAAAAACACACACTTAAAATAACTATATCTTTTTTTTTTGTGGCTGGGAAATCATCAAATGACGTCTCCAGCGGGAGGGTGTATTAGACTTTTACTGACTAAAACCCACCCGTGTTCCTTCAGTTGCCTATTGTCTGGGCCAAGGTAACTCTATCGAACAAATCTCGCGACCCTGGGAGGAAAATAACTGTACCTAACACCAAATTCATAAAAAGTAATGACTACTACATTGTGTTAAAATAATAAGCTAAACGTGATATATGTGTAATAGGAAACGAAATTTTAAAAACATTATCGCCCATCAAAAAATGATGTGAGCAAAAAGTGCGCCAGTTAGTTGAAGAGCCGTTAGTTTTTAATAAACAATATAGACATTACATGTAGTAATTACATATCGGATAGCATGCCGTCGTTAGCTCTTTGCCTATTACACGACCCATGTTTAGAAAATAAAAAGACTATCAAAGCTTTGAGTTTTTTTAATGAATCGAGTTTTTGAAAGATTTATAATTTAAAATAAAATCACGCTTCGTTTCCAGTAATTGTCGGTGTACTTATAACTTATTAGTAGTACTTATAACATAGTAAATATATAGTATATAATATAGTATATCCACATTTCGCCACTAAAGTTTATGTCATGTAATAGGGGGTGAGCCTTTTGGCATTTACTGGGCACAAATCCTCCTGGGCAGACTTCTCCTTTTCGAAAGATATTTTTATTGAAATCAGTCTGACTCTAGAGTTCTCATTTCTTTAATGCCTTAATATTATATAAATTGTTTTTTTTATTTTTTTTTATCTTGTCACAGTCACACTATTATATGAGAATGAGAAACATGTTTTACAGAACAGAAACATGAAAGTTTCTCTACATTTTGTTATCATTTTGATCGATCGTATTTAAATTTTAAAAAAAAGAAAATGTCTGTATTTTTTGTAAAATAATGCCTTTATTTGTATTTCGAAATATTATTATCTGCGAAATACAAGAATTTACGGCCAATTTAGTACTAAACACCCATGTAGTGCTAAGGACAGTCGTTAGATTGCACAACAGACAGTTAACATGGTCCAAATCTGGTTCATGCACAATTAAACCGGGTCTTTATTGGTTTACTCCTTTGTTTAGGTAGAGGACCATGTAAAGGGGTTTATTTGGTTTAAAATATTGGTGTTTTGTGAGATAAAATGCAAATATATATTGGGAAAATAACGCTTCGCGAACGATATTTGTCTGCGTGAATGTCAGTTTTATTTAACTCAATTTTTTTAAAGTAAGTCTGTCTTTGTAAATTCACAGGATTTGAGCTGAATCTAGAGATATTTTCGCAGTTTTAGGTAAGTACTTCAATATTATTTATTTATTTATTTGTCACTTCAGGTTACAGACATCATTTTAGCCCTGGGTCTTGAACATACTAGGAATTCCTGTATCACAAAAGCCAAATATTATATTCATTCGTGATTGAGTACTTGGACTAAAAACATAGTATATTCAGGTTATTAAAAAGCGCATGTCATGAGTATTATAAATCCAATCAGCCCCAATTAACATAATTTGTAGCTACCAGCACCTAGCAAAGTAGCAACAGAAGCAACCCTTACAAAAAAGGCGATAAATAATAAAAACCCGTTTAAAAACCAATTTTAACTTTGAAAGAATAAATCATAATTTTGTGCTACCGTACCGAAAATTATCGCTCAATGATACACACAAAAAATACAGGTAGGGGAGACTTGTACAAAACCGTACACCGGGGTAAAACAGTATAGCACGTTTATTTCGGTCAATAATTCGACTTTCCCGCCTAAAGGCCGCTCAGCAGTGCCAACCAATGAGACCAACTTGTCAACAAAAATATGTCGGTGCAAGCACCTGCGTTAGAAAAATATTTTATTTTATTGTTTTTCGGTGGTCTTGATCTTCTTTTTGAGTAAATTCAAGCAACATTTGTGAAATCTACGTGTACTGTAGGTAAGTCTCTAATTATCTAAGTTAAAGTGTGTTTATTTGCCCGTAGTCAGCAATGTTTTTACCGGCGAGATGATTTGCGTATGTAGTAGTGAGTGATACGTTTACACAAACGGAGTCTTGGGGCAAAACCGCTAGGGGTAAAACCGGCTCATATACGATTTTGACCCGGTTGTAGACTATGAAATTAGCTGGTGTAGATTGGTTAGTTGGGTTCATGAAACGACATCCACAATTATTACTACGCGCAGCTGAACTGACGTCTGTGGCACGGGCTATGGGATTTAATATGATCAGTGTAAATACATTTTTTTGATTTGCTTGAGGAACTGATAGGTGTTCATTAATTTCTCCCTACGAAAATTTATAACGTAGATGAAACGGGTTTGACTACTGTTCCTAAGAAACAAAGCAGAGTCTTGAAAGGAAAAATGTAAGTCGGTCTAGCTAGTTCAGCAGAAAGAGGTAAACTGACTACTGCTATCCTTTGTGTCTCTGCTTCTGGAAATAATGTTCCTCCACTGCTAATATTTCCACATATTTGTATGAATGCAGAACTTTTAGACGGTGCTACACCAGGAACAGTTTTAGTTTGCCATCCAAGTGGCTGGATTCAAAGTGAAATTTTTGTTGAGTGGCTGAATCATTTCATATCATCTGTAAAGCCCAAGAAAGAAGACCCAGTTTTACTTTTACTTGATGGTCACTCGACCCATACAAAAAATCTCTCCTTGATTGAAATGGCCAGATAAAATGGGGTTATAATTTTAAGCTTCGCTCTTCACTGCACCCGCCGATTACAACCCCTAGATGTAAGCATCATGGGTCCATTGAGCACCTACTACAGCCAAGAAGTGAACATGTGGCTAAGAAATAATCCTGGTCGCGTCGTAACACAATTTCAGCTGTCGAGACTTTTTGGTACAGCTTATTATAAGGCGGCCACAATACAAAAAGCCGTGTCTGGTTTTAAAAAAAATATCTTACTAATCAGAACGTGTTCGATGAAACAGATTTTGCTGCAGCTGATACTACGGAGATACAGGCCTCGACACCATCAACTTCCACTGGTACCTATGTTGACCCGATGCCGTCAACTGCTTTCGCGTCACTTGATAACCCTATTCCATCCCCTTCTTTTCTGCCACTTGTTGACCCGATACCATCAACTTCTTCAAGACCCCTCGCTGATCCGTTGCCATCAAATTCTGTTGCACCGTTAACTCCTCCTGTTGTTAAACTAGGCTATGCAACTCTATCTCCAGCCGATATAATGCCTGTTTCCAAGATAAGCATGGATCTAAAAAGAAAAACCGATCATCGAAGAGGCAAAACAGCTGTCATGACATCCTCTCCCTACAAAGAAGAGTTAGTAATCACCACGCATAACAAGAAAACGGCTAAACTTAATTTGAACCGGCCAAATAAAGCCACAAAATCAAAATCCAGAAATGAAAATATTTGCCTGTATTGTCTGGAAGAATACGGAATAAGCCGCATGGATGAAGGTTGGGTGCAGTGCACCGGTTGCAAAGGGTGGGCTGTACAGGCTATGACCCAGAGGTACTTGATGATTTCTTGTGTATGGGTTTTTTTTTTTTTTGGATGGGAAATCATCAAATGACTTCTCCCGCTCTGGGCGGAGCGGGAGGGCGTGTCAGACTTTTACTGACTAAAACCCACCCGTGTTCCTTCAATTGCCCATGTGCCAGGGTCACGGTATCTCTTTCGAACAATCACGCGATCCCGGCAGCTTGTGTATGGGTTGCGTTGCCTCTCGGTAATTTCCGGGGCAGTATCGTATATAGTATACGGTTTTGTACAGGGGTCGGGGCAAAACCGGAATTAGCAGAGGTTTTATTTTTTTTGTTTTTTAATTATTAATATCGTAATTATCATAAGTATGTTGCTGTGATTATGTACCTAATGAGACTGACTAATAATTAAAGTTGATTTCTTATATTTATGTTTTTAAATTAATGACTTACAGCCCTAAATCCTTAGCTATACGGCTTTACCCCACTCTCCCCTACCCATTGATTTAATAATCCTAGTAGGTACAATCGATTTAAGTGTTAATTAATTATTTGGGTTGTGGTACAGATCAGCACAGTTTAAATAAGTTGATAAAATAATTAATCTAGCTTTTACTGTAGAGTTTAGTACATTCCAAAGAAAAAAAGTAAAAAATACCTTCAGGTATATTCCATACTAGCTGAGCCCGCGGGTTCACCTGCGTGGTGTTCGGAAATTATCACATAGGGACGCTACTTAGCCATGTTACTCCTTATATCACCAGCTATCTGCTTGTGAAAGTTCCGTCAAAATTTGTTCAGCCGTTTTAGAGATTAGCCAGAATAAAAAGACAGACAAACTTAGTCATGTACGTACCGTTTATACTTTCATTTATATTTAGTGAAAAGCTGTTAATTTCAAGTTACAGACAGATATTTTAATTTTCTTTATTTGTATAGATAGATAAAAAGCACTAAAAACACTTAAAAAAATACTCTACAGCATAATAACAAACCTGTATTCCTGAAACTAAAATTTTCATAATTTCTCTTACCATCCATAGATTCCATTCTTGCTCCTATTACGTCAACACTCAAAGAAGGCATGCAAGATAAAACCAGACGCAAGTACACGACGAGTTTCATAGATTTGCTTATTAATAAGACCGACAAAGAATTCGTAGCGGATAACGGTATTATGTATGCTAATCCGATGGGTACATCGGGCAAACTTTATATGGCAGTAGGGTTGTCACTTGCTCCGATTAGTGAAAGTAACATTCTCAAATTGTATTTTTATAGTGTCGAGAATTCTGTTCCTGTTGGGCTTTGGTGGCCCAGTGGTATGCAGGCGCTTGACTTGCATAGTTGATTTCATGTCCATTGCTCTCAAAACGGTAAAAGAAATCAGGCCTGCGTAGTAAATGCCCCCTCTCACAGAGAAGAATCCGCTGGCTGGCTGAGATATATTAGCAGTGAGAACATTATAACCTAATCAATGATGATTTTTGTGCTCATGCAAAAAGATAAGCGTTTGTTTCATAAAATCAAATGTGACAGCTTTTAGTTATCACTTCCAGCCTGCAGACAGCAACATATCAACGCGCATTGTCATGATTTACTTATTCAGTTCAGTTATCTCAGGTGTGACAACCCTATTCCAAGCCGACGCATGCCTAAACAAGTGGTGCATGCCTTAATACGTTGTCTGTTTATGCGTTCATAATTAACACGGAATGTAAATCAATTGCGATCGATTTTCATATTAGTTTCTCTTTGTAAGTTTGTCTCAATCTTGTTTGGTTTTTGTTGTGAGACTTTAACATGGAATTAAAGGATTATAAGTTGTAAATGTACACTGTTTTTATACTGGGTAGAGAAATTAGTATCTCTGTTACGTGGTTGTTGGCATTCATTCCATACTAACATAGGTATTCTTTTGTTTTCTGCTGTGATAATGATACCAGGCCCTATATTTTTTAAATTAATATAATGACGCCCAAAAATAAAACGTAGTGGCATGGCAGTGGTCGATAAATACATCAGGAAGAAAACAGAAGAATACATTAGTTTAGAATGCATGTCAACCACGTCACCGCATTTGCTTTTAAAGGCATCAAAGAGTCAGAGATCATAATTATAAGAGATTTATAGACGCTATTATTGCGAACGAGAATTCAGTTAAATGACCGTGACATTATGGCTCCGAAACTAAGTTTCCTATAAAGCTAGACTGTTCGCAAAGTTCTTATTTATTTGAAATATGTTAATAACAAATCAAACCCAAGACAAATTACTGCGAATATTTCACAAATTCCTAGCCTAAAATCTTCTTAAACACTCCTGCGCACACTGACAAAAAACACCAATAAAATAACCCAAAAGATAAACAAAACAAGTTTAATTGCATCCTTATCAGTGAAACTTCACCCAAGGAGCATAAATGATAGTCTCTTAGACAAAAATAAGAATTTAAATAAACAAGGTGACTCGAATGAAGTCATAAATATAGAAGAGCGGCACTTTTAGTCTGGGATCTAACAAATTAACAGTCGATTAAGCTACCGATTCAGTTAAGACTTCGTGACATTGAGTTAATGTGAAACAACAAATAACTTCGATAGTGGTGTTACTGGTGGCGACAAAATTGTAATGGTTGATAAAAATGTATAGTTAAAAATGTGTTACTGTACCCAAAAATGTCTATTACATCGACAATTTGATTGTATCAAACTTTTGATAGATTTAGAAAACTGAATAACAAAGTGAGAAATATGTTCAACAAAAATGTTAATAAACAACCCTTTACTGATGAATTTTTATCATTGATTCATTGCCTCCTGTCTTTTCATCTCATACTTTTTTTTTTTTGGATGGGAAATCATCAAATGACTTCTCCCGCTTTGGGCAGAGCGGGAGGACGTGTCAGACTTTTACTGACTAAAACCCACCCGTGTTCCTTCAGTTACCCATTTGCCAGAGCCACGGTATCTCGTTTAAACAATCTCGCGACCCCAGCAGGCATCGGTCCTAGCAGACCCCTTCAGTACTGCTGACATCTCTTTCATCTGATATTTAAGTCAGCTTCATGCTCCTGTAAATATTGGTAACGTCTACGAACATAGCTTTTAAGTTTTTGTGTGACTAACATCTTTGTATTGTATTTGTAGGCTAACATAGTTTTTAAGTAGTCATGTAACAAAGTACAGTTATGGAATTTTATTCTGAAATAAAGAGATTATTTAAATATATATTACAATTTGCGGCAAAATATGGACGTGAATTATTATAATTCGTTCGCACTTCGCTCTGCATCCGATTTATTGCACAATCATTAAGAACAAGTCACACATTTTTCTTAGAATTTCTAATTCAAAAGTGCTTTTATTTAACACAATTTAAGACTGCAAATCAAAAAACAATTATAAAGAGCAATAAAACAGCCGCAGGTGAGATCCAGTTTGCAAATATAAGCAATTTATTGTAAGAATGTAATATTTAGAGCGAAATTACGAATCAATTTAGTTTTTGAGTTAAAAAGTGTTATTAAAAAAGAAAGTGGACTTGTGTTGGCGACCATACCAATAAATTGTTGAGGCTAATGCAGTTACGCGGTTCCTTAGATGTCGGTAACAGATAAACGAAATCCGAATACCGTCAAAATAGTAATCAATTTTATCAGAGTATTTAGTTAATGGTCGTTTTTGTTGAGTTAAATTCATGGTTAAATTCCGAAACTACTGTTTGAATTGCTTGATTATATCTTTGAGAGAAAAATCACGCTAGTTTTCTGTAATGATTTAAATAGGGCGATAATTGATGGTCAAGAAATGCTAAGGAATGCTTGTTTCTTAATTTATAATTAAAACCACATTCACTTATGAGTTGAATAGTTTAAAAAAAATTTGGAATAATTACAATTTATGGCACACAAAATGGCTATAATTGTTGTAATTGTTTTTTGTTGTTGTTGTTTTTTTTTTTGTATTTTTTTTGTCTGTCGTTCTGCTTTTTATCTATGGAACAATGAATTTGATCAAGTCAAACAGTTTACAATAGTTAGCCTTTCTATTTTAGGGCGTAAATGGCCGTTGGGAGTCGAGGAAGTGCGCTGATTTCAGAGGTGTTAACTTATTTAGCGAGTATAGTATATAAGTTAGTAATCACAGAAAGCTATACACCGTGACTTTTAGTCGTTTTTCAAAGGTTATCCACTCAATGTATCCGACATAATATACCTCTGGGCATGATTAAAAATTGTTACCATTAATTAAGATAATAGGTATTAAGAAAAATAAATAATCGATTAGAATTATGAAATATTCTGTTAATGTTTGTTTACGTATCATACGGTAGAGAACATACCTACCCAGTGCACGAGTCGGCTCGATCATTCCATTTCCATTTTCCATGACACAAAATATCAAATTTAAACTACGTCATGCGTCATCATAATGAATAATATTTTTATTTTAGTTATTCAAATGTTAATTTTTTTCTTATGGATGTGTAGTAGTCATTGTTTACATGAAGAGGGCTGCCGTTATAAGACAACTAAAATGTCACGGTGTTTAGTCTTAACTAGCCTTAACCTTTTCAACCTTCTATGAAGAAATGCGTTTTTAATTTTAACCTGCATCCTAATTGCGTAACTCACTATCAATTACGAGCAGAATCATTTCGAAGAATACTGCTAATCCATTACTTCTTATGCTCGAAAGATTTTGTCAGCTCTACAACGTAACGCAATGAATGTTAAATGAAAGCCATCAGCACGCGTAGCATGACCACCATAGAAAGAACTTTGTCTATTCTTGGTAGAATAGAGATAGAACTGTCCTGCTACGCCAGCATAAAACGGTACAAATCTTTCTACAATCTTTAATTCTGTCTTTAATCTTTCTACAATCTGTAATTTTGTCTATTCTTCCGTCGACAAAACCCCTTTCTACGGTGTTCATGCTACGCATGCAGCTATAGATAGTTTACGCAATCACCCTGACACATGCGAAAACACGTAGGTATTTTTAACTCCAATGACGTAGTTTAACAAAATTAATTTATATCAATGACTTGGTCAACATTTTGCCTGTTTTCCATTAATATCAGGAAGCTAATTAACAAATGTGAATCTTAAAATTTTAAAACTATCAAATTAGTATACATTCGTTAGTTGTATGTGAATAGAAGCCTGTTTCTTAAAAATAATATTATTATGAGATATGTATAGCCTGTTGACGTAAAATGTTTAATGCTTTCTCACGCCTCCGTGAAACTATAGAATTATAGTAATAAATCTGACTCTAGAGACTACTTTGTTTCTTAATTTACTTATTTTGTTTAAACATTTTTCAAATATTTTTGTAAATTAACAAAAATCTATTGTACAAACATGTTGTTATTTCTTCATTTGGAAATAATACCACACAATTTATAGTTAGTTTAATTGTATGAACAAAATTAAGAAATTAAATTATAATAAAAAAAGTGAGCAAAGCCACGGTCTCATTCAAGATCTTTTGGCCTCAGAGTCATTTATTAATGAAAGAATAAAATATCTAGTTTTGCGACTATTTTACAGATGTTTCCTGTATAATAGATAACACTAATTTGATAGGGTTTTTATCTTTATTTTCTTTAACGTCCAATATTCAAATTAATTACCCAATCAAGTAATTTAGGCGCCATGTTGAATAACTAATGAGGTAAATGAAGTAAAACAAGGTTTAAATAATTTTACTCATCACTATGGAAAACCAACTGCAAGAAAACGTCAAAAAAGAACAGAGCCAATTATTATACTTCTTAAAGCAAATTTAAAAAAAGAACTAAATAAATGACCAGCTGTAAATTGTAACTCCGAAATAGTCTAATTTATCACAAATTCCCAGACATCCATCTATAATTGAAAATCTATATAGTTGTAGAATCAACTAACACATTATATTCAATAATCACCTCTCACACAAAACGTCGCCATTCTGATTCATTATAATAAATCTATGAACAGACAATCTCTATCAATAATTCATAGCGACAAAAGCTTTTTCTAGCACCGACTCTAAACTAGAAAATAATTAATAAAAACTTGTTAAAGACTCACCGACTTACACTATGATAAAACACAGAGGAAATTGATAAATTATTTTATCTACATAGTCGCCCACTAAAGAGATTAAAAAGCAGTAAGTCAACGATTTAAAATCTGTAGAAGAAGTGAGTAGATTATTTTTTATCTGTGTCCCACACTATCCGAATATATTTTTGTTTATCTGTAAGCTGTCAGGCATGATCTTCAACGGGTACGTGTGATAGAGGAGTACGCCTACTACCGTACAGTTTTGCAGATAACTGTGGTAGTTATATATTTTTTATTGAGATAAGGGAGTTTTCATCATTAGGTAGTGGCCATTTTTCAATCAGAGTGACGTAATTAAAAGAAAGAAATACTGAAGTGTATAATTACGAGTACAGTGGCGGCCCAATTGTAACGGCCATGACTACCGAGTTGCTGGTCGTATTTCACTACCACTGCCTTCAAAACGGTGTCGGAAAACATCATGAAGCAACCAGCATGTCCTAGAACCAAATATTGGAAAATATGTTTTTCATTCATTTTATTTTTTTCGAGAGTTTTTTTTTCTAAAATAAAAGTAGCCTTAGTTACTCCTTGTTACATCAGCTATCTGCCAATGAAAGTCCTGTCAATATGATCCAGCTATTTCAGAGATTAGCCGAAACAAATAGACAGACAGACAAAAATTGCAAAAAATGTTGCTTTGGTACATGTACCGTGTATACATCCATATACACTTGGTAAAAAGTGGTTATCTTAATATTACAAACAGACACTCCAATTTTATTTATTTGCCTAGATGAAATAATTACTACTATAGCGGAAAACGGACACAACACCGGTAATTATCCAAACAAAGATTGAAAAAAACTAAAAACTTGTTTAGTTCACCAAATAACCAGCGTTTATAATACTTCTTATGTTTCAAGCAAGGCCTAGGAAAATGAAAATTTTGGTTTTGTTATTAGAAAGACCTAACTAACCTAGACTTCTAGCTCTCACCTGTATAACACTAGACTATTTCTTTAATGTCACCGCCAATATAAGTCTCTAACTTATTTATGGCAAAATTTATGAGTTCGACATTTATTTCGCCAAATGGCTATATTGCCAAATTGGATATATGTTTTATATAAGCTGGTTTGTACAATCATTTTACTGTTAACCAATGAAATATTGTTGTTCCGTATAGTAAGTGTCGATAAGATATTAATGTGTCTACATATTTGGTGCTTAAGACATAAAAGAGGTGTTGATTGTTTTGAAGTTTTAATTGGGAAAAGAGAAAACGATTAGATGTAGAAGGAAACTTAGGAAGTTTATGTAAGTATGGCAGGTAAGTTCCGGAGAGGTAATTTATGGTTGTAGGTGCCCAAATTTTCAATCAGTTTGCTCATTGCTTTGTTGTTTTACATATTTTCAGCTCTTTCACCTAATTTCTAACAAACTGATTCCGCTGCCGGCTAACATCCAACAAACCTACCTACAGACTTGCAACAATTCTGTGAAGTGTTAAAGTGTGTCATCGGGGACGTCCCGGAACTGTGTAGTGAGTGGTACCACCCAAAAGCCGTCGACTACCGAGAACCCGCCGCCCTCCGTGAGTACATACCTCTTCCTTTCATACCACTCTCTTATCCACTTTTCCTGGTGATTGTGCATGACTGAAGGCTCGCCTATGGCCACAGTCCCCTCGAAAACAATAACACAAACGCTTGAATATTAACGCTTGGTAATTATCTAATGTAACTTAATTTAATTCGTCCTTCAAGATCAGTGAAGGCTAGAATTTTATGGCGTTCCTTGTGATAGGACTACCTATATCGAGCAGTAGACGACTTCGGCTGAAATGACGACGGTCTAATAGTCAGAAAAAAAAAACTGATTTTAGATATCTGACCTTTCCTTCCCATCATCATCATCATCTGCCTAGCCTTTTCCCAACCATGTTGGGGTCGGCTTCCAGTCTAACCGAATGCAGCTGAATATCAGTATTTTATATAGAGCAACTGCTTATCTGATTGCTTGTCTTCCCATTGAATTTGAAATGAATTTATTTTGAAGTTTTTGTTTGTATCTAAACCAATTAATAGAAAAAAGGTGTTTGCTTCCATTGGAAATTCTTATCAGAAGTAATGCGGCACGGAGCGTATTACATTAACCGGTAGTTAGATGCGTTCGGGCCCAGGTTCGATTACCGGCCGCAATATTTACGGGCAGACACGTCACGACCAACGTCTATTGAAAATTACTAGTTTTTAAAAGCTATTTTATTGCTGGTTGAATATTCAGTTAGCCGTTATTTTGAACGGTTTGTGGGTTGTGTTTTGAATTTAGAATTGTTACAATGTAAGATGGTTTTGAAAAGCTTTCGGTATCTAAACGATGGCTTTAGACTTCAGAAAAATATGTTGCCAAAGTTTCAGAATATATTCTAACTAATAATTATTTTCAAACTGAACAATTTAGGTATAATAGAGTCGTCATCCATTCTTGGAAAAATAATACAAATTCTAATAAAATAATTAAGGTCATCTTTATTTCTATACATATACATAATACAAAGTATGTTTTGTTTCTATGTATGTATGTATGAGAAGATATTTAATCTTGTTTTATTTAAGTTGTTACCGAGATACTCGTATCTATCCCGCATGTTGCAATTGCCATGTTTTGTCTCTGCATAACTCTAAGGTTGGTTCGCCTTTGTGCGGTATATTTTTTTCAGTTGAGTGTAAAGTTTTATCAATAATTCCTTCCGACCTTTGTGTCTGTCTCTGAGACCGCGTTGTTGTATCACCATTAAGAGGACTTTTTCACCGTTCGAAAGAAATCCTCTAATCTAAATAATGGATAATATTTAGATTAATGGATTCATATCGCATCAAAATTCGTTACGGAGTTTAGAAGAAGAACGCGGACACATTTACAGGAAAGGTCATTTTAATTTATATAATGTATAATTATATGAATAGATGACCTTATTAATTCTTGAGTTTTTACGTTTATTATGTTTAAAAAAAAAGGATGATGTCACTATTGTGTCAAAATTATTCAGTGAAGATTTTATATACATATATAAAACATAGGTACTAAATTTACATATAGGTAATATGAAAACTCATTGTTGAGTGCGAAAACTGCGTGAATAAAGAAAGAAAGAAAGTAAATTTATTTAGGACAGTTTAAAAGGCACACAGCAGTTAGTGGTACAGCAGGAAAAAGTAAAATAAAATAATAACATGTAGGTGTGACGTCAGAAACTAGCATTATAGTGTGTTTTACGGCTGTGCCCGAAAGGCCCAGTTTAGCAAAAAATGCTAGACAACTAGTACCTGACGCTGGTTTTGAACATGGATCTGAAGTGTGAAGATACGGATGTAAATCAGTGTTATATGTATACTACAACGTGATGTGTGTATGCGTTTATAAATTAAATTAATTTGTATCAGACAAAAAAAAAAAATAGTAACGAATATGTCCATAAATAATAATAATATATCTTAGGACAACCAACACACCGTTATCTGATCCTAAACTAGGCAAAGCTTGTTCTATGGCAACCGGAAAACTGATACTTATATATTTCTAAATACATACATATTATAGATAAATTACACCCAGACACAGAACAAATGATTGTGCTCATTACACAAACATTTTTCCTGGGTGGGAATTGAACCCACAACCTCAGTCTTAGCAGTCAGGGTCACTAACCACTAGACTAACAGACCAGTCAAAATCTACAACACATATTTGGTAACTACATTTTTCTAGGCAAAACCGCAGTTCAGTCTTAGCAGTCAGCGTCACTAACCACTAGACTAACAGCCAGTCAAATAGTGTGGTATTAATTGAAGCTGGCGCGGGTTGCTAGTTCACGAATAAATGAACTTGATCTAGATACCAATAATACGTGAAGAGGCGCCGCGTGCTTAAAGATCAAAATCACAAACAAAAATAAAACAATGTTAAGCTACTTTATACTAAAATCAATTTCGGCTGTCAATATTATACCATGTTTACAGTTTATAGTTAAGACAAAAAAAAAGCTGTTATGAAACCGTTTAGGAGATGAACAAAAACTCTGATAGGCAGATGAACTTCTCATTTTTGTTACGTGTTCCAATAACAGAAGATTATGCTATTATTAGAAGAACAATTTTGTGCGGTTTTGCCTAGAAAAATGAAGTTACCAAATATTTGTTGTAGATTTTGACTGGCCTGTTAGTCTAGTGGTTAGTGACCCTGACTGCTAAGACTGAGGTTGTGGGTTCGATTCCCACCCAGGACAAATGATTGTGTGATGAGCACAATCATTTGTTCTGTGTCTGGGTATAATTTATGTATGTATTTAGAAATATATAAGTATGTTTATTAGTTGTCTGGTTACCATAGTACAGGCTCTGCCTAGTTTGGGATCAGATAACGTTGTGTTGGTTGTCCTAAGATATTATTCTTAATATTTCGCGCAAGAAAATGGTCTGATGCACATCATCATTCATCATCATTTCAGCCGTAAGACGTCCACTGCTGGACTTAGGCCTCCCCCAATTTGGGGGTCTTTGCCATAATCGCCACGCTTGGCAGGTAGGTTGGCGATCGCAGTATGGTGGTAAAATGCAAAGAGAACGGTGCTGCCCATTCTCTAGTAACTCCCTTAGTCGCCTTTTACGACACCCACGGGAAGAAATGGGATGGTGTTATTCTTTACGTCCGACACCACACGGTATTCTGATGCACATAATCAGCCTTTAAGTTTCACTGCTGGGACACAGGCCTCCTCTGTGTGAGAGAAAGAGCGCGTCATAATCCCAATTTAGGTTCGATTCTACGATCAGCATACTCGTACGTTGCGGCTGTTACCACTGGGCCACCACTGTTCTCTATTTCTGCTGTATGGTGCACATCATAATTATTTATCATATTCAGCCTGTATTCTTCTCACTGCTGGCATGGCAAAACGGAGGGGTAATTGCGTTACTTGCCATCAGTAGGAATCGGTTTCATATTGATAGTTAAACAACATTCATTGCGTTATTTACGTTGCTGAGCCAACAATTTATTCGAACAAATGACGCAATGGTTCAGAAATAATCTTCAATCCGATTCGGATTCTGATAAATTGTGCGTTTCGCAATCAGGGTGCTGGTGTCCTCTCGGTAAGAGGGACTGAGCCGTAATCTACCTGCCAGGGTTAAAAATGGTTTGAAAGAGTTACCGTGGCCCTGGCATGGGCAACTGAATGAACACGGGTGGGTTTTAGACAGTAAAAGTCTGACACGCCCTTCCGCTACACCCAGAGCGGTAGACGTCATTTGATGATGCCAGTGCCCATTACCGTACCTACCGTGTGGTGCCGGACGTAAAGAATAACATCACCCCATTTCTTCCCGTGGGTGTCGTAAAAGGCGACTAAGGGAGTTACTAGAGAATGGGCAGCAGCGTTTTCTATGCATTTTACCACCATACTGCGATCGCCAACCCGCCTGCCAAGCGTGGCGATTATGGCAAAGCCCCCCAAATTGGGGGAGGCCTAAGTCCAGCAGTGGACGTCTTACGGCTGAAATTATGATGATGATGATGAGTGCCCATTGGGCCCATTGCGAGATGGTAGATGTCACATGTCATCGATTTTTTTGTCTTTAGGACATGCCGGTTTCCTCACGATGGTTTTTGCTGTTAGGTGCACACCCGGGCATGAATCGGTATCTAACTGAATTTTATTTTTATATCAAGGATAACACATTATTGACTAGGTCAACGATCGATTATAAAGTTCAAACCACGATCACGTTTGATGTGATGCGGTCGAAGATTCAACAAATTAGGGGTCTACGTCAAAGTGCAGGAGTTTTTTTAAGTTACTAACGGATAAGTTTACTTGAGTGATTTATAGTCTAGGAAAGATAGTCACAGACAGCAACGTAACTGTATTCATTTCGTGGCTTTTATAAAATAAAATAAAAAAAATATTATATTTGCGTACCCCGTAAAACCCGGATTTTTTCGATAACTGGGATGAAATACATGTAAGTTACTACTAGGATACATAATCTTTCATTATTTTCTTAGAAATTTTGCAGATGAGGAAAATTCTAGTTCTGATAACAAGACACAAACTTCATGTTACCGTTCTAATTAAAATTACAGCTATAAAATGTGTTGAATAACTAGCTTTTGCTCACGGCTTCCCATGTGACAAAATCGGAAATGATCCCCAAGAACGTATTGTCACCATAAAAGTTATTCATTTATTTATATTCTTATCATAACTCTCAAGTAATGGTCAATTCGTGTGCCAAATTTTATCCAAATCCGTGCAGCCAATAAGGCGTAAAAACCAAAGTAACAGACAGACAGACATCTGCATTTATAATATTAAGTACGATTTAACACAGAAAGCGCAGAAGAGGCAGACCAGCAAAATGTTAGTATGACGTTTTAGTGGATTTGGTCGGCAAATCATGGCTTGCGAGAGCCAAAACCAAACAAAACTGGAAATTACTGGAAGAAGCCCATACCGGTCGAGGGATCCTTAATAATTTTTTTTTTTTTACAGACTTATACTATTAAGATTATTTTTAAGTTACAGAATACTAAAGGTATTTTTATTATTTATTATAGATTCAAACAACAAAAATAAATGAATATTGACCACGCACTACGCAGATGTTCATCGCAAGTGATTACGAAGGAGTCTCGTATGTCACTAGTATAGTTCTGCGGTGAAATTCGAGTGGTGCATGCGGTGGGATATGAAAACGAGAAGGTTACCCGCGAGGATGAGCAGCCAAGGGGATAAGATCGTGTTTTACTTGATTCAGAACAAAAAACATAGTATAAATGAGGCCTTTGTTTGTTTATAAAATCTTACTACGACATCCAGGACTTAAAAATTATAATAATCCTCATCAAACTCAAAGTGTAGTTGGAACTGAGAAAAATAATGGTTTAAAAACTGAACTTGAAATTAGTTGGAAAAAAATTATCAAGGAGTAAAAAGATATAATTAGACCATGGGATGGTGATGCTGTAAAGGAAATTGGCCGATTCAGCCCTGACGACCAATAACGTAGTAAGAAATTATTGAAAGAATTAAAGTTAGTTAATTGACGAAATACCAGTATTTTGACAATACTTTACATTTATAGCTCTGTACCCCCTTACATACTGCCAATCAAGAGAAGTTGTCATAAAAAATTCTCC
This sequence comes from Aporophyla nigra, assembly GCA_947507805.1. Taxonomy (NCBI): domain Eukaryota; kingdom Metazoa; phylum Arthropoda; class Insecta; order Lepidoptera; family Noctuidae; genus Aporophyla; species Aporophyla nigra. The sequence continues at coordinate 19,809,061 of OX382301.1, read as the reverse complement.
GTAATGAGGTCTTTCTATTGGTACATATCTTATAGACCTTTGGGCAGAAAGCCATATTTTGTTATCAATTCTCCTTTATTCCAAAAATCCAAACGTAACGCAAGTTTTCACATAATGTCTAAAAACACTTTACACTGATTCAATAAGACGCCGCAATAACTAGATTGCAAGACGTGCGTGACCAAGCAAGAAAAACTCAGATATGCAAGCGGTATGTGAAGTACAGCACAAACCACTTACGCACAAATCTAAACACCAATAAACATTCATTCAACCGACCATCTGCTCGAACCATTCATCGAATAGAAATAATCGACCAGTAACCAACCACTAATTGGTCTTAGTTACCTTGTTACTCGTAAGATTTCTCTTAATTGCCAAAACGAGTCGTAAAACAAACGTTTTGGCACCGGCCTTACATTTGGAACATGGAGGGCGTGACGCAACGAGTCTATCAATAAATTCCGATGCCATTGGCGTTGTTGATCGTAAGTGAGGATGTGTGGGGGCAATAAAAGCAGAACTGGATCGGGTACTGGTAGTAATCGTCGTCCGGTTGACTTCCGTTCATAGGGTTAGGTGCTTTTTGCTCTCGATTTGAGCTGGTTTGATTTGGTAGATGAGGTTTTTTTTTTAGAAATTATTGCTTGTTGATTAGAGTGTTTTGTTGTTTTGAAGTTGGCCTAAATAGTGGTCTATAGTAAGTGGATAGTAGGCCGTACCTACTATCCACTTACCGCAAGTCTACTAGTGTCAATTTGACATTGAAAACACCTTAATACCTTCATGTTGCAGCAGTCAGGGTGTAGTTTTTAGTTAAAAAGTTTCACCAGTGAAGATATACTTTTTAACCGACGAAAAAAAACGGAGGAGGTTATCAATTCGACGCGTATATATTTTTTTTAAATCTGTCGACGAAGATACAGGACCGGCCGTAAGTAGTTGATCCATCCAAAGAAAAATAAATTAAATTTTTCGACCGTGCATTGGCACTCACCATCATTGACAGTAGGGACAACTCTTAAATTCCGTTGTCATTCATTTTGATGCTGGCACTTCACTTGGCGTATTTACCAAAATATTCGAGCAACTTAATCAATTTAAAATATGAGGTTTGAGATCATTTACTCTAAATCTAATTCAATCTAATTAAATATATAGGTACTTCACAAATTGGAATCAGGTTCATTTTGTGTATTCATAAACTTGATTATTTGACCAACTGCGCCAAGTGAAATACCAGCTTTAGTTCGGCGCCTGAGGTACGAAATGCGTAACATCGACCGAAAACACGGATTTCGTGCTTAGGCAGGAGATCCCCTGATTCGTGGTTGACTCTTCTGAAAAGTCGTTAAGAAAACAAGTTTATAATTAGATGGTCTACATTTTGGCTGTTACAGATATTAGAACTAACGTGAAACTCAAATTAATAATAAATGAAAAAATATCTTTGCCTACATCATTAGGTACAAGTTACAAGAATTTAAGTACAAAATATTAATTCATCTAATTTATTAACGAACACAGCTATAATTTTCTCTCCGAGAAACAAAAACTTGTATATTTGACAACCCATACTAATTAGTTTGTTCACCAGTTCGATAACATGTGAATAGAGGCCATTAATTTATGGGATCCCATGCTGTCATTTAACACTTATCTATTACGGTAAAATGCCAAAATTCACACATTTATCAATTTTTAACGAGACTCCAGCTTCCGACGTACGGAAAATATAAGGAAAGTAGTTAATTTAATGGTACATAAAAAGTAAAAGTTTGTTATATTTTAGGCCTTTTTAATGGCGACAAAGTAACGTTTTCATCCATTCTAGTTTTTGATTTGCCGATAAATATTTTCTGGTTGTGCTTCTATTGCATTTTTATGGTCTATTAAAATAATATTGGTATTTTGATGTCTTGTTTACGTAAGCAGAGCGTTAATTTACAGCAACTTAATTAAAATGATATTAAGTATCGACAAGAAATTCTAAAACACTCTTGAACTGTCTCTATCTCAAGCGTACATTAAATCGCTGATCAAAATATTTACATCTAACATTAAATCTCTCTCAAAAAAATTGCTACCAAAAACAGTTCTCAAGCTACCAAAACTCGGCCAACGAACACCAATAAGTTTGATTAATAAAGGTTTACACAAATGTACTCATACCCGCTAGGTGGCTAATGTATTTGACCTCACATGTACCCGTGTTAGCATTTGAACTCCTAATGCTCAACCACAAATCACCTCAGAACCTTTTCCCATCACCTATCACCCGACAGTCACGACAAATCGTATTAGAATTAACAGCTATCTATCAATTGACACATACATTTCTCTATAATACAACATCCATTACCGTTTTTGTTTGCCCAAAGAAAGATTTAAGTAGTTACAACACGTTATTGGTAACAAATTTTATAGTTACAGTCGTTATCATGATTGATATGTGGTGGAGGCGCCCGTGATGTATAAGCAGCTGTCTATAAAATCGTTCGTTGTTTCACAATTAACAGGCTATATTTGAATATATTTACGTCAATTTTATATAGTAACAACATAAATCTAATTATCAAATTGATTATAAAACGCTTTTTTATATATGATGGTGCTAATAATATAAATGGGAGATGTGTTGAAGATGATGCATCAAATATGAAAGTTAATGGTTGTGAATCTTCTGAAAGCAATTATGGCCTAATTTTTGTGCTAGCTGCTGACGAATAGTAGTTGGAATATAAATCATGCACATCATAAACTCATATTTGGCAAGTCTATAGTTTAATTGATATTAAAATCATTACTTTTTCAAGATCTTCACTTAATCGTTTTTTTTTTTTCACATGATGGAATATATTACCTGCTATGAATGGAATACCCACTTAGAAAGACTTAGAATATTTTTACATTTAAGTATAGATAATGCCTTGATTAATTAGTTTTTTTTTTTTGTTTTTTTTTTGTTAGTGCTTTCAGCAACATTAATAAGTACTTACTTATCACACATTCGTTCCTTACTAGCATAAGATTACTATTTATATTGTTTATCATTATCAGGAGTATGTTGATCGTAGTACTATAAATAACAACGTTGCATATAATTTACTGACACCTTCCCATTGTCTTCAAGAACAGCTTCACTAACAACCACTTCTCCTGTGATTGTTGTCCAAATGTAAGAGAAAAAGAAGATACTATATCTTCTCTCAGTCCCTTACTAACTTAAATCACCCATTAATTACTATTTTCAAATTACACGACTTCCGATGGAAGCCTACCGTAAGCAAAATTACACTAATAAATACCTTTAAATAGTTTGATTTGATTCGATAAAGACGGGCCCAAATTCACATCGAAATCTTCCCATAGCATTTAGAAACTTGGCTCCAGTTGATATAGAATCATTGGAACGGACGTCCTCTATTAGTTCACAAGGGATATTAACATAAATTACTAAATATATAATTTATATGAATATATTTGCATATTGGATGTTGCCTATTATAGACAAGATGGTGAGTTAGTTAAACCATTAAATCAGTGGAAGATGCTTTTGATATAAAAGACCCGCTCATATTTTTGGAGCAATCTTTAATGACGTTGGCAGTAAAATAGATACTCATTTCTTTTTTTTAAACATATTTTGATGCATCGTAGTTAGAGATATAAATATTTAATTTTCATATTATAGAAGCAGATTGGCATTCAGTTGGGAAATGTTGATAATAAAGTGTCATCTACATCAAAATAAATTGTTTCGATCATTTATCAAAAACTTATCAATATACTTCGCCATTAAATAAATCAGGTAGATAATGTTTTATATTTCATAACTATACCAAGCATCGTTAACAAAAATAAATATATTTGTGTAACTGCACGTAATAATAAATTATTGTTCATAAACAATCAAACAGGTTGATAAATCATTGATTCATTTCGTAAACAGAAGTGAAATAAAGGAAATAATATCAACGCAATTTGGAACAGTTAATATTGATTGATGGTAATGATATGTAGCAAAGATTTTATATTGTGAAATCATTATGGATTAGATATCCTCTGCTCTGAGGATAATTTAGGTTGAATTTCACCAATGAATCTGAACACGATCAGCACATCTACACCGGCTTCAAGAGCTGTCAGATTTTTTTTTGTTGTTGGGATGTCCTCAAATGACGTCTCCCGCTCTAGGATGGAGTGGAAAGGCGTATCGTGTCGTGTTTTACTGTCTCAAACCCACCCGTGTTCCTTCAGTTGCCTATATGCTAGGGCTACAGTAACTCTTTCCAACAGATCAGATCAATTTTCACCAACGAAACTGAAAATAACCAGCACATTTAAACCGCGCCGCGTTCAATAGCTGGCATATTAAATATTCCGGTAACAATGATGACACTGACACCTCTTGATAGCGGTTTAGATGTACTGGTTCTTAGTTCATTCGGTTAAATCGGTGAATTTCACCATTAGAGTGATGTTGGTATCATGGGAAATCAACACTTAGTGCGTAAGTATTTTTGCATAATAAGTTCTGTTGATGAAAAGTTTTCAATTTCTTGCAAATTTTTACTATACCTGCTAATTCAGATTCCAAAGTTACATACATAAGTTCGGAAGTAAATATGTCAAGCTTTATGATGAATAAGGAAAAAAAAATTGTATTTTAATACAAGGACGCGAAGGCATTGGCATTCAACAATTCCAGGGGCTAAATAGTAACCACCGTACGAGTCAATCGAAGGTTAAGCTAAGCTTGCCGCGGTCTGTTCGTGGATGGGTGATCATCCATTACATATCGAAACCCCTCCGTGCCGCGGAAATCACGTAAACCCGTTGGTCTCAACTGTCATTCGTGAATCTTTGACAGTTTTTACGGTTCGTCAGAAACCCGAAAGTCTGACAACCAGTTTTACCAAGGGGTATTATAGTATTGTCGTGGTGGTAGCTTGTGGTGCCGGACGTAAAGAATAACACCACCCCATTTCTTCCCGTTGGTGTCGTAAAAGGCAACTAAGGGACTTACTAAAGAATGAAAGAAAGAAAGAAAGAAAAATAGTTTATTCTGCACAAACAAAACGCACAACATGAAATAAAAAATTGTTACAAAAAAGAAAAATGCACACGTACAAGGTAGCCAAAAGCCACGTATTCAAGATAAAAAAAACGTTGTAGAATGTTGTCTATGGCTCATTGATGTCACGGCTACGGACCAGAGACAATACAAATCATTCTGCGTTATGACACTGATAGTAATCTATACAAATAAATAAAATTGGAGTGTCTGTTTTTAATATTAAAATAACCACTTTTTACTAAGTGTATATGGATGTATACACGATACATATACCAAAACAACATTTTTTACAATTTTTGTCTGTCTGTCTGTCTGTCTGTCTGTTTGTTCCCGCTAATCTCTGAAATGGCTGGACCGATTTTGACGGGACTTTCACTGGCAGATAGCTGATGTAACAAGGAGTAACTTAGGCTATTTTTATTTTAGAAAGATTCTTTTATTTTAGAAAAAAATAACTATCTTCGAAAACTACGCTGACATACGTCTTAAAATTCGAAAAACCCTGGCTGAATCCTACGAAATAGATCAAAATAATGTACTACAGTATTGTACACCTTAAAAAGGCCTACAAAAATGTCCTCAATGGTATATGTCTATCTCTTAGGGATAACCCACAATAACCATTTTTTATCTTTTACTTTTTACGAGAAATAAGGGCTTATTTACGAAGCGATTTTAAGCAATACAGCATTAATCCTTATCCAAATAAGTACCTTAAATACATTATGCATTTAATATAGATCAATATGGCCCTTTACAGCATGTAATTTAAATGAATATCTTAGAAGATATCAGAGATTTAAAAAGTGGGCACAGAGCGCGTTGGCAGCGGCCGGGTAGTACAAGATAAGTAGGATACAATCCTACTTATCTTGTATTCATATTACTTTGGCTTCATAGTAATTGCGAATATCATGTGTGTTCATTATACTCAAAATTAAACCGCCGAAAAAACAGAAAAGCAAAAAATGATAAACCTTAAAATTATGAGTCAGCGCTTTGAGTGATCTTAGTTCATTGATTTTTCAGCGCCGACTCAAAGTTTTAAGGTTTATTATTTCTTGCTTTTCTGTTTTCCGGCGGTTTAATTTTTTGTTAACCCTTAAATACATCGTGTTGCCAATTGTATACATTCCAAGTTTCACCTTATTGTATTAGACCCATCAGGTATGTGTATCCGAACGCAGTTTGACGACCATAAACAGTAAATAAACAAAGTGTCAAAAAAATAAATTACGACTTTTGGCGGTAAATGTAATTTTTTTTTACATTTCAATGTGGCGGTCGACAAAGTTCGTAAAGTTACAATTGGCAACACGATGCATTTAAGGGTTAAAAAGTTTTTATTTTGTAATTTTTTTGTGGCTTTAATGTACTAATAATACTTGGCAAGGTATATCCTATCCAATGAAAAAAGAATTATCAAAATCGGACTACTCTGCACAAAGTTATGCGTGGTTAGGTTATACATTACAATCAATGAGTGAACAATCCATCATCTCCTGTTTTCCGACCCTTAGGGTCCGATTTTGTTTTCCAAATTTATATGGGACCACCCTCGGAGTATATTCTTTCCAATAAAAAAAGAGTTATCGCAATCGGACTACTATGTAAAAAGTTATGCGTGGTCATACATAAAAAAAAAAAAATATGCGTCGAATTGATAACCTCCTCCGTTTTTTTTCGTCGATTAATAAACCTAATAGTATTATTCCAAGTAAGAGACCGCGAAATGGCTTAGATGTTTAGATTTTTGGATGTTTGTTTCTCAATGATGCAAAGACGGCCAAACGGATTTAGATCGAATTTGGCATAAAGATATATTATATCATGGATACGTAACAGATAGGATACCTACTTTATCCCGGTAGTAGGTTCCCGGGTGATATTTGCCGACAGCTATACGGGCCAAGCCACTGGCAAAAGTACTGTTCCTATAATTATGTTCGGTGTCTGGTAAATGATTGAGTGTCTGTATAGGTAAAATAGGAGCGTTAAGAAAAACCAGGAAGACTTAAACTCAACTAAACCAAGCCCTATGTCACAGTCTTCTTACTCTGAATACTATTACTTTTTAACCGACTTCAAAAAGGAGGAGGTTATCAATTCGGATGTTTATATGTTTTTTTTTTTTTTTTTTTATGTATGTTCGGCCATAACTCCGTCATATATAGACGGATTTGCAAAATTCTTTTTTTGTTCGAAAGGGGTTTATTCCGAAATGGTCCCATATCATTTTCATATAGATCTGATGATGAGTTCGGGAGACAGACATCGGAACTCTTTAAAAAATGACAGGAAATCAACCGCGATTTCTGCTATCGCATAAATATGCATTGTTTGTTTGGAATTAGTGCAGGGTGAATACCACAACTAAAAATTTAAAAATAAAAACTTTTTTGCAAAAAAAAACAACCGACTTCCTTAAAAACACTACAAAGTGAAAAATAACTTTAATTTCGGAAGTCGGTGGCAAAAAAACCATAAATACAGATCCTAAGACACCGACTACCGAAATTAAAGTTATTTTTCACTTTGTAGTGTTTTTAAGGAAGTCGGTTGTTTTTTTTTGCAAAAAAGTTTTTATATTTTAAAAACACCAACACACATGATGTTCTCATAAACTATGAATCCTAAGTAATATGAGTTATAATCCTACTACTAATAATATTATATAGGTATGTGAAAATATGTATGATTGGGTGTTTGTTTCTCAATCACGCAAAAATGGCTGAATGGATCTGGATCGAAAATAGCACACAGAGTCTATATTACCTATATAACCTGGAATAACACATTCTTATCGCGGTAGTACGTCCTCTTGCATTAATTTCCGACATCCACGCGGGCGAAGCCGCGGGCAAAAGCTAGTAATATAATAAAAAAACAAAACAAAAACAAAATTGCCGGATGCAGAGTGCATTTCTGGCTAGTTTTGTGACAAATATACCACTAAAATAAGAACACTTGATCTGTGCGTCGTATCTGTGCAAGAACAGGTCGTTGCTCAGCAAAATGCTGCGACGTCAGACGAATTTATCGTCAACAGCGCTGATTTTCAGCAACTACCTTTGAATAGGCAGCAGCGTTCTCTATGCATTTTACCACAATACTGCGATCGCCAACCCGCCTGCCAAGCGTGGCGATTATGGCAAAGCCCCCCAAATTGGGGGAGGCCTAAGTCCAGCAGTGGACGTCTTGCGGCTGAAATGATGATGATGATGATGAATAAAAACTGAAAGCCAACTATAATAAAGCTGGGAAAAGGCTAAGCACGATGCTTTCGAAAGCATCCAGTTTTGAACATAATTAAATAAATAAATAAAGGGACAACCAACACACCGTTATCTGATCCCAAACTAGGCAGAGCCTGTACTATGGTAATCAGACAACTGATAAACATACCTATATATTTCTAAATACAGACATATTATAGATAAATTACACCCAGACACAGAACAAATGATTGTGCTCATCACACAAAGATTTGTCAGGGTGGGAATCGAACCCACGACCTCAGTCTTTGCAGTCAGGGTCACAAACCACTAGACTAACAGGCCAGTCAAAATTCTAGAAACTGCATTAAATTTTTTCACATAGACAATCCTCCCATACTAACGATATGAGACTTGATATCCACGAGATCGTAACTTTACCCGTCACGGTCAGTCTCCCATAGCTTTCCCATCAAGGGTATCAATATGTACAGTCAGATGCACGGATCATATTGCCGAGTGAATGAAATTGTAAGAATTATGATACGTTTTGAAGTGTGACTGTGTGATGTATTAAAAAATATGTGTCAATGGTCTCGGCTGTCTGTGTGTATTTTTACGCTCTGTGAGTTTGAGGGCTGGATATAAATAGTTTTGATAACTGGTTTATTTATTTGTTGTCACTTTAGTATTTTAATATAAAATACTAAAGTTGAAGTTACTTTAGGAGCTTCTGAAGCAGCAATGCCAAAATGGAATGACGTAAAAAGAGAGTCAGTTATTTAATTCCTTTTTTGAATACTGTTCTGTTAATCTTTTTGTTTTTATTTTTTATTTTATTCATTTCGGTAACCAACAGCGATGCATAAAAATATTTAACAAAATATGCGTGTTACAGTTATTATGGCCAATTATAGGTTTCCCTGTAAAACTGTGATATATGTATAATACATGCGAATGGACTAATGCCAGATATTTCCAATAACCAACAAAATAAAAATGCATTGCAATAAAAAATTACATAAGGTTGAATTTAGATCATAATTTTACAAAAAAAAATAAAACTAAAATAAAAAATAAAAGGTCAAATAATAACTAGCTTCTGCCCGCATTTTCGCCCGCGTGGATGTCGAAAAATTCACAATTTCAACCCTCATTTTACCCTCTTAGGGATAGAATTTCAAAAAACCCTATCCTAATGGATACGTACTCTTCACAAAGAACACACCCTCCAAATTTCATGTCTCTAGGACCAGCGGTTTAGGGCCGTGCGTTGATATATCAGTCAGTCAGTCACTCATGACTTTGAATTTTAGTATATAGATTGTGCCTCGAACCACTCTAACTTAAACTAATTGGTACCTCAACTAAATTCAAATATTACCTACTTATTTATGAAATAAATAGCTCAATTATTAGCTAATCTACTTCGTGATTAATTAAAGAGTAGTCCGTTCTTATTCACTGACATTATCCACGATAATTTAACACAAAAAATTGCAATCATTAACTGGACATTTGGAATAAATTTCTACTAATTACTCTTCCTTTCTTTAAGCTTGTATAAAAAGACTGCACATTGTTCCGAATGTTTTTTTTCCTAGACAAAAAACCACCGGTCCCAATATCGCGCATTAGGAAGTTTTTTTTCCACATGTCAATTCGTTCGCCATTGATATATTTTTTGCCCACTAAGCAGGTAATTCTTAAGGTAACTTTTTCAAATTTGCACCTTCACATAATGCACCTTTTTTATGGTTTTAACGCAATTCCACTAACGATGCGTTTGATTGTACACTTCCGGGCACCTTTGTGAAACCTGTTCAATATGTTTTTTTTTTGGTCCCATATGTTATAAAGCAACAAGGATAATCGATGGAATAGATCAATTTAAAATTATTATCGATTCGATATTTCGATTATAATGTGCACGTAAAATGGCTGTAATACTCTATTAAGATATGAAGCTTAATAACTTATTTGGCGAACATTAAAAAAAGCATTATTGATAATATGATTCCTAATAAATGATTGCTTATTTAATTTAATTTTTATCCAGCTACTCATCTTAAGTTTATTGAAAAAGCAACTTTAGCTTGTCAAAACAAAAGCTGAATTTGTTTGCTCCGCTCTCGGCATTAAACATTTATAACAGTGCTCCGGTACGCCGTTTCTGATGACCACAAATCACAATTTCAATAGTGCAAAGAACAAATTGGTTACCAGCAAATAATTATATTTTATTGCAAACATTTCTACCGATAGCAGTGCGAACATAACTCTGCGGAACTAACTAACTAGTCTAACGAGTAAACTGTACGTGTGAGGTATGTCTTTGTGTTTGTTTATTGTTAAATTTATAATAAACAAGCTGTTGAAATCGTAAGAACAGGGCTGGTGGAAATTGTACATTATTTATTACGAATAGTAGCAAAGTGAATAGAGGCTCTCTTTAGAAATTTAAATTGTTCCGATTCGTCACTCTCCTGCCCTCATCGCAATTTATTTGGGACGGAGTGCAACTACAGTTCTTTTTAGGGTTCCGCACCTCAAAAGGAAAAAGCGGAACCCTTATAGGATCACTTTGTTGTCCGTCCGTCCGTCCATCCGTCCGTCCGTCCGTCCGTCCGTCCGTCCGTCTGTCAAGACCGTTTTTCTCAGGAATGCGTGGAGGTATCAAGTTGAAATTTATATCAAATACTCAAATCTACTGTCCCTTAGAGCTGTGAAAAAATCAAACTTTTTAGCTAACGCAATCAAAAGATATAGCCGTTTATGCCGCAAATTTCCGCAAATTTTCGAAACTCGCAAGGGAATCAAAACCTAAAGGGTACTTCCAGTCGATCTAGAATTTTGAAATTTGGTACGAAGCGACGTCTTATAGCACAGATAAAGGAAAAATTGCGAAAACAGTAAATTTTTTGTTACATCATATAATAAAAATATTTTTTTAAATTTTAAACTTTATACCTACAGGTTTGTAAGGAACCCTCGGTGCGCGAGTCCGACTCGCACTTGGCCGGTTTTTTTTTCATATATCCTCTCCATTAGTCAAAATCTCAGTTGTAGCCATATCATTATTCACACAATCCGTTCATCGCTTCTTTGGTCTTCCCTTATTTTGCTCTAACTTACAAGTGCTACTTTGCTATAAATTATAAGAGTCATCATCATCATTATTTCAGCCAGAAGACGACCACTGCTGGACTTAGGCCTCTCCTAATTACGAGGGGTTATGCCATAATCGCCACGCTTGGCAGGCGGGTTGGCGATCGCAGTATGGTGGTAAAATGCGTAGAGAATGCTGCTGCCCATTTTCTAGTAATATATGAGTATATTTGGTTAATCATGTGCACAAAAGCACGGGGAAGGTCGAGGTTAAATATAGCAGCCACACGGGCCGATCCAAGGTTAAGCTACGCTTTCCGTGATGAGTTCGTGGATGGGTGACCATCCATAACATATCAAGAGCCTTCCATGCCTTGGAAAGCACATTGAGGCGTTGATCCTAGCTGTTATTTGTAGTTCTTTGACAGTTGTTACAGGTACTCAGAAACCCGAAAGTCGTAGAATCAGCCTTGGCAAGAGGTCTCGTGTTACCCAGTAACTGGGTTTTGAAGATCAGGTAGGCAGGAAATCTATGTACAACGCTGGTATTTGAGTGCTGGTGATTGGATTAGTTTAGTGCAGCCTTTCCCAAAGTGGCTGATAACACCCCCTTGTGGGCGCTGAAGGGCCTAAAGGGGGGTAGTAAGCGACCCAGAAAAAAATGGGGGCGTTCACTAGAGTCTACACAACGCCCCCATTTTTTTTTCTGGGTCTCTCACAATGGGTTATCGCCCACTTTGGGAAAGGCTGGTCTAGTGGTTAGTGACCTTGACTGCTAAGACTGAGGTCGTGGGTTCGATTCCCACCCAGGACAAATCTTCGTGTGATGAGCACAATCATTTGTTCTGTGTCTGGGTGTAATTTATCTATAATATGTATATATTTAGAAATAAAAGTAAATTTATCAGTTTTCTGGTTACCATAGTACAGGCTCTGCCTAGTTTGGGATCAGATAACGGTGTGTTGGTTGTCCTAAGATATTATTATTATTATGCTGCATCCGTTTAAATTGGAATGCGACCTTAAATTAGTTGGAAAAATGCTGGGCAGTTTGATTTTTGAAACTACCGTCGCTCCTATAAAAACTGAATCAATTATTATAATTAATAAATTATGCAAATCTTTTTATACCATAGAAATTGGTTAGGTTTTGCATGTCATGTAGCTAATATGACGAGTAATATATTACTAATGAACTATTCATTGCAATGACCCAGCTGTAATTTAATTTTATGCTAACTAACATTGAAGCCTGTTTTCTTTTGATGTTCTACTTTGTTCCTATTTTATCAGCAATTAGTTTAGTCCTACTACCTATTTTGAGTCTCTCACATCAATTATACGTGTTTTATATAAGTCTGTAATCTGTAGATAAATTTTTAATTATTGACAAGGTCTGTTTTCTCATACAAAAACTAATAGACGAATTTTTTTTCAACAGTACGTCTAAAAGTCCTTTTTCAAGGTACATATAAAAGTATGATATGACCAGCCCATAATTAAACAAAGATCACGATAAAAGAACGAATTCTGACAAGAATAATTAGTTCAAAAATTAAATCAAAATGTTACATTTACTGCTCCATTATAAACTAGAAGACATATTAACATCAACTGATTGATGACGTGATAATTTCTAAATCCAACCGCGCCTAAGCGGGATTTAATTTACAATACAACAAAACGTTCCAAGTTTTTGGCTATAAATAAGGTATAATGGAGCACTGTGTTTAGCTTCGAGCGACTTTTAAGTTGCCCAATATCCGTGCTTAACTATATTATGTTCCCACGCGTCTTAATCTGTTATTTTTACTGCTTTCTCATTAATAATAGAAACAAGTTATTTGCAGTAGATAGAAAAAATGGCCATAAAGCATTATTATTAGTGTTTTCGAACGATATTTTACTTCATCGGTCGCCATCTGTCTTTGAGCCCGCCTTTTTGTGAATTTCATTAAGAAATAGCAGTTACTATGATCTAGTTTTTTTTTTTTTTTTTTTTGCCGTTAAACTATTTTCATAATTCTCCATCAGTTTGACCACCATTTTCAGTCGAACTTTCCTGATCGTAATGTTTCGAACCTTTTTAACCTCGCAAAGAATTAAGAATTAGACGACTATTTTCCTCTTTGCATATCAACGCCCTCCATTATTTTGTATCAGCAGTTGTCCCTGCTATGTTGTTTAGTATTATAATCCTTTGTTACTTTACAAAACCAACAACATCAAAGACTTCCATTAACATCAATAAACATAAAAACCACCAATAAATCATCTAAACTAACATTTGTGAACAATCCATGACTACCGCACAAGAAATCTTTCTATTTTATAAGCCTCTATGCGCCGACTCTAATAGCTCATAATATTAGTAAACCAATAAAAAAACACTGTAATCTTCGGTAATGAAATTCGAATCGTGATCTAATCGTTCTGAGAACTTCGAAAAATGAGACATAATGACTAAAATTTATATGATTCCAATGAATTTTCATATAAAATGGACGCTATAAAGAGCCAACTCTTTCATTCGCTTATTTACGATGTTTGATGGGTCTATCGCGAAATTGCTTTGTTTTTATTTTTTTATGGCACCTGAATTAAATGGGATATGAGATAGTAGCAATAAATGTCAGATTTCATTAATTCTGGTTTGATTTTTTTCCAGCAATTTTGCGTGTTTGAGCAGTGGGAATCGGATTAATAAAGTCTTCGCAAACAGTTATGATGCGTGATTGATTTACTACTTTTGGACATCTGTTTGGATTTTCTCATCGGTATAATTGGCGAACAACTAACGTGCTAATTTCATCTAACATGATTGGCATGGTTACTTTATAAAAATAAAAAATTTAAAGAATTTTATTCGTCAAAATTAAAAGGAATTTCATAACAAAAAATTAAAAGAAATTTTATACCAGAAAATTAATATGTGAAATTTAGTAAGGACAACACAACACACAAACTCACCAGAGCAATTAATAAAATCAAGCTGGTAAAAGGTTTGGATCAAAATTGACAGTTAAGTACAAGGAAGGTAACGTACAGGCATATATCACTAAGTTTTAATTCAGTAAGTCACATAAACAAAAAACCTTTTGGAAGGAGCAACTAGAATCGATCTTTTTTTTCTAAATTTTGTCTTTCTAAAGTGCCTTTTATGTGTCTATTTGAAATAAATGATTTAATTTTAACTTCATCATCATCATTTCAGCCGTAAGACGTCCATTGCTGGACTTAGGCCTCCCCCAATTTGGGGGGCTTTGCCATAATCGCCACGCTTGGCAGGCGGGTTGGCGATCGCAGTATGGTGGTAAAATGTACAGAGAACGCTGCTGCCCATTCTCTAGTAAGTCCCTAAGTCGCCTTTTACGACACCCACGGGAAGAAACGGGCAGGTGTTATTCTTTACGTCCGGCACCACACGGTACAATTTTGACTTATGACATTAAAAAAAAAAACAAAAGCGATACACACCACACATTCATTCTCATTACCCTTCGTATCTTTAAATCTCTTCTTTTCTACTTTCTCATTATTATTACGAAAGCAAATCATAATTTTATATTAACACATGATGCTTACAAGGTTTTTAATTGTCCTTATTTGTGACTTTACGAACAATAGGTGATTATGGCTTTATAGAAAGCGGTGGGCACCGCGGGGCGATCATTGTATTTGTTCGACGAAGCCAACTTATCGATGGATTCACTATCTTTTCAATTAAAGATATCGATATTGTATTATGTGCGGGTTAACAAGGAACCATCTGTTTTCAATTAATTAAAGCACGAATAAAAGGTGATCACTGCAAGTCAATCGTTCAGTGTTTTTGTAATTGAATGTAAAGGCTGGGTAGACGATTATTAAACTGTTTTGTGCAACTGTAATTTGTTGAGCGACGGATTAATTGAGTGTCGGGTTTTGTAGCTGTTGAGTTGCGTTTATGAATGCTCACATTATTAAAATTACGTATGAAATTTTTCAGTCTTAGTACGTGCTTCATTTTACTTATTAAATAAATTAAGTTTTCAGTAATGGATTTGCTAAATTTATTTGAAGCTAGACATCCTAACATATCAGCAAAGCTTTTTCACTACAATCGCATTTTAGACCACAGCCTCGTTAACGCTAATACTGAGCATGACGTCCTGGGTTCACTTCCCAGTTTAGGCAATGTTAATGTTAAAGCCGTCAGAGTGTTTTGTTATTAACATGGGTTATGCATCAAATAAAATAGTCAGGAAATTCTCAGTAGTAGCCCAGAATTTGTGCCCAGTTAATGGGTGACTACACTCGCCCCTATTACATGGGATTCAGACATAACTGGTGGACCTTAAATTTCGGAGAAAACAAGCCTGATGTAAAATTGTAGGTTGCTCGTATTTAGGTTTTAATACCCACTGTGCAGTTTGTGCAATCAACTGGCAAGTGAATCCACAATTCCACAGTCTAATATCTAATCTACGTACGTTATGTAGGCAACCGAGTAAACTGAATATGAAAAGGCAGGTATAAACAGGTGAACATATTGGATCATAAACATTAAATGATAATGTCGACCAGTACAAGTGCATGGCCATGCTCACTCTGCGGTACAACGTGAAACTTGTCTAGGAAACGATAGAATATGGTTGAAAATAAAATTAACAATAAAATGTTTATTTTTATTTTTAAACTAGCTTTTGCCCGCGGCTTCGCCCGCGTGGATGTCGTAAATTAACGCAGGAGGACGTACTACCGCGGCAAGATGTGTTAATTCAGGTTATATTATAGGTAATAGCTGTTACCCGCGACTTCGTCCGCGTGGTATTTAACAAAAAGTTTTTCATAAAAACTGTCTTTGAAAACTACGCTGACATACGTCACAAACTACGCCGACATACGTCTCAAAATTCAGCGTGTTTTTAGTTTTTTTTAACTATTATTTATTTTTCTAAAATAAAAGTAGTTACTCCTTGTTACATCAGCTATCTGCCAGTGAAAGTTCCGTCAAAATCGGTCCAGCCATTTCAGAGATTAGCCGGAACAAACAAACAGACAAAAATTGTAAAAAATGTTGTTTTGGTATATGTACCGTGTGTACCATCCATATACACTTAGTAAACAGTGGTTATCTTAATATTAAAAACAGACACTCCAATTTTATTTATTTGTATAGATGTATAGATAAAAGGTGTATGTCCTGATCAATTCGAACATGTGCCCACTGTGGTAAGAAATAATTTAAAAAAAACAAGAACAACAATAAAATTAACAACATTAATTTTAATGAAACATTTTTTTTTATTGATTGTCCAAAATGTCACCAGACAAATCTTGGTTGCTGGTGCTTTGGATACACAATGACTATAGCTCACAAAATTGAAGATCAGACACAGGATCGGACTTTCTGAACCATCCTGTGAGTAATCACTGGTTACAAGTACCTGAAGGCCATACCAAAGCTTAGCTGGTATTTGAAGTACCAATCTATACAAACCCTTTTTTTTGGATGGGAAATCATCAAATGACTTCTCCCGCTCTGGGCGGAGCGGGAGGACGTGTCAGACTTTTACTGACTAATAACCACCCGTGTTCCTGCAGTTGCCCATGTGCCAGGGTCACGGTATCTCTTTCGAACAATCTCGCGACCCTGGCAAGGCATCGGTCCTAGCAGACCCCTTCAATCTATACAAACCCTCAGGGTTACATATTTCCATCACCATTAATATTTTTCCAGGCAAACGTCGCTAGCGTTGCATTATTCCATTTCCTTTACTAATTTATGAATTAGTTTTGATTTATTTTAAAAATTGATCCAAAAATAAATCAAATAATTCCACAAACAATATCTTTAGATTTAATTTAGTATCGTTTGAAAAATCGAATGGATGATTTAATAAAATAATAGTCAAGAAAAAAAATACACGATGAAATTGCACTTTATCGAAATTACGGACGTTTATTTTTTATTCTCGTTTCAAAAACTCCTTACAATCAGTGTAAACAAACCATACCAGCATTTCATCAAGCTAGTTATTACGCAAGACTATAAAATATGTGATAACAACAGCGTTATGGGCATAGACACCAAACGCAAAATCAGCAAACATCTAATCACCGTGTCTCGACAACGATTGGTTATTCAAATGTTTGAATAACCTGCGGGGATGGAATTGCTTCATGCGTAAGCAAATCAATAATAAATTGTTGACTTTGAATATTATGAATTTTAGTAGGTACTGGTGTTTATAATGCAGTAGTTAGCAATAAATGTATTCGGTTAGAAAAAAAAATGTGATGATTCAATGAATATTTAAGTTTCATTTTTTCTATTTGATTTTATTATCAGAAATTCAAAGTATTTTTTTATTTATTATTTCTTTGGTAACGGAGTGCACATTTTTTTCATTCGTGAACGTATATCACTTGCGTCATACTGATCTTGATGGCGTGACACTTTATTTAGAACGTCGGTCGTTAGTTTACCGGGAAGGCAGTTTCCGATCAGCCTTCCGAAACAAATAAACTTTGGACTATCGCCCTCGTGACTTATGAATCTATTAGAATAAATTAACATCTATACAAATAAATAAAATTGGAGTGTCTGTTTTTAATATTAAGATAACCACTTTTTACTAAGTGTATATGGATGTATACACGATACATATACCAAAACAACATTTTTTACAATTTTTGTCTGTCTGTCTGTCTGTTTGTTCCCGCTAATCTCTGAAATGGCTGGACCGATTTTGACGGGACTTTCACTGGCAGATAGCTGATGTAACAAGGAGTAACTTAGGCTATTTTTATTTTAGAAAGATTCTTTTATTTTAGAAAAAAATAACTATCTTCGAAAACTACGCTGACATACGTCTCAAAATTCGAAAAACCCTGGCTGAATCTTACGAAATAGGTCAAAATAATGTAATACAGTATTGTACACCTTAAAAAGGCCTACAAAAATGTCCTCAATGGTATATGTCTATCTCTTAGGGATAACCCACAATAACCATTTTTTATCTTTTACTTTTTACGAGAAATAAGGGCTTATTTACGAAGCGATTTTAAGCAATACAGCATTAATCCTTATCCAATTAAGTACCTTAAATACATTGTGCATTTAATATAGATCAATATGGCCCTTTACAGCATGTAATTTAAATGAATATCTTAGAAGATATTAGAGATTTAAAAAGTGGGCGCAGAGCGCGTTGGCAGCGGCTGGGTAGTACAGGATAAGTAGGATTGTAATTCATATTACTTTGGCTTCATAGTAATTGCGAATATCATGTGTGTTCATTATACTCAAAATAAACCTAACAGTATCATTCCAAGTAAGAGACCGCGAAATGGCTTAGATGTTTAGATTTTTGGATGTTTGTTTCTCAATGATGCAAAGACTGCCAAACGGATTTAGATCGAATTTGGCACAAAGATATATTATATCATGGATACGTAACAGATAGGATACCTACTTTATCCCGGTAGTAGGGTCCCGGGTGATATTTTCCGACAGCTATACGGGCCAAGCCACTGGCAAAAGTACTATTCCTATAATTATGTTCGGTGTCTGGTAAATGATTGAGTGTCTGTATAGGTAAAATAGGAGCGTTAAGAAAAACCAGGAAGACTTATATTCAACTAAACCAAGCCCTATGTCACAGTCTTCTTACTCTGAATACTATTACTTTTATTTTAAAAACATCAACACACATGATGTTCTCATAAACTATGAATCCTAAGTAATATGAGTTATAATCCTACTACTAATAATATTATATAATATGTGAAAATATGTATGATTGGGTGTTTGTTTCTCAATCACGCAAAAATGGCTGAATGGATCTGGATCGAAAATAGCACACAGAGTCTATATTACCTATATAACCTGGAATAACACATTCTTATCGCGGTAGTACGTCCTCTTGCATTAATTTCCGACATCCACGCGGGCGAAGCCGCGGGCAAAAGCTAGTTCAAGAATAAACTAACAAGATTAACGATATAACAAGCATGTTAATTGCAATCTAAACGACAATTCCCACGTTTAATAATGGAATTATTCCAAATTCTATTCGATAAACGTATCCGATTTTCTTTCTCCGATAGCGTTTTATCGAACTATGAATATGCAGGCTTCCGTACTAATTTGAATTTTATTCATCTCACGTGATCTAAATGTTAATGGTTATGTTCAGCATAACGCCATCCTCATGAATACTAAGAAGTGGACACTTGTACCGCTCCTGGCTTATTTTCGCATAACGCTTTCCATTCTGAAAGCCCGTACCATAAACTCAGTTTGATGTGTTATTGTATTATGCAAAACCGACTTGTTTATAGATAGAAGTTTATGGATTTCGATATAACATTACAATTTTAAATACTAGACTGGTAGTTGATTTTTTAATTAAATTTTATAGTCGCCCGAGGCTTGAAAACGTTGAATAACTTTGAAATTTTATAAAATAACTCTAAGTTTTATTGGTATGTAATATTTTGCTCTGTAAGTGCTTTCCGTAATTGGGATCAATATTGAACTAAATAATGAAGGTACATAGTATCAAACAAGTATTATTGGTTTTAACTGCGTAAGTTGATAAATTGTGATTGGAGAACATACATAAAATTTAGGAGATTCGTACCAAATTTATATGGATACAAATGAAGATATCGTGAGTCATTCAGAAGTTTATAAAACAAAGATAAAGTTGAACGAATCTATCATTATATGCAAGATTTATTGGGAAACAAAAAGAACAAGACCACAGTTAAGCCGTAGATCCAACGTTCTTGCTCATCACACTAGAGACCTACCTTGAAGACATGTACGAGTATGTATATTCAAAAGGACAAACGTCTAGTAGTGAGGGGTAGTCTCATTGTAATATTGAAATTTCACCAAGACAACGTAAATCGTCGGGAGACATTTAAATAAATGTGAATGAAATGAATCTTGTACCTCGCATAAATCAGTCATAGCTTGACAATGGGGCAAGCTGAAGACTTAGTCACAAGATGCTGTGGTGACCGGCATCTGTCAGCGATCAACATACGACTATACACTTTATTTTAACAGCTATAAGTAGTACTCTAGCTTGAAATTGAGCTTGGAGTTAAACCTGTTTTTTATTTTTGCAAAATTGGAATATGTAGTAAAAGGTGGTCATTATTTTAAAGAAACTGAAGGAGTCTTTCTAGAAATTGATTTGATTATTTCAATGGGAGTGCAATATGATTGGAATACTTTTAAATTCTTCTTTTTAGCGTGTCGATAATAATCTACATTGAGTCGGCGCAGAATTGGGCTACGAGCTTGGTACCAAGACAAATCAGAAATTCTTTTCTACGACTACCGCAAAACTCACTAGAACAATATTTGTGTCCAAAAGACTCATCGAGATAAAACCATAACCGGTCACACATCCCTGGACTTACCCTTATAGCAGATATTTGTCCCCCGAAGGACCGTTACGCCGTGTTTGCTACTCCCAGCGTAAGCACCAAGTCTTAGAAACCTGTCCACCAATACCTATCCACAAGTCTTGGAAACATCAGCCACCCATTAGGAAAAAGCGACTAGAGACAAATCTTCGTTCGTGACTGATTCAATCATTGGCTAGACTGACTCTGTTACGAAAAATGATCTCTAAAACTCGAAAGGGAAACTAAACTATTCCAAAATTAGTACGGAGTTATAATTAGTTTAAGCTACGTATCTGACATCGTTTCCATAGAATGTAGTAGACATTCTATGGAAACGATGTCTGATAGTTCTTCAATCTTGATCTTATTTGGTTTGTCCTAAATGAGGTTATCCATATTGCTTTCCTAACTAAGCGCATAGTTAATTAAAACTTCCATATCATTCTACAAACTTCTAACTCTCACTCCATTACCGAAAGAAACCGTATCGCCAAATGTGATAGGTACCAACCTACTCATAAGTTACACATTAAAATTGATTGACTTCAGCCACGCACGAAGTAACTTCTACTTGTATGGTGTTCTCTTGACCAGAGATGGCAAACTTGTAAAGGTATAGATGGCAAACGTTCTATTGGCTCACGGAATGTACAATTTGGGCACAAAAAGAACGATTATTTCTTCATTGTTATATTTCTGATATATGTACCGACCTAATGTTTTCTATTATTTAAATTGTATATCTATTTCGGGCCTCATTATGGGATTTGTATTATAGTTCTCGATTGGATATTCAAACCACATTTCTTTTGAATCTCGATGTCACGCAGTTGTGTAAAGGTTCACTATCCCTGGTCTCCATCATTCAAAATACATACATACATTTCAAACAAATCACTTTTTCGTGGTCTATCAATTAGATGTACGTCAATAATTATATGGCTGTGTTTATGGGCACTTTTAATTATAAAATAAATATGAATTTCTAATGAGAACAGTTGAATGATGTTCGTATTAGTAAAACTTATTTTGTGTGGATAATATATCATTTAAGCATGATTGACGGCTGATAAGAATTTTTTTAGGTGGTTTACTAGTTTTAACGTCTTTATTTATTTCTTATTTAGTTTTGGTGTTTACATTTTTAATTAATTATGTCGAAACTATTTTGAGATGAATCTTTAAAGTAACTCTTTTCTATGCGAAAGTTTAGTTCCGTCTAAATTGGCTCCATGGTTAGCTTTTAGTTTTACAACCTCTAATTCTACTTCTTCGATTTCGTTATATACTTCTTCTGGTACGCTCAATGCTATGACTTTTCTGCTATTTATCTCCATAGAAATACCATCTTTACTTATTATCAAAAAAGCTTATATGTTCAAAATTCAAATTCCCATCGTCACACGCGAACTTATTAACTGACCTTACACGGAAATTAAGGTAAGACAATTGCCTATTGCGAACTATGTTTTATCATACACCTTCATACACATAATACGAGGTAAAAACAACATTACCACACTAGAAGAGAGTGTTGAGCTCATTGTTCGAACACAAAAGCGAAAGTTCATTCATTCGCTATGAGATAATTAGGTGTTTCACCCTATTGCGTCACACGACGCTTTTTCACCGATTGTTTGGACACTGAACTTATGTGTATGGAAAAAATTGCCACGCGTGCCATTGTTGTGTGATCTGTCGGAAGTTTTTATTTTTCTAATGGTTGTGATTAATGTGTTGACGGTACGGCAAGGGAACCTGTCATTGTGACAGCTGTCAAAGTTGTAGATTTGTACCTAGATGTTTCTGAGCGTTTGGGTGCTTAATTTGGTGCTAGCCAGCTATCATCTGCTTCTAACAAAATTTGTAATAAACGATTTTTCTTAATGTAGTACCTTGTTCTTGTTTAGTCGTTTTGAGTTAATTTCACTGCAAAATGTTTCATTTTCAGTCGATTCTTGATACTTTCAAGTTCAGATGGTAAAAGCCAATTTTAACTACCTCGAAACGCATAACCACTATTTCTGTTACCATCCGGTATTGCACCCATCATGCAACAAATTAAGGATTCATTAAAACAACTTGGTTACCTCAACTGCCTTGGTCACAAGACAAGTCATAAGGCTACCGATGCAATGTCAACGTCCGCAAAGGTAATTGCTTCATTTTTGTCACTGCTTGAATACAAGCGTTGTTCCCACGGCGCGCTCGTCTTTTGTCTTATTTCATTGTTGCATTAACGAAGCGAATCAAATTCGTTTCCTTATGTGTGGGCTATGATTTAAGTTGATTTTTCTTTGTTTGGAATAAGATGTCTTGATTTTCTAAAATACTTTTATTTCTCTTTCTAACGAATTTGTGTTTAGTATTACATTTTCATTTTTGCTGGGTCTGTGGTAATAATGGTTGTCAATGAGCGCAGTTGTGCACCAGTGGTATCTGTCCCGATTTACAAGTTGTTAGATCGTGAGTCTGAATCTAGGTAGGCACTTTGTGTAAATTATTTCATCACCACTGCTTTTAAACGGTGAAGCAAAACGTCGTAAAGAAACCGGCATGTCCTAGAACCAAAAAACTGAGACCATGTGACATCTTACCAGCCCGCACTGGGCTCGCCAGGTGGATTACGGCACTTTCCCTCTCACAGAGAGGAGTGCCCAGCAATGGGAATATTAAAGGCTGATTATGATGGATTAAATTGTTGAATACATTGTGTCATTTTGTGCGTTGATGTCCATGGCACCTTGTATAACTACTGAACACTCGACTATGTCACTTTATTGCACTTCAAACCAACAACACATTTCATCACAGAGGCGTCATGGTTACTTCTACAACTACTATTTATCCTCATAAAGAACGCACTTCGCAATAATTCGCCGGGCATATCGAACTTCCAATCCAAATGAATCAGCAACCAGCTTTCAGCTTTAATTATACCGTTAACCACTTCACAATTAAGAAGTCCATCGTACAAGCAATCATACAACCTAACTATATACTTATTAGAACTCGATTTGGAATAATTTAGAAGTTTCACGCTCCAATAACTTTAGTATAAATGCTGTTATAAATTGGTGTTGTCAAAATATATGAAACAGACGTAATTAGGGCCTTGTAACGAACAAAAGTGGTATAGTTAATAAAGGCGCGTGCGTTGAAAGACACAAAAAGCTACTAGTTTGTGTGGTGTAAGTTAGGAGCGGAGATCTATTTTTTCTGACCTCGAAGAAGTTGGGCATCAATTACAGCGAATAGAAGCACATAATAAGAGAAAGCTTAACAAATAAACAAATGAAGAAGATTAAAAAAGGAATGCAAATGCTGGAACTCAATACGAAACATGTACAATATTAATAAAAGTCAATGGTAATGGAATATGTCCCCATAACGGAATGTTAAATTCAACCAAGGATTTCAGGCCAGATTGTATTGAATCTAAGCACGATAGATAAGTAATGGTATTGAAAACATACATAGAATTAAATTGAAGGAACTTCTCTCTTTATTTACACCATATACTTTTCGAGTGAACTCAATGAACGCTAACGAAGTTAAATTAATTATAAACACAATGTTATTTATCAGTACTAACATCTCACATTATCACAGTTAATCTCGATATTTTTTACTATTAGAAATACTTTATAACCAACCGTCCGCTTCCCTTAAAAAGATTGTTCTTGAACTTTAATTATATCATCTACTAAAACTTGTATAGCTACTTCTTCTTCCAAAACTTTTCGTAACATAGGATGTATTAGAGAAGAAGAGGAAATAATAGTGACCTTATTAGTTATGTTCTTCAGAAAGGTCAGGTGTGTAGTACTAGCAACCGATGTGCGAGTATGACCAGATGTATGAACGTAAACAAGGCCAATGAAGTATTTAAGAATTGTAGCAGGTGGAGTTCTATAGTTTCTGCCAGCAACGGGAAAAAGACGTGTCTCTATGTATTGATGTTTAGGATGCTATTAGTCTGAAATGTACAAAATTTTCTATACTTAAGCTAGTTTACTGACAAAACGTATAATTATTATTCTATATACGACCGGATATCGACGTAGCCAAAAACAACATAACTGATTATATTATTTAGATTCATGAGACTACTAGACTACTCAAACTGCTATTTTGCTGCATGTTACCAATACTTTTGTAAGATCATTCACTGAAGTCTGACTTTTCGCTTTATTTTGTGCTTTAGCAAATTCTCTAAGTCTTTCCGTAAATTCAATGGATAACTGAGACATTTTTTTTCTGTCTTTGAAAGCTTTGCTGTCGTGTAGTTAGCGCTTGTTCTTAGACACTTAGATCTGTTTTTATAGAACACAGCTCACATATTAATAGCTAGACAACAAACACTGCAATTGCTTTTTTACAATACCCAGCACGGACCCGACTCCAAACCAGTTCAGAGTGAAAGTTATATTTGTGCATTCTAACACCTGAACCAAGTGCGAAAGCTTCCGGTCCAAGCCTCAAGGTATTTTTCTATATAATTACTGATATGAAATAATTTTCTATTAGGTAGGGGCTTAATGCCGGAATCGCCGAATGTAATGCGATAAATTATATCGTTAATCGATCTAGTTTGGTTTGAGTTTCTTTGTAGGGCGTGGTTGAGTAACTTCCCGGATTTGGTATTTAGGTTTTATGTTATCTTACTTCACTGAAGGGATATTACATTAAATTGTGAGTTCTTGTCACCATTCACGGTGGAGGCACCATTTGTAATTAATTTTTACCTGCAAATATCTTGCAGAACTTAGGTGAGACGGGCTGGTGTCCGCAACTCCACGTCAAAGCAAGCGCTTTTGCGTACCGTCTTGAAAAGTTAGATTTTGCTTAAAATACCGAAAACAGTGTGAAATTTAAATGCCGTAGAGTGTTGATATACAAATGTATGTAAAAACCCTTTTCAAAATCATCGCGTCAGCTATTTTCTTGATGCTGGTGAAATATGAATAAATTGTTCGGAGGAATTTCGTAATTCCCTACATAATCTATGTAAAATATCATTATCAACATCATTTCAGACTGCCACTGTTGGACATATGCCTCCCCCAATTTGGAGGGGAGTTTGCCATGATCACCACGCCAGGCAGGCGGGTTGGCGATCGCATTATGGTGGTACAATGCATAGAGAACGCTGCTGCCCATTCTCTAGTAATTCCCTTAGTCAGCTTTTACGACACTCACGAAAAGAGATAGGATGGTCCTTTTCTTTACGTTCTGCACCACACGAAATGAAAAACCATCAGTTGTAGACAATATTGGCTACAGTACTTACACTACATAACCTTCATTTGTCACCATAACTCTTTCAGCCTTACATTTGAACATGTACGTATTTAAATGAAGGATATGGCGTCAGTAATTCGACCGCACTAGCAACCAGCCAATGACGCATACAACAAGATCAATTCAGAATCCAAACCCCAGAACTGTTTATAACTGCGAATACTTCCTCACGTACCATTACCAGCCCTACAATAGGGAAAGCGTACAATCATGCGGTTTATATTATGATACAGTTTTTGTACAATTGTTTATAAAAACCATCATCTAGTAACCGACGGTGTTCGTGACTGTCCAGTATTGCGTCTAACTGGATACCTGGTGGTTTTGTAACTATCTTCGTAGATGATATAGTTATTTTTGTATTTGTTTATGGTGTAGGTTTTTCGGTGGCTTGTTTGATTTTGATTTATTTGACTGATTACTGGCAAAAATAATACAAGGAACAGTTTATACTTACATTCACTTTTAATAATAAAAATAATAGATACTATTATTGGGTTACCGACGCGACACGATGGTTTTCGGTACCGGTTAGTCATGGATCAAAATTTTGTAACCAAATACATTTTACATTTTTCCTTGTTAGTAGGTACTTGATTATTACTTATATTCTTTCAGATATTCTTATACATTACAGAGAGGCTTGTCACTAAATAATAATAGACACACGGTTCGATCAATTAGGCCAACAAGACAAGCGTAGCTTCGCTTGCCGCGGTTGATCCGTGGGTGACCATCTTTACCCCTGCGGGATTCGGAAATCATGTTGAACTTTCTCACTGACACAAACTTTTCTCTTCATGTGGATCCACATTTTTTGACAGTCGTTATTGGTGATCTGGAGTCCCAAAAGTCTAACAACCAGTCTTACCATGACGTATGATATTACCCTGTAACTGGATTGTGGAGGTTAAATAGGTAATTGCTCCATGTAAAAGACTGATGCCCAGCTGAGCAAAAGCCGACCCTAACATAGTTGGAAAAAGGCAAAGCAGATGATGAATGATGGATGATATAAGGAAGGTTCTAGCTTATTGTTAATTTATTCATATAATTATTTTTATTAACAACTAGCATCTGCCCGCGACTTCGTCCGCGTTAAATTTCTTGTTCCCCGACCCTTCCCGTCGCGTCGAATCGCCTATCCGTGCGATTTTCCCCATTTTTGCAACATTTTTCATTACTGCTTCGCTCCTCTTAGTTGTAGTGTGATGTTATATGGCCTTCCTCAATAAATAGGCTACCCAATACAAAAAGATTTTTTCAATTCGGACCAGTAGTTCCTGAGATTAGCGCGTTCAATCAAACAAACTAACTCTTCAGCTTTATAATATTAGATAGATAGATGGAACACTAGAGATCATTTTACACGAATCGACTTCCTATGTTACCTCCATAACCCAGTAACTGATTTTAACACGGTACCCCTTTGTTGGTCATACATAGTATAATTTGTATTTCTTTAACCGCCCTTATGCACAAAAGCATCCTCTGCATGGCTCCTAAAATATTCAATAAAATACCAAATGACATTAAAGATCTAAACTTGGCACAATTTAAACGGAAACTAAATAGTTTTTAAAATGGAAAATGCTACTATACCATTGACGAATTCCTTCTTGACAAAATTTAGATAGTAAACTAAATGATAATTATGTATTTATACATGAAAATTAAATAATTTGACATTTTAATTCTATTCTAAATATTTATATTTCAAATTGGATGTATACTTAGTAATTTAATATGTAATAGTAATCTCTGTTATTTTGCATGTACAATCGAATTAAATTTTTATATTGTTAAAAATAGTGTATGCCCTAACGGGTAGTTTTTTGAGCACGCCTTACCTAACTATAAGACCTACTGTATCACCAAAAATCACACTAATAAATACTTTGACTTTGACTTTTAAATCACCAACCTGTTTGTCAAGCACGGTGGCTTCAACAAGTTTAAAGCATAGTAGCCTAAAACACCTAGTAACATTTTGTTTTTTCTAAACAGGAAAACGACAACAGTAGTAACACGAAGTGCGTTTGCGCCATTCAGGAAAAACGTGATGGGTTAAAGATCGGTTGTTGAAAGAACTGTGAAAGCAATAGCTGGATTGGTAAGTTGCTTGCCCATTGCTCAGCAAGCATTTAAATCGCTACATTTGTAGTTGTCAATGGATGGGACAGTCTGCGAGCAAGCTATTTATTTTTACGGAAAAGAGAATTTCATCGCAGCTAAATTCTGTTTGAAGACCTATAAAATGGTAAAGGTTGCCTTAACTTAACCGATAATGTTAACTTAGTATAAAACAAAGTCGCTTTTCGTGTTTGTACGCTTAGATCTTTTAAACAACGTTAATGCAATTTTCAATAATAGACAGATCGATTCAACAGGAAGTATTTAACGTATAGGGCACGGGTGTAGCCGCTGGCAAAAGGTAGTCATTTATAAATAAGCAAATCTTGCCACATTATTCCATGGAACTTGAACATCACTACTTAATCTTTGGAGGAAACCGGCGTCACGTTCAGATTTTTTCAAAACGATACCATGCACCTGTGTGCTTTCATGGCAGACGTACCGCTTCTTTCACAATACCCAATTTACTTAGTAAAATACTTATAGACATTAAATACTCAATGAATAGTAAAAACATAAAGCGTTAGCTGAAAGAACATCACATCAACTCGATTATAACCTAATTGTTAATAACACCATGGCATGCTAAAATAGACCCCAGAGGTCTAATTGTGTACTTTGTTTAATTGTAAGGAACTTGTATTTATGAAATAAATAAATAAATATCATATAAGTGAAGAGCATAGATGATTCGGGCAGAAAATACATATTAATAGTAATCTTTTGAACAGAAAACAATTTAAAAACAGAAAATTGTCTAGTTTATTCTATTTATGACAAAATGTATGAAACTAAACGCGGTGAAAGAAATATGTAAGGTCGTAGTAGGTGGCGTTCGGTTGTTTCTGCTTACCCCCATGGAAAGAAGGCTGTTTATGTATGTAAGTAATCTGTTCAGCCTGCTTAGACTCAATGAAATTCTCTAAGCTATCTCATATAAATTGAATAGGCAAGTTCACTTTAGGTTCTATCTACCATTTCCCCTAATTGATTCTTAAATTCTACACAGATCAATAAAATAATCCGCTAATTCATTCTATGAATTTCTTACAAGATTAGCAGGAAAATTATTTTATTACTAGCTTTTGCCAGCGGCATCGCCCGCGTGGAGGTCGGAAAATATCCCGCGGGAACGTACTACCGGGATAACAAGTACCCTATATGTTAATCCAGGTTATAAACTATCTGTGTGCCAAATTTCATCCAAATCCGTTCATTAGTTTTTGCGTGAAAGAGGAATAAACATCCAGACATCCATACATACAAACTTTCACGTTTATAATATTAGTAGTATAGTAGGATTCTAAAATAACTGAAAGTATTTAAGAATTCCCTTGCCTTTATGATCTTCTAAAAGGTCCTAGTAGAGATTATTTCCATAGGGATCAGACTGTTATCTAGATTTTAATATGCAAAGCTTTTATGGTAATTGGACTAAATCGTTTACAGATGCTATTTGGAATTATAAAATGCTATTTGCATGTAGTTAGGGATTGAAGTTTTAAAAGGTAACCTTAGTTAATGTTGCCCACCAGGCCTTATAGAATTATTATTTTAAGTTAAATAATTATTAGTCAAAATTAGTATTTAAATTAAGTTACTAGCTTCTGTCAGCGGCTTTGCTCGCGTATCCTACTAATATTATAAATGCAAAAGTTTGTGAGGATGGATGTATGTGTATGTTTGTTACCCTTTCACGCAAAAACTACTGAACGGATTTGAATGAAACTTGGCACACAGATAGTTTATAACCTGGATTAACACATAGGGTACTTTTTATCCCGGTAGCACGTTCCCGCGGGATAATTTCCGACCTCCACGCGGGTGAAGTCGCTGGCAAAAGCTAGTTATACATATATATGAACCTTCCTCTTGAATCACTCTATCTAGTGATGGAAACTGCATTAAATTCCGTCGGTTAGTTTAAGAGATCTAAGCGAACAGACGCGGGAAGTGACTTTGTTTTAAACTATGTAAAGATTACTTTGGTAGTGACTGACTTTGGTCAATCTGCTTAGTTTATAACTAATAGTAGTTTAAGATTAAGAATAATAGTTTAATTGTGATTATCAGTTAAGAACCAGACAATCCAAAAAAAAAAATATATATATACTCCATTTTGTCTGAATATAAAGATTGTATACAAAACAATATGTGAAGACTAGAACAGTGAATAACCGATTTAATTCCAAGACCGTTGCAAAAGATTCCATAAACTTATATCTGTGGATAGGTTTGTTTCTCTATACTAGGGTAAAGTGAACAGTTCTTGGCCTAGCAATAAAAATCCGCAATTTTCAGTTCAAAAATGATTTTGTTTTACTATAAAGTCTCCCTTGACTTTAAAGTACTTGGTGCAACGCTTCTCTAAGATCAGTATCTCTTCCTGAAAATGAAATTCTGGAGGTCTGTGTAAATATTCATCTATGGCCCTTTCAACTTGTTCATTGCATACGAAACGTTTCCAAGGATCAAATTCATATATCATCTTGTTCCACACAACAAAGCAAAATTACCTTACTGTCTCTACTACTTTAATGTCATCACAATATTATGTTATATTTATTTTTCCAATTTTTCCACAACCAACTAAATAGTTTCAGTGTTTTCTTTATCTACCTAAATATATATTCAGGTTTACTTATATCTTCCATAAAATCATAATTTATTTATCTTTATGTACGTCAACTATAAACGTTACATAACTGATAGGAAAAACAGAACACCAACCACAGTATAGAGCTGAACAAAATTCATACCTCACTGATTTTTCTCATCATAAAAAAAATCTGTGAAATTACCATAACAATGGTCGTGAAACTTATAGCAATTATATTATATATTCATAAGATGAGAAGACGTCATCTTAACGATTGTAATTTTATTTGTTTGTTTGCTATATTTTCCCATAAGTTTTATATTATATTATAATAATATCTTAGTAATAAATAATACTCAAGCTGCCGTGACGAATTTAAGTATTTGCGTTGATCAATTTGATTTGCATAAGTTTCATAAAAAAATAAGTTCCTTATAATTTATATGAAATACCTATATTCGTTGTATTAAACGGCTGTTATGTCAAATTATATGTAGGTATCAACAGAGACATCAAGCATTAAATTATTTTATTTTATGAATGGATACTTTAAAACTTAAATTAATTTAAACATCCATAAAATAGGTAAACGACTTATTTGAAAAATTATGTAAGTAGTTTTTCTGAACACCTGTTATAGTGATATTAATTTAAAGTGTAGCTGACTTCGTTAAGTTAATTATTTAAATGCCTACAAAATATTAGTTTGAGGAAATTGGTTTTTTATACAAGAACATACAGGTACCTAAGATACAAGTATACCTACTGGAAAAAAACATCTGAGTAATTTATTATGATGAAGCACTGATAATGATACCAAAAAGGTTTTGTTTTTGAATATTAACCATACTCAGTTTATTGAAAATGTGAATTGTTATAGTCACTGCAAACGATTTCATTTTTTTCATATAACCTAGGGCTTAAATAAACTATTTACCTATAACTTGTTATTAATTCTAAAAGTTATAATCAAAATATTTTCCTAAACTGCATAATACTTAAAATTAAAACTAAGATAAGATTGTCATATAACAACAATGTTCGATGAAGTTCATCGATTTAATTGCAGGCCGAGAGAACAGATTGAATTATATAACATAATTAAGACTGTTCTCTCGGCCTGCATGTTTGTATGTTTCAATTTACAATCATAAAAGGGTAGTTCACCCTTGCTAATTTATCATTGCGTGTGAGGGGTTAACCCTTTACAGGCAATCAACCCCTAACAAAACTACTGACCGTGTCAAATGTATGCAAACGCTTGTTGACACGAGCACAATATTTATTTTTGCGCCCAGTCAATATTACAATGTAATTTGTTTCCAGAAACATGAAAAATATGACTAAAATTGTCATGAAAGGTGAGTGATTCAAAGGCTGTAAGATAAATCAATTAAAAAAATATATTACTCACATCATGATCCGGAACGTATGTGTAAACATGCAGCTTATCGATCCTTATGGTACCCTGGAATGGATACAGCAGTGACCCTCGTTGAAGCTCAGCAGAGGTCCACACGCTGACGGAAGCCTCGCGCCCCCTCGCTCCACCAGGCCTCAAAGCCAAGCTCAAGTCTTGTGGTATCAACACCAAAGTCTCCATCTTCAAAACACTTCAGTCTCTCTCCAAAGTTCCACCCACAGTCACCACACAAATAAGTTATATTTAAAAATGTGACCGGTCTCGTCCATCACACTTAATGAGAACAAATAAATTAGTATACGAAAAAAAATGTCGGGACGTCGGTTCGATTATCGGTCGGCGATGTCGCCAACGAAATATCGGCGGTGCGTGATCGATCGCCCGGTGAAATGTCGTTATGTATTAATCACTGCACGTGAGTTTGTATAGTGTGACACACACTCGAAAAAAAAAAAATGTTCTCAGTTCAAAAAAATGCGCGAACGAATCGAAGAATCTGTGGTGAAGTCCGGTAATTCGGTACAATATTACATTACGGCTCTGGGCGGGTAGTGTTCGGCGCATGCGCGGTAGGATGCGCACGCGCTCTTCTCTGAACGTGCACTGAAGGA
This sequence comes from Aporophyla nigra, assembly GCA_947507805.1. NCBI lineage: Eukaryota > Metazoa > Arthropoda > Insecta > Lepidoptera > Noctuidae > Aporophyla > Aporophyla nigra. The sequence continues at coordinate 19,776,174 of OX382301.1, read as the reverse complement.
AGCGCTAACATTGACCTTAGCCGCGGCCGTGATCGCGTTTACAGTTCATTTTTTGTTCGATAAAAAGGAGAGGAGTAGAGCCCTACAAGAAATAATTTATTCAGGCTGCGCTAAATTCAACCTTATTCTTAGTTCAGTAAGATATATGAGAATGTAAATGCAAGTTTGTAAGGTGTATAGTAAGGTGCTCCCCTCCAAAGGCGGCACCTGCTTGACCGTGCGCCGCCCGTCAGAGTGGCGTAGAGCGCGGTGCGGCGCGCTCGCACCTGATCCACCTGTATATTTAGACAAAACCTTTTTTTTCCTACCAATTATTTTTTTTCTACTCTAAATTCCGGATTAGATGCGGCACTAATTTTAGTAGCATTTCTTTTTAGTATGCGTATTTCTTTTTTTGATGAAATAAAAATATAACGGTTCAAAAAATTTACTGAACTCATAAATTATTAGATTAATGCATAAATTATCAATTAGACTGATCATGTTGGTACAGTTAGATGGTTATTTTTTTGCAGTTTTTAAGTTACGCTAAGATTTTGCGGCACTAAGTAGGTAACCCTTTTATCGGGGTAATTCAATACTAGCGTACGTAACATGTAGATCATGTAGAATAATATGAATCCTTTGTTTTATCAAACGATTTCCATTAAATAGATTGCAAATAGGATTTGTCGCATAGAACCATTGGAAAGAAAGCTGTTGAAAATAAATATAAATACCTTTTAAATCATAGGTAACATTAGGTTGATACTTATTGAGTCGTGGCATGAAATCATCCTTGATACTCTATCGGTCTAAGTCTAATCTTGTCTACCTAAAACACAGTTTTATTACGCCGATTTCAATTTTTTTACTCCTTCTAGAAGAAAACATATATCTTTTAGACTAGATCTAATTATAATTACTAACAGTCATAAACCAGGAATTAAACACAGTTATTCGTCGGCAACCATGTTTGTGTTCGTGATTTTTCTAAATGACATGTTAGTGTAATAAAATAAAAACCTCGAAGTTACTGCGTTATGCCTTTCGCACGCTTACCTAAGGCATTGTTCGCACTCGTCTTCAAGTTCAAATGTATTCATTGTGTATTATAGTACGGAAAAAATGTACGCAAACATCAATGTTTTATCTTTATGGCAACTGAAAGTTGAATAAATTGGATTAATTAAGAATTGTTATGTAAGAACAATTTTGGAGAGCGACCCCGCCATTTTGTTTTTAGTAAGTTGTTTGGCAAAGCACCAGAATTGAATGTGGGACTAAAAACTACCTTTGGCACATTTAAATTCATCTAAACAACTGAGGATAAATTCTGGTAATTGTAAGAACGTTCACAGTCTCAATCTGTCAAAAATACCTCAAGTTTCCATACATTTTTGACAAGTTTTTGACACTTGACTGTCGAGATGAGACAAGACCACTAGGTTTTGAATTACGAGAATTGCTCTTCAGATAAACTGTACCAACAATTGTCAACGGTAAGGGAGAGCATTATAAATAATGAAGTTAAATAAATACTAAAAATAAAAACTGTTTTAATGATATGTTAAATAAAGAAGCAGCAACTGCAGTGTTTACCTATTGAAACGCCAAAATAAATTAGGCAATTTCGTTTCTACCATGAAAACAGAGCAAAAAAAAATTAATAAAAATATTTTATTAGCTATGACCCACTAGCCAAAATATTTCTAACTTTATAAGTGCTAAAGGTAAAGTTAAAAATACTTCACGTCAAAAACATTAATTCGTCAACTTGACACAACAGATTTAGAAACCGTCAGTTACATTTAATTACATATTACGACGAACCTGCTGTGGTATTTTCGGAAAATAATCAAATGAAATTGATCGATATTGCCCACAACCGTGGTGTTATGATATCGGATCCTCCTCATGGAAGACCGCAGGTTTAACACTGAAACTGGGCCCTTATCATGGGAATTTCAACCTTGGAAAAGAAGCTACAGAGTTGCTTTTAGCGGTTGTCTAATAATCACACATGATACGAAATGTCGACGACCTGCACACACCTGCCGCCAACCGCAATCCCACTTGAACTATATTAGGTATGTTATAGGAATTTAAAAACGTGTTACTTACCAGCATGCAACGTAACTCCTGCGCATTTGACATTTTTAACATAAAGGCTGTTTTTAGAATAGGCAATAAGAGGGTAGATATTTTGAGTAGTAATATGCTTTCCGATTGAATGAGTGTAAAGGGTTAGCCTTCTTCGTATATTTGGTCAAACCCTACGAAACTAAACAAATTTTAGAAGATGTATTTTTTTTGGTATCCCTTTTTTTTACCTCTCTTTTATTTCTTTGAAGATTTTACGGTGATGTTGTTGCCAATTAAAAGTAAAGAACGAATAGATAAAGAAAACCGTTTGGTACGAAATGAACCAGGTAGGTAGGTAATAAATTTATGATGTCGACTGTATTTATTTATAAATTCATGTAATAAGTGAGTGAGAGCTTATTACGAGTATAATTGGTATGATTTTTTATGGCAATTTAAAATATTATTACGTAGCCATTTACATTGATAAGTAAACGTCACGTTATAGGATCAATAATTATTCATGTTTTTTTTTTTACAAAATACCGTCCTATAAAAATAACATAGAATAAAATCTCTAACCCCATTTTTATTAAAAAACATATACTCCAAAAATAATTAAATTAGCATGAAAATCATAACTCACAAAAATCGTATCAAAAAATTGAATATCCGAATAAGTTGCGCGTACGCAGTGGGGCGGGGTTTGGGGCGTGGCGTCCGAAGGCCCGCCTCGCGCCGTGCGTTACCGGTGCGCAAGACCTATTGTTAGCGCGACCGACGATTTTTATTTGTCAGTCGATTTATGTTTGTTTAAGAAGCTTTTGACGTTTGGACTGAGGGTACTTATGTACGCCTACTGGATGTGATTGGACTGTAGACGTGCATTGTTTGATCGAAGCTTTTGGAAAATATTCGATTTTTAAATGGAAAAGAAATTGGCTTTTATTTTTGTAAATGACTGCAATAAATTAGGATAGTATTAAAGTTAGGATTTTATTTCGTTTTTTTGTGTCGAACTGATTTTATTTAGCTTAAGTAGGTATTAAAAAAATTTAATAAGAAAAGACTAAGATCCGAACAGTTAAGTGACACTTTTCTTTTAAAAATATTATTCTACCACTTGGTTTTTATATCAAAACTTATGGACACATACAATCATTCATACGAAGAATTAACTTATTCGTCATTTTGTTATAATACCCGTCAAACGTCTTTGGAAAACATACGACAGATAATTCTACGTTATTGCACAGGTATCGTCGCGTAGAGCGTGTCAACCGCTATACCTATACGTAACTTGTTAGTTTGGTAAAACTAACAAGTACGTGTAGAGCGTGTAGAGCGTAAATACTTAACCGGACTTTCCTGTGGCTGCCTTAAGCAAACCCTAAGCCCCAAGACCCCAGTCATCGGCAGCCTATAACGTTCCCACTGCTGGGACACAGGCGGGACCTAATCCACCACGCGGGCCCAGTGCGGGTTGGTAGATGCCACATGTCTTCGAAATTTTGGTCCTAAGACATGCCGGTTTCCTCACGATGTTTTCCTTCATCATTTTGAGAGCAGTGGTGATGAAATAATTTACACAAAGTAAAGCGCCTGCTTGGGTTCGAACTTACGTTCTATACTACTCGTAAGTCGCGGTCGTTACCACTGGGCCACCCCTGCTCTCAATAATTAATTATTATATAATTGACTAGCTTCTGCCCGCGACTTCGTCCGCGTACATTTTTTTGTTCCGGGCCCTTCCCATCGCGTGTAATCGCCTACCCGTGCGATTTTTCCCGTTTTTGCAACATTTTTCATTACTGCTCCGCTCCTCTTGGCTGTAGCGTGATGTTATATAACCTATAGCCTTCCTCGATAAATAGGCTACCCAACACAAAAATAATTTTTCAATTCGGACCTGTAGTTCCTGAGATTAGCGCGTTCAATCAAACAAACAAACAAACGAACTCTTCAGCTTTATAATGTTTGTATAGATTGATTATTATATGAAATCAATGCACCTAAAAAAAGGACCATGATACAATTAAACAGGTAAAAAGAATTTAAAATGGCGCAATGACAGATAAATACCACCAAAATCCAGTCCCAAGTAAAAATTAGAACAGTTTCACAAATGTTTACCAGCAGCGCCGCTGCCATTTTAAGAGCCACTTGTAGCAAAGGATTGTGTTAATAGAGTTCACACTCAAGCATTCACGTCCAAACTCCGGCCCCGTATATTCCAAACCGATGATCCCACAACGAACAGACACTAAGCGGGCTCAACCCGTCACGCGTCCATGTGGCTTAATTGTCATTAAATTCAACTCAATTTGTGTTCCAAACCCAGATAAGTTGGTGTAACAAGTCGCCTTCGATGCGGTATTGTACGATGTTATTATAGCCTTTTTACTCCCTTTATTGTTCGGCTTAAAGAATTTATTTTATAATATCGGAGAGGTGGGTTGGTGAAATTGACGGGTGTTTTTGATCGAGCCACCCGCTTTGGGGGTTAAGTGAGTGAAAGAATTAATTTAGGAGTTATGTTATTTATTTTATGTCAAATATGATGAGAAATTTATTTTTAAATCAATGTTAATTTATAACCTGCTTTATTGTTTGGTAAATAGTTAGATACTTTTTACATTTAAACATCGAGTTTTTGACTATTTTTTTGTAGGTTAGACTAAGTGAATCCTATTAAAGTAGGAAGATATGGAATATTTATGGTAAGGAAAAGTCAGGTACTTACTGAACTTAATATAGACCTAGGGATGTCTACATAGTTGAATCAAATAGTTGTTGTAGTAGTTGTTCCGCAAATAGTTACATTTATGTATAAAACAATATGAAAATAACATAGTAATAGAATGAATTTAATTTTAATAAATACATCAACATTTTAAGCTGATAAATTTACCAAAAAAAAAAACACTTCAAAGCATAACGTTCAAACAGGGCACGCCGAAATCGGATTGTCTCTAATCTGTATCAAAGGTCCGGTGACAAGCCGACATGTCCCGAATACTCCCGAGTCGCTCCGATTTTTATTTTAATACATCAAAAGATAAATATCTTAATTTTTTGACGTATTCACTGAGCTGTCTGTGGTTTACAATTGACATTCTGTCGGTAATAGAACCTAGTTATAATTTGATTTTGAGTAATGCGCAAGCGGGTGTCGTGTTTCATTGGTAGGTAATGCTCACGTCTTGTTCCGTGGGATTAATTTGTTGTTGATTCACTGAGTCATATTCGGAATGGTTAATATTACCTACTAGCTTCTACCCGCGACTTCGTCCGCGTCAAAATTTTGCTCCCCTGACCCTACCCGCATCGAATTGCCTGCCAGTTTTCGTCCATTTTCCGTTACTGTTCCGCTCATTTTGATTGTAACGTACTGTTTATAGCCTATAGCCTTCCTCAATAAATAGGCTACCCAACAGAAAAAATATTTTTTTCGATTCGGATCAGTAGTTCCTGAGATTACCGTGTGCAACTAAACAAAGAAACAAACTCTTCAGCTATATAATATTAGTATAGATTTCTATTTGACACGGTGCAATAAAATATCTGGCACCTGAATATCATGTGGAAAGTTTGGAATAAGAATGTGATGATGTGATGTGTGTGTGTGAGTAGAGGAAGACCAAAGAAACAGTGGATGGACTGTGTGGAAGATGATAAGGCTAGAAAAGTGGTGACGTTACGACTAAAAGAGAAGCTGAAGAAGACAGGTTGCGCCGACCCCAAATAAATTGATATAAATAGAAGACAATGATAAAGGTGCAATCATAATCACTCACTCAGGCCTCCTCTGTTCGAGAGGGAGTGGATTGTAATACCTAAATTGTGGTCGGTCTCAGTGCGAGTTGGTAGATAACACATTTCTTCGAATTTCTGGTTCTAGGACATACCTCACAGTGTTTTCCTTCACCGTTTTGAGAGCAGCGGTGATGAATATATTTGCACAAAGCTAAGCGCCTGCTTGCGTTCGAACCCGCAACCTCCACAGCCACTACTGCACACAGATGCAGGAGCAATCGAACTTATTTAGTACATAGGAACTCTGACCATAGTTTTTGGTAATACAGTTCCATGGTAATATCAGTTTCAATTACACTAATCCATATTATATCTCAGGAAAAAAATGCGTACAAAACAATAACTCTCCAGGACTTTAATAATACTGTTTTAGTAGGTCCTTTTAACATTTTGGAACACTTTCAGCTGAATTCGCACACACAAACAATTTTTTTTTTTAATTCGCGGTTCATTCTCATGCTGTCTCTGACTTTTGCAAGCAATAAGAACGACAAAACAGTTTTTGAGAACGTCGTTGTTGTTTTGTATGAGATGAACTATTAGGGTTACGATCAATCTGATTCTAAAGATCTAATAAAGGTACCTATGTTATCAATTAATATACATTTATATCCACAGATAAATTACATTCTGCTGTCCATTATCAAAACAATCCACCTCGTTGCACGCAATCAGGATCATCTGATTTTGTTTCTTAAAATTGTATTTTCTTTATCATTCTACCTTTTTACTTTAGACTGCACTATCCAAGTCCTGTCTACTCTAGCGTGAAGACACACCACAACAAAAGAAAGGCAACACAAAGTGACGGGACAGCTCCTGCCATTACGCATACCTACATTTGCATGCAACGATCGACTCCCACTTAATTTGGAGTTTTCTTCCGGGCCCGAGGCGTAGTCTCGACGCATTCCTACACGCAACGTTACATTTAGCCGTTGATAAGCGAATTTTGGGAGGATAGTCGACAGATATAGTGTTTGGTGGGTAAAATGTTAGTCAAAGTTTTGGTGGGAGGATTTATTGAAGAGCTGTTTTAATTAATAATTTGTGTGTTTTGGAAAAATTGAGCCCGATGCCTTCAAAACATTTCCAAATTGTATGGAATTTCTTTTTATACCTAAATTCTTTAAAATTTCAAAGGTATATGCGTCAAGTAAGTATAATCAGCCTATGAGGGTCCCACTGTTGGGATACAAGCCTTCTCTCTGTGAGAGGAAATTGAACTGGACGCCAACTAAAAAATAGGAGTTGGAGCATACAAATTGCTTTTTTGTAGGTGGCTTGCAGACCGTCTCGCAGGGCGAAGGTCACTAATATTTAATTGCTATATTTTGTAAGCAAACAACATATAACAGAGGAAACATATGATAATTCACGGGTACTGTATAACTCGGATATTCTAAGGCCGGGTAAATATCGACATAATTTACCACACATGAGTACAAGGCATGCAAATAAGGCAATTCGTATCGACATATGGCCAATACACTGCGCGCAAAGGGAATGGCCCCACATGCCGTCTCCTTAATACATAAGTATAAAAGCACTTAACTGAATGGCAAGCTGTTGAGTATTTTGTCGTTTTGTGCAGTTTTTGGCAAGGTTTTACATAAAATGGTGCAGTTGTAAGTAGCTGGGGGAATCTTTACACACACACACACACACACACAGAGGCACAGTCAACATTTAATGAAATTAATATTCGCTTTATAACAGTTTTAATTTGGCCTTTAAATCACTATTTAGTAGCCGTCTTCTTTTCATGCTACCAAATTACTAATCCTTAAAATTAGAAAGAAACAAGGGACACCCGGATGGAACGAAGTTCCTTTCCAGGATTCATAATAGTTATAATTTTTTAATTATTTATTATGTACAAAAAACCTGTATACACTCAACAAAAATATTCTCTCTCTCTCCCTATCTCCTTCTCTCTCCCTCTCTCTCTACCTCTCTCTCTCTCCCCCTCTGCCCCTCACTCCCCCCCTCTCCCCCTCCCCCTCTCCCCCCCTCTCCCCCTCTCCCCCTCTCTCCCTCTCTCCCTCTCTACTCACAACAAAAAAAAACAACAACATACAAAATATATACGGTCGAATTGAGAAACCTCGTCCTTTTTAGGGTTCCGTTGCCAAATGGCAAAAAACGGAACCCTTATAGATTCGCCATGTCTGTCTGTCTGTCTGTCTGTCTGTCTGTCCGAGTATGTCACAGCCACTTTTCTCCGAAACTATAAGAGCTGTGCTATTGAAACTTGGTAAGTGGATGTATTCAGTGAACCGCATTAAGATTTTCACACAAAAATAGAAAAAAAGCAATAATATTTGGGGTTCCCCATACATAGAATTGAAACTCAAAAATTTTTTTTTCATCAAACCCATACGTGTGGGGTATCTATGGATAGGTCTTTAAAAATGATATTGAGGTTTCTAATATCATTTTTTTTTTAAACAATAATATTTGGGGTTCCCCATACATAGAACTGAAACACAAAAAAAAATTTTAATCAAACCCTTACGTGTGGGGTATCTATGGATAGGTCTTTAAAAATAAAATTGAGGTTTCTAATATCATTTTTTTCTAAACTGAATAGTTTGCGCGAGAGACACTTCCAAAGTGGTAAAATGTGTGTCCCCCCCCCCCGTAACTTCTAAAATAAGGGAATGATAAAACTAAAAAAAATATATGATGTACATTACCATGAAAACTACCAACGAAAATTGGTTTGAACGAGATCTAGTAAGTAGTTTTTTTTTAATACGTCATAAATCGGAAACCACAATTTACCTATCATTCAGTCAACTCAAATATAAAAATTTAAAAAAAAAACATTTAATTTCATAAACGATGATGACGAATGATGATGATGATGACCTGCAGGTTTGTACGGAACCCTCGGTGCGCGAGTCCGACTCGCACTTGGCCGGTTTTTTTTGAAGTCGGTTAAAGCATGTCGTGACAACTTTTCGTAAGATTTTTTTCCGTCTAGCCCCCTTTCACAACGCGCGAAAAGGAACTTCGTTCCAAAAAAAAATTGCCAACACATAGACGGAATATCATCATCATCATTTTAGCCATAAGACGTCCACTGCTGGACATAGGCCTCTCCCAATTGGGGGGGGTTTGCCACTCTTGGCAGCCGGGTTGTTGATCGCAGTATAGTGGTAAAATGCTTAAAGAACGCCGCTGCCCATTTTCTAGTGAGTCCCTTAATCGCCTCTTACGACACCCACGGGAAGAAATGGGATGATGCTATTCTTTACGTCCGGAACCGCACGGAACAGACGGAATATACGGACAAAAAAAAGTAAAGTTAATAGTGATGTGACACGACTGCAGTTTTGGAATGACGTAAGGAAATATCGGATCTTTAGGAATTAAGCAGTAAGTTTCTATGGTAAACCTCTTTTTTTATGGGTGGGAAATCATCAAATGACGTCTCACGCTCTAGGTGGACCAGAAGGGCGTGTCAGACTTTTACTGACTAAAACCCACTCATGTTCCTTCAGTTGCCCATATGCCAGGGCCACGGTATCTCATTCGAACAAATCTCGCAACCCTGGCAGGCATCGGTCCTAGGGGACCCCTTCAGTTTGCTAACATCTCTTTGAGGCACGCGTACAACACAACGAGCCGTCGACACGGGCCTGGGGGCCAACCACCAGCTCTTAAAACAGTATTATTATAATCTTACTTTGACTTTTCGTACCATAACCTCCTTAAAATAAGGTTATTTTATGGTTGTAATAATGTTGTTTTCTTAGCGGTTTTGGTGACGTCACCTCTAAAACTTCATTCAATTCGATCAATTCGTACCACGACGTGACTTTTGACAACCAGCAAGATTGTTTTTATGTCAAATTTAGCAATCATAAAAAAGTTCCTCGGACTCGACGGAAGTATTCTTGTTTTGCAATTTTATATAAAAAGAAACATTTTCGTAACATATAAAGTAAGTAAAATGTATTTATTTATGTAAACTTGCCGACTGAATTGTGTATCAAGAGATCTTAGTACATGGGTAGTAAATTTCTTGGTTGATTCTAGATAGCGAATGCATACGACATATTTGAGTTTTTGGAAGCTGATAACGCAGTAGCCAATTGTACAAGAAAGCGGGGTCGTATGCAGATTCGTAAGGAATGCGACCCTTTCAATTTAGATGAAGCGGAGTTTTGCCATTTCCTTCTTGAGTACTCCTTGGCTTGCAGAGAGCGATTGTGAAAATTCCCATAGTATCTCTAGCTGCCGCCAGGAAATGCGACTAAACTCTTCGGTTGCAAAATTAATAACAAAACAACAATCACTGAGTCTGACGACATATAGTTTACATAAACATTTTAGAAAAATATTTCCTTGTTTTAAACTTATTCACTGAGTTACGGTGTTTAAACTTACCTTGATTCCATGTAGATTTTATAGGCAACTGGCTTCTAAAATGCTGGCGACACACAGATCTTATGCAATTAAGATAAAATAAGTTCACACTTAGAAAATCACTTATAAAATTACATCGAGTTTCAAATTTCGTTTGCACTACACAGCTGATAAAAACACAATTTGTTCCGATTCCTATCATAGCACAACCTAGCCACAGCGTTTTAAAATTTTCAAATATTTTTTTCTCAGTTTTCAAAGTATAATCTTTTAATATTTGTATTAATTTCATGAAAATTACTCTTAACAATTATATTTTAAAGCAAAGTAACCTTTTTATGTAAAAAAAATAATAATAGTTTGCTTCGAAAGCTTACTTCATATTAGGGATTCGGACCGACGGCGACGTGTGAAAGAGACAACGCTATACAGTTCAAATAGCGTTGTTTCTTTTCTACTATAGCAGGCAATAGACAAATCTTTCAAATAGTTCGTTCTTTCTCAGCACTAAGCAGGATTAAAACAATATTGAACGATGAAGGTCATGGTACGAATATGAGTAATGTTATTATAATCTTGAAACAAAACTTTCTTAAAATAAGATTGTTTCGTAAAAGATAGTGGTAGGCCCCCTGGTCCTTACCGGACAGTGAGCTACCCATTGCTCGCCGCCCAAGACGGAAACGGCTGAACTGAAAAAAAAAATACACATAAGTAGAACTTTAGGAATTAAGCAGTAAGTTTCTATGGCAAACATCTAATGTAAAATTAAACTATTCTCCTTACCATATAATAGTAATAGACAGGACTAACTAAAGCACGTTCCACTAACTACTTAATTGCCGGAAGGGAAACAGACATTAAGAACGTCAATGTACCAGCATTATTCTAAATGGTCATCTCACAAAAAACCATAGCGGCCGGCCGGGTTGTTCTTATAAACGGCGGTAGATTTAACATTTAAATTTGTTCCCGAGGCGATGCAGGAGTCTAATTGTTCGGTCGGCGCAAATTATAAATTCATTAATGGGAAGCTTGGACCGGCGGCCATGGAGATTTTTCATGTCTGTAGTGTGTAACTACGTACGTCGTACGTACCTTCTTTTGTAAAAGTGTGGGTGTATATGAGTGTACATTTGGTGAATGAATGTGTGTGCCGTATGTGGGCGAATGTCAAAGTGGTTTAATAATAAACTGTCAAAATATGCAATTTGTCTAACGTGTAATAAATTTCAGGAGTTGGTTTAGATTTTGATTGGCTTTTTAATTGAATTTGAAGTGGTTTGGAATAATAGAGCGATAACAGTTAATGATTGTTATCGTGATTTATTAACACGTTCGTAACTGTTATTTTGCCTAACAGACCCGACCCTAGTGCTACATTACGTATTATTTTGAAATACAAAGAAACTTTAAAGATTGGTTTTTGTATTTTAAAAACGATGGTACTGCTGTATTCCTACTTGTATTCAGTCGAGTTAAACCCTCATCTCAAATTGAGTTTTCAGTCATGGTATCAAATGTAGACCAAAAATACAAAACATCTATTTTTCGTCGAAAACTTTTATTCTGTGAATAAAAGACATCAACGACTTTTAACTATCGCAGTTTGTAGTCATTTTATAACGCCCACATCTGTCAGTACACGTTTTCTGTTAACCTGAAATAGCGTCATCTTTAAATCATTCAATAATATTATTTATAACTTACACGAACGACCATCTAGAAGCGTTATACCATAACATAACCAAATACACTGATTTCACGCCTCCTTATTCCAATTCATCAACACATACAGAAAGTAATTGTTTGTTGTTCAAAAAGTCAGTGACCTTACGGTAGCAAGAATATTTCTAACAAGATATTAATTGTCGAGCTGACGCCTAAGGCAGTCTTGTTAAAATAATTGTCGGTCTACTTGTAGCTATTTTTCAAACCATAGTGTACGGGTATGGCTCATTAAAAACGTATAGACGATGGTGATTAGATTTGTAGGAATGGTCTACTGGCACGCGTTCCTTGTATTTTTTAATGAATGGGTGTTGCTGGTTATAAATGGCGGATCAGTAGGCGATTACGAATGATGACTCGGTGACTAGTGTGGGGGCTTTTGCCCTGCAGTGCTTCGAAAAAGGCTGTGGACCATAATGATGACGTTCACTATACAATGTTTGCTATGACTTTAAAAAAATAGAACATTATCGAAGATCCCTTATATTGATCTTACCATATAAATAAAAGCGAAAGGTCAGTCAATCATACATTCACTCGCTGATTAATCACGAAATGTCAAAAACAAATGGACCTACGAAAATGGATTTGAAAAAAAAACTAAAAAACACGCTTCCATTGAAAACTAAACTAAAAAGTACAAAATAATGGAAAAAAAGCGTGGGGTGCTTTTTAAGGTATTTTTTTATTTATATCAGGCACCACACGCTTTTTTTATTATTTTCTATTTTTTAGGGTGTTTCGAATTTTGAGACGTATGTCAGCGTACTTTTCGAAGACAGTTTTTTTATGCTGTCCTGGTAACCCTGGCAAGGATAATAGCACAAATTAGTTTGTGACGTATGTCAGCGTAGTTTACGAAGACAGTTTTTTTGCTGTCCTGGTAACCCTGGCAAGTATAATGGCACAAATTTATTAAATTATTGCATTGTCATCGGTCCTTGACAGATGTGCAAAGATTGAATTAAATCTGGTCGTTTAAAGTGGGTCAAAATCGCGCTATAAGGAGTCGGTTACAAACAAACATACAAACATACAAGTGAAGCTAATATAAAGCGTGTAAAAAGAAAAGAGTATAGCAAACTTTCCGCGTAAAGTAGTGTAATAAGGAGTGGAAGTTTGTATGAAAGTCCGTGGACGCTAGGTTATTCAAATTTTGTGTTTAAGCTGACAATGAAAAATTAATTTACCTATACGTATCTCACTGTTTTTGATAATTCTACCTTAGTTCTAGCTGAAAAAGGGGATGAATTTGTGTGTGAAAATGTCCTTCATTTTCAAAGTTAACATCATTTTACTTATTATTTTTTCATATGGTTGAAAACTAACGCATCAAATTACAGCCCGTTTCATCCCGGGAGGTGTTCTCTTTGGATAATTTTCAACATTGACGTGGGCGGAGCCACTAGCAGCAGCTAGTTCTCAATGAAAGTATTATGAAGAAGTTGTCAAGTAAGTTTATAATGTGCGGAGATAACGATAAAAATCACACGAAGAGAGAGAAGAGTTTTAACTGTAGGGGGTTATTAAAGGGCCTAATAGCAGCGTCAACGGCGTCCTATAGATCCCCAGAAGTGCAGATGAATGAACACTTGGGACACTTCAGCAAGTGGGTCATGTTCTGGATAGAACTGTTATCACATTGGGTGTAGGTACTGATGCTTTAATTACCAAGACCCTTGCTCCACCCACAATTTCCGGCACACCCAATTTAAAAAGTACTATCGATTCGCTTAGCTAAAATCCTAAGTATTATTCAGAAATAGGTACCTCTGTTTACTTCTGAATGATGCTTCTGTCGGCTTGATAAGTCACTCACTTATAAATAATATTATGAGCAATACATTGAGTATAACCAAAAATATCTGCACAAATGTTCTATCAGAAACCCCAAAATTTCAAAACAAAAATTAAAATTATAAATAGTTTCTTCATGAGTCTTAACATTGTGGTTTAAAAGCTTTATCGAAGATTACAGGATACCATATTTCAATCGGCTAAGTCGTGACTAACAAATAAAACGTATTCTCTAAATGTGAATATTATTGTGAGTTAACATCCTCTTATATGGAATTAGATCTCCGATTCCTTCAAAATGCCGGTAGCCAAAGGAAAGGATACATTTTAGTCTATAATTAATTAATTCTTTGAAACAGAGGTAAACGGTTTGAGCCCAGAAGGGCAGAATTCTAAATATTTGTGCTAGAGGCTAGATCCGAAGATTCGTTTTTAACACTTTTGTGAGAAAGATGATGTTCCGTCTACGGTACAGATAAAATAATTAATCTTGTTTTTAGTGTCATTGCTTTAGCTTCAAAGAATTTCTACAAATTAATGCCCAATTCAGATAAGTAGTATAAATAGTAAATTAGCTGTACCTCTCAGATACTCGAGTGTTCATGAGTAGGCAAGTTGCTGCAGAATTCGTTTAATTTTGCTTAAACATGTTTTTAGACAAAAAATGTAAACTACTTAATATGTGTATTTTTCCTATAAAAAAATATTATATGCAAATTTCATTAAACGTTAGAGGGCGCGCTCCCTTTGACTGATAAAATACTTGTACATCCATATTTAGAAAATGAATGTACAAGCAAGCATACAGGAATATTGGCTTTCACTCTTAGCACTTTTGAATTCCAAATTTCTTAACGATCCCCAAAACCTTCAAACGAGAGCTATCATTCGAACGTTTACAGAATTCCATTTGGCGTTTCCAGACGAATATTAAGTTTGTATGCAATTTGAATACCGCCTACGGTTAGGGAATGGCAGCTATCATTTAGAAGCAATACCATGATGACTACTGTTGTGCATATTCGTAATCGACTGCATTTGGAAGAAAAATAGAGATGGGAACAAATATTACTGCCATGGAATCGATTTAGTTGCAATGTAGACTTGTCGACAGCCACAGCACGTCATGTTTATAGTTTTGGATGTCAATCATACTAATATTATAAATATGAATATAAGTTTGTTTATAACGCTTTCACGCAAAAGCAACTTAATCGATTATCATGAAACTTTGTACACATATTTTTGGAGATATTAGAAGTAATATAGGATACTTTTTATAAAAAAAAAACATACTATATTTATTGTTATTTTTAACGCGAGCGAAGCTGCGGGCAAAAGCTAGTAGTTTAATTAATTTATGGCGCGTTACACTTGGGGAATGCGAGCTGGACCCAAAAAAGAGTAATGACACTTTTGCTATAGTTGGTGGTCATATTGTATTTTTCTTTATTTTTTTATTGTGTAGGGTATCTACTATCTGGCTAAGTAGTAATAGCCTGCACGGACCGATCGATCAGGTTAAGCTACGCTTGCCACAGTTGGTTCGTCAGTGGGTGGATGGGTTTACATACCAAGACCTTTCCGTGGCTCGGAAAGCAAGTTAAGCCGTTGGTACCGCCTGTTATTCATGGATTTTCGACGGTTATAACGGGTCGTCAGAAGTCGAGGCTGCTCAGTCTGACAAACCAGTCACACACAGGACACACACAGAACACAAAGGGTATCGTAATACCCAGTCGATCCATATTAAGTACCTACTAGTATTTAGCTACATCTATTTAGACTTGAAGTCGACCTCAACATACCTTGAAAAGCTAGGCAGATGGATTTTGCGTTTCTACAATCTTAAACGTTCGTAAATTATTTCATAGAATCTGTTTTTAGGGTTCCGCACCTCAAAAGGAAAAAGCGGAACCCTTATAGGATCACTTTGTTGTCCGTCCGTCCGTCCGTCTGTCAAGACCCTTTTTCTCAGGAACGCCTAAAGGTATCAAGCTGAAATTTATACCAAAGACTACTGTCCCTTGGAGCTGTGAAAAAATCAAACTTCTAAGTTAACGCAATCAAAAGATATAGCCGTTTATGCCGCAAATTTCCGCAAATTTTCAAACTCGCAAGGGAATCAAAACCTAAAGGGTACTTCCAGTCGATCTAGAATTTTGAAATTTGGTACGAAGCAACACCTTATAGCACAGATAAAGGAAAAATTGCGAAAACCTTAAATTTTTAGTTACATCATATAATAAACAGAACAAAACACAGACAGAAATAAAACCAAGCCAAGAAACAGAACAGAACTACGACTCGATTGTCGTGATGGGTGAACTTTTACTTATATGGGCGTTGATAGCTGCGACACAGTTTATAACTTTTGTAGCTATCATCGTTTCTATTGTAATTTTATGTCAATGTGTTTTTGTTCCTAAATAAAATAAAACTTAAAAATAAATAAATAAAACTTATATACCTACAGGTTTGTACGGAACCCTCGGTGCGCGTGTCCGACTCGCACTTAGCCGGTTCTTTTTCTTCTTTTGTCTATACAAAAGAAAAAAAACGAATGCTAAGAAATAATAAAATTTAAAAAAAAAACACTTTGTTATTAAGTAGTTAATAACAAACGTTGTGAATATATTTAAGTGTGCTTTTTATTTAATATACCTATAGAAACAGGAACTTTGTCCCAAACGGGAGTCCCACGACAGCTCGCAACTTTTATTGTCATGGTTTTCTTTTCAGAAAATCCATTTATCATCGGCTGAAGACATTAAGGCAACGTGGCTGTGGTGTAGAGATGTCACTGACATTGTGATTTTGTACGGTTTTAGTCAACCGCGTATAGATTTCCAAGATTTTTTTGTGTTTATTTTTTAATAGTAAGCATACCTAATACAAAAGAAATAGAACAATAAATGCCTTTTTTCTGGGTGCGAAATCATCAAATACCTGCGGATTGGTAATTAAAACAGGAAAAAAATACCTTCCTAAACGTTAACCATAAAAATACCGATCAATGTTTTTTTTTTTCTGATGTAGGTAAATGCTTCTGTTATTACTTTTTATGCAACTAACCTACAGCCTAAAAAAACGGTTAACATATTTGGTAGTAATTTATACCAACACAAATCGACTCATATAGGCATATCGAATCAAATTATAATCGACTAGTTTAATAAAATTGGCCACCTCTATTCGTAATGGGCAATCAAATTCGAAAAAGGAATGAAATTGATATGCAAACTTTTTTTTAAGACAAAAAAAGTCAATGTTTTAGTATTAGGCGTTGCAAATAAATTGATAAGCGTGAAACGAAACGGTAAGCGAAAAGCAATCTTGGAATTTATGTACTGTATTTTTTTGGCTTTAAGTATGCTTTTGATTATTTGTTAAGTTCGTGAATAAAAACATAATCATAGAGATATTTATTAATACAATGAATTAATAGTCAACCGCCTGTTAGTTTAAAGATAGCAACTTGTCGCTTCAAGTAATGTAACTATAACAACAACAAAAATGCCATACATCAGCAGCCTATAATGTTCCCACTGATGGGACACAGGCCTCCTCTTGGTGAAAGGGGGATTGGGCCATCCACCACGCAGACCCAGTCCGGGTTGGTAGATGTCACATGTCCTCGAATTTTTGGTTCTCCGACATGCCGTTTTCCTTCACCGTTTTGAGAGCAGTGGCGATGAAATAATTTACGCATAGTAAAGCGCCTGCTTGGGTTCGAACTCACGATCACTATAATCTTTTCGCCATAAGATGACTTCCCTGACAGTTCATTTTTTTCCGTGGCGCGCATAGGTACTACTTTAGAGGAATAAAAAATAAACCGGCAAAAAAATTAAAAAAGAAATGATTAAAAAAATATCCCTTTCGTAAATTACTAAGTAAATTATTGTAGTTATAATTAACTGTTAATAAATTAAGTAAATAAAATAAAAAAGTATAAATCTTAAAAATGTCTAATGCGTTGAACGGAACGTCGGCCAATAGAGATTGCCACTACTCAATACACTAATCGACAAAAAAATAGATGAATCGGAGCGGCCATTTTGTAATCGCGATCGCGTCGCGTCAGTACGAGTGCGTTATGTCAGGTTTTTGCTCTGCTCCCGTGACGTTATGTAGCCTATGTCTTATTCTGATGTATAAGCTATATTACTGTAAAGTTTCATCAAAATCCGTACAGTACTTTATGCGTGAAAGAGTAAGAAACATCCACACACACACACATACTAACTTTCACGTTTATAATATTAGTAGGAAGTAGGATAACCAGTTCATTAAAAAAATATTTTGAAAATCTAAAATCGATAATACGATTCCATTTTCTTTGCCAACTGAATCGATATTATAAAAAATCGATTATATTTCGTTAGGCCACGTCACTACAATTGTCAGACAAGAACTGTCAGGGAACTCTTCTTATGGCGAAAAGACTATAGGGCACCACTGCTCACCAACAACTCACAGCAACAAATTGCAATACATAAGAATAAAATACAAGCCAAATAAATTGTCAAACCCAACCCATTCTAACTTCATCTAATTATTCGAGCTCATTAACAATTGCTACCTTTGTGGTGATTCCATTCATGCTAGCCAGGTCTTGATGAATACCTCGATATATTTTCTTCCAATTATCTGAATTATTCAGTGTTCAATTATTAAGATTTATTGCAAAGGATAGCACAGATTGTTGCTAGCAACTTGGTTCCCGTTTGTGGTCAACTGGATGTAATTTTGCGTAATTAATTTGACGTTGTCGTTAGTTTTTGTTTTTGCAATTTGATATTATGAACGTATCCAGAACCAGGCAGTAACTCCATGTCAAATACTGGTATATTGCTGCATTTGGTTAGGCTGGAAGGCGACGCCAACATAGTTGGGAAAAGGCTCTGCAGATTATGATGACGATGTTGAAGAACTTTTCCAGAACCAACGTGAGTTGCGTCATTAATATTCCTCCACTTCAATAGCGCAACATGTGACTTTGAAAGCACGAACTCTTTTTTTACTTTAATAAAGCATAGTCAGTAAAATAGTCAAGGATGGAAAGCAAGTATTTGCCACGCTTTTTCATGTGCCTTTTTTTCTGGGTGGGAAGTTATAACGTCTCCCGATCTGGGTGGAGCGGAAGGTCGTGTCAGATTTCTACTGACTAAAACCCACCCCTTGTTCCTTCTGTTGCCCATATGCCACGGCCACGGTATCTCTTTCGAACAAATCTCGCAACCCTGGTAGGAAGCACGAACTTTTGATTGGCAGTCCGACTACCCTCTTGAACAATGTCAGAACTGCCTAGTTACGTACACCTGTTTTTTTGCTAGAAAATGGTGAACGCTCAAACAATGACAACTATCGAATTTAGATAGTTTTTTAACCGACTTCAAAGAAGGAGGAGGTTCTCACTTCGTCAGTTTTCTTTTTCTATGATTGTTACCTCAGAACTTTTGACCGGGTGAACCGATCTTGATGATCCTTTTTTTATTTGAAAACTGGTGCTTCCCGTGTGGTCCCATTTTGACAATTTGGTTCTATTTTGACAATGGGATCAATGTGAAAACCATGTAAGTCTTAAATTTGCATTAACTATGTGCGCGACAAATGGACGAATAACGCGATTATATTAGCATAACTAAAAAGTTAAAAAAAAAAAACTTAAAAAAAAAACAACCGACTTTCTTAAAAAAAAACACTACAAAGTGAAAAATAACTTTAATTTCGAAAGTCGGTGGCAAAACAACTTTAAATACCTAAGACACAGACTTCCGAAATTAAGGTTATTTTTCATTTTGCAGTATTTTTTTAAGGAAGTGGGTTGTTATAATTTTTTTTAAAGTTTTTTTTGACTCCTTAAGGTCAAATAAAGGTGACATATCTTTCTGGCGGCTGCTATTACAATTGAGATCTATTACGACGCTTATAGCAGTGTCTTTACCTTGATATAAAGAAGGCATAAAGTAAGGAGTTGTAGAGAATGTCACGAGGTATTAAAGTCTGCACGTTTACTGCTTCGTAAGTATAATAGTTCAATCAAAGTTTTTTTTTTTATGACGGAAAGCTATTCTATCTTTTTAAGAAACCGTAGCTTTGATCCTATGTATACAAGTCTCGTACCTTGAACAGATTGCAATAAATACCAGGCCATCAAGAACCAGAGGAAGTACAACCAAAGGTCCTGTTAGGTCACTCCCTATAAAACCTTTTAACATAATTACCAACACAATAGCCGTACTTAAGCCACCGACTTAAGCCGTTTATCAGCCTTTTATAATACCGATATTCTTTAGAAATTCACTCACTACATGGGGTGCTAATTGCAAGCAACATGAACAGATAACGATGCCCATTCATAGGACGACTCGGTCTTATAAAATTGTATCGGCTATTAATTTTCCTTATAAGTAATTATGAATGTGTAGGAAGTTTTTGGACAATATTGGCGGTGTGGCAGTGACTTGAGTTAATTGAATGTTTGTTATTTTTTATGATTAAAATAAAAGAAAATAAAAATGAAAAAATACGTACATTTGCGGTAAGACATAAAACACGGATAAACATAATCACAAATATGATCAACTTGACGGATATATGCGACACATCCTATTGCCACTTTAAAGTAATGGTTTTGTGAGACTTTAACTAGTGTTGATTGATGAAACAATGCAACAAAGACTTGACGAAAGTATCAAATTAGCAAAATGAGAAATGAAAATGGGAAAAGAGTGAATGGGGCCATGAAGTGCATATTATATTTAAGGTTTTTTTTTTGTGCTTACAACACATAATATTCTAATAAATTAGATATATTTGAGATTGACAAAATGGTTTTATTACAACAAAATAGGGATATGTATCTTAAAACTACCAATGAATACTTACTATTTAAAGTCTTTTACGTTTAGAATCAATTGTGAAATGTTTCAAAATATAAAATAACTAATATAGGTAACAACAAAAAGGTTGCCAGAAAGAGATCCCAGAAAACGATAAACAACAATAGTACAAATGTTATGTTGCGTTCTATTTAGTTTTTGCTATGTATTTTTCAAAAACTTTTAACCAAAATTAAGTGTACGGAGCAGTATGAAATGTGGCACTGCTAAAATGTATATGCGCCTCTGTGAAAATTGATCAGTTTTTTTTTTTAAATTATTGTTAAATTTTGTCACAGTTTCACCAAACTTCCGACCAACCTAAATATTAAAACAGCCTACGACAAACCAACCGAAACCTGAACAGGCCGCCTTACAAGAAGCGGGCCCTCTCACAGAGATAACGCGGACAGGAGCCGAGACTAAAGAGATCCGCCAAAGATATACCTCGGCTAACAATTAACAATGAGACATTATATTAACGAGTAATGCTGCCGATAATTACCAGGCTGGACGATTTGCACAACCAAGTTAAGTTATAGCTTCTTGTTCTATCGTATTAATTGATGGTGCTTTTTGAGAGTTAGTTCTTTCTTTTTGTTCGGCCTTTTATTAATATGTATACTTGTATATATTTACTCAATAGCAGTTGTCGTAATGAAGGGTTGTTATGATATACGTGCGGTGAGGCTAAGTAATTTTTTTTTTAAAGCATTGGAATTTATTTATTATGACTACTTAGGTACCTACTGTCAATATTGTCTTTCTTTGGATGCGTTATCGTTGCTCAATATTGGCAAGATAAGTTCCTGGTAATTGCCAGAACTGCTATTAGTCACGAACTATTCAGCAGCAGAACATGTAGCAGCAGATGACATCACATGAAATCGGTATGGGGTATCCTGTTCTTCGCACACTGTTCGATTACATAAGTACCTTCATTCATGGCTTACGCTGTTTATGAGTGCACTAATGTTCGTGTATGTCGCGTCTATTTATAATACGTCAATGCTACTCTAAACTAGGGTTGTAACGGAGGCCTTCTTAGCGGAGGCAGACACGGATGCGGAGGTGACGAGTTTCACCTCCTCAGATGCGGAGGTTAACGGAGGCGGAGGCGAAGGTGAAAGTGGATGTTGAAAAAATAGTAATTTGTGGTTCATTAAAACTATTAAAAGTACAAAATCTTTATTTCAAATACGTACATTCACGCTAAAGTACGCTTAAGTAAACAAACATTACCTTTTCGTAATCAAAATTAAGGAGAGGCAAAATTATATTCGACAAACAATAGTTTTGCGGCTTTTTTACCTTCCAGACGATTTCTAAGGGGTTCATACGTGCGAACGATGGAAGAAAAAGCTTTATATTTATTGTTATTTCTCCACCACAATCATCAGTACCACCATAGTCATCGTCTAATTTGAGTCGGTTTTCTTACGTATATTAATACATATAAACTAATTAAAATTTTCCATATCATGAGGTTACTATTGCTGTTGTCATTTTCAGTTTCCTTTTCACTGTTATGTAACAGTAAGTACAGTGTAACATGTGTTAGCCAGATTGGAATGCACACTTTGTGTTGGTGGTAAAATCTGGAAACTTGTGCTTTGTTCATCATGCATTGGGTTTGATTCTACTCTAGCTTTTGTTGGCAGCAGAAGCACCAGAAGTTTCGTCATCACCTACTCCACTTGCCACATTTGAGTCATGTATAGTAAGCAAGCGTATTAGTTCGGACTGAACTTGTTCCTTATTTATTTCAATGATTCGTAAATAAACCTCCGTTACAACTCCGCAAAAAGGTGTACGGAGGCGGAGGCGGAAGCGAAGATACGATTTCTTGCGAAACTTCCGCAGTAACGGAGGCGGAGACGAAGTTCCGTTACAACCCTACTCTAAACTAAGTTAAAAATAGTTACAAAAGGCCACTTTCTCACTTCTCGATTCTTAATCGAAGAGTGAGAAAGTGAGAAGTGAGTGTGGTGAGTGTGTGTTCTTCTCGATTTTTTTTTTCAATATCTAAACAGATATTTTGTTATAGTGAAGAACTCGTATTAGATAGATCACAATAGAAATAAAACTAAAAATCGTAAAAGAAATTTTCTTTCGAAATAACAATAAAACCTTGTGATGGTATTCATTCATGAAATGAAATCTACTTAGACAGACCTCTTACTGAATGGAATGTTTGATATGAAAGTCCATTCAAAAGTCTGTAAGTCATTTTTTTTAAATCACTTACGTGGTGACCATTTAATACCTTTTATATATACCTCATTCGTCATTCATGGACTCATTATGCCCTTATCATTCATTGAAATAAAATACAAATAATTTTACGCGCCAATAAACTTTTTGAATCGCTGTAAATTGATTGAATACTTTTTCTTATGTTGTCATCAAATTAGATAGGTATCTATAGAAGTCATAGATCGATCGGTAGTCACGCTCAGTACTATGTTAGAGGTGTATGAACTGATCTCACAATTATAATTTTTTTCTTCTTCTTTCACTAGCTCATAGAGGGCCAGTAGAGACCAATTCGTGGTACCACTTCAAGAATCAGTATTTAGGAAGTTGATCATCTCTGCTCAAAATCTTCATGTACCTAATATGCTGATGAGCGACTTCAAACAGGAGACAACTCAAAATTTCTGTATGTTTTTTTTGTATTTATATTCTGCGACATAATAAAATTCTTTTACAATGGATAGCGGTGATCTCTCATATTTTTAATTATCTTGGCTTGGGTGGTATACAAATTCCATGAGGGGTAGGTAACATAACGAAACAGTGATTATAAAAATATATAATATTTAAACGATTTTCAACTTTTGCCAAAAAATGTCTAAGCACCATTTGATTTAAACACCAAATATACAGCCCATCACACGACGGCGGTAACACTTTAACCTTGAGGTGGCCTAGCGTAGGATAGAGTTTCAATAGAATGGGAGGCCATTTTATTCTGGATTTGGGTAAGGGGAGCAAAAATTTGACGCGGACGAAGTCGTGGGCAGACGCTAGTATCACAATATACATAGGTATATAGTTTCATTTGTAACAAGCCTATATAATCACTTCAATAAAAGTCTGGCGATGCTTAATAAATATTTCATATCACTATTCTGTATGGTAGTTGGAAAGATGGCAATAATATTATCATGATAATAATTTGGATAACTAATTGTTATATTAAAAATCTTGAATCCTTTTATCATCGATACGCAAATAGATTAACAAAAATCTAATCTGAGGAAGTAAATGAAAATAAAACGACAAATCATTGAATTTTGTTTTATTGTTCAGTAGTAAACCGTTCAGTCATTAATGTAGGTAATAATAAAGGTGTCATTAAGATAAAAATGAAGTCCATATATTTGGTATTTTTAATTGCTTTATTGAGAAATAGGAATACAGTTAGTGCACATTTTGATCTTACTGTACCTGATTATAAACATGTTTTTGATTTGGATCTGTATGAAACTGTGTTAGATGAAGAATTGTGTGAAGAACAGATTCGATATATCCAGGAAAGTGATCGAGAACTATTACTTGAATGTGAGTAGAATATTTATTTATCTCATAGGTACATTATTAACTACGGAAATTATTTTATCTAAATAAATCTTCTTAATTTTTTTTTACCATCTATAATGCCTCCTGCCCTTATCCCAACCTATTCTGGTTCTGCTCAGTGCAACTTGGTTCTTCTTTCATACATCTCTGTTAGCCTTTCATAATAATTAATATTCCTATGAAATTATTTCCTTACACCAATCTACATTCAATGCCTCATACCTCTACCACGTTCTGGTTCGAGTCTGCGCAGCGCAACCTTTATACTTACAGGCTGGCAGAGACCACGAATAAAGCATCTGATTCTAGACCCCCTATTGGAGAAAATTTAGGTCTAATTTTAATGCACAATTTATTGTTTTTTTTTTTAAATATAATCGTTGCATAATTTCAATGAAGGGGTTTCAGAATCATCTACTGAATCCGTGGCAATAAGTTAGGCATCAAGTTGCTGCCACCCACTATGTCTGCTTTAATACACTTCTGTTAGATTTTCATAATAATTAAGATTGTTATGAAATTGTTTTAATGCAACGAGCGTAGCGTGTTTTCTTTTTACATGTATATCAACATTCACATCATTATCAGCCATATCATCTTCCACACAGTCCATTAATTTATTGTTTGGTCTTCCTATTATTTTATTACTTTCCACATTTTTACCGTAATTGGTAATGCCGAAGCTGGTTGTCCACTACCAACATTTGAATCATCTATTGTTTAAGCTTGTTTTTTCTGCCCCGGTGGTGTCGTGGCCGCAAGCGCGAATGTTGAGCGTGTGGGGTCCCGACTTAGAGTCATTGAGTTGTTCTTAGTTACACACAGTGGAGTTTGGAAGTAGGCAGTGTGACACCCTCGTAACTTGGGAAGTATGTTAAGCCGTTGGTCCTGCGCTTGATATCTCTCCGGTCGTGACGGACTGCCGTGCAATCGGAGTATGAGAGTGAGGGAAGAGTGGGTGCCTGCGTAAACACTTGTGCACTATAATATCTCCCACGCCAAAGCTTGAAGGCTAGTCTATGTTGAGATTAGCCAAAATGGCTGAAATACGGTCTGGAGGACTGTATATAAAAGTTTTAGTGTGAGTGCTTATTTTTTTATAAGTTTAAAGAAGATCGGGAAGATAGAGGATGTCGTATTTTAAAGTAACAGAGTTGTGTAGGTAACATTGGCAGTCTCTTAATATAAAATACTTGTATTCAGGTCATGTACCGTGTAGTGCCCAACGTAAAGAATAAAACCACCCCATTTCATCCCGTGGGTGTCGTAAAAGGCGACTAAGGGACTTACTAGACAATGGGCAGCAGCGTTCTCTATGCATTTTATCACCATATTGCGATCGCCAACCCGCCTGTCAAGCGTGGCGATTATGGCAAAGCCCCCCAAATTGGGGGAGGCCTAAGTCCAGCAGTGGACGTCTTACGCCTGAAATGATGATGATGATGATGATTCAGGTCATACAGGGTCATAAGGTATTTTAGAAGTTACATTATAATGGAGAATTTTCATTTCATATTTTTTGCAGTCATTGATGCTGGCATCCGGATACCAACTGGACTTATGACTGGCAACGTGTTACATCTAGGAAACTACTATCAATGTTTGGGAATCAATAAACCTTCGCCAAACTCAGTGATCGAAGGAAAATATTGTATGATAAACTTGCCTTTAGTTCAAGATTGGTCAACTTTGCCCACTTTACCTGAAGATGTGCCTTTGCCTGATTTTGACCCACAAAAGTTGAGGTTGAAAGAAGATGTTGTAAACCGGTTAAAACAAGCAAACCTATGGGCTGAAGGGATGGAAGACCTCATGGGATCACCAAATAACGGGTACGTATTAAATTAACTCCTAAATAATCCCGTTTTTTTTCCAAAAAATATGAATGGACACTCTAATATAATTAATGTGCCTGTTTTTGTGAGCCTCAAATTATTCCCATTTTGTTGTCCCAAAAACATTGTTCACCGCCAATTAACTGCGACCAACTTGGGTGTAGCACTCGCGAACTCCTACCGAAGCAGCACTCGCTTAGTTCTCTCGATTTGCGCGGTGGGTCACAATTCTGAAAAACCTAACGATTTAGTCAGGGGGTACCTTGACTAAATGGTTTTATGGACTAAGCACTATTGCGACAAACCTTAAAAAACAAGGCCAGGAAAAAAAAAATTGGCCATTTATTTCAAAGAGCTTTATTTAATAAATAAAGTGCACAGCGTTAGAAGGTCAATGAGTTTACCAGGATTAGTTTCATAGTTCGCAAAGCAATGTCAGCAGGTAATATTACATGTTTAGTATTTTCTTTGTTTCTTCCATATTTAATTCAAAACCGATTCTTAAAAATTATAATAAAATGGTCTAGTGTAACTGTGAGCAGGTAAAAGAATCATCATGTGGATTTAATGGATGGTCGAGGCGTAAGAATAGGGAATAGATTTAGGATAAAGCAAGTAAATAATACAGAAATGATGCAATGCCCAAAGGAAATGCAAGTTATTTTTTCGGACAAAGCGACTTAATGTATACCAATCCCAAATGAATCCTGTTAAATTCGCCTATGTAGCTGTGTGTGGTGCCGGACGTAAAGAATAACACCACCCCATTTCTTCCCGTGGGTGTCGTAAAAGGCGACTAAGGGACTTACTAGAGAATGGGCAGCAGCGTTCTCTATGCATTTTACCACCATACTGCGATCGCCAATCCGCCTGCCAAGCGTGGCGATTATGGCTAAGCCCCCCAAATTGGGGGAGGCCTAAGTCCAGCAGTGGACGTCTTACGGCTGAAATGATGATGATGATGTAGCTAGGTCCTATGTGACTTAACTTTTCCTTTGAGTACTTTTCTGCTTAGTCACTTAAACGTTTTCATTTACAGAGGCGGACCCAGTCCTTTTGCCGCTGGAACACTTCGCCTGGCTGTTTGCATACCCAAGCCATGCACTCCACATACGGCACTAAACTCATTCTTCAACAATTCCGAGATGAGTTCGATTATTGAATTTCGAGAAAACTTCTGTCGTCTACCCAATGACAAGCCTTGGGTTGCTGGGGACTATATTGCAATGTAAGTATTCATTGTTTCGAATTTTATTTCGTCAAGTGGGTAGTACAACATGTATGTGTACCTCGTTGTTGTCTGGTCTAGTGGTCGTAAGCATGAATGTATATTTTCGACCCCAAAACTGTCAAAGTGTTGCAAGGTTTTATCTAGAAGCAATCATTTGTGAGCAGTGGTAGCTAGTGTTGCAAAGGACTCAAGTCGTAATGTTAAAGACTCGACTCAATTATGCAAGACTCAGTGTGCTCAAAAGGCTTGGACTCTAGAGTCAAGCTGAGCCCGAGTCATTCTGAGTCTAAAAAAGGGACTCGAGTTTTAAAAAGAACTCGAGTCTTAAAAACGACTCGAGTCTTAAAATGAACTCGAGTCTGTAGCTCATCATTCGAAAAACCTCAAATAACTCATCAGATTTTTTTGTACGCAAAGTTACATCATAACCACTCATTTGAATTTATTGCCTTCTTTCGAGTCTTTTCGAATGATGAGGTACAAGTTTCATCTTCATGCTCCGAGTTTTTCTTTAAGACTCGGGTTCATTTTAAGACTCGAGTCCTTTTTAAGACTCGAGCCCTTAATAAGACTCGAGTCCATTTTAAGACTTGAGTCCTTTTTTAGACTCGAGTGCCTATCTGTAGACTCCGAGCCTTTTGAGCACACTGAGTCTTGCATAATTGAGTCCAGTCTTTAAAATTAAGACTCGAAGGCTCGAGTCCTTTGCAACTCTATTGGTAGCCCACTGGTATCGGTATCGGTAGCAGCTCCGACTAAGGAGTTGCAGATCGTGGGTTTGAACTCAGGCAGGCGATTTACTTTGTGTTAATAATTTCATCACCACTGCTCTCAAAACGGTGAAGAAAAACATCGTAATTCCGTACGATGTTTTCCTACACCGTTTCCACCAGTTTTCAGCGGCATGGCCTAGAATAAAAAAATTGAAGACATGTAACATCTACCAACCCGCACTGGCCCAGTGTGGTAGATGGTATCCCAGCAGTAAGAATGGTATACGTTGATTATGAAATCATTTATGCCTGGATAATAGTAATGGGATCAGATTCTATTAATTTGTGACTTGATTAGTTTTTTGACTAGTTCTACGGCTTTCAAACTTACCATGTAATATGGATGAATTTTATAGATCCCTACTAATATTATAATTGTGAATGTAAGTTTGTTTGTTACGCTTTCACGCGAAAACTATTTAACCGATCATCATGAAACATAGGAAACCTTTAATTAAAAAAAAACGATATTAATTGCTATATAACCTTTAAATTATTCTTACCCCCTTTTTTTTTTGGATGGGAAATCATCAAATGACTTCTCCCGCTCTGGGCGGAGCAGGAGGGCGTGTCAGACTTTTACTGACTAAAACCCACCCGTGTTCCTTCAGTTGCCCATGTGCCAGAGTCACGGTATCTCTTTCGAACAGTCTCGCGACCCCGGCAGGCATCGGTCCTAGCAGACCCCTACATTGCTGCTGACATCTCTTTGAGGCGCGCGTGGAACACTACGCGCCGTCGACCCGAGCCTGGTCCTTACCGGGCGGCGAGCTACCCATTGCTCGCCACCCGCAAGCTCGCGCCTACGGTGGCCGGGAGTCCGCTATCGACTCCCGACGCCCGGGGCGTCTCCTCCTGCGGCGGCTAGGGACGTGAGGGCGCAGAGACTGCCACTCCCTCACGCGCCCCGCCTCCTCCTTCGCGAGCATTACTGCTTCGCAGAAGGAGGTGACGGCTTCCCATGCCCTCTCGCTCCGTACCATGGCTCGCACCAGGGCCGGACGCGAGAGGTCGCCGCCGCTGATCGCCTCCACGAGGACACGGCGGTGCTCCGCCCAGGCAGGGCACACCTCCACCGTATGCTCCACCGTGTCCTCCAGACGATCCTCACAATGAAAACACCCGGGCGTTTCCTCCCGCTTTATCCTGAACAGGAACCCACCGAAGCACCCATGCCCGGTGAGAACCTGCGTCAGGCGGAAGGTGAGGACGCCGTGGCGCCTCTCAATCCACTCCTCAAAGAGGGGACTTACCGCCGCAATAGTGGCGTGCCCAATTCTTACCCCCTTTGATAAGCATAAAAAGAATGTATTACTTAATTGTTATATTTTATTTTCAGATCAATATTTTCCTTCATCGGCCTTTTAGTGTTGTTGAGTACGTCTTACGACCTGTACCAGAATGTTTTCCTACAAAAAGGTAATGGTTTCTCCGATTGATTAGATCTTATCACTATAAATAACGGTACCGTGTAAAAATAGCGGTACCGTGTGGTGCCGGACATAAAGAATAACACCACCCCATTTCTTCCCGTGGGTGTCGTAAAAGGCGACTAAGGGACTTACTAGAGAATGGGCAGCAGCGTTCTCTATGCATTTTACCACCATACTGCGATCGCCAACCCGCCTGCCAAGCGTGGCGATTATGGCAAAGCCCCCAAATTGGGGGAGGCCTAAGTCCAGCAGTGGATGTCTTACGGCTGAAATGATGACTATAAATAATAATAGGCATAATTACGATAATTTGTGTAAATAGCAGGGAATAAATGATGGCTTAAAAGAAAATTGCTTTTTTTTAACTATCGGTATCGTATTGAAAAGGGGAGAATTAAGGGTATTTTTGACATTGAATGGTGGACAAAAAGTAAACCAAAGACTTACCTTTTAAAAGATGTGTTAAATAAAAAAAAATGCAAACGGAACCCCAGTTCGGTTTTCATTATATCTAGTAATTCTGCCCGCGACTTCGTCCGCGGCAAATTTTTGCTCCCGTGACCCTTCCCGTGGCATCAGATTGCCTGCCAATTTTCGTCCATTTTTCGTTGCTGCTCTGCTCCTTTTAATTTTAGCGTGATGTTATATATTCTATAGCCTTCCTCAATAAATAGGCTACCTAACACAAAAATAACGTTTCAATTCGGACCAGTAGTTCTTGAGATTAGCGCGTTCAACCAAACAAACTCTTCAGCCTTATAATATTAGTATAGAATATTGCTTCCACCTCTGATATGATAATCACGTTTCTTCTGTATCTTTATAAATATTTCCTCGGACTGGCGATTAGCCTGATAATAATGTCTGTATCACCCAGCCAGCTATATTTGAATAATTATATTTTTATCTTGATAGATTTACAACCCGCTGACGGAATTAGGTTTTTCCGTTACGGTAAAGGCTAAATTGGTTATTTCCTGTATTATCTAATGATCCTTTGCGTACTTTTCGACTAGGCTTACATGGATTATTCTGATAACGTAGCAGAAACTATGAATGAACGGCTGCTTGTGGCTAAGCAATAACAGCCGCATAGGTCGATCTTTCAAGTTATGCTACGCATACTACGGTATGACCGTGGATGGGTGACCATCTTGCCGTACCAAAAACTTTTCAAACCACGGAAAGCACGTTAAGCTGTTGATCCAAGTTGTCATTCGTGTATCTTTGACATTCAGAAGCTTTTTTTTTGGATGGGAAATCTTCAAATGTCTTCTCCCACTTTGGGAGGAGCGGGACAGACTTTTACTGACTAAAATCCACCCGTGTTCCTTCAGTTGCCCACGTGCCAGGGTCACGGTGTCTCTTTCGAACAATATCGCGACCCTGGCAGGCATCGGTCCTAGCAGACTCCTTCAGTTCTGCTGACATCTCTTTGAGGCGCGCGTGGAACACTACACGCCGTCGACCCGAGCCTGATCCTTACCGGGCGGCGAGCTACCCATTGCTCGCCACCCACAAGCTTGCGCCTACGGTGGCCGGGAGTCCGCTATCGACTCCCGACGCCCGAGGCGTCTCCTCCTGCGGCGACTAGGGACGTGAGGATGCAGAGACTGCCACTCCCTCACACGCTCCGCCTCCTCCTTCGCGAGCATTACTGCTTCGCAGAAGGAGGTGACGGCTTCCCATGCCCTCTCGCTCCGTACCATGGCTTGCACTAAGGCCGGACGCGAGAGGTCACCGCCACCGACATTCAGCAGCTTCCGGTTTTACTGGAAGCAGCTGAATGCCAGTTTCGCGACCGCAACATAGTTGGGAAAAGGCTAGGCAGATAAGAGAAACTATTAATTAACCAGCTATGTGCCCGATGGGAGCTGCCATCGCACAAATGCTCACACGAACATACTACTCGTATCAAAATCCTTCCTTAATATTATAGAAGCTCGCGTTGCATCAGAATATTTATGCTTTTAGACCCTACAGTTTGTCTCTCGGTGAATGAATTTAATTAGCAGAAGATACTGTACCAAAGTCTAAGTATACTTAGGCTTTGGTACATTAAATTGGTACATTAAAATTACATTAATTCGTAGATCTACGAATTAATATCATCAATCACATGTCATCTTATCTATCTATATATATAAAATTCAAAGTCCTGAGTGACTGACTGACTGATATATCAACGCACAGCCTAAACCGCTGGTCCTAGAGACATGAAATTTGGACGGTGTGTTCTTTGTGAGGAATAGGTATCCACTAAGAAAGGGTTTTTTGAAATTCCATTCCTAAGAGGGTGAAATGGGGGGTTAAAATGGTGAATTGTTCGACACTCACGCGGGTGAAGCCGCGGGCTGAAGCTAATATACTATAATAATGTAAAACTGAAGAGTTTGTTTGGTTGAACGCGCTAATCTCAGGAACAACTGGTTCGAAAAAAAAACTGATAGTATTAGATAGCCCATTCATCGAGGAAGTTTTGAGGCTATCTAACATCATACTAGGACCCCTACTAGCCGATCAAAAGAAAAAAGTCACGAACACAAAGTCTCACAGCCTACTCGCACGGGCATACAATTCGATGCGACGCGACGGGACGAATTTGCGGGCAGTACAAAGTACATTATAATGAGAATGGTTTTACAGTTATAAGCATACCGAGATACAGATAGGCAGAGATGTTTTCCTTTATAATATAAGGTTACTGATACAATCAGGGCCCAATCACAGGTTATAAGTCTTTGTGTTTTTTCATACTAGCTTCTGCCCTCGACTCAGTCCGCGTCAAATATTTGCTCTCCTGACCCTTCCCGTCGCATCGCAGCCTGCCAGCTTTCGTCCATTTTTTGTTGCTGCTCCGCTCCTTGTGATCATAGTGTGATGTTATATAGCCTTCCTCAATAAATAGTCTACCCGACTCAAAAATATTTTTTCAATTCGAATAGTAGTTCCTGAGATTAGCGCGTTCACCCCCCATTCTAGAGAAGTGGCGGGTTAGAAAGAGACAAAAAGTAGCCTATGTCACTCTCCATCCATTAACTATCTCCACTTAAAAAATCACGTCAACTCGTCGCACCGTTTTGCCGTGAAAGACGGACAAACAGACACACACACTTTCCCATTTATATGTTAGTATGATGATGAACAAAATAAAAGCTACAGCCAGTAACTACAGTCACAAAACCATATTTTCAAGAAACGTCTTGATTATGCATGTTTGTTTTTAAACAGATCCTGAAAGACCTAGGCAAGTCAACAAGCTACTCTTAGCGTTCTCTGCTTACACGAACACCCGTCGTCTCGTCACATATACTCCGGTTCCTGGAGCCCTGGAATGTCTGGACGGCATCAGATCTTTCGCCATGCTGTGGGTCATTGTTGGACACTCATTTGGAAGCCAACCAGGGAGCGGGCTTATGGCTAATTTGATAGACGTATTCGAAGTAAGTTTTTTTTTACTTTATCGTAAAGGTATCCACTCAAAAGAAGGGAAAAAAATTGCCTTACTAGATATCTCCTGTACCGTGTGATTATTTACGTATTCAAGACTTTACAAATTTCCTTACGCGATACTCACACACAAACATACTTGACAATCGAGTAAAACCGACAGCCAAGTGAATTGAATTAAAAAAAGATATGAGAATTTGTTCGTCCTTTGTTGCCTTCTTTCAGCGACGCCTTAAGCTGAACTCCTTACCCCACAGGGGGCCTTATTTAAATAAATAAATAATTAAATAAATATCTTCGGACAACCAACACAATGTTATCTAATCCCAAACTAGGCAATGCCTGTACTATGGTAACCAGACAACTGATAAATTTACTTATATATTTCTAAATACATACATATTATAGATAAATTACACCCAAACACAGAACAAATGATTGTGCTCATCACACAACATTTGTCCTGGGTGGGAATCGAACCCACGACCTCAGTCTTAGCAGTCAGGGTCACTAACCACTAGACTAACAAGTCAGTAATTTAGTTTATTTTGTATTTTAGGCCCTAGTTGGAGGCCTCAATTTATTAAGGTAGCCACAGGAAGTCTGGTTAAGCAGTCGACTACCTCCTAGTTTGACCTGTGAGATGTCATTCCCAAGAATTAAAAAGAGATGGAAACTGTGAATTATTAATTAATTAATTATTAATACAAGTTTTTAATACAGAGCCATTTTGTGGAAGTTGGAAAGCTGTAAAAATTTGGAAGTTTTTGTAGCCACCATCTTGGATTTTAAATTGGATCCTTATTTATTATGGCTATAGCACCGTTGAAAACCATGACAAAACAGAAACCTGTACCAATAGAAAATGTACCATAAAGTTCCAAAGCAGAGGCATAACACTTTCCTGCCGGGGTCGCGTGATTGTTCGAAAGAGATACCGTGGCCCCGGCACTGGGCAACTGAAGGAACACGGGTGGGTTTTAGTCAGTAAAAGTCTGACACGCCCTCCCGCTCCGCCCAGAGCGGGAGAAGTCATTTGATGATTTCCCATCCAAAAAAAAAAAAAAAAAAAGGCACAACACTTTTGCGATAGGTGAAAATTTGTACCAGCCGTTTTTTTTTTGTCGTTGGGGAGGAAGTCCTCATGGATGCCCTCCGCCTTGGGTTGGGCTGACGGGTCTGTCAGACTCTTACTGACTTAAAACCACCCCGGTGTTCAATCTTTGTAGACTAAAGACTATAGAAAGAAAGAAATAAGAAAATAACGTTTGTTTCTTTGAATAAGCTTATCTCTGAAAATACCAGTCGGAAAATAAAAAGTGTTTTGCAATTGATAACCCAATTGATGAGAAAAGTTGTAGGCTGCTGCTATTTATCATCTCGTAACGTTCCTTAGGAGCCGAACAAAAAGAAATAACACAAAAAGAAGCGCGGTTAGGCGCCATGATTTGACAGGGGTGGGTTCGAGGGAACAAGGTACTTCACGCGTTCGAAGTCGCGGGCAGAAGCTATAAGACAATATATTATCTCTGACATCTCCATGGATTCATCATCATCATCATTTCAGCCCAAAGACGTCCACTGCTGGACATAGGCCTCCCCTAAGAACCGCCACTTCGACCTGTTCTGTGCTTCTCGCATCCAACATGGATTGCTGCGGCTTACTTCAAATTATTTGCTGCTGGTTTTGCTTACTTATAATGTATGTTTTATCTCTTTCAGTTTATGACCTCATTAAAGGCTGTGTGGCTAACTGCTGCTCCAATCACAGTGGACACTTTCTTTATGCTGAGTGGTCTTCTAATAGTTTACACTACAGCGGGAAAATTAACTAGCAGTAAGTAATTATCTTCTCTTTATTTTACAAACTGTATGTTACTCTCTCCTTGTATAAACACACTCCTTTTTCCAATGTTGAATGAACACTAACGACGATTCTTACATACACCTTTTATATCGTTTATGTTCATAAATCTGGTCATAAACGCACGCCGGTAGCGAGTACTACGCACTTGAACTTTCTGAGGAACATCACCAATAAGGTCACTATATTTCTCCTAAGGCGTCCCCTTCCGGCGTTTCCACCCACATCTGCCTTGTAAATACCAGCAACATGCTCTTTTCAATGTTTGTCACAACATCTTCTTTTAAACCGCATCGTTGTCTTACCACGTTATTCCTCTGCCTATTATTCACAGTTACACCAGACAAGCTTCCCAAGGAACGTATTTTCAAAGCATTTTTTCTATGGAGCATGGTGATCTATTTATAAGCTTCTTCGGGTTTATACCTTTTATAATAAATCAAGCGACACTATTGATTGCTCAACTGCATTATACATTAGTATAATGCAGTTGAGCAATCAATAGTGTCGCTTTCGTTTAAGAACTTTATTATTCCTCAATAAGAATTAACAATAATTCACTTACTGAGAAACTAAATTAACATAAAATGGTTTTGAGCGTAAAAAAACGACGTAAAAGTAAAATATGAAGGTAGTGATATAAAATTCAAGTAAACAACTAATTACCAACCGAGTAAACACGGATATAGAGTAAAAGTCCAATTGGGGTTGGCGAGACCTTGAATATGGGTAAAGAATCAGTGAACGCAGAATACTATCAGGCAAGGTGGAGCGATGATATTCAAAAAGCGACTCGTATTGGGTGGAGAGTTAATGTGCAATTGGAGATAGTCTCCAAAGAGAGGTCCATATCTAGCCGCGGACTGTTAAAACACAACGTATAGCGGAAAGGTTAGTTGGAGGGGAACTTTTTCTAATGTCCCATATAATAGAAAGCGAGCCTATTGCTGTCAACCGTATAGAAAATTCAATAACACTATCCGACCCGGTGATCGAATGCAGGACGTCATGCTAAGCAGCAGCGCTTGTAACCCATTCCATCAACGAGGTAGTAAAAAATGTAAAAAAGATAATACTGACCGAAACCAATCATATTTGTTTCAGTGAAATTACTCAAGAATCTTCATCTGTTCTATCTCAACCGCCTCCTCCGAATGTTTCCTTTGCTCGCTGCGACGGTTCTTTTACAAGTCTCTATATTGAACCGGGTTTCTGATGGTCCGTTCTGGACAGTAGTCCTGAATGAAACGCATAAATGCAGAGTGTATTGGTGGTCTACGCTGCTGCACATACAGAATTATATAAATCCGGCCCATACTGTGAGTATGACTGGAATTCGTATGGTGATTGTAACTTTTGGAATTAAATTCACAAACTTCATCCTTTGGAATCAAGTTAAATAAAGGTATGGACTAAGCTGCTTCAGTGTTTCAAAGTACCTATCCATATAAAAGACTTTCGAAAAAAAGTGACGCCTTTAATTTCTCACGCATCAAAATCCTTTGTGCAAAAATGGATTTTGTCTAATACTATGCAATTATCTCTATACATGCATAGTATTAGACAAAATCCATTTTTGCACAAAGGATTTTGATGCGTGGGAAATTAAAGGTGTCACTTTTTTACGTGTATAATTGAGAATAGAAATCATAATTTTTATGTCACCACCTCAGTACATTGCACCCATGCCATAGGGGCGGCTCGCTAGTTCTTCATAAATAATGCAGATTTTTCTTTTTTTTTTAACAGTGTCTTGGCCACACTTGGTATCTAGCTATAGACGTACAGCTCCACATCTTGTCTCCTCTCGTGCTAGTGTGGGTGCTGACAGGAAAACGACGACTTGCTTGGTCGGCGCTCGTCGGAGCTCTGATCGCTGTACTCACCGCTGCTACCACTTATAACTTTATCAAGAAGTTTCCTCCTGGAACTACTGTACCATCGTAAGTAACAGAAACTCAGCATGAACGCGCAAAGTATATTCTGCCTATAGCATTTTGATTTAAATGTGTGCAGTAAGAACAATTTAGTGTACCTGTAGGCAATATGAAAAAAAATAATTGATCAGACATATATATTTACTAGCTGACCATACAGACGTTGTCCTGTTTCCAAGAACTCGATAGCAGCGCCATCTGTCGGGCTAATTTGTGAATCTAAACCATCTAGGGTGCCATCCAAACACATACAAAAAATTCATTCAAATCGGTACAGCCGTTTAGGAGGAGTTCAGTGACATATACACGTACAGTAGAATTATATATATAAAGATATATGTGTGCAGAACGCATATTTTTAAATTACAATTTTCATTACATTTGCGCCTCTAGCATTCGTGCTAGGCCCATTGGCTCTATATTTATATCGTATCGAAATGATTCGAAGAAGTACATGGGATGAAAAATAAAGATGCCATTTTACAATATGTATTAATTAACTTATATTTCAGACGCCCACTAGATGCTCCAGACTACTTGCATAACTACTATATGAACACAATGACGAGAGCCTCACCCTTCGTCGTAGGGTTAATATTTGGGTACATTCTACACCTGAATCGAGGGAAGAAAGTTGTTATACCTAAGGTAATCTACTTTTAAGTTGTTCTTTTTTGTCATACTACCACTATAATTTTATATTTAGTGGTCGGAAGCTCGACTAGAGATTTAATTTCCATTAACTGGGCACAATTAATAATCTGGGCTGTTACTGATGATATTCTGATGATAAAAACCAGTCACACATTGCCTACCCCAACTCTCAAATCCAAGATTCCGGGCTTAGTACAGCGCTCTACGCATCCAATACAATAATGCATTCAGGGTGCTGTTGGGGCTGCCTCGCTTCTGTAGCGCGTCGGGGATGTTTGCCGAAGCGCGCGTGGATTGTTTTCACACTACCATGCGCAAGCGGTGCACATCCCTGGTGCGCAGGGTGCGGGTCAGCCCGAACAGTATCCTGGAAGCCTTCGCCCAGCGTTTCGACTGCCAGTACGTGTATCACTGTGACATGGTACACGTACGGGATAATGTGGAAATATTATTTTAATTATTTTGAATTGTATTTTATATTATATTGTGACTGTGTTTGTTTTATGTATTATTTTATGTTATGATTTTTATGATTTGTAATTGGTCCTTGTTGGCTTGAATATAAATAAATAATAATAATAATTAGTAGACGTGATTGCGAAAACTGACCAATGAGGAAGTCCGTTACAAAACTTTACCAGTAAGTTTTTTTTTAATCTTTCAGATTCTAGCAACACTTCTATGGGTCTTTGCGTTTACGACTTCGACGCTAATCGTATACAGTGCCTATCCTATCTTACAAATGGATTGGGACAACGAAGTAGCTGACGGCCTGATCAATTCGTTCATGAGACCGGCGTGGGCCACATTTGTTGGCTGGCTCATATTTGCCTGCGTGCATGGATACGGTGGTATGTATTACGTATATCAATAGTCTGTAATAAAGACTGATATATTACATCTAGTACATTAGATGCAAGTATTAATGTTCATGTAATTTGACTAGAAAAAGTGATGTGTGTGTGTGATGTGTGTATGTGTGTATGTGAGTGTGATGTGTGTATGTGTGTGTGTGTGTGGTGTGTGTGTGTGTGATGTGATTTATAAAAACTTTTTATTTCCAGGCCCTATCAACTGGGTGCTATCTCTACGAATGTGGAAGGTTATAAGTCGTCTGTCATACGCGATGTACCTCGTTCACTACCCTATGATGTATGTCATCAATGCTATGCCCGTCGCCCCTAAATATTTTACATTCCAATTTGCTGTAAGTACCACCAATTCACACTTAGCAGGCAGGGCACATTGCTCGCAGAACAGATGGGCGGTGGGACCGAAACGTTCTGGTGGTCGTATACCTGAAGACGTTGTATAGGAACAATGACCAGAAATCCAATGGATGCGGGAAGCACAGAACCGATCGAAGTGGCGGTGCTTGGGGAGACCTATGCCCAGCAGTGGACGTCTTTTGGCTGAAGTAATGATATAATAATATCTAATATCTTAGGACAACCAACACACTGTTATCTGATCCCAAACTAAGCAGAGCCTGTACTATGGTAACCAGACAACTGATAAATATATTTCTAAATACATACATATTATAGATAAATTACACCCAGACACAGAACAAATGATTGAGCTCATCACACAAACGTTTGTCCTGGGTGGGAATCGAACCCACAACCTCAGTCTTAGCAGTCAGGATCACTAACCACTAGACTAATAGGCCAGTCAATATAAATGATGTTCATCATCATTTCCACCGCCACTTCGACTGTTTTTATTAACATGCAAAATCCAGAAGATTCCAGAAGGTAGATTAGTAAAATCACCGTCATCATCATCATTCTCCTCTCAGCATATTTCATACTAGCCTAAGCCCGCGACTTCGTCCGCGTTAAATTTCTTGTTCCCCCGACCCTTCCCGTCGCGTCGAATCGCCTACCTGTGCGATTTTCCCCGTTTTTGCAACATTTTTCATTACTGCTCCACTTCTCTTAGTTGTAGCGTGATGTTATAGATATAGCCTACAGCCCTCCTCAATAAATGGGCTACCCAACACAAAAAGATTTTTTTTAATTCCGACCAGTAGTAGTTCCTGAGATTAGCGTGTTCAATCAATCAAACAAACAAACTCTTCAGCTTAAGGCCCTCTTGTAGTTGAAGACGTTTCGGCGAACATTGGCCGGTCGTTGCGAGCGTTTGAGCTGCTAGATTTTGTGTATAATTGTTTCGTGGAGACAAAATGCTATGGAAATTATAAAATATTTTCTCAGCATGTCCTAAAAAACAATAACACCTATCTTTTGGTATGAGTTTTACATGGTTTAATGATGGAATCTCTTCAAGGTACACGTTTTAAATGGCGATTTAATGTCAACTTTATGATTATTTTTCATCGAGCCAATTGTTTTAATTCACGTTTCTATCTTCACACAGCGCTTAACAGTATGTTCAATTTTCCTAAATATTTTTTTTTTTACGGAAACTAGCCATTTTGCTAGATTTACAGAGGTTTAAAAAAGTTAAAAAGTACTGCAACCTCGCCTTAATAATATTAGTAGGTATAGATTTCTCGCAAATGTATTTCTGTCATTTTTGTTATCCACTTTCTTTCCCTCTAGTACCTACTTTCTTGTCACTAACCACATCAATACTAATTACTTTACATAATATTATTTCCTAGTATCTAAAGACGTTACAGTTTACAAAATAGGTTGGATGTATTTGTTCGTTTCTAATGTGCACAGCACAAAATTAAAAATGTATTACTTAAATCAGCGCACCCTATCGGGTCTACACGAAACGACTCCAATAACAAGTTATCATCCCAACAAAATACTGCTATCACTCGTTGCACGCACTCAGACAGAGCTCTTACAATAGTTTGCTTGTTATAAAACAGATGTCGCTGTTCCGAGTTTTGCCACAGTTTTGAGATACTAAAATTATGTTTATTTTTTTGTTTCAGTTATTCCAGTTCCTAGGTGATTTATCACTGGCTATACTAGTAGCGTTCCTAGTGACTATTATGATTGATTCGCCGTTTTCTGTTATCATAAAACATTTTATGGGAGGAGGTAAGTTTTGTTCAAGTTTTACGACCCAGCTAAGTTTACTGTACGAAATTATGTAGTTGCGGAAAAAAATTGTTTCATATCATTATTATCATGAGTATGTAGATAATTCCATCATTCTTGCATTAGTTATTAGAAACTAAATTAGTTTCACGTCAACAGTAGATAGTGTCATCAGTACAACTTGAGGATTTTCAAGAGAGCTCGCTTTCAAACAGAAAACTATCTCAACAGTGCCTCGAAATGGGATACTCAGAATTGGGCAAGACTTAATAAACTTGTAATCTTGACTGCTTTGAGTCCGCAGACGGGATTGGTTTTCATATTGTACATACAGACGCCATCACATAAAGGTACCCCAAACTGACAAATTCTGCCAATCAATCTTGAACCTCATACATTAGCGATAAAGTTGAAAATATGAATTTGACAGATTGTAGTAGCTTGATGTGCTGGCGTCTGTACTATCTCTAACAGTAGGTACCTAATATATCATGGTCACCAACTACCATGGTCCTACTAATGTTTGTAAATGTGAAAGTATGTCTGTTTTTTGCTCTTTCACGCAAATACTACCGTAAGGATTTAAATGAAGTTTGCACACAGATAGTTTAAAGCCTTGATTAATACATAGGGTACTTCTTATCCCGGTGGTACGTTCCCGCGGGATTCTTTCCAACCTCCACGCGGGCGAAGCCACTGGTAATAGCTAGTGAAGGATAAAGTTGAAACACATGAATTATTAATAAAGAAACGTATTTTTTTTACAGGAGCAAAAAAGCCTGAAGACAAAAAGTAACAAGGACAGAAATACTTAAGGAAATTATCCAGCTGATATCAATGAACCATAGGTTTTAAATATCACATCAAATTGGAGAGTTGTATCATGACAATTATCACGTAAAAATATAGACACAGAACAGATGAATAGAAGGAGGAGCTACATCGATATTTGACGATAATAATTCAGCCTATCCGGCCAACAAATATCATGCCATCCCGTGTCTTCCCGTGGGTGTCGTAAGAGGCGACCAAGGGACTTGCTATAGAATGGACAGCAGCGTTCTCTATGCATTCTACCACCATACTGCGATTGCCAACCCGCCTGCCAAGCGTGGCGATTAGGGCAAACTCCCCCCAAATTGGGAGAGGCCTATGTACAGCTGTGGACTTCATTCGGCTGCTTTAGTAGTAGTAGTTAGTATGCGGTCAACAAATAGTGGTATTTCAACATTATAATTAGCTCATATGTAGTGAGGAACGCCAAATGTGCACGTGCAGTGCATGTAATTTGAATTAACAGACTAGACTTAAAATGAATATGTGATAAATAAATAATTAATTACAAATATGTTAATGTTACCTACTCGACGTTTATACCACGGTAACACAGGGGGATCGCTAACGATGTGTTAAATTCATTTACACCTAACAACACATTGCAATAGCCACGTTCACGAAGACAGGATACAAGATATGACTTCGCGCAACGTGACAACCATCACGTCACCATTTCCAGGGCATCGAAAACGGTAATTTCGAGTCCAACCTCGAACGTTATCCATAGCTTTTGTCAATTAATGTATTTTATTTTAAATTAAATTAATTTTAAGTAAAATTGTCTTTTTTTATTACTCTGCATCTAGCCTCCGATCGAATCTCCCACGACGTGATCATGCCCAATTTAGGATTTTTTTAAATCGTTTTAATCAAATCCAGCGTAACAATAAAAGTATATTTTTATTACAATAGAAAAAAAAAAACACCATTTAATGTATACATACAATAATTTCTAAAGGAGTAATTTTGTTATATTTTGCCAATTGTGTGAATTTTTTTAAATACATGTTACAAAAATTTACTGCTTTGTTGATCTAGTGCAGCCTTTCCCAAAGTGTGCGATAACGCCCCCTTGTGGGCGTGTTGTGTAGACTCTACACAACGCCCCCATTTTTTTCTGAGTCTCTTACCACCCCCTTGTAAGGCCTGCAGCGCCCACAAGGGGGCGTTATCGCCCACTTTGGGAAAGGTTGGTCTAGTGTTTGCATGCGCTAATGTTGAACTTGAGGTCCTGCGTACGATTCACAGGACGCGCAATGTCATATTGGGGTTTTCTACCTGGAAATTCTCAGTAAAAGCCCTGGAGCGTCTGGATTTGAGCTCAGTTGATGGCAATAGGCTAGCTCCCGTTTAAATGGGACTTGATTGGTGAAATGTGGGTGTACTGTAAGTATCCTCTGCCCAATCTTTCGAGGAAAAAAAGCATTATGTCATAAAGATATATGTGCAAACACCATTAAATTACAATGTAATTTATTGTAATCCGAAGACACTTTAATCATAAAATTATACAATAGATACAGGCACCATCTGGAATGACCTGGTAACATTGACATTATTTATAATCCTTTAATATTATTTAATCCTCTAACTTGTTTTATTCAGTTTTGTCTAACATAATGTGGTAATTGTGATAAGGGAAAATATTTTAAAGGATTAAAAAATAACAAACTGATATTAACAAAACTGATTATTTTTGGGAAAACCGTAGTCCGGTCAAAATAGACATTCGTGGTTAGCTACAATAGCATAGAGCTAAAAATTGGTTCCAATTTTCGAAACGTCATTATTAATGTAATGTGAAAAGTTCTCATCGATCACAAACGTGCAAAATAACATTCATGATCTATGTTCTCAATTTGAGTCTTTGCATTTTTCAGCCAAACGGAAAGTATTATCATAAAAAATACAGCAAACATTGTAGATCTTGCAGTTATCTACGAAAAATGTTGTCATGCTTTTTATCGACGAATCACCATTTCTGAGATAGAGGGATTTGAAAATTTTCAAAAGTTGCGTCAGCTCTATTCAAACTGCCAGGCTCGCGAGATTGTTCGAAAGAGATACCGTGACCCTGGCACAAGGGCAACTGAAGGACCACGGGTGGGATTTAGTCAGTAAAAGTCTGACTCCCGCTCCGCTCAGCGGGAGAAGTCATTTGATGATTCCCATCCAGAAAAAAAAAGCTCTATTCAAATGATTGTAATCATAAAACTAGCGCATTGTAAGCATACTTATCCCTATTTGTAAGCTAACTTGACCGAACTACCTACAAAGTTAGTAAACCTAAAAGGAAACTTAAACGCTTTCATACAAATTTGGGCCTGGATGTAAAAAGTTGAAACTAGTGTCAATTGATAGGTACTCTATTATCATACAATCACTGAAAATTATGTAGATTTTGACGATTTGAGAGCAGAGTTAAAACTGATTTACGAAAAGTGAGGTTATACACTTAAAAAAAACGCATCAAAATCCGTTGCATAATTTTAAAGATCTAATCATACATAGTGAC
Organism: Aporophyla nigra; assembly: GCA_947507805.1. NCBI lineage: Eukaryota > Metazoa > Arthropoda > Insecta > Lepidoptera > Noctuidae > Aporophyla > Aporophyla nigra. Next base: position 19,732,365 of record OX382301.1, on the reverse strand, counting down.
AAAGGGAAGCGACTTTGTTTTATAATATGTATTGATAGTGAAATCCTATCTATATTATAAAGAATACCAATCGCAATTTAAAAAATCTGCTGTTATTAGATAGAGTGATTCAATAGGGTTTATACGTATAATACGCGGCGAAGCCGTTGGCAAAAGTGACTAGTTCATCATCATTTCAGCCGAAAGACGTCCACTGCTGGACATAGGCCTCCCCCAAGCTCCGCCACTTCGACCGGTTTTGTGCTTCCCGCATCCAGCGGGTTCCTGCGGCCTTCACAAAGTCATCGAAAGCTAGTTAATTATAAATAATATATTTAAATATTTGTAGAGTGGGTAAGGAGATAATGCCCTGATCTGGCTGACACAAGGCGTACCCGGAATAAGACTCCCCGACACTTACCTCGCATTGACAGTACTGAAACAGTCCGACGTGCCCACCCGTGTCCAAGCCTTGCTCCTCATGCAGCGTTAGAAAGGAGACGTGGCCAGGTTCGAGAGTACTCTGACCCGTCAGATTAATTGGTACGACATCGCCAGGTGGTCACTGTACAGGGCAACTACCGTCGGTGGCGACAACTTCGGGACGTATCTGACCCTAGGTGTACCACCGCAGGAAGTTGATAGGGTCCTAGCCCGGGTGAAACGGATATCGTACTTCCTGGGGTCGGGTGCGCTTCTGGCCCACGACCCTACCCTCTGTCACCTAGACCGACAGCCCAGATGAGATGACTGCACCAACACCAACACACAGACATAGCCCAACTCGAGCAGGTCATGGCTCGAGCAGCAATGGACGACGACAGCGACGCCATACCGCCCTCATCACCCGGCTAGAACGAACAACTACTCGCCTCCATACATTTATTCGCGCAGGTAAACAATTTCTTAAAAACCGCTAGAATAAACGTTGATGAGCGTTCACTGATCTATCCGCATGAATTTTTTCAGCGCGAAATTTTGACCTTGACCATATTAATCTTGGGTTCTAAGTCCACCATATTCAAAATCCGGACCACTGTGCGCTGCCTTACAGGCAATGCTTGGGCTACCGCCTCTGCACCTGATCGTGCAGGAGGAGGCTGCCCTGGCGGCCCTAAAACTGAACATAGCAGGGACCCTTAGCAAAGACTCTAGAGCCAAGCACACACGCATTAAGGAAGATGCGATCAAACGACAACCGATGATGGCATCACCCTGCGATAAAACCCCAAACTACACTACTTTCAGAAGCAATGCAAAGATTTGTGTGGACCTGTCCAATCAGTGCACGCATTTGTCAATAATCGTGCAGCTCAACTCAGAATTTGAGGAGCTCAATGATTCAACGAACAATAGCAAAGAAAGGTTGGGAGTTTGGGTGGACCACAAAAGCTACTCAAACTGCCAGACCAAAATCGTCGTAAAATAATAACCATGTGGGTCATTATTTAATTCCTCAAATTCACAGTAATTAAAGTAATATTTACATACAGTAAATATTCATGTAGTTGCAAAAAAAGAGTAAAATAACAAAATGTTGCGTAGATCGTAAAGTCTAGAAACATCGCGCTAACTCCATCTCAGAAAGGGACAGCGTTACGTAGATCGAAAAGTCTAGAAACGTCACGCTAATTCCATCTATGGATGGGGCAGTGTTTGAAACTACTCGAAACGACACGCTAACGCCATCTGTTATCAAGTGGCAAGTACTACACGAAATTGTACGTAGACACTACCGCCATCTATTGTCGAATAGTGTGAGATTAAACATTAAACAGTTGATTGTGGAAGTACCTAGAAGCTTCTACGCTACTAGTAAACTGTGGAAAAGTGTTGAATGTTCGCGAATGTTCTGCTTGGGATATAAATGGCGGATTGTCGGGCCGACGGGCAGTTCGATTTCGGAACCGATCGGATACGAAATATACGAATCAAGCGAAACAAGTGATTCTGTTTGACGTTTTAATTATTGCGATATTTGTGATTATTTAATTAAACTGTTTTGTGTGTTTTGGTAAAATTGCTTTCAATTAATTTATCCCGAACCCCAGCTCGTAACATTTGGTGTCAGAAGTAAGGGATAAATTATGCCAGTTTTACCGAAGGGGGACACGGAAGGTATTCGTACCAGGAGTTAGCGCCAGCAGGAGGTGGATCAGAGGCGATTTGAAGGACCTTCAAGACAGACACATGGGGGTAATCAGCCGACGATGGAGCCAGTTGCCGAAGCGTCTGGTGTTCCTACAGCATCACCAGCCATGGATCTTTCTGCGCTAATGGCGATGCTGCAGGAGCAGGCTCGCTGCCTACAGGAACAGCTGCAGCAGGACAAAGAGGAACAGGCCCGCCGACAGGAAGAACAGGCCCGCCGACAGGAAGAACAGACCCGCCGACTGCAAGAACAGCTGCAGCAGGACAAAGAGGAACAAGCTCGCCGGCAAGAGGAGCAGGTTCTCCTCTTGAAAGATCTACACGCGACATTTGGCAAGGACATCAAAGCCATGAAGGAGACTGTTCAGGTACATGAAAATCGTATCTCCGAGGCCGAAGTCCAGCTGATATAAGAAAAGCGGTTGGAGTTCTGAAAGCTGGAGACCGGACTACGGCTTCGATAGTTGCTGCACCATCCGTGCGCGGGTTTAAAGTACCACCCTTCGACGGAACATCTTCCTGGTCGGCATACAAAATTCAATTTGAAGCTGTCATGGAAGAAAATGGGTGGACAACAGGCCAGGCCATGACCGCGCTTACTTTGGCCCTTCGCGACCAGGCCTTAACTGTGTTAGAGGCTCTCGGCAAAAATGTTACCTACGAGCAGCTCGTTGAGGCGCTAGAAGCCAGATACGGTGACGCGCACCTGGAACACGTTTTTCGTGCCCAGTGGAAGGATCGTGTGCAGCGCAGTGGTGAAAACCTGCAGCAGTGGGCCCTAGAAATCGAAAAGCTGGTTCGAAAGGCATACCAGTCTGCGCCCGCGCTCATCGAGGGTATACTCATTCAAACCTTCATAGATGGGATACGGGATCTGGAAGTAAGGGCTGCTGTAAGACTTGGGCATCATGAGACGCTGAAAGACGCCTTGGCCCATGCGTTGGAGGTGGAGGCAGTGAGGCATGATCATCGAGCCCAACCCATCAGGGAGGTTGCGGCTTCACCTGTTCGTGACCGTCCGAGGTACAGCCCTAGGTGCTACACTTGTGGGGAAAAAGGCCACCTTCGTTCAAGTTGTCCGAAGCGTAGTACTGCCAACGAAGATCAGACCCGGGAAAGAAAGGCGGCAGATGTCACCACCCAGCAGCAGGAAAACTAGTCAACGCCAGGACTGCGGGGCGGGTGCTGGCTGGTGTTAAAATAGCCCCAAGAATTTCGGTCTCACAAGCCCATGATGGGAACACCCTAGTCATAAAAGGTGAAGTGAACGGAAGACCATGTAAGCTGACATTGGATACTGGAGCTTCTCGCACGGTTGTCAGTTCCCAACTAGCGAATCGTTTTCTTGGGGACTTCTTCGGTAAGCATGACGACATAAATCTAGTAACAGCTACCGGTCAGCACATAGCCGTCCGTGGTGAGAAGGAGGTGGAGTTAAAACTGGGTAACACAATCTATCGGCATAAGGTCATCATGGCTGACTTAGTAGACGACTGCATCCTAGGTTTGGACTTCATGCGACAGCACTGTTGTGAGATTGACGTTAATCTAGGAGTCCTAAAATGTGGGTCAGAAGAAGTCTTCATGGAAGGTGCACCATCAGGGAAAGCGTACTGCTTGAAGAAGATTGTTCTTCCTCCCCGATCGGAAACAATAGTTCCAGTTAGTCTTCCACATAATTATGGGCAGAAAAACCGATGTATTCTCATTGAAGGATTGGATGAAAACAATTGACGTTGGTAAAGGCAATTGACGTTGCAGCCGTACGCATACTGAACCCAAGTGAAAAGGAGCAAGTAATCAAGAAGGGTACGTTGATGGGTTCCTGTGGGGAAGTAGCTTGGATGCGTGAATGCCAATATCAGCCTTCTCAAAATAAAACCCAAACTGCAAGATTTAACGCGTTAAATCTTTTGGAAGACTGTCGTAAAGATTTATCAAAAGATGAAAGAGAGAAGGCTAGGAAGATGCTACTTCAGTATGCCGACATATTCTCCAGAAATGATGCTGACATAGGGAAGACTGGATTAGTTCAACACAGAATTAATACCGGAAATGAGTTGCCAATACGACAGCGACCCAGAAGACTACCAGTGGCAAGAGAAAAGGAGGTAGATACCATGATTAAAGGGATGGTAAAGGATGGAGTTATAGAGCCTTCGTCTAGTCCTTGGTGTTCTCCTGTGGTCCTGGTAAAAAAGAAAGATGGCAGCATGCGGTTTTGTGTAGACTATCGTCGATTGAATGACGTTACTAAGAAAGACAGCTATCCACTGCCCCGGATCGACGACACACTGGACACGCTGTCAGGAATGAAGTGGTTTACCACGTTAGACCTAAAAAGTGGCTACTGGCAAGTGGAAATAGACCCAAAGACAAGGAGAAAACCGCATTTTCTACGGGAAAGGGTTTATGGCAGTTTAACGTCATGCCATTCGGATTGTGCAATGCTCCTGCAACTTTTGAAAGGCTAATGGAGCTAGTTCTCACGGGACTAATTGGAGACGCCTACCTTGTCTATTTAGATGACATCATCATCGTGGGCCGCACATTCGAAGACCACCTTCAGAATTTGGAACGTGTTCTATCAAAAATCCGAGGAGCCAATCTCAAGCTAAGTCCAAAGAAGTGCTCATTCAGACAGCAGGTAAGCTTTTTGGGGCACGTGGTTTCGAAGGAAGGAGTACAAACAGACCCTGAGAAAATCTTCGCCGTCAAGGAATGGGAAGTCCCCCAAACTACAGGCAAAATGGGACGGGCCGTACCGGATTGTGACCAAGATCAATGACGTCACTTACCGACTACAAAAGGGTATGCGAACTGCGCCTAAAATTGTTCATGTAGATCGATTGACACGATATTACGGGAATAATGATGCTCGGGACGAGCATCTCTAAGGAGGGGGCAGTGTTGCGTAGATCGTAAAGTCTAGAAACATCGCGCTAACTCCATCTCAGAAAGGGACAGCGTTACGTAGATCGAAAAGTCTAGAAACGTCACGCTAATTCCATCTAATGGGGCAGTGTTCGAAACTACTCGAAACGACACGCTAACGCCATCTGTTATCGAGTAGCAAGTACTACACGAAATTGTACGTAGACACTAACGCCATCTATTGTCGAATAGTGTGAGATTAAACATTAAACAGTTGATTGTGGAAATACCTAGAAGCTTCTACGCTACTAGTAAACTGGGGAAAAGTGTTGCATGTTCGCGAATGTTCTGCTTGGGATATAAATGGTGGATTGTCGGGCCGACGGGCAGTTCGATTTCGGAAGCGATCGGATACGAATCAAGCGATACAGTTCAAGCGAAACAAGTGATTCTGTTTGACGTTTTAATTATTGCGATATTTGTGATTATTTAATTAAACTGTTTTGTGTTTTGGTAAAATTGCTTTCAATTAATTTATCCCGAACGAACCCCAGCTCGTAACAATAATATAAAAAATCAACATTCAGTGTACAATTATTGGAGCAGCTCAATCCCAAGCCGGTTTATCCTCAATATAGTCTTTGACAGTATATGACATAGTTTCTGCTTTATAAAAGATTTGAATTTATAGCTTAGTTCTTGAATGAGGTTCGGAAGTTTATTATAAAAACGTATACATTGGCTTCTAAAGGAGCCACCTATTTTCTTGAGCCTGGTTGTAGGAACAACAAATTTGTTTGTTTCTAGTATTTACATTTGGATATTACTGTCTTTTAAAGAGATTAATATTTTTATGTGCATACAAAAGATTTCCATAAATGTCCGTATTTATGCAAAAAGGAACCACCCAGCAAAAACGCACTTCTGAGATATCAAAGGATTTTCAAAAATATGTGCAGCTCTGTTAGATGAAGTATAATTACTATTTATTTAATTTTAACCCACAACGGATAATGTCCTGTCTGCCACATTCGCTGACGATACCGCTGCTCTTTGCAACCATGAAAATCCCAGTGTGGCGTCCTTGGGTCTACAGAGTCACCTGAATAAAGTCAACAAATGGATGGAAAAGTGGCGCATCAAGGCAAGCTCCAGCAAATCAGTGCATGTCACTTTTACTTTGAGAAAGGAAAACTGCCCTGCAGTTAAACTTGGAAACGACGTTCTGCCCCAACAAGACTCAGCAAAATACTTAGGCATGCATCTTGATAGGAGGCAAACATGGAAAACTCATATTAAAAAGAAACGCGAAGAGTTAAATATACGGCTCAGAAATTTAAACTGGCTCATAGGCAGAAAATCGCACGTCACCATGGAAAACAAGATTCTTATCTATAAAACCATAATCAAGCCAATTTGGACCTATGGCATTGAGTTATGGGGATCAGCAAAAAACTCTAACGTGGAGATTTTACAACGTTTTCAGAATAAAGCACTCAAAATGATAAGTAATGCACCCCTTTTTATCAGAACCAGTGAATTGCACGAGTACACAGAAACGAAAACCGTTAAGGAGGAAGCCGAACACAGAGTAAAAGCATACAAAGCCCGTATTAAAGCTCATACTAACAACCTAGCAACAGCGTTATGTGAACCCATCAACGTCAGAAGGCTCAAACGACAACACATATGGGACCTTATTCAGTAAATAAAGAAAAAAAAAAAAAACTAATTTAATAAGAGACAGCTTCTTCGCTGGAGGAACAGTTCTCACCCGTCAATACACCTGCAACAAATCTGTTAATGGCATATCAGGCCGATCGCAAGATGTAAAAAAATAATAATAATAATAATTTTAATTTATTGATAAATTACTTATTTAAGTATGCGTATATAAATTTGCTCTGAATACTCTTAAACATACTAGATAATTAAGAAAATTTGCATGTGGTTCCTTTTAACATTTACTAATTGATAGGTTTTCTCATACAAAAAAAGAACCACAACCCAGGGATTTACTGATATCAATAAAACTATGTAACTTGGTTCCATTTGCTGTACACAAAATAATTGTTAATAATAGAAATATGTGTAATTTATAATGGTACCAAGTATGTGTGGATCTGTTTTGTATAAAATGACATAGTAATAATATTGTTCATTTGTTTGAACAATCGAGTCCCGTTGTGCTGTGGTTTGGTTTTGCTTTATATGTAATATTTATTGTTGCTGTTGGTTCCATTCTGCTTTCAGTATACCTTGTTTCCAAGGGAAAAATCATGTGTTTTTTTTTGTATATGAATTTAGACCACTTTTAAATTAGTATTCTTCAAATAAAAGTAAAAAACGAAATTTGTCGTGTGGTTCCATTTTGCATAAATACGGACTAATATTCTAAGACACGGCACAGTCATTATATTAATCTCTTCAAATCTGTCTCTAAGGGAGTGTCTGGGACTTAATTTATAAATTGAACGACTTGCCCTTTTTTATAAAACAAAAATTGTATGAATGTCGGCGGCATTTCCACACAATAGAATACCGTATGACATTACACTATAAAAACCGGCCAAGTGCGAGTCGGACTCGCGCACCGAGGGTTCCGTACAAACCTGCAGGTCATCATCATCATCATTCGTCATCATCGTTTATGAAATTAAATGGTTTTTTTTTTTAATTTTTATATTTGAGTTGACTGAATGAAAGGTAAATTGTGGTTTACGATTTATGACGTATTAAAAAAAAACTACTAACTCGATCTCGTTCAAACCAATTTTCGTTGGTCGTTTTCATGGTAATGTACATCATATATTTTTTTTAGTTTTATCATTCCCTTATTTTAGAAGTTACGGGGGGGGGGACACACATTTTACCACTTTGGAAGTGTCTCTCGCGCAAACTATTCAGTTTAGAAAAAAATGATATTAGAAACCTCAATTTCATTTTTAAAGACCTATCCATAGATACCCCACACGTAAGGGTTTGATTAAATTTTTTTTTTGTGTTTCAGTTCTATGTATGGGGAACCCCAAATATTATTGTTTTAAAAAAAAATGATATTAGAAACCTCAATATCATTTTTGAAGACCTATCTATAGATACCCCACACGTATGGGTTTGATGAAAAAAAAATTTTTGAGTTTCACATCTATGTATGGGGAACCCCAAATATTATTGCTTTTTTTCTATTTTTGTGTGAAAATCTTAATGCGGTTCACTGAATACATCCACTTACCAAGTTTCAATAGCACAGCTCTTATAGTTTCGGAGAAAAGTGGCTGTGACATACTCGGACAGACAGACAGACAGACAGACAGACAGACAGACAGACAGACAGACAGACAGACAGACAGACATGGCGAATCTATAAGGGTTCCGTTTTTTGCCATATGGCAACGGAACCCTAAAAATGACTAAAGTAAACTAAACTTTGCTGCCTATTATTATGATGTTAACCTAGGTGTCTAGGTACAAAATATTCATGAAGCAAATCTCACACTTGGTACCACCACTTTTCTAGAGTTCGCCTTTAATAAAGCTAACAATCTCTCATCTGAATCTCCAGTTCTAAGCTTAATTAAATATACTGCTATGCTTTGTTTAATCTTATCCACGTTTGCACAACATGGTCTTCCATATCATCTCATCATCATCTGCCTAGCCTATTCCAAATGGTCGGCTTCCAGTCTAACCGGATACAGCTGAGTACCAGTATTTTACATGGAGCGACTTCCTATCTGACCTCCACAACCCAGTTACTAGGTAATACGATACCCCTTGGTAAGACTGGTTGTCAGACATTCAGGCTTCTGACGACCCGTAACGACTGTCTAAGATCTACGAAAGACAGCCGGGACCAACAGCTTAACGTGCTTTCCGAGGCACGGAAGGGTCTTGGTATGTAAAGATGGTCACCAATCCACGGACCAAGTGCGGCAAGCGTAGCTTAACCTGAACAATCAACCCGTGCGGCTGTAGTAACTTAGCCATGAGCCCTTCCCATATCATCTATACTCTCAAAATGAAGTAATCCTGACTCCACATCTTATTTTAAGGACATCATGTCTTGGATATGTTTTGCCGTAAAAGTCTGTACATAATTATTTCTCAAACTATTAAGAAAATCCACTGCTTCTATAGCTAAATGACGATCACAGAGACGATTATTTTCAGGAACATAATATTTATACTGACTGAGCAAAATTTTTCTGGTAGAAAGTGGAACTCTGTATCGCTCTGTTCTCTGGCATCCGTCAATAAAGCACCTACTTTCTGTTACAACAGCTCTCATGTAATCTGGTAGTACAATAGTAGGTTCTGGTTGATTGCTTCTAACTTCTTCAACTGGAGGGTCATCAATTCGGCTTGCTTGGGAAGAAGTTGACGGGCCAGAGACCATACGAAGAGCAGCTCTGTCTGCAGACACCCAACAACTGTGGCATATACGACTGGTTTCTTCTATCTGCAATAAAAACAATACATATACATTTAAGTAAATTTGATTTACAACAAAAGCACAATGTAAACTCAGAGGGTGATTCAACTTACAGTTCTAAGCTTAGTCCACTGTTGTATAACTTTATAAATTTTCAATTCACGAGGTGAGCCGGTGTGAAGTAAATGGCTGAGTTTAGATGCAAGCGAACATCCACATCGGAGACAAACACTACGGTGGCCAAGAAGTCTAGGTCCACCAAGAGGTGATCTTAGAGCCAAGTCCCAGCAAGCTTGGCAAACTTGGTCACTGCAGTTAACCTGTAAGATATAAAAAGTGTTTAATAACATAATAATAACAGTTCAATGTAATGATCTTCATGGGCCTTTTAAATGTTTACCTACTCCTTTTAATAAAGGAGGCACAAAATAATTTTTGTTAGTATAATGGTGAAGGAAAACATTGTAATGATCGCAAGCCAGTGTGTTAGACGTTGGTGAGCAAATAAATAGGAAGTGAGTAAGTACTTACAGATTGTGGTGCACGCCATTGACGAATCACTGCTAATATTTTTTCGTCATCCAAAGCTCGACGACCTATAGTATTACTGCGATTAGTTGCAATGCCACAATTTGCACAACGATCCATGTTATCAATTTTCAATCAGCAGATCGTTCCTAGTTTAAGAGAGGTTCTCTGTGTGCAAGATGCTCCGTATGGTAGCAGTGCAAGGGTCGTACAACTCGTACAAGAACGTAAATCAGAAGTCCGTAGAATGAAAGCAGAGGTCACAGAGTACTTTTATATATACGGAAAGCAGAGGTCGAGGAAAATATCAATAGAACTATGGCAGAGGAAACACTCAAAACGTACGCGCATAAATGTCAGTATCATGTCAACTGTCAAGCATAATATCATGTCAAAGTTAACACAGGCTAAAAATACAATAATCGATTAGTAAACGTGGATTAATTTATTTTAATTATGTCGATATTTACTAGGTTTCAGCTGTTCAATAAGTTAATTCTAATAAATTGTATTATTTTAATTGCATTGATCATCTGGTGCAGGCATTTCCTTAAATAATATAAACACTTTCACGTTAATCGATTATAATTTAATCGATATTCCATTTACTTTGAACCTCAACTTAATTTTTAGATTTTTCATTTTCCAGATTGTAAATTGAGTTGGTTTTTCACATTTTGATATAGAAAAATTTAACCCCTTTTTTAAACAATTTCTCTTCTTTTTACAATCAGGCCCAGAAATCCTCGTCTCCTCTGTCTTTTTGATAACGATACAATTGCAATAAAATTGATTTACAGGCTGAAGAAATAAAAAGTAAGTAGTAGTTACAAAGGTTTTTTGTATTAAGTATGTTATGTTTTCAAGCCAATCCGTTACCAAACGTAGTTACGTATTTATATTTTAAGTAGATTACGAATCAATCACTTTTATCTCTAAAGACATTAAAATTTTGATAAATCTGCTCAGACTACTACATATTATATGAATCTTTTTATCAGGGGACTAGGTTAATAAAATTGATTAATGCTATCTAATCAAAATTATTTACTCAGTAGGTAGATAGAATCAATACAAAACAAACCATTGAAATCCTAAATTTTTCGCTCAGTGATGAACACGAGGTCTTCAGTCACAGTAAAATTATTATGTGAATTATTATCAAAATGAAGTCGATATATTTATTTCTTTTGATTTCCATTTATGGGAATGTAGTCAGTGGCCATTTTGATATGGTCGTTCCTGATTATAAAAATGTTTTTGATTTGAATCTCTATGAATCTGTACTAGATGAAGAATTATGTGAAGAACAAATTAGATACATCCAGCAAAATGAAACTGAACTTCTAATTGAATGTAAGTAGAAAATTAAACTAATAAATAAGTCATGTTTGTGAAACCACGCTATTATAACAACCATGAGAATCAATGGATTTAAAACAAAAAGAAGGTGCACACGGCAATTTCACTAAGTGAAATTGCCAGCTGACCATATTGATTTATTTATTTCGTAAAGAACACTGAAAATATATACATTTAACGTCCTTCTAAATACTTTTAATCCCAATGAATGACTTAATAGACATGAAATAGGGGATAACAGACATAAAATAATATGAATAAATGTAAATAAACACAGAGAGCAAAAAATTCGTCCATTTGTATCAAGAGTTTACAAAAAAAAAAAAAATAGGAAAGGTATTTACTGCTAATGTAGTGACATTGAAAGAGAAAATGCAATGGAAAGAAGGTGTTTATTCAAGCTTCAGTTTACAAAAAGGGTTTCGTTTTTGGATTCTCCTTTTAACAAACAAGGTCTGTGTTCGAAGACTCTGTCCAAAGTACAGTTTAATTACTTAATTTCGTTCTTGATTTTTTTTCAAATAAGTTTATAAACTAGAAGTCAAATTTAACCCATTGACATTCGTCAGGGTCTTGGAAAAACCGTAGGTAAATAAATCAGGTGCGCAATCATCAGCTATGATTTATCAAAGCCTTAATAATTTTATCGTTGATATTTGATACCTTTATGCATTACACTACATATGTAAAGGTCAGATAGCGGTTATTACCAGTAAAATTATGTATAAGGATGACCAGAGAGGGACCACTTCACTATAGTAGATGACGGAAGATAATGATCTCAAGCGTTACAATGAATAGCAAAACTTGGATCCCTAATTACACGCTCACCTAGTTTATTTATGGAACTCTTCTACAAAATTTCGTGCTTCCAGTTTAGCCCTTCGGTTCAGGTTGTATAAGTAGTATACATTATCTGTCTGTGAGTAAGATAAGTTCGATTTTATATTCTATGTTTGATTTCTTCATATCACAACTTACCCCTTTCGACCTGTAGCCTGTAATTTCATACTGGACATTATCGTCACTCCTGCCTTTATTTCAATTTCAATATTTCCTAAAATTCGTATTTTTCTATAAGATCCAAAGGAACAGAAAGCTGTGCTGCTAGAGAGTTGGTTGCGCCACATTTTCTTCCCAGCTAAAGCACTATGTAGTAGTGAAGAGCGGGAATTTTGGAAGACTATCTTATGGAATTTAGATGTTTGAAATGTGCTGATTCTTAGCTTAATTTGAATCAATGACTTTTGTTTTGTGAAAATAATCTACTTTATGTTTAGCGTCCGGCATAGCCGTACGTGTAACCCGAGAATTGTTAGTGTTTCGAAGCCTAGATATGATATAGCTTCTTTGCCTATGTTTCGGAAACCGTCATCGTATTCATGTATATATCAGGTATTAACTATTAATGATAATCCTTTAATGAGAACTGTCCTTCACACCTACTAGTTTGGGAAGGAAGTTGTAATAAAGTAACGATTTCAACCAATCGTGAAATGCTTTAGATATACTTTCATAATCCACATTTGGCCATTATTTCATTTTCTCATATTTAGTGATATCGATTATAGACTTCATTTAGTAAATCGTAGTTTCCCGTGCTGTGATTTAGGCACATTTAAGTTAAAATATCGTATATTGAATACGCATTTTTGTTCTATATATAAGTAATACATCTTCTTTGTTCTCAAGTTCTGTCTGTTTTCCAACTTTTGTTACTCGTTTGACATCAACTAAATTATTATGTCTTTATTCTATAGAATTGCATTGTAGAGTTGGATCATCCTTCGTCGATGCTCTGTTGAATGCGTAACGCAGCTAACGTGTAATACCGATCAATCCTGTGAACAAATCGTGAAGATGAAATATGGCTCTAATTAATCATTAATCATAAGTTTGCACACGTTTTTATAATCAAGATAAAGTTCTTGCGTGGTGCACCCACGTTTTATTCCAATTTCATGTAGACTTATGTAGATTTCTTTAATCCATTAGACACCTCTAATCTCTCTTTCATGCCTAAATCGCAGTATTACTACAAGCCTATCGACGTATAATTTATTGCACATATTTAATAACGCTTAATTTATCTTTCCAAAATTGACACTCTTAGTCTAGACAGATGGACATATTATTTATAATTGTTTCTAACGTTTAAATAGCATGGCCCTGTAGGAGAGGGTCGCTTTTATTGGTTAACACACCCGATATTGATGGTTTTAGAAAATGTGAAAATCTAAGCGCTAGTATCTGATGAAGGTTTTTCTTTATAGTTCTCGACGCTGGCATTCGAACACCAAGAGGTATACTGACTGGAAACGTATTAGATCTTGGCAACTACTACCAATGTTTGGGCATACATAAGCAAATAACAAACTCAGTTGTTGAAGGAAAATATTGCATGGTAGATGTGCCATTGGATCAAACCTGGCCAAGTTTGACACCAACATGGCCTGAAGACTGGCCTGATGTTACTTTGCCTGATGAATGGCCTATTTGGCCAGGGCAGAACACAAAGAGATTTAGGATCAAAGAAGATGCTGTAAAACGTTCAAGGCAGTATCAGTTAGCGACCGCAGGGTTCGAAGCATTTAACGGAGCTCCTAGTAATGATAACAGGTATAGTGTAATTTGTATTTTTTGTTTGACTGCCTAATAATAACCAGCCTGAATTGTTGGACTGCAGGGCAAAAGCCACCCTTTTCTTTTATCAGTCAACTCGATTCGATGCCAATATGGACCAACATCGTTTGTGGGCGTGATATCAAGTTCTTTCCGCGATCACCGATCCAGACTCAGATCCGGCTGTGATGTGGGTGATCCCATAATGTCTTACCTACCTATGTCTTTATCGATTTTACCAAGAAGTTCGCACGGATATTACTGGCAAAGCATTATCTACGACTTCAATTAATATTATTATTTTTAATTGGTCGATACTAATCAGGTACATAATATGAAGAAGAATCGTGAGTATCATTATAGTCATGCGTAGCGTAGTAGATAGGACATGAATGTCACTCTACTAAAGTACAAAGTACGTACCTACATATTATCAATGTTCAAAATCTTTATTTTAATAGAATATTAAAAACTGGATCATTATCTACAAAATTACTTGAATTGATAATGTCAGGTAGATTTTGTCTCGTTACGTGATAAAGGCATTTTTTCATATTTAAACTATAGTCAATATTCATAGGTTCTTTTTTCTATTATGCTAGCTTGATGGTAAGTATGCGATTTTTTCTATAAAAAGCTCATTTTGAAAACTAAAACACAGTAAAGAGAAACTAGTCATTAGTTTCAATGATAAATGATGATACTTCTGTAAGTAGGTTTGTACAAACACTAATATACGTCAATCATATTTATTTTAAAACCAGATGAAGTCGAAGTTTCCTATCTGACTGCTCTGAGAAGAAAGGCCGAAATAAACTCCAGTCTCTTTTAAAGTCCCGATATAATTTAGTTTAGAACATGTGATGATGTGATGACTGGTGCCTGAAATGGTCTTATGAGGAAACAACCACATAAATTGAGTAGACTTGTCCAATCATTGTACTCATTTGTCAGTAATTGGGCAGCTCAACTCAGAACTTAAGGAGATCATTAATCCCTAGCATCGGGTGGTGTGTCAATGGCCCAGTGGTAACAGCTACGACTGACGAGTAATTAGTCGTAGGTTTGAACCCAGCCAGGCGTTTTTCTTCATGTAAAACTAGCCTCTGCCCGCGGCTTCGCCCGCGTGGATGTCGAAAAATATCCCACAGGAGCGTACTACCAGGATTAAAGAGGGAAATTACCCTATATGTTAATCCAGGTAAACAATGTCTTATCGCACTCCTTGCTTTGTCTTATCCAACCCAGAGAATAAAAAGTTTCACCGAAAATTTAACCCCCCATTTCACCCTCTTAGGGGTGGAATTTCAAAAAACCCTTACTTGAAACTTACTCTTCACAAAGAACACACCCTCTAAAATTCATGTCTCTAGGACCAACGGTTTAGGCTGTGCGTTGATATATCAGTCAGTCACTCAGGACTTTGAATTTCATATTTTTTATTATTTTTAACCGACTTCAAAAAAAGGAGGAGGTTATATGTTCGACTGTATGTATTTTTTTTTTTTTTTTTTTATGTATGTTCACCGATTTCTCCGCCAATAGTCAACCGATTTTGAAAATTCTTTTTTTATTCGTAAGGGTATACTCCTGAGGTGGTCCCATATTAATTTTGTGAAGATTTGATGTATACTTTGGGAGATAAACGAAGGAACTCCTCAAAAACAAACAGTACACGTAATGTGATTTGGATATTGTACTAAAGATCAAAAATAATTGCTGGTTCTATCTATCCATCCGTGGTGAACTAATTATAGTCTTCGAAGATACCGCATGGAACTCCTCATCGGTGAACAGTACATATAGGAACTTACAGTGAAAGGTTAGAAGGTTAGGGGATAATTCTTTGAATATTATAGGCACGTTTAGACGGATTTGCAAAATTCTTTTTTTGTTCGAAAGGGGTTTATTCCGAAATGGTCCCATATATTTTCATATAGATCTGATGATGAGTTCGGGAGACAGACACCGGAACTCTTTAAAAAATGACAGGAAATCAACCGCGATTTCTGCTATCGCATAAATATGCATTGTTTGTTTGGAATTAGTGCAGGGTGAATACCACAACTAAAAATTTAAAAATAAAAACTTTTTTGCAAAAAAAAACAACCGACTTCCTTAAAAACACTACAAAGTGAAAAATAACTTTAATTTCGGAAGTCGGTGGCAAAAAAACCATAAATACAGACCCTAAGACACCGACTACCGAAATTAAAGTTATTTTTCACTTTGTAGTGTTTTTAAGGAAGTCGGTTGTTTTTTTTTGCAAAAAAGTTTTTATCACCACTGTTCTCAAAACGGTAAAGGAAAACATCATGATGAAACCGGCATATCCTAGAATCAAAAAATTCAAAGAAATGTGTCATCTACCAACCCGCACTGGGACCGCGTTGTGTATTCCGGGCCCACTTTTTCTTACGGAGAGGAGGCCTGTGTCCCAGCAATGGGAACACTGTAGGCTGATTATTATGGGTGGAATGATAGCTTACTTCACATAAGTATAAACATCTTAATAAAAACAGGATGCGTAGCATGACCACCGTAGAAAGGAGTTTTGTCGACGGCAGAATAGACAAAATTACAGATTGTAGAAAGATTAAAGACAGAATCAAAGATTCTAGAAAAAATTGTACCGTGTTATGCTGGCGTAGCATGACAGTTCTATCTCTATTCTACTAAGAATAGACAGAGTTCTTTCTATGGTGGTACGCGTGCTGGATTTGACTTTTAAAATTTTCTTATAGAATCGCAGAGACTCCTCTTGCTGCTCTCACCTTTCGCCTTGCTACTTGCATACCCAAAGCATGTACCCCACGGACGGCACTGAAGGCTCTGTTCAACAGCTCGGATATCGCTTCAATTGAGTTCAATGAGGTCTACTGTCGCCTGCCTAATGACAAACTTTGGGTGACTGGAGAATATGTTGCATTGTAAGTATTATTTTTTTTTGTTTTTTTTGTAAGTAATATGGGTTTTTGAATAGGGTGGGTTTAAAGATGGAGATTTTTTGACATCCATGGATGCGGTTGCGAATTTTTGAATATAAAGAATTTTATTTTGAAATCTTCGTACGAGTGTAGAAAATCTCACTTTTAGGGTTGTGCGGAAATTAGCGGGATTTTTAATAAAATGCAGCGGGAACAAGTTACGTGTTTGAGAGTTTATTAATGAGTGTCAGAACAAAGACAATTATGAACGTCACTTAACAAAAGGTGATAATTAGCACGGACTATAGACTTATAGCTATTATAATTGCGTAGGCGCTCCAACATGCCCCCGGGCGCACATAGGGGTATTTTAACTATCTAGGCGGCCAAAAGTCAAAATAAACAAGTTTAAGGAATGCTAATTACATTGACGACCTGAGGCAGGGGACATTCCAACGAACAATAGACCGCCACCCCCACCCTTCTTTCGTTGCGCGTTATCAGGTAAATTCAGTCGAAAGTTGATCATTGAACCTTGTGTACGTGTCTCTTATCGGCTATTTACAAAAGCGTTAACTTTGTGTATTAAACTGAAGTTTTCTGTGTTTACCTGGTGTAAAATAGCAATGGATTCAGAAACTACAGGTATGTGACAATCCAAATGTAATATATTTGTTAAAATTTGTTTTATTTTAATATACTTTAAGTGGTCGAGAAATAACATCTGAAATAAGGATATTTTTTTAAGAAATTCATGTTTAGGAAGCTATTTGTTTTAGTATCCGGACAGATCCGGCAACTTTTGTAATTTATATAAAAAATATAAACCCTTAAGTAACCAATACTAAATAAATCAGCCGCGGAATAGCGCGGATGCGCAAAAACGTAGAACATTGAATTTCATGCTCAAAATAAGCTAAATTTATGAAAAAAAGTATTTATGTCTAAAAACAATATTTACTTGTTCCAGACATAGTGGGTACTTCCGGAGTGAGAATAGTGACTCGTAAATCTCTATTTGATATTATGAAAAATGAAAATTTACACAATTTGGACGAAAAACTATGTTTTTTGAGAGACCACCTTTTGGTTGCGACTGAGGTGGATATTGACGGTAATTTTTTTTTGATTCATTCCCAATTTGTAATGACAATGGTAGACGGAAAAGTTTGCAATGCAGCTACTGGAACAACATCCACGAGTCGCTGCTATATTTGCGGAAAAACTTCTAAAGAGTTTAATAATTTGGAGGATAAAAGGAAACTCTCAAAAGATGCTACTGAATTCGGACTGTCTATTTTACATGCGAGAATAAGATTTTTCGAAAGCATTCTGCATTTAGCGTACAAATTGCCCGTGAAAAAGTATCGGGAGAGAAAAACAGACGAGGAAAAAGAAATGGAAAAGAATAGGAAAATTGAGATACAGACCAGGTTTCGCAATGAAACTGGCTTATTAGTAGATATGCCAAAAACAAACTTCGGAAATACGAATGATGGGAACACCAGCAGGAGATTCTTTGAAGATCCGAAACAAGCTTCAGACATTACAGGGATAGATTATGAGTTAATATATAGATTAAAAGTTATTTTAGAAACGATTTCGAGCGGATATACTACAGATGTAGAAAAATATGAAAAATATGCGGAAGAAACTGCTTGTTTATACATAAAACTCTACCCATGGCACCCAATGACACCCACACTGCACAAAGTACTTGTACACGGATCAGATATAATAAAAATGCATTGTTACTTATAGGACAACTGTCTGAGGAAGCAGCAGAGGCACGCAACAAACATTTTAGGACGTACAGACAGGATTACTCAAGGAAATTCTCTAGAGAATCCTGTAATAGAGATATTTTAAACAGGCTTCTTTTAAGCTCAGATCCATTTCTTAGTGCCTCAAGGGCAATAAAAAAAAGGAAGATGTCTTCGTTTCTGCCTGAAACATTAAACATGTTACTGTCTGCTACACCAAACCCAACAGAATCAGAAAGTGAGAGCGAGGGGGTGAATTGATTTGAAAAAGTATGTATTGTTATTGGTAAATTATTTAAGTAATGTATGAATATGTAAATATATAGTGTGTGTATATAGGTGTATAAGATTCTGTAAATATATAGTGTAATGTAGATAAGTGTACGTAAGAATATGTAAATATATGGCTTATTTTCAGCATTTTTATATATATATTTTTTGTTGTATTTGTGTTTTATTGCTTTTTTATGAAATTATAAAAGTTATTGTCCATATATATTTCGCTTGTATTATTTCCGTCATTTAAAACCAAAAAACCCGCACTAATATTTTTGGCCAGCTAGATTAATGAAATACCCCTATGTGGGGCGTTGAAAGACTTTCTTTCAACCAGACTCCGATTCTGAAGTTACGGGTAGTGGGCATATCCTGTTGAAGGCCCTCCTGATGACTCCAGTTAAGGTCTGAATATCCACTACACGGACTATTCCGTCAGAACCTGGGTGGATAGCGACAATTCTTCCTAGTCTCCACTTCAGGGGTGGGAGATTGTCCTCTCTGATGACCATCAGGGAATCCTTCAAAAAAAAAATCAAAATCAAAATCAAAAGTCATTTATTCAAACTAGGCTGAGAGTCAGCACTTTTTGAACGTCAAAGTTACATGAGACAGTCCCCCAAAAACGCCCACCCTTCGACACTTCCTAGTGCTTTGGCTGGGAAGAAGAAGTGGCGGAACAAACTCCCCAGCAGCACAGCTGTCTGTTAAGTTAGAAGAACTTGATTCTATACAGTATTATGTAAGTAATTAATAGTATAAAACAAAACAAAACATACATCAAATTATGCGTCATATGTCAGCTAGCACACGCCAATATACGAACAAAACATTTAAAAAAACTAAACTCAAGCTGAAATAATAAAATCGTAAATAGAGCTTAAAACCTAAATAAGAGCCTCCGGGTATAAAGGGCGTGCCCGCTTACATATGCAATGCTGAATGTTCACATAGCTGTTACGACCTGAGTTACAACTCGAGGCCACAAATGATAAACTAGGACCATCGACGTAAAATAAATTAAACAGGTAAGTAATATTAATAATAATATCAACATCAAAGTCAGCAAGACGACCAGTCACCACAAGCAGCACCCGTTCACGAGCATAACGCAAAGATCAGCCATTGCCCCCCTCGCCATATTTGAGGGAAGGGGGCAACCCGACCCCCGACGCTACCGCAAGCATTGACATCTAAGGGAGCATGACGAACTTGCTGCCGGTTGCTCAAGCAAGAATTGAATGATTACTTGTCGAGGTCGCTAGCTAACCACATTATGCAATACTAATAAAATAAAATTGGCATAAACAGGAAAAAAAATATGGAAACAATTATATTGAACCTATCACTAGGTACGCTAATACTGGAGAAAGAACATAAACATTGTCTTGAGTTAATCACAGCGACCAACTATTCTTATCATTTAAATAATCGTTGATGGAATAGTACGCCTTTTGACAAAGGTTGGATTTTACTTGAGCTTTAAACGCATTAAAAGGTAATTCTAGTAAAGAAGGTGGTAGCTTGTTGTAAAATGTTATACCAAGCCCAACAAATGAGTTATGCACCTTATGAAGCCGGTGAAAGGGAACACGTAGTTTGTCCTTACTTCTAGTGTTAACAGTGTGAATATCACTGTCAAGCCATCCTGACTTGAACGCCACTTAGTCCATTGCTGCAACTCTGCAACATACTCCTTACTTCATCTAGTCCAGAAGTGTTGGCGCAGCTGCTCAATGCGTTGATAACGACTGAGATGGGTTGTGGATTGATCTGCATAACTTTTCTGCGGCAACGAAGTGAGTGGCCGGCCTACGAGAAAATGACCTGGCGTCAGTGGAGTGCCATCGGCAGGGTCTGATAACAGCGGCGTTAGTGGGCGTGAATTTAATATTGCCTCAATTTGGGCTAATGTGGTGTTAAGCTCCTCGAAGGTTAACTTACAATGTCCCAACACTCGCTGTAAGTGATATTTTGCCGATTTGACACCCGCCTCCCAGAGACCTATTTGATTCAATCCCGTATGTACCAAAAGGAAAAAAGAAAAATATCCGGAAAAAAGGCTTATCCATGTTGTGATTTCTATGACTATTCATGATGCGAGTACGTAAAATCAATCTACCTACTCCGACCTCTGGTGATAACCGTATAATACTGGAAAAATACAAGACATGTTTTTCTTTTCAGTTCAGTATTTGGCTTCTGCATTCTTCTCGTCGTGTTGAGTACAGGATACGACATTCGCTACAATGTGTACCAACAAAGAGGTGAGAATATGAAGTTTGAATGATTATTTTAATTGTAGCCGAAATTGGTATGATGTAAGTTTTCTTCGAAATGCAACAAATTTTAGTTACTTGGAATAATAGCTCACAATTAATCGATAGTATGATACATCTACCGAGTAGGTATATTTCCTCGGAATTCGAAAGAGTTTTGAGTACTTGCAATTCAGTAATTGCAGCGATTGATACTACTTATCCATGACTTACATTTAGCATAATCAGCCTACTGTTTCTACAGACTGCTGGGATACAGGTATTATTTCTGGGAGTTGGGCCATAGTCCATCACGCAGGCCCTGTGCGGATTAATACATGTCATATGTCTTAGAACTTTTGGTTCTAGGACATGTTAGTTTCCCAACGATGTTTTCCTTCACCGTTGTAAGAGCAAAGTTGATTAAATTATTTACATCAAGTAAAGCACCTTTTTGGGTTAGAACTTGTGACCTATAATAGTTCGTAAGTTGCATTCGTTACCACAGGGACACCACTCCTCACACCTGACGATTAATCCTTGACGAGTATTGATTCTCCGGTCTGTTTTATGGATTATAATGGAGCTTTTGGCCCAGCGCACACCACTGGAGGCGCGGCGGAGCGCATTTTCTTGAAACGCGAGGGCGGATTCTGCGGTCCCCGAGCGGCGCTAAGAGCCTTTGAGAGCCCTCGAGAGTGGTAGTGCGGCGCAGCGCAGAGCAGCACGGGCGGCGACTGAAGTACTCGAGCGCATGCTCTTGTAGTAGCTTGAAGGCGCTCCGACCACCGCATGCAATTTATTCTGTTATAGATCGTATGTCAAGTAGTTAAGGTTTATATTAAATTGTTGTCTTAAATTGCGCTCCGCCGCGCCTCCAGCGGTGTGCGCTGAGCCTTTAGTCCCGAGCGAGTAAGCCATTCAGCAGGGTCGCTAGCGGACTCGTTTGAAACTAACACTACAGTTGTAAGAGTTGCCAATTAAAAATGTAGTAGAAAAAAATAGCAGATATCGTGCAATAACCCTGTGAATTTCAATTCTGCATTTCCGTTACTATATAATTTATCAGAACAAAAATATACATTTAAAATAGCATTAACGATTATCTTATCAATATTAAAGTGATCAATCTTGTATTATCTGTTTTGTAATGTTGCTAACAAAGAATACAATTTCTTATATCAAAAATATTAATTCAACTTTATCTTCACTACTTTAGCCCTGAAATCAAGGCAAGGTCCTACGATAAAGTAATTTCCATTTAAAATTGCAACTTGTTATCAAATTTTCGTTTCCTGGCCTGTTAGTCTAGCGCAGCCTTTCCTAAAGTGGGCGATAACGCCCCCCTTGTGGGCGCTGCGGGCCTAAAGGTGGTAAAAGACCCAGAAAAGACTGTGTGGGGTGTGTAGACTCTACACAACGCCCCCATTTTTTTTTCTGGGTCTCTTACCACCCCCCTTTAGGCCTGCAGCGCCCACAAGGGGGGCGTTATCGCCCACTTTGGGAAAGGCTGGTCTAGTAGTTAGTGACCCTGACTGCTAAGACTGAGGTCGTGGGTTCGATTTCCACCCAGGAAAAATCTATGTGTGATGAGCACAATCATTTGTTCTGTGTCTGGGTGTAATTTATCTATAATATGTATGTATTTAGAAATATATAAGTATATATGTTTATCAGTTGTCTGGTTGCTGTAGTACAGGCTCTGCCTAGTTGGGGATCAGATAACGTTGTGTACGATTCATGTAATTATAGGTCATGGATTCGTACCCAGGCAGGGGCTTCACTTTGTGTATTTTTTTTCATTTACACTGCTCTCAAAACGGTGAAGGAAAACGTCGTGAGGGAACCGGCATGTCCTAGAACCATCTACCAATCCTCACTGGGTTTGTGTGATAGAGTTCCGCCCATTCCAAGGGAGGACTCCTGTGTGCCAGCAGTAAAAACAATATACGCTGACTATACTAAACGCAACGTCATGGATAAGTAGTATCAGTCACTGCAATCACTGAATTCCAAGTACTTAAAACCAAGGAAATACCTACTCGGTATGTGTATCATAATTATTATCGATTGATTGTGACATTCCAAGTAACAAAGTAATTATGCATTTCGAAGAAAACTTACATCATAAAAATTTTGTCTGCGAAACATTATTTCTCTGAAACACTATGAATAGTATTAGTTATGATAGACGCATAATGAGACATTTTACTAGGTATGTCTCCAAAGCTGGCAAAGCTTCTTGTCAATCTTTGTGTTTGAAGTACCCAAAAATTTAAATGCTGGTCAGAAAAAGAAATGCTGTTTTTTATACCAGGGAATTCTATATACAATCTATCCCTTTTTTTTTGTATGGGAAATCATCAAATGACTTCTCCCGCTCTGAGTTTTTACTGACTAAAACCCACTAGTGTTGTGTAGTTCGCGAACGAACTAGTTCGAAAGAGCGCTCCCATAGATGAACTACGCGAACTAGTTCGCTCATTTCCCGATCCATAGTTCGTTAGTTCATCAGTTCGCGACCGAATGAGCGAGGATGGCGTCAACCAAACTAATACACGGGACAAAATACAAAAAGGTTTTTGTAATCACTAAACTTGTTATTTATTGCAACAATAAACCTTGGTATTTTTTACAATATGATCATTTTATGAATTATCATTCAAAGGTTTTTGCTGTTTTTAGAGTCCAAAAATTGTAGGTAAAAGTAGAACATTCCGTAATCTTGTCACATGCAGTACGAGCAAAATCTAAACGAGCGGACGATCTGCCTCTCTTTGATTCGAGCTGGGAGTGGATGAACCAGAAGAGCGGATGAACTAGAAGAGCGGATGAACTAGAAGAGCGGATAAACTAGACGAGCGGATGAACTAGAAGAGCGGATGAACTAGAAGAGCGAACTAGTTCGTTAAGGAGCGGTGAACTAAACTGAGCGATCTCAGTCGCGAACTACTATGCCCAAGCCTAAAACCCACCCGTGTTCCTACAGTTGCCCATATGCCAGGGCCACAGTAACTCTTTCGAACGAATCTTGCGACCCTGGCAGACAATCAACCCCTTGACTTCTTATTCAAAGATTTTCTTCTGTTTATGTTTGAAAGAATCGGACATTCGCTAAAGTCACAAACTGTTATTGCTTATTTTATAAATTGACATGGTAATATTAATCATCATCGTTTCAGCCATAAAACGTCCACTGCTGGACTTAGGCCTCAACAATTTGGGGGGCTTTGGCATAATAGCCACGTTTGGCAGGTGGGTTTGCGATTGCAGTATGGTGGTAAAACGTATAGAGAGAACGCTGCTGCCCATTCTCTAGTAAGTCCCTTAGTCGCCTTTTACGACACACACGGGCAGAAATAGGGGAAATATGGTGACATACCATGATAATATTATCGTATTAAGCGATTGTCAAAATGGATTCCGTAAAAACCGTTCCACCACATTAGCCGTCTACAAATATATTCAAGAAGCCCTAAATATTATAAATAACAAGGAATACGCCGTAGGGATACTACTGGACATGACCAAAGTATACGACAAGGTACAATTTAAAATACTACTGAATAAACTGTACGGAATAGGAATTCGCGGCAAAGCTCATGAATGGCTTACGTCATATTTAAAGAATAGAGAACAAGTCGTTGAAATCGAATACTATAACAACAATAGTAGAGAAATAGAAAAAAATCGATCTAAAAGCAGAACAACTAACGCTTCCATCCCCCAGGGAAGTGTTATAGGCGGCCTATTATTCCTCGATTACATCAACAACTTACCGACAACCATAGAGGGGCCATGTGTTTTATTCGCGGATGACATATCCTTATTAGTCTCATGTCAAAACAACACAAACATAGAAGAAAAACTCAGTTCCACACTCACAAAAACATGTGACTGGATGACCTCACATAACTCAGAAATAAATTACAATAAAACTAAATTAATCACTTTCACCCGCATCAAAAAGCTCCTCTACACTTAAATTTCAACTTTAATGGCATATTATTGGAGACTGTTGATGAATATACATTACTTGGACTTACAATAGATAAATATATTAACTGGAAAACTCATATACAAAAAACACGTTCAAAAATTTCAAGATTTTCATATGCCCTCCGCGAAATTAAAAAGACCACCAATTTTCAAACTGCCCTTACCACCTATTATACGTATGCCAATGCATGGCTTAGCTACGGCATAACTCTCTGGGGAAATAGTACAGATGCACTGACACTCTTTACTCTACAAAAGAAATTAGTCAGAATCATGGTAAACATTGATCAAACCGACAGCTGCAAACCCCACTTTCAAAAACATAATATTTTAACACTAACCAGTATTTATATTCTAGAAACATGTAAATTTGTCCGCAAGTATCCAGAGTTCTACACAAAGCGCGAAGACATCCAGTCACAATACACACTTAGGCACCGATCAAGGCTAAACATACCAACCTCCAAGCTAAAAATGCATTCTACAAGTCTCTATTGTATTCACTTTACTGCAAACTGCCTGACATTATAAAGCATGAAGAAAAGTTCAATATATTTGTAAGAAATCTTAAGAAATTACTAATTAACAAATGCTATTACTCCTTAGAAGAATATTTAAATGATAAAAATAAATAATAGAAATATAATATAATATGATAATAAATCAAATCAAATCAAATCACATTTATTTGTAAATGTAGGTTAAAAATTAAAATTATTTAAATAAATACTATAATGATGATAATTGATAATAATAATTAATCATAAACACGCAATTTATAGGTACATGTAAAATAAATTAATGATACTAAATTGTATGTATGATGTATTAAAAAAAAAAAACATAATATAATAATAATTTATCAAATAATATAAAAAAACAAAAATTAAATCAAACAGCAATAATTATAAATAAAATTAAATACTTAATAAATTAAACAATATAACTAATAATTATTTTTGAAAGAACAACAATCCATATAAATGAATAAACAGAATTATTATAATACAAAGATACTTATATAAAAATCATATAAATTATGTTAATACATTTTATAGATAAATAAGCGATTTAAATTGGTTTATTCTACGACATCTCCTGACCAAAAGAATTTCAAAAACAGAGCTTCCTCTCTCCTATCCTTTTGCTGTGCCCTACAGGGTCCATAATGATCTAAATTATATAATTACCACCTAAGTTCACATTATGGTAAAGCAATAAAGATATTGAGTATTGAGTAAATAAGTACGCAAAAAATCAGACAACCGAATTAACTCAGTCATAGACAACGCTTATCTTTAAATGTCTGCGGATTTAGAAAACAATTAATTATTGACACCTGCTGCTAGCACACGTACACTATCTACCCTCGTGTTAAATAATCTCGGGATCAATAATCTATGAAACGATAACATTGTTGTTTCAATACAATTCGAATGGACTTTTAGCCAACATCTCACTACTAGTACGAAATTTTGAATTTTTTAAAATTGAAATTTGAAAATTTTGTTCGAAATTATGGAAACGCAAGAAGGAAAAGGTCTAAATAAAGTAGCCTTATTTTCTCTTTTAACTCTTTTTCGCACATAGTTCTATTTACATAGGATCTTAAATGAGTATCATTCCACAATGACACCTAATTAACAAGATAGCAGTGATTGAAAACCTATATCTATTTATTAAGTATGTTTTTCACAATCTTATCATAGCAAAACAATTTACGATTTATTTTACCCATTGTTATCATTGATAGTTTCGCGATTATTACAATAATCATAGAAATAAATCCTATTATATGACTAGTTTTAGGTATTGTCATAACTGATTCTATTATTCATCGTTACTACGTAAATAGTAAATTGTAAACAACTCACGGACATTCTAATAAGCGTAATAATCGCTATAATTTGGTATGTATTGATTACAAGGTGCTTCGTGTAAATTATTATTTCATTACGACTGCTCTCAAAACGGTGAAGAACAGTATTATGAGGACACTGATATAGAACTAGGAATTCGAAGACATGTGGCATCTACCAACCCGCTCTGATCGCTCAAGTTTACACTGTGTTTGCCACGGTTGGTCCGTGGAAGACCCGTCCTTGCCTCGTAAAGCAAGCACGGCAAGCAAAGCACGTAAAGCCGTTGGTCTCGGCTGCCATTCGTAGATCTCTTTGACACTCGTTACGAGTTGTCAGAAGCCCGAAAGTCTGACAAACAGTCTTACCAAGGGGTAATGTATTACCTAAGTAACTGAGCAGTGGAGATCAGTTGAGATGTCATTCCATGTAAAATATTAGTATTCTGGTCCACCAGTTGAGACTGGAAGCCGACCATAACATAGTTGGAAAAAGACTAACCAGATTACACAGGCCGACAAAATTGTTAACCAGAAACCAGACTATATATTTCCGAAGTTTTTCGATGTGCTGATCCAAATCTGGCCTCAGAATTGCTCTATCACATCTAAAAGATTTGGATTCAAGGCATCGAAAACCTTTGGTAAGATATAGTCTGGTTTCTGGTAAAATTTTTGTCAGCCTGTGTTTTCAGGTATAATAAAAAACACAAACTTCAAAATGCGATATCTCAGTGAAAAAAAAAATTGAGCAAAATCAACGGCATTTGAAAGAGGAAGACTTGTTCTTTAATATGTGTAACATTTAATTTAAAAAAAAAAAAAAAAATCGTGAGTCTACAAAACCTCAAAATCTAGCAAAAACGGTACTTTTTGCACTTTTAGGTTAGGATATCTCAGAAACCTGACGTGATAGAGCGATTTTGAGGCCAGATTCAGATTCAACGCATTGAAAACCTTCAGAAATGTATACCTAGTCTAGTTTCTGGTTTAAGAAGTTTGGTTAAATTTTGTTGGCCTGTGTTATTTATACGTAGGAGAAAATGATTGCTCATGGATTGAATCTTTGACCAAAACTAATATTTCAATTCACAGATCCAAAGAAAATTAACAAACTACTCGTAGCCTTCTCTGCTTACACAAACACTCGTCGTCTCGTCACATATACTCCAGTTCCTGGGGCCTTGGAATGTATGGACGGCATCAGATCTTTTGCCATGATGTGGGTAATCATTGGCCATACCTTCATTAATCAGACTTCAAGCCAGATTATGGCTAATCCTGCAGATGTTTTGGCTGTGAGTATCCCATAATCTATACTAATATTATAAAGCTGAAGAGTTTGTTTGGTTGAACGCGCTAATCTCAGGAACTACTGGTCCGAAGCGAAAAAATATTTTTGTGTTGGGTAGCATATTCATTGGGGAAGGTTATAGGCTGTATATCATCACGCTACGGTCAAAAGGAGTGGAGCAGCAATGAAAAATGGTCGAAAACTAGCACTGACGGGAAGGGTCAGGGGAGCAAAAATTTGACGCGGACGAAGTCGCGGGCAGAAGCTGGTTTTACATACATCTTATTTATCATTCAAAAATTTCAAAAAATTTAATTAAATATCTCCAGATCGCGGTACCGTTCAACAATATCGAATCTCGTCTAAAGGCTCGTGCAGACTAGCGCGACGTAACGGTCGCGGGCGATTAGATGATTTATATCCGTAGAACAATTTCTATTTAAACGCGCGCGACACTTCACACAGCGACAACCTAAAGTAAATTTTGTGTGGCGTCATTTTGTAGCCGCGACGGTGACGACACCGCGGCGCCATACAAAATGTACCACAACCACAAGCTGTCGCGCCGCCGGTACGAGGTCGACGCGGCAGTGTGAAAGGTGATGCGTTGCAATTTATCGCAGAATCACCTCCGCGACATGTCGCGCGACAAGTCGCCTGTTTGTACGAGTCTTAACAGTTTCTTTTCTTTATTTAACCAATTACTCAATGAGTCGAGAGCTTCTGTTACTTACTACCCTTATGATTTACACAGTCTATCCACTTTTCTTTGGTATACCTTAAATGTTAATTCATACAGACCGTCTTTCTTTTCTACATACATCGTCCTCATTCTTTAGCATCTACTACTACAAATTTTACTTACCGTAATATTTTATTTCTTCCTAGTGGATAACATCGTTAGAGTCCGTATGGATTACTGCAGCTCCAATCACAGTGGACACCTTCTTCACGTTGAGTGGTCTTCTATTAGTATACACCACAGCTGGAAAATTGACCAGCAGTAAGTATTCTTTTCTCAAGTTTATGCCAGATACAAAAAGTGCTATTTCTATTTTTATGAGTTAAATTTGAGCACCTGACATTATCAGCGGTGGTATTCTTTTATGCACTAATTTAACAGATTCAATATGATTACCAATTTGTTTCCATTGACCGTTTATAACGGTGAATTATGAAAAAATGCAAGAACAGTAAATGGTCACACAACGATGATGATTTTCTTACCTTGTTTGCAGTGAAATTAATCAAGAATCTACATCTATTCTATCTCAATCGCCTTCTTCGAATGTTCCCTGTGCTGGCTGCAGTAATTCTTTTACAAATTTCGATATTCAGTCGGGTTTCTGATGGCCCATACTGGGCAGTAGCGGCGATGCATACGCATAGATGCAGAGTATATTGGTGGTCTACACTGTTACATATACAGAACTATATCAACCCTGGCCATATGGTAAGTCCACTAAAGTCCGGACGCGAAGCAGGAAGAATTTCGTATTTTAACCTCTTATTACCTGTCTCTGTCACTCCCGCGTAAATATAATGAGTCTCGCTTGCACAGATGCAATGGCCGCCGTGGTCAGGGATTGTCAACCTTTTACCGGAAATGGTAAGGTTTGTTCTTGTTTGCATGTGGTTTTGGTTGGCCTTGAGTCAAGACAAAAAATCCTTGGCTTGCTTGACATAATTCATAATTTTTAAATAACGAACGAACGACATTCCATCTTGGGAGTTGGGATGCGTTAGTGATCGCTCAGTTTTCGGACATAGTTATTTATCTATTCTTAGTTTGTTGTTGTTTGTTAGTTTTTGTTATCTTGTTTTAATTGTTAAGTGGTACTTATAATATAGATAGATCTAAATAAATAATTTAAATAATAATTTATTTAATAAGTTGGTAAATTTTCTTTCTCCTTAAATATTTCACGTAAACCGCACTAAAAACAAAAATGTTTGTGACCACTGTCAGTAGGTAAAAAGGTCATTGTACGAAATTCTTCCTGCTCCGCGACTGGGCTTTAGCCAAACAAATTTGTACCCATAAACTATAATATTCATATCAACTAAAACCTAATTTACACGGTGCGATTCAATTGCCTGTGGAACCTACTATGGAAGCAACAGACTCTAAACAAGGGTGCAAGTCAACTTTTGCTTCATTTCTATTGTACATTTATGTGTCCGGCAAGACTTTTTATTTGTGTAAATGTGGCTTTAGAAGGTACGAAGGAAGACATCTATATTTCTTAAACAAGTATAATATAGTGCCTGTACACAGGTACAAGAAAAAGCGTGGCAAATTCTAGCTTTCCATTCTTAACTATGTTACTAACTATGCTTTACAAAGGTCAGCAGAATTGTTTGTCTTCCCTTGTTCCTTGACTTCACCTGCAAGGATATTAATGGTAATATTGTTAACAAACATATTTTCCGTGTGTTTTTCAGTGTCTCGCCCACTCGTGGTATCTCGCTATTGACGTACAGCTCCACATTCTATCACCTCTCGTGCTTGTGTGGGTGCTGACAGGAAAAAAACGAATTGCCTGGTCAGCGCTCATCGGTGCTATGATTGCTATACTTGCTGCTTCTACTACTTACAACTTTATCAAGAAGTTCCCTTCAGGCCCTGTTATACCTTCGTGAGTATTGGAACTTGAGAAACAATAAATCATTAGTTTCTAGTTTTATTACTTTGTGTGTTTTTTATTAATGTTGTTGTCGAATATCCACATAAGCTATATTCAAATAAAGTCAGGAAAATTTCTATATTTATAAATGTAATTCGTAACTATGGTGTATTTAATGAATAGGTTACTCTTTTTTATTATATTCTTTCTTTTCTATTAATTGCTTAGCATATTGACCACAAACTTAAATTGTCCGTATATTCAAATCTTTCTTTCTTAGAATAAAATACCAAACACTGCAAATTGGTATAAGGTATCAACTTGATAAACATGTTAAATTGACACACTCTCTGACTGGGCACTAAAAGTGTCCAAATCAAAATTTAATATTTGAAGTTATAAATGTATATATGAATGTATTTTTTTCAGGCGCCCACTTGATTCAGCGGATTACTTAATTAACTACTATGTTAACACGCTAACCAGAGCGTCGCCGTTCTTTGTGGGATTAATATTTGGGTATATTCTACATCTTAATCGCGGGAAGAAAGTTTCTTTAAATCTGGTAAGTAATACTTTTCTTCTTAAACTAATGAACCAACTAGATAGTTGTTAGAAGAATCTGTACCAGTTAGTTTTAAATGGATGCAAAGTGGATTAATAAAGTGAAAAATAAAGTGGAAAATATAATATCTTTAATATATCTTAGGTCAACCAACACAACGCTATCTGATCCCAAACTAGGCAAAGCCTGTACTATGGCAACCAGACAACTGATCAACATACTTATATATTTCTAAACTAGCTTCTGCCCGCGACTTCGTCCGCGTTAAATTTCTTGTTCCCCGACCCTTCCCGTCGCGTGGAATCGCCTACCCATGCGATTTTCCCCGTTTTTGCAACATTTTTCATTACTGCTCCGCTCCTCTTAGTTATAGCGTGATGTTATATAGTTTATAACCTTCCTCGATAAATAGGCTACCCAACACAAAAATAATTTTTCAATTCGGACCAGTAGTTCTTGAGATTAGCGCGTTCAATCAAACAAACAAACAAACAAACTCTTCAGCTTTATAATATTAGTATAGATACATAAATATTATAGATGTGTCTTATACATGTTTATTAAACAGGAACGCCCAAATGTCTAACTCATTATTGGCTGGATGAGATTTCGATTTCCACCTTCATAGCTGAATGATCCATCTTTGTCAAAATCGTTTTCAAATCTGTTCATAAAGACTATTATTGTTTTCTAGATTTCAGCATCGCTCCTATGGATCTGCACAACAGTAATCGCTGTCCTCGTCATATACTCGTCATACCCTATCATGCAGTTTAACTGGGACAACCAAATCGCTGACAGTATGATCAATTCGTTCATGAGACCAGCGTGGGCCATGTTTGTTGGATGGCTCATATTTGCCTGTGTGCATGGATATGGCGGTATGTATAATTTTGAATATTTTAATTGAACTACCTACCTAATAAAAGTTATTTTTATAAACGAGTCAAAACCGCCTTTTGACCTGCAGTTTGGACCACTGGTAATACTTTAAAACCATATTTAAACACTTTGACTTAGCCTTTTGTCTAAACTAAACCATTTTCACAGATTTGGTTTAGTTTGGTCAAAAGGCTAAGTGACAGTTATGATATATATTTTATTATATATTAATATTACATATATGATGCTTATGTTTCAAATTAATGTCGTTGCAAGTATGTGTCTTGAATTTTTACATATATGATACTTATTTTTCAAATTAATGTCGTTGCAAGTATGTGTCTTGAATTTTTCTTTTTATCAATCCATGTTGTTAGAATCTGGCCAAGCAACGAGCTAAGAGAATTAATTATGTTTTTAATTTTTAGGCCCAATCAACTGGATTCTATCTCTCCGAGCATGGAAGGTACTAAGTCGTCTGTCATTTGCGATGTATCTAGTGCACTACCCTATGATGTTCGTCATCAATGCTATGCCAGTTGTACCTATCTACTTCGATGTACGATTCTCGGTAAGTAATTATATTTATTTAATAAGTTTGGATAACTTATAGCTAAAACAAAGAGAGTAAAAAAATTGTGTGTAAGACTGACAGCCGGTTACAAGTCATCACTGATAGGAACAGATAGGAAAGGAAGAACGTGAAAAAAAAAAAATAACAGCAAAAAAAAAATTGTATAACTTCTGAGGTTAACTGCGGTAACAGATATTTTAACACGTTTAACATGTCCGTTAATATTGCAAGTATTTTTTAATTCGATGTTGCACCGTATTTTGTCGTCGCTTGTCTCGCCAGATAGTTTTGGCGTTAAATTTGTATGAATCTTGATATCATATATTACTGCCGAGTTATCCATAGTAATATATTAACACTCAACTAATAACTAACTCAATATATTATCACACAACTTTATTTGGCCCTGTCAATCAATAATTCAATACTGCATCACATCATGGGGTGGCGCACCAAAAACGAATCTAATTCCTCTTGAAAGAGCTCAGAGAGCAATTTTAAAGGTAGCAAACTTCCATCCCTTTTTCTTTCCTACAGATCTGCTATACAAATCCTGCAACGTGCTGACTGTTCGCCAACTTTTCATAATGCACTTAGTACTAAAACAGCACACCATGCTTACCTACACTGCTGATAATACTAACAAAAGACGGAATGATATAGTATGCCCATCAAATGCAACCTCAAAACATGTTTTTATAGAAAGGTTTTTTACATTCTTAGGCCCATATCTGTACAATAGGTTAAATAGAAAACTAAGTATCTTTAAACTAAATTACTTTAGCTGTAAACAAATTATACTTAAATATTTACTAACCATCGATTATACACAGACAGAAGATCTACTTGTTATCTGCAAATAGAACGTCTAACATAAAATGCTATTTCACTTTTATTTTCCTAATTTTAATTTTAGTTTTTACTTTATACCCCTTGTTAATTTATTATAATATAATGCACTTACTAGCCTGAAACACAGGTTCAACCTAGTTCAGGCAATTGAGCAACTGTGGTCTATTTTAATTTTTAAGTAATATTGTAAATGTGCCCATTTTTATAAATAAACGATTATTATATATTATTATTACTCGTGTCGTAATAAATAGTAATCTGTTCATTTCTCAACGTTATACAGCTCCCTCTAAAGGACTGTTAGCAAACAAACACAATTCTGTCGGGCGTAACCAAACACAGACGATTCCTGATGGTCGGTCAGGGCTAGTTCTTGCTTGGTAACGCCCGACACTTAGTTCACCCACTTTACTGTAGATGTCACTATTGTAAAATTCCTTTTTCAAATATTTTTGTTTTTATTTTCAGTTATTCCAGTTCCTAGCCGATTTCTCACTGGCAGTAATAGTTTCGTTCTTAATTACTATTGTAATTGATGCGCCGTGTTCTGTGCTCATCAAACATTTTATGGGTGGAGGTGAGTTTCTATCTTTTAGTACTTTGATAGTGCATATTGTTCGATCTTTGTTGATAACGACGGATGTTTCTGAGATAGTTAACCATTTGGGCGTCTGTTTCTCGGTAAAACAACTGAAAAATATCACCCAAGGCTTTTATTAAGCCTGAAATGGGTAGAGGTGTACTTACCGTGTACTACCTTAGTTATCATTAAGTCCTGTAACAGGGAGTAGGCCTATTGCCATCAACTGGTCACATTTCCAGCTTCCGGGCTGCTACTAAAAAAAGTGTGTTATTCATTACCAAGTAGATATTATCGTTTTTATTAAGATTATTTTTATAATTTCAGGACCAAAGAGACCTACGCCAAAAATTGTGGATCCAGAACTCACCGAAGAAAAGAAATCCCGTTTATAGATTGAACTTATGAACTAAAACATGGCATCGAAATATTCCTCTGGATCGCTGTCGACTAGAAATGAACTCGAGGCCTTAGTTTCGTTTGTTATAATTTTAGTAAGGTAATGTTTTAATTTTAATGGTTTGTTAAGTTAATTCAGTATAAGAATTTATAAATGAAGTATTTAAGACCATGCGATGATATTCTTCAGATACCTGTCATAATAATTTCGTTCTAGTTTAAAGTCTGATCATAAAACAAATAAATACCCATAAAAAAATGAATATTAGTAGGATTAAATGAGATTGGGCAGGTATGGAATAGTATGTATTTTATCAGGAAATTTGGCGTATATGTACAGACGCCAGCACATCAAGGTACCCGAACTGTCAAATTCTCTCAATCAACCTTGAACTTAATGCTCTAGCAATAAAGTTGATAATCTATTAAAGAAATTTGACAGATTGTAGTAGCTCGATGTGCTGGCGACTGTACATATGTATTTTTGCATGAAGGATGTGTTAAAAGGATTTTTTCCGACCACCACGCGGATGAAGCCATGTTCAAAGTAGGCAGTAATAAAGCCTAGAGGCTGTTTAAACATAATTTAGTATTAGTATTCATTTCACTTAATTTAATATCATTTCATACATCTGCAGATGTACCACAGTGCACACTGTAATTTCTCACTAAATTGGAAGCAATACTATTCTCATAAAAGTACGTGTATAATATAGGATAAGTAACATTATTATAGATAGTAAGATATTGGTGTATTTACAGTAGGTACGTTAATAATAAATCAGTAAGTTTTATCAAAAAAATCTTTATTATCATTACCCAAGCCATTACATACTTATAATTATTCTCACATCTTATTAAATACGTTTCATACTCATACTTAAGTAGATAAGTATTATACATATTTTATTACATTTTTATTTCTCTTCTAAAATTCATTTTTCATACACACTGGCTTTTCCGCACGTTTTCGTACACAAATTCATCTTACAAACAGCATTTTATAATTTTTGTCTTAAATATATTTGAGCAAAATTAAAAATTAGTTTTAAAAATCTAGGACATTTAACAAAATATAACCACAAAAGTGCAATAGTATCTGATAGAATTTTGTAGGTACAGATATTTTTGTATTTCTCTACATTCAGTTCATCTACAACTAAAACGGGATATTTTTTGTTCTGCGACTTAAAGCTATATTAAAAGTGTTAAGAATTAATTGTAACTATCACAGATACCTCAAAACGTCATTCTTATGTAGATAAAAGTTAAAATTATTTCAAAATATGAAGTCTTTCGAAAAGAAATAAAAAAAAAAAAAAAAACGCTTTATAATAATATAATTTAACCCCTTTTGTGACACTGTCAATTTATTCGTTACACGGATTTCGTGACTTGACAAAATATTTAGATTTATTATCATTTTTATGTCTAATACCTACTATATGTTGCACACACAAAACTTTAGGATTATTTATCTAAAGTATGGTGAAAATTGTATCAATATCTCTTGTGCAGTTTAGGAGGACTAAGCTGTCACGCAGATAGACCACATACGTATAGTCGTAAAGAAACCACGGCTGGATTTCATCGTACACTGGATTTTAAACTCTGAATGTTGAAACAAGGATAAAAAATCCAAGAAAGTGAAAAAAACTGTTCGATATTCAACTCTTGTTGCTAAGTATTGTGTTGAAGATCCAGTTTGCACATAAAGCCTGCTGCGATATTTTACGTCAAGCTCCCCGGACACCCCATCATTTATTTTGCTGTATATAAATTCATATAACAGTTGTGCGCAATATATACCGAATTAGTACATACTTAAAAAAATAAGTACCTTAACAGATTAACAGGTACAGGCAACTGAATTATGACTTGCTGTAGAGCATCTCCCAAGCAACCACAAGTGAAATGTTAATAAATTTACTTAGACACTTACTTATTAGGCAAACAAGTTTTTGATAAAATTGTACCCTTATTTTTAACATTGGATGTGCTTGCTATGGCTCGTTTATTTCAAATTTCTATCGTAAACGACTGAGAAAAATAAATAGCAAAGTGTATTTCAATCTCTTTCCTTATCATACAAAAAAAGAATTAATTTGACAAAAAAAAAGGAACAAATTGAATAGAATCTGTGTATTTCTCAATAGCTCTTTAACTTAACAATCATAATGGTAAATAAATATCTGCATTAAGTGTGTACTACTACGGTACACATTGCTACAAATTGTTATATGAATTTATAAACACCAAAATAGATGATGGGGTGTCTGGGGAGCATGACGTGATATTTTTACGTCTGTGCGGTCGTGGACTAAGTCACAAAAAGCGACTTTATTTTCAGTTGTCCATAGATTAGATATTTTGGTCTCTCAGTCAAGTTTCTTAGACTACCTGTGAACTAATTCATAATCATCTGTCTAGCTTTTTCCCAACTATTTTGGAGTCAGCTTTCAGACTTACCGGATGTAGGTGAATTCCAGTATTTGACATGAAGCAACCTCTTGGTAAGACTGGTTGTAAGAGTTTCGGGTTTCTGATGCTTCGTAACCTCTGTTAATGATCCACGAATGACAGGCGAGCGACTTAACGTGCTATCAGAGGCACAGAGGGGTTTTAGTATGTAAAGGTTGGTAACCCATCCATGGACCAACTGCGCCGAGCGTAGCTTAACCTGATCAACTGAGCCGTGCGGCCTTTATTGCTTAGCCGAGGTCAGAGGGGCTTGTCCCTCTGAACTAATGATATTATGATTAAGCTATCATAAAATGTAACATCTAAAATACTGTCTCACAAAGTGCTCCTTACTATAGCTATAAAATCCTAGCCCATATTTATCTACATTCTCATGCGTTTTCACGATTCCTAAAGAATATAGTGGCAAGATATCGCCGCTTTAGTAGATCACTAACATAAATAATATCAATTTAACACAACCGTATTTTTATTTAAAACAATTACAGACCTAAATAATCTATATTCTTTATCTATGCTTCAAAAATTTACTCATATAACACATGAATTTATTTGAAAATTCCGCAGTCAGACGATATCTTAAGGCAAGATAAGCCAACACCCTGTGAATAACCGTAAAAGCTAAAAGGCCAATTATCTGAACACTATAACTCTCACCTTCCATTCCTAAATCTCTTAATATTAACTTGGGATCTGAATAAAGGCAAAAGTCTTCTTTACATTCCATCAGGTTTCGGTTTTGGTAGAGAGCTATTGAGAATCCTGTGACTCCGTAGCGGAGAAAAGAGGCTGACATGAGTGCTCGCATGGCTCCTTCGATGGTTGGACCAAATCCCATACCATAGCAGGATAGGGCGAGAAGTGGTGCTGCTATTGCTGGAGCAACAATGGAGCCATTCTGTAAAGAAGAACAGATTGTTATTAAAAGCATATAAGATTTTTGTACCAGACTACAGGCACGGAAACTGCACATAAAGTCTTCGTGTGCTTCAGATTATTTAAAGCAGGCATATTTTAGTGGAAGTGGGTACCTTGCCTCTTCGTTCACTCGTGTATCGAATATTGTATGTTAAGAAAAATCCATCATTCATCAACATAATGACACAGAAATTCTTTTGGTTAATTACGTAAGTTTAGAGTAAATTTTTAACAAAAATTAAGTGCCAAAAACATTCTTCTTCAGGCAGTGATAACAACAAAAACTTCGTATGAAGTGCTGTGTAGTAATATATTAAAATATGCAAAGAAATACTTACAGTAACATTAAAAGCAGAGCCAACTGCTAAGCCAAGACCTTCAGAGCAAATACATGTTAGAAATCCGCTGATCACGAACAAGATGAATCGGTCCCATTCCAGCAACTGTCCGGACATGAAATATGTAACTACTATGAATGCTAATCCGAGAATTAACTGAAACAAAACAAAAAAAAAAATGTTATTGCAAATCCAAGTACCTTCTCCACTCTTATCAACACCGGTTTAACGACAGTAGTTACTATCATGGAATCAGCCAATATAGCAAGCAAAAGAGATATCAACCCAGTTTGGACCAAAAGTTGTGTCTCTAACTCATATGTGCTCAACGCCTCATTTTTAAAACGGCAGTTTATATATTATCTGTGTCGACCATAAACTGAGGTTTGATTTTTGAACGGTACTGTTCGCTATGTTTACATTTTGCAATCATAAAAAAAATAGCGTCAAAGTGTTGGCGCCATTTTACCTGACTTTTGTTAAAATAAAAAGTGCAAGTGTGTGGTGTTTACGATGGCGGGAAGTAAAAAGTAAGTTTATTATTATTATTTTTATTAGTAAAACCGTGTACAGCAGTTTTTTATATGTATTAGTTTATACTCAGTTAGGTTTGTGATGAAAATCGATTTTTTCTGTTGAGATTTTGTTTTTTTGAAGGATTATTCATAGCGCCTCATTATTGGGGCATTGAGCGGTTACCTACACGTTGATTTCAAACTTCATAGTATGTGTGTTATATTTTATTTACATTTTTTATAGCATCTGCCAGTTATATGGGTACTTTAGATGTTATATTTTATTATGTTGGTTTAGGTTGAGTTTGGCAGAAATTATCGACATATTGGAGACGGAAGATGACATTGTTGAGGGTACTATCTACACATCTTGAGAGCCCAGCAACCATATCTTGAGTCACTGTGATAGAAATAGAAGAAATAGAAATAATATTTATTTGCATAAACATGGTATATCCAGGTGTAAGGTAACAAAATATAGAGCATACATGTTTAGCTTATATTATAGCATGCAAATATTATTGGTGACCTTTTTTTTTATTGGTGACCTTTAAAAATGTTTATGGTCAGTAAATTCATTGATACTGTAAAAATTTTTAGTTTTTAACCATTCAAGTAATGTTTTTTTAAATAATCTGAGATCCAAAGTTTTAAAATAACTTGGAATTTTATTATAAATTAGAATACACATGGCTAAACAGCTTTTACTATATTTAGCTAGTCTCGGTAAGTCACTTCAAACAAGCCTATGCGGATCTCGCCGGTTTCGAGGTGATACATCCTCTGCCTTTTTGAATAGGTCTTCATGCTTCTTAACAAACATACATACTTCATAGATATAGAGGGATAGTGACGAGGAATTCATTTACGAAAATATTATGTATGTAAGAAAAAATCTACATCTTTTTAATAAAATAAGCGATAGACATAATTTTAATACTAGAAATAAAGACAAGATAGATCAACCATTTTTCAGATTAGCAAAAGTACATACATCTTTTATGGGATACTGTGTTAAATGTTACAACAAAATACCTTCTGATATATTGCAATTAAATGAAAGGAGGTTTAAAAGTCATATTAAAAGTACACTTTGTAAACGAGCTTATTACAAATTAGAGGACTACATTCAAGATAAGAACGCTTGGAAACATGCTGGTCTCGCTCCATAGGACAGTCTTAGAGTGTATCAAACTAGTTGCTAACTTAATTGTGTAGATAATATTTATTTTTTCTTCTATGACACTGTTTTACATTCTGTAATTACTGTAACTCACACACTGACAGTTTATATGGGTAGTTCATATAATTGTTTTTTTATTTTTTTTTATTTAACTGCTTTTGTTAATTTATTTTTATTTTCTTTTAATTTCATTTTTTGTGTCTATGTATCCTTTGCATCGTTGTATATGTAAGCGGGCACGCCCTTTATGCCTGGAGGCTTTAGTAAGATTTTAAGTTCTGTTTACGATTTTTGTTTCATTATTCATTTCAGCTTGAGTTTAGTTTTCAATGTTTTGTTGGTATAATGGCGTGTGCTAGCTGACATATGGCGAATAATGTATGTTTTGTTTTATTATATTAATAACTTATACAATATTGTATAGAATCAAGTTCTTCTAACTTAACAGACAGCAGTGCTGCTGGGGAGTTTGTTCCGCCACTTCTTCTTCCCAGCCAAAGCACTAGGAAGTGTCGAAGGGCGGGCGTTTTGGGGGGACTGTCTTATGTGACTTTGACGTTCAAAAAGTGCTGACTCTCAGCCTAGTTTGAATAAATGACTTTTGATTTGATTTGAAGATGCGCTTGTAAGTGACCTCAATCACCTGACATGCAATCAAGTACGAGCCGAGGCGCAGCTTGAATTTGTACGCAAATCGGGTCCACTGTTACATACAGAAGTTATGGGAATGGACTCAAGTGTTGGCGACAACATACCCCTATCCGAAATCGCATCCACTTCTGCGCCCAAAAGAAAAAAGATCATTGAAAAAAGAAAGTGGAAAAAATCTGATCTACCTGAATATCAAAGAAGGGAACGGCATCGTCCTGAGATTATAGATACTAATACCACCTACTGATTTTTTTGAATTATTTTACGATGACGACTTTGTGAATATGTTTGTAGAAAATTCAAGAAGGTATGCGGTTTTCAAAGAAAAACAATTTGATGTTACCCAAGAAGAAATTCGCTTCGTCTTAGGCATATTTTTGCTAAGAGGATATAACGTTCAAGCTAGGAACCGCATGTATTGGGATACAGGAATTGATACCTATCACCCTGGTGTAGTTAATGCAATGTCTCGATCTCGATTTGAACAAATTCTTCGTTTTGTACATGTTTCTGATAACGCAGCTTTAGATGTCCAGGACAATTCACAAAAGTGCGACCTTTATGGGAGAAACTAAACGAATAAATAATAGTTTGAAAAAACTAAAAAACACGCTTCCATTGAAAACCAAACTAAAAAGTACAAAATAATGGAAAAAAAGCGTGGGGTGCTTTTTAAGGTATTTTTTCATTGATATCAGGCACCCCACGCTTTTTTTCCATTATTTTGTACTTTTTAGTTTGGTTTTCAATGGAAGCGTGTTTTTTAGTTTTTTTAAACTATTATTTATTTTCTATTTTTTAGGGTATTTCGAATTTTGAGAGGTATGTCAGCGTAGTTTGTGACAGTTTTTTTGCTGTCCTGGTAACCCTGGCAAGGATAATGGCACGAATTTATGAAACTATTGCATTGTCATCGGTCCTTGACAGGTGTGCAAAGTTTGAATAAAATCTGGTCGTTTAAAGTGGGTCAAAATCGCGCTATAAGGAGTCGGTTACAAACAAACATACAAATATACAAACATACAAGTGAAGCTAATATAAAGCGTGTAAAAATGGTTGAAGTATTGGCCTCAGTATAATGAAGTTAGC
Source organism: Aporophyla nigra (assembly GCA_947507805.1). Classification (NCBI taxonomy): domain Eukaryota; kingdom Metazoa; phylum Arthropoda; class Insecta; order Lepidoptera; family Noctuidae; genus Aporophyla; species Aporophyla nigra. Next base: position 19,690,385 of record OX382301.1, on the reverse strand, counting down.
ATCGATGAATCAATGATTCCGTACTATGGTCATAGTACAAAACGGCACCTTCATGGAAAACCCATACGTTTCGGATTTAAATGCTGGTGCATGCCTACATCCCTGGGATATCTTATACAAGCCATACCTTATCATGGGGCCAGCACAGGCAACACTAATCCCGATCTAGGTGTCGGAGGATTTGTCGTTACGAACTTGGTGGCCAAATTGCCTAAAGATTTCCCAGTTCATGTTTACATCGACAATTTTTTTACATCTTTTAGATTGCTCATCACTTTAAAGGATTTTGGTCATCAGGGAACAGGAACAATACGGGCAAATAGGGTCAAAAATGCGCCGCTAGAATCAATCGCTGACATAAAGAATAAACAGCGTGGGAGCTATTATCAAAACGTTGACGAAAAATCAGGTGTGTCTCTCGTGCGATACAATGACAATAACGTCGTTACCGTAGCTTCGACCTGTGAAGGTGCTTCTCCAATGGATCCGACACAACAATGGTCAGGTGCCGAACAAAAAAAAATTTCGATTCAACAGCCCTTTTGTGTTCAAATGTATAATAAATATATGGGCGGAGTAGATCGTTTAGATCAAAATATAGGCTGCTACCGTATTAGCATAAATAAAAAAAATATGGTTTTGGCAACTTCTGATGTGGCCCTTGAATGCTTCTATGAATAACGCTTTTCAATTTTACAGGCTGTCACCAGCTGGGCACAGAAGGGGCATCATAATTTCCTAGCATTTATCAGGTCTGTGGTTACAACTTATCTAGGAAGATATGCGTCGGTTCGCTCTTTGGGCCGTCCTATGAAGTCGTCTAGGAAAATAAGGGTGCCAGATGATGTACGTCTAGATGGGGCTGACTATATAATTATTTCTAGTGCAACACGGTTACGTTGTGCCCATTGCCATAACAATACTACGAAGAAATGCCGAAAATGTGATGTCGGCTGCCACACTAATTGTTTTGAAATTTTCCACTCCTAAATACATATATGATAAATAGGTACTGAATAATCACATTTATATACTAAAAGTTCTTTAGATATAATTAAAATTCCTTCCCAACGTCTATAACAGTTATTTTTATTAATATTAGGTACCCTTTATTTTAACCGAATTGAAAAACTTAAGAAGTTGTTATGGGCGTGGTCTGCCGTGCTCAGCGCCCCAAATTTGAAGCGTTCAAAATTTCCAAAATGGTATTTCTTTTATTATTTAATTTTCAGAAAACCTCATTTTTATGCTAATTTGACTTAGAATAAAACAAAAATAATACCACATTTTACGAAAAACAAAGTTGAGCATATATGGTTCTTTACATCGACCGCAGAGCCGTGGTAATATAATCAGTTATATTTTTTTTAACAATTATTTGTACACACACATACAACACACACACGTAAATAAAACACACCCACACACACACACATTTTTATACATGTGAAAAGAATACATTTTCAATCTGTCACCTTAAAGTTCTTTACCGAGCCACAAACGACTGTGCATGATCAATTGTTGATGGTTATTGTGTTCATTCTTTTTTACGATGCAAAACCAGGAGAATAATTGGCTGTTGTTCCTGCCTTTCAAAGGTGGTTAATTTCAGAAATTATATTATTAATTAACAGACTTTTAGAGAATACCAGTGCGTAGTTTATCCAAAAACTGATAAGTAGAAATTTAAAGACGATAAAAGACTTACCATGCTAGGCATACTCGAGATTGTTAAAGCTGCGTAGAAGGCTTTCAAACTGTACCACCGATTGAAATATTCCCTCCGAAGTAAACGTACTTGGAACGGAACTGTGAAGAAAATATATTGATGAATTATTATATAAGAAAGTCACATCTGATGTGATATGCGAAGATACCCCTATTTGAGGAACTAGACCAATGCAAAAGGAATGGGACAAATGAGGCTTCGAATAGTCAATTCCAAGCTTGGATCTTCATATTTTTTTTTATTGTTTTTTTTTTTTTGGAACTACTGAACTTGACACAATTATTTTATTAACTGTTCCAATATACACTTCTGAGCTTATAACTAGAAGCAGTAGGTTGTAAAGAACTTCTAACGTCTACGGTCTGCGCTAGCCCTATAGTGGAGGAGCCTTACGCGCTAACACGCGCGTTTGTTTTTTGTATTTATAAAACAATATCGAAATAAGGCTCCGAATTCAAAAATGGCTCGATGATTGGGTCTAAACATAAATCTGGTTTTGTATGAAAAAACATGCCGTTATATTTTAAAAACTTTTAGTAGTTTTTGTCATACTTACATAGCAGTACAGGTGTCATTGTATGAGTATACATGAAGAACACGACACAACTGAGACAGAACTTGAAGTTGACCACAGGAAAGGCCGCATTGTTGCCAACATTAAAGAATATGCTACCCAAAAGCAGAGCAGATACTACATGGTGCATCAACTGGATCCAGAGAGCTGCCTGCAATAGAAAATTCCTGTTAATCAATGGGACGGCGTAAATAACTAGTTATTTCACGCTTTTTTTTTTTGGATGGGAAATCATCAAATGACTTCAGACTTTTACTGACTAAAACCCACCCGTGTTCCTTCAATTGCCCATGTGCCAGGGTCACGGTATCTCTTTCGAACAATCTCGCGACCCTGGCAGGTCACGCTTTATATTAGCTTCACTTGTATGTTTGTTTGTAACCGACTCCTTATAGCGCGATTTTGACCCACTTTTAACGACCAGATTTCATTTAAACTCTGTAGAGTTGTAGACTTATCGAGGACCCATGACAATACTATAATTTCATTGCCATTATCCTTGCCAGGGTTACCAGGATAGTCATACATACGTCACAAACTACGCTGACATACGTCTCAAAATTCGAAACACCCTAAAAAATAGAAAATAAATAATAGTTTAAAAAAAGACGCTTCCATAGAAAACCAAACTAAAAAGTAGAAAAAAATGGAAAAAAAGCGTGAGGTGCCTGATATCAATGAAAAAATACCTTAAAAAGCATCCCGCGCTTTTTTCCATTATTTTCTACTCTTTAGTTTGGTTTTCTATGGAAGCATGTTTTTTTTTAATTTTATAAGTCAGATGTAAAAGGGGCAAGCCTATTGCCATTAGTATTAGGATAATCAGGCTATATCTTTCCCACTGTTAAGCTCTCCATGCCGTGGGAGTGAGTGGGCCATATTATACCCACATGGATCTCGTGGTCTCCAGTTTTATGCCTTATTAATGTCAAGTGCTACAAATCAATTTAATATTATTCCAAACACCAGGATACTTCTGAAATTTTCCGAATTACAAAATCCAACTGAACATAGCCTGATGCAGGTATCAGGAGAACTTAGATATTATTTATTTTATATTATTATTTTGATATTATTTATTTATATGTATGTTGAAACGAAAGTAACAATTAATTGAATCTGACGCTAGGACGTCAAAGTCCCTGTCAGGGTCACGAAATGGTTCGAAAGAGTTATCGGAGCTCTGACATAGGCTACTGAAAGAACACGCGTTGGTTTTAGTCAGCAAAAGTCTGACACGCCTTTCCGCTCCACCCAGAGCGGGAGATGTTATTTGATGATTTCCCACCCACAAAAAGGATCTCAGATTCAATTATATGAATTGTTCCTTTCTATCATATTTTCATCTAATTAGGTAACATAGCAAACTAGGTATAATAAAGTTCGCCAGCCTAGGTTCCATAGGAGATAGATTTAAACATTTTAATAGAGACTGCAAGGGACTATAAGATGCAAACGTAATTTAATTTATAATAAGTGTATATCCTAAGTATAATGAATAAACTAACAAATTCCCAAACCCCAACAAAACCCGGGCGGGCGATGAGCAATGGGTAGCTCGCCGCCCGGTAAGGACCAAGCTCGGGTCGACGGCGCGTAGTGTTCCACGCGCGCCTGAAAGAGATGTCAGCAAAACTGAAGGGGTCTGCTAGGACCGATGCCTGCCGGGGTCGCGTGATTGTTCGAAAGAGATACCGTGACCCTGGCACATGGGCAACTGAAGGAACACGGGTGGGTTTTAGTCAGTAAAAGTCTAACATGCCCTCCCGCTCCGCCCAGAGCGGGAGAAGTCATTTGATGATTTCCCATCCAAAAAAAAAAACCCGGGTTGGAGTTTGGGAAATGATTTATGTAGTTTCTTAATATAAAAAAAATTGCAATTGTTGAAATTTGTTAGTTGGCTCAGTATACTTAGGAGCCATCGATATATAGATAGGTTCTATCTCAGCGATAATTAAAATAATTGGGTTTTGTGGTGACTTACCGAATTTCTTCTATTTTGTATATACATTCGGTGGCTCAGAATAAGGAATTGAGACCAGAATGTTGTGGGGAACTCAACTTTATAGGACTGGTCTTTTGCTACATGTTCTGTGAATATTTTCTGTATAGACTCGTCTGAATGTAGCACCGGTTTTCTGTAATGACGAAATGAAAATTATTTTTTGCATGCAATAAGGTAAGTATTGAGGTTTAGAACAATTTTGTGGATTGATTTTAATCAACATAAGATCTACGCTATTCACTATAAAAATACGGTTTTGCTAATCGATTCTGAAGGATTGGATTTGGGGTTTTAGTACTGCCACAAAATTGGGGGAGACTTATGTCCGGCAGACGTCATTTAGCTGAAATAATGATGATGACACCAACAGCTTCGATGTATAATATATCATATTAGCTTTTGCCACCGGCTTCGCCCGTGTGGAGGTCGGAAGATATCCCGCGGGAACGTACTTCCGGGATAAAAAGTACCCTATATGTTAATCCAGGTTATGAACTATCTGTGTGCCAAATTTCATCCAAATCCGCCCAGTAGTTTTTTCGTGAAAGGGTAACAAACATACACATACATCCATCCTCACAAACTTTTGCATTTATAATATTAGTAGGATTAACCATGGGACGGCGATCTCTCGCGTCCGGCCCTGGTGCGAGCCATGGTACGGAGCGAGAGGGCATGGGAAGCCGACACCTCCTTCTGCGAAGCAGTAATGCTCGCGAAGGAGGAGGCGGGGCGCGTGAGGGAGTGGCAGTCTCTGCGCCCTCACGTCCCTAGCCGCCGCAGGAGGAGACGCCCCGGGCGCCGGGAGTCGATTGCGGACTCCCGGCCACCGTAGGCGCGAGCTTGCGGGTGGCGAGCAATGGGTAGCTCGCCGCCCGGTAAGGACCAAGCTCGGGTCGACGGCGCGTAGTGTTCCACGCGCGCCTCAAAAAGATGTCAGCCACACTGAATGGGTCTGCTAAGACCGATGCCTGCCGGGGTCGCGTGATTGTTCGAAAGAGATACCGTGACCCTGGCACATGGGCAACTGAAGGAACACGGGTGGGTTTTAGTCAGTAAAAGTCTGACACGCCCTCCCGCTCCGCCCAGAGCGGGAGAAGTCATTTGATGATTTCCCATCCAAAAAAAAAAAACCATGGGACATATTAACACGTTAACTGCCATGTCGGGCTATGTGTCCGACACTTTTTGTTCCATTCAGGCCTTGTCGGACTATATGACCGACAACACATACAAAATCTGAACATGTCGTTGCTGCCTGGCGGCCATGTTTTTAGCATAAATAATGTATTTATGGAATAAGTAATATATTTTAAAGTGAAATAATACTAAGTACATTTTTTTACTTTTTCTGATTTTAGCCATGCCAGTTAACGTGTTAACCACGGGAATAGCCTTGGACTCACACAGTCGCCCATTACAGGTTAACCAGTTATTTACACAATAATAAATAAATCGAAATGCTCTAAAATTTGGAAACTATGGTAAAATACTTCATGAACTTAAAACAAAAACGACAATACAATTACAAAACTAACTAATTTGCAATTTTGTCCGTTTGGGTTCTTAAGTCTAAGATTATAAGCAATAAAATAAAAATTAGATCATAATGGAAAGTATAGTTTGTAAAATCCATACTAATATTATTATGAGAAAGTGTGTGTGTCTGTTTGTCCGTCTTTCACGGTAAAACGGAGCGACGAATTGACGTGATTTTTTAAGTGGAGATAGTTGAAGGGATGGAGAGTGACATAAGGCAATATTTTTTTTTGGGTGTACTTAGAAAAGCCGTACTTCTTTGTCGTTCGTTCTGTGTTCTAAATCAGGAAAGGGGAACCGTGTTACCCCGAATTTAACGCGAGCGAAGCCGCGGGCAAAAGTTAGTATAGTATAAAAAGTTTAAGAGTTTCCAAAATATACTAACATATCGAATTTCCTATCAGATTGCGTTTTTCGGGACTTCAGTATGTTTTGGCTTTATATTAGATTACATGCAGCTGATAGTATAAGATATTATGTTACCTACATATCCTACGTTAATTGTATAAAATGAAAGTAGTCGTAACATGTTCATAATGGTAGCAAATAAATTTAAAGGTAGGTACTAACCTTCCTCCTCTAGCCGTCATCCTGTCCAGTCTTCTGCAAAGTTTTCCATTCTGGCACAGTTCTGACAACGAAGCAGCTGTTTCCGTATCAGTGACAAGAGTTTCCAGAACAAAGTCTGCAGGATTGTGGGTCTTGGGGCATATGTGGCCTGCCTCGGCCAAATATGGCACTAGGAGTTGAGGTGCACCCTGAAAAGAGAACATAAATTGATTAAATATTGTGTGAGAAATGGAAGATAAACATAACCGCTGGAAACATGAGTTGAACCAAAGTATGACAAAAATGTGCATATCACTTTTGTTTTTAGACCAAAGGTTCTCTCTTGTTTTTATTTAACGGAAAATCGAGCAGCCCACACTAGGCAGGCACTTAACTTTGTGCAATTAACTTCAACATCACTTCTCACAAAACGGTGAAGATAAAAATAATAGGTCTTTACCTATGAAAATGCCGTTTTGTATGAAAAAAATTAAACGAATTTTTTAAATGTATTTTTTATTTGTATTAATCGAAATAATCACCCATGCAATCAATGCATCTTTGCCAACGCAGTGGTAGTTTATTGATGCCCTTCTTAAAAAAAATCTGCTGGACGGGATGCAACAAATTCTTCAAAGGCATTTTGTACTGCCTCTCGGGTATTGATATTTTTTCCCGCCAAAAAGTTATCCAAATTCTGGAAAAAGTAGTAGTCTGTAGGCGCAAGGTCTGGTGACTAGGGTGGATGACGGAGAGCTTCCAACCCCAGTTCTTGCAACTTGGAGACCGTCTGCTGTGCAGAAGGAGGTCGCGCGCAGTCGTGCAGGAGCAGCGGAGACGAGCGATTGACCAATGCTGGTTGGAGATGTGCCAGCTTCTCCATCGTTGAGTTCAGTTCTTCACAGTACACATCTGCAGTAATGCTCACCCCGTTTGGTAAGAAGCTGTGATGAATCACACCGGCGCTAGACCACCAAACAGATACCATCACTTTTCTAGGGGTACGTTTTCGTTTAGGGCATTGTTTAGGTGCTGAACCAGGATCCAACCAACTTGCTGAGCGCTTGCGGTTATCAAACAGAATCCATTTTTCATCGCAGGTAACAATGCGGTTCAAAATTCCTTCATTTGTGTGTCTGTTTAGCAGTGCAAGGCACGTCTCGACGCGTACTTCGCGCTGGCGATCATTGAGTTCGTGGGGCACCCATTTGTCAAGCTTTTTTACCTTGCCAATTTGACGCAAATGGACCAATATTGTTTTGACGCTAACGTCGAAAGCTGCTGCTAATTCAGCCGTAGATTGTGTATCATCAGCTTCCACAATCACCTTTAATTCGTCATTGTCGACCAAAGTCTTCGGATGACCGCGAGGTTCATTTTTCAGGTCGAAATTTCCAGAACGGAAGCGAGCAAACCAATAACAGGTAGTGCGTTGGTTTGTAGTGTTAGCTCCGTAAACGTCGTTGATGTTGCGTGCAGCTTGTGCCGCGTTGCTGCCACGACGGTACTCATATTCCATAATTACTCGAATTTTTAACGTGTCCATGATGACGAAAAATATAGAAATGCGATGAAAATGTAACACTAATCGATAAACATATGACTACTTTTGGAAAAAGAATTCCATGTTTTTAAAATAAAATTAATTTGAAATTAGAATTCTTAGACAAACAAAAATTATTTTGATTTGAAATGGCCAGTACTGCAGAACGGCAATTTCATAGGTAAAGACCTAATAGTTAGGAAACCAGTGTCCTCGAATCAAGAGAAGTGACATCCATCAACCCACTCTTAAAGCTCAGTCTGTCTTACTGAGAGGAAGCCTGTGTCTTAGAAGTGGGAACATTATAGGCTGAATATTAAGTATAACTTCTGCCCGCGACTTCAACCGCGTTAAATTTCTTGCTCCCCCGACCCTTCCCGTCGCGTCGAATCGCCTACCTGTGCGATTTTCCCCGTTTTTGCAACATGTTTCATTACTGCTCCGCTTCTCTTAGTTGTAGCGTGATGTTATATCCTTATGCCTATAGTCTTCTTCGATAGTTGGGTAGCCAACACAAAAATATTTTTTCAATTTGGACCCGTAGTTCTTGATATTACCGCGTTCAATCAAACAAACTCTTCAGCTTTATAATATTAGTATAGATTTACCTAAAAAGTTTAAAGGTAATGCATAGATTTGGGCTGCAGATTCTGTCTTTAGCGTATCATATCTAATGTAGGATATATTTTTATAATAATTTACTTACACTAGAAACCTTACTAATCTTTACTCAACACGTCTGCTACTACTGCGGAGCGTGCGCGCCTGCTGGCTGTGGGTAAGTGGGAATCGGGTTTATGGCTTCATGCACTACCGTCGTCGAATATAGGCACCTTGTTCGACGACACTACTTTCCGCCTCGCTGTTTCCCTACGTTTGGGAGCTCCGTGTTGTTCTCCTCATCGCTGTCACTGTGGCGAAGTTGTCACCAGTCTAGGACACCACGGCCTGTCTTGCAGCCGAAGTGCGGGTCGATTAGCACGGCACGCAAACATTAATGACATAATCCGACGAGCTCTTGTCACCGTCGGCGTCCCAGCTGTATTAGAACCCAATGGCTTGGCACGCGACGATGGCAAGAGACCGGACGGTATGTCTTTATTTCCATGGAAGGTGGGTAGGCCTTTAGTGTGGGATGCGACGTGCGTCGATACTCTTGCGCCATCCCATCTTCCTGGCACGGCGTGCTGTGCTGGTGCCGCTGCTGCGGCTGCAGAAAACCTCAAGCGGCGTAAGTATAGTAACCTTATTGGTCATTATATTTTTGAGCCGTTTGGGGTTGAAACGCTCGGGCCGTGGGGTCCGAGTGCTCTTATCCTATTTAAGGAAATTTCTAAACGGCTGGTGGACACTTCCCGTGACCCAAGAGCTGGTTTTTACCTTGGTCAGAGGCTAAGCATTGCCATACAACGTGGTAATGCCGCCATTCTCTTGGGTACACTACCAGTCGACAGCGATGCGGATGATTTTTAGACGCTATGTTTTTAATTTGTAAATAGTTTTAGTTAATTTAGGTTATAATTTTTTTTTCTTTATTAATTTAAATCTGTAATCCAAATAAAAGTCCATTTAACTAATCTTTAACATTTTTTTAATAGTTTTATTTTGTGGGACTTAATGCCTGGATACATTTTTTTTAATAATGTTGACGTGCCTTCTATGAATGAGAAAAGGCGTTTTCCCTTCAATCGTAAAACAATAGACTGCGAATATTACACCTTAGTATGTGCCTGAAATTGTTGATTAACTTACTGTATAAACATCAGTAAAAAATAAACTACACGAACGGTCATCATAATCCACCAGCTTTCCAAAACACTGCGAAAACCAATCAGTCATCGCAACTTTTCGAGGTGATTCTCGCCCTTTTGACCGCTCGTTAGGAGAGGACGAACCCCGGAGACTTAGTTGGTGAAAAAGGTTCATAATCTTCTACCTGAAGGGATAGGTAGTTACCTAAAACTATAATATTGTATCTTAGTATTATTATGTCTGTTTTACATAGTAAGTTTTTATGTGAGAATTAAACTTAAGCTGCGAAAATGATGGTACCTGTTACTCGTATAAAGACACTTAATGCTTTAAGCTGTAGATTTAACCCTTCAGTGTCGATATAAAGTCTTGAATAAAGAATTGAGTATTGAGTATTGAAGTAAATGTCTTACTTAAACGTTACTTGGTAGTAATTGAGAGACTTTCGAATTAAATAAAACAATAAATACTGTTAAAGTTCAGTAAATTAATATTCCCTCCTTGTCGAGCCGAACCTAAAGAATAGCACTATGCCATTTTTTCTCGTGAGTGTCTTAAATGGCGACTAAGAGACTTACTAGACAATGGGCAGCACTATGCATTTTATCACCGTACTGCGATCGACAACCCGTCTGTCAAGCGCAATGATTATGGCAAAGCCTCCCAAATTGGGGGAGGCCTATGTCCAGCAGTGGCCGTCTTTCGGCTGGTATGATGATGATGATGGATGGTTTATATCGACTTTTTTTTAAATTACTTTTTTTGAGTATTTTCTATCAATCTTTTTTTACACGCTTTATATTAGCTTCACTTGTATGTTTGTATATTTGTATGTTTGTTTGTAACCGACTCCTTATAGCGCGATTTTGACCCACTTTAAACGACCAGATTTCATTCAAACATTGCACACCTGTCAAGGACCGATGACAATGCAATAATTTCATAAATTTGTGCCATTATCCTTGCCAGGGTTACCAGGATGGCAAAAAAACTGTCACAAACTACGCTGACATACGTCTCAAAATTCGAAACACCCTAAAAAATAGAAAATAAATAATAGTTTAAAAAAACTAAAAAGCACCCCACACTTTTTTTCCATTATTTTGTACTTTTTAGTTTGGTTTTCAATGGAAGCGTGTTTTTTAGTTTTTTAAAACTATTATTTTTAACAGAATAAAACAGACAACCTACACAAACTGCTGTACTACTCGTATCTGCATATTTTATGTAACTTCATCGCCACTCTGTAGGTATATAATTTATTATTGCTTTAAAGTAAGACTTTACTTAAGAATAAACTCAGAATAAAATGGTTCAAAATATACTTGAAGTGTTGTTTCGCTCAAAAAAGTTTTATTCTAGTCACAAAGTGTAGTAAATCTCATAGAGAAAATAAATATTCAATATATTTATTCATATATCACAATGTCGCTCATCTCAAATCGTGTGACAAAATCAAATAGAGTTTAAAGTAATCGCCGTAAAAGCGTTTTATATCTGAGCCATTACTCACGCGAGGGGTTAAGTGAAACACTCCGAAGTTATGACAGACTATTATCGAGACATCATTTTAGGGTTAAACACGTTTCTTCGCTATAAAGTTTATGTCGTCGCCACCCTTACCAAAAACTCATTATGTTACCTAAGTAAATATTATAGTCGTAGAATTTGCTTGAGAACTTGACCTTTTGGTGTCAGTGGCAATTTATTTACCCAATTTAAGCCCTATTTATATAGGCACACCACATACAATATATCGCCATGATGCGTGGATTTGACATTTCATATCATGCTGTACTGGCTCGCTTTTTTGCCCCAAACAATTACTGCCGTGGCAGAAAGCACAGGCTGTTTGATGTGCCTCCGTATCGCACCGTTCTGCGTTCTAAGTCCTAATAACACGTACCTACTATGACCGCGCATAATGACCTCTTGGACACTCACCCAACAAACGATACTTTTACGGACGAATGTTTGAAGATTTTATTACCATGACAGAAGTACTGTGAGAGGGATTTATGAAAGTGGTGTGATATTTTTTTTTTGGATGGGAAATCATCAAAGGACTTCTCCCGCTCTGGGCGGAGCGAGAGGGCGTGTCAGACTTTTACTGACTAAAACCCACCCGTGTTCCTTCAATTACCCATATGCCAGGGCCACGGTATCGCGTTTGAACAATCTCGTGACCCTGTATTTGTATACAATTTTCTTTCTTTTGTGCATCTGTAAACACCTGCAACCCGTGTCTTTGATTTCTGTAATTGACTTTAAGCCGTTTAAACTATAGAAGTAAATAAATGCCTAAACCTTCTTTTCATAGGGCTGAAGTTATAATATAAATATTGATATGTGAAAAAAGATAAATTAAGTGATTGATTGAAATTGACTGAAGAGTTGACAAATAAAACCTTGCAACACATTTTTTTTTTGTTTTCTTCAGAGTTGAGATTAAAAGCATGTAGATGCATGTAGTCCTGCAGTTGGGAGCAACACGAATCTGACAGAACACTTTCTATGAAAATTAAATCGACCTACATATCTCATCAATCGTTTTTCATCAGGCATGATAGAAGTCTAGAGCACGCCCATAGAGAAATAAAATAAATAAATAATAGTTTAAAAAAACTAAAAAACACGCTTCCATTGAAAACCAAACTAAAAAGTACAAAATAATGGAAACACGCTTTTTTTCCATTATTTTGTACTTTTTAGTTTGGTTTGCAATAGAAGCGTGTTTTTTAGTTTTTTTTAAACTATTATTTATTTTCTATTTTTTAGGGTGTTTTGAATTTTGAGACGTATGTCAGCGTAGTTTGTGACGTATGTCAGCGTACTTTGTGTCGTATATCAGCGTAGTTTGTGACGTATGTCAGCGTAGTTTTCGAAGACAGTTTTTTTGCTGTCCTGGTAACCCTGGCAAGGATAATGGCACAAATTTATGAAATTATTGCATTGTCATCGGTCTATAACAGGTGTGCAAAGTTTGAATGAAATCTGGTCGTTTAAAGTGGGTCAAAATCGCGGTATAAGGAGTCGGTTACAAACAAACATACAATCATACAAATATACAAACATACAAGTGAAGCTAATATAAAGCGTGTAAAAAAGTTCATAGTGATTGTTTTACAAGAATCGCTTTGCACCGTCGCGTCAAGCTTCTCTGCAGGAGCCTTAAGGCTTTGTTTTACGGTCTAGTTATAGCCTGTCTTTATCCTTATATTTCTTGCTCGACATATTGAACACTGTTTCTAAGAAGCTCATAAAATCATAATTCAGGTCAATGCCTAGCAAGCCTTTACATCCAAACCAATAAACCTACTTCATAGTACCTACTTTAAACTTTTATGTCCAGTTATACTAATACTAGGCGACATTTAAGTGTTTTTATGAATTAACTGGATGCAGTTGAATACCAATATTTTAGATGGGGCGACTGTCTGATGAAGTATCTGAATTCCAGACTTTTTGGGCTTCTGACTATCCGTAACGAATATCAGAGATTATCGAATGACATCCGGGACAAACGGTTTAACGACCTTTCCGAGTCACGGAGGGGTCTCGATATGTAATGGATTGTTACCCATCACCGGACTGACCTCGACGAACATAGCTTAACCTTCAGTCGACTCGTTCGGGTATTTAGCCACAGCTACTACAGAAAAAATATCTCCACGTAAATTATAAAGAAGAAAGTTTTGATTGTTTCTAAAATTGTTTGATATTGATAAACTCAAAAACTACTGAACCGATTAAAAAATCCTTCACATTTGAAAAGCTACATTATTCCGGAGTAATATGAGCTATACATTTCACATGGATAAAGTCGCGGGCTAAGTGCTAGTCAGTTATATACTAAGTCGATACTCAGTCCAAAATAAATAAAAAATTCGATGTTAATGATCCAACATATTTCAAAGGGAAAATTATAAATCTAAAAACCTGTCATCCAGTTTATCGCAACATCTGTTTGCAGCAATTTAGAAAGTCCACCCTTTGACAGATAAACCTTTGTACGAGCCCCGAACGATGTCAATTACATCTTTGATCTCATCATTAACTTTACAGTCGAGAGGCAGTTTGTCAAACGATTTACGATGAAATTCTACGTGGGTACATCGTATAGTGAAAAGGCACGTCAAGTGTTTTATTATTATTAAATGACTAGTTGGGCCTCTGGCTCCGCCCGCGTAGATGATGGAAATTACCCCACAGGAACGTGCTACCGGGACAAAAGTAGCCCTTTTTTGTGGTTGGGAAATCAGCAAATCCGTCTCCCGCTCTGGGCGGAGCGAGAGAGCGTGTCAGACTTTTACTGGCTAAAACCCACCCATGTTCTTTCAGTTGCCTATATGCCAGGGCCACGGTAACTCTTTCGAACAATTTTCGCGACCCTGGTAGGCATCTGTCCTAGCGGACCCCTCAATACTGCTGACATCTCTTTGAGGCACGCCTGGAACACAACGCGCCGTCGACCCGAGGACAAAAGTAGCCTATGTTATTCATTATAACATTAGCTATCTGCAGGTGTAAGTAAACATTATACCTGGAGGAACTTTGTCTCCTAAAGCACAGGCCTTTGGCTTAGTTTAGGAGGCATCAGTTTGCCCTTTAATGTGACTTTATTGTACAATATTCCATTAGTCCTTGTGTACTTATATATGTTTTCTAGTCTGTACAAATATTTTTTTTATTATTATACAGGGTGTCCAGTAAATAGCACGACATACTGCAGGGGATGATAGCTTGGGTCACTACCTATCAATACAACACAATATATGTTCAGCAAAATCTTACGGATTTTTTTTTCACCACTTTAGGTTAAACTTAAGTGATAAGAAAATAGTTCTGTGCAAATTTAAACAAAAAATAGTATTTCTTGAAAACATTCTTGTCTTTGATAGAAAAAAGACTTATCAATGAGTAAAGTAACTATTCACGAATAATTTGATGTAAAAAAAGTTCTAGAAAAGGATTTTTTCATTACGAGATGCTTAAAAATCTGTTTCAAGGTAGAGATTTTTTGGTATTTCGGAAAATTTTGTAAAACTGTAAATCCGTAAGATTTTGCTGAACTATCTAGCTAGAGCTATCACCCCCTGCAGTATGTCGTGCTATTTACTGGACACCCTGTATAGTGAGGAATTCCATCGTATGAGTATGAGATGGCACTCAAGCTCATACTCTTCAAAACTTTCCTCATGAAATTTTTCTGGTTATAAGATTAAGAGGAGACCAAAGAAACGATGGATGGACTGTGTGAATGATGATATATTTTTAAACATAGACAGGGGTTCCTACCGTGAACAAGACTTTAAGAGAAGGATGGATGAAAACGACAGGTTGCGTTGACCCTTAATAAATTGGGATCCTTGTCCCAATTTATCGAAGCAGGGCAGGAGAAAGATTACTATAGGTACTTTCTACACATTTTTAACCAACTTCAAAAAAAGGAGGAGGTTATCAATTCGACTGTATTTTTTTAAATGTTTGTTACCTCATACCTTTTAACTGGGTGAACCGATTTTGATGATTATTTTTATTTTTATTTGAAAGGTGGTGCTTCCCAAATGCTCTCATTTTAATTTGGTTCCATCTGAACAATGGGGTCCATGTGAAAACCATATAAGTCTTAAATTTGCATAAACTATTTGCGCGACAAATTAACGAATAACGCGATTAGATTAGTGCGGGGTATCTACCATAACTAAAAAGTTAAAAATAAAAACTTTTTACTAAAAATTACCACCGACTTCCTTAAAAAACAACACTACAAAGTCAAAAATAACTTGAATTTCGGAAGTCGGTGGCTAAAAAACCTTAAATACAGATCCTAAGACACCGAATTCCGAAATTAAAGTTATTTTTGACTTTGTAGTGTTTTTTAAGGAAGTCGGTTGTTATTTTTTTATAAAAAGTTTTTTGTATTATGTGAACAAATCTCGTATTCAAACAGTATCCAAACATATAAAGTATATTTTCATAGGTCTTTATAAATAACTTTGAAAAAGAAGCCGATACCAAATCAGTACCTCATAAACAGCTTATAAACTTCACCAGAAAAATATAACACGAGTTCACCAAAGTTTTGCCTCTTAAATATCAGTCGTGGAATAGTTCCTCAAGAAAGATCCTCTTGAACACTTCAAACTTTTGTATAGTAAATATTCATATTTTATTTTTTTCCTTATCGATATTAAAAGTATGTCAATGCTTTTTTTTTAAGTTTGTTTCGTCAGTTTGAGATTCAGGATTTTGTAAACGTGTAGTAGGTCAGGCCTTTTATAGGGCCTTTTATATATTGAAACTTTTTTAGGGGATGTATTCAAACGGAAAATTATTATTCTATCAAAATAATTTGGAGGATAAATATAGTGATACACTTTGTTTGAAAATTTTATTTTATTGAGAATTTGTCCGGGCAAAATTTCTATCTTATTACTAAACTATTCCATAGCATAGCCTGTCTATGACATTACTTCCTTTAGCATTCTTCTTTTTTTATATTTTTCCTTAGCTCCTTAGAGGCGGTAGCGTGATGGTGAATAATCTATCACGCTTCTCAAGAATTGGGTTATAAACAACAAAACGAATTTTATCAAACAAATTGGGAGTTCCAGTGATTACCTGCTCCTAACAAACTTTCAAAGAAATATATTTTAACTCTTTAAAATATTATTATGAATACCTACAGTTGGATTTACTGTGCATTTTTAAAAACAACTGGTTTAAAACAAAGCAAGGACAAAGTGGAAAAGTGGAAAAAGTCTTGTTAGGTTTTTCCATCCGATATTTCTCAGTAGCAGCCCAGAGTCTGGATTTGTACCCAGTTAACGGTAATAGTATTACTCTCTATTACATGGGTCTTAAACACAACAGGAGAAATGTGATTGCACTGTAGGCACACCTTTGAAGTACCACCTGAAGGCTTGGGGCCTTCAGGTAGTACTCGTGTGATGTTATGTTACAGCCATAAAATACCTAGGTTTCCTAAGTGTCAGACTTCAGATATGTACTTCTTCTATTCGCCCAAATAAGTGAAATTGAAGCCACACAAATTCTCAAATAAAATATGAATTTGCATAACGCACAGACTTCGAAATCATCTGAATTAAAATGACGAAGATGTAATAACAACTCCGTCTAAAGGTAAAGTAAATCAAAAAAGAGATTAGAACTAAAGTACTTAAGTAGTAAAAATATGAATCTAATAAAAACTATTGGGCTTTTAATTTACAAAATGGTTGGTATCAGGTGTACCTAGCTCTCCTGTGAATTCAAATGATAACAATGAAAATTTTAATTAATTTAAAAGTTTTTGCCTGAAAATATTCAGATTATCTAGGTATAATAGACGTCTAGACGGAATTTCAGCTATGGCGACCAGTCTCAGCGGAGACTAAACTTCGGAGCGAGAGATTTTATAATACACAAATGCGTGCGTAGTACACATGTGCAATCTCTCTTCCTTCTCTCACATTGTCTGATGAGCCGGCAATCCGGTATAACAGAAGGAAAAGAGCAGACGCAGAACAGTAGCTAAAGATGCTTTCCGAGGCACGGAAGTATCACACCGCCAACTTCCAAATACTAGGCTGTTACTAAGAAATTCCTAATGGAAAGATCCAATAACAGTTTGCCGAGAGAAAGCATAATGTTAGATTTAAAACAAGTTCCAGTAAGAAATGTTTTGTCAATTCAATGTATTGTTTCAAGGACTGAATGCTTAATAAGGGTCGTAGCTAAATAAATAATTACGGCCTCACGGGTTGATCAAAGGTTAAGCTATGCTTGTCATGGTCGGTTCATGGTATCAATTTTAAGTCGTTCGTGGTATGAGTTCCAACCCACCATCTACAGACCTGCTTGAGAGAGGAAATTTGGCCGAAAGGTGTCTTATGTACGTACGATGTATATACGATGTTTCCGAGGACGGTTACACGACACCACGCAGCGGAACACGACGCCGTCATCATTACGTGCTTAGTGTTAGTTTAAGTTTTTGATTTCATAGAATATGTGGTAGTTTATAGTTATTGTTTTATATCTATACTTTAATATTATAATTTATATAATTAATAATGTATATTATTATGTTTGAATGCGGTACTGTCAGGAACTACTGGTCCAAATTGAAAAATTCGTTTTGTGTTGAGTAGGCTATATACTGACGAAAGCTATAGGGTGGTTATATTCTCTTTGGCTATAGGCTATATAACACCACACTACGATCAAAAGGAGCGGAGCAGCAACGAAAAATGGAAGAAAACTGGCAGGCAATTCGATGCGATGGGAAGGGTTAGGGGAGCAAAAATTTGACGCGGGCGAAGTCGCGGGCATGTGCTAGTTATTTATTTATTATGTTTATATGGGCCTTAGTTGCCTGAAATAAAGTTTTGTTTTGTTTTATTGTATTGTATTACACGTTATTAGTC
The DNA here is from genome assembly GCA_947507805.1 of Aporophyla nigra. Taxonomy (NCBI): domain Eukaryota; kingdom Metazoa; phylum Arthropoda; class Insecta; order Lepidoptera; family Noctuidae; genus Aporophyla; species Aporophyla nigra. The sequence continues at coordinate 19,672,262 of OX382301.1, read as the reverse complement.
CCGGCTGCACATTCTTAATCTTTGACAGTCTCTACGGGTAGTCAGAACTTCAGAAGCCCGAAACTCTATCAACCAGTCCTACCATTAACTAAGCAAATACTGCAAACTCAACAATTCTTAAGAAATATCTTAAAACTCCAACATAAGCCTTTTGAAAGTGAAGACAAACCAATTAAAATGGTGACGTAAATCAAAACGCGACGATTTTAATGAATACACCGTTTGATTTGGGTTTCAGGAAATTTTGGACTGATTGACATATTTCCTGATAGGAAGTTAGATAATTAGTTCGTGAGACAATCTAAGTTCGGCTGTGGTACGGCTATTTGTAAGCATAGCGTGTGAGCGATAAAAATTCTGACTTATCGTGTTTTTTGTGCTAAAATCAATCCAGCACGCGTAGCATGACCACCGTAGAAATGGGTTTTGTCGACGGAAGAATACATAAAATTACAGATTGTAGAAAGATTGAAGACAAAATTAAAGATTGTAGAAAGATTTGTACCGTTTTATGCTGGCGTAGCAAGACAATTTTATCTCTAGTGTACCAAGAATAGACAAAACCCATTTCTACGGTGGTCATGCTAAGCGTGCTGAGAAGTAAAGTAAATGGTTTAAAAGATAAAAATACATCTTAGTACTTTATTGATTTTATGATAGCTGCGCCACAGTATTTTACATTTGTAGCTATCTTCGTTTGCCTTTGTAAATGTTTGTAAAATTAAGTTGTTCCAAATAAAGTTTATTTTTTTATTTTTTTTATTTTAATGTAGCAAAAAAAAAAAACCGGCCAAGTGCGAGTCAGACTCGCGCACTGAGGGTTCCGTACAAACACCGCCGCTTAATACCTCTACGCGTTCATGACGAAAGGGGTAGTAAGTTTAAAATTATTTTTATTATATGATGTAACTAAAAACTTACGGTCTTCGCAATTTACCCTTTATCTGTGCTATAAGACGTTGCTTCGTACCAAATTTCAAAATTCTAGATCGCCTGGAAGTACCCTTTAGGTTTTGATTCCCTTGCGAGTTTCGAAAATTTGCGGAAATTTGTGGTATAAACGGCTATATCTTTTGATTGCGTTAGCTTAGAAGTTTGATTTTTTCACAGCTCCAAGGGACAGTAGATTTGAGTATTTGTTATAAATTTCAGCTTGATATCTTTACGCGTTTCTTAGAAAAAGGGTCTTGACAGACGGACGGACAACAAAGTGATCCTATAAGGGTTCCGCTTTTTCCTTTTGAGGTGCGGATCCCTAAAAAGGATCAATATGCAATCAACTCAACCTATCGCAGTGCACTGCTGCACTTAGCCCTCTCCCAGGCTGCGCCACAACACTCTATCCTCCGCCTTCTGCGTCCAGTCTGTCCAGTCACACTTTTAAGGTCGTTAGTCCGTCTAGCTAGGTGTCATCGCACATTACGTCTACAGTACGTGGTCTCCAGCCCAGAAGTCGTTTGTTTTACCTGCTATCGGCCTTTCAACATACATGGCTTGCCCACTGCACATTAGCTTGCTTTGCAATTTTTTCGATATCTTTACTTCTTTTTCGGATAATTTGCAATTTTTAACACAGCACACTGAGCGACCAACATCGATATTGAAATATCAGAAACTGTGAGTGTAAAAAATCAATGATCGAATAAATAAACAATATGCTAATGGCATACCGAAGCTTTAATAAGCATTGGCATGTGTGGAAAAATCCATTTGATCCTGAAATACTACCGTGAGTTTGTTCAGCCTTCCAGACATTGAGCCTACTAAGACTGTCTTCTGACTTTTGATAGATCTGACCTTTTTTTCATAATTAACTATCTTTACAAAATCTTTTTATAAGTATTAAACAAAAATGTCATAAAACCAATAAGATTTGAAAAGTAAAATTTACCTGATAACAGCACAGTCCTCTTGCCAACACGTATATTTTGTCGAAGAGAGTAAATAGTGATGCCGATGGTTGATGGACCGTGCATACAATGGTCCTGCCCTGACGAGACAGAAGACGAAGCAGGACTACCAGCTGGCGGATTGAGACGATGTCCAGGCCACTGAAATGAATAAATAAACAAAAATTAGCTTATGGCTGAGTGATACCAGCTGCAGGGTTAATCTTCAAGGTTAAATCATGCTTGCTAAGGTCATTCCGAGGAACGGGTAACCATCCATTACGACATGCAGAGACCCCTCCGTGCCTCGGAAACCAAATATTACTTTCCTTTAGGCTCAGAAGGAACGTTAAGCCAATGTTAATCGAATAAATATCTTAAAATAAATATCTTAGGACAACCAACACACCGTTATCTGGTCCCAAACTAGGCAGAGCCTGTACTATAGCAACCAGACAACTGATAAATATATACTTATATATAACTAAATACATACATATTATAAATAAATACACCCAGACACAGAACAAATGATTGTGCTCATCACACAAACATTTGTTCTGGGTGGGAATCGAACCCACGACCTTAGTCTTTGCAGTCAGGGTCACTAACCACTAGACTAACAGGCCAGTCAAATACGTCCATGTTGTTATTTGTGGATCTTTTGCAGGCCTCCCACAGGGTATACTGATGACTTTAGAAAGTCCGCGATGTCTTTGACCCGGTTGATACGGTGAGCACAGAAATGCTCTAAGTGGCAGACCTTGGGAGAAGCCTATGTCCAGCGGTGAATGTCTTTCGGCCGAAATAATGATGATCAAAAGTTGCCAGATATCTGTTCTTTTTCGTCCTATTTGTTAACTCTTTCAAACCAAAAGCACATAAACATTCTCGAAAGGAAGTTAGATGAAAATTTCAGTACCTAGAAACTACTACACAGGAACAAAATGAATACGACGTACAAAATTATGAACAATTAGTCAGAATAGCAGATCCTTATACTAATAAATGACCATTGTTTTATCATCCTAAAATTTTATGGTTTGTTGACGCGCCTAAACAAATAAAATTGAGTTATGACCCTATAAAGTTAAATACCGTTGAAATTAAAGCCCTTTATAAAATTTAATGAGAACCAGAATGAGCGAGATAAATAATTTTTGAATTCCTGAATTTGAAAACGGTGTGAAATCTACGGATGTACCTACTTAATTATGATCACAATGCCATTTTGCGGATCAATTCAGTCTTGACAATTGCATATATTTGATACGATAAGGGAATAAGAATAAGCATAAGTTTATCTTTTTCATCATCATCATACCATCATCATCATTTCATCCGAACGTCCACTGCTGGGCAGAGGCATCCCTCAAAGGGACGGGGTTTGCCTAAATCACCACGCTTGGCAGACGGGTTGACGATCGCAGTATGGTGGTTAAATGCATAGCGAACGCTGCTGCCCATTCTCTAGTAAGTTCCTTAGTCGCCATTTACGACACCCAAGTGAAGAAATGAAATGGTGCTATTCTCCGGTACGGTACCAAACGGAAGTTAATACTACATATACATAACCTACAAAGGTAATTATTAAAGTTTTGTAGAGACACAAATGTGAGAAGAGGATGGTGTCGTAGTTCGTTCCACCATTTCTTTTGCTCAATTGCATCTGCATACCTGCGGGGTATTTGCGTAACATTAGTGTGTTACGCAAATACCCCGCTATCTAGTGAACAGGAGGCATGACTTTAATTTTGACTAATCTAGACAAATAAATAAAATTGGAGTGTCTGTTTGTAATATTAAAATAACCGCTTTTTACTAATTGTATATGGATGTATACACGGTTCATATACCAAAACAACATTTTTACAATTTTTGTCTGTCTGTCTGTTTGTTCCGGCTAATCTCTGAAATGGCTGGACCGATTTTGACAAAACTTTCACTGGCAGATAGCTGATGTAACAAGGAGTAACTTAGGCTACTTTTTATATTAGAAAAAAAAAATAGAATCTCACGAAAAAAATACGAACGCAAAACTTTTTTGTTAAAAATACCACGCGGATGAAGTCGCCGGGAATTACCTATATAACCTGGATTAATGCATTCTTAATACATTAACCACGGTAGTACGTCCTCTTGCGATAATTTCCGACATCCACGCGGGCAAATCCGCGAGCAAAAGCTAGTATAATATAATAATATGTGTTTACGTTGCTGAGCAGACTTTGTCGCACATTTATTATGATGTAATGGATTAACAATATCTATCACAATGACTGAGCTTGTGATTATTAGGGTGTTACGCAATTAGGGTTCTGGTATAAAAAGTCGTTGTAATTTATTCAACATCAGCAGCCTATAATTTTCCCACTGCTGGGACACAGGCCTCCTCTTGGTAACAGGGAGTGGGCCATAATCCACCACGCGGGCCCAGTGCGGTTTGGTAGTTGACACATGACTTCGAATTTTTGGTTCGAAGACATGCCGATTTCCTCACGATGTTTTCCTTCACCGTTTTGAGAGCAGTGGTGATGAAATAATTTACACAAAGCAAAGCGCTTGCTTGGGTTGTAATTTATTATAATTATCAAATTCAGCCTAAAAATCATCTAGCAACTGTAACTGAAATTGACATGGAACAGTTCCAAACATAATCCCCTTACCATCAAACTTTTGGTTTCGAAATCAATGAAGATTATCTGACCCGATTGATACGAAACCTTTTAGAAAATTTCCTTTTGAAATTGGCTTATGCTATATTTAATTTTGCTGAGATACTAAAGCCCCATTTATAGAAAGCAAGGTTATTGGCTGTGGCATACCATAAAATTGAATCAAAATTTGACTGGCATCGTCTAAACAACATTTACTGTCATGAAAAAAAATATATTTTAGTACGTGTTGTGTCATTAAAACATGAGCCAACGAAACAAGTTAGAAAAATTTTGAGAAGAAGTTTAATAAAATTGATCGTAATAATGGGCAGCCCAAATGCAAGCAATTCTTTAAACTTTTGTGCAAGGACGTGCAACTTTATGTTTACACGAGTGGCACAAAGTGTAAAGAATAATTGCTTTGGTGTAAAAAGAAGTCGCATGCAATTACTAAATTTACACACAGTACCGTGTGGTGCCGGACGTAAAGAATAACACCACCCCATTCCTTCCCGTGGGTATCTTAAAAGGCGACTAAGGGACTTACTAGAGAAAGGACAGCAGCGTTCTCTATGCATTTTACCACCATACTGCGATCCCCAACCCGCCTGCAAGTATTGTAAAGTCTCTAACTTTGTTAGTTTTCAATTATTTTCTTTATTATCAGACCTCAGAAATACATACTATTTGAAGCTATGACACAGAGCAAACTACTGCATAGCAACTACATTTAATTACTTGCTAACGAAGATTAAAATAGCATGCACTTTTGACCAATGTCAGTTAATATCGACCAAAAGCAAAATGTTAGTATTTTTTAATTAATAAAAAAAACGAACTCAAGGCAAGTACTTAAGGGTTACAATATTAACATCAATGTTACCGTACCTAATTTGTAAAATTTCAACCTTTTGAGTAAAAACACGGTCTTGACGAAACGCTGATTGTCCAAAATTTAATTTATTAATTTGTGAACCCTTTCTTTGGTAGTTAGCATAAATTTTAAAATTTAACCGACGGAAACCATTCCGTTTTAAATATTTTCTGCAAGACTGGGTTTTACTGATGAACTACTGAAAATATTTGAATATGTTATGGATTAAGATACTTAGGTACTATTGGTCAGTAACGAATATTTATGGTCACTTTTTCGAGTAATCTTTTGTTTGTTTATTTATTTACATAAAGGCTTAAGCCACAGTCTTTATCATAATTATATTTCTCGCATGTGTATTAATTATAGAAAAGCATGGCACTATTAGTCAAACATATTTTAAATTAAAAGAAAAAATATTTTTATTAACTTGTACTAAAAATTATGCAAAAACAATAGTGCCCCCTTATCGCTACGATACGATTCTATTTTCTACCGATCTTTTTTGGAGGCCCATTATTGAGTGTGCAAATCACCACCTGGCATTTTATCTGTGTACTTCATATAAAACAGTGATCAGGTAGGGGCCATAGCCTTTCTATAATCCTAGATAACCACTTAAGGCACCCAGATCCAACGTTCAATCTCTTTGTATCTACATACATATATCCTGGTTTACTTGCATAGTTCAAACATGGTCAGTCAATTTGTTAAAATCGTCTAAAGGCCTTCTGCAAATTAGCTTCGACCGCTCGTTCACCTTCCAAAGGTTTAAGTCCTGAGAAATGTCAAGCAACGTAAAAATAATAATAAAACAATAATATTTTAAAGCATTTTAGGGTAGAACCATCTATTACGTAAGTTTCTTTACAAATAAATGTACTTTAAAAAATGATGTTGCTGTTTGTTATTTTACATACCTAGACATTAGTTCGAGATAATTGCATTTTGCGGTAAAAACCTATGTTACAAAATTAATGTGCCAAATGACTGAGTACGTTTCACAAAAGGATCATTAGCGGTTCACACGCAAGACACACATACATTAACTTACAAGGATAACAGTATGCGAGTACTAATTATAATTCTTGCTAATCTCTATCACATAACTGTAATTATTTTAACCGTGATCTTTGTAAGGTTAATTTATAGCAGTCGCAAGGTATAATTTACTATAGTTGCAGGCTTTAGGTCAACATGATTCGAAGATAAAACTGATACGAAATTCACACGAAGTGGTCCTTAGAACCGAAAACTGCTCTTTGATTGATTTATAATGGTAATGAATTTTGTTGAATTTAACAACTATTTTGTTTATCTAAGGGCTAATTTTCCCAACGTCAGATATCTATGAAAGCCCTGACTTGATTTTCAAAAGTCGTTTTCGGGTGACCACTGAAAATCTGCTGTGGGTCCCACAGCCCAGTATTATGCTGCGGTTGGAAGCATAGTTGTCACAGTCACAGCGTGCAGCAGCCGATTAATTTTATGGTCTGTTTTCGTAAGAATAAATCTAACTGGCTTTCCTGTTTTTACGTGATCTTTTCTTTTTGTACGCATGTGTTTCTGTAACCAATAAATCCATTTTGCTTATTTATTTTATCCGTGGAATAAAAATGACGCGCAATTGTTTTAGTTTGGAAAAGCTTTCGTTTTTTTTTTAAATTTATTACTCGTTTGTAAAATCTTCCTTAAATAACGTTTGCCAATTTGAACCATCACTATAGATACATTAATGCCATACACAGTTATTTAGGTTTCATGTCCGGTAAGATATTGACATTTGCTGAATTATTAAAATTTTGCATTACAGGATACCATAAAATAATTTCAATTGTTTTACTGAACTTGGTCAAACGCGTGTGTCCTCTACCAAACAGGACACCGTTAATCCCACACGGTACTAACATAAAGAATAATTAGTGCATTCTAGATTGAAACCTCAGAGTATGAATGTGCGTTAAAGAGCGCTATCTTGACCCTCTAAATATTACCACCTGCTTGCATTCCCACGAACTTTTTACAATAAGATGTTGGATAGGCTCTTCCTCTTTACGTGATTAGAATGATCTGAATCTTCACCACAAATTCTGCGTACTGCAAAATTGTAAATCAAATTACGATCGAACAGAATTCGCATCGCCATATAGGTTCCGCGTTGCAGGGAACGCTTTAAACTGCTTCCTGAAAGTCATTTCGAGCACAGTTTAACTAATGGTGCTTATGCTTAATTTAAGGAGGCCTGTATCCCAATAGTGGGAATCTAATAGGCTGATTATGTGTGTTGTTATGTATGCGTTATATCGTTCATACTCCAAAAGTAGAATCAAAGGACCAGAACCAAATTAATGCAACACAAAAGGGATCACGTCAAAAAGGTTCCACAAATCAGCTTCCAGGGACCTACGGGCAATTTTTGTCAAAATAGCCTCTTTCAATGAATTAAGTACACGCCGTGATTCCGTAAACACGCTTCAGGTTAAATGCTCAATAAAAGGTTATGGGGGGGACCTAGTGATTAAGCCAATTACCTCCCATTGTACTTATGTAATTCTGTTTAGCTTTCCGATTGGAAGAAACCTTTTAGGCAATAGATATTAATGAATTGCTCCAAAAGATTTTGTGTTTACAAAGAAATTCTGTTTAGCTCAAATTCGGGGAGAATACAGATTAGGAGGACTGTATTTAGTTGCTGAATCGTTTCTATTTTAGGCCTATTAGTTGAGCCATTTCTAGGAAATTATCTTTGTTCGGTTAAGTTTATTTATTCAATGTATATCAGGTCAAAAATGGTAGTACCCAACTACCTTAGATAATCATGTTATAGAAGATCAAGAGTAGAAAAGGGTTCTTCTTGGACGGATACATGTAGACTACCTGATCTTTTTTTTAAACAATCCTATTTTTTTACTTGACTTTACCGTCATTACGAGCAAGAAAACACGGTTCCGTCATTACCAGATAAGGGTTAAATTAAATAACACCTTTTTCCTTCGTCGAAAGAAAGCAGAAAAAATGTATTACAAGAACATACGAGGGTAGCCATAACGACACCAATTACTCATGTTTAATCCAAGGATTATTCTTTTCCTCAAACGTGCGGACTAATTCTGTTATGGCATTTGTGTCTAATTGTTTTTTTTAACCCTCCTCTGGTAATGAGACAAACGTCATCGTCGTAGAAAAACAGGGGTTGTTTTTGGGTACCTTTTGTTCTGAACAATGTTAATGAATTGAGGTCTTTTCATCCATAAGCGGCTGTGTTTTTAACAGGAATTCTGTTACATATATTTTTCGTTTTCGAGTAGTAACGTGACCAAAAGTCTAAGAACCAGAAGGATATCGTGCTACCTAGCAATTGGGTTGTATTCGTCAGACAGGCAGTCGTTCCATCTAAAATATTGGTACTCAGCTGCATCCGGTTAGACGGCCAGCCAACCCCAATATAGTTGGGAAAAGACTAGGTAGATAATCATATTTTTCGTGGCAAGGCAATGAAGGCTTTCGAAATGGTAAAACAGAATTTAGAATCGACTGCTTATTGGTATCAGAAAATTACAGCAGCCATGTCCTAATTAGAATGAATAGTTAGAGAACTAAACTAACTAACTAACTTTGACTATAGTTGACTTCGTATATCCTAAGTCAGAACGTCCGCATGGATCTTCAAATCACTAGGTTCTAAGTAGCATTTAACGGTGTTTAAATAATAAAATCATATTACAGAGTGGTGCTCAAGATAAAGCAAAAGAATGAAAGTAAGTTTCCCTTTCTTCAGCATCGTAGATGGGAGGATGACTTTATAAAAACAGGGGGGTAATAGTTGGATGAGACAAGTGCAGAAACGTATACAGTGGAAAGTTCTAGGTTTATGCTGAAAACCATGACCATTTTCAGTTACCAGTGTCAAATAATTCAATAGAAGCATCTTGTGACATAAAACGTAAAATTATTGTTGGATTTTTGAATAAAGGCTATGAACATAAAATAAATTAATAATAAGAAAGAAAAGTCAAAACTCACGTAGTAGGCTCATCCAAGAAGATGATGGGTGGGTTGTTGACCAGCTCCAAGGCTATTGACAGCCGCTTCAGTTGACCACCAGACAGCCTTTCAGACATGGTGTTCCTGTGATCCCACAGGCCGAGAGTTTGAAGAATCTCCTCTACCTGAAAAAGGAGATCACAAATCTTCAGCACTATTTCATAGAAGGTAAAATGCATGAAGCAAATGGAAAAGAGTGTTCTTCTGCCGGCTAAGAAATAACAAGACATTGTTGAGTAATATAATTGATACTCTGTGGCCCTAAAGTATCAATTAAATCCTGTCAGGGTCGCGAGATTTGTTCGAAAGAGATACCGTGACTCTGGCATATGGGCAACTGAAAGAACACGGGTAGGTTTTAGTCAGTAAAAGTCTGACACGCCCTTCTGCGCCACCCAGAGCGGGAAACGTCATTTGATGACTTCCCACCCACAAAAAAAGTATCAATGACATTGCGGAATGTTATAATTAAGATTTTGGCTTTGATATATAGTTAGCATGGGTTTTCAAACGAAAAGCAAAAGTTTGTTTCTAATTGCTTCGGAACAAAGTTTAGAAAGAACGTGTCATTTTACTTAAAGAAAGAAAATGTTTATTTAATAGTTTTATGTGTTAACAAAGTTACTTTCAACGTAAGCCATTTATCATTTACCTGCCTTTTATATTTAAGCTAGATCACTGATTGGTCACATTCAAGTACCCAATCTAAAAGTTTTCATGGTCCAATATAAAGCAAACGTGATCTAATCTGATTTAAGAGGGGCTTCAAGTAAACTTAATTCAACCACAATTCAACTTAGAACAAGTACTGATTCTTTAATAAGATATTTCTTTTATCTTATTAATTGACTTAAATCAGTTATTTACGCGAGAAAGAGGCTTGTGATTTTGTATCTTAAATCTTCATGGAGTCTAGAAAGACAAAAAGAGAGAGAAAATTCAGTGTAGAGACACTGAATTTACAACGAAATAGTGACTTCATCTCAATATTTAAATCTTCTCGGGTATAATATGTGACAAAAATCGAGTACTGATTAATTCTTTGCCTATGATTAAATACATAAAAAGGTTAAGAAAAATAAAGAAATAACAACCAACTAGTTGAATCAAAATAATAAATTAAACAATCACTTTTGAATAACAATTTTAAATTATAATTTAAATATATTATGTAGGTAGATAACCTGTTGGCGCAGTAATGTTTAAACAATAAAATAATTATGCCAACTTCCGCCTTAATGTTATAAGGAAAATAAATAAAGAATATCATAAATAATAATTACTGGAATGTAAGTGAAATTACCTTTCATCGTATATTAAAAGGGCAGTAGTATTTAAAGGGAATGTACGGCATTTGGCTCTTCCTATATAATTTTCACGTACTTAATCACTCTTCTGACGTTCGATTTGACATTAAGAGAACTTTTACGATGCATCCGTGTTTGCATTTTTTACATTCATCATCATTAATTATATATGTTTCTCGAATGAACATTGGTGCCGATTCTGTTGTACACCGAACTAAACTAACTAAACTATCTCTAAAATTCCTTACTTTTGGCTATGAGAATTGTAACGCTATTCTTAAAAATTATTTTGACGAATTTGACAATCGGGACTTAACGTGGTATTTTTTTTTTCTTTTGTCTTCGAAATGAATTTTTTGAGAGACAAAGGCGCGCACAAGGGAAATGTTTTAGATGGATTTTTTCACTTTTTGTTTGAAAAATATAAAAAAATATTACCCACGTGTTGAGATTTATATGTTAAGTTTAATAAAGGGGGTCGAAAATTTAATTATTTTTGCGATAGGAGACGCCGTTTTCGAGATATAAATAAAAGAAAAGGAAAACAAAAAATACAGAAGGTACTGTTTTTGCACGTGAAGGCGAGGCGTTGGTGTGAATTTTAATTCATGACCACTAGTTTTATTCCACACCTTTCAGTTTAGTCATTATAGTCAAAATTTTTGGTGAAAACCGAAACTAATAACTCAGTGCAATCTTAGTGCTTTCAAACTAAAATATAGTTAAGTTCTGTCACTTTAGTCTATTTCAGTATAGGAAACCGTCATTTGACGGGAATAAACCAAAGGAGAAGGGGACTTCTGGGCCCAGCAGTTAACTAGTTGAAATGTGTATTAAAAAAACCGTTATATTTTTCTGAAGGAAATCACAGAATATGGTACCATGTTTCTACCTAGAAAGCGAGCAAACTTAAATTAAGTTAATGAAACTAAATAATCGATTAAATAATGGCTGAATTACTACTAATCGATTATGAATAAATCGGTAAAATCTGTGAATATGTATGTATTAAAATCGAGTGACAAGTGCATATCAAGCTTTCGTGAAATCGATTGAATCGATTCATAGTGAATTTTTTTCTTCCGGCAACACTTGTGCCTGACTTCCGTCAGTCACTGACTGACAGATGCACTCGTTTGTTTTCTTTCGTTCCGAGTACGCACGCATTTTCCTTGTTTTATTGTTTTACCCCGGCTTTGCATATTATAACGGACTATTTGACGGATCTGTCGACTCTAAATTACCTGGCTCTCTATTTTGGACAACGGTTTACGACTATCGATTGGATATTGACAACATGGATTGCTGTGTAAACCTCACTTTTACTATAATTCATATAACTTGGTTCCTGGATAGCCAAATTTCACCAAATTTTCAGTGGAGCCTTGTTATTATATAATTACTAATTGATTCAGTTAACACCTGGGCCCAGGAATCTATGAAGTCATTCCCTTCTCCTTTTAGTGATTTTTAGTTTAGTTTAGAGAATTTTGTGACAACAGAATCGGCACCATTGTTTGCCCAGCGGTGAAACATCATCTGCCTAACTTTGTTGGGGTTGTTTTTCAGTCTAACTGGATGCAGTTGGCTATCAGTATTTTACATGGAGCGACTGAGTATCTGACGTTCACAACCCAGTTACTGGGTAATACTATACGCCTTGCTCAACAGTAGCACATTACCTACGTGCTAAAAAAACCGGCCAAGTGCGAGTCGGACTCACGCACCGAGGGTTCCAAACCTGTAGGTTATTCACGGTTTATGCATAAGGTTTATGTTTATGAAATTAAATGGTTTAAAAAAATATATATATATAAAGAAGAGAAAGAAAGAAAGAGAAAGACTGAATGAAAGGTAAATTGCGGTTTACGATTTGTGACGTATTAAAAATGAATTACTTACTAGATCTCGTTCAAACCAATTTTCGGTGGGAGGTTACATGGTAATGTACATCATATATTTTTTTAGTTTTCATTTTACCATTTTGGAAGTGTCTCTCGCGCAAAAAAAAAAATGATATTAAATACCTCAATATCATTTTTGAAGACCTATCTATAGATACCCCACACGTATGGGTTTGATGAAAAAAACATTTTTGAGTTTCAGTTCTAAGTATGGGGAACCCCAAAATTTTTTGTTTTTTTTTCTATTATTGTGTTAAAATCTTAATGCGAAATTATGCAGAGTTAAACGCCTGCGTTGGTTCGATCTCACGACCTACAACTCTTAAATTGGGGCCAATAACACTAGGCCACATTTTCACTACCTTAACTATCTTCAAATTTGGAAAAGCCTTGTGGAATATCCGCCTTCGTAAACTCTTAATAAATAGAATGTCATTTAAAATATTAATCTTTGCTCATTAATGAACAAGGTATGTTTTCTACAGTTCTATTGTTGTCCTGTGCACACTTGAATTCCCAAATGCTATCCCCATTATCAAATCCCTTTCATCGCTCTACTCCCGGAAGAGACGATCTTTGCTGGGAGCCCCACAGACGAAACCCTTCGATATTAGCATGTTAAGATTTCTCTCAAAGCGGAAACTGTCAAATGGCTTCCTAGAAATCCCCAATGAGTTTTCATACTTGCCTAAAACCAAAGTTAAATATTAAACCATCAAAATGGATAAGACGAATAACTTTACTGCTTCAATCAATGTAATTGTTTCCGTAGATACCTTTTCATTTTGAATTTAACTTCCTGGTGTTAATTGTGAACAAGTAATCTTTATTTATGAATTATTGGAGAGAGGGGAAAGACCGCATTAATTTAAGTTAGCCTTTAATATTACTTTGGTAGAATTAAAATTGTATGTCTTTCATAGGTATAAGCAAACATTTTTACGGGAGCCTTATTTAGTCCCTACGTTAAAGAAGCTTTGAAAGGAAATGGGATGTTGTCAACATTAAAAACAGGCTAACAGTATTTTAGTTATTATAAATAAACATGTAATTTGCCTATAATTCGATAAATTCATGTGTTTCTGTAAAAAAAAACCTATTTGATTTAGCTGATGCCTTTGTCCCAGTGATAACGGTCGCGATTTACAATTCGGAGATCGTAGGTTCTCTTACTTCTCTTTATGGAAATTATTTCATCACCACTGTTCTCAAAACGGTAACGAAAAATATCATAAGGAAACCGACATGTTCTACAAACAAAAACGTACTCCCTCACTCAGGGAGAAGTTGGTTGGCACAATACGCTGATTACGATGTCATGAGATCTAAAGCCGGCAATACATGTTGGCCATAGTTCGCCGAGCGAAAACGAGTATCAACGTATAGACAGCCCATTTGTCTAGCCTCGCCATTGCTCGTCGACGCTCACCTAGCTGGCCGAGTGCCGGCGAGCGCCAACGCGTATACGGTTCGTTCGGCGTGCCTTGCGACCATTCGGGATCGCTCGCTACGACTCGTCTCACTTCGGGGCAGTGTCGGTTTTCTGTACAAATCAAAGGCACTCGCCTGCACTCGGCAAGTCGCGTCCACACGTTGGTCGGCCATGTCAGTTGCAGGTTGACTTCCGTCCTGGTAAGATGTCAACCAACATGTAGACAGTAGTACTCGCCTTGTATCAATTTGCGTACGTTCGCGTTGGCTGAGGCTTGGCCAACATGTATTGCCGGCTTAACAGTTTTGAAATTCACTACGGAAATTAAATTAATATACAGAAACTCACAATAAGTTCCTTCTCAGCCTTTCCTAGTTTCATTCCCAACTTTAAGTTGGCTGCGATCCCCATTGACTCCTGAACTGTCAGCCTGGGCTGCGACAAGTCATCCTGCATGATGTAGGTACTCAGCTTCTTGAAAACCCTCATGTCGCGGGACTGACCATTCACAGTTATCATGCCGTTGACGCCATTTGAACTGAGAAAGAGAAAAAAGATAAATTATAAAACAATTGATTTGTAAGTATAGGAAAAAAAAACCGGCCAAGTGCGAGTCGGACTCGCGCACCGAGGGTTCCGTACAAACCTGTAGGTATAAAGTTATTTTTTTTTAAAATATTTTTATTATATGATGTAACAAAAAATTTACTGTTTTCGCAATTTTTCCTTTATCTGTGCTATAAGACGTTGCTTCGTACCAAATTTCAACATTCTAGATCCACTGGAAGTACCCTTTAGGTTTTGATTCCCTTGCGAGTTTCGAAAATTTGCGGATTTTTGCAGCATAAACGGCTATATCTTTTGATTGCGTTAGCTTAGAAGTTTGATTTTTTCACAGCTCCAAGGGACAGTAGATTTCAGTATTTGATATCAATTTCAGCTTGATACCTGCACGCGTTCTTGAGAAAAAGGGTCTTGACAGACGGACGGACGGACGGACGGACAACAAAGTGATCCTATAAGGGTTCCGCTTTTTCCTTTTAAGGTGCGGAACCCTAAAAATACGTTTAATTCCGGTAATCATAACAAAGAAAGAATACAAACACAAAAAAGACAAGTTAGGGGAAAATATGCATCGAATCCAAGCAACACGGCCATCGTTCAGCAAGAAAAAGAACACTGATTTTCGGTGAGTCAGCTGGTGTTGGCGTTGTTGTCAGTGATCGAAAGCGCTGCTGCTGAGCGTGTGGTTCGATAGTCAGTTCGGGCTAAGTATTTGTGAATGTTTCCATCAAGAAGTTCTCAGTAGCACAGAATGTGAATAAGTACCCGTTTATGGCAATAGGCTCGCTATTACATGAGACCTGGTACAGCTGGTAAAATGTGGCAGTAATAAAAAACCTCTACCTATCCCCCAAGAATTACAGGCGTGATATTATGTTCTATTTCAAAACAATTATTTTCATGTTGTTTTTGTTACCTGTGGATTTAAAATAGTGTTGTAAAAATAGTAATATTATGCAACGAGTACGGGGCTCATGACTAAATACACCATGACATTTTAGCCGTCTAACAAAGGTTGTCCACTCAATGTATCCGACATAATATTCCTTTATTTCAAAAATGTTATCATTAATTAAGATAATAGGTACTAAGAAAAATAAATAATGCATTAGAATTATGAAACATCATGTTAATAATATTAACGTATCAGACGGTAGAGAACATATCTACCCAGCGCACGAGTCGACTAGATCAGTCTATCTCCATTTTCCATGATACAAAATATCAATTTAAAACTACGTCCTGCGTCACCATAATCAATAATATTTTTGTTTTTTGTTAATTTTTTTTTTCTTACGAATGTGTAGTTGTCATTGGATACATGAAGTGGGCTACCAAACGTGTCAATCGAAGGTAAGGCTATGATTTCTACTGTCGGTACGTGGTTGAGTCACCATTCATTACATACCTAGACTCTTGGGTGTCTCAGAAAGCACTTGGAACCGTTGGTCCTGGCTGCCAATCGTAGATCTTTAACACTCGTTCCGGCAGTCATAAGCCGAAATGTTTGACAACTAGTTTTACCAAGGCGTATTGTGTTACCCAGTAACTGGGTTATTAGTTAGATAAACATTAGCTACATATAAAGTACTGCTTCTCAGGTACATTTGGTCAGACTGGAAGCAGACTCTAACGTCATTAGCAAAAGGCTAGGCAGATTTATTGAGTACTGCTCGATCTCGCAAAACTAATCAATTCTAAAAGAATCATAATCAGCCGATAATTTTCCCACTGCTGGGTATGTGAAAGAGTGAGTCGTCATCCACCACGCGGACCCAGTACGGGTTGGTAATTGCAACATCGACATGCGACATATTTTTTTACTTATTTGATGTAAATTGCATGAGCGTAATAATTATCTCTATTAATAAATGTAAGATGAGGTCGGCTAAAAATTGACATTAAAATGTCAATTTTTAACCGACACAATAACGAATGTTAAAATGTGGTTCCTACCAATGCATTGGACAATAACCACCAAAAATTAAGAGAGTATCTGTTATATTATTAATTATTTTTAACATAGCCGATAACATTGAGTAACGGACAAATATTGTACACCCTATGGGTATGTTTCAGTGACACTATCATGCTAATTATAAGAACTGTATTTTCACCTGTGACAAACAATAAATAAATGAATATGACATGTCGTCGAAATATTGATCGATTTCCTCACGATGTTTTCCTTCACCGTTTTGAGAGCAGTAGTCAGGGCTATTACCAATGGGCTTCCACTGCTCTGAACTAGTAAATTGTTTTATTTAAATGTCTATCTCATTCGGATAGTTCTATTTTGTAAAAAATGTATTTAAAGTTACATGGAATATCGACTAAAGCACCAAAATGGTGTCGTCTTTTCTTACGTTTCAGCATCGCTAGGATATAATATAATCAACGAATTTTCTTAAATCTTTCATTCGCAATTATTCGATCGTACCTTCCAGATTGTTCAGTATTCTTAGCTAGAATTTGACTGATATCATTAAAATGTTTCGTTGAATCCGTTCACCGTACCGTAAAACCTAGAATAGTTTTATTTATGAAAATCGCAAATACGTCATAATTATGAGCCCAGTTTGATATTTGTACTGGAATTAGGATTTAATGATCTTTAGGTAATTGGTATAAAATATATGTACTTTAATTAAATTTATTCGCATGAAACGATAAGATTTAATTCAATTGATTGCTTCATCCAACTGAAAACATAGAAGTACATCATGAGTTCCTGACATTTCCTATCTGACTTCTCAGAGTAGTCAGATAGGAAACGCCGACCTCATCTAGTTTTATAAACATGTGTTTTATAAACACGTGCAAATGTGTTTATGTAACCTACTTACAGCAAAAAAAACACATGTCATTTCTCATTAGGATTTTCCGAAAAAAGGGATACAAATGATTGTTTTTAAGCAAGAACCTAATTCTTTGTTAATTTGACGACGACTTCGTTTTTTGTGGAATTTAAATACAATCTTAATCTTAAATTAATCCATCGGCTAATTTATTAAAATGAGTAGACCGATTAAAAAGTGATTAGGCACTTCTAAGTGTGTGGTCCAAGACACTAATTTAGCCTACACATGTCATGGCTTGCCAGACACCGATTGATATTGTAAGGGTTCGCTCAGAAGCCTGCCAGGGTCGCGAGATTGTTCGAAAGGAGATACCGTGACCCTGGCACATGGGCAACTGAAGGAACACGGGTGGGTTTAAGTCAGTAAAAGTCTGATAGGATAATCTGAAAGTCATTTGATGATTTCCCATCCAAAAAAATAATAAAAAGGGTTCGCTCAGAACGTGACTACAAATTTGCGAGGCTTTTGCTCAACTTTGTCAAAATACGTTTTTATACTACCTTTATGTACCATACCTATCCAAATTTTACGTCCTGTATTAAAGGTTGTAGGGGAAGAATTTTCAAAAATCCTTACTTACGACATTGACGACATTGTCTTGATAAAAGGAATTGTTGTGCAAAGTTTCATTCTTCTAGACAGCGGTTTCGGCTGCGGGTTGTTGGTCAGTGAATAACTTTAATAAGCTAATTTATTAAGTACTCATACAAATATACATATTATTTTTTAATGTGAAAATTAACTAACAAACTATTAAAATATAACTTAAGGCTATTCAAAAACTAAAACATGGCGTCGGAAAATTCCTCCGTCGCTGTCGCCTGTTCATGTAACCAAGAGATTAGCGGCATTGCCACGTTGTATGGCAATACTCAGCGTCTGGCTAAGGTGATGGTAAGGTGATGTATGGCATTTTTTCATAGTATTGAACTCATCTTACATACAACTAACTCAACCAAGCGCCCTATGAGATCACATGAATCACACTTAAAATCAGAGATAACCTTGCAATAAACCAATTAAAGGCTATAAATTAATTTTTATATGGCTAAATTACATATTTTATCTAATTTATATTTATGCCCATAACAGTTATCTCTACGCAATAAAAAAAATAAAAAAATGGTAAGGTCGTGTGTTCTTTGTGCGTAGGTAACTATTTAATTCGGCACAGCCTACTAATATTATAATTGATATGAACATTTGTGATGATCTGTGGATGTTCGTTACTCTTTCACGAAAAACTACTAAACGGATTTGAATGAAATTTGGCACACAGACAGTAGATAATTTGGATAAAAAGTACCCTAATATGCCTTAATAGGGTACATTAAACCCGGTACCGGCAGGAAAATTTTCGACCTAAACCTTGGCGATGCCGCTAGCAAAAGGTAGTTTTAAAAGCTTCAGTACAAATATAATTTGGATAAGAATTTCTGACATTTTAAAACGCTTTTATGAGATTCATACGTATGTTAGTATGTAACGGTAACTTTGAACAGCTAAAGAGAAGAGACGAAAGTGGGATAAAAAAGCCCAAAAAGGTATTCTAGTGGGCTACGCTGATGGGAGCAAAGGCTATAGAGTGTACGATCCAGTTAAGAATGTGATAACAACTAGTCGAGATGTGATAGTTGTAGAGGAAGAAAACACTACTATAGCAGTAATAGAAAAGGAGAATGTAAATGAAACAATTAAAGATACAGACCAGCCATCTTCAGTGGGGGATATGGAAGAAGAACTGTCTGATACACTCACGTCCCATGAAAAGTCTACAAATGACTCTAGTTCTGAGTATGCACCCAGTGAGTATGAAGATGTAGAAGAAAGTTTACAGGAAACTGTGCCAACTACAAGGCAAGTTGATAGATATGGTTTCAGTAGTCAACAAAATGTCTGTCTTCAAGAACCTGGAGATTTGACATTGCAGGACGCGTTGACTGGACATGAAAAACAGTATTGGCAAAAAGCATTAAAAGAAGAACTTCAATGTTTTGAAGAGAATGAAGCTTGGGAGTTGGTCGATACTCCAAATAGTGGTTGTGTGGTTCAGTGTAAATGGGTTCTAAAGAAAAAGTGTGATGTGGATGGTAACGTTTTATATCGTGCACGTTTAGTGGCAAAAGGTTTCACTCAGAGACATGGTGTTGACTACAATGAAACATTCTCTCCAGTGGTAAGATTTTCTACCTTGAGATTATTGTTTGCCTTGACTGTAAAATTAGATTTTAAAACTACACACTTAGATGTAAAAACAGCATTTTTAAATGGACATCTTGAAGAAGATATTTTTATGCAAAAACCAGATTGTTTTGGTGATTTATATGATGGTAAAGTCTTAAAGTTAAAAAAGGCCATTTATGGTTTAAAACAGTCTTCAATAATGTGGTATAAAAAAGTTGATGACTGTTTGTGTAACATTGGTTATGAAAAGTCTAAATATGAACCTTGTTTGTTTATTAAGAAAAACAAGAAATGTGTAACTGTAATAGCTTTATATGTTGATGATTTCTTCATATTTTCTAATGATTGTAATGAAGTAATAAACTTGAAAAAGTCTTTAGGAAACAATTTCAAGATTAAAGACTTAGGTACTATAAGACAATGTTTGGGTATGCGAGTTGTGTGCAATAAAAATTCTGTAACATTAGACCAAGAGGATTATATAGACCAGTTGTTAGGTAAATTTAATATGTTGGATTGTCACACATCAAATACACCAATGGAATGTAAACTGAATCTCAGTATAGATAACAAATGTGATATTGGTATACCATATCAACGCCTTATAGGTAGTTTGATGTATTTATCTGTTTTAACTCGCCCTGATATATCATATTCAGTTAGTTACATGAGCCAATTTAATAATTGTTTTACTAAAGAACATTGGCAACATGCAAAAAGAATTTTAAGATATTTAAAGAAAACGAAACATTATGCTTTAAAATATGACTCAAAACTTAATTCTGAAATAATTGGTTATGTTGATGCCGATTGGGGCAGTGATGCTATTAGTAGGAGGTCATATACGGGTTATGTTTTTGAATTATCAGGTGCTGCAATCTCTTGGGAAAGCAGAAAACAAAAAGTTGTTGCACTCTCTAGTACAGAGGCAGAGTATATAGGGATCTCAGAATGTTGTAAAGAAGCTATTTACTTACGAAACTTACAATGTGAAGTTACTGACAGTTTATATACTATTATTATGTACAATGACAACCAAAGTGCACAAAAATTGTTATTGAATCCTGTTTTCCATAATAAATCTAAGCATATAGATATAAGATTTCATTTTTGTAAAGAGATTATTGCTCAAAACTTAGTAAATGTTCAGTACTTATGTACAGCTGATATGCCAGCTGATTTGCTTACAAAAAGTTTAAGTTCAATTAAGCATAAAGCTTTTGTGAATGCTGTTGGTTTAGTTGAAAAATAAGTTATTTATATATAGTGTTATTTTTATATAGTGGGGGTGTTAGTTTATATAAAAATAATAGGATAAGAAAGTACACCTAGCGCCATCTAGTGTTAAGTATGTAACATGTAATAGTTTATGGTTTGTCTTTCTAATAAAGTGCAGTTCGTTCCAAGTCAAATAAGGAAGCACATTGTTTTATTAAAAACTACGTCCTGCGTCACCATAATCAATAATATTTTTGTTTTTTTTTTCTTACGAATGTGTAGTTGTCATTGGATACATGAGGTGGGCTACCAAACGTGTCAATCGAAGGTAAGGCTATGCTTTCTACTGTCGGTACGTGGTTGAGTCACCATTCATTACATACCTAGACTCTTGGGTGTCTCAGAAAGCACTTGGAACCGTTGGTCCTGGCTGCCAATCGTAGATCTTTAACACTTGTTCCGGCAGTCATAAGCCGAAATGTTTGACAACTAGTCTTACCA
This sequence comes from Aporophyla nigra, assembly GCA_947507805.1. Taxonomy (NCBI): domain Eukaryota; kingdom Metazoa; phylum Arthropoda; class Insecta; order Lepidoptera; family Noctuidae; genus Aporophyla; species Aporophyla nigra. Next base: position 19,650,827 of record OX382301.1, on the reverse strand, counting down.
AGGCGTATTGTGTTACCCAGTAACTGGGTTATTAGTTAGATAAACATTAGCTACATATAAAGTACTGCTTCTCAGCTACATTTGGTCAGACTGGAAGCAGACCCTAACGTCATTAGCAAAAGGCTAGGCAGATTTATTGAGTACTGCTCGATCTCGCAAAACTAATCGATTCTAAAAGAATCATAATCAGCCGATAATTTTCCCACTGCTGGGTATGTGAAAGAGTGAGTCGTCATCCACCACGCGGACCCAGTACGGGTTGGTAATTGCAACATCGACATGCGACATATTTTTTCACTTATTTAATGTAAATTGCATGAGCGTAATAATTATCTCTATTAATAAATGTAAGATGAGGTCGGCTAAAAATTGACATTAAAATGTCAATTTTTAGCCGACACAATAACGAATGTTAAAATGTGGTTCCTACCAATGCATTGGACAATAACCACCAAAAATTAAGAGAGTATCTGTTATATTATTAATTATTTTTAACATAGCCGATAACATTGAGTAACAGACAAATATTGTACACCCTATGGGTATGTTTCAGTGACACTATCATGCTAATTATAAGAACTGTATTTTCACCTGTGACAAACAATAAATAAATGAATATGACATGTCGTCGAAATATTGATCGATTTCCTCACGATGTTTTCCTTCACCGTTTTGAGAGCAGTAGTCAGGGCTATTACCAATGGGCTTCCACTGCTCTGAACTAGTAAATTGTTTTATTTAAATGTCTATCTCATTCGGATAGTTCTATTTTGTAAAAAACCGGCCAAGTGCGAGTCGGACTCGCGCACCGAGGGTTCCGTACAAACCTGCAGGTCATCATCATCATCATTCGTCATCATCGTTTATGAAATTAATTTTTTTTTTTTTAATTTTTATATTTGAGTTGACTGAATGAAAGGTAAATTGTGGTTTACGATTTATGACGTATTAAAAAAAAACTACTTACTAGATCTCGTTCAAACCAATTTTCGTTGGTAGTTTTCATGGTAATGTACATCATATATTTTTTTTAGTTTTATCATTCCCTTATTTTAGAAGTTACGGGGGGGGGGACACACATTTTACCACTTTGGAAGTGTCTCTCGCGCAAACTATTCAGTTTAGAAAAAAATGATATTAGAAACCTCAATTTTATTTTTAAAGACCTATCCATAGATACCCCACACGTAAGGGTTTGATTAATTTTTTTTTTTGTGTTTCAGTTCTATGTATGGGGAACCCCAAATATTATTGTTTTAAAAAAAAATGATATTAGAAACCTCAATATCATTTTTGAAGACCTATCCATAGATACCCCACACGTATGGGTTTGATGAAAAAAAAATTTTTGAGTTTCAATTCTATGTATGGGGAACCCCAAATATTATTGCTTTTTTTATATTTTTGTGTGAAAATCTTAATGCGGTTCACTGAATACATCCACTTACCAAGTTTCAATAGCACAGCTCTTATAGTTTCGGAGAAAAGTGGCTGTGACATACTCGGACAGACAGACAGACAGACAGACAGACAGACAGACAGACATGGCGAATCTATAAGGGTTCCGTTTTTTGCCATTTGGCAACGGAACCCTAAAAATGTATTTAAAGTTACATGGAATATCGACTAAAGCACCAAAATGGTGTCGTCTTTTCTTACGTTTCAGCATCGCTAGGATATAATATAATCAACGAATTTTCTTAAATCTTTCATTCGCAATTATTCGATCGTACCTTCCAGATTGTTCAGTATTCGTAGCTAGAATTTGACTGATATCATTAAAATGTTTCGTTGAATCCGTTCACCGTACCGTAAAACCTAGAATAGTTTTATTTATGAAAATCGCAAATACGTCATAATTATGAGCCCAATTTGATATTTGTACTGGAATTAGGATTTAATGATCTTTAGGTAATTGGTATAAAATATATGTAGTTTAATTAAATTTATTCGCATGAAACGATAAGATTTAATTCAATTGATTGCTTCATCCAACTGAAAACATAGAAGTACATCATGAGTTCCTGACATTTCCTATCTGACTTCTCAGAGTAGTCAGATAGGAAACGCCGACTTCATCTAGTTTTATAAACATGTGTTTTATAAACACGTGCAAATGTGTTTATGTAACCTACTTACAGCAAAAAAAACACATGTCATTTCTCATTAGGATTTTCCGAAAAAAGGGATACAAATGGTTGTTTTTAAGCAAGAACCTAATTCTTTGTTAATTTGACGACGACTTCGTTTTTTGTGGAATTTAAATACAATCTTAATCTTAAATTAATCCATCGGCTAATTTATTCAAATGAGTGGACCGATTAATAAATAATAGTTTCAAAAAACTAAAAAACACGCTTCTATTGAAAACCAAACGAAAAAGTACAAAATAATGGAAAAAAAGCGTGGGGAGCTTTTAAGGTATTTTTTTATTGACCCCACGCTTTTTTTCCATTATTTTGTACTTTTTCGTTTGGTTTTCAATAGAAGCGTGTTTTTTAGTTTTTTGAAACTATTATTTATTTTCTATTTTTTAGGGTATTTCAAGTTTTGAGACGTATGTCAGCGTAGTTTGTGACAGTTTTTTTGCTGTCCTTGTAACCCTGGCAAGGATAATGGCACAAATTTATGAAATTATTGCATTGTCATCAGTCCTTGACAGGTGTGCAAAGTTTGAATGAAATCTGGTCGTTTAAAGTGGGTCAAAATCGCACTATAAGGAGTCGGTTACAAACAAACATACAAACATACAAATATACAAACATACAAACATACAAGTGAAGCTAATATAAAGCGTGTAAAAAGTGATTAGGCTCTTCTAAGTGTGTGGTCCAAGACACTAATTTAGCCTACACATGTCATGGCTTGCCAGACACCGATTGATATTGTAAGGGTTCGCTCAGAAGCCTGCCAGGGTCGCGAGATTGTTCGAAAGGAGATACCGTGACCCTGGCACATGGGCAACTGAAGGAACACGGGTGGGTTTAAGTCAGTAAAAGTCTGACACGCTCTCCCGCTCCGCCCAGAGCGGGAGAAGTCATTTGATGATTTCCCATCCAAAAAAATAATAAAAAGGGTTCGCTCAGAACGTGACTACAAATTTGCGAGGCTTTTGCTCAACTTTGTCAAAATACGTTTTTATACTACCTTTATGTACCATACCTATCCAAATTTTACGTCCTGTATTAAAGGTTGTAGGGGAAGAATTTTCAAAAATCCTTACTTACGACATTGACGACATTGTCTTGATAAAAGGAATTGTTGTGCAAAGTTTCATTCTTCTAGACAACGGTTTCGGCTGCGGGTTGTCGGTCAGTGAATAACTTTAATAAGCTAATTTATTAAGTACTCATACAAATATACATATTATTTTTTAATGTGAAAATTAACTAACAAACTATTAAAATATAACTTAAGGCTATTAAAAAACTAAAACATGGCGTCGGAAAATTCCTCCGTCACTGTCGCCTGTTCATGTAACCAAGAGATTAGCGGCATTGCCACGTTGTATGGCAATACTCAGCGTCTGGCTAAGGTGATGGTAAGGTGATGTATGGCATTTTTTCATAGTATTGAACTCATCTTACATACAACTAACTCAACCAAGCGCCCTATGAGATCACATGAATCACACTTAAAATCAGAGATAACCTTGCAATAAACCAATTAAAGGCTATAAATTAATTTTTATATGGCTAAATTACATATTTTATCTAATTTATATTTATGCCCATAACAGTTATCTCTACGCAATAAAAAAAATAAAAAAATGGTAAGGTCGTGTGTTCTTTGTGCGTAGGTAACTATTTAATTCGGCACAGCCTACTAATATTATAATTGATATGAACATTTGTGATGATCTGTGGATGTTCGTTACTCTTTCACGAAAAACTACTAAACGGATTTGAATGAAATTTGGCACACAGAAGGTAGATAATTTGGATAAAAAGTACCCTAATATGCCTTAATAGGGTACATTAAACCCGGTACCGGCAGGAAAATTTTCGACCTAAACCTTGGCGATGCCGCTAGCAAAAGGTAGTTTTAAAAGCTTCAGTACAAATATAATTTGGGTAAGAATTTCTGACATTTTAAAACGCTTTTATGAGATTCATACGTATGTTAGTATGTAACGGTAACTTTGAACATGATTTTGACCCCCATCAAAACGACATTTAACATTCACACGACATTAACTCGACATTTGAAATACTTGTCAAAGACCGATGACAATATAATAATTTTATAAAGTGCCATTATCCTTGCCAAGACAGCAAAAAAAAAACTGTCTTCGAAAACAACGCTGACATACGTCTCAAAATTCGAAACACCCTAAAAAACAGAAAATAAATAACACGCTTCCATAGAAAACCAAACTAAAAAGTAGAAAATAATGGAAAAAAGCGTGGTGTGCTTTTTGAGGTATTTTTTAATTGATATCAAGCACCCCACGCTTTTTTCAATTATTTTCTACTTTTTTAGTTTGGTTTTCTATGGAAGCGTATTTTTTTATTTTTTTTAACTACTTATTATTTTTTATTATCAAGACATCAGTAATATGAAGCCGATATCAGATGGTTCACTTTTTGTTTATTCTTTATCAAACAGAATCTGAAACATTTTGAAGAATATTGCTTACTCGTTGCTTCATAATTTCTAAAAACTGTCTACTCAAAAACGTAACTAACGCAATAAATGTTGCTGAACTGTCAAAATTAAAACCATTCCTATTATAGTGTATTACGAGTTACCCCGCAGGTCGGTATGACTTTTCTATTTTGAGCACACGACTATCGTTTTCAATCGCTTATTTTGAAATTCTTACGCGGTACCCCATTTTTGTTTTGCCAATCAATTATTACAATAATAAACCGTATCCCAAAAAAAAAAAAACGGAACAACGATGTTAATAGCACCCGTAGAAGAGTAAAAAATGTTTAACAAGTTGCCTTTAGATCTCAAAAGGACAACAACAACAAGTACCTACTTCTAAAATGGAAATAAACAAATTTTATTCAACAGTTGTTTTTTATATGTTATTGAAGACTGGTACGTCCAATCTGATTATTTTTATATTTAGAATTATTATATTATTTATGTTATTGAATACATTTTGTAAAATCGATGTTGTTCGTTTTTATTTTGTGTTTAATTTAATTGTATTCGTTATGCGTAAATTCAGGTACAAATTATTCTTAATATATGACTAGTAGCTTCTGCCCGCGACTTCGTCCGCGTTAAATTTCTTTTTGCCCCGACCCTTCCTGTAGCGTCGAATCGCCTACTCGTGCGATTTTCCCCGTTTTTGCAACATTTTTCATTACTGCTCCGCTCCTCTTGGTTGTAGCGTGATTTTATATAGCCTATAGTCTTCCTCGATAAACAGGCTACCCAACACAAAAAGAATTTTTCAATTCGGACCGGTAGTTCCTGAGATTAGCGCGTTTAATTAAACAAACAAACAAACTCTTCAGCTTTGTAATATTAGTATAGATTTAGAATTATTATATTATTTATGATATTGAATAAGTTTTGTAAAATCGATGTTTTTTGTTTTTGTTTTGTGTTTAATTTAATTATATTTGTTATGTGTAAATTCAGGTACAAATTACTCTTAATATATGACTATTAATCGAACTACAAGTGGAATTATTAGGTGGTTGACATAATTGTAATGTCAATCGTAGAAAATCAATTTATTTTTTTAATACGTTCTCTTGGACGAAAAACATAACAAAGTAAAATAAATTTCATTTCGAAATTTGGGAAAAACTGAAATACAGATCCAAAGACACTTCCCAAATTAAAGTTTTATTTTCACTATTTACTGTTTGTTAGGGTTCCGTTGCCAAATAGCAAAAAACGGAACCCTTATAGATTCGTCATGTCTGTCTGTCTGTCCGTCCGTATGTCACAGCCACTTTATTCCGAAACTATAAGAGCTATGCTGTTGAAACTTGGTAAATAGATGTATTCTGTGAACCGCATTAAGATTTTCACTCAAAAATAGAAAAAAAAAACAATAAATTTTGGGGTTCCCCATACCTAGAACAGAAACTCAAAAAAAATTTTTTCCTCAAACCTATACGTGTGTGGTATCTATGGATAGGTCCTCAATAATGATATTGAGGTTTCTAATATATTTTTTTTTCTAAACAGAATGGTTTGCGCGAGAGACACTTCCAAAATGGTAAAATGTGTCCCCCCCCCCCCCCCTGTAACTTCTAAAATAAGAGAATGATAAAACTAAAAAAAATAAATGATGTACATTACCATGTAAACTTCCACCGGAAATTGGTTTGAACGAGATCTAGTAAGTCGTTTTTTTTTAATACGTCATAAATCGTAAACCGCAATTTACCTTTCATTCAATCAACTCAAATATAAAAATTAAAAAAAATAATCATAACATAAATCTTATGCATATACCCTGAATACCTACAGGTTTGTACGGCACCCTCGGTGCGCGAGTCCGACTCGCATTTGGCCGGTTTTTATTTTTATAAATCGGTTGTTAAAACAATTATCTTAAAAACCCACTCTGATTTAATTATATATGTACAAGTCAAAACAGATGTACCTATTAAACAAAATAATTATGGTGTTTTGGTAAACTACGCGCAAAGAGAATAACGCGACAGACATGTTTCTTCATAACTCGTTAGAATAATGTATAGTTATTATAAATAATTGACAGTTTTAACACTGATGTAATAAATAATAATATATTTAACACGGAACAGGATAGGGTCCTATCGTCACTGCATACCTATTATGATGCAAAATGTAATTCCAACTATATCGACTATATTTCTATTTATTAATGTCATTATTATCATCATCATCATCATTTCAGCCGAAAGACATCCACTGCAGGACATAGGACTCCCCTAGTTTGCGGGGTTGCCAAAATCGCCACGCTTGGCAGGCGGCTTGGCGATCGCAGTATGATGGTAAAATGCATAGAGAACGCCGGTGCCTATTCTCTAGTAATTCCCTTAGTCGCCTCTTGTGACACTCTCAGGAAGAAATGAGATGGTGCTATTTTGTACGCCCGGCTCCATACGAAACAATTGATTAATTGTAATTGTGTATTTTATTGATTGTATTAATTTCAAACCACGTGATTTTGTTTCATCTGTACTAATATTATAAAGCTGAAGAGTTTGTTTGTTTGTTTGATTGAACGCGCTAATCGCAGGAACTGCTGGTCCGAATTGAACAATTCTTTTTATGTTGAGTAACCTATTTATCGAAGAAGGCTATAGGGTATAAATAACATCACGCTGCAACCAAGAGGAGCGGAGCAGTAATGAAAAATATTGCAAAAACGGAGAAAATCGCACGGGTAGGCGATTCGACGTGACGGGAAGGGTCGGGGGAGCAAGAAATTTAACGCGGACGAAGTCGCGGGCAGAAGCTAGTGTTTCATGAAAGTCAGGAAAATTGGTGTCTGTAGAATTTCGCTGGCTAATCTAACTTGACTATATTTGTCTCTGCTGTACAGTTTAACCTATTAAACAAAATAATTATGGTGTTATAATAAACTACGCGACAGACATGTTTCTCTTATGTAACTCGTTAGAATAATGTGTAGCTATCATAGATAATTGTCAGTTTTTAACACTGAAGTAATAGATAATAATAGATTTAACACGGAACAAGATAGTGTCCTATCGTCACTGCATACCTATTATAATGTAAATTGTCATTCCAACTATATCGACTGGACGTATATGTGTACCTAGGACAGACTGTCCAGCACGCGTAGCATGACCACCGTAGAAATGGGTTTTGTCGACGGAAGAATAGATAAAATTACAGATTATAGAAAGATTAAAGACAAAATTAAAGATTGTAGAAAGATTTGTACCGTTTTATGCTGGCGTAGCATGACAATTCTATCTCTATTCTACGAAGAATAGAGAAAACCCATTTCTACGGTGGTCATGCTACGCGTGCTGTTTGGTAGGTCCAACTTCGAGAAAGAAGTCAATCGTCGAATTGGACTCGGCTGGGCAGTGTTCTGAAAGCTACGCAATATCTTCTCGTCCCACATACCGCAGTGTCTCAAGACGAGAGTCTTTGAACAGTGATGACTTATGAACTGAAACGTGGTCGCTCGCGCAATTAAAATTAAACGCATAGTAAATGTCAATCTGCTTAGCTTTTCCCAATGTCAAAAAACGGGGTTGGCTTCCAGTCTAACCGGGTGCAGCTGAATACCATTATTTTACATGGAGCGACTGCCTATCCCTGGGTAACACGATGCCCCTTAGTAAAACTGGTTGTCAGACTTTCAGGCTTCTGACGACCCGTAACAATTGACAAAAATCCAAGAAAGACAGCCGGGACCAACGTGACGGCCTAACTTGCTTTTTGAACCACGGAAGGCCTTTTTTTTTTTTTTTGGATGGGAAATCATCTAATTTATTTATTTATTTATATTTAAAATACAAGTAACAAATGACTCAAATGTGTTAGTAACAATATTTCTTATCCGCTATGTTAGTAAACTTATCCTACACACTTAACCTACAGTGCCTTATAGTTAAAAGCGAATCCCTGCTACAAGCTCAACACTGAAGTGGACAGTTTGCAGCAGCGATTCACATAGACGCAGTCCAGTCTGCTCGCGATACACCGCAGTATAATCTCTCCCGCTCTGGGCGGAGCGGGAGGGCGTGTCAGACTTTTACTGACTAAAACCCACCCGTGTTCCTTCAGTTACCCATGTGCCAGGGTCACGGTATCTCTTTCGAACAATCTCGCGACCCTGGCAGGCATCGGTCCTAGCAGACCCCTTCAGTGCTGCTGACATCTCTTGGAGGCGCGCGTGGAACACTACGCGCCGTCGACCCGAGTCTGGTCCTTACCGGGCGGCGAGCTACCCAATGCTCGCCACCCGCAAGCTCGCGCCTACGGTGGCCGGGAGTCCGCTATCGACTCCCGACGCCCGGGGCGTCTCCTCCTGTGGCGGCTAGGGACGTGAGGGTGCAGAGACTGCCACTCCCTCACGCGCCCCGCCTCCTCCTTCGCGAGCATTACTGCTTCGCAGAAGGAGGTGACGGCTTCCCATGCCCTCTTGCTCCGTACCATGGCTCGCACCAGGGCCGGACGCGTAAATGTATCGCTAATTAGCCGCCGTCGTCTCGTTCTCGTTGACGTCCAGGTGACGCGGCAGTGGACATACAGTCTGGGACCGATCTCTGTGCCACATTATTCATCATCATCATCATCATCATTTCAGCCGTAAGACGTCCACTGCTGGACTTAGGCTTCCCCTAATTTGGGGGGCTTTGCCATAATCGCCACGCTTGGCAGGCGGGTTGGCGATTGCAGTATGGTGGTAAAATGCATAAAAAACGCTGCTGCCCATTCTCTAGTAAGTCCCTTAACCGCCTTTTACGACACCCACGAGAAGAAATGGCGTGGTGTTATTCTTTACGTCCGACACCACACGGTACAAATGTTTCAATACATGCAAAACTATATCTCGAGAAAACAGAGAAATTTATCAAAAAAATATTTAAATCGCCATTCACACCGTTTCACCGGCAGGTTACTGCAGCCGTCGACACGTGATGATGACGCTGATCTCTGAAGATGGCATGCAGCACGGCAGCCGCCAACGCATTGACGGTTGCCGCTGCCGCGGCGACGGCAGCAGTTACCTTTGCCGTTGGCAACATTCCGCTCGTGTGTAAGAGCTCTTAGATGTTGATTGAACTATCTAGAGCAACTGTGATCATAAATTAGCTCGTTAATGATGCATAATAACATCTTGAAATGGTTTCTACTATGATCATTTGTATTTAAATTGCTTTACTAATGAGGAATATACAGACATTCCGTAGTGGCCCAGTGGTTGAGGCTTCGCTTCTCATGGACGAGCCTGTCGGTTTAAATCCGGGCAAGTACCAGTGTGATATCGAATAACCTAAGGTTACGAAAATCTTCGTTTCAATTTAAACTAGTTACCAGCGGTCATTGACCCCGTAATTAGCTGCATCGTTAGGTTGGTACTTGAAACTGTGAGTTTAAAAAATATCATTGGCATAATATTTGTATGCATCACGTCAACATCATCTGCCTAGCCTTTTCACGTTTATGTTGGGTCAGCTTCCAGTCTAACCGGGTGAATCTAAATATCAGTGTTTGAAATGGAATGGCAGTCTATCTGACCTCCATAACCCAGTTACAGGGTAAGACGATACCCCTTGGTAAGTCTAACTAACTGAGTCGGACTAACTAACCTAACCTATCGCGGATTTTTGACGGTCGTAAAAAATCTATAATACAGTTTAAAGGATAGTTTATCTCTGTCAACTAACTTTTTTTGAACTAATGTAAATTGTGATAATAATAAAATAAATTTTAAAGTTTTATTTTGAGTGGAAAATGCCTTCACTTTAATTTAATTAGATACTTACTTATATCCAGCGAGTATGTTCAATAGTGTGGATTTGCCAGCTCCAGAAGGGCCAAGTATGCAGGTCAGCTCCCCCGAACGAAATTCTCCAGACACATTGTGGAGAATCTTGCGTTCACCTGGAAAATATAAAAAGACTGTTTAATAAAGCTTGTGAAAGAAAGAAAGAAAGAAAATACGTTTATTTGCGGCAAACATGACGCACAGAAAGCCCAGAAACATACAGAAATAAAAAATAAGGGGTGGCATATTTTATGCGTCACATCCACGCAAAACGGCCATCACTCAGCATAATGCTGTGACCCTATGCGAGACAGAGCCCCAGCGCTGGTTTTCAGTGACAGCCGGCGCTGACGTGATAACGTCGACCGGTGCAGCCAACAATCAGTAACATAAGTACTAAAAACACTTGTTAGATGTAATGAATATATAAAAATAAAAAAAGAACAAAAGTGGCAACATTCCGTCTCGGCTGCAATCTGACGCAGGCGCCGCCAGCTTTAGTAATCTGTGGAAAAACTGACAGACAACCAATTTGACAATAACATACATCATTAAAATAGATTATTATGTAATACTGTGCCATCATATCAGAGAAACATCTTGTTTCTCGAATGGTGTTAAAATTAAACGCAAGTCATAAGTGATCCGATTTACCACCAGCCTACACTGATCCCTCTGTGACGCAGGTCCAGTGCAGGGTGGTAATAGTACGATTGCTTGTTGATAATTCATTCAACCAATCACATCATCAAAACATCGTGAGGGTAACGGAAATGTCCTAGTTCACAAAATTGAAAATCATGTTCATGGTATATAGCAAACCGCACTGTGCTCGCGTGGTGGATACAGCCCACTTCCACTCACAGAAGGAAGGTCTGCGTCCCAGCAGTGAGGATATTATAGTGTGTGATTATGCTCGTCACATGTAGTTTACGAAGATTTGACAATTTTAATGGAAGCAATTTTTATTGTACATTTTTGTTCCACAAACTTGACTTGAGAACGTGAAATTACAAAGTCAAACAAAACATTAAAAATTTTCTGACAAAATGACCGGAAAAAAATACATTTTATCTTTTATAATTCTACCTACCCTATGTATTTAAGTAGCACGCACGGCTGCCTATATGTTGTGTGTTAAATGGTTTGGAATCTACACTAAAGTCCTTCAGGCGGGTTATGGCGGCCATCGGTGTTAATTCCAACCATTCCAACCTCCCTCCAGAAGTTAATTTTATGCACGGGTGCGACTTTACAAATCAAGTTTTCAATTCAGAGCAGGTACACAAAACTGGCGTACACACTTTGCTTAACCCAGTGATAACGGGCGTTTGTTATACAGGTCGATTAAATTCAATTTATTTCAGAAATACTTGTATTTAGTCCATTGTTTTAAATGAATTCACGGCAGATAAAAACCTAAAATAAAATTGTGATTAATTAAATTTGAATGTTCAGGAAAACATTTAAAAAATATGATTAAAATTGACTATAGAAATGTCCGAATTGTAAAAAAAAAATAGTCAAGTTTAAAATTGTCAAATTGTAAAAAGATAAAAAATGACAAAATTTTTGATTAAGTAAATTGCAAACAAAAACTCAATGATACTTATTTAAAATACCTTTTGTTTACATCGCTGCGGTATCGCGTGTGCATCACCTGAAAAACTCTAGACGCAATTGAATTGAAAAATCGCCTAGTCGATTGTCCTTAAGAGGGATGAAATGTGTGGATATGACTTCCGTATATTATGGTAAAATTTTTGGGTGATTTGTTTTTAACCGACTTAAAAAAGTGGTTATTGGACACGTATGTAGGTATGTAATGTTACTGTTAATGCAACTGAAATTTTTTATTTTTCCAGCTCGCAGCCAGAGGACGCGGGGTGGTGAAAGGGCACCACCACCACCACTTGACATGATTTTGCAGCCACCGGCAATGTTAGTAACTTACGGAGTTTTCTAATTTTCATTTATCTCTAAATATTCAGGTACTACAACACTGCTTTTGTTCCAGGTTTTTAGACAATGACTGACCATTGCCTGGGCCGGCATTACCGGTGCCTCCGTCACCAGCATCACTGTTCGTCGTGCTATCGCAATTATAATTTTCTTTTCAGTTTTCATTTTTTTCCGTATTTACATAAATAATATATAGGTACGATAATAGACTTGAAATAATAATAATATGTACAAGTACATAAAACATTTTTGATTAAATTCTAATATGTACAGGTACATAAAACGTTTTTAATGTTTTTTAATTTATTGAAGTTCAGATGTGACAATATTTGCCGTTTCCATATTTTTTTCGTCCATGGTCATGACGTCATGTATTTCCTATCTTATTTTCTCCCACGTTAAATCTTATGAAGTTATGTCTGTCTCTTTTTACTGTCGCTTTTTCGTTTCATTGAGTTTCAAATCACAACCAACGGCGCTAAAGAAGTTTTCACTTCAAAATCTACCTCGGTTATTAAGGCGCCTTCCACTTTGAGTTAACTTAGCTCTTTGATACAACTTACTAAGAAAAAAGTATTAAATCAAAATTAAATTAGATACTGGGTGCCCCAAAAGGGCTCGTAAAATGAATGTACCTACTTCTCCGATGACACACAGTCCTTAACAATAACATATCGCAAACGTAACTGAACTGTATGTTCGAGTCTTAAGGCTGATATTAATTTGAACTGTGTGTAAAGAATAAAATACACATTAATTTAAAAACTTTAAAACAATAGCTAAGCGGGTAGTTGAGCAATGAGTTTTTATTCCCAATACTGCATCTAAAGTTCGTTTTTTAAAACCCAGATATTACTTTGACAGATGTGTCAATGCCAATCTTATGTCAAACTTCTATACTAAAAAAAACAGGCCAAGTGCAAGTCGGACTCGCGCACCGAGGGCTCCGTACAAACCTTCAGGTATTCACGGTTTATGCATAAGGTTTATGTTTATGAAATTAAATTTTTTTTTTTAATTTTTATATTTGAGTTGACTGAATGAAAGGTAAATTGTGGTTTGCGATTTATGACGTATTAAAAAAAACTACTTACTAGATCTCGTCGTCGAATTTTACATGGTAAAGTACATCATATATTTTTTTTAGTTTTTTCATACCCTTATTTTGGAAGTTACGGGGGGGGGGGGGACACATTTTACCACTTTGGAAGTGTCTCTCGCGCAAACTATTCAGTTTAGAAAAAAATGATATTAGAAACCTCAATATCATTTTTGAAGACCTATCCATAAATACCCCACACGTATGGGTTTGATGATTATTTTTTTTTGTTTTTCAGTTCTATGTATGAGGATCCCCAAATAGTATTGTTTTTTTTTCTATTTTTGTGTGAAAATCTGAATGCGGTTCACAGAATACATCTATTTACCAAGTTTCAATAGCATAGCTTTTATAGTTTCGGAAAAAAGTGGCTGTGACATACTCGGACAGACAGACAGACATGACGAATCTATAAGGGTTCCGTTTTTTGCCATTTGGTAACGGAACCCTAAAAAGCAATCACAAATGACATTTCTAATGTCATATTAGTATCTCTAAATAACAAACTTTAGATCATTGCTTGTCGAAGGCTCAAAAGTAGTGTACTTCGATCTATTAATTGACACAACAACAACTTTAAATACCTCTGAACTATACAGTTTCACGTGACTTAAATGCAATAAATGCGTCAAACAATCAAACTAAGTACGTATCTCACGGTGATAATAATACCACATTACCGTCTAAATCACATTAACCGCTTTAATTAGCGACTTCTAACCTGTATTTTATACATAACATTACAGTATTACGTAGGTAATTTAAACGAGGAATTTGCATAAGGCTGTTCATAGACTCATATTTTTTTTATTTGCTGAAGAATAGGCTTTTGGCTACATTGGTAAGTGGTTTTTCAATTAACACAACTTCACATACAGACATAGAAACACACATAATTCTTTAGCATCATACTTTGTGATCTTCTATTTGTAATTTATAAGTATTTTTTAACTATACGTGTTACCAAAATGGCTACAACCAAGGTTGTTAACTTTATAAATTGAATCTTGAACCCATGGCTGAACGCTGATCCCTAAAATACAGGCCCAGGCCTAGTTTGGGAAAGGATCTATTTTGTGACAAGTGACAATACATTCATGTGCTATCTCATTAGGACTGGCTTGTAGCATGTGTTTTAACAGTCAAATAAATGTTTTTATTTATTTACTGTAATGGTAGGTATGTGCAGTTTATGTGAACTTTATATTGTGTCTAGTAATTTTTTTCTTGTTTTTCCTTATTTTATTATTTATTTATATAAATATACCTACTTTATTGTACACCGAAAAAAATAATTCTTATCACTGTATTGTTGCCAAGAGTATTTTAACATCATATTCTTATCGTCTTACTGAGAACAATCTTGAATGGCTATGCGCCCGGCCTAAGTGTGAAAAATGTACATTGTGTGTTTCTTGTATTATCAGATAAATTAATTAAAGAGCTAATTAACTACTGCCAACTGATATTATCAGCACATTCGAATAAACACTGTAATTCGTTGACGTATGTAATTTTATAATTGACAATCTCGAACAAAAGATATACATAACGAATAAATAGAGGGCAATATCATTATTATATGGCTATATATATAATGGCAGGAACATTGACGCAACGCTTATCTATTACCAAAGATTACCTACATGATTTTGAACCCTCATAAGTTGATATTTGTCGACGGTTGTTTAATAAATTGTTCTACCATACATTTTGACCGTGAAGGTTTTGCACCTTCCATACGATACAGCAAATTCTGTTTTGAATGACAACAAAATCGTCTGAAACCATACAGCACATGATTCTAGACTAGCGGTCTAGAATCAAGTGCTGAATTTATGGTTTCAGTTTGTATATCGATGTCCTTACCACTCTATAAAACATGTTATTACCCTGACTATATTTTCACTTGAGTTTATATGGAGTCCTATTAAACCACGATTTTGCAATCATTGGTAATCCGAGCGAACTTTAAAAACACTTTAGAACATGCCTATGAGAAATATTTCCTACTGCTAAATAAATGCTAGGTATTCGGTATATCGAGTTAGGATGGCGTAAACGCGTTTGTTGATGACCGTTGGGGTAGACGTGTTCTTGAGTGGAGACCGCGAGTCGGCAAACGTAAGGTAGGACGCCTTCAGGCTAGGTGGAGCGATGATCTTCGCAGGGTGGCTGGTAGTAGCTGGATGAGAGTTGCCGAAAATCGAGCTGAATGGCGTGCAATTGGGGAGGCCTATGTCCAGCAGTGGACTGCTGTAGGCTGATGATGATGTTGATAAACGCGTTTGCTAAATACCTACCTCGTCCTTATATTTCTTTCCAAACATTATAATAGAGCAAGTACACACAGTAACAACGGAACAGAACAGAACAGTAGGAACGGTTTTAATTTTGACAACTAGTCTAGGAAAAAAGAAAAATAAGGAAATATTTTTTATTCTGCACAAACAAAACGAACACTTCACAAAAAGTACTTTAAATGCACACATACAAAGCAACCAAAACCGTGTACTCGAGTTGAAAAAGGTTTATATTGTACATAAAATTTTCAAAGTTTTGCTTCATTTATGTTGTTGAGCTGACCAATTTTTCGAACATTATGGAGCGTTGGATAAGCCACATGGCTTCAAAATGATACAAAATATGAAAAAAATGTATTTTACACAAATCGTGTGCAAGGTAAGTGTACTTAGGGCCAAAATAAATTAATTACCGAACTTTGCAGACGAGATGGGTATTATAACTGTATATTTTACTGTTTATACATTTTTTTTTTGTGTGTTAGTTAACACACAAAAAAGAAATGATGTTATTTTTGTGGTCATTGACCGTAGGTAGTGTATTTACTTGAAATACGAGATATATTTTTTTTGTTTTAAACTTCGCAGACATATTGGTTATCGATATCTTAACACGATAAAATAATTAAAACTAATTTTCTAAAGTCATACTTAAAATAACTACATTGCCAATGATCGCTGAACCCAATGAAGCATATCATCAAGTTATAGTTTGTGTTGCTTTATCGTGTTTTTATAACAATACACGTCTGCAAAGTTTTGCAAACCATTTCAAAACCTTGTATAATAATATTCATATTCTAATCTATATAAAATAGTATATGAAAACTGTCAAAACTTTATGGTTTCTTTATCCCAAATTTATTCAATGCAGTCCGTCCCTGCTGCCCTCCCCCAGCGACACCCTAGCTAAGGTCCGTACCCCACAAGGAGTGTCATGTAGTCGCTTAGTATTTCTGTTCTATAAGCCCTAGTTGGAGGCCTTTATTTATTGAGGTACCCCAGGCAAGCCCGGTTAACAGGCGACATCCTCGTAGCTTCTAGATGATAT
This sequence comes from Aporophyla nigra, assembly GCA_947507805.1. Classification (NCBI taxonomy): domain Eukaryota; kingdom Metazoa; phylum Arthropoda; class Insecta; order Lepidoptera; family Noctuidae; genus Aporophyla; species Aporophyla nigra. The sequence continues at coordinate 19,633,977 of OX382301.1, read as the reverse complement.
ACAGTTTAAACTACCTAGACATTATTACGATAACGAATGACGCTTTTTCTACTTCCTGTTAACAAAATACTACATTTTACCAGGACCTCATGATACTAAGTTCATTTAAGTTCCTTAGAATTATGTCGAAATATAAAGCACGTAGTATCAGATTACATAAATGGGAAAGCAGGTCGGATATTGCAAAGATAATGTAAATACACGAAGTTGTAAGTTGACGAACAACGCGTATCTACTGCGCGCTCGATAAAGTGGCGGGTTTGTTTAGAAGCGACTGACTGATGACGCTAGAAAGATTGTCCAGTTTCTAGCTGACTGCACATACAGTCAGAACAACACATATCTTGGGCCAAAATGCATATTTTGGCCCTAGATATGTGTTGCTCTTGTTAAGCCAAAAAAGATGAGAATTTGTTAGGTATACAAAAGGCTCGATTGTGCACGATTAATGCACGACGTTACAAGCGGCTATGAAATACTAGCTTCTGCCCGCGACTTCGTCCGCGTTAAATTTTTATTGTTGCCCCGACCCTTCCCGTCGCGTCGAATCGCCTACTCGTGCGATTTTCCCCGTTTGTGCAACATTTTTCATTACTGCTCCGCTCCTCTTAGTTGTATCGTAATGTTATATAATTTATAACCTTTCTCGATAAACAGGCTACCCAACACAAAAAGATTTTTTCAATTTGGACCAGTAGTTCCTGAGATTAGCGCGTTCAATCAAACAAACAAACTCTTCAGCTTTATAATATTAATATGGATTATGTCATTTATAATATAATATTTGATCTATCCCCTTGGTGCTTGCCAAGAAATGAAAAGAGAGAGTCAAGAACAATCAGAGTTATTTTGTAGAGTTTCATACCCAGAGTGCCACGAGAATTTATGACTAAACTCCATTTGTTTAGGTAGTTAACTAAAGGTAAACAATCTTGATATGTCTTTTTATATAAAATAAATCGTATAAAAGACCAACAAATATTATTTAAATTATGTTACTTACCTAACATCGGTTTAAGTAAATACCTAATTGTAAACATTTTTAGATTCAATTTTTAGACAGTTTTTAGATAAAAGACATGTTAAGATTGTTTACATTTAGTTAACTACCTAAACAAATGGAGTATAGGACTTTACTGTCGATCCCTGTCTGGGCAGTATCGTTAGAATCGTCTTAAGTAAACACTTGACATTTTCACAGAGAGGGTAAAACCGCTGTAACAATAAATACGGCTGCTTGGATTCTGCTCCTGATGCCAATGGGTCACAATTTTTTTTATTTTAAAAGTTTTTGTAAAAATATACTTAATATGTAAGAAAATAAATAAATGAGAAAACGGTATAATGAATATAGGTATTCAAAATATTGTGAAACATTTTGAACGAGTAACGATGGAGTTTGTTACCAACTCTTCTGCAGACGAAACTACCTTTTGGAACGGGCAACCAGATTTAATTTTTTATTGTAAATTTGGACATTCAGAAGCGTATTTTATGTGCCTATTTTTTCAATGATTTGTGATAAAAGATTTTATATCTGTAAAAAGGTTTGTACGAACACTTTTATACGTCAACTTGACTTTTAATCAAAAAAATATCTACGACAGCATTTAAAACGTTCTTTTAAAAAATACTACCAAGTATGTTTCCACCGTGAAAATTCATGCCTCGCCTCACAAGGGCTATGTTGTAAATGCATTCCGTAAAGCAGCAGCATTTCACCACGGATAACTCTGATTATACGGCTTGCATTAGCGGCAAATTGCCTTACCATGATAAATATAATTTAAATCCTGGCTTGAGTGGGTAATTTGTTTAGCATGAGAGGTACGTAAGTGTTGGATGATGTTTATATAAGAACAGGTGAAGGTCTACTGCTAAACATATATACCTATATGATATTTTTTGAGTATGACAAAACAAGGGTGAAAATGTAATGGTTTTATTACATTTTTGTTGCAGATTAGTTACCGTCAATACTGTAAAATACTCGGTGGATTTGGCTTTATGGAAAAATGGAGATTTTTTTGTTACCCAACTGCTTATGGTAATGTTTTTATCAGCCTATTATGTATGTATGTTTGTACCTATGTGGTACTCTAGAGACTAAACGCGTGGGCCAATTTTGATGATTCTTACGTTAACCGATTTGTCTTAATTTTGTGTATCACTAAAGACATGATAGTAATCAAAATTCAATAAAGCGACAACTCGACGCCATACTAAGGAAAATATGGCTTCTGATGGGGTCATCATCATATGGCGCGTAAAGACTGTCAGAGATCCCATAGACTGCCATAGAAAGTCGAGACGGTTTCAGTGCTTTCCGAGGTACGGAGGGGATTTGGTATGTAAAGATCAAAGCTGATCCACGGTCCAACTGCCAGGATCACGAGATTCGTTCGAAAGAGTTACCGTAGCCTTGGCATATGGGCAACTGAAGTAACACGGGTTTTTGTCAGTAGAAGTCTGACACGCCCTCCCGCTCCGCCCAAGAGCGGGACACGTATTGATGATTTCCCATCCAAAAAAAAAACGGTTCAACCGCGGCAAGCCTAGCTTAATCTGATCCATCCATCTGTGCGGCTGTTATTGGCTAAGACCAGAAGCCCCTTAGTTAATTGTATTGAATGGTGTTTTATTAAAACAGGACTGTGTACTTCTACCAAGATAAGTACAATGTAGTATAAGTGTACCGTAAATGACATTTTGCAACACACGAGAAGAGAGAACTTATCCTACCTCGTGGTTCGTAGCATCCGGGTTCAATGAATATCATGCAATGTAAGATTTTATTTATGCACTGATATTTAAGACGTCGTATATGAAATTTTACCGATTTCACTGATTTACTTGATTTTGCTGTTAAAATGCTGTATTTCTGGTTTTACAATTTAATTGTGATAAAACCGGCAACTGTTTTGTGAATTTTTGCTGTAATTGGTTTAGAATATCACATATACATATATGAATCGTTTTGACATTTACGCGGTATAAAACAATTAAAATGTGTTGTTGTGAAAGTCATCTAAGCAATGTATAAGCGGTTCATACATTGTTTAGCTGAATTTCACAACAATTCCACTTTCATGTTAAAAACAATAATAAAAGTATGAAATTGGTCATATTTTACAGAAAATGGACAAAGAATTTCTTTTGATTTCGGCCACTTAGAACTCTCGTTCATAAAATTAATAAAACTGAAATATACAATCAATCCATTTGCTGAAAACAAAATTGCAAAACAATAAAAAGAAATGGCAGTAGATAAGCTTTTAAGACAACCTAAATCTAGCATTTTAATATTCCACAAAAATAAAAAAGCAGCTCGTGAAAATACAGTATATTCAATTGAAAAGTACGTCTCTAAAATCGCGTAAATCAGCGAAATCGATCACATTTCGTATACGAAATATATGTAGGTACCTATTTTTTATCACACGGACTCCAAAAAACAAATCTTTAGGTACATTATCATTATATTTATGTTACTTAATGATTGACAAAAAAACGAAAATCTTCAAAAAAATACATTGCCTAGCGAAAAATAACTTTACAATCATTGTCTATGGATCTGTAGTAAATTTTTTTGCCATTAATTTAAAAAATTAAAGTTATCATGTAGTATTGAACCTAACGCAAAAACTATCCTAACAAAGTTAATCCTACTATCCTACTTAATATTATAAACGCGTAAGTTTGTATGTATGGATGTATGGATGTTTGTTCCTCTTTCACGCAAAAACTACTGACCCGATTTAGATGAAATTTGGCACACATATAGTTTATAACTTGGAGTAACGCATAGGGTACTTTTTATCTCGGTAGCATGTTCCCGCAGCATAAATAACGACCTCCACGCGGGCGAAGCCGCTGGCAAAAGCTAGTAAAATATATATGGGACCACATCTGAGGCATACCTATTCATGAAAAATAGAATAGATAAAATAGAGTAGTTTTATGTTTATTTTTATATATGTTGGTCTGTAAGGTATTTATAATATGGGTCCTTGTAGCCCGAAATAAATTGATTTGATTTGATTAAAAAAAGAATTTCCGTCATTCATCCCAAATTGCTGAATATATCGCGGAACATATGTACGTACGAAGAATAATATAAAGTCATATTATTAAGAACCTTCTCTAGAAGACGGTTATTAAATAATAGGTTTATTAAATGTAGGGGTAGAGTATGTAGCTTTGTGGTTAGTAACTGCATGATAAAGAACTTAGTTTACGGAAATATAACTAGACAAAATAATAGCAAAACGGTTATTACTATGCATTAATTAGTTTCACAGTACCATATAATTGATATCAAATTAAATATATAATTTAATAACAGTCAGATAGGCCGTTTGTTGCGGGATATGAGTAATTCTAATCAAATATTAAAATGCTTAAATATATAATATTTGTTGCGGAGGCTTATTAATTTACCTGCAAAAAATACTTTAATTGCATAACACTCTATTAATCAGAATCTGAATCATTTTGCAGAATATCGGTAATCCATTGCTGCATAAGTTTGAAACAATTGTCTGGTCAATAACTTAAATAACGTAATGAATGTGGTTGAACTGTCAAAATGAAAGTGATTCCTCCTAAGAATGCGTTGTGCAATTACCTCTGATCGAACAGTTGTCAATATATTGTTCCTTTTTTTAAATTTTACATAAATAATAATTATGTTTGCAAAGCTATCCAAAACTTGACTTTTAAGAGTGTATTGCAGATCTGCGTCTAAAAATAGAATGTCTCTATGACATTTGAAAGGTATTTGTATAATGGTCAGTGACAAACTTATCGTAATGACATAATTATACAAGAAATTTGCGAAGCAATGCATAAACATGAGTGGTAACGGCCCCGGTTTACGAGCTGGTCGTGGGTTAAAACCCAGGCAGGCGCTTAAATTTGTGTATAATTATTATTTCATCACCACTGCTCTCAAAACGGTAAAGGAAAACATCGTGAGGAAACCGGCAGGTCCTAGAAACCAAAAATTCGTAAACGTGATACCTATCTACAAAATCTATCTACTGAGCCCCTTTGGTGGATTACGGCTCACTCCCTCCCGGAGAAAGGAGGCTTGTGTCCCAGCAGTGGGAATATTGTAGGCTGATTATCATCAGCAGCCTATAAATGTCCCCACTGCTGGGCCACAGGCCTCCCCTCAGTGAGCGGGAGTGGGCCATAATCCACCACGCGGGCCTAGTACGGGTTGGTAGATGTCACATATCTTCGAATTTTTGGTTCTAAGACATGCCGGTTTCCTTACGATGTTTTCCTTCACCGTTTTGAGAGCAGTGGTGATGAAATAATTTACACAAAGTAAGGCACCTGTTTGGGTTCGAACTCACGACCTACTACTCGTAAGTCGCGGCCGTTACCACTGAGCCACCATTGCTCCCGCTAATTATGCTATGCATAAACGACAGTTTATTTGACAGCGCACAGAATTGAGGGCTTTGTCTATGTTGTTTTCGATACCTAACAAACCCACTATTATCCTTTTTACCTGGCTTCAATGTATATGTTCTGCTCGTAGTAAAATCTTCGTTACATGCAACAAACATATTCTACAATATTCTTCTCATCGCACTGGTATCTTCACTGTTTTTCTTTATATCCATGGATCTTTCTTTGGAACGCACAATCTCTGAACATCAGAATGGCAACCGGTCGGTTATCTTTTAAAACGGCTCGTGAATATATTCATAAGAAGTTGGTAAAATCAACCCTGTGCGGTTTTTCTGAGTTCGGTTTCGCCTTTACCTATTACTGTCATATTTATTATTTCCTTGTTAGCTATCCCTTATATTGTATCTGCCATGTTATATTTCTGCATTGTCTAAAAGTTGCCTGGTAGCAACTGCCTCAGGCAAGTTCGCCTTTGTACAGTATTTTTTACTTTGAGTATATAGTTTAAATAAAAAAATATTAAGAGTTTTATAAATCGATGTATCAATAGGCGGTTATACCAAACCCCACCAAATTGGGGGAGGCCTATGTCCAGCAGTGGACGTCTTTTGGCTGAAATAATGATATCAATAGGACTTGTAGGTCACAATGGTATGGACAAGTACTAAGAGTTTAATGCAAAAAATCTGATGTAGCTCCTTAAACTACTCAAAGTCCTGTTAGATCACGTTTGCACGGAAGTAAAAATATCACACTGGATTTTCGACTTTCCGTGTTGAACAAAGTATTGAAAATCCAACAAACACATTGTTCATTTTTAGGGTTCCGTTGCCAAATGGCAAAAAACGGAACCCTTATAGATTCGCCATGTCTGTCTGTCTGTCTGTCTGTCTGTCTGTCTGTCTGTCTGTCCGAGTATGTCGCAGCCACTTTTCTCCGAAACTATAAGAGCTGTGCTATTGAAACTTGGTAAGTAGATGTATTCAGTGAACCGCATTAAGATTTTCACACAAAAATAGAAAAAAAACAATAATATTTGGGGTTCCCCATACATAGAACTGAAACTCAAAATTTTTTTTTTCATCAAACCCTTACGTGTGGGGTATCTATGGATAGGTCTTTAAAAATGATATTGAGGTTTCTAATATAATTTTTTTTTTAAACAATAATATTTGGGGTTCCCCATACATAGAACTGAAACACAAAAAAAAATTTCATCAAACCCTTACGTGTGGGGTATCTATGGATAGGTCTTCAAAAATTAAATTGAGGTTTCTAATATCATTTTTTTCTAAACTGAATAGTTTGCGCGAGAGACATTTCCAAAGTGGTAAAATGTGTGTCCCCCCCCCCGTAACTTCTAAAATAAGGGAATGATAAAACTAAAAAAAATATATGATGTACATTACCATGAAAACTACCAACGAAAATTGGTTTGAATGAGATCTAGTTAGTAGTTTTTTTTTAATACGTCATAAATCGTAAACCACAATTTACCTTTCATTCAGTCAACACAAATATAAAAATTAAAAAAAAAAAACATTTCATTTCATAAACGATGATGACGAATGATGATGATGATGACCTGCAGGTTTGTACGGAACCCTCGGTGCGCGAGTCCGACTCGCACTTGGCCGGTTTTCAAGTCTCGGCCGTAAGCGTTGGAGAACCAGTGTGGTAAATATATTCCCACCTTAATATTCTTACGCCTGTGCGCACGCAGGCATAACTATAGTCTGTGCCAGATGTGAAAATAATAAAAGTCGTTGACACCCGCCTACCAATGTATTCAAATCACCGCTTTGACCGTGTAGCGAAACTTTCTTAATATTTTTTTCGTATGGTTTTGACTTATTTGAATACACTGGAAGGCGGGTGTCAACGACTTTAATTTTTTTCACATCTGGCATAGACTATAGTAAAGGAAAACATCGTAACAAAAAATGTACTTAATAGCCTAAAATAGGCAAAATGATAGGCATCTATCACTACTTGTTCCTTTTGTGTATAAGAATAGGCTTATCTGGGAGAGGGTTAACAATAGGCAGTTTTATAAATACAATATTATTGTTAATTATTTCGAGAAGTCTTTGTTTCTTTAATTAATTATAAAGACTATGTTTAAGTACGTGAGAAACTTTTTTTATTTTTTAAATTTAATTCACACGAAATGTTGAAATCATTAAACATCAACAGTTTTAGTAAAAGAGCTTTGTTTTTTTCAAGAAGAAAATATTATTAAGTTGCAAGTTGAATACCTATTAAAATTGACATTCCAACTACTCTGACGCTTTCTCCTTATAATTTGCAATTTCATCAACGATATTGCGAGCGATTCCTTTGTTCTTGTTTACAAAAGATTCCGGAAAAAAATATTTGTTTTATTCTTTTATTAAAAGCAAGTATTTTTCTCGGGCCTTCTGAATACATTTAGTTAGGTACTGTTAACAGTGTGTGGGTTTTCTTCTGATCAAGGAAGATTCGGGGAATAAGTGTTTGTTTATTTATTTTATTGCTGGACGGTGTTTCTTAGAAGTTTCCTTGAAGCTTATTTTCCTACATATTTTCTGATACACAATATGGTTTTACTAAAGTTCTTAAAAAATATTTGTAGATTTTGATGATATTGGTCACAAAAAATATCTGTGTATGTGAGTTTACTGTGAGCTTCCTAATTGCGTAATAGACTATCAATAAAAAATTGAATTATTTTCAATCAATTGTTTCTAATGTTCGAAAAATTTTCCTGCTAAACAACATAAATAACGCAATTAATGTTGTTGAACTGTCAATATGAAACCTATTCCTTTCCTGGTAGCGTATTACACAATCTCCCCTCAGGCTAGACAAATAGATTAGTGTTCATAGTTAGTTGATGTTACTAGTAACTAGGTCATATAAACGTTAACCGAAAAGGCTTTTCTATCAAATTAATTCTATGTTTTTGTAAATTTTGACGTTCAAAAGACCGTTTTGGTGGCCTGTTTGTCATGAATGATTTGACTTCGTTCTTATTCTATTTAAATTAAAAGCTACACTATGAATAAAATTACCGCTAAAATGACGCAACGTTCGAAAAGCAAAAATTTAATAGGTGGATATGTGGCGGCTATCCTATGGCAGGTGAGTAAGGGTTGTGGAGTAAAACGTACTTTTATTGATTGCCCAACATTTGGACCCTTTTGAATAATGAACAGACTGAGCGAATGTATCTTTTAAATCGTTTGAAGTTTTCATTTAGTCACAGTTTGGGAGGGATTTTAGAGCATAGCCACTATATATTTACTTTTAATTGAATTGCTGTCAGGATTGGTTTCGTCTCAAGCTGTGAAACTAAAACCAGAGCACATTAAATGTACAAAATTAATAGTTTGTTTTGTTACTGTTTTTTATTGAAAATTATAACGTGTAATTTTTAGCAAGTGTGTCGCTATCCTAATATGTAATGAAAGGATTGACACCCTATGATGAAAATAATTCTTAGTATCCCACTACTATAGGTATACCTCTGCCTTACCCTTCGTGGAAATAAAGCGTGATGTTATGTTAGGTATGTTGATTTGATTTGATTATGATTTTATTTGATTTTACTATCCTTAGATGTTTTAACTTGGATGACTTCCTCATCCAACCTCTATAAATGTTTAATTTAAAAAAAGTTGAGACTTTAAATTACATTTGAGTACTTATAGAAGTGAAAACTGTACTGTATTAGTCAGCGAGTAAAGGCTTTTTATTATTATTATATATTAAGAAGAGAAAGGATTGAATTTTTTGTGTCCGTTTGTAACGCTTTCACGCTAAAACGCTAAACTGATTTGTATGAAATTTTGCACATGGGTAGACCATGACATCGATTAGGATAAATCATAATTTATGTTTATTAAAACTTTATTCACAAGTAAAAAATAATACCGTACAAAGGTGGACTTAATGCCTGGGGCATTTTCTACAAGTCAACCTTAGGTTGATCCCGATTGTTCCAAAGGATCGAGACTCTTGCTGGTGAGTCCGCAGGAAGCATCTAGTTTAGCATAAAACAGATTTCACAGTCGATCCCCAGACAAAGTTTTTATTATTATACAAGTGATCTATGCAACAGTATTATCGAAATTAAACTATATGTTTCATTTTACTTAGAACCTAGACTTAACAATACTTAGGAAGTAGCTACTAAATTGGCTTCATCAATTCTTGGACAGTCGGTCATTTCTATATAGAAAAGTCCCTCGAATGTTGATGACAGTCGTAAGAAGCAGTTATGTCTGATAAATGTATAACAACTGCTCTCTCGCTAAAATACTGGTGTCTTCAATTTGTCAGGATGCTTTTCCTTGGAATAAAATATTGATATAAATTCAGTTGCGCTTGATCGAACTAGACTAAAACTTGTCTGATAATTTAGATGCTTCCAAGATTAACTTAAAAACACTCGTCTTTTGTTTTTTGGTTGTTGTGGAGTTCCGTGTTGTGCTGGTAAAAATTAGCAACATACTATTTCTTTCCGCGGGTGTCGTAAAAGGCGACTAAGGGAGTGACTTGAGAATGGACAGCAGCGTTCTCTATGCATTTTACTATACTATACTGCGATTGCCAACCCACAAACCCCTCTTAGGAGGAGGCTTACATCTATGATGATGATGAATGCCAAGGAAGCTACTAGGATCCATACTAATATTAGAAAGAAAGAAAAACGTGTTGTGTGTATTTTTAATGTGAAAGTAACTCTGTCTGTCTGTGCTGCGAGCCGTTTAAGCGAGCAATGGTAGAAACTATTGCACGCTTTATCGGCTGCATGGATTTGCATAAAATTTAACTCTTGGGTAGACCATGATCTGGGCTACCACATAAGATATTTTGTGCACCGGCACAAATACCGGGATGATTTCCAACTTTATATAAGTGGGTGCAACCGCGATTAAAAGCTAGTATAAATAAAAAATATGACACGATAAGATAAATGGACTCATTTTATAACTGCATTTATTACATTGTACGCATTAATTTCTACATGAAACAAACCGTTACTCATCACACGCTAAAAGACTGCCAGGGTCGCGAGACTTGTTCGAAAGAGATACCGTGGCGCTAGCACATGGGCAACTGAAGGAACACGGGTGGGTTTTAGTCAGTATAAGTCTGACACGCCCTTCCACTCCACCCAGAGCGGGAGACGTCCTTTGATGATTTCCCAACCACAAAATAAAAAGGTATGCCAAAAGAAAAACAATATATTGGCATTACAGCATAAAAAAAAACAATCACACAAAATAATTAACGTGTAAACATCATATTCAATGCTCACAATGACTCTACAATAAGGTAAAGCACTCAACAAGGAAAATACAACATAACACTTCAAAAACCGGTCAACAAGATTCACAAACATAAGATATGAATAAAAATTTCTTCACATGCAAGATAAATGCGCGAACGTAAACAAAGGAAATTGCGCTGCTCGCCTTGAGTCGGTCAACGACGTATGAAAGTGGTGTTACAAGTCTGAATTGAAAGTGAAGCAGCACTCACTTTTATACCTACTGCGTAACTCGAGTGAATGCACTTAGGTATTTATGAAGAATGAGTAATATAGACTACGTCAATGTACTGTGGATGATGCGCAAAGGTAGCCCGCAAAATTAAAAATTTCTGACTATTATAGTTTGGATTCTTATTGAAGAAAAAAGAAAGAAAGAAAAATATTTTATTTGCGACACGCACAGGACATTAAAACATGGAAACATCGCGCCTGTATTTTTTTGAGAAGTTAGAGACAGAGATGTACCTATTAGAACACGTTTAACGAAGCAATCTAAACTAGAAAATGGTAGGTATACTTTATACTCATTTGGAAGAAAAAATCCGTAATGTACCATGCGGGCCCAATTCAGTTTGACAGATGTCAAATGTCTTTGAATTTTTGGTTCTAAGACATGCCGGTTACCTTTTTTTCGGGTGGGAAATCATCAAATGACGTCTCCCGCTCTAGGCTGGAGCGGAAGGGCGTGTCAGACTTTTACTGACTAAAACCCACCCGTGTTCCTTCAGTTGCCCATATGCCAGGGCCACGGTAACTCTTTCAAACGAATCTCGCGACCCTGGCAGGATGCCGGTTACCTCACGATGTTTTCCTTCGCCGTTTTGAGAGTAGTGGTGATGTTACAATTTACACAACGTAAAGCGCCCGTCTGGGATTAAACATGCGACCAACTGCTTATAAGTCGCTGCTATTACCACTGGGCCACCACTGCGCCCGGGGAAATATAATTATAGGAAAACTTCTTTTAGTTTTTCCCAAGTAGTGTAACGTTCAATAATTTTCTAATTTCCTTTTGTAATATTCAATTAGAAGACTTATTATTCCGTTTACAGTGTTGACTTCGAAATACCAATCAAAATAACTTATTGCAATTAATCCTTGATGGAATGCAGTTTTTCCTTGTTTTTTACCACTTCATTGTAGTTGTTTTTATGTTAAATTGCTACTCTGTTTTTTTAGCATACCATAATTATTTACATTGCAGGTGCAATTAAAACTGGCCGAGAATGCGTTGTACGGTATTATTTGTAGGTAGATCTTTCTCCGGTCTAGTCGGATTTCTGTCCTATCGGACTATGAGTGTGAAGGAACAGAGAGTGCTCTGAGGTGCACTATAAGGCCTGAAACTGCGTTAAGCGGACGCCCGCACGGTTCCATTCAAAAGTGGTCTATCACGGGGAACCGCGCGGGCGTCCGCGCCGGCCCACGGGGCTCGCCAACGTACGACGAATTTCGTCGCGGGGGCCCTATGAATAATATTAATATCCCGTCGTGGTGGGGCTTGCACGCTCCTTTGCTGGACACTACGTTAAATAAAATGGCACCCGCGACGGGGACCGTGACATCGCACCCGCGTGTCCATGTGCGTAGACACGGGACGGGTGACCGTCGCGGGCGCCCGCTTAACGCAGTTTCAGCCTTAATATCTCACGCGTCGATGCCTATTCTTCACCAATATTTGCCGTCATGGCCGAAATTCAGTCTGAAGGACTTGTAGTCGTAAGTAGGTACCTAACTATAAGAGCTTTCATTTCGGATGTTCAGTACCTATTAATTTATGCACTAATTAGTTTAGTTAGTCATAGTATAAGACATAAGGAACTGACGATTGTTCGCTAGGAAACGTGAGAACTGTTGAGCTTTCTTGCAAACGGCTTCTAGTAGACGATCGTTTCATGATAATGAGAGCAATGATGGCTAAGTGACATAAGCCGACTTACGAGTTTTAGGTTCGAACCAAGACCGGCTCTTCAGTTTCTGTAAATTATTTTATCACCATTGCTCTTAAAACGGTGAAAGAAAACATCATGAAGAAACCGGCACGTTCTAGAAGCAAAAGCTCGTAGATATGGTGACATTTAGCAACACGCACTTTGGACACATGAACTACGGCCGACTTCATTTCACCAAGAGCAGGCGTATGTCTCTGCAGTGGTATCCTTATAGCCTTATACCTTTTATACCTCACCTTATGTTAAAAGAAAAAAAAAACCAAATCAATTTTGGTTGGTCATTCTTGTTAGATATTTCTAATAGTAAGTTAGTTAAAACTTTGCTCACACTCGGTTTTTGAATTGATAATTTGAAGTTGAGATTTTGTCGCACTCTACTTTCAAATTATTGAGGCCATTAGACCACTGGCACTGTCAACCGGACGTCAACGGGAAGTCAACGAGAATGCGATGACAGCGCTGAAGTAGCGGTACATACATTAACGATGACCGCGTCTCCACCGCACACCGCCGCCGGAACATCATGTGCTTCGAACAGCACATGATGTTCCGGAGGCGGTGTAAATAATGTATAAAAAACGGCGGTGTAATCTCATTTCTCGCTGACGTCCTATTCACGGTTTTGGTGGACAAACAACGGAGTAATTGCATAACACAACAACAATAGGAATGGCTTCCCTTTTGACAGTTCGACAACATTAATTGCGTTATTTACGTTGTTAAATTTTTCGAACATAATCTGAAGCAAATGAAGGATAGTGGGTTACTCAACTAGGGTGCAGTTTTAAGGTGACTATTTCCTGCCAGGGTCGCGAGATTGTTCGAAAGAGATACCGTGACCCTGGCACATGGGCAACTGAAGGAACATGGGTGGGTTTTAGTCAGTAAAAGTCTGATACGCCCTCCTGCTCCGCCCAGAGCGGTTGACGTGATTTGATGATTTCCCATCCAAAAAAAAAAACCCAGGATTCGCAGAAGCAGATTGCTCACTACAATCTTTAAAACAAAGTTCCACCACTCATATGCTATACTTTACAAGAAGAGTTATGGCCGCCGTGACGTCACAAAAATATTGACATAACCAAGTCAAAAAAAAAAAAACACTATCTAGGAAAACACACCAATTTATATCAAACCAAGTTAATGTCATTTACCAGTAAACTGTGTACGCTATGTGGGGCTACCACATAGCGTACACAGTTTACTCTCTTCCAACCTACCAAACCCCGTCCCAAATTTCCTTTTTAACCTCTTGAAACGTGTAGTCTTGCGAGCGTGCCCGGTAAGGACCAGGCTCGGGTCGACGCGACGGCGCGTATTGTTCCACGCGCGCCGCAAAGAGATGTCAGCAGAACTGGAGGGGTCTGCTAGGACCGATGCCTGCCGGGGTCGCGAGATTGTTCGAAAGAGCTACCGTGACCCTGGCACATGGGCAACTGAAGGAATACGGGTGGGTTTTAGTCAGTAAAAGTCTGACACGCCCTCCCGCTCCGCTCAGAGCGGGAGAAGTCATTTGATGATTTCCCAACCATAAAAAAAACAACGTGTAGTCTAATTGCAATCAGCGATCTAGTTGTTAGGCTAAATCACATACACATTGTAGTGAGGGTTCGAAACCTGACGAAAAACGACGCAATCCTATTAGCGTTTGGCCTGAATTAAGTTCATCAGCTGAAAGACGTCCACTGCTAAACATAGGCCTCCCGTAAATTAGGGGTCTAGCCATAATCGCCACGCATGGTAGGCGGGTATGGTAGTAAAATGCATAGAGAACGCTACTGCCCTTTCTCTGGTCCCTTAGTCTTTTACGACACCCACGGGAAGAATTGGGTTGGTTCTATTCATTACATTCAGCACCACACGGAACAGGATTATAACACGGGAATTAAGTTGGCATAACGTAAAATGGGCATGTCCTAGAACGGAAAATTCGAAGACATGTGACATCTACAAACTTGCACTGGGTCCGCGTGGTAGATTACGGCCAACTCCTTAGTATTGGGAATAATATACGCTGATTTATGAATGTAGAATGGTTGGTGAGAAATGAAACGCGTCGACATCTGTCGATATGGCACGCCACTATTGCGACGGTAAGTTCCCTCTTTGAGGAGTGGCCAGAGAGGCACCATGGCGTCCTCACCTTCCGCTTTACGCAGGTCCTCACCGGGCATAGCTGCTTCGGGGGGTTCATATTCAGGATAAGGCGGGAGAAAACGCCCGGGTGTTTCCTTTGCGAGGATCGTTTGGAGGATACGGTGGAGCATACAGTGGTAGTGTGCCCTGCCTGGACGGAGCAACGCCGTGTCCTCGTGGAGGCGAACGGCGGCCGCGACCTCACGCGTCCGGCCTTGGTGTAGGCCATGATACGGAGCGAGAGGGCATGAGAAGCCGTCACCTCCTTCCACGAAGCAGTAATGCTCGTGAAGGAGGAGACGGGCGCGTGCGGGAGTGGCAGTGACTGCGCCCTCACGTCCCTAGCCGCCGCAGGAGGAGACGCCCCGGGCGTCGGGAGTCGATAGCGGACTCCCGGCCACCGTAAGCGCGAGCTTGCGGGCGGTGAGCAATGGGTAGCTCGTCACCCGGTAAGGACCAGGCCCATTGTCGACGGCGTGTTGTGTTCCACGTGCTCCTCAAAAGACCGATGCCTGCCAAGGTGGCGAGGTCTGTTCGAAAGAGTTACCGTGACCCTGGCATATAGGCAACTGAAGGACGACGGGTGGGTTTTAGTCAGTAAAAGTCTGTCACGCCCGGGACCTCCGCCCAGAGCGTGAGACGATATTTGATGATTTCCCACCCAAAAAAAAAAAAAGATATTGGTCGTTGACGGTACGGAAATTTGAAAGTGGTGGACTAGATATTTGAGGTAGTCTGTCGATTTCAGTTACACAGATATTTTTTTGAGGCTTTGGCGCATATTTTTCACAAGGTAGGGCCCGTGAATTCGTCTTCGATCTGATGAAAGTAGCCTTTATCCTTATCCAGATCATGGACTACCCGTGTATCAAATTTTATACATTTTAGTCTGAAAGCGTAACAAATAAACATACAAAAATCAAATCTTTCCTCTTTGTAATATTGTATTGATTATTTTTTTTTGCTTAATTAAGATCGAATTATCTTTTTATGTTTATCTAATTTGCATACCCACAGCATATTTATATGACAATAAATATTAAAGGTAGCATGATTGGTATAAAAAAAAAATATCATCCGAATGAATTATTTATCGACCGTTTTAATTATGTACGGTCACCAAAAGAAATAATTAAACAAGGTCAACGGATATAGTTGAAGTTTGGTTAAAAACCGATGGATGGTTACAAATTGAATTAAATTTTATGAATGAGCTATTTGTTTTCTATTTATTAAATTAATTTCGAAAACATCCATTGTTTTCTTACTAAACTTCTTTATCAACTACATATGTCCGACGATCCTCCGACGATCCGATTACTTATGTATTTATTTTGGTGATTGTACTCAGATGTAGATTGTTTACCATTTCAGACGGACTAATGTGAATAGTTAGTTGTATAGATATAAAGAGAAACGTCTTCTTCTATCGTATCAGCACAAATAATTACGAGTATAGATTACGTCACAGTATGGTTGAAATCATAAATCACTATTATAGATTCTCAGAATTTACCTACGTCTATATCTATACTAATGTTATAAACAGGTAAAATATATTTGTCTGTTTATAAGTTTGTATGTAGGGGGTAATCTATGTAAGTTCGGGTCGCATTTGAAAAATCTCTTTGCATTTGATAGACCAATGCTTGAGAAAGGTTGTAAGCTATTTAACATTACTCTGCGAAACTAAAAAGAACAATTAAAGAAAAACAAAGTCAGTGAAAATTCTAAGACAAAACGAAGTACCTAATATAGCGGCTGGACATACCTGATTCCCGTAGAAAATGCGATTCTGCGATGTGATTTTAGATTTCTCGATTTTTCAGCGGTACCATTTAAACGTATAAAAGTGGACGGAACAAAAAAAAAAATGTTCAATCCGTTTTTGAGTTTTAGCGACACTAATGAACAGCAGTTGATTTATATCTATACATATCTATACAAATAAATAAAATTGGAGTGTCTGTTTTTAATATTAAGATAACCACTTTTTACTAAGTGTATATGGATGTATACACGGTACATATACCAAAACAATTTTTTTTATAATTTTTGTCTGTCTATCTGTTTGTTCCGGCTAATTTCTGAAATGACTGGACTGATTTTGACGAAACTTTCACTGGCAGATAGCTGATGTTACAAGGAGTAACTTAGGCTACTTTTATTTTAGAAAAAATAAATAATAGTTTTAAAAAAAACTAAAAACTCGCTGAATTTTGAGACGTATGTCAGCGTAGTTTTCAAAGGCAGGTTTTATGTTTTTTTTATTTGTTAAATACCACGCGGACGAAGTCGCGGGTAACAGCTATTACCTATAATATAACCTGAATTAACACATCTTACCGCGGTAGTACGTCCTCCTGCGTTAATTTCCGACATCCACGCGGGCGAAGCCGCTGGCAAAAGCTAGTGTTTATATATAGTTTAGGTATAATTTGTTACTAGTGTACATTCTACTAATTTTATGAATGTGCAAGGTAATGTTTGATATGATGTTTGTTACTCAATCACGCAAGAACAGCTGAACAGATTTGGATGAAATTTGGCACACAGATAGTTTATAACCTGGATAGGATAAAATACTTTTTTTCCCGTGGGATAATTGTACAACGCAGCTAAAGCCGTTGGCAAAAGCTAGTTCTAAATAATTATTAACTACTTATTACTATTCATGATAATCAATGCGAAACGTTAAGAAACCCATAATCATCATAAAATTTTATAACCGGCTTAAATATACGTAAGTAGGTATTATAATATTATCCTTTACAAATCAGACATTAACAAAAACTATAATCAGTATCATAAAAGTCGGACTCCATGATTCAATATTAATTCTATAAAATGAAAATTAAGAGAGTTCTTAGAAAAACAATCAAATAAATTTGCATAAAAACCTGTTAATTAGTATATTTTATAAATTTTGCATACCTACATTCCAAAGTTGTTTAAGTCAAAGTAATAAAAAAAACTAAACCGCAAAACATACACGTTGTCACGTAGATTAAATGGATTATTCATTTATAAACTATGCACAATGACTGCAATTTATAACGACAAACGCATTTCATTTTCCCCATAGCCCTTTGCGGAAATCTTATTTCCCAAACACATTTAATAACACGAAAATTCATTAAGAGAACGGTCTATGTAAATTTAAATTAATCAAATGCTAAGCTTTTTCGCTTATTTACCTACATTTATTTCAGGAAACTTCATTTTATGGGTCAGTTAAAATTCACCCAGAAGACGATTTTCTAAACATAAGCAACTTGGGAAGCAAGAACAATCGTTTCCTAGCTTTTGTTAAGTAAGACATCCACTGATAGATATACCTATAAGATGTAAGCTGTTACAGACAGCAAACTAAAGGCCCCTAGGACCGATGCCTGCCAGGGTCGCGAGATTTGTTCGAAAGAGATACTGTGGTCCTGGCATATGGGCAACTGCAGAAACACGGGTGAGTTTTAGTCAGTAAAAGTCTGACACGCCCTTCTGCTACACCCAGAGAGGGAGACGTCAGTTGATGATTTCCCACCCACATGAAAAAAAAAAGGTGTTATAGAGGATTTACGCCAATGTTTTTGACAAGTTGAGGCGAGCATAAATCAACATCATCATTATCTGTCTAGCCTTTTCCCAGCTAATCGAAGTCGCTGTCTATGCGGATGCAACAAAAAACCAGTAGTTTACATACCGCGACTGCATAGACGAGATAGCTTTAAAATTTAAAAAGAAACCTGTGACGTTGTTAGGATTGAACTAATCAATCGAATGCACATTCATCTCCACTCTACCATATTTAATTTTGTTACCCGTGATAGCATTCTAACGTTTGTCTAATGACACTAAAATATTAAGTGTAAATGTCAAGAATTTAATCAAGAAATCAATTCTCTTGTTTTTTTTTTTCTGATCAAATATTCGTTTGGTGTGAAATTGTGAATCCACTGTTACTCATCGATTATGAGGACAATTTGAAATGTTCATTGTAGAAGTAAACAACTATAGCCCGGTTTCACATAAACAACATGACGTTTGTAATTGTGATTGAAAAATGTAAATTCCTTTTTTAACACTCATTTAACAATGACTGGCTTTTACCTAAAACCGCGTGAAAACAAAAAATGCTTTGAGTTATAGCAATGCTTTGATGTGTGCATTTGGCGTAAACACTTTGTGTCGCATTTTTGTGGTAAAAAAATAAAAATAAAAGTCTACTGAGCAGGATTTTACGCTTAATTAATGAGGCCACGTTTTTAAAACTTTTCTATTTTATTTTTCTTTTGTATATTTTATAGGATCCGGCTTAAAGTGGTCAAGTATCTTAGGATTTCGTTGAAAATGTAATAGAACCCCTCTGTAATAGATTTCAAGCTTAGTTCCTTCGTTTCCTTTTTTTAGCCTTATGTGTAGCAGTACAAAATACAGACACATCAAGCTACTACAATTTATTAAAGATTTTTGTGTAAAAATCAAGATGTGTTGATCTATCAATCAACCTTAAGGTTCAAGGTTGTTTTAAAAGAATTTGTCAGTTTCGGGTAGCTTGATGTGTTGGCTTCTGTACTATTGATGCGGGGCCAAAATCGGTTGTAACGCCATCATTTTGAATTTTCAATATATTTCACAAAACTTTTGTTTAAATGCATAACAACAGCAAGTCTCTTCACTGTTATTCTAGGGCCTAAAGATACCCAAATTAAATCAACTTTAACTAATTAATCGATTTTTCGCTTCAAGTTTTCTACCGTATATCTCTTTTTGAGCTCTACGCTGTGCACAAGCATTTTTCTAAAGAGAGCATATTATTTTCGACAATAGTCGTCGAGATTCTCCGAGATATACGACCTACATTACCGGTGGTGTCTCTCTATAAGATGTATTGCTGGCTTCCTTATACCTTCAGAGCATTTTACAGCGGTTCCTAAATAGGGCATTCGTTTTGTTTTCATTAGGTATTAGGGCTTTGTGGAAAAATTGATGGATTTTAGATGATATTTTGATTGATCCTAAGGTCACTTTTGGTTTTTTAAGTTCTATAATTTGTGTTCGTTTGCGTTTGTTTGTGTTGTTCTTTTAAACTTCACTACAAATTTTGATGCGATTTTCACCATCCTTTTGAAATATATTTTAGAAAGTGCATGTGTATGGCATAATCAGGACGGGGGGCGGGGGGGGGGGGGGACAGATCCTCTTGGTATGAGCTAGTGGGCCGTAATCCCACCAGCCCAGTGCGGGTTGATAGATGCCACATTGTCTTCGATTTTTTAGGCTCTAGGACATGCCGGTTTCGTTACGATGTTTTCCTTCGTTGTTTTGAAAGCAGCAGTGATAAAATAAATTACGATCTACAACTCGTACGCCGAAACGTTTAATACATCAATATTAAGGCCGGGTGGCACCGTTTTCACCTGTTTTAGAATTGGTTTTTAATAGGCAAATTATTACGTCCAGAATCTGAAAAAAATATATATTTAAGATACATTCTTTCTCCTTAGCTTGTACCCGATCAAAACACGATACGATCAAATTTACTCGATAGAAAAAAAAGCCGAACTTACTTCGATTTGCAGTTTTTTAACAAGCCTAATTTCATTTTAAAGAAGTACTAATACTCCTATTTTTCTATAATTAGTATCAATGTATAGGTAATTTATTTTAGAATCGATTGAACCCGATCAATTTTTCTCATTTTATTTCTAAAAAAAAATATCGATCGTTCAAGTGATTTCTGATCGGCGCGTCGCTTGCCACTACTTGCCAGTGTCCTGCGAGACGTTATCGAGGTGAGACCTGTGACAAATTTTTGCGCGCGCGCTTCCTTTCTGCTGCGTAAGTAATAATAAGAGAAAACAAAATAAATTGTAAATAAATATTGTTTTCAAGAATTTATTTAGACCATAGTTGGTTAAGCTTTTGTTTTGTGTGTGTGGTTCTCATTGTGTAAATATTTGTAAAACTTTAAAAACAATGTTGCAATCCAATGCAATATTATTATGACATAGAGCTGATCTGATGATGGAGCTGGAAGTTGTCCATAGGATCTCTGTAATTAAACGACGCAGCCCCATCGAGATTGGGCTCGTTTGATTCGTCTTGACGAGTACTTTGATACTATATGGTAACCAGGGTCTGATGATGGAGTTGGAAGGGGCCATAGGAACTTCGTAATTAAACGACGCAACCCCATCGAGTTTGGGCTCGTTTGATTCGTCTTGACGAGTACTTTGATACTATATGGTAACCAGGGTCTGATGATGGAGCTTGAAGGTGGCTATAGTAACTCCGTAATTAAACGACGTAACCCCATCAAATTTGGGCTCGTTTGATTCGTCTTGATGAGTATCTTGGTAGGCGTGAATAGAAAGAGGTCGAAAATTATTCCGCGGCAACGTACTACCGGGGTAAAAGGGACCCAATGTGATAATCCAGATTATAAACTATCTTGGTGCAAAATTTCATCCAAATCTGTTCAGTAGTTTTGCGTGAAAGAGTAACATACATCCATCCATACTTCCATACACCCATACTCACAAACTTTCATAATAATATTAGTCCACGTTATAAACTATCTGCTTGCTAATTGGAACGAAGTTCCTTATCGCGCATTGTGAAAGGTGGCTAGACGGAAAAAAATCTCACGAAAAGTTATAACGACACTTTTTAACCGACTTCAAAAAAAGAACGAGGTTTCTCAATTCGACCGTATATATTTTGTTGTTTGTATTTGTTTGTATGTTGTTGTTTTTTTTGTTGTGAGTAGAGAGAGAGAGAGGGAGAGAGAGAGAGAGAGGGAGAGAGAGAGAGAGAGGGAGAGAGAGAGAGAGGGAGAGAGAGAGAGGGAGAGAGAGAGAGAATATTTTTGTTGAGTGTATACAGGTTTTTTGTACAGAATAAATAGGTAATAAAAAAATTATAACAATTATGAATCCTGGAAAGGAACTTCGTTCCATTCGGGTGTCCCTTGACACCTCTAAAGTTTTTTTTTTTTTCATTCAAATGCGTTCAGTAGTTTTTGCGTGACAGAGTAACAAACATCCACACTCACAAACTTTCGCATTTATAATGTTAGTCCAGGTTATAAACTATCTGCGTGCTCATCCAAATGCGTTCAGTAGTTTTTGCGTGACAGAGTAACAAACATCCATCCATACATCCATACTCACAAACTTTCGCAATTATATTTTTTTTTTTTTGTTTTTTGTGTGACTAAGTCTTTTGTGTAAGTAAGTTATTTGTGTGTTTTGTATTATTCCAGGTTATAAACTATCTGCGTGCTAAATTTCATCCAAATCCGTTCATTCGTTTTTGCGTGAAAGAGTAACAAACATCCATTTATACTCACAAACTTTCACATTTATAATATTAGTCCAGGTTATAAACTATCTGCAAGCTAAATTTAATCCAAATACGTTTAGTAGTTTTTGCGTGAAAGAATAACAAACAGCCATCCGCGTACTTCCATACATCCATACTCACAAACTGTCGCGTTTATAATATTAGTCTTGTATTATCGTTTCTTCTGTGGTTTCTAATACTGTGGACATACTGATGTCGCTACACTATGACCTGTCTGTGCTACGCCCGCCGGCGCCGCCGCCGCGCCGCCCGAACTTTTGGCGCGCTATCGTGTTCGACAAGAAGGACGCGCGGGAGGCGCCCCGCGGATTTCCACGCACCTCACCCCCTCAAATCTGTATGAATGTCGAATCACCTAGCCTTAAACGACATATAAAGAAAGACATTATGATGTATTTCGAAGTTGCTGAAACTGTACGAAACAGACTCCCGCCTTTACCTCAGCTACTTTTGCATGATAACCAGTGATTGTATATTCTTCGAAGACACGACATCAAGAACAAAGAAAATTTTATATCACTCGTCTGAGATATGCTCGTCAAAAACCTGTACCACTTTGTATGTAAAACGGACTCATTTGTATGTTCAAGAAAAACTGGAAAGGTAACATTACCCACTAGATTTGGTATTTAATTTCATGCAAATATAATTCTCTTCATCGGAATATTAATCAGAGTATTCACTTTAAGTTTCCGGAAATGTTGATATACAAACAAAATCTAGCCTTCAACTATTGCACAACTTAGACAAATTGATGAAGGAAAACATCGTGAGGAAACCGGTATGTCTTAGAACCAATCATTCGAAGACATGTGACATCTACCAACCCGCACTGGGCCCGCGTGGTGGATTATGGCCCACTTCCTCTCACCGAGAGGAGGCCTGTGTCCCAGCAGTGGGAACATTATAGGCTGATGATGATGAGACAAATTGATTGTTTTTTTTTTTTTTGCATGGGATATCATCAAATGACTTCTCCCGCTCTGGGCGGAGCTGGAGGGCGTGTCAGACTTTTACTGACTAAAACCCACCCGTGTTCCTTCAGTTGCCCATGTGCCAGGGTCACGGTATCTCTTTTGAACAATCTCGCGACCCCGGCAGGCATCGTGCATCGGTCCTAGCAGACTCCTTCAGTGCTGCTGACATCTCTTTGAGGCGCACGTGGAACACTACGCGCCGTCGACCCAAGCCTGGTTCTTATCGGGCGGCGAGCTACCCATTGCCCGCCACCCGCAAGCTCACGCCTACGGTGGCCGGGAGTCCGCTATCGACTCCCGACGCCCGGGGCGTCTCCTCCTGCGGTGGCTAGGGACGTGAGGTCGCAGAGACTGCCACTCCCTCACGCGCCCCGCCTCCTCCTTCGCGAGCATTACTGCTTCGCAGAAGGAGGTGACGGCTTCCCATGCCCTCTCGCTCCGTACCATGGGTCGCACCAGGGCCGGACGCGAGAGGTCGCCGCCGCCAATCGCCTCCACGAGAAATTGATTGACATCACATTTAAGTATTAAAAAGAGCTTGTGCTTGTGCTTGCCACCCATCAGTTCATGGATGAGTGACGATGTTTACATAAAAAGATCCCTCCGTGCCTAAAAAGCACGGTTCGAGGTTGTTATTCTGACAGTCTTACCATTATTATTTTAAACCTGTAACTAGGTTACCGAGGTTAGATAGGCCGTTGGTCTATTTAAAATACAAATATACAGCTGCATCCTGTTAGACTGCAACCCGACCCCAGCATAGTTGTGCCAAATAATGATATCATCATCCTCATGATCATTTCAGTTGAAAGACGTCCACTGCTGACATAGGCCAAGCTCCGCGACTTCGACCGATTTTGTGTTTCCCTCATTCAGCGGAATTCTGCGGCCGAATGCTGATATGAAGGACGAAGGTATCCAAATCAATGAAGCCGTTAGGAATGCTTAGGTATGAAGAATCCTACATACAAAGGTACATTTAGTTACGTTTGAAAAAACACCGTATCTGTACTGTCTCAAAATCTGCTTAAAACATAATGTGTATGTAGTGAAAAAAAACGGGTGTCATGTCAAAATTAGATGTTGAATAGTGGATTTAGTGTAATTCTCGATAAGGATCATTATATCGTGTAGCTTCTACTATGCTGATTTCACTATAATATCTCGACGGTTTTTGCAATTATCTATGCAAGAAAATTGTAGGTGTTTACTAAAAGAGATCGTCATCTGCATCTGCGAACAACTTGGCTTTCACAATCCAACTAAGGCTTTCTCCACACTCCCAACTTTCTACCTAAATCAAAGTAAATTTGCCACGAACTGTTGACCCTTATTTGTATCCAACTTTTGCTCTATATAAGAAATTGTTGCATAGTTATTATGTTACATACATACAATATGATAGCATACCTATATTTTGTGAAGGTGTAAGCAGAGATGTCAGGGGCCGTCTATTAATCACGTGATGTCTATTGGCATTTTTTAACTCCCCCTCCCCCTTGGTGATACGTGGTGAGGTTTAAGACTACCCCATATCACTTGTACCATGAAAAAAAAAACTTTTTTTTTTAATACACAAATAAGTATCATCTAATTTTATTATAAAAATAAATACACGTGATATATTACTACACCCCTCCTCCCCCTTGTGATATTTCGTGATTTTTTACTAACCCCTCCCCCCCTTTTGAGCCTCACGTGATTAATGGACAGCCCCTAACAGGGAAGGATACCCGCAGCCAGGGACACAATTCTAGAGTCAAGATTGATACTCAAAATTTTCAATTGATACTTTACGCTACTCAGGGATCGCACCGAGTAACCAACGCCCAATAATCGAGTCTATAACCAAAAGATCAACGTAAATGAAGCAGTCACCAACTTACTCGTATGGCACACTATGTACTCGAATAGCATATAATTATGAAATTCGACTATACTACCAGAACTAACACAATGCTAAGCAAGTAACATTTGTTTTCCTAGACCTAGAACACAATACAATACAGATTTTTATCTAAAACTAGAAGCCGTCACGCTGTGTCCTTGACCTCAAAGAGAAACTGACGTCATTTCATCAAATCCGGTACGATCAGAATAAAAACAAACCCAAATCAATCAGTGAGTCCAAGATACGTATTTTATTGCTCTTTATTACATCTTTACTTTCTTTCTGCGTTATTACATTCTTCGTTGTTTCATTTTAACTTTACGATGTCACTGAGATAAGGAGCAATCTGAAATTGAAGTAAAGTTTTTTCTTCATTTTGATGATCTTTACAAACATAGGATTAGGCTGCTTTCCGCGCAAGGAAGTCACTGAAAAATGGGGTATGCTCATTGTTTAAGAGCCATTATTGTCCTACTGTTGGGTTAAGCTACCTCTCTTCGCGCCACTCGAACCAATATTTCTAAGGGTATCCAGCTTATCCCGCCATCTGTCTCTGGGCCTGCCACGATATCGTTGGTCACTAAGCGAGAGCCACTGAGTCAAAAATGTGGCCCATTGATCTACAATACGGCAGTTGCGTACAATCTGGCCCAATAGCTCTTCAGGCGTTTTTGTTGCATCTTGCCACTTCTTTATTTTTTCTTGCCTAGAACGAGAATATAATGTGACCAAAACATCATGAGATCATCAGGAGATCATCGACATTTTCAACCTTCCCACCCGCCACGGTGATCCTACGAGGCACGTTGTTCGTCATCAACTTGGTCTTTTATATATTCATTTGAAATCCGACATCTAGACTTGCCGTGCTAAGATCCTATAGCATCTGAGACTGAGGATGAAAAAAATACAGTATCCTTGTCAAAACAAGAGATTGGATAATCTCTTTTGTTCAACCTTAATGCTCGTTTTTGCCCAGACAGCTACCAACTTTAAAGACATCCTGTAGTACGACCGCAAATAATATTATATTTTCATTAGATATAATTGAAGAATTAAAAAGATATACAAATCGAGATTTCAATTATTACGTAGTCGGTTAAGGACACTGGACACTGTGAGAGCAGTGGTGGCCCAGTGGTAACGGCCGTGACTTACGAGTAGTAGGTCGTAAGTTCGAACCCAAGTAGGCGCATTACTTTGTGTAAATTATTTCATCACCACTGCTCTCATAACGGTGAAGGAAAACATCGTGAGGAAACCGGCATGTCTTAGAACTAAAAATTCGAAGACATATGACATCTACCAACCCGCACTGGACCCGCGTGGTGGATTATGGCCCACCCCCTCTCACCGAGAGGAGACCTGTATCCCAGCAGTGGGAACATTTATAGGCTTCTGATGATGATGATGATGAAGTCGATTAAGTAAACCATTTTTATCAGTTGCCCTTAGCCTCACTCAAACTTGAATACACTCATACTCCCTTTTCATTCACTTCTCAAATCAATCTCCCCAAAAGATTTGTTTCATGTCAAGGAAAGTCTATGTAAAAAATATTGGCAAGTTGGCAACACAGTCGATATTACGGATAGACCGAAGGAAACGGGTGTTTCACGGTATGGCCAGAACAAATTACACCAATTTCCATTTTGTTACGTTTCTTACGTCTTCGTTTTACCATTTGTGGCGATTGATGATGTGTTACTTATGTGGGTGTACCATATCTATTTATCAAGTTGAATGGGCGAATAAATTTGCCTGCGGAGTGCGTTAACAAAAGGTACTTATGATATTGTTGGGAAGGTAAGTAAGGAGGCTTTGGTTAAGTATTTTAGAAATGTAAATTCAAAGCAGCTATTTCAATTAAATCAATAACAAGCACTTCTGAGTTGTAAAGGAGTCGGTCAGTTACAAACGAAAAGTTAGTTAAGTGTAACTTAACTAATTTGAACAATGATAAAACTCATTCTCAAACTGTCTAGGATGCACATAGGCATAATAAAATATTGTACTATCCTTAAACGGTTGCCTAAATGATGACATTTCATATTTAGCATTGTCTTAGTTTAGGTGTTTTTCACTAAGTCTCTGTCTTTAGCTGGCACTTCACTTGGCGTATTTGTTAAAATATTCGCGTAATATGATCAATTTGAAATATACCCTTAATACGAGTACACTCAGATTGCGAATATTTGGGGAAATACGCCAAGTGGAGTGCCAGCATTTAATGTACCTAATATTATGTTTGTTTAAAGTTAGCTTGAAGTTTTTATTCAAGTGAAAGTGCAGACTTGTGCAGTTATATAAAAAAAATAAGTAAAAACTCCACTCTTGACCAAACGGTTTAAGACTCGTGCAGATTAGCGTGACGCGACGCTCTCGCGCGATTCGGCGATTTATATCCGTAGGACAATTTCTATGACTTGACGCGCCGCGACAGATCAACCCTGTGTGAACGGTCGTCGAGCGCGTTTTCATAGAAATTATTCTACAGTCATAAATCGCTGATTCGCGCAGGACTGTCGGTCGTGTCGCGCTCGTCTGAACGAGCTGTTAAAAATGTTCTTTTTCATGACGAAATGGGCCAGGCTCATGAGCCTGGCCCATTTCGTCATGAAAAAGAACATTTTACACATGATACGCGATATGCAAGTTCAAGGCCATGGCCTTGAACTTGCATATCGCGTATCATGTTAAAAAGTTGTTCTAATTTACACGAACAAAATCATAGCCAAAAGATAACGCACCTATTAGATGACGAATGAAGACTAGGACTAGTCTTTTATTGACAGTATCCGCAACATACACTATGCTGCCAAAAATATTATAACTTTATGAATAACATCACTGACAAAAAAGACGCATAAACAAATTGATTAGCATTCGAAAATATTGTTGAAGCTGGTGAAGATTGTAAAAAACTATGTTTACATTGTATATATTCAGTCTGTAGTACTGTAGTGCTCCGTTTTTTAACCGACTTCAAAAAAAGGAGGAGGTTATCAATTTGTCTGTATTTTTTTTTTTTAATGTTTGTTAGCTCATAACTTTTGACTGGGTAAACCGATTACGATGATTTTTTTATTTTATTTGAAAGCTGGTGCTTCCCGAATGGTCCCATTCTAATTTGGTTCCATTCGGATAGTGGGATCCATGTGAAAACCATATAAGTATTATATTTGTATTAAGTATTGGCGCGACAAATGAACGAATAACGCGATTAGATTAGTGCGGGGTATCTACCATAACTAAAAAGTTAAAAATAAAAACTTTTTACAAAAAAATAAAAACCGACTTCCTTAAAAAAAATACTACAAAGTCAAAAATAACTTTAATTTCGGAAGTCGGTGGCAAGAAAAACTTAAATACAGATCCTAAGACACCGAATTCCGAAATTAAAGTTATTTTTGACTTTGTAGTGTTTTTTTTAAAGAAGTCGGTTTTTATTTTTTTGTAAAAAGTTTTTTTGTATAATTGCATAGCACATGTGTGAGCACTATAAAGCTACCATTTACTGGGTACGTCTTTCATTGACTATGTTTTGTTGCTGTTGGCGTGTATGATGGATCATTAAGTTCACTGTAATAAGGTTGTGCTGAATATTGCTGATTTCATAGCTGCCCCTGGTAATTTTAATTCCGGGATTGCATTATAATTAGATTTTTTTGTGGTTGCGTCTTTTATTACGGCCGCTTTTAACGTGTACATGTTTCTGCATCGTTTTCAAATGAATGATATAACTAGTTTGTATGTAACAATATTCTGATTTATAAGAGAGTCTCTCAAAACATTTATTTCAAACAAACCAATTACAGGTACTTTTCAACCGTCGAAGGATTGTTCAGTCAGAAAGACTTTGGAAAAATAGCTTCTATTTTTCTAAAGTGTAGTAGAGAATAACTAGGAAGAACTCCAGAGAGTCCGTGGAGTTTCTTCCTAGTTCTTTTACCGATCCTTCAACAGTTCAAAAGTATTTGTAATTAATTTATTTGAAATAAATGTTTTGAGTTCAAATATCACACAAAATCTAGACTAAGTCTACACACAACCGAAGCTTAATATAAAACTAAACCGGTTTCCTACATAATCAAATATCCTGTGGCTAATTTAAGATTTTAATGACCATTATATTATTCTTTGCTTCTTCTTGCTAATTGATAGTCTTCAAGGTGATGGCGTCATATAAGCAGTTAAGTTTTATATTACTTTGAATATATGGAGGCTTTTGAGTGCAAAAGGTTTCCATTGTTTAAAAAAAAAAACACCAATTTAATTACTAAAAGAAGAAACAAAAGTAAACTATTAAAAGACACGTGTTCAATTTTCACTACTGCCCCGTACCGTCAGCCTGCCATAAAACTTGCAGTATAGTTTAGTACACATGGTAGAAGCTATAATATAGCTCCTGCCATGTGGACTAAACTATACTGCAAATATTGTCGCAGTTTTCTTATACATTTGAAATAATGAAAATGGTTAAAAGTAGTTTGTTAAAGGAATACCTAGCCCGATTCTTAGTTAAGTACCGTGTGGTGCCGGACGTAAAGAATAATACCACCCCATTTCTTCCCGTGGGTGTCGTAAAAGGCGACTAAGGGACTTAGTACTGGAGAATGGGCAGCAGCGTTCTTATGCATTTTACCACCGTACTGCGATCGCCAACCCGCCTGCCAAGCGTGGCGATTATGGCAAAGCCCCCCAAATTGAGGGAGGCCTAAGTCCAGCAGTAGACGTCTTACGGCTGAAATGATGAATGATGATGATGATTCTTAGTTAAAACACTAAATAAAATGAAACCAAGAATTTGATAGTATTCACTGACTTGTATTCCTCGGTGGATTAGTCAGGGTATCCTCGTTTCAATAGTTATTTTTAAATCCCATGTTAGACACCGAGCCTATTGCCATCAACCAGAAACAAATCCGGACTAGACTCAGGGCTGCTTCTGAGAAATTCCAGAAGGAAAAACCCATTATCTCTTTGACAGACCGGAAAATTGATCCCAGGATCTGGTGCTCAACAGTAGTGCATATAACTACTACCCTCTTATTACAAAATAAGATTTTTATTTAGATCAGGTGTAAACCATCTAGCCAGTTTTTGAATTAAGGACCCAATATATTTAGAATGCAGTGCTTTTAAAATACTGACAATTTAGTGTGGTGCTAAATAGTCGTTTTTTATGAAGAGCTTTATTCAATTCGGAATAAAGTTGGAACTGCAAAAGCTTTAAGGTAGAAATAAGTTTGATCGTGTTTTGTATAAAGATGGATAAAATTTTATAATTAATTCTAGGCTGTATGATCCTTGTTCTTTGCCTGTTTACTTTTATGTTGTAACGCCAGATGGCGCCACTTTGTATGCAGTTTCCTTTTCCTGTTATGTCATTGTAAAACTTTTACTGTGCAATGTGTGGAGTACGTAATAAAAACATTTATTAAGTTTAAACTCAAAGAAGTCTTGTGTATTAACCTAATCTCAATAGCTAGAGCCTAGTAGTTGGTCTAGTAACTAGACCAACGAGGCAGTCTGAAGAATTCCGTCTTATTTGTAACTAGCTTTATACATACAGAGTTGATATGAAAGAAGGACATTAAATTACACTACGTATACTATACGTGTTTAGTATTAATTCGATACGGTATTAATAAAAATAAAAAGCACCAAAACTGAGTTTTTTTTTTTCAAACAAACTAAATAGCTTACAAATCAGAGTAAAACGCAACCACCCTTTGTAAATAAATTTAACTGACCTTGGATACCTAGGTAACAGAGCAACAACGTCGCGCACGCGCGGTAGTGCGTGGCGTGTGTTGTTTCGTGTCAGAGTGGGCGGCCGGGGGTGGCGCGGGCGGCGGCTTATGAGTTACGTTGTATGGTTTTCAAATAAGCGCATAACAACAACCACAACAAAAACACTAAATTTTTAAATTCTAGATATGTCCTCCATTCACATTTATGCACAAATTATACCGACGGAGAATATTGTTATTTATTTTTCTAATTAAATCACTGTCCGTCGCTAAGCACTTTAATTTGTGAATTGCTAAAATAATCCTATTTTCAACAATTGTTCCTTTACCTTCGAGGCATACACTTCACCTTTAACGTACCCCCACAAAAAGAAATCCATGGGAGTGAGGTCTGGAGATCGTGGTGACCACCGAACAGTCGTCGTGAGCAGTCAATCACAAAAAAAAAAAAACACTAACACCAAATAATAATACATAATCCCAAGTTACGTGTCCTGTCACAATAAAAAAAGAAATACTGTATGTCTTAAACTTATTTAGTGTTCTATGACAATAACAAAAATCACAATAGTCAGCGCGCGAGTTCGAAAAAACAAAAGCGGCGCGGGCGCGTCCGTGCGTAACGTACATTCGCAAAGGGTAGCGTCGGCGAACTCAAAAAACAAGTTTTTTAGACGCCGATCGCAAGGATCTAAGATGCAGTAGCAACACAGTGACCTATTTCTATTTCTTTTACGCACGGGATGTTTTGCTATGACTGTCACTCTCGTAATGAAAGTGCAAGTGTGTGTATTCATGGCTTCTTTGTTTGAAAAAAATATTTGGTTGGACTTAAAACTTACGTCAGAGCGGCAACAACGCGTCTCAGATTTATCGTTTTTAAGGTGAATGACCTATGCGTAGACATAATCAGCTGTTAGAAAAGATACATCGTGTTCAAACGCGGCAAAAACTTAAAAAAATCATTTGCAACTAAACTACTGCTCCTATTTAATTGATTTTTGGTACAGAGCTTGAAAATGGTACCTAGTAATAGGCAGTTTAAAGGAAAGCCCCTCTGTCGTATCAACTTTGTATAAACCTTTCTGTTGAATCACTCTGTCTATTGATGAAAACTGCATTAAAATCCGTTGCGCAGTTAAAAAGATCTAAGCGTATAAATGCAGGAAGCGACTTTGTTTTATACTATGTAAAGATTATTCATAACTTTAAAGGCGTTAGGAACACATTTCTGCTCATTTATACAAGGATATGGAGATACTATTAGCTCAAAATAATTTGTTTAGAACTCATTAGTGAAATAATACAAGATTCATATTCAATAATATCTGATTTTGATTATTTAAGCCGAACGTTGTCCTTTTCAAGATGTTTGGAAACTACCAGAGTTTATAATATATTATCTACCGGAAATACTTATTTATATATTATTTGCAAATAATGATGCGGAGTCTTGTAGTTTTTCTTGTTCATAGTGTTTGAAATCTTGTTAACTGATTTAGAGGACTGTTCAAATTAATAATCATGTTGATCATTATCAAATATAGTTTATGGCACCAACATTTGTTTAGGTAGGTATCTGCTGGCTAATTTGTGCTAGTTTTTTTTTTCTGACACTTCCTTATTGTTGTCTTAAACGATAGGTACTCTGTCGTTCGGGCTTTAACCTTAGATATATATACCACTATAATACTAAAATATGTAAGACAATAAAGCCATTTTAATGTTACAAAGTATAAAACAGAATTGCTTCCTGCGTCTGTACGCTTAGATCTTTTAACTACTCAATGGATTTTTATGAGGTTACCATCAATAGACAGAGTGATTCGAGAGGTAGGTTTATTTGTATAATATGCGGGCACAGCCACTGGCAAAAGCTAGTTAAATATAAAAGTGAGCAAAACAAAGTTGAACCTGGCAAGAAGCTCGTTTAAACCGCGGTTTTGACATTGATTAATTAACTAAATATACATCGACTTTACACACTCCTATTTCCATATTTTACCGTCACTGTAAGATCACCAATGTACCAAAGTTCCTTCAACATTTTGAGAAACTAATTAAAACCTTGCCACTTTAAATTGTTCCACGTTGATTCAAGAAATTCCAATTTGAAAACCTCAACTTGTTAAGAATTGGGTAGAATTAATTAGGAACCGTTTCGCTTAAATTAGTCTGTCGAATATTTGAGAAAAGGTCCGTCTGCTATTACTTTATGCAACACAGAATTTATGATTAGCATGTTAATGTTTAATTAAATTAAATTTTACAATTTATATTTCTAGATGACACTGAGCTAAAAATGGAACGGCGCGGCGGCGAAATGGCAATGGCATACCTATCTTTTTTTGTCGTTGGTTTTTTTCTTTTTATTTTCTATAATAACAACTTCATGTTAGAGTCCAAAGTAATAAATTATAAAGTACTAAACTTCACATCTATAACATTCATTATAAAGCATTTTTAAAGTCACCTTAAAAAATTTAAGACGTGATTTTATGTCACCACTATTTTTATTTAATTAGTACGCACCGGCCACAAATCAAGCTACACATGTCCAGTGTCAGTTGAGTTTTCATTGTACGAAAAATGTATACAATGCGAGCTCAGCTTAAACTGGAGATGGTTGATGTATAGCCGTGTGTACCTATCGTCCAATGCACTACTTTTTTAAATTGAAATATTAGTGTTGTGAAATCCTGGCTCAAATCACCAGCAACTGCTGGTGATTTAAGTTTAAAACAGGTTTGTTTTGAGTTTTATCTATGATGATAGGCCATAGGCTAAAAATGGGATGTTGACTTGTTCAGTCCATTTTTAGCTGAACTGCATGGGCAGTTATATTTTTAGTTTTAGTTTTTGTAACGGGGCGGGGCAATGACATGGCTGTTTTTTTTCTTGATTATTTGATTTGTGCGTCTTCTAAAATCAAAAGTCCTTTGTTCGAACTACGCTGAGAGTCAGCACTTTTACAACGTCAAAATTACATAAGAAAAACCCTCAATAGCCCGCCCTTCATCACTTTCTAGTGCTTTAGCTGGGTAAAAGTGGCGCAACAGAAAATAAAATCATAAGTGACGTCAAAAGATGTTAAAATACATTTAACATTTATTTAATGTATTCTAAAGCGGTTTGGACGTCACTTTTCAAATTATGCAGATGTGACTTTTTGTCACACGTTTTTTTTTTCCTAAATAGAAACTGCGGTCCCTCAATTAAAACTAAATTGTTGCAAGCCATTTCGATGGTGGTCCAGACACGACACAAGCAATCACAAACTTTACCACCATTGAAATACTAGTGCATTCTGTCATGTTGGTCTCGTGGTTGCAAGCGCGATTGTTCTTTTTTAAAGATTAAAAAATACTAGCTTCTGCTCGCGACTTCATCCGCGTAAAATTTTTTGTTCCGGGCCCTTCCCGTCGCGTCGAATCGCCTACCCGTGCGATTTTCCCCGTTTTTGCTACATTTTTCATTACTGCTCCGCTCCTCTTGGCTGTAGCGTTTGCTTTTTTGGCTGTGGCTGTGTCGTCTTTTACGACGACCACGGGAAAAAAAGCGGTGATGCTATTCTTTACGTTCAGTATCACACTTATGCGCAAACAAATAGTCTTAAAAAATATAGCTGTGGACAGAATTGAGTTTAAATGTCGCAGAAATGAATAAATGTTTCATAAATATTCAGATATTGCATATTGCAACACAGAAATATTAACACGTTTTGTTGAAATGTAGGATTGTTTTTATTTGTTCTAAAAATATTATAGTTTTTCGAAATGCATTTGGTTGCTACTTGCTGCTTTATTTGAATTTCGAATCGACTCTTAAAAATCTGCTAATGTTTAAAAGTAGAATCTGTTATTTCTGTAGTGCATACTCTCACTATTTGGTTTTTAAATTTATTTCCATTCTATTTTCAATTTAAATCATGAATACCCTTGACATGTTACTGTCGAAAAGGTGTTAGCATTGACATGGCTAGCTGTCACTTTGATCGGCAACGCGGATGCTTATCTATCATCCCAAACTGGTATTCATGTTCTAAACTTTTTTTTTGCCACATAGTAATGTATATCAAGGTTACAATTTCAAACGCCATTAGTTCCAAAAAAATGGACGGATTTAAATCAAGTTTTAGAATCGGATATAAGTTATTAATAAAAACATGTTTGCTGGCTGAGCCATGGATGGTCAAAGTGACGATGCTGAGAGCTTTAATAAAACTAAAAAAAATACGTGTAGGGTCGGGGGCCCTCTTTAGGAACGAATTTCAGAATGAAAATCCGAAAAATGACGAATATTTTGATTATATTTTTGACCTAGCTATCCGGTCTAGCGTTCTCGAAAACTATGAAAACAACACCACTAATATTTTTATTTTACATGCATCCACCACCTTGGATTTTCATTTTGAGCACCTTCGAAAACCATCATAACTATATTTCTCTCCCTGTCTCTTTCTATTATTCTCTTGATATTTAAAAGTCGCATGGAGGGGGCCTATTTCATAAAGTAACGATATCTATCATTTAACGCAAGCTGCGTTAAAGAACTTCGTTCCAAAAAAACGGAATAAAGATGTTTACTTGATGATGACAAATTTTTTTTTGACAAGTACCACAGAGCAACCGTTAGCAATGTGTAGATTTATTTCGTGTATTTTTAATATTATTTTTTTCAGTCTTCTGTATTATGTTTTAGACTGATTTTAATCTTAATTTTGTTGTTTTTAATATGTTTCTTAAATGTAATTTAATTTTAATTTTATAGCATAGTTCAAATTTGTATCATAGTGCTAAGGTTAGTTAACAGAAAAACATTTTTATATTGTATAAGTATATACCTACAGTTGTTTGTTGGCCAAAATAAACAAATATCAAAAAAATTGAAGGAAACACAAAAAATTTAAATAAATAGTAGATATTTTTCCCACAATTTTGGGGTAGCGTCCCTGCCTTAAATGCTTAAGAAGGATGCGAAAAAGAAGGCCGCGAAAGTATTTTTATTTATGACCTGTAATTTTTATTTACTTCCTCCTTAAGCAATAATTTTATAAAATGAGCCGGGACTAGCCAGTTGAGGCAGTCGCTGTAATAATTACAGTCACAATTTAGCTTGTTTAGTATCACCTATTGTACCGACATTTTCGACTTCCTCTTATGATAATGCTTGTATAAAATGCTCCACGGGCAAAAAACAGGTTCACTGAATAACTTAACTATTAACTAGTTTTGTTTTCTTTTTTTTTTTTGAAGTCACCTTGACTTGCAAAACACGTGTAAAATTACTGACGTCATCACTAAAACAACATCCAGATTGGGGATAATTAAATGTGTGCAGTGGTAGCTCAGGAGTATCTTTGATACTTTGTGTATTTAATTTCACCACTACTGCTCTCAGAACGGTAAAAGGAAAACCGGCATGTCTAAGAACTTGAAAAATTCGAAGACATTTGACAAACCCGCACCAGGCCCATGTGGTGGCTTCACTCTCACAGGGAGGTGATCTGTGTCCCAGTAGTGGGGAAATTATTGGCTGATTATGATGATGGGCCAATATACTTTAGGTAGTCGGATCTACTACCATTCTATCTGATTACCAGTGATCGGAGTAGGTAGATTGATTTTACGTACTCGCATCATGAATAGTCATAGAAATCACAACATGGATAAGCCTTTTTTTCCGGAATTTCATTTTGGTACTTACGGGATTGAATCAAATATTGTGAAAGTAAGGATTTTTAAACTAGGGACTACATTAGAAATTTATATGAATGCGATAGATAAACATTTAAAATTGTTTTTTTTCTTACTGTAGAAGGCCGATCACCTATATACTATTAAAAAGACAGCAAAAGGGTTAAACGTTTTTTATTCATATTGATGTACTCTTTATTCTACACATTACAACATTTGAAATTAATTTCAAAATCCCGGAATCCCGGAGGCATATCCTTACTAATATATACGTGCCAGTTCATTGATCCCATTTCAATCTACCTACTCCGATCTTTGCTGATTACTTATATTATTATTTAGGGAAATATTTAACAAATCCTCTAAAAACGTATAAACCATCAAATGTGTTACACGTTTTAAAATTAATGAGCCTCTTGTTTACTTTCGGGCCTTTTCTCATGGTTCATTGCGGTAACTTTTGACGTTCAAAAAGTGCTTCTCAACCTAGTTAGTAGTTCTCAGCTTACACCGATGCCTGCCAGGGTCGCGAGATTTGTTCGATTTGTTCATGTGGCCCTGGCACATGGGCAACTGAAGGAACACGGGTGGGTTTTAGTTAGTAAAAGTTTGACACACCCTCCCGCTGTGCCCAGAGCGGGAGAAGTCCTTTGATAATTTCGCATCCAAAAAAGAAAGCCTAGTTTGAATACATGAATTTTGATTTTGATTTTAAACTAAGGCACACCTGCTTACTTTACATCTGCTCATAGTTGATTGACTGATTGCAGAAAAACTAATGCACACCGATCAAATGGGTTAGGTTAGGTTAGGTTACTCTGGGTCCAGGGGCGACGGATCTGGGGACATCCGTCGCCCCCTATTGTACGGACCCGAGATGGTGGCGCGTAGTGTTCCACGCGCGCCTCTCTGTGATGTATGGGGGGGAGTTTAACACCTCACTCCCCCCCAACGTGAGGAGGCCCGCAAAGGCGGGCCGGCACCAGTCGGGGATCGCGGAAGACATATTGGTTCCCGTGGTCCCCGACGTAGGTGTGGGACGGAACACCGGGGTGGTTTTAGTCAGTAAGAGTCTGACAGACCCCTCCGCCCACCCCAGGGCGGGGGACATCCATGAGGATTTCCACCTCGTGATCAAAAAAAAAAAAAAAAAAAAGGTTAGGTTACTCACACCAAGGGTGCCATTCATGGGGTCGTCTGGCGCCCATGTGCTAATTGGTTCCCGGGGTGGTCACGGCGTGTTATGTGTTCATGCGCGCCGTGAATGGGGGTATCCCTCAGAGGTGGGTCCGGCGACGGACAGCCGCGGCGGGTTCGCGGAAGAGATTTTTGGTTCCCGTGTTCCCGCCATAAGCGGTGTAGGAGGGCACCGTGGAGTTTTAGTGGGTTGGAGTCCCACATAACTGCGCTATTTCCCCGTGGTAGCGCAGTATGCATGAGCATTTCTCCACGATAAAAAAAAGGTTAGGTTACTCATGATCCCCAGTCCAAGAGTGCTAAGGGAACACCGGGGTGGTTTTTAGTCAGTAAGAGGCTAAGAGAACCCTTCGTCCGCCGCAGGGCGGAGGACATCTTCTAGGATTATCCCGGAACAAAAAAAAAATTAGAACCGTGATGAAATGTGCGTGACGCGAGACATCGCATTGTTGGCATTCGCATTCGATTTATTAGGCTGTTCAATAATATTTTTAGGAAAGAAAAATGAGAATTAGTTCAAGTTCGCTTAAATACTTCCTTGTTATTTTCAACACGATATGAGTCACGCTATTATGGATTTAGTTGTTGGCTTCGAGTAGCACAAGGCTGGTCCATGTGGTGATTATTGCAGGAAGTGTATACATATATGTATGTCTAACAATGGACTTTCTGTGGCTGAATATAAGAAGCTGTGCCAATGTGAGAAAACATTACTATGGTAATGACCTTTTCATACGTGTAGCAAAGTACGACTAATCCGCTTTAATAAGAGCGAGTAAAGTATGTCGTAACATTTAATTGAATAATTGCTGCTAATCGTTTCCTTGCAAAAACGTTTCGTACTTGCATTTATAGTGTTGCGGCTTGCAATTACAATCACAATGAGCAGGTAACATAGTGGCAATCACAGCTTCCCATCTTTTAATAACCCGTAATTAAAAAATTAACATTTTGTTTTAGAAATCTTTTACTTACAGTTCCTGGTTACGGTGTACGAGTGCGGTACGTCTGATCAGACCATGACCCACCTGCTGGAGTGCCCCAAGTGCCCGTTCACCTGCACCTCAGATGATCTCAAAAATGCCACTGATGCCGCAATAAACGTGGCCACCTACTGGGCTCAAACGATAGAAATTGTACGAGTATCAACGACACGAAAGAAGAAGAAGTTCCTGGTTGAAACTAGCAAAACGTAACAGCTACAAAAATAACTTCAAAGTCTGTCTCATCATAATCATCTACTTAAATTTTCAAACATGTTAGGGTTGGCTTCAGGACAAACCGGAGTACACTTGAATACCAGTATTTTGCATGGAGCAACTACCTGTTGACCCTTCACAACCCCATTATTGGGTAATATTACATCCCTTGGAAAGACTGGTTGTTAGACTTTTAGGCTAATAAGTTAACGACTGTCAAAGATAAAAGAATGACAGCTGAGATCAACGGCTCGACGTGCTTTCCGAGGCTCGTAGGGGTATTGGTATGTAAACCAGCAAAAAAAAAAAAGAAACCTTAAAATTTTGAGTCGGCGCTGAAAAATCAATGAACAAAGATCACTTAAAGCGCCTACTCATAATTTTAAGGTTTATTATTTTTTGCTTTTCAGTTTTTTCGGCGGTTTAATTTTTTGTTAAAAAGTTTTTATTTTATAATTTTCTGTGGCTTTAATGTAGCAATAATACTTGGCAAGGTATACCCTGTCCAATGAAAAAATAATTATCAAAATCGGAAAACTCTGTATAAAGTTATACGTGGTTATACGTTACAATCAGTGAGTGAACAGTCAATCATCCCCTGTTTTCCAACCCTTAGGGTTCGATTTTGTATTCCAAATTTTATATGAGACCACCCTTTCCAATAAAAAAAGAATTATCACAATCGGACTACTATGTAAAAAGTTATGCGTGATCAACCATAAAAAAAAATATACGCGTCGAATTGATAACCTCCTCCGTTTTTTTTCGTCGGTTAAAAATGGTCACCCATCTTCGGAGAAACTGTGGCAGGCGTGGTCGATTGATCCGTGTAAATGTTGTTACTTAGCTACAAGCCCCTCCTTCAGAGTCCGTGTATCATATTGAATTTTCTACAAAACTGTGTGATGGGGAAATAATCTACAAAACAACGTAGCGGTTCAATAAAAATGTATATGGAATCTGTCAAGCCAATCTGTCAGAATGGGCTTCACCTTGAATTGAACTATAAATCATTTAAACTGGATATCAAAACTGGTCGGAGGATAATACTGTTAGTCTGAAATAATCACATCTTTATCTATACAAATAAATAAAATGTGTCTGTTTGCAATATCAAAATAACAGCTATTTACTTAATGCACATGAAAGTATATAC
Source organism: Aporophyla nigra (assembly GCA_947507805.1). Classification (NCBI taxonomy): domain Eukaryota; kingdom Metazoa; phylum Arthropoda; class Insecta; order Lepidoptera; family Noctuidae; genus Aporophyla; species Aporophyla nigra. Next base: position 19,593,908 of record OX382301.1, on the reverse strand, counting down.
GGTATCTATACCAAAAAAAAACATTTTCTTTTTTTCTTTCAGTTTGTTCCGGCTTATGTCTGAAACGGCTGGACTGATTTTGACGGGACTTCACTGGCAGGTAGCCAATATTATGAGGAGTAACATATGCTACTTTTTAACCCGTGACATAATTTCTTACGTCCACGCAGACGAAGCCATGGGCAACAGCCAGTTTTTAATAAAATGTTCTTCCATAAAAAAGGGCACGTGCAAAATATCAAAGCTCGCATGGTGTCAATAACCATTTAACAAACTTTAGCTAGTTGTACGTATTAAAGTATTAATCAATTAATACTACTCCATAGTTTAGGTACCTATACTTTTGCTGACTTGGGGTCAAGTACCTCAGTTTTTCTATCGTTATTTAGACAAGTATAACGGTTAAAGGCAACATTTTAATGGATAAGCTGTAATAACTGTAATAACTATTGACTTTATTGACAAATTGTTTATGACTTAAGACGTGCGTGCGTGCCATGCAGAGGTGAAATCTTTATCGTCAGTAGTCTATTAATCGTATGTTCCCACAGCTGGGACACAGGTCTCCTCTTTGTGAGAAAGAATGGGCCATAGTCCACCAAACGGGCCCAGTGCAGATTGGTGGTAGAAGTAGGTATGTAATAGGTAGAACGGGCTGTTGACCGCAACTGCACGTCTGAGCGCGTATTTTGCGTACGGGGTGGAAGAAGTGACAGGTCTACAAAAAAAAATATGATCAATCTGTAGGAAACAGGGTAAATCACCTTAAGAATAAACCACCATTTACCATACAATACCAAAATGGTATACTTCTTCTTTTTCTTGTTACTGGCACGACAGTTATTACATTTAGTTCGCCCAAAACTTCGACATTTCCATGTCGTTATCGTTGAAGCGCAGTGATCACTTTGGTGAGCAGTGGTGGCCCAGTGGTATCGGCTCCGACTTACGAATTGTAGGTCGTGGGTTCGAACCCAGGTAGGCGCTTTACTTTGTGTAAAATAATTTCATCACCACTGCTCTCAAAACGGTGAAGGAAAACATCGTGAGGAAACCGCATGTCCTAGAACCAAAAATTCGAAAACATGTGACATCTACCAACCCGCACTGGGCCCGCGTGGTAGATTACGGCCCATTTCCTCTCACTGAGAGGAGGCCTGTGTCCCAGCAGTGGAAACAATATAGGCTGATGATGATGATCCCTGATATAGTAAAATATTCGCACTGCACTCGCACCTTTTTAGTCAAGATCTACAGAAGCCACATAACGGCACACCTTTGTAAGTTAGCCATCAAAAACAGACACAGTCACCATAGCCGAAACATGGGATGTATTAGTACTGTCGAAAAAATGATAAGTGATTTTATTTCTGTAAGTTGGCTTTTACAAACACTTTTACACGATAACCTTATTTTGTTTTTAAAGATGAGGTCAAAGTATGAGGCGTTTCATATCTGATTACTCTGAAAAAAAGGCCGAAACAAACTCTGAGGTCCCGGCTCTTTTAAACTATGGACATAATCTTGGTCTGGCCTGTTAGTCTAGTGGTTAGTGACCCTGACTGTTAAGACTGATGTCATGGGTTCGATTCCCACCCAGGACAAATCTTTGTGTGATGAGCACAATCATTTGTTCTGTGTCTGGGTGTAATTTATCTATAATATGTATGTATTTAGAAATATATAAGTATGTTTATCAGTTGTCTGGTTACCATAGTACAGGCTCTGCCTAGTTTGGGATCAGATAACGTTTTGTTTGCTGTCCTAAGATATATTATTATTATATTATGTGAAGATCATGTAGATGGGTGCCTGAAATGGTCTTTTGAAAGAAAAAATAACCACAAAGATTTAGTGAATCCGTCCAGTCCATGCACGCATTTATCTCTGATCGTTCAGCTCAATTCATAATGTAAGGAGCTCAACGATTCGTCGAACAATACCAAAGAAATGTAATTTTGGTAGCCCGTATAAATTACTCAAACGGCCAGATATTGATAGAAATCAAAAAAGAAAAAGAGAGGGAGAGAAAGAGAGTGTCTTTTTTTTGGATGGGAAATCATTAATTGACTTCTTTCGAACAATCTCGCGACCCTGGCAGGAAAGAGTGTCTTCACATTCACTATCATTTAAATAATAAAATACTTTACTAAGTAAATATTCATATCATTGAATAGATATAAATGACTTACAATGCGGAACAACAAAACCTAATTGCCAGTAGAACTTGCCTAGGCAATCCCTTTACTTCATCATAACGTGCTCTAAATCCTGAAAATTGTTCAGCTATAATAACAAATTCTTCTTCTCAAACAAATATAAAAACCTGAGCCTAACCAACCATTTTATTGCCACGTAAATCGAATAAAACTTCCCAATATCTCTAATACTTCTCTAAACCCAAAAAACTACGTACCAAACATTATCTACAAACACCCTAACAAACAAACAAACATAAACAAGAGAGCAATATCAAAATAAACGTGAAGGTACCAGAATCACGGCGTGAACATACAGAATCTCTGTCACGTCCGGGGTATATATCGGCTGGATCGCGATAGCTTTGCCGAATATCGCATATTCCTCCGGCTGCCGCGAAACAGCCAAATTGCATATCGATATGGATACGCGGTTTGTAAAGATGTCCTGTGACTGGAAGTGTCACATTTTTTGGCTCAGGTTTCTAGTAAGGTGATTAGTTTTATCAAATGATCTTTTAAAGTAACTCAAGGAGTGTTACTGAAAAGATTACAGGGGTAAAAAATTGGTTGGCGAAGTTAAGATTGTCTTGGTTCGGTTGTTAGGATTCTACTGCTAAATGGCTAAACTGCAACATACGTCATGTCTTTCTAGTTGTCTGTATGTGCGTCAAGATGACACAAACTATTTTAATCGGAGGCTATTAGCAATATATCGTTGATTTAACATTTGTTACCGAAGAAGGGAAGAAAGAATACACACAAGCGTTGTATATAAATATTGTCGGAATACATAACTTAAAAAATCGAAATAGTTGTCTCATTTTATTAAGGTCAATAATTTTGATATTTTCGGTTACAATCGTAGAAATAACTTTTTTTCATAATTTTTGAGAGAAATACTTCGATATACACGGCTAATTTTGCAGTCGATTGAATAAACACTGTGCATGCGTAAATATTAATCCTAACTGTCTGTTTTTGTATTGAACCCTTTAGATTAGGACTCCGTTTATGTATAAAATTTATTTACTACCTATGTTTTCCGGTTCTCAATCCATTAACATGATTACTTTAATCATAGATACTTTTGGACCAATACGGAAATAATTGAACTTATTCGAGGTCACGACCTCGAATATAGGAAGGAGATTCCACCTCAAGCCCTCACATTTTAATCATAATGTGGTATCAAATTACTTGATAACCTACAGTTTGATATAATACTACTTTAATTAAGTTATTTTGTTTCATTCGTGTTATGGAATTTAGTTCGAATTGAATTAATTTAAATAAGTCTTCGTTAGTCAAAGGTCGTTCACATGTCTGGTTCTTTCCATAGAATGTTTATTTTTTTCTATTTAGGTAACTTAACTCTGTCACTTCTAGAAATAGCCACGTCCAGGTGTTGGTTGAATGCATTCGGATGTGACTACCGTTGCCATTGGTAGGTTTTATTAATTTTTCCACACGTAACGAGGTGCAAACTGTACGCGCCTCGCATCGGATTTATACTACAAATTATTTTTTATTTCACCATGCTGAGGTAGGTATGTATCATTGTTCAGTAAAGTTCTCGATATGAAATTAAAGAATGGTAAAGGGATTTTCCACATCAAAGGCTGCTGCAGAACATCGCGACGAGACACACGACATTACTCTCGTAGAGCAATTTCCAAGAAAATTTCTTTGGAATTATTCAAGTAAAGTCAAGTCGCGCCTGTCTACCCGCCAAAGTGCTACAAGTGACTTTAGTTCCTTTTTTTCGTATTGAGCATTTTAACAAATCATCGATGTAACAACGGGAATCGAAAGTCACGCTTGTTGTTATCTGGCGCTGGTTGACCTACCCCACTGGGTTCGATTCATAAGCACTGTAGAGGAATAAAATATAAAATACGAAAAATACAAAAAAATACAATACAAAGGTCACTTGGTACATTCAACTGGCTACAGAGCAATAATAAGTTTTTGTGTCATAAAGATTAATCATGTGTAGGTAGCATTAATTGATACATAGAGATAAATACGGTCTCAGGTTATTTCTACCTATTCATATTTTACGGAAAATATAATAATTGAATATGTGACAGACGATTATTCTTATTTGCTTAGCTTTTTATTTTCATCTATTAGGTCGGCCAGAGTTGTATCCTTATCTATATATATAAAAGAAAGTCGTGTTAGTTACACTATTTATAACTCAAGAACGGCTAAACCGATTTGGCTGAAAATTGGTGGGGAGTTAGCTTAGAACCAGGAGACGGACATAGAATACTTTTATACCTTTTTTTTTGGACCGCGTTAACGTGGTATGACAAAAACGTTGCCTTAGAAGTACTAGGCGGTCATAACTTGGTACGAGCTTATTAAACAGCAGTGTCAGCCAGAAAACGTTTTATGCCTTCGAAGTACCAGGTTCGCTGGGTCATATTATGGGTTATATTATAAAAAAATATGTATATGTAAGTTTGTGTCATTGGATGGTTGTAACTTAATCAAGCAATAACGACTGAATAAATTGGGATTTAATTATAACTAATTATGTTCTTTGTTGTATGCTTTCAAATACATTAAGAAAAAAGCTGTCCTTTGTCTTTACTAACAGACACTTCAGATTTATTTATTTGTATATATGTAGTATACATATAGGTAGTTACATATTTGTGCTGACGATAATTACGCAAAGAAATCTCCGATGTTTATTGACAATGCTCCCGTAAAAATGTCATTCAAGAGACAAAAGATTCTAGTAGCACTGTAGGTACACATTTCCTGCATTAATCCCTCTTGCACCAATTTCCGACATAATGCAGCAATTGAACGAACCAATTGAACTCTGACATTCAGTTAGCATACAATGGAGACATTAGTGCCTTGCAAAATAATTAGGTATGTTGTCATTACTTGTATGTTTATTCGCTCAATATTTATTCACTATTAGACGAAAATGTGGAACTATAAAAATAAAGGAAACAGGATGTTGATAGGTCAATTGAGTGAAAGATAAACTTCCGAAATATGTTATTAGACCTACATACAGCTAACGTGGGTTTTTAACCGACTTCAAAAAAAAAGGAGGAGGTTCTCAATTCGGCTTTATTTTTTTATGTTTGTTACCACAGAAATTTCAACTGGGTGAACGGATTTTGCTCCGGTTTGGTCCCGTTTTGACCATAGCATCCATGAGAAAACCACATAAGTGTTAAATTTGCATTAAGTATGTGCGCGACAAATGGACGAATAACTCAATATCACGCCAACCGATTTCGATGATTCTTTTTCTAATGGATGGGTTATGCTCCGGGAATGGACGCATAAACATTTTATTGACTATGCTTTGGCAGTTTTTCAGTTAGCTTCGATAATACGAATTTACACCACATTGTTTATGGTGATAATACTCTCATGAGCTTGTCACTGGTATTCACCTGGCCATTAGTGGTATAGGAATGAGTGCTTTTTAGTAATGCTTAGATACATATAACTAAACAGTGCAAAATAAAAACTTCCTTCTTTTAAAATACTACAAAGTGAAAAATTACTTTAATTTCGGAAGTCTTAGGATCTGCACCCTAATTGCAAAACGACATAATAATGCAATGAATGTTGCTTAACTATCAATATTAAACCAATTCCTACCGATAAAAAGTTCCCTCTGTATTTAAGTTTTTTTGCCACCGACTTCCGAAATAAAAGTTATTTTTCACTTTGTAGTATTTCTATTGAAGTCAGTTGTTTTTTTTGCCACAATCGACTACTCTTGCTTCATGTTAATGTATCTTGGTTGACTGCCCATGTTGTACTGAAAAGTCTATAGAATCTATACGATCGTCGCCGTCGTCGTCATATAAACTGGAACCATAAAATAATATTTTTGGAGGTATCTGTTGCGTGTGAACAAAATGTTATTATAAACGCCGATTAAATGTAATAATGACTTGGACAATCACCCCGTTACTGAAAAACTACCTAATATCTTGACTACTAAGTTCTACCCGCAGCTTCGCCCGCATGAATGTGAATTTTACGGATTGTAATTTCTTGCTCTGCACCCATTTTTTTTCAAAGTTACCCCTTATAACATCAACTATCTGTCAGTAAAAGTCCTGTCAAAATCGGTACGGCTGTGTTGGATATTAGCCGGAACACACAGACAGACAAAAATGTTATAAAGTACCATGTTTCCTGCCGTATGCATTTAGTAAAAAAGCTGTTATTTTGATATTACTAACACAATTCAATGTTATTTATTTGTAAAGATATAGATGAGCGAAATTCTTATAAAATTTGTGTTGATACAAGAAATTTATTCACCAGTTGTCGTAAAGAAATAAAAAATAACTTATTGCTATTTATTTAATAAAGCGATGCAGTTCACAGCTTAGTTCATGGCTATAAAAATCAAAGTGTAAGAAAAAACAAATTACAGTTCTTTATAAGTCAATGACCTCAAGAAAGTCGTAGCCAAGATCGCGAGTAATTGGCCACAGACAAAGTTTACCTCAGTGCATCTACGTTCCGGATCTGAGGTAAAAATAAAATGTTTTAACAAGCCATTTTTCTGCTAGATTTTATCAACATAATATTTACAACATTTCTGCATGGACCTACAAGAAACTCATAGAAATTATAGTACGGCTACGCAATTTCAAAACCTAGGAACTGACATTTCTCATAAAATTGTGTTGACGAGAAAAATATATTAGAAAATATCTAGCAAGTCAAATATGCAAAATCTCCATTTTTTTTAAATGTCACTAACTAAGTCTTGAAATTGCACAGCCAAGTAGTAGTAGCATAAGCAAGCAGTAGTCGTGTAGAAGCATAAGTACAAAAGATAGTCTGTTTGGTCTGTAGCAAAGGAATTTGGTCAGTTCATAATACGTAACAGACAACATTTGTTCCATAAAAAACGAAACTCTGTAAAAAACGTGTCATAATTAATCAACTAGTTAGTCGATTCGCATGAATGAACTCGCCCAAATCCGGTGAATTGTAACTTTTAAATGATATATAATTTTCTATACACACGACTCACACGTAGAATGTTAGTTCCAGACATACGTGTTAATATAGAATTAATAGAACAGAATAGAACACATTTATCCTGTCAGGGTTGCGAGATTGCTCAAACGAGATACCGGGGCCCTGGCATATGGGTAACTGAAGGAACACGGGTGGGTTTTAGTCAGTAAAAGTCTGGCACGCCCTCCCGCTCCGCCCAGAGCGGGAGAAGTCATTTCATGATATCCCATTAAAAAAAAAAGACATACGTGTTAACGTATTTCTCACTTCAATTCACGCTCAAATAATTATATTCGTTCGAGTCACATATGGAAAATATTACTTTATTTAAAAGAGGCAATTCGCCGGATTCGGTTGAATTCGGGCGAGTCAACTATTTAACAAATTAATCTACTAATTAAATCAATCAATGAAGGTGCTGCCGAAACGCAGAATACCGTAAAACGGTCAGTTTTTTGTCGCACAGTTAATCGTACTGGTACAAATTACAAGCCAGAAAAAAATAATGACTGTATTGACCAATGTTCGGAGAAAATGCTTATTTAAAAATATCTCATTAAATAATATTATAATATCATTATGATAATAAAATCGTATGAAAAACCAAAATAAAATCTTTTGTGCATAATTCTCTACATTTTAAGCGTAAAATATAATCTAAACTAATATTATAAAGAGAGTTTATTTGTATGTTTGTTTGGTTGAACGCGGTAATCTCAGGAACTACTGGTCCGAATTGAAAAATTATTTTTATGTTGGGTAGCCTATTTATTGAGAAACGCTATATAACATCACGCTACGATGAAAAGGAGCGAAGCAGCAACGAAAAATGGACGAAACCTAGCAGGCAATTCGATGCGACGGGAAGGGTCAGGGGAGCAAAAATTTGACGCGAACGAAGTCGCGGGCAGAAGCTAGTATTTTATGTAATTACTAAAAGGGAATTCAACTAATATGATAGACCTATGAATTATACCACTGTGTATTATTTGAACTAAAACTGTAAAATTTCTTTTATTTTGGTGGTCCTTCGATTCATCTAACATCAAGCGCATCGTCTGTTTTGAAGCATATTTACTGGTGCGAGGCGCTATTGTCAAATACCAACAAAAAAAAAAACGTACGTATACACAATATTAAACGACACGAATATTCAGCATAAATGGTTCATCCCTTTAAAAAACTTTAAACTCATATTAATTACTGAATAAATAATTCAGATACCTCGACCTGGTAGAATAAAAATTAATTAGTAGTCAAAATTTTACCTTTTAATCTTTATTATAATGGGCCGATATCAAGTAGTTATTTACCTGGCCTATAAAAACGTAAAATGTTAGCCATTTAAAATAAAAAAACCAAAATGTCCCTATTCTGATGGTCTTTCCATCAGAAAAGACACACTTTGGTTTCCTAATTTTTACCCAACGTAAAAATTAGGAAACCAAAGTGTGTCTTTTCGTACACAAAATGTTGACGTCATAGTAAAATGAACTATAAGTACTCATTTTTTCCTGATAAGGGTTTTATAATAGAGTTTAGAAGCTAGTGCAATATTGTTTCCCTGAAATCAAATGGAGTGAAACAGTCACGCACTGTCTACGCAGACATGCCAACATAAGTATTTTCCTTTCGTTATTTAGTGGCTGTAATAACACACATATAACATCATGCCTGTCTTCGACGAAAGGGGAGGCAGAGTATCGACTGTAGTACACCCACAATTCGTAAGTTATGTTTAAGTTCCATGTAATAGAGGGCGTACCGTACCGTGTGGCGCCGGACGTAAAGAATAACACCACCCCATTTCTTCCCGTGGGTGTCGTAAGAGGCGACTAAAGGACTTACTAGTAATGGGCAGCAGCGTTCTCTATGCACTTTACCACCAAACTGGGATCGCCAAGCCGCCTGCCAAGCGTGGCGATTATGGCAAATCCACCCTAAAAAATGTACCGGTCAAATTGGCGGTGCATGGAGGAGGCTCATGTCAGCAGTGGACTTCTTACGGCTGAAATGATGAATAGGGGGCGAGCCTATTGCCATCAACCGGCCTCAAACCCAGACTTCAAGCTACTACTGAGAAATTCTAAATCTAAAACCCCATTACACTTTGCCCGACCCAGGAATTGAACTGAATACCAACCAACAATAACGAACGGTTCAATTTTTACACGCTTTATATTAGCTTCACTTGTATGTTTGTATATTTGTATGTTTGTTTGTAACCGACTCCTTATAGTGCGATTTTGACCCACTTTAAACGACCAGATTTCATTCAAACTTTGCACACCTGTCAAGGACTGATGACAATGCAATAATTTCATAATTTTGTGCCATTATCCTTGCCAGGGTTACCAGGACAGCAAAAAAACTGTCACAAACTACGCTGACATACGTCTCAAAATTCGAAATACCCTAAAAAATAGAAAATAAATTTTTTAAGGTATTTTTGATATCAGGCACCCCACGCTTTTTTCCATTATTTTGTACTTTTTAGTTTGGTTTTCCATGGAAGCGTGTTTTTTAGTTTTTTTAAACTATTATTTTTACTTAGAACTCGATATTTATAGTTAAAAACTGAAACAAACAATAAAATATATAAGGATTATTTGAAAATCTAACTCAAATTAAGAGAAACGTGGTAGTCACTTTTAGAACCCAACACTTAGTATCCTACTAATATTATAAACGGAAAAGTTTGTATGTATGGATGTATAGATGTATGGATGTTTGTTCCTCTTTCACGAAAAACTACTGACCCGATTTGGAGTAAATTTGGCACACAGATAGTTTATAACCTGGATTAATACATAGGGTACTTTTTTATCCCGGTAGTAAGTTCCTGCGGGATATTTTCCGACCTCCCCACGGGCGAAGCCGCTGGCAAAAGCTAGTATATTATAAAATAAATAAAAGAATAGTCACAAATGATTTTCATAATATATACACATTATCCCCCCCTTTTCACCTAAAAAGTGGGATCATATTTGTATGTAATAAGTACCGTAAGTAAGTAAAGTACGTAAGTAAAGTATTAGTAATAAATAAGAGTAAACATTCCTTAATTGTATCTGAATCTGGTCTATCCAAAATCTTTCTCTTTAGGTATATCTTCTTTTTAAAATACAGATTTTGATACTTGCTACAAGTTTGACCTTTTCAATGCCAGTTAATTTATCAAGACTCCGAGATGTAACGGTAAAACAACGTACAATACAGGTCAAAGGCTCCTTCTCATACTTGACCAAGCATCGACTTTGGATGGAGCTAAAGTCACTCTAATTATGTTATTGCATAGAATTCATAATAGTATAAGTAGTTATTATGGTTTAATTATAGGCACACTGCCTTGTAACTATGAATAGATAACGTAGTCCCATTATCTTGTAATCATCATCACCTGCCTAGCTTTTACCTACCATATTGGACTCGTCGTCCAGTCCAACCATATAAATGTATACCAGTACTAGCTTCTGCCTGCGATTTCGTCCGCGTCAAAATTTTCTCCCCTGACCCCGTCGCATCGAATTGCCTGCCAGTTTTCGTCTATTTCTTGTTGCAGCTCCGCTCTTTTTGATCATAGCGTGATGTTATATAATCTATAGCCTTTCTCAATAAATAGGCTACCCAACACAAAAATAATTTTTCATTTCGGGTCAGTAGTTCCTGAGATTACCGCGTTCAAACAAACAAACAAAGTGTTCAGCTTTATAATATTAGTATAGACAGTATATATTTTACCACACACTACAATTCAGTAACCAGTCTTATCAAGGGGTATCGTGTTACCCAAACCTGTTACCCCTAGGTAAGACTGGTTGTTGGACTATGGGGCTTCTGGCGACCCGTAACGACTGTCATCATCATCATCATCATTTCAGCCGTAAGACGTCCACTGCTGGACTTAGGCCTCCTCCAATTTGGGAGGCTTTACCATAATCGCCACGCTTGGCAGGTGGGTTCGCGATCGCAGTATGGTGGTAAATTGCATAGAGAACGCTGCTGCCCATTCTCTAGTAAGTCCCTTAGTCGCCTTTTACGACACCTACGGGAAGAAATGGGGTGATGCTATTCTTTACGTCCGGCACCACATGCGACTGACGACTGTCATATATCCATGAATATGGAAAAAGGGTCTGGCATGTTGTGTGTTTGGTGGCTGATGGTCACCCATCCACGTTCCAACCGCGGTAAACGCAGCTAAGGCTCTAGACAGACGGATCGCATTTCAACTGCAATCCAACCGCAAATTGCAGTTCAAGTGCAGTTTGAATGCAGTTGATACGACTGTCAACTGCATTCAAACTGCACTTGAACTGCAATTTGCGATTGGATTGCAGTTGAAATGCGATCCGTCTGTCTAGAGCCTAACCTGATCGATCGAACCGTATTGCTGTTATTACTCAGTCACATTATCTTGTAAGTCGTATAGCATTGCCGAATAACCGAAAAGCCGAAAATCGAACAAATACATTCAACGACTCGGGTATAAAGGCAATTGAGAAACTTTATTCATTAGTTATCGTCAAGTGCTTAAAGTTGAGACTTGCTTTTGTTACTAAGGGGTATAGTATTAAGGGTGCCCTTTGTTTCTTTGGTGACCAGGGTACAAAGGAAAATATGGGGATGCTGGTTTAGTAGGAGCAGGTTCGAAAGTATAATTACAAGTACCTATAATTTGAAGTATTCTTCCTTTTTCGACCTCCCATGTTTGTCTCTGCATCACCCTAAAGTTGACTGGTAGAAAATACCCCTGGCATTAAGTCCGCCTTTGTACAGTAGTTTTACTTGTGCATAAAGTTTTAGTAAAAAAAACTTTTTACAAAAAAAAAACAACCGACTTCCTTAAAAAAAAACAAAAAAAAAAACTTTAATTTCGGAATTCGGTGTCTTAGGATCTGTATTTAAGGTTTTTTTGCCACCGACTTCCGAAATTAAAGTTATTTTTGACTTTGTAGTGTTTTTTTTTTAAGGAAGTCGGTTGTTTTTTTTTTGTTTTTTTTTTTATTTTTAACTTTTTAGTTATGGTACCCCGCACTAATCTAATCGCGTTATTCGTTCATTTGTCGTGCAAATACTTAATGCAAATTTAAGACTTATATGGTTTTCACATGGATCCCATTGTCCGAATGGAACCAAATTAAAATGGAACCATTCGGAAAGTACCAGCTTTCAAATAAAAAAAAAAATCATCGAAATCGGTTCACCCAGTCAAAAGTTATGAGATAACAAACATAAAAAAAAAAACATACAGACGAATTGATAACCTCCTCCTTTTTTTGAAGTCGGTTAATATAATTAATTAAATTTATTATTTTTCCGAAGTCAAAGTCGAATTATTAATTTTGAATAGGCACAAAAAAGGCACTTGAAAAAAATAATTAAATGATTCTTGTTACTCCTCCCAAAAAGTAACTTCGTATGGAGAAGAAAATCTACGGCAAAAAACTCCAGGGTTACTCTTTTAAACTCCAAGAAGAATCCAAGAGGTATTCTACGAATTTCATTTTGAGAGGTAGGTAATAGTTAAATACCTGACATAGTAATGTTAAACTGATAAAACTGACCTATGTCAACGATTTATCGTTGGCATGAAAGGTGTATTTACAAATCAACTAGTCTCTGGCCGCGGCTTCGTCCGTGTGGATGTCGGAAATTATCCCACGGGAACCTGCTACCGAGGTAAATAGTATCCTATCAAACCCATTCTGCCTTTAAAGCGTGAAAAGTTAAGAGACAAACAAATAATTAACTCAAATAATCTCTTTTTTTTATTTTTATGAAACAGGTTTTTATGATCCTAACCCTCTTATTTATAAACGTAGCTTAACGTTCAGTAATACACCAAAGCCGCGGCACAAACTAGTATTATTTTATATAGGGTCAAAATAAATTAGCAGGCAATACTCTACCCACGTGGGAATATCGAAAACGAACATTTTTTTTTAATTTATCGTATTTATTTGGAATGATAAAAAAAAACATTCCAATTTTGTTTTAAATTTCAAATAACACTATCATATACATTAATTGCAACCATATCACTGTTATGTTTTGGTTTTTAGTAATAACATTGTTATTCGCCAATCGAACGATGTTTTTTTTTTCCATTAGGTTTATAAATCGATACCCAAAATGTGGGTAAATTATTGCCAGCTAATTAAATTTGACCCTGTATAGTATAATATATAGTTAGGATGTAAGCAATTAATTTATAATACCTGCCAACTGTAACCTCAAATGCATAATATCTCTTTAATTAGTGTTTTGATCTTTCATTGTTCTTTCAAAGGTATATGTCACACGATGTTTTATACTACCCACTAGATGTGTATCTATTATATTATAGGAAAAATATTTTTTTTGTCTGTTGAGACGTGTTAACAACTTTAAATAACAAAAAAAAAAAAACCGGTGCTTTGCGTGATCTTTGTTTATAGATTGTTTGGCGCCCCCTCAAAATAACTTAGGTATACTTACATTAGTTTAAGAACTTAGTTATTAAGGTTAAATAAAAAAGGTTTATCATTTTTTGCTTTGCAGTTTATTTTTATTTTTGTCAAAAAGTTTTTATTTAATATTTTTTGCAAAATCGGACTATTCTGTAAAAAGTTGACTTGAATGATGACTTTTGAGTTATTGTAATGTATGTATGCATTACAATCAATAATCCCCTATTTTCCTACCCTTAGGTTTAGATTTTTTCCAAATTTATATGGGACCAATTTCGGGCTATATTCTTTCCAATAAAAAAATTATGATCAAAATCGGACTATTCTGTAAAAAGTTATGCGTGGTCATAACTGGTGGTCGTGGAACGTGGTCGTCCTCCATTTTTTTTTTTTTGTCGGTTAAAAATCTATTCTATTCGAGAACCTAGTTTATCTATACTAATATTATAAAGCTGACGAGTTTGTTTGTTTATTTGGTTGAACGCGGTAATCTCAGGAACTGAAAAAATATGGTCCGAATTGAAAAAATATTAATAATGTTGAGTAGCCTATTTATTGGGGAAGGCTATAACTATATAACATCACGCTACGATCAAAAGGACCGAAGCAGCAACGAAAAATGAACGAAAACTGGCAGGCAATTCGATGCGACGGGAAGGGTCTGTGGAGAAAAATTTGACGCGGACGAAGTCGCGGGCAGAAGCTAGTTGTTTATAACTTAAATTGTTACAATGTGTTTTTGGAACGTAAAAGTATTGCAATGTTGAGTTGTTTTGTTGGTCTAGTTGTCGCAAGCGCTACTGTTGAGCATGACGTCATGGATTTGATGAACAGGATGCGCTAACTGTTATTGAGTTTTTGAACTAAAATAATTATAGACCTATTCACCATCATCATCATTTCAGCCGAAAGACGTCCACTGCTGGACATAGGCTTCACCTAAGCACCGCCACTTCGACCGGTTCTGTGCTTCTCGCATCCAGGTCATCGGTCCATCTTGTGGGAGGCCTTCCAACGCTACGTCTTCCAGTACGCGGTCGCCACTCCAGAACCTTCCGACCCCATCGGCTATCTGTTCTGCGAGCAATGTGCCCTGCCCACTGCCAATTAAAAATGATGAAGTACTGCCAAACCTATTTTAAGTAGGCTTATTACCTATTTGAAATGAATATCAACTTGATACCTACACGGGTTCCTGAGAAAAACACTGACAGACCGACGGACCTAAAAGTGACCGAAAGGGCACATTTATTTAATTACTTGAAAAACTAATTCGTAAGTAAGTAGGTACTTAATTTTCTGTCTACTTACGTAAATAGACAGGTAGGTAAGTAACTTGTACCTAATTGCCTGGGTCACGGTTCCTAGGTATATAATAATGCGCGCACGCATGACTCGATTTAACTCGGTTACCTTGATGTTTTTTCTCAAATGTCGTCTTAGGTCTTAAGAGAGCGCGCGCGTCTTTATCTTTTTGATATCTAGGTTTCCGATGCAAGTATTACAATTTTTTCACGTTATTTTTAACATTTTCACGTGACTAACATGGGTCACCTGCAGGTTGGAGTCAACCATCAATCATCATCAGCCTATAATGTTCCCACTGCTGGGACACAGGCCTCCTCTCGGTGAGAGGGGGTGGGCCATAATTCACCACATGGGCATGTCTTCGAATTTGTGGTTCTAATACATGCCGGATTCCTCACGATGTTTTCCTTCACCGTTTTGATAACAGTGGTGATGAAATAATTTACTCATAGTAAAGCGCCTGCTTGGGTTCGAACCAGCGACCTACTCGTAAGTCGCGGCCGTTACCACTGGGTCACCACTACAGGTTGGAGTAATGAGGAGAATATGTTCTTTATTCTATCATTTAAAAAAATCCGTGGCGTTTATATACATTTACTATAATCACAAGATGGTAGTAGATGTGGGGTTGGAAGGTCGCCCACAAGGTTGACCGATGACATTTTGAATGCCGCAGGACTCTGCTGAATGCGGGAAGCACAAAACAGGTCGAAGTGGCAGAGTTTGGCCTATGTCCAGCAGTGGACGTCTTTCGGCTGAAATGATGATGATGATGATGAATCACAAGAGAGAAAACCAATAAAAATTAAGCAATGATTTGTCTATCAATGACAAAAAAAATATACACTAGTTGTATAAAGAGGTAATCTCCGAAATTACTCAACCGCCTTCCAAAATTCTTTCACTAATATAAAAAGCACTATTGCTGTGTCGTATATTATTTAATGTCCTAGTTTGCTTCCACGCAGACGAAGCCGTGGGCAGAAGTTAGTTAATAACAATGAACAACAACAAATTTTATTTATATTTTTTTGTTGCAGACTGATCTTTGATAGCCGGTCAACCACACAGGGCCTTTAATAGATAACCTTGATTTTGTTTTTTATTTCTTTGTTTACGTCTATTAAATAAAATGGAAGTTTCTACATATATGATGTTTAACTTTAATTCAACTATTGAGGTATTTTTGAATTAATTATTCACATAATAATTAATTCAATGTCATAGGTTCGATTAAATGGAGACAGCAAGAGCAAACACGTCATGTCAGTATTGTTTGTAAGTTAAAAAAGTATGCAAGTTGATTCCGACCGAATTTTGTTTTAATTTTTCAGTTTTCGGCGAATCTAATGGCGGAATGAAACTTAGTGCCTGCGTTGACCTACTCAGAGATCGTTCGTTACAACAGCTAGGGGCAACAATATAGAAAACATGCATATTCCTGCATATACCTAACATCAAATTGTTTGTTCTTTTTTGACACTGGATTTCTTCTACAGTTTCCCGTCGATAAACAAAATCGGTAAAATTTTCGGTTTAAACAAAAACAAAAATTAAAACAATTTTTGGTCAAAATCTTTATGCAAGTACTTATTGTGCGTGGCTTTGTGCCATTATAACTCTTGTGTACGACATGTCACAATGACATGCAAGCTACAACTAACTTGTACATTAAACTTATATTAAAAACAATATTAAGAAAAAAAAAAAACTTGCAAATCCTACTAATATTATAAACGCGAAAGTTTGTATGTATGGATGTGTGGATGTTTGTTCCTCTTTCACGCAAAAACTACTGAACGGATTTAAATGAAATTTGGCACACAGATAGTTTAGTGTAAGATATAATATAATATTATTATTTCTGTGCAAGTTACCGGCAGTATCAGATGTATGAAATGTTTAAGTTGGGTGTCATGTGTTTGTGTGTGCGTTTTGCTAGACATTTTTAACAGTATTACAATCAATTAATACTATCGATACCTATATCACTGAATATAAATGAGCTCTTTAGTCAATTCTAAAGTAGCCGTTCTTTTATTTTCAAACGAGTTTTTATTAGGTGTATAACCTAAAAAACAAAACAAAAGTGTATGTTTGTAATTTCAAAGTAACACCTTTATACTAAATGCATATGATACAGTGCGTATTTTAACAGAAATATAATTTTCAAAATTTTTGTCTGTGTCTGCCTGTTTGTTCCATCTAATCTCCGAAACGGCTGAACCGTTTTTGACGGGATTTTTCAAGTGGCAGATAGTTGGTGTTATAAGGAGTAACTAATGCTTTTATTTTACAAAGAGGTTGAAGAGTTCCGCGCATAAAAATAATAATAATAATCGTTAAGCAGTTGGGTCAAGGGCTTGATTCAGAAAGCGGTACTTCTGGACACGGCTCGCATTGTCAGGAGGTTCCTCTCTCTGGAGCCCTGACCGCCGGTAGCTTGGACCCTGTTCCCGATACCGGTGGGCTACTATTTTTTATATTTTTAAATGTTTTTATTTTATATTCTAATATTTAAAAATATAATTTATAAGTTTTTAAAATGAATAAAGGAAATAATAATAATATCTTAGGACAACCAACACACTGTTATCTGATCCCAAACTAGGCAGAGCCTGTACTATGGTAACCAGACAACTGATAAATATACTTATATATTTCTAAATACATACATATTATAGATAAATTACACCCAGACACAGAACAAATGATTGAGTTTATCACACAAACATTTGTCCTGGGCGGGAATCGAACCCACGACCTCAGTCTTAGCAGTCAGGGTCACTAACCACTAGACTAATAGGCCAGTGTAATAATAAATAATGCAGTATAATGCATCAATAGATTAAAAAAAAATTGCATTGCAGGAGTGGTACCTAATACTGAACATCCACGCGAACGTAGTCGCGGGCACAGCTAGTATTGAACATAAATTTATGTCTGTAGGTATGTTTGGCAGATCCAATCTTAAAATTGCTAAAATTGTGGTCAGGTTTATACGATTATATGGTTTTCAAATTCTCGACTTTTACACGTGCAGACTTTAACCTAGACGAAAATAATTGCTCAGAATACGTCATTATGCCGGGTATTATATCTGTTTTTTATTACAATAATTTCCATACTAGGTGTAGGTAAAATAAATGTAAGCCACCGATGCATACCATATTTATTAAATAACATAATACATTTATATTGCATTTGATTATTTATTTTTATTTTAAAATCTTTGATATCAAACTTGCTTTCATCGATAGCGAGCTACTTTTATATCCCATGCAATAAAAATTCAGCCTATAATGTTCCCACTGCTGGGACACATGTCTCTTCTCTGTGGGCCATAATCTACCTTGCGAGCCCAGTGCGGGTTAGTAGATGTCACAGCTCATCGAATTTTTGGTTCTAAGACATGTTTGTTCCCTGACAATATTCTCCTTCACCGTTTTGAGTGCAGTGGTGATGAGATAATTTACACAAAGTAAAACGCCTGCCTGTTGCCACTTGTTCTCAAAACGGTGAAGGAAAATATTGTAACAAAACCAGCAAATGTATTAAGGCTATTTTTAACCGACTTCAAAAAGGAGGAGGTTCTCAATTCGGATGTTTATATATATATATTTTTTTATGTATGTTCGGCCATAACTCCGTCATATATAGGCGGATTTGCAAAATTATTTTTTTTGTGTTCGAAAGGGGTTTATTCTGAAATGGTCCCATATAAATTTCATATAGATCTGATGATGAGTTCCAGAGACAGACACCGGAACTCTTTAAAAAATGGCAGCAAATTAACCGCGATTTCTGCTATCGCATAAATATGCATTGTTTGTTTGGAATTAGTGCGGGGTGGATACCACAACAAAAAATTTAAAAATAAAACCTTTTTTACAAAAAAAAAAAAAATAACCGACTTCCTTAAAAACACTACAAAGTGAAAAATAACTTTAATTTCGGAAGTCGGTGGCATAAAACCATAAATACAGATCCTAAGACACCAACTTCCGAAATTAAAGTTATTTTTCACTTTGTAGTGTTTTTAAGGAAGTCGGTTGTTTTTTATTTTAGTAAAAAAATTTTTTACTTATAACAAATGGTCATACATTCAGATTTCGAGCGGGCACTGAGTAATTAGATGAAAAAACCCAATAACCCCTTTACCGCTGTGCTCGGCAGCAGAGTTTGCGATCACTACACCACAGAGGCAGTTAAATAAGTTTATATGGGCGATTTGTTTAGCAATATTTAGATCAGATCAATTATTACAAGTCAATGCAATCACATGACCTAATGCATGTACGGTTACGGTTTGAACAATGTTTATGACATCTAAGTGAACGCATCGCTGCACCCGATGAACAAAGTTAGTAATTTTCATATAAGTAATTGTTTCCGTTCCATTTGAAGTGAATGAAAATGGATGGTTTGTTAGAAGTTAGGCAGGCGTGTAGCGTGTACTATCGTTAATAATTATTCTTGTAATAGCTCTGAGCTTTTAGCGTTGAGGTCGGAAATAATTTCAGGAGAACGAACTACCCGGATAAAAAGTATGTTTTGTAACACTAAGGTTACTTTTTTTCGAGAATGGTCAACCTATGTTGTCGGCTGCATAACCGACCTCACTTGTGGCTATCAACATTAAATAAGGACTCTAGCTAAGAAAATCCAGGTTATAAACTATCTGAGTCTCTTATATAAATCCGTTCGGCCTTTTTTGCGTGATGGGGTAGCAAACTTCCAAACATCCACAGATTTGGATATCAATACATCCAGATGTGATATATTTTTAAGTAGTAGAATTAATATATTTCATAATAATAAAAAATAAAAAAATAAAAAAAATCTCTCAGAGAGCAAAATTACACCATAAGTACCTATATAGAGCTATATAGTTATCGTTCAGATAAACTTAATGGCTTTATCATTTACTAGCTTCTAGCCACGCCTTCGTCTGCTTGAAATTTCAAGTTTTCACATAAAAAATATCCTACGACACTCAGCAATGCCTCATATTAGTGAAATACTTTTCAGAATCAGATCGTACCTCAAGAAAATGGCTGGGGCTGACTGGTCGCGGATGGTGGACTGCGATAGGCTGAGTAGATTGCTTGTGTATTAAAAAAAAATAGCTTAGACGGTATCACAGCTGAGCACCGGCCTCACCCAAATACATTCAGGCATCGTTTTCTAGGACCAGCTCTCAACATGGTGGGTGCCTCAGAATGGACGGCGCCGCCGCGCGCCGAGGCCGGTCTAGGAA
This sequence comes from Aporophyla nigra, assembly GCA_947507805.1. Lineage (NCBI taxonomy): Eukaryota > Metazoa > Arthropoda > Insecta > Lepidoptera > Noctuidae > Aporophyla > Aporophyla nigra. The sequence continues at coordinate 19,573,662 of OX382301.1, read as the reverse complement.
GAGGTGACCAAGACGCGTAAAGCGCTTTGTTGCAGCGAATAAAAAGCATTGCAGGGAAAGTTAGGTTGAATGATCGCCACTGACTACGTGGTAAGAAAGTGTAGTGATCTACATTTATGCTGGTTCGGTCTCCGTATAAGAATTTGCCTTTACACTGCAGTGGGAATATAATTGGCTGCTATTAATCATTTATACTCCACAACAAGTTGTCATGGCTTTTTCCATAATTACTACTTATATGGAGCTGTCGTTGCTCTGTAGTAATAACTATTGTGTTTGCTTGTTGTGACGTAGAATAAACTATTAATATCTAATAATTATGTTAAGCTAAGCGCACATTAAAGCGACAGCGCACCGCAGCGCAGTAATTGTTTCAGACAAAAATTTAGAAGTTGAATTTGAATTATTTCTACTCCTGTGCAAGCTCCAAAATAATTGGGAGCAAACCTATGTTACTTTTTATGATGTGATCATGTCTTTACATTTTTTTTTAATGATCAATGATAAACCTTCCATATCAGTATCCAGGAAACAGGCTTGCCTAAGTAAGGGAACGTGAAACCTTAGTAATCGTTTTACCAATAAATCTTGTAGCTATCGATTTGCCAATGCATTGCACTGCGGCCACCCTGTGGTGTGCAACGTTTCAAACAAATTGAACTATGGTGTTGCACAAGGATTTCTGGAATGCGTTTCTATGAGGTGCGGTATTTTACTTTCTGTCCAAATGTGCGCGAGCCTTAAGTTATTTTAAAAAAACATGACGTCATGACTCTAGATTTTTATCTCTTGTTTTGGTTTGTTTTGCATAAAGTACAGTCACAGTAAAAATTCTTTGAACAAACCCTATTTCGAAGTAAATCTATCAACCATTATTATTTTATTTCATTTGTTTTCTATAATGAGACCGTTCATTGGTTAGCATACTTTATTGATATAATTATTTTGTGGAATAATAAATTAAATTTTCTAATAATTTCAGGCTCAAACCTGATTGTTTTCAAACACATTGCATATACTATTATACATTACTATGGCTCTCCTTGTTCCAAAAGCTTTGTGTTTGGAACAGGGAGAATCATAGTAGAAACTCTCAGAATAGATCGTTTCAGGCCTCAGAGAAATAGCCTCTAGGCCGTATTTAGGGAATTGGCGGATTCTAATATATTCCTACTTACATATCCGTGTAGCTCTCATTAACTTTGCAACCGATATTGATGTAGTTTTCATTATTTCAGTAGGTTTTTGTCTCAGTATAAAAAAATATTAAACTTAGTCAAAGCGAATATAAAAAACTGAATATATCCATTTCTGCGGCCCTCCGGCTTTTGTAGTAAATTTAGTTAGCCCGCGAAGGTATGTAGTTTGGACAGCCCTGATTTAGACTAAAAGATACCATGTAATTTGGAATCAAAAACCTACCACTACGCACCAGAGACCTGCCATGTTAGTCAAGTGGTCACAAGCGCTATTATCCTGGGTCCGATTCCCGGGCCGTTCTAAGTGCTATTGCGTTATTCCATCTGGAATGTCTTAGTTGCTCGGACTGGATTTTTGCCCGGTTAATGTCAATAGGCTTGCCTCCAATTACATGTGATAACTGGCTAAATTAGGGTCTGCCATAGAAACCTACACCTCTGCCATGCTATTCAGAGTTCACAGGGTTGATATGTAGTTTCAAAAAAAAAAATGTACCCCCAGAAAACTACGAAAAACACACATAAATTCCCTTCACAGTAAATTCAAGTAAAGATTACTATGAAAAAAGTTTCTACTGGGAACGGTTGAAAGTTTTCCTATGAATCTCACACAAGGGTGCAATCAAAGGTGGGCGGAGTCAGAAATAGTTTCTGCCGTTTTATTTGACGACGTGACCGTACCTTTTTTAGGGTTCCGTTGCCAAATGGCAAAAAACGGAACCCTTATAGATTCGCCATGTCTGTCTGTCTGTCTGTCTGTCTGTCTGTCTGTCTGTCCGAGTATGTCACAGCCACTTTTCTCCGAAACTATAAGAGCTGTGCTATTGAAACTTGGTAAGTGGATGTATTCAGTGAACCGCATTAAGATTTTCACACAAAAATAGAAAAAAAGCAATAATATTTGGGGTTCCCCATACATAGAATTGAAACTCAAAAAATTTTTTTTCATCAAACCCATACGTGTGGGGTATCTATGGATAGGTCTTCAAAAATGATATTGAGGTTTCTAATATCATTTTTTTTTAAACAATAATATTTGGGGTTCCCCATACATAGAACTGAAACAAAAAAAAAAAATTTAATCAAACCCTTACGTGTGGGGTATCTATGGATAGGTCTTTAAAAATGAAATTGAGGTTTCTAATATCATTTTTTTCTAAACTGAATAGTTTGCGCGAGAGACACTTCCAAAGTGGTAAAATGTGTGTCCCCCCCCCCGTAACTTCTAAAATAAGGGAATGATAAAACTAAAAAAAATATATGATGTACATTACCATGAAAACTACCAACGAAAATTGGTTTGAACGAGATCTAGTAAGTAGTTTTTTTTTAATACGTCATAAATCGTAAACCACAATTTACCTTTCATTCAGTCAACTCAAATATAAAAATTAAAAAAAAAACATTTAATTTCATAAACGATGATGACGAATGATGATGATGATGACCTGCAGGTTTGTACGGAACCCTCGGTGCGCGAGTCCGACTCGCACTTGGCCGGTTTTTTTCTAGTTAATTAATTTTGTTATATTATTGGGTGGCGAATCTCTCCCATTATCGAAATAATTATGATTGACATTTATGATTATTACTTTTATCATTCTTTTATTATTATTTTGACATTTATTTAATTCAGTAGTACAATTTTAATGGGATTATCTGCTTAATGACTGCATGATTGTGATTATATAATTAATTTATATTAATGAGAAATGTGTAACTTTAGCTTATATTATATATTATGAATCAAGTTCTTCTAACTTAACAGACAGCAGTGCTGCTGGGGAGTTTGTTCCGCCACTTCTTCTTCCCAGCTAAAGCACTAGGAAGTGTCCAAGTGCGGGCGTTTTGGGGGGACTGTCTTATGTAACTTTGACGTTCAAAAAGTGCTGACTCTCAGCCTAGTTTGAATGACTTTTGGTTTTGATTTTATATTTGCACGCCAAAATCAAAGGCAGAATAAGAGAACAAATTCATATATTTTACTAACCTTCTGTACCTTATTTAGGCAAATAAATGATTTTGAATTGATTTTTAGACATTTTGGGTTTTTGGTCGTGGTAATTTTATGGGGACTATGTACGCACGACGAAATATCAAGCTGTACATTTCCAGTATTAGCTGTTCCGTGTGGTGGCAGGACGTAAAGAATAGCATCAGACCATTTCTTCCCGTGGAGGTCGTAAAAGGCGACTAAGGGAGTTACTAGAAAATTCAAACCCGTCTGCTAAGCATGACGACTTGGGCAAACCCCCCAAATTTGAGGAGGCCAAATGTCCAGGAGTGGACGTCCTTTGGCTGAAATGATGGTAATCTTACTTCTCGCTGTACGCAAAGCGTGGATAAACCTGGATATCGTCGTTGCAAATTTAAAATCTCCTATGTGTAAAAAGTAACTTTTCGAGAAAAACGAAAAAAACTGTTTCCTGAAAAAGAAACTGAGGAAACATTGTTATTTTTTTTTAGATGTAAAGTGTAAAGGACTTATAATGTATTGAGATAGAATTTGTCTTATATCAATGTGTCGTTCAGCGTATATTTATATAAATTTAATTATTTTTCTGCACATAGGAGATTTAAGTTGCAACTTTTTGTCACATAAGTGGTTTTACAGTTTATTACATCAGGCACATAGAAGTTTTCGATGGTCAATAAACATGAGATTTTATTAAATTAGCGAATATTTTAACGATACATTAAGATATTCACATATGAGTTTTTGCAATAGGTAGGTATACAAAATCGCTTTTAAAATATATGCATAGCTCGTATTTGTGAAAATTGTTACATAGGAGATTTTAAATTTGCAACGACGATATACCGTTTAATAAGTATAGTAAAAAATCTATTTTCTATTCTTATTTAACTTCTAAGTGACAAGTTCGATATTTTGACAAGTCGCCATTGTTCCTTGCTAGTGTGAATCGACATTTTACGACGTTAGCGAATCTATACTTAATATAATATTATAAAGCTGAAGAGTTTGTTTGTTTGTTTGATTGAACGCGCTAATCTCAGGAACTACTAGTCCGAATTGAATTCCTTTTTGTGTTGGGTAGCCTATTTATCGAGGAAGGCTATAGGCTATATAACATCACGCTACAACCAAGAAAAGCGGAGCAGTAATGAAAAATGTTGCAAAACGGGGAAAATCGCACGGGTTGGCGATTCGACGCGACGGGTAGGATCGGGGAACAAGAAATTGAACGAGGATGAAGTCGCGAGCAGAAGCTAGTAAATTATATTTGTTTTTCATTATTTTACTTAAATAATAAAAAAAACATTGTGTGTAGAAATAATGAAACCATTTTTGCTTTACTAGACTAGAGAAAACCTTGTTTCAATATGGGTTCTAAAAACTACGTAGGGTGATTATGGCAGGCGTGTACCTAAATACCGCGCACCGGAAATCGTAGCGTTGGAAGGGCTCTCACAAGGTGGACCGACTACCTTCGGAAGGCCGCAAGAATCCGCTGGTAGCGGAAAGCACAGAACCGGTCGAAATGGCGGAGCTTGATGGAGGCCGGTGTCCAGCCGTGCGCGGCATACGCTGGCAGAATGTGCCGCTTGGGAGGAGCCGTGTCGTGTCCTCGTCTCAGAAGTAGGCAGTGACCTATCGCTCCCGGTCGTGGGCGAGTTGATGGTCGGCAGCGAGGAGTCCTGGGACGCGGTGGTATCCTTCTGCGAATCAGTTATGTCGCAGAAAGAGGCTGCAGAAAGGGAGCGGGAGATATCTTCCGCTCACCCAGCCCGCAGCAGGCGCACCGGGCGTCGGCGCAGGGCGGATAACGCTCTCTTCCAGCCCCCTAAATGGGTCCAGGGGCGACGGATCTGGGGACATCCGTCGCCTCCTATTCCTTAGGACTCGAGATGGTGGCGCGTAGTGTTCCACGCGCTCCTCTCTGTGATGTATGGGGACGTGAGGAGGCCCGCAAAGGCGGGCCGGCACCAGTCGGGGATCGCGGAAGACATATTGGTTCCCGTGGTCCCCGACGTAGGTGTTGGACGGAACACCGGGGTGGTTTTAGTCAGTAAGAGTCTGACAGACCCCTCCGCCCACCCCAGGGCGGAGGACATCCATGAGGATTTCCACCTCGTGATCAAAAAAAAAAAGGCCTCAAAGGGTTAATACATCCATAAGGCCTATGTGGACGTCTTTCAGCTGGAATGATTCCAAATAATTGGATAGGTACTAAGATAACGCTTTAAAAACACTAGGGAACCTATTAATACATCCATAAATCTATCAATACAAAAAGTATTGATATTGGATTAACGTCATATTAGTATTTTTTTTAAACTTTATCACAATAACAAACGATAAATTAATCTTAGCTACTGGAAAACTTCTAGTTTTTTCAACATGTAAATGATTAAAACGTCCATAAGAAACGTTAAATTGTTATTATTCGATTTTTTTATTGATAGACCACTTTTGACTAAATCATCGGATATTAATTTATTACAGGTGATAGAAACAATTCACAAGGACTTGAATGACGCACGAATTTTTTAATGTGCAAAAAGCTCTTGTGGATTTTCCGGTTTAGATATTATTGTGCAAAATACATAACTTTACAGTTTATAAGATGTTCGTACCAAGTGCAATATTTACGTTCTTGATTCTTGACTTATAAACTAATTTCATGTTCGCACAAGAGCAAAGCAGCTGAGAGCTGAAAGCAGTGGTGTCATATGTCATAAGTAATTTATTTCACAATAAAATACTTTGTGTTAAAACATTAAAAGTATATCATAGATCAAATAAAATAAATAATAATAAAAAATACTACATTCACTACATTCGTATTTAGAATTCATCACGTATTTAAAATATAACAATATCACTAGTAAAATATATATGTCAAAAAATTAATAACAAAAACATTAAATAATAACACTGTATTAAGACTTAAAATTCAAAAATGAATATAAAAATAAATTATCTAAACAAAGTAAGTCATCATATCACAAATAGTTTAATTGTGGTTGTCGTTTATTGTCAATGAACTCATCTATACTGTAATTAGCCTTTCTTCAATAAATATGTCTTTAATTTGTTTTTAAATAAGGTCATGCTGGTCGTGTTTTTAAATTCTATTGGCAACTTGTTGTATAAAATGACAGATTGCACTCTAGGACTATGATCAACCACATTCAATTTTGGTTGGATCGTGGAAGGTAGGCCTTTCCTACGAGTACTATATCTAACTAGTTTTTGCTTATTGGTTTCATGCAAATTTTTGACAAAAATGGTTAACAATACCAGGATATAGAGACATGGCACTGTTAGAATGTTGAGCTTGATAAAGTAGTCCCTGCACGAATCTGTCTGTTTCAAACGCAACATTGTCCTTAAGGCTCTTTTTACACGCTTTATATTAGCTTCACTTGTATGTTTGTTTGTATGTTTGTTTGTAACTGACTCCTTGTAGCGATTTTGACCCACTTTTAATGACCAGATTTCATTCAAACTTTGCACACCTGTCAAGGACCGATGACAATGCAATAGTTTCATAAATTTGTGCCATTATCCTTGCCAGGGTTACCAGGACAGCAAAAAAAACTGTCTTCAAAAACTACGCTGACATACGTCACAAACTACGCTGACATACGTCTCAAAATTCGAAACACCCTAAAAAATAGAAAATAAATAATAGTTTAAAAACACCGTGTGGTGCCGGATGTAAAGAATAACACCACCCCATTTCTTCCCGTCGGTGTCGTAAAAGGCAACTAAGGGACTTACTAGAGAATGGGCAGCAGCGTTCTCTATGCATTTTACCACCATACTGCGTTCGCCAACCCGCCTGCCAAGCGTGGCGATTATGGCAAAGCCCCCCAAATTGGGAGAGGCCTAAGTCCAGCAGTGGACGTCTTACGGCTGAAATGATGATGATGATGAGTTTAAAAAAACTAAAAAACACGCTTTGTGCTGATGCTTTTTAAGGTATTTTTTATTGATATCAGGCACCCCACACTTGTTTTCCACTATTTTCTACTTTTTAGTTTGGTTTTTGAAAGCGTGTTTTTTAGTTTTTTTTTACTATTATTTTTGGATTACAAATGCCGAGTGGACATTGTAGTTGTAACCAGTACCATCGGCCCTGACTAACGAATTGAAGATCTCAGGCTCTACTTCAAACCTGGAAACTAAACCACATTTTATAGCATTCAAAACTTTAATCCAATAATGACAGATTCCTTCGTTAACAATAGCCTGTTACAATTCTTCTACATTGCAAAATTCTCTATCATACAGATAAGATGCAAGCATTGATACGCCACTCGTGCTCGTGGCGGGTTGGTGATTTATTATAAATTTAATGTTTATTTTAATTCCAGGTTTCCGATGTCCCAAACAAAGTAAAGTAGGTATATGTAAAGTTACCAAAAGAGATAAGTAACCAGGGTTATCGGATATTGTTGAAGTTACGTAAGAAAGCAATGTTTTAGAACTTTTTTTTATCTAATTAATAGAAAACAAACAGTTAATTTATCAAATTAAATTTCACTCAAAGATATCCGTAGGTTTCTTACTAAACTTCACCGATATCCAATGACAATAGTTACATATTTGGTAACTGGCCTTATGAATTGAAAACGAATAAATATTTAATTTATAAAGTATAATATCTACTTACAATATAAATTAAAAAACATATTATAAATTAATATATAAAAATCATAGTATATTAACTTCAGACATGCCTTGAAACATTAAGACCCAATACCGTCAGATTTAGATCCAGTTTTAAAATTAAAATACTAGTTTTAGCACCGTTCTACAAAATGATTTTAGAGCATAAAAAATATGGTGCTATCCACTAGAATGTACTACAAAACCTACTCATTTACAATACTAAAACGTAACTAAGTAAATTCTACGTTCGGTTTGCGTACAGCCGTGCAACCATGCGACCGATCTCTGGTCACATGATGTACGTTTGTGGTTACGACCACAGCCCACTCCATTATGACATGTTAATTTTTAATCAAGTACTAATGTGTAGGGGTAGGTTGGCCGTATTTAATTTTGAGAATTTATACCTGAATAGTGCAGTGGTTGCCCAGTGGTAACCTCCACAACTTACGAGTAGTAAGGTCGTGAGTTCAAACCCAACCAGGCGTTTTACTTTGTGTAAATTATTTCATCACCACTGCTTTCAAAACGGTGAAGGAAAACATCCTAAGGAAACCGGCATGCCTTAAAATCAAAAATTCGAAGACATGTGACATCTACCAACCCGCACTGGGCCCGCGTGGTGGATTACGGCCCACTCTATTTCACCGAGAGGAGGCAATTAGGCCTGTATCCCAGCAGTGGGAACAATATAGGCTGATAATGATGGTGATACCTAAATAAAAATCGTTATCCTGAAATTAGGAGTTCAAAAATAGTTATTAGCTACATTTTTACTGGCGTAGTGATTATGATACTAAATTCATATTAATTTTTATTAGCAGTCTATAGAGGGGGTATACCTACTACTTCATTTTACATTAACTTGAAGCTTCGAATAACTAGAACCTAAGATAATATAATCAGAAAAATAAAATGTTTTTTTAAATTGGTATTCTATATAGTCTTTTAAAAATTTTAAAGTTTGTTTTAAAAACTTGTTCTGTCACTGTGTTGTCAGACTATTTTTATAGCGGAAATAAACACAATGAGCTTATTAGCATGGTTATTTTTAAATAACTTATAAAAACTATTGAAATAACCTTGCTCATTATTAATACTTACGAAGTTGAATCAAAATATGTCTCGACAAACTTTTATCGTGACTCACAGGATCTGAGCCTTTTTCGGGATAAAAAGTAGCCTATGTTATTTGGTGATAATCTAGCTTTCTATTAGTGAAGAAAATGAAGAAAGAATTTTTTAAATCGGTTCAGTAGTTTTCGAATTTATCCATTAGTCTAGCCTGTCAGTCTAGTGGTTAGTGACCCTGACTGCTAAGACTGAGCTCGTGGGTTCGATTCCCATCCAGGACAAATCTTTGAGTGATGAGCACGATCATTTGTTCTGTGTCTGGGTGTAATTTATCTATAATACGTATGCATTTAGAAATATATAAGTATATTTATCAGTTGTCAGGTTATCATAGTACAGGCTCTGCTTAGTTTGGGATCAGGTAACGGTGTGTTGGTTGTTCTAAGATATTTATTTATTACAAATATACATAGAAAAAATCAAATCTTTCCTCTTTATAATATTAGTTTAGATTATGAATGTATAAAAATATTGTATCCTGACATGACTAACTCTTATTTTGTAACCTTCAAAAGACGTCAGATGCACTCTTGATGGACGTAGGTCATATGTAAAGTGTAGAGCTTATAAAAGTGATAATTTTAATGTAATTAGAATATTAATAGTGATTAATAAGAACTGGTGAAACAATAGCTTTAAATGTTGTTTTATAATGGGAAAATTTATAATTATCCTTTAATATTATGACGAACAGTAAAACTATAACCAAAATTGAGTTGCTCTGAAAAGAGCAAAATTCTATTTTATTACATAAACTAGTTTTAACACTTTTACAAAACATTCTTAAACATTAATTATTCACTAGTTTTACCTGAAAAGAGAAACAACATTTTAAGCTATTGTTTCACCAGTTCTTATTAATCACTATTAATATTCTAATTAACTTAAAATTATCACTTTTATAAGCTCTACATTTTTCATGCTGCATCAGTCATTCAATATGACAGCTCGCTCCATAGAATAAAAGATCTTCACAGATAAATTATAAATGAAGTGTCACGCACTTTGTTTATATTCATAGTATTCCTATTGGAAATAAGGACAAATTACATGCATTTCATGTACTATATACAGTTTCACAAATAATGATTTGTCGGGTTTTGGTATAACCTTTTGTAACACGCTTTCCTCTTCTTTGCTGGATTTGCATTTTAATGCGTTTAAAGCTTAAGTAAAATCCAACCTTTGTGCAAAGGCATTATAGTATTCTCGAACAACTTTGAGAGCACCGTTATTGGCTGCAATCCGGCCCGGAGTAACGTTTTCATTGAACGTAACCAGAGATTTGTCCAAGTACATCCGAGGACCGATATACAGGATGTGGCGTAAGTAATGGTTCACCGTTCAGGATTCGATGAACCAGATAATTTACTATAACAATGAAACAATTTAAACATTTTTACCCAAGGGTTCCGAAAATATTTCATTTTTGTCTTTTATTACATATTTGTTTGTAGTTTCAACAAAAACCATTATTTTTTCATTTTGATTTCTGTCAATTACTGCTGAATACTAGAGCTATCATGATAAATTATGATTTTTTATGTAAATCCAGCTCTTTTGAAGAAAAAGTTGGTTCTTCTCTAATTTTATCCCCAGTTTTTAACACACTATCAAGTTCAAGAGCAAATTTTGTAAAAAAAAATTGGGTAAAAATGGTAAAAAAAATTAATTGTTATCGTTAATTATCTGGTTCATCGAATCCTGAACGGTGGACCATTACTTACACCACACCTTGTATACAGAAGAATCAACTAGGCCGTCCAGCATCTGAGGCAAGTCCTGTTGCGATTCAGCTAGTAAGTCAAAACACTTATGATAGCTGTATGTTTTATACTTGTAATGTTTTCAACAAGTCTTCTACAAGGCTTTATGATACGGGGTAATTAAAAGCTAAATCGTATCGTGATTCGTGTCACATCCTTTCATTCGTATATCATGAGAAAAGACGATTTTGAAAAAGGTGACAGTAAAAAAGATACAAATTGGGCAAGTAAATTTAACAAAAATCCTACATTTTCACTAGAAGCTTTTGCTAAGAGTAAGGTCACCTTCGATTTTTAAATTACCTTATTTGAATAATAATTGCACTTAACAAAATAACCTGATTAGTAACATGTTTGGATAAGTTCTAGGTCGGTTTTCTAATGCCAGTGATTTAGCTACACAAAATCATATAGTTTCTTTATTTATTTAATGAGAAATTCATTTATTACGTAGGTTTATAGGTAATCTAAATGTGTTTAGTGATCGTAGAAAACATGGCCGCCCACTGTATGTTTCATAGATTTTTTTGTTTTTGTAATTAATGTTTTCGGTGTACCATATATTTATTTATATTACTTTAATTTACAAATAGATATATGGTTGAAGATTTACTGTTTTCAAGTCAATATTATAATAATTTCTATTATTATTACTTGGATTTTGTTTTCAGTTGTATGAAAAAAATTCGGTGGATAATATCGAAGTCATAATGAATAATTAAAGAAATCGTTGATTTTATTTATTTACATAAGAAACTAGATTAATAATACGTTACAACTCGATGCCCTTGACTTCGCAGCTGTTTCTTGTTGTTTTTAAATAATACAATGACATTTTATTCAATACAACGCATTACCTAATATACAACGCGTATTTATAATCATGTTTCATAATTTTTTAAATGTTTTTTTAATCAATGATACTTTATTTCTTCAGCCAGTTATATTATTCCACTTTCACATATTAAGTGCTAATAATTATTATTATTATCAATATTTTTTTATCGATGATCAATCTTCGCAAATGAAAACTATCACAATAATAATAATTATTATGAAATTCGTCTTTTATAGATAAAACCTTCACATGTGATAGTAGTTCAAGAGGTTATAATTTATTTTTATGTAAAGGGTATTTTTTTTTTTTAGAACTGGTCTTTTTCTTTTATTTTTTTTTCTGGTATTTTTTTTTTTAGAACTGGTCTTTTTTTTGGAACTTTTTTTAGAACGTCATCAACTTTCGGCGTGAGTAACATTCGGCTCCTAAAAAGTTTGGAATGACGTCAAAGATTACGCAGATAGTTAATTAAAATCAAACACTCGTGGTTATGAAGTATTCGAGCAAACTAACATTTTTTAATTTATAAAAATATTATGAAAAGGTAAAATTTGTTTCTTTGTAAGTTTATATGCAAAAGGTCTCGAACTGTACCAGTCGGATTTAATACATATTTTTTTGCAATTAAGTCTTATTTTTGGAGAAGGTAATACGTTATTAATCATCACACAAAGACCCTCAAGAGCCGAGTAAAAAGAAAAGAGTCAAAACGAAGAAATATCGCAGGCAGGCAAAGTGATGCTATTGGATATATTTTATGTTAAACAAGAAATTTCGCGCGGACGAAGTCGCGAGCAGAAGCTACTTATTAATAAAGTAATGTAAAATATTTTGCACGTCGAAAGTTACCAGGAGTCGTTAAGGGACCATGAGATTGTTTACATTCACCGCTAAATATATCATCTAACAATCCGCACTGGGTCCACCTCGTGGGATATTATGACCCTATCCCAAAGTGGAGGCCTGGTACATCAAAGCGTCTTTTTTTTGGGTATGACATCGTGCAAGTCAGACTATGAGATTGTCTTCTTTTTAACCAGACTTGCCTGTGGCTACCTTAATAAATTAAGCCTCCAGTCAGGCCTTAAAAACTAGAGCAACTACTCGATATAGGCACCACCTGTGGGGTACGGACCTCGGCTTAGGGCATCGCTGGTAGAGGGCAGTAAGGGACGATCTGGATCGGAATGAAGATCGAAGCGTCTCATAAAGATACTTTTTGCTAACGGAAAAAACTGTTTTGACACCATATATTCAGGTGTTTATTAAGTTGGATGCGACCATGAATTATTTTCATAACAATCGATTCGTGATCAATTATTGACAAAAACTTAAGAAGAATTTGTTTTTACGTTTTAATTGATACAATAATATTATCACAAACAGTGGGATGTGTTTTGCTTTGAGTAATCAAAAGTAATTGAGCTCAACCAATTTACATTCCACGGGCGAAATGATTTCATTTTTTTATTGTTTGACAAATTATTATTCTCCGTATACTAAAATCAATCTTCCCGTTTAACCGGATGCAGATGAATATTAGTATTTTACATGAAGTTTCTGCCTATCTGATCTCCAAAGCCCAGTTACTGAGTAATAGAACACACGTTGGTAAGACTGGTTTCAGTCTTTCAGAATTCTGACTATCCGTTGCGTCTGTCCACGAATAACAGCCGGAACCAACGCGAACGGCTTAACGTGCTTTCCGAGGCAAGGAGAGATTTTGGTATGTTAAGATAATCACACGAGCATAGACCGACTGGAACAAACGTAACTTAACCTGATTCATTGACCCGTGCAGCTTTTATTACTTCGACACGAGCAAATTTATAAGGCTCAGGACATATAATTCTTGTAGGTGTTGCACAATATCTCAGTGTTACGAACCTATGCCAATTAATATTAATACGATTGGCACTTATAAGTTAAAATTTTGACGCAGACACAAAATTATTAGGTCATGTAATCTTCAAGTAAATACCCACAGTTTTAGTACTTGCCTATCAAATTCCGTGCTTTTCCTATAATTTATTTTTCAATTTTTCGGTCAAGAAAAGCTGTTAGTATCCTTTTTTTATACAAATAAAATCGATCCACACAATTGAATGGAGCTCAACCTTAAATATAATACAAAAACATACCTTTATGTGAGCTGACAGTGTAATTGATATCCTCAAACACGATGTGCACCGGTGGTCGCTTAGCCATCCGATTCAGAGCCTTCAAAGTGGATCCGGCCCTTTCCAAAGCAGCCGGGGTCCAGTGACTTTCCTGACCCTCCTCAAACACCATAGGGTTGGGGTTGATCGATGGGGCAGCATGGGCCAACGCGGCTCCCACAATGGCTTTACGAACTAACGGTACGGCTGCCATTTTTTTTTTGAGTTTGCACTATTTTGTCATATAATTAGACACAAATTGTAACTCACTTTATATTTTAAAAATTTTATCAGTGAAATAATGTACTCCTTTTTCGGTTTGAAAATATTATTATTTTTATTTAATGCTTAAAAGGTTTTATTTTCACATTAAAAATAAACAATCGCAATATAAATCGAACTTTTTAAAAAATATAAATGTCGGAACTACTTTTACTATTAGCATTCAATTCCGTAAATAATTTATTTAGGAAATTCGAATTTCGAATTAAACTTCGTGACCGCTGCGCTAGAGTCGCGATACGGTTCGCGCGTGCGCAGTTCAGCAGTGGCGCAGCACTACTGATCATTAAGAGAGAGTCGGCTTTAGAGATTAAACCTATGCAATTAAACTAAATGACGAACTGATGAGAATTACCTATCAATTAAGATTAATTATTTATAAATCGTCTCCAATATTTTTAAGACGATGTTTTCCTGTTAACCTTTAAACTTAATAGTTTCAGATTTAGGGCCATTTAACGATCGCATGATCTGGATTATGGGCATGAATAGATCGTTAACGTATAGCACATAATTTTGTTGTATATTTTTAACGTAGTATAAGGAAGATCAAAGAAACGATGGTTGGACTGTGTGAAGGATGATATGAAAGAGACTGACTACTAAAAGGTTATCCTTTTAGCAGTCAGTTAGGGCAGGTGAATGATTTTAAGCGTAGTATTTTTGGGTTGGTATAAGATAAGATTCTTCATACTCACAAGGAAGCGATAAGAGTGTGGGTCAAAGAAATCCTGAAGTTAGTTTTTTTTTTTTTAATTATAATTTAATAACTCGTTATAAACAATTCCTTTCAATCACTCATCTTTAGCAATACACAAACCTGGATGATATTTATCATAAATAGAAGAAAAACACAAATTTTGTCGACAACATGCACAACAAATAACTTTTTTTTTTTCAAACTTCACTTTTTTTTTTCTGCGCAATGATGAAGTAGTGCGCTCTAGGGTTTGAGTATATGAATACACTCACTGAGTACTAACCACACGCGTAACCTCCGTTCGATTTATCAATCTCATACTCTTGCCGTCTCCTTGTGAGTATGAAGAATCTTACAGAGTCCATCCCAGCGCATCTGTTCGATTTTCAACCTTCGGCTTGAGCAGTGCGCTGAAGACCCAATGCGCGAGAAAATAATAATAATATACGGTATTTTTCTTGCAATTGCGGAGGGTAATGTTTTTTTTATCAGCCCATATTTGCAGGTATGTATAAGTCATTTATTCATTTTTTTAACACAGGTACAATAATGATGATATTTAAAGAAATAAAAAGTGCGCTATGGCATGCCATTGGGCGTACAAATGTTTGTGAGTATGCCACTCTAGAGGCCCATTTTTGATGATTCTTACATCCGACGATTAGTCTTAATCTTGTGAATGTCACTCAAGACGTTGACAATAAGCAAAATTCAATATGGCGACAACCAGACACCATATTGGACAAAACTGAAAAAATTTATAATAGTTTAAAAGACTAAAAAACACGCTTCCATTGAAAACCAAACTAAAAAGTACAAAATAATGGAAAAAAAGCGTGGGGTGCTTTTTAAGGTATTTTTTTTATTGATATCAGGCACCCGAAGCGTGTTTTTTAGTTTTTTTTAACTATTATTTATTTTCCATTTTTTAGGGTGTTTCGAATTTTGAGACGATGTCAGCGTAGTTTTTATGTTAGAGTAGTTTTCGAAGACAGTTTCTTTGCTGTCCTGGTAACCCTGGCAAGGATAATGGCACAAATTTATGAAATTATTGCATTGTCATCGGTCCTTGACAGGTGTGCAGTTTGAATGAAATCTGGTCGTTTAAAGTGGGTCAAAATCGCGCTATAAGGAGTCGGTTACAAACAAACATACAAATATAAAAACATACAAGTGAAGCTAATATAAAGCGTGTAAAAAAAGAAAGTCGATGAACTATGTCAAGTATATCATTGAATAGGTATTGAAATCACCTTTAGGTTTCTCTTATCATTTCTTATTTTGAACTAGCTGACCCGACAGACGTTGTTCTGTCTCCTTGATGATATTTGAGCACGCATTCTGTCAATTCTATGTCAAATGTCATAATGTTACATTAAAAAAGTTTACATTGTCCTATTATATGGTTGTTAAGTATTCTTAAATAAGTGTTCTTAAATTTTCTAATTTTCCGCGCAATTTTTTAATTTTTTTCTTTCATAAGAACCTTCTCTTGACAATTACAAACAGAACAACAACAAAAAAAGTGAAATCGGTCCAGCCGTTCACGCGTGATGTCGTGACCAAGGGAAATAGGGATTCATTTTTATATATCTATAATATGTATGTATTTAGAAATATATAAGTATGTTTATCAGTTGTCTAGTACCCATAACACAAGCTCTGCTTAGCTTGGGACTAGATGGCGTTGTGTGATCGTTGTGGAATATTATTATTTATTTATTATTTTTTATCAGCCCATATTTACAGGTATGTATAAGTCATAAGTCATTTATTCATTTGTTTAACACAGGTAGGTTTGTACCTACAATGATAATCGATAACGCATTTAGGATCGATAGCGACTTAAAGTTGATTAGTAACCATTCACACAAAAAAAAAAACAAAGCATTTAATAAAGCGGTGATAAAGTTCATAAATATTCGTATCGGTGTTAGTAAAGTCAAAATAATAATTATAGTATTTAAAGATCTATATAAAATAAAAAATAAATTTAAATAAATCAAAATATGTAGTCAGAGTTATCTTTTTAAATGCACCTAACTTAAAGAGACCTTTGTTGCCTCCGACTGCATGAGATTGGTTATAGTTTTAAATTAAATAGTTAACCTCTTCATTTTATACGCTTTCGGGTTTATTGATTTTTAAAATTTATTTTTAACGCCCGTGCGATCGTGGACTTATTTAGCTTATTTAAGGCGCGGTGCTACCTCAATATTCACAAAACACTGGTGTCTTTGACAATCGAGTATGACGTAACGCAATGAAAATATACGACACAAAAAATACAGTGGACAGAGAAGGGTTTAAAGAAAAATTCTAACCGAATAGAATAGTGAAAAATTGTTTGATATTCCCAATTAAAATTGTTTCACAAAAAAAACTTTGACGTCGAACATCTCTGTATTTTCAGCGATAACAACATTTTTTTTTAAAGAGTTCAATAGAATAAACATTACTTTAAAACTTTAACCAGACAATTATTTAATTTAATGTGTGTAGTCCGAATAATCTAAATAAAACCCGTAAAATAAATGCCAATTCGCAGCTTAGTCACATCGTCATCCAAATATTTATTCAATTTTCAACCTTATTTGTTGGAGTTGTAGCATGTAGTTGTAGCATTTAAAATCGTAGTCAGTCCGCGCCTTAAGGGTAATTTATCGTAGCGGAGTGGGATCCACGTAAATATACAGATACCAACAGTCTTCAAAAACCAAGAATAGGTAAAGAACAAAACAAGAACCTCATAAATTTCCGCATCTATCTATTAATTACAGTGATTCGGGTAGATAATTTTACCTTCGTGATATGATAGGTATTTATACGAATAGCGTCACACTCGCGTCATGTATTCAACATGAGTTAGGGTCATAATAACATACAAACTTTAGAGAAAAATAAACAAACGTTTATAGCTCAGTCCTTTTTAGGGTTCCGTTGCCAAATGGCAAAAAACGGAACCCTTATAGTTTCATCATGTCTGTCTGTCTGTCTGTCTGTCCGAGTATGTCACAGCCACTTTTTTCCGAAACTATAAGAGCTATGCTGTTGAAACTTGATAAGTAGATGTATTCTGTGAACCGCATTAAGATTTTCACACAAAAATAGAAAAAAAAAACAATAATATTTGCGGTTCCCCATACATAGAACTCAAAAAAAAAAAAAAAACATTGAACCCATACGTGTGGGGTATCTATGGATAGGTCTTCAAAAATGATGTTGAGGTTTCTAACATCATTTTTTTCTAAACTGAAAAGTTTGCGCGAGAGACACTTCCAAAGTGGTAAAATGTGTCCCCCCCCGTAACTTCTAAAATAAGGGAATGATAAAACTAAAAAAAAATATATGATGTATATTACCATGTAAACTTCCACCGAAAATTGGTTTGAAAGAGATCTAGTAAGTAGTTTTTTTTTAAATACGTCATAAATCGTAAACCACAATTTACCTTTCATTCAGTCAACTCAAACATAAAAATTAAAAAAAAAAAACATTTAATTTCATAAACATAAACCTTATGCATAAACCGTGAATACCTGAAGGTTTATACGGAACCCTCGGTGCGCGAGTCCGACTCGCACTTGGCCGGTTTTTTTTAATTTGTGTTGTGGTCAACAACAAAATAATTAAATTTAATGATATGATTCTTTCAGTGCTCGGTAAATTAAATGGTCCCAATAAAACGAGCAACAAATTGTGAGTTTGAGCTGGGTATAATATTTTCTTGGTCTTTTTATTCAGATTTTTTAATATTTTATTATTAAAAATAAAACACTATACTACAGCTAGTAGTATAGTTTACCTATAAACCACCTACATTTCGCCAGTTATATTCCAGTCCCATGTAAGGGGGCCTAGGGGGCGAGCCTATTGCCATCAACTTGACACAATTCCAGACTCTGGGCTTCTACTATAAAATTCCTAATGAAAAACCCAATAACACTTGCCCGACCTAGGAACTGAACACAGGCCCACTAGAACAACGAGGCAATCAGTTTTTTATTATTTTGTTTGGAAGTTCAAAACAGTTTACGATAATTGCTTTTAAATTTCCTATTTCAATAACTGATCGGGCATTTATTTGTCGTAGGACAAAAGCAGTTATTTAATCTAAAACATTGTCATTATTCTGCTGCTCTTATCCCAATTGATTTGGGGTAGGCTCAACATGTCTTTTTCTTCCATACCTCTCTATTATTCGTCATCTCAGTGGTCATCCACTTTCTATCCATATCATAATTCACACAGTCCATCCATCGTTTCTTTGGTCTCCCTCTACTCTTATAGCAACGTTTTCCTCATTCCTCCGTATCACGTGACCATACTATGACAACCGATTCCCACATAACTTTTCAGCTATCGGTGCCACTTAATTTGAATCAACATCATCAACATCTGTTTATCTGAAACATTGTATGAAATAATAATTATTACATGTAAGTTTACATACGCACTGACGTACGAAAATTACGATTTTATTCCGCACTGAATTGTTTACACTCTGCTAGACGTAGAGAGTTGAAATTCCTACAGAGTATTTTTTCAACGCTCTATACGTATTCTGTTAGATTCTTATCATTTGGCTCAACAATATTATAATTATATAAATTTTAGAGCTAAACGTCTAACTCTGGGCACCGTGTACAGTCAACAAGAAAACAAGGAAAACATTTGTATTTGCATTAATTTTGGTAAATTAAAGCAAAAAAATAATAATACAAAAAACAAATCGATAATGCTTCACTTTTTGGTAATCAAGTTCTCAAAAACTCAACCAAAAAAACTGTTTTGCATTTGCATTGCTTTTGTATATCTTGCAAAATTAAAGTAAAAAACCGGCCAAGTGCGAGTCGGACTCGCGCACCGAGGGTTCCGTACAAACCTGCAGGTCATCATCATCATCATTCGTCATCATCGTTTATGAAATTAAATGTTTTTTTTTTTAATTTTTATATTTGAGTTGACTGAATGAAAGGTAAATTGTGGTTTACGATTTATGACGTATTAAAAAAAAACTACTTACTAGATCTCGTTCAAACCAATTTTCGTTGGTAGTTTTCATGGTATTGTACATCATATATTTTTTTTAGTTTTATCATTCCCTTATTTTAGAAGTTACGGGGGGGGGGACACACATTGTACCACTTTGGAAGTGTCTCTCGCGCAAACTATTCAGTTTAGAAAAAAATTATATTAGAAACCTCAATTTCATTTTTAAAGACCTATCCATAGATACCCCACACGTAAGGGTTTGATTAATTTTTTTTTTTGTGTTTCAGTTCTATGTATGGGGAACCCCAAATATTATTGTTTTAAAAAAAAATGATATTAGAAACCTCAATATCATTTTTGAAGACCTATCCATAGATACCCCACACGTATGGGTTTGATAAAAAAAAAAATTTTGAGTTTCAATTCTATGTATGGGGAACCCCAAATATTATTGCTTTTTTTCTATTTTTGTGTGAAAATCTTAATGCGGTTCACTGAATACATCGACTTACCAAGTTTCAATAGCACAGCTCTTATAGTTTCGGAGAAAAGTGGCTGTGACATACTCGGACAGACAGACAGACAGACAGACAGACAGACAGACAGACAGACAGACAGACATGGCGAATCTATAAGGGTTCCGTTTTTTGCCATTTGGCAACGGAACCCTAAAAATTACAAAAGATAAAATCTATAACGTTTTAATTTTCGAAAAACATGTTTTCTAAGATTCAACCGTTTTTTTTTCTTCTGTAAAGTGATGGAACTTGTTGAGGTGCCTTTTGTCAACAGTTCAATGATATACGCGTAAAACTGTCATTAATATATCAACTCTGTAAGCTATGACGGAAATATTTTCTGGATACTGACCGAACAAACTACGGTTTTTTCAGAATAGGGCGGAGAATTTTATAGGATGAAGATAGTACATGCCATTATGAGATAAGAAGACGTTGCTGCTTATATTCATTCCAGTCTGCAGGCTGTGGGTGTAGAGCTGTATTGCTATTTTCCACCCTCTATCAATTCCTCTGAGCCAAAAACTATAGTCAAGTGATGATCACTTTTCGATGTGATACCGCACGTATAGAACCATCCCATTTGTTTGTGGGTGTCGTAGGAGGCGACTAAAGGACTTACTAGTGAAGTGGCAGCAGCGTTCTCCATGCTTTTTACTATTTTACTGCTATCTGCAACCCGCCTGCCAAGCGTGGCGATTATGGCAATTTGGGGAGGCCTATGTCAGTGTATATAGCAGTGGACGTCTGGATGGGAAATCATCAAATGACTTCTACCGCTCTGGGCGGAGCGAGAGGGCGTGCCAGACTTTTACTGACTAAAACCCACCCGTGTTGCTTCAGTTACCCATATGCCAGGGCCACGATATCTCGTTTGAACAATCTCGCGACCCTGGCAGGGGCAGTGGACGTCTAATGGCTGAAATGATGATCTCTGCACAGCCCCTGATGTCGCCGTGGATTTGGCGAAGTTTTTGAGCAAAAATTTAATTAACTGCCATTGACATGAAGAAGATAACCGACTCAACTCTTGCTGGAGCGAGCCGACGCGACTGAGTCTGTAGCTTTAAATTCTCATAATCCTGTCCAACCTTTCCTTTGCTACCCCAGCAACACCCTATGCCACAGGCCGTACTCTACAATTTTTTTTAATGGCATCTCGCAGGTCGATCTATGAGGTTGCCAGCTGCTTAAACGGACTTGCCTGTGGTTACCTTAATAAATTAAGGCGTAGTCGCTCTAGTTTTAAGTTTTTTAAGGCCTTGCTGGAGGCCTTAAAAAACTTAAAACTAGAGCGACTACCTTTTGACTGACCTGATAGTCTAGTGGTTAGTGACCCTGACTGCTAAGACTGAGGTCGTGGGTTCGATTCCCACCCAGGACAAATGTTTGTGTGATGAGCACAATCATTTGTTCTGTGTCTGGGTGTAATTTATCTATAATATGTATGTATTTAGAAAGATATAAGTATGTTTATCAGTTGTCTGGTTGCGCTAGTACAGGCTCTGCCTAGTTTGGGATCAGATGACGTTGTGTTGGTTGTCCTAAGATATATATAGGTATATATTAAGGTTATTAGGTTATTATTAGTAATATATTACTACTCGCTAAGGGCACCCCCTGTGGGGCACAGACCTCGGCTTAGGGCATCGCTGGTAGGGCAGCAAGGGATGGGCTGGATCGGAATAGTTATTATTTAGGGGCGAATTTAAAGCTACAGGCTCAGCGGTGCGGGCTGGCTCGAGCAAGGATCGCGGCGTGCCTCGGCGGCGAGCACGGAAGGACGGCAGTCTGTGTTTCTGTCGGTACTCTGCAATGGAGAGACCCTTGGATGGCCCTTTGTATTTATTCGCTTAGTTTATAAGTTTTATCCTATGGCTGTTTTTACCTAGTTAGGCAGCCGGACAGCCTCAAAGGTTGACCAACGAGACGCAATACAAAAAAAGCTGCTGATTCTCTTGACATTTCTAACAGTTTTGTAGTATTTTATATCAGACCACACAGTTCGGTAGAGAGGCTCTTGCAACCAAAAAAATACACTAAAGAAACACAAATTATGTAAGACACTTACATTTATGAAACCAACTTTATTCTTAAACTTAAACACTCACACAAACGATAAAAATATCGCTCGATCGCACAGAAAGTGCATTCACTTTCTTGCGTAACACTGTTTTTACGTAAATCCAGTGAAAACATTACAAAAAATGGTTTAACGTCTGCACACGATAACTGTTTTTTATAAACAGACTTCTTTTTAATGTTTTTATTTGAGTTTTTGCTTTAAAAGAAAATTTAAGAGGGGCTTGTGGCTAAGTAATAGTAAACGCACAGGTCGATTGATCAGGTTAAGCTACGTTTCCGGCGGTTAGTCCATGGATGGGTGAGCATTTTTACGTATCGAAATCCCACCGTGCCTCGGAAAGCACATTGCACCGTTTGTTTCGCCTGTCATTCGTGAATCTTTAAAAGTCATTACCTCTCATACCAGGATATATCTCTAAGTTTGTATTTTTTATTTTACTATTTTGTTTTCTTATATTTAGTTGTAGTTCAAGTCTTGCAATGTTTTGTTTTAGATTTTATTTGTAATTTCCTGTGTTCGAATAACAATATCTCTTTGTACACCACTTTTACCATTATATTTTTATCATTGGAGAGCGGGAACTCCTAGCACAGGTATATTTTTACTTAGAAGGAGGCCACTATGTAAAATTTACTGTAAAAGTTGTACAAGTTTCTGAAATAAACCTTTTTATTTTATTTATTTTATAAATGTCCTGTTAGTCTAGTGGTTAGTGACCCTGACTGCAAAGACTGAGGTCGTGGGTTCGATCCCCACCCAGGACAAATCTTTGTGTGATGAGCACAATCATTTGTTCTGTGTCTGGGTGTAATTTATCTATAACTAGCTGACCCAGCGAACTTCGTATCGCCTAAGATTCAAAATGTTGTAATAAACCTTCCAAGTTTGACAACCTGGTACGCGGTGGTGATCTGGTAAGCGTTTTCTAGCTGATACTCATATGTTTGGGTAGCTCCTACTCGGTTATGATAACCTGTTACTTCGAAGGCATAAAGCGTTTTCTGGCTGACACTGCTGTTTAATAAGCTCATACCAAGTTATGACCGCCTGGTACCTCGAAGGCAAAGTTTTTGTCATACCACGTTTTATAGTGAAATGTATTCTCTTTGACGTTTTATGTCACATCACACGAGAACGCGGTCGAAGGGGATAAAAAGTATCCTTTGCCAAAAGCAAAAAAAAAAAAAAAATTATCCTATGTCCTTCTCCTGGCTCTAAACTACCTCCCTGCCAATTTTCAGCTAAATCGGTTCAGCCGTTCTTGAGTTATAAGTGAAGTAACTAACACGACTTTCTTTTATATATATAGATATGTATGTATTTAGAAATATATAAGTATATTTATCATTTGTCTGGTTACCATAGTACAGGCTCTGCCTAGTTTGGGATCAGATAAAGGTGTGTGGGTTGTCCTAATATTAAAAAAAAATAGGCAGTCACTCTATGTAAAGTACTGGTATTCAGCTGCGTCCGGTTAGACTGGCAGCTGATCCCAATTTATTGGAAAAGTTTTATTGAAACTCTATTCTACGCTAGGCCTTCTCAAGGTCAACGTATTACCACTGACGGGTGGTTTACTGCACTTACAAAATGAAGATTCTTTTTGCCAATTTTTCTAGAGGTATTATTCTATTTTACACGCTTTATATTAGCGTCACTTGTATGTTTGTTTGTAACCGACTCCTTATAGCGCGATTTTGACCCACTTTAAACGACCAGATTTCATTCAAACTTTGCACACCCGTCAAGGACCGATGACAATGTAATAATTTCATAAATTTGTGCCATTATACTTGCCAAGGTTACCAGGACAGTAAAAAAACTGTCTTCGAAAACTACGCTGACATACGTCACAAAGGAATTTGTGCCATTATCCTTGCCAGGGTTACCAGGATAGCAAAAAAAACTGTTTTCGAAAACTGCGCTAACATACGTCACAAACTACGCTGACAAACGTCTCAAAATTCGAAACACCCTAAAAAATAGAAATAAATAATAGTTTAAAAAAACTAAAAAACACGCTTCCATTGAAAACAAAACTAAAAAGTACAAAATAATGGAAAAAAAGCGTGGAAGCACCCCACGCTTTTTTTCCATTATTTTGTACTTTTTAACCGACTTCAAAAAGGAGGAGGTTCTCAATTCGGATGTTTATATTTTTTTATTTTTTTTATGTATGTTCGGCCATAACTCCGTCATATATAGACGGATTTGCAAAATTCTTTTTTTGTTTGAAAGGAGTTTATTCCGAAATGGTCCCATATAAATTTCATATAGATCTGATGATGGGTTCCGGAGATAGACACCGGAACTCTTTAAAAAATGACAGCAAATCAACCGCGATTTCTGCTATCGCATAAATATGCATTGTTTTTTTGGAATTAGTGCGGGGTGGATACCACAACTAAAAAGAAAAAACTTTGTTACAAAAAAAAACAACCGACTTCCTTAAAAACACTACAAAGTGAAAAATAACTTTAATTTCGGAAGTCGGTGGCAAAAAAACCATAAATACAGATCCTAAGACACCGACTTCCGAAATTAAAGTTATTTTTCACTTTGTAGTGTTTTTAAGGAAGTCGGTTGTTTTTTTTTGTAAAAAAGTTTTTAGTTTGGTTTTCAATGGAAGCGTGTTTTTTAGTTTTTTTAAACTAGGTATTATTTATTTATTTACGACTTGTTTCAGATTTACTTTATTCTAAGACAGTGGAACAGACAGATGAATAGCGGTGGCCCAGTGGTAACAGCTGCGACTTTCGATTTGTAGGTCCCAGGTTCGAATCCAAGCAGGCGCTTTACTTTGTGTAAATGATTTTATCACCGCTGCTGTCAAAACGGTGAAGGAAAACATCGTGAGGAAACCGGCATGTCTTAGAACCAAAAATTCGAAGACATGAGACATCTACCAACCCGCACTGGGCCCGCGTGGTGGATTATGGCCCACTCCCTCTCACCGAGAGGCCTGTGTGCCAGCAGTGGGAACATTATAGGCTGATAATGAATGAATTAATGAACAGACTTGTGTTAAGTAGGTACTTACAATCATCACTATTCTAAGTTTTGAAATAAATATCACGAAAAAATTAAGTTAGATTAAAATTGCTTATTCTTTCTAGTCTTTTAGACTAGATTGTCCTACTAATATTATAAATGCGAAAGTTTGTGAGGATGGATGTATGTGTATGTGTATGTTTGTTACTCTTTCACGAAAAAACTAGTGGACGGATTTGGATGAAATTTGGCACACAGATAGTTTATAACCTGGAATAACACATGAAGTACTTTTTAACCCGGTAGTATGTTCCTCCGGTTAATTTCCGACCTCCACGCGGGCGAAGCCGCTGGCAAAAGCTAGTAATCAATAATTAAGAACTGGGTTCTTTTAATAAATGATTTTAAAAAGGTGTCATTTACTGGTGACTGGTATCGATACCTTTCAAAGACCGATCGACAACGAGGTACCTACGTTACATTATATAGAAAGTTTTCGAAAAAAAAGCCTTGATACACTGACTGAAAAATGCCATATAGGTTGCGATATACACAGGGCCTCCAATAAGTATTAATTTAATTTGGCCAACTATATTGCCTTCGTTGTGACCGGGTATTTAGAACGAAATTCGGACTGGCAAGTCATATACGCTTTGCTTTTTTTACACGCTTTATATTAGCTTCACTTGTATGTTTGTATATTTGTATGTTTGTATATTTGTATGTTTGTATATTTGTATGTTTGTTTGTAACCGACTCCTTATAGTGCGATTTTGACCCACTTTAAACGACCAGATTTCATTCAAACTTTGCACACCTGTCAAGGACTGATGACAATGCAATAATTTCATAAATTTGTGCCATTATCCTTGCCAGGGTTACCAGGACAGCAAAAAAACTGTCACAAACTACGCTGACATACGTCTGAAAATTCGAAATACCCTAAAAAATAGAAAATAAATAATAGTTTAAAAATACTAAAAAAACACGCTTCCATGGAAAACCAAACTAAAAAGTACAAAATAATGGAAAAAAAGCGTGGGGTGCTTTAAAGGTATTTTTTTATTGATATCAGGCACCCCACGCTTTTTTTCCATTATTTTGTACTTTTTAGTTTGGTTTTCCACGGAAGCGTGTTTTTTTAGTATTTTTAAACTATTATTTTTATTGTAACCGACTTCAAAAAAAGGAAGAGGTTATCATTATAAAATATCTTGTTATGGAAGCACGGACTCTCCTAATAGAGGCACTATCTGCCTTAAAGGAGGATCCAACAATAAAAAAAATGTTTATTCATTTTACCAATAAACTATTTTTATTTATAGTAGAGCAACTTCCAGGAAATAATAACTGCAAAGGATCACGTTATCAAATCGTTGAGGACGCCTGTGTACACCTACCTACCGGGTGACATTTTAAAACGTCTTGAAAAAAAAATGGGTGTAATAGGTGAATGGAGTAGAAGCCTTTGGCATAGAATTTTTTATTATTTTTATTTTTGTATAACATGTAATGAAATTGATCTAGCAATAAATACTACACATTTAAAGTAACATTTTCATACTAGAACAACAAAAACAGACATTTGGAAAAAAAAAGAAAAATAAAAACAATTAAAATCTATCGAAACTCAAATCATACACACTCAATGCGCGGCATGTATCAATGATTTTGGAGCGCGGTCCTACCCTTTGAAGCCGGCCGATAGGCGGCCTCATTGATTTTTCGCAGGCGCACGAGCCGCACAAGCATCTCCGTCCACCCGCGTCCCGCGCTCCTTTAGTCACCTGCGTTGAATCTGAAGGCCTTCCTGCCTTCTATTCTAGTTACACAACACACCATATGAAAGTCGAGACGGTAAAAAATGTCATCCGGTATATTAAAACAACTTGCCAATAGAAATACCTCGGTAGCTCCCTCAGCTAACTAAAGCTCTGCGGGCGTATAAGAGTACTGACCCTGCGGTCACTAACCTGGTCACCAAATTAGATAAATATCTTTTTCGATGTGCTAATTCCATTCAGTTTTATTGGTGAAATTCGCCCTTCTATAACTGTTGGTAGTACCGATCTAAAGTATACTGTTCAGTAACAGTAATTTACTCGAGAGTGTATAAGATAAAATAATGACTAATATATTATGTATATATAAATTAATAATAATAAATATATTAGGACAACCAATACACCGTTGTTTGATCCCAAACTAGGCAGAGCCTGTACTATGGTAACCAGATAACTGATAAATATACTTATATATTTCTAAATAGATACATATTATAGATAAATTACACTCAGATACAGAACAAATGATTGTGCTCATCGCACAAAGATTTGTCCTGGGTGGGAATCGAACACACGACCTCAGTCTTTGCAATCAGGGTCACTAACCACTAGACTAACAGGCCACTTAAATATATAAACCACCAAATTTCCTTATCTAAAGAGTTTTATTCACGAACTTTATCTAATTCGGATTTTAGGACCGAATCATTTTGATCTTGTCCTTAACAGCTCTTTTCATATTGTGTAGATAATAATTACTGTACCTATAAGTATGACCATCAAAAACATAGACAAAACAGTAATGTTATGCATACTTCCATGGGAGTGGCCATTGTTAGGGTTCCGTTGCCAAATGGCAAAAAATGGAACCCTTATAGATTCGTCATGTCTGTCTGGCTGTCTGTCTGTCTGTCTGTCCGAGTATGTCACAGCCACTTTTTTCCGAAACTATAAGAGCTATGCTATTGAAACTTGGTAAGTAGATGTATTCTGTAAACCGCATTAAGATTTTCACACAAAAATAGAAAAAAAACAATAATATTTGGGGTTCTCCATACATAGAACTGAAACTCAAAAAAAAAAAACATCCAACCCATACGTGTGGGGTATCTATGGATAGGTCTTCAAAAATGATATTGAGGCTTCTAATATCATTTTTTTCTAAACTGAATAGTTTGCGCGAGAGACACCTTCAATGTGGTAAAATGTGTGTCCCCCCCCCGTAACTTCTAAAATAAGGGAATGATAAAACTAAAAAAAATATATGATGTACATTACCATGTAAACTTCCACCGAAAATTGGTTTGAACGAGATCTAGTAAGTAGTTTTTTTTTTTTAATACGTCATAAATCGTAAACCACAATTTACCTTTCATTCAGTCAACTCAAATATAAAAATTAAAAAAAAAACCATTTAATTTCATAAACATAAACCTTATGCATAAACCGTGAATACCTGAAGGTTTGTACGGAACCCTCGGTGGGCGAGTCCGACTCGCACTTGGCCGGTTTTTTTCTCATTAACTTCTGTTTGTCGAACATTACTTATGGACTTTATTGTGTTTAGCGCAAATAGGAAACGCGATACCTCTGCGTTATGTTACATTAGTCGCTAATTAGGATGTTTATGATATTGTTTATTGATTTAATCTTTGATTGTTTCGTTGATAAATAAAGATATTTGAAAATCAATACAAAATTATATTGAATACTAGCTTCTTCCCGCGACTTCGTCCGCGTTAACTTTCTTGTTCCCCTGACCCTTCCCGTCGCGTCGAATCGCCTACCCGTGTGATTTTCCCCGTTTTTCCAACATTTTTCATTACTGCTCTGCTCTTCTTAGTTGTAGGGTAATTTTATATAACCTATAGCCTTCCTCAATAAATAGGCTACACAAAACAAAACGAAATTTTTAAATTCGGACCAGTAGTTCCTGAGATTAACCCGTTCAATCAAACAAACCAACTCTTCAGCTTTATAATATTATAGTATATATTATAGATTATAATATTAGTATAGATTTAGAAGGACAAAATTACATCATAGTATCCATACTTATATTCAAAATTCAAAAATAACTCTGTTTGCAAAGAATAGAAAGAAAGAAAATACATTTAAGTGCGATAAACATGACGCAGACAAAGAACGCAATCACAGAAAAGTACAAATTGGGTCAAGTTCTGTTTAGCGTCATATCCACGCAAAACCGCCATCACTCAGCAACGATACTATACGAATAAGAGGCCCAGCGCTGCACAATTATGTTACCTTATCACGTCTAAACGACTGAGCTGATTTCGATCATATTTGGCAAGGAAATATATGGCATCCTGAGGAATGGGTAATACGATACCTCTTGGTAAGAATGTAGTAAGAAAGTAAGAAGTAGAAGAAAGTAAGAATGTAGTAATGAAAATATGGCTTCTTTTTTCTGGGTGGGAAATCATCAAATTACGTCTCCCGCTCTGGGTGGAGCGGAAAGGCGTGTCAGAATTTTACTGACTAAAACCCACCCGTTTTCCTTCAGTTGCCCATGTGTCAGGGCCACGGTATATGAAAGTATGGCTTATACAGGCACAATTTGTTTGAAAATCTGGCCGCTCCATCTCGAATGCAAATTACAAGACCTGGGGGCACTAATACTTACCTATCAACGCACAATATTGGCCTGATACTAGTTTCATTTAGAAATATTACAGTTATTGGCAGCTTTAACACCACGTCGAATATAATTGATGGTATCGTGCGCGTGCCGATATGTAAAATTAATTATTACAAAAAACTGAACGGTTATTTTTTTCATATCCACTAAAATGAACAAGATAACAAATCTACATCGGTGCTTAGCTAGAAAAGCTGACATGCTAGCATAGAGCTAGTTCCATGTCAGTGGTGAAAAATACATAGTTGGGTTGTTGTACGCAAGCGTGCGTGAGGTCTTTGGTACGATTCCCTAGTCATGCAAAGTGTTATTAAGTATATCACCAGGAGTTTCCCAGTACCAGCTCGTAGTCTGAAGGTATACTCCTCAAGGATGAAATTCATAGTTTCGGCCGTACTTACTGGCGTTCCCAACTCCGCAACACCAATGAATATAATATTAGTTCGGGGCCTGAACTAAGAATATATCTAATAATATCTAATATCTTAGGACAACCAACACACCATTATCTGGCCCATCTCAAACTAGGCAGAGCCTGTACTATGGCGACGAGGCAACTGATAAACATACTTATACAATATTTCAAAATACATACATAATTATATCATAGATAAATTACACCCAGACACAGAACAAATGATTGTGCTCATCACACAAAGATTTTTCCTGGGTGGGAATCGAACCCACGACCTCATTCTTAGAAACAACATGATGATAACATGATTTAACATTTTAGTTTTTGACGTTTATGTATTTTTTTGTGGTTCCTTGTCCCCAATGTATTACATCCCGTCAGAAAAAAATAATGAATCGGAAGTAGGATTTACTCTCAAGTTGCGAACTACATACGAATGGGCCCCATATCTTCGTCGTCGAACTTGGAGAGTAGGCTTCGGCCATTTGTGTTCGCTTGATGGCAGTGAGCTCGCCACCATAGGACTTAAACATAACTGGCCATATGGGTCTACTATGTCTATAGGATCACCTCTGTCTAACCCTTCACAGAATACAGGCGTGATGATGTAATGTTATGCTTGTTATATGCATGGGTTTCTTGACGACGTTTTACTTCACGGACATTCAATGATCTCCGAGATACCTACTTGACAGGTTTGAAAATTACGCGCTTGAGTAAAAATACCATAATCGTGAGTCATTCAATAAAAAATACAACAATAACAGAATATCACTAGCCTTGTTTCCATTCTTCGGGGCTATAGCTCGGCCATATTTTGCCAGTTATGTTTCAGTTCTTTAAAATAGGCGGCGAGCCTATTAACCAGGCACAAACCCAGACTTCAGGTTACTACTGAGAAATTCCAGATTTAAAAACCCAATAAAAATTTGCCCTACCTGAAAATTGAACCCAGGACTTTTCATGTTCAGTAGTAGTGCTTGCAACCACTATACCAATGAAGAAGTCGATCAACAACCATCGTTGGTAAACAGTTCAAGAAGGAACAGCCAAATGACTGATGGAGACATATTTATTATAAAATTATACAAACACATAAATTGTCAACACAATACCTCCATATAAATGCGAGCATTATTATTATATACATTATTATTCCCTTTTTAAAAACCATAAATCCATAAACACTTATATTTATTGATGTAAACTGGCATTATGGTAAAGTTACTTGTTTACCTTGAAACAGTAGTCGATGCATTAAATGGATACATTTATTTACCGTGCCCTCTATTTTCTATGGATTTAACGATAATTAAAGGCTGGGACAAGGTCTTTTAAACTATTTGATTATGTTTATTATCGTAACACCTTTTTTAGATACTCGATATGATTTTAAAAACAAAATCATTATGATTATTGTTTTATTAGAAACTAGATAATGTTTTTACCGTATTACAACTCGATAATGTGTTGAATGTATGTATTAATTTATGTTTAGAACTATGCAAAAAAAAAAAATAGTGGCTGCGCAATTAATTTGAATACTTTTGCACACATTTTAACAGCCGTGAATTTCCGCAAAGTCTTCCTTATCGTTCCATAACTTATAAAAAATCATTTATTTTAAATGGGCACAGAACGTAAAATTTACAAAAAAAAAAAAAATGATTTTGGTTGCCCTTTGCAAAACGTAATTTCGTATGGAGTATAATGGGGATGAAACTCCACTGTTATTCTTTTAAAATGTTTGGCAATATTTTGTATACATTAATTATATCTTTATAAATGAAAACGATGCTAAAATATGAAATTAAAATTGATTTAAGAAAAAATCTATCTC
Organism: Aporophyla nigra; assembly: GCA_947507805.1. Lineage (NCBI taxonomy): Eukaryota > Metazoa > Arthropoda > Insecta > Lepidoptera > Noctuidae > Aporophyla > Aporophyla nigra. Next base: position 19,541,650 of record OX382301.1, on the reverse strand, counting down.
ATAGTTTTTTTTTTCTTCATTTAGTACCAAATTAATCTAACGTAATGACCTCAAGTAGAATAGAGTTATTCACGTCCGCTGACAAGATTTTGTGACCTTCCGTCTATTAAAAAAAATAAAAAAATATTCATTTAAATCAATAATATGGGCAACTCACCTACCAAGCTAAAAGGCAGGTGAATCCTGCCAAGCTACACTGGAACAAAGTTTGTCACGTGCAATGCATGCCAGATGAACTATCCATAAAAACAGTTTGACCCCAGTGGAACCCAAGCAGCTAGTTATCAGGACAATTTCATACCTAAAGGGCCGCTTTCAGATGATAGTAGACAAATGTAAGGAGGAAATTGAACAGCTGGGAAAAGTTCATTATCATTTTCCTTTCCATATCCCACTCTGTTTGGTGTCGGTGCAACATGTTTTTTCTTCCATATCGTGATCCTGTTTATACCTCCTTTCTAGCTTCTAAATCTTTCACAAAGTTCATTCCTCGTTTCTTTTTTTGCGATTGACCTATGCCAACCAATGAGATTGACGGCTGCGTAGCCAAACTTTAATCAAGGCCCCCAGTGAGAGCTTAAAAACTAATAACTAAAGCCTGTGTGGTACGGATCTCGGTTTAGGGAGTCGCTGAAAGAGGGCAGCAAGGTACGGGCTGGATCGGAACGATCCATTGGTTTTTTTTTACCTTGTCCTACTCTTATAGCTATCCACATGCATACTCAAAAGTTTCTTCACAGCATTTTCCTCATTTCACCGCATCACGTGCCTGTACCATGACAATAAATTTCCCCAAGGAACTGACGGACATTATAGAGGATGTACCAAAAAGGTGTGGATGTTATATCGTATATCGAACTGAACAACTTTTTCCATGGAAACAAAAAATATCAATTGTCTCATCCCTAATCGTCCCATATGAGTGGATCGGCTGTTTGATGTCCCATGATGGTATCATGGAGAAAGTTGTTCTGAAATATGACCAGACTTTTCTGATACATTCAATATCTTTATAGCAGCCTAAAAGGCTAGGCTGCTATAAACCTATTGGATGTTGAGGCTCAACTACATGATGTTGGGGTCGACTTTCGCTCTAACTGAAAACGAGTTTTTTACATTAAATGCTTACTACTTAAATCATGTATAATCCAGTTACTGGGTAACACACTCTTTGGTAACAAGTATTATAACTGATATTTTGGAACAATCTAATTAAGTGAAAAGAGTGTCCGTGGGGTTTCTTAGAAAGGAAAATGAAAGAAAGAAAATACGTTTATTTGCGGTAAATATGACGCAAAGAAAAATTGAACACTACAAAAATATGTTAAAAAAAGCTGGGGAAAATATGCGTTTTTGGCCGTTCTTTGCCATAGACATCTACTACGCTTTGAAATGGACAATTAGCTTCATAGTTTTGACTGATCGACTCCTTGACCACTCAAAAGTATCTAAAATCTAATATATAAAATTCTCGTGTCACAGTTTTCGTTGCCATACTCCTTCGAAACGGCTTGACCGATTTTGATGAAATTTTTTGTGCTTTTCCGGTATCTATGAGAATCGGCCAACATCTATTTTTCATCCCCCTAAATGTTAGGGGTAGTCCACCCCTAAATTTATTTTTTATATTTTTGAATTTTTTTTAAACTTTTATTTTATTATGATTGAGCATTGAAAAATACATACAACTCTAAATTTTCACTCTTTTTCACCCGGCAAAACAACGTTTGCTGGGTCAGCTAGTGTAATATAAAAATGGTTTATTTGAAATAAATAATTTGAGTAAGCTAATCTTAAGACATTAGGTATCAGATTTTTGGACTGGATCGCGACAACCTTAATATAAACAATAAAGATCATACCAATACAAGATTCGTTGGTCACCAATACAAGTTTACTCTACCGTGACCTCTAAAAAGGTTTTATAAGATAATTATAAGATTGATAAAAATATAGGTATTTCAATTGTTCCGGTATGTTGTAATAATGACGAAGTTTATTGTGAAGGTTATATACAAATATTTTAAACTTTTCTGTGTCATCTTTACATGTCACTGACAGTCTAGATAGAATCGGCCTCGGAATCGGAATCTGCATATGAGCGTGACATCTTTAATACCATAAGGTACTATGACGAGCAAGCAACATGACACTCGATATTTAGTGTTCCAGTGTCTGTGGACTTGTCATCAGTCTTTTGTTTTCCTTATAGATATTGACAACATTAATAATTTGTACTACCTTCGTGCTTCTCAGGTTCAGTAGAAAACCAGCGTCAGGCACTAGCTGTCTGGCATTTTTGTCAAAATGTGCCTTTTTGGCGCAGCCGTAAGGCACACTATAATACTAGTTTGTCATCGCACCTTTCACTTTTATTTATATTTTTATTATACTCTTTCCAGCTGTATATTGTGTGCCTTTTAGTCTGTGATAAATCATTGTGTTTTATTTCTTTTAGTTTCTCTTAAAGACAGTGCGCTAATAGCTTATAGATCATTTTAGATTTAAGACCTCAGAAATATTAGTCCGCTTGGAATTTATTGTATAGTAAATACGACAGCAGAAGATTGGTCATAATGATTCATGTTCATGTATTGTTTGACATTGAACGTATCCAATGTGAATCTTGTCTTTCTATTCATAACCTTATCGACGTCACGAATACCGTCGTGCATTAAAAACTTGAGGTCAACTAATTGAATATATACGGGATATCCCCATAGGTCATAATTATGATGACAGAAAAACATCACAGTATGACTCGTACGATATGAGAAGAACATAGAAACTCGCTTCTTGTTCCCCCTTCTTTAGATATTTTTATAAATTTCCTTAACGACACGGTGACTTTTAGAACCTATACAAGAACACATTAGTAACTTATCAACAACACTAAAAATAAAAACATAAAAACATTATCATCATCATCATCATTTCAGCCGTAAGACGTCCACTGCTGGACTTAGGTCTCCGTCAATTTCGGGGGCTTTGCCATAATCGCCACGCTTGGCAGGCGGGTTGGCGATCACAGTTTGGTGGTAAAATGCATAGAGAACGCTGCTGCCCATTCTCTAGTAAGTCCCTTAGTCGCCTTTTACGACGCCCACGGGAAGAAATGGGGTGGTGTTATTCTTTACGTCTGGCACCACACGGTACAAATCACCCGCCTCACTAATTTTGGTGAAGCGTTTAGAGCCCTACCTATTGAAGATCGTCTTCAAAAGGTCTAAGAAGCGAAAGTCTGTCTTCGACTACGGCACGTAGAATTTAGGAGCAATCTTGTTCCTTGCAAACATTGCAAGTAAAAGCACAGTACTCTGTTTCATTTAAATGAGCACACTACCTCCTATTCTTGACACAATTATAGCACAAGTAATTTTCAAAAAAATCCCCAACGAATACTTGTTTTGCACAGTGCTCCAATGATTGACAACAAGGGCGACGTCCATACTGCCCGTGTACTCATCGACAGCGGTAATGAAATGAAATGTTTATTTAAGTAAGAATCTTTTAAGACACTTATACGTCAATATTATAAAGATTAGATAACGCCTGCATTTCCTAGGCAACTGATCCCAAAGAAAAACTGCCGAAAAATTCAAAGGAACTCTCTTTTATAGCCCAAACATTACATTATTAGGAGCTGGGTAACTTTGTTGCTGATTTAATTTGCGGTAAGCTGGGTTTGTCGCCACTGTAATAGGTATAAATATTGATACTTCTCATAGTAAACAGTCTTGCAGTCTTACTACCATAGCCAACCATAGTGACGACTATAAACTGTAGACTGCTATATTTTAGAAAAAAAAAAAGAATACCGTTTATTTGGTCACAATTAAACGGCTTTATCTCAATGTGTATTCTTTTACGTCTAATCACTAAAGGTGTTTCGTTTTCAATCTATATATATAAAATTTAAAGTCCTGAGTGACTGACTGACTGATATATCAACGCACAACCTAAACCGCTGGTCCTAGAGACAAAAATTTGGAGAGTGTGTTTTTGTGAGGAGTAGGTATCCCCAAAGAAAGGGTTTTTTTGAAATTCCATACCTAAGAGGGTGAAATGGGGGGGTTGAAATGGTGAATTTTTCGACGTCCACGCGGGCGAAACCGCGGGCAGAAGCTAGTCATTTACTATTATAATTATTTAAACATTATAAGAATATTATCCATTTTACTCTTCCTGTGGAAATAATAACAGCTGACCTATCTTTCAACATTCCATCAGCAATAGACATCTAAGTTGGGGCCAAAGATTTTTGATCCCACTTATGTAATAATCCTATAGAGTTCTGTAACAATTAGCCTAAGTCATATGAAACAAAATTAGGTTGGCTAGTATCGGGGTACACACTCACCGTGGACGCCGATCCAGGCTTCAGCATCAGACACCATGACAGCCAAGCACTTCCTATCTCCTGGCAAACATTCCTGAACGCCGAATTTTGAGAAAAGCTGCACTCATAAGGTTCACGGACGATTTGTGGTAACCATATCATTCCGATCCAACCCGTCACTTGCTGTTGCTCTACCAGCGATGCCCTAAGCCGAGGTCATACCCCACAGGGGTTTTTTTTTTTTGGATGGGAAATCATCAAATGACTTCTCCCGCTCTGGGCGGAGCGGGAGGGCGTGTCAGACTTTTACTGACTAAAACCCACCCGTGTTCCTTCAGTTGCTCATGTGCCAGGGTCACGGTATCTCTTTCGAACAATCACGCGACCCCGGCAGGCATCGGTCCTAGCAGACCCCTTCAGTGCTGCTGACATCTCTTTGAGGCGCGCGTGGAACACTACGCGCCGTCGACCCGAGCTTGGTCCTTACCGGGCGGCGAGCTACCCATTGCTCGCCACCCGCAAGCTCGCGCCTACGGTGGCCGGGAGTCCGGAATCGACTCCCGGCGCCCGGGACCAATCGACTCCCGGCACCCGGGGCTCATAGGGGGTGCCCTTAGCGAGTAGTCGATCTAGTTTTAAGTTTTTTTTATAAGCCCAGGCTAGGAGTCTTAATTTATTTATTTAAGGTAGCCTCAGGCAAGTCCGGTTAAGCAGCCGACAATCTCATAGGATGCAGGTCATCCTGAGATGCCATTTCAAGAAGAAAAAAAAATAGGTAACCATGCCGCTGAAGGAAAACCTTGCTTGAAAAGCCAAAGTGTCGGTTCATGTCATATGATGATGATTAAGGTTCTGTCTTCAAATATAGGAAGGAAAATAGGAAGTCTTTTTTTTTTTGGATGGGTAATCATCAAATGACTTCTCCCGCTCTGGGCGGAGCGGGAGGGCGTGTCAGACTTTTACTGACTAAAATTCACCCGTGTTCCTTTAGTTGCCCATGTGCCGGGGCCACGGTATCTCTTTCGAACAATCACGCGACCCCGGCAGGCATCGGTCCTAGCAGACCCTTTCAGTGCTGCTGACATCTCTTTGAGGCGCGCGTGGAACACTACGCGCCGTCCGTCGACCCGAGCTTGGTCCTTACCGGGCGGCGAGCTACCCATTGCTCGCCGCCCGCAAGCTCGCGCCTACGGTGGCCGGGAGTCCGGAATCGACTCCCGGCACCCGGGGCTCACAGGGGGTGCCCTTAGCGAGTAGTCGATCTAGTTTTAAGTTTTTTTATAAGCCCAGGCTAGGAGCCTTAATTTATTTATTTAAGGTAGCCTCAGGCAAGTCCGGTTAAGCAGCCGACAATCTCATAGGATGACCTGTGAGATGCCATTTCAAAAAGAAAAAATAATAATAGGTAACCATGCCGCTGAAGGAAAACCTTGCTTGAAAAGCCAAAGTGTCGGTTCATGTCATATGATAATGATTAAGTTTCTGTCTTCAAATATAGGTAGGAAAATAGGAAGCCTTCGCCTGCTTTTACAAAAGAATCCATTTTTGCTACATAGTATTTATACCTATTACGCTTGCTACGTTCCGTCGACAGACAAACCGGCGGATCTTGTTTCCTGCGGGCTGATTCCATCAGTTGTTTATCCTTATTGCGGGCTGGTTCTACTTTGCCCAAAACGATGTAGCAGTGTTGGTTTATTTTTCTGTTGTATCCACAAACTAACAATAACTCATAAGTAGATTCTTGATGTAGTGCAGTAAACCATAGATCAGAGTTAAATAGTCATAACATTTCATATAACGTATGTGTTGGTAAAGTACTTATTCTTATTGACGAATGCAAATGATCAGTTTCAATAATATAGCCTTGATTCCAATGTTCAAATGAAGCAGACAGGAAAAGCAGAGATCTATTCAATTCTGTTTTACTCAATGTTTTTTGTGAATTATTTATCTGCAACTCGAAACAAGCTTGTCATTTCGAACTCGTTGTTTCGCTTTCTGGTGAAGCTTACTTATCCACTCTTCAATTGTTTGTCGTAATTTACAATGCGCTCAATTTTCCTCATTTCTATTTTCATTTTCCTATTTATTGTTTGCTAGTTATGAAAAATGGCTACCCGACTCAAATAGAAAATCACCTCAAATTCCTTTTACCATATAACCCCTCAACTCTTCTCATTAGACGTATATCATTAATTCGACTCTTATCCACAGGCATCCTGGCAACGTAATCTACATGCAGCGCTTTGGCAGCACACCACATATTGAGTCTTGAAGGCCAATTCTCGTACTCAAAAACTGTTCAAATTCAAGTCACAATTTCATCTCACCGGCCATCAATATCAAAAATGTATGTAAATTTATTGGATTTTTTTATAGATGGAGACTGAGATTAGATTACGAACAAGCTTTAAAATGAAGTTTTTGTTTTTGATTATTATCAAAAACGCAGATCAACCTCAGAGGTGGTCGGCTGCTTAACCAGACTTCCTTTGCCTGTCTCAATAAATAAAGGCTTCCAGCCAGGATTATTAGACTTAAAACTAAGCAACTACACGCTTAGGGGAAACTCCTGTGCGGCGGGCAATGGGTAGCTTGCCGCCCGGTAAGGACCAGGCCCGTGTCGACAGCGCGTAGTGTTCCACGCGCGCCTCAAAGTAATGTCAGCAGCACTGAAGGGGTTTGCTAGGACCGATGTCTGCCAGGGTCGCGAGATTATTCAAACGAGATACCGTGGCCTTGGCATATGGGTAACTGAAGGAACACGGGTGGGTTTTAGTCAGTAAAACTCTGACACGCCCTCCCGCTCCACCCAGAGCGGAAAAAGTCATTTGATGATTTGCCATCCAACAAAAAAAAAAAAAAACCGGCCAAGTGCGAGTCGGACTCGCGCACCGAGGGTTCCGTACAAACCTGCAGGTCATCATCATCATCATTCGTCATCATCGTTTATGAAATTAAATTTTTTTTTTTAATTTTTATATTTGAGTTGACTGAATGAAAGGTAAATTGTGGTTTACGATTTATGACGTATTAAAAAAAAACTACTTACTAGATCTCGTTCAAACTAATTTTCGTTGGTAGTTTTCATGGTAATGTACATCATATATTTTTTTTAGTTTTATCATTCCCTTATTTTAGAAGTTACGGGGGGGGGGACGCACATTTTACCACTTTGGAAGTGTCTCTCGCGCAAACTATTCAGTTTAGAAAAAAATGATATTAGAAACCTCAATTTCATTTTTAAACCTATCCATAGATACCCCACACGTAAGGGTTTGATTAAAAAAATTTTTTTGTGTTTCAGTTCTATGTATGGGGAACCCCAAATATTATTGTTTTAAAAAAAAATGATATTAGAAACCTCAATATCATTTTTGAAGACCTATCCATGGATACCCCACACGTATGGGTTTGATGAAAAAAAAATTTTTGAGTTTCAATTCTATGTATGGGGAACCCCAAATATTATTGCTTTTTTTCTATTTTTGTGTGAAAATCTTAATGCGGTTCACTGAATACATCCACTTACCAAGTTTCAATAGCACAGCTCTTATAGTTTCGGAGAAAAGTGGCTGTGACATACTCGGACAGACAGACAGACAGACAGACAGACAGACAGACATGGCGAATCTATAAGGTTTCCGTTTTTTGCCATTTGGCAACGGAACCCTAAAAAGGGAATCTCCTGTGGGGCACAGACCTCCATTTAGGTCACAGCTGGAATCACTGGGCCACAGACGGGCTGAATTGGAATGATTTTATTCATGGATGAATTTAAAGCTACAGGCTTAGCGGCGTGAGCTGGCAAAAGCAAGACAAAAATTGGGACGTTGCAGTGGACTGTGAAGGCGAGGACGCAAAAAAAAAGGAATGCAAAAAGATTGTACAATCGTACTTCCAAAATAAGTCATATACCGAAACTGAACAAATCTTAAAATAGGTGGTGAGCACGGACAAGCACAAACACACACACACACACACACATACACACACCCTCACACAAGATATCACACACACCACACATGATATTAACACACCACACCCAATCACACACACACACACACTCACACACACATATTTTTCCTAAATTATTTTATTTTTATTTAATATAATAATTTCTAAAACTTAAACTTTTAAACTTAATTCTCTGAAATTGTACAGTAACATCAAAAAACTATATAACTTTACGACATTGTACCTTAGGGGACCGGACTGCTTCTCCTTAACACAGGTTTTCATAACCTAGCTAGGAGAGCAGTGCTCACCCACACGTTTTTATAAATAGTACTTATTTTGTATAACTGTATTTCTAACGTGTACCATAATCCTTTGTTTTGAGTAAATAAATAAATAAATAAAAATGTCAGTGAATTTTAGCGTGCTAATGGACTTGCTACTATCCATGAGGTGAGTTGTAGCGTCGTTGTCAGGAATGCCCACGGTATGCTTCGGTCAGGGAATCCTACTTATACGGGAGGGAAAATAGCGGGTGGCTGGCGCAATCAAGGGGTTGGGTTGCTTTATACCACAGTTTTCTTGGAAAGACGTTAGTTACATGGATTACTGGATGATGGGCATTCTGAGATGAAGATAAGGATTAGATCTGTCGGTCTGTTCGTGAAAGTTCATCTTTGTAAGATCGCCGGCATTAAATAATTGCCTATTTATATACAGGTTAATCTTCCATTGCTCTCAGTGCTAACATTTTTAAGCATCGGTTCAAAGCGGCACCAGTACGATGTTCTTTTGGTATGAATGAAAACTCGTTCATTCAAACTAGGCTGAGAGTTAGCATCTTCTGAACGTCAAAATTACATAAGACAGAACGGGAGCCAGAAAGATCACTACTATCAAATGCTATAGGTGGTATGAAAAGGTGGCGCAACAAATGGGGAACTCCCCAGCATTAAGGATCTATTTCATAAAACCTAAACATAGTCTAAATTGTTGTTTACATGTATCTTTAATGATAAGAATGAGTCTTTATGATTTTTACTGTACTTATGATAATACCTAATCAATGCTTCCGAATGTTCCCAAGTATACAGATAAGTAGTCGTCTGACTTCAGGAAAACAAAAATATTTTGATAAAACACTAAGTAATTTTTCACTTTGTAGTGTTTTATACAGAAGTCCGTTGTTTAGTTTTTGGAAAACATTTTTATTTAATTTGTTAAAATATATGTTGGTATTTATTTATTTAACTACAGAAGAAAGACTTTTTCAAAACATTTAGATATCTAAATATTCTAAAACACAAACAACACCAATAATTTATTATATCCACCTCAAAACCTGTGCACGATGAAAACGCAATTACTTTAGCACTTTCCATACGAACACATAAAAAAGGGTGGAAAGAAAATTCTTAAGAAAAAACGTCCTGATTTAGTACCGGAACAACAGGCAAACATCGTAAATTATCAAATCAAAGAGTGTGGAAATATCGCGGCCCAGTGCTAGTCGGACTCGCACACTAAGGGTTCCGTACCACCGTACAATATTTAACACTACATGAATGACGACCCGCACATGACTACCAACCCGTGATAAATGACGGCCCCCTCTCACCGATAGGAGGCCTGTTTCCCAGCTGTGGGAATATTATAGACTGATTATGCTAAAAAATGCCGAAGAAATCACTTTATTTTTAACTTTATTTTATTTTTAACCTACTTCAAAAAAAAGGAGGAGATTATCAATTCGACTGTATTTTTTAAATGTTTGTTACCTCATAACTTTTGACTGGATGAATCGATTTTGATGATTCTTTTTTTATTTGAAAGCTGGTGCTTCCCGAGTAGTCCCATTAATTTGGTTCCATTTGGACAATTGGGTCCATATGAAAACCACATAAGTCTTAAATTTGCATTAAGTATTTGTGCGATAAATGAACGAATAACGCGATTAGATTAGTGCGGGGTATCTACCATAACTAAAAGGTAAAAAAAAAATACAGTCGAATTGATAACCTCCTCCTTTTTTTGAAGGCGGATAAAAATAAAAACTTTTTCAAAAAAAAATAACAACCGACTTCCTTAAAAAAACACTTCAAAGTCAAAAATAACTTTAATTTCGGAAGTCGGTGGCAAAAAAACCTTAAATACAGATCCTAAGACAACAAATTCCGAAATTAAAGTTATTTTTGACTTTGTAGTGTTTTTTTTTAAGGAAGTCGGTTGTTATTTTTTTGTAAAAAGGTTTTATCATTTTTTGTTGTAGCGATCATAATAGTAAACATTCTATGACAATTTCAAGTGTCTGCCTATAACAGTTTACAAGATACAGCGTAAACGGACGGATAGTCAGCGGAGCCTTGGTAATTGGGGCCCGTTGGCACCTTTTGACTACGTAACCCTAAAAATACATTTAGCAAAGAAAATGTGTGATTTTAGACCGTGTTTTTCCATTCGTAAGTCGTGCAACGTTCTGGATTGTGGTAAATGGTCCTTAGGGAGAGAAATGAGCGGGCAAAAGGAACAAAAGCTTGACTATCACTGGAAATATTTTAAGATTATTGTGGAGAAAATTCTAGGACAGAAATGGTGCAGTTTAAAATACTCGTACTTGACTGCTTATGTTTTATGAGAAACGTAATTGTTTTGAGCAGATGATGATTTTAAGACATAGAGAATTAATTATATGAACGTAATGTAATCATACATTATGGCACAACTTCTCAAAATTGCTATAAAGGCAAGTAGATAAAAATTAATTTATTGAGAAAAATAATTAAGATACTAAAGAAAATTGTATAGTTGAACCTTTTTAAATTTTATAGGTTCGGGTTTAAAAGACAAAAAAAAAACAGAAAACCATTAAAATAGTATCGTGTGCCAGATGGCTGAGCCAAATAGACCTAATTCAGTACTAATACCAGATAATCAGTACCTTTCGCTGGTTATTAACTAGACCTTGTGTTGTGAGGTTATAGATATACAAATCAGTTTCTTAGTCATCTTTTTAATAAGTACTGTGTTTTTTTATTATTTAAGTTTTAGTATTTGTACTTCTTTTTATTCTTTATTTGTATTTTAATACTGTGTTATTTATTATTTAAGAATTAGTATTGTTACTTCTTTTTTACTCATGATTTGCTGCACCGTTAGACGTCACACGTCAGCGCCGGCTGTCTCGCATAGAGTCGCAGTATTATGCTGAGCGATGGCCGTTTTACATGGATGTGACGCATATTTTCCCCAGCTTTTTTTAAAATTATTATTGTGTTCAGTTTTTCTTTGCGTCATATTTACCGCAAATAAACGTATTTTCTTTCTTTTTATTTTTTATTTTAGCGTGTTGATGACAAAAACAACAAGAAAACAAATACCGTTTTTTAATTAGTTTGGCCCAAAGTTTAGCAACATGAATACCGTTTAATGGTGTGAACTAGTTTGTAGTTGCGATTCGCAAAAAACGGTCCAGATGTAGACACACACATAACAAAAAAAAAAATGTGGACAAAGTACCTCAAATGTATGCAGTAAAGACTGCACTGCAGTGTTTTAACAGCTACCTTACCTCTCTTTTCTTAAATAAAATAACGGATCTACTTAATTTCTTTCTTCGGTCAGAGTGCACAATACCGTTACCTATAAACTGGACAGCCACTTAAGTTTTTTATTGCGAACGTACGTACAAAGACACGCTTTTATGACTGACAGACCTTAACGTTACGTGGCGCGTTGTAAAACTGAAATGAAACTCCTTTCAAGGTTGTAAGGATTTTTCACGATAAACAGTTATGTATTTTCAGGTAATGTCTACTTGGAAATGGTAGATATGATACAAGAAATATTATATCTGTTTTTCTCTATTCGTATCCCAGTTAAGTTCATTATTTCAAGAGGATTTATAGATTTATATTACTGTTTTGGAGCAACTTGCTATTGTCTACTAGAAAGTTTAAAGACTAAGGTTTTTTATTAGGACTTCTTCGGTAGTTATAACGCAAGACATACTCAGTGGATAACCCTAGTGCGTGTTTACCTATTAAGGGGCCGTTGGTAATTATTTCAAAGACACTGCCGAGTCAACATTCGTTTTAATTTTAATACTTTGACTAAGGTATTCTACCAGTGCATCCTGCCCGTTATGACATACGGTGCCTAAATGTAGATAGTCCACAAATTCAAGGCCAGTCAGCGCGCCATGGAGTGGAGAAATGTATTTGTTATAGCAAGCTGAAATAACAATGGGCTGGCCATGTTTGTCTAATGGTTGATGGAGCAGACGAGTCCTAGAGTGGAGATCGCATATTGACAAGCATAGTGTGGGATGCCCCTCAATATGGATCGATGATTAAAACTAGTGGTTGAGAGAGACTGACGGCGGACGGTGGAGGTCTGGATGTTATGGCTAGGCCTGGGAGAGGCCTATGTCCAGCAGTAGACTGTGACTGAGTTATATTACACCTTCCTAAAATAAAACTTTAAATATAACTTGTATTAATCGTACGTGATACAAAGGTGTGACTTTTTAACCGACTTCAAAAAAGGAGGAGGTTATCAATTCGTCTGTATTTTTTTTTATGTTTGTTACCTCATAACTTTTGACTGGGTGAACCGATTTCGATGATTTTTTTTTTATTTGAAAACTGGTGCTTCCCGAATGGTCCCATTTTAATTTTAATTTGGTTCCATTCGGACAGTGGGATCCATGTGAAAACCATATAAGTCTTAAATTTGCATTAAGTATTTACGCGACAAATGAACGAATAACGCGATTAGATTAGTGCGGGGTATCTACCATAACCAAAAAATTAAAAATTAAAACTTTTTACAAAAAAATAAAAAACCAACATCCTTAAAAAAACACTACAAAGTCAAAAATAACTTTAATTTCGGAAGTCGGTGGCAAAAAACCTTAAATACAGATCCTAAGACACCGAATTCCGAAATTAAAGTTATTTTTGACTTTGTAGTGTTTTTTTTAAGGAAGTCGGTTTTTATTTTTTTGTAAAAAGTTTTTTACATAAACATTTTATAGGTCCACGCTCTACAAGTTTAGTTTAAAATATTTATCCCAAAACCCAAACTCTACAGTAATCTAATCGCCTTAGAGTCGGCAGCTTCAAAGGTTCACTGCTTATCAAATGGACATTAAGACCAAGTTGACAAGGACGTCTTTATTTCGGTCCGACTTCCCGCTCTGTTAAATAATGAAGTTTGACTTTGAACTCTATTTGATTTAAGGTTTATTAATACAGTAAAACCAACAACGTTAATTTCCTATAAAATTCCTATTAGTAGTTTTAGTTGTATCATATATATATTTGTACTGTGTGGTGCCGGACGTAAAGAATAACACCACCCCATTTCTTCCCGTGGGTGTCGTAAGAGGCGACTAAAGGACTTACTAGGGAATGGGCAGCAGCGTTCTCTATGCATTTTACCACCAAACTGCGATCGCTAAGCCGCCTGCCAATCGTGGCGATTATGGCAACTCCCCCTAAAAAATGTAACGGTCAAATTACTACTACTATTACTAGCTTCTACCCACGACTTCATCCGCGTGTCAATCGACCCAGAGAATAAAAAGTTTCACAGAAAATTTAACCCTCATTTCACCCTTTTAGGGATGGAATTCCAAAAAAACCTTTCTTAGTATATACCAACTCTTCACAAAGAACATATCCTCCAAATTACATGTCTCTACAAGCAGCGGTTTGGGCTGTGCGTTGATATAATATATTTATAGACTTTGAATTTTATATATAGATACGGCTATCTCAATATATTTTTTCAATTTATTCTGTGATCAGTTCTTTTTAGAATTAAACCACCATACTAACCACCACAACAACACCACCACCATCACAACTCCTCACAAACACTCCCACAGACCTACCCTCATTCCACACTGAAACATGCTTAGAAGGTGCTAGCAAGACATCGTGTTTGTTTCTGATGCATTAAGTGTAGTTATTCAATTGTAAATCCGTAATTTTTGAGATTAGCGCGTTCAAACAAAGAAACTCTTCAGCTTTATAATGTTGCTAGCTTTTGCCAGCAGTTTCGCCAATGTATTACACAAATAAACCTTCCTCTTCCTCTATGTATTGAAGAAACTGCATTAATATCCGTTCCGTAGATCTAAGCGTACAGACGCGGGTAGCAACTTTGTTTACTATCTAAAGAAGATATAGTTTAGACTTCCCGCTGCTTTAATTCACATACTTATATTTATTGACCCACATTGGTCCCTCATAGTAAAAGACCAACTTTAAACAACGAGCTCCTATAAGCATATCCGCGAAAGCCACTAGTTTTAAGCAAACATGGATTACATCATACTGAAACGGTTCGAAAGCGGTCACTAACTCCCAAGCCACTGGTTCACTAAGATCTAAATTACTATTGCGCCGCGTTATTAAATTTGTACGGAGGAACTATAATTTGAGTACACCAGTTTACAAAGTTTGTAATACTAGTGTTGATTACAAAGTGCTGTTGGTAATAAACAGTGGTTTTATGCTCGGTTCCTATGAAGAACAACTAATCGTCTTGATTACCAATAGTAGAATTTTTAACACGCTTTTATTAGTTTGGTATGTAAAAAAAAAAAAAAAACTAAAAGACACGGTTCCATTGAAAACCAAACTTAAAAGTACAAAATAATGGAAAAAAAGCGTGGGGTGCTTTTTAAGGTATTTTTTTATTGATATCAGGCACCCCACGCTTTTGTGTGTGGCGGTTGGTGTGCGTGTTTTTTAGATTTTTAAACTATTATTTATTTTCTATTTTTTAGGGTGTTTCGAATTTTGAGACGTATGTCGGCGTAGTTTGTGACGTATGTCAGCGTAGTTTGTGACGTATGTCAGCGTAGTTTGTGTCGTATGTCAGCGTAGTTTGTGACGTATGTCAGCGTAGTTTTCGGAGACAGTTTTTTTGCTGTCCTGGTAACCCTGGCAAGGATAATGGCACAAATTTATGAAATTATTGCATTGTCATCGGTCCTTGACAGGTGTGCAAAGTTTGAATGAAATCTGGTCGTTTAAAGTGGGTCAAAATCGCGCTATAAGGAGTCGGTTACAAACAAACATACAAACATACAAGTGAAGCTAATATAAATCGTGTAAAAATACGAAAATCTCACTTTTGTACAGGCTTCTCGTTTCTTTTTACCCTAAACCAAACCCAGAAACTGAAAAATAAATAATAGTTCAAAATTGGCAGACTGCGCATCAACATATATGTATATTCGTAGGCTAATATTACCTGTAATAGGGACGTTTCTATATGAGAAAGTCGATTATGCAAAGCTATGAGGTCTTTGTTGTAATTAATATGTTGAACCTCAAAATCTAAAGTCATTTATTTAAAATAGACTGAGAGTCGCACTTTTGAAAGTCAAAATTACAGACAGTCCCCAAAAACGCCCGCCGTTCACGACTTTCCAGTACTTTAGTTGGGAAGAAGATGAATAGTAAAAAATAAAAAAAAATAGTAAAGTACTTAATAGTTACTTGGGCGAAGAGCAAAAACAAAGAATTTAGGAATAAAAATAGTGTTGTTTTTGTATTTTTTTTCTCGCCTATTCTGGTTTTATCAATACCTAAACCACTGAAATGATCATTATAAAATTTGTCTGGCAGGTTAATTATTATTTTTTAATTAAATTATTTGTTTTATATAGTCTCAATTTTGTTTAGCATCCTGGGAAGGAGCGAGGCAACCCCAACACAAGTATTATTACTTACTGGGGCTGTTTCATTTAAAATTTTGAAAATGTAATCGTTTGAGACCCAATAAACAATTTATTTATTTATTTAGGTTAAAGACGTGGGCTACTTTTCGGTTTAAATATATCTATTAAAGTCATTACATGCAAAATACCTACTGACCTACACGCAGATGAAGTCGCGTCATCTATAAGCTTCCTCTGCTGCTTTAACACTCGCTTAATGTCATCTTATTATAATCTTTATGGTCTTGTTATCGCAAGAAGACTTGTTATAACCGTTATGGGATATTGTTGATGATAAAGGACAAAAGGGAAATGATAAAAAGGCCCCTGATAAAACTTATTTTGCCGCCTTCTATACAAGATAAGTTTTTAAACAGTGCGTAAATTGTAACCATGAATTCAGCATATCATTCTAGAACCCCTTGCACAGAAATTTTTGTCGGTTTTACAGATAGTCTAGAATGATAGGCTGAATTCATGGTTGCAGTTTACGCACTGGATTAAAACTGATCCTGTATTTGGAGGTATATAGAATAGGGTGTAGAGTTTACTCAACTTCAGTAGACCGGATGGGTGTCGTGTCTGATGAGCAACTGTCCGACGAATGATTTTGGGACATTGGTGCCGATTCCCTTATTCACAAACTAAACTAAATTTAAGTTCTGTGCATCTTTTTCTTTCTATTTCATTAAGGAAAGGACAGAAGATAAATTTTAGTTTAGTCCTGTCAAATTAATCAGCGCTTGACGTAAATTGACGTAATTTTAGTAGGCAAGTTTTTAATCACGTCTAATCTTGTATGGAGTAGTGACAGGCGCTGATTAATTTGACAAGACTGAACTAAAATTTTTCTTTTGTCCTCTTCTTAATGAAATACAAAGAAAAAGATGCACTGAACTTAAATTTAGTTTAGTTTGTGAACAAGGGAATCGGTACCAATGTCTACTTAATAGTAGACAACTTCTCTATATCAATCATCGGGCAGTTACTAGTTGCGCGGTAAACTCTGATTGCGCGATGCAGGATTTGCATGACGTCAGTATAATGCGTAGCTCGTATGCGGTGGTGTAGATGTCACATTACATACAATATCCAAGGAAAAACAAAGGTTCTTGTTTGCGGAAAATACACAATATTTTTTGTAAATGAAGCATGCAACATTTTTTATTCTACAGCAAAATTAAAATTACTCGTATATATAATAAATTATGATACGGTATGTAAATATATATCTTACAAATTTTTTGTCATAGCAAAAAAAGGTATGACGATAAAAAACTCAGTGTGATGTTTATTGCAAATCTTTGTCATAAACATATAAGATACCTTTTTTATGTTCATTAACAATAAAAACGATACAATTTCTCTAAGTTAAACGTTGTTTGCATACTCCATACTTGATATCCTAACTAATGCTATAAATGCGAAACAGTGTTCGTTTGTTACGCTTTCAAGTTAAATCAGGTGAACAGATTTTTATGGTCTATTTTTTTAAGAAAAAATAGACCATGACTTGGATAGGGACATTGGTACATGTCACCCTAGTTCGTAGACGAATCCGTGGGCTACAGCTAGTAATATTATAAATTCAAAAGTAAATTATTCGTTTTTCTGTATGTTACTTTCCACACTTAATTGAATTGATTTCGATAAAATTTGGCAAAGAAATTGATAGCATCTTAGGAAAGGGCGCAGGCCACTTTTTTCCACTTTTTCTATTAAAAATAAATTCTAAAAGGCATGATTTTAGAGATGAAAGCTTGTATGGAAAACCTAACATTTTTTAAGTTAGTTATAAGTAAATTTATGCTTATAGTAAGAAATTTAGAATCACGTGTTTCAGCGTTTTTGTAAAATCATCCCCCAACGGAGCATATTATGAATTTGAAAGTAACTCTGTCTGTGTAAATTAACATATATTTTATATTGAAATTGTGCTGGTACCTAACTCTTTTTAGGCGATGTAAGGGATTTTGTTTTTTGGATGGGAAATCATCAAATGACGTCTCCCGCTCTTGGACGGAGCTGGAGGGCATGTCAGACTTTTACTGACTAAAACCCACCCGTGTTCCTTCAGTTGCCCATGTGCCAGGGCCACGGTGTCTCTTTCGAACAAATCTCGCGACTCGGCGATGTAAGGGATTGGAAATATGGTCTGTTTTTCCTTTCATGCCAACGTTTGATCATAATTGAAGATAGGTAATCCAATAGGCCATGACTTGGTAGGACATAAGATACATTTGTCGGAAACGTTAGTCACTCAATTAACTAATCGGGACGCCAGCGCCACCAAGCGGCGCTCGACAGAGTCTACAAGCTAACGCTGGACCAGAGTTAAGTTCAGTCTCTCGATAGCGGTCAAGCAGTGAACAAGTTTAGAAACTGTCGCGCGTTCCGTGTAGTTGTTAAGTGTACCTACAGTGTATGAATAGCTAGTGCAATTACTTTCTTCGTTTAAATTATAATTTGATTTGAAGTATAACGGTTTTTCTATTGCGCAACAACCAACAGTTCCCATAGTACGCTCACAGTAAATGAAAAAATATTGCTGATGAAAGCGAGATAGGCATGCCTTTTCCTACACATTCATTCCGGTAGTAAGTAAACGTGGAATACTGTCCAGTTTGGTCTTGTGATCGCAAGCGCGACTGCTGAGCGTTGGGTCCTGGGTATGGTTCCCAGGTCGAGCAAAGTGTTATTGAGTTGTTCTATTAGGAGTTTCTTAGTAACAACCCATAGTTTTGATGTTGGCGGTGGGATACCCCCGTGCCTTGGAAAGCACGTTAAGCCGTTCGTGTCAGATTGCTACTACTACGAGAGTGAGTGCCCCTATGTCTGCGCACATACCTGTGCCCTATATCTAATATTTCCCGCGCCGATAGCTAGTCTCCGTTAAGATTGGCGCCATGGCCGAAATGCGGTCTGAATTTCCGACATTCACTCGGGCGAAACCACAAGTAGGTACTGTTAAATGGTACCATCTAAGATTACATTAGCACGGACGTAAAAATATCGCGCTGAGATTTTATCGCTGAGAATCATAAAGAGAGCATCTTAGGAACGTCGAAAAAACATTTTGTCTGATTTCCAACTCTGGGCGCTAAGCAGTTGATTGAACAATACCGTGCGCAAAATTTTAAGTCTGGAAAAACGTGAACACAAAGGTTTAATTAACAGAATTAACCATAAGATCTCATGCATTTGTGCGCAACATAAAAACTTACGATAAATCACACAATCACACAGTGTTAAAAATCACATCCTGCGCTAAAACAGCAAAAAAGAACTAAAATTAACTTTAAAGGCCATTGGAAATATTAACACTTAATTAAAGCATTCAGAATATTAAAATAAAATAAAAATATTTATTTGACACTTAAAATACATGTGACAAGCCAGTCATACTAAAATAGCACACAAGTATTGTCACAAATGTGATCCTCACCCCCAAACTTGGCCTTTTTTTGTGGGTAGGAAATCATCAAATTAATTTTCTTGCTGTGAGCGGAACGGGAGGGCGTGTCAGACTTGTACTGACTAAAACTCACTCGTGTTCCTTCAATTGCCTATATGCCAGGGCCGCGGTAACTCTTTCATACAAATCTCGCGACCTTGGCAAGCATCGGTCTTAGCGGACCCTTTCAATACTGCTGACATCTCTTTGAGGCGCGCGTGGAACACAACGCGCTGTCTACCCGGGCCTGGTCCTTACCGGCCGATGAGCTACCCATTGCTCGCCGCCCGCAAGCCCGCGCCTATGGTAGCCGTGAGTCCGCTATTGACTCTCGACGCCCGGGGCGTCTCCTCCTGCGGCGGCTAGGGGCGTGAGGGTGCATAGATTGCCTCTCTATTACGCGCTCCATCTCCTCCTTCAAGATCATTATTGCTTCGCAGAAGGAGGTAACGAATTCCTATTCCCTCTCGCTCCGAACCATGGTTTGTACCAGGGCCGAACGCGAGAGGTCGCCGCCTTTGTTCGCCTCCACGAGAACATGGCGGTGCTCCACCCAAGCAGGGCACACCTTCACCGTATGCTCCACCGTGTCCTCCAAGAGATCCACGCAATGGAAACACCTGGGTGTTTCCTCCTATCTATTCGGAACAGGAATCTCCCGACACATCTATGTCTGGTGAGGACCTGCGTAATGCGAAAGATGAGGACGCCATGGCGCCTCTCTAGCCACTCCTCAAAGAGGGGACTTACCGCCGCAATTGTGGCCTGGAACTGTATTTTAGGAGTCAGCGATCAGCCATGGCTTCTATTTTCAAGCATTCTGGAGGAGTGTCGTTACAAAGATATCAGCGAAGGTTACTGACATTTGGTCAATTAAAAGTAAGTACTTACAAATTAACTAACGTTATCGTGTAACTTCCTGAAATAATAGAATGAGTGCTATTATAAAGAAAAACAACATGAGGAAAGTATGATGTTTGGTTTGAAAACGGAAAATTGAAGTGACACAGCGTGGCGATTATCATCAGTTCATTTTATGTCAGTGTATAGTATGTACTCTATACTGCAAAAAAAATCTTCCTGGGATTTTCCGAACAATGTTTGTACTGTACCAGTATGTTATTGTACGTGGAGTGACTGCCTGTCTACCTCCACAATGCTGTGACTGAGTATTACTGTACCACCAGGTAAGACTGGTTGTCAGATTTTCGGGTTTCTGACGACCCAAAAAATCCAATCGTAAATAAAATCCTATGAGGATGTAAAATACCCTACTGACAACCACTCACAATGACCTACTTACGCTCTTCATAACTTATTACCAAAACAAAATACTGTGAAAATTCTATTTTTTTATTTTCACAATCTGTATTACTGTCGTAAAATGTTTGTGTTTATGTTATGCCCGATAATGGTATTAGACAGTTTATGTAAATGACTGGGGGGTTTCACTTGGGCAATAAACGTGTGGGTGATTTCTTGTATACGTTTCGTTACGTTTATAACTTGTCTGTTGTATAGTATTATTGTATTTGGTACCCAACACCGTTGATACACAGAGAAATGGATGTGGTTTCATTGTGACCACATTCAGGACACAACACTTATGTTCGAAAATGGCAGGTATTTATCCGAACCTCTAATAATTCCAATTTTGCGCTCGTGAACATGCTAAAGTTAAAGCGCCAGGAAGTTGTGAAAAGCGGGCGTATCGGAGGACTGTCTTATGTAATTTGGACGTTCAAAAAGTGCTGACTTTCAGCCTAGTTGGAATAAATGACTTTTGATTTTGATTATTGAACACTCTAAAATCATGACTGTGCCCTTTTGTTAACCCCAAATAATTTTAGGGTCCTCAAAAAACTGAATAGCCAAGTAACTGCCGCTCGCTTGGCTTGCTCGTCTCGCGTGGGAATGGTCGCAGTTCAGACCTAACTTAACCCAGTTGGTTGATAGCACCCTAGCTTAGTAACTGCGGCTAACTCTGAGAATAAGATAGAAAGTTGAAAAGAGGCTAAATCATTTTAAAAATAGTCCCTTGCTAGAAGTTCAAAAAAAATCAGTTAAATAGGTACTGCCTTTGCTTAAAATATTGTAGTTTTGATAGAATTAGGTGAGTTTTGAACCGGAAAATTCTTCTATGCCAATAAACTCTCAGTACATGTAAATTATTATTTTAAGAAAGATTATCATATTATTTAAGCTTTGTTCCTAGATTACTGTTATTGATGACAAAAATACATACTTTAAGATCGTCCCTGTTTTTCCTTAACGGTTCGACAGAAGTTTATCTTACACCCAGATTTTGCCAGTTATGTTTAAGTCCCATGTATTAGGTCGCTGGCTGTCCATTGTAACATGCTGGTCATCAGGTTTGCGCGTTGTACGAAACCAGTGAAAGTAACGCTGTTCAAAGCTTACTGTCAGTGTTTCTACACGTGCAGCCTGTGGGTCAACTACACTCAGCGGACATACAGCGACCTACGCGTTCAATATAACAATGCACTGAGAGTGCTGCTGCGGCTGCCGTGGCGTCGTAGTGCGTCAGGGATGTTTGCAGATAATAATATTGATGGTTTTGCCGCCATTATTAGAAATAGGTGTGCATCCCTGATGACTAGTGTTCGCGGCAGCACCAACAGTATTCTCAGTGTATTCGCAGATCGGTGGGATTCCCCGATGCTGCGGAGATGGATGCGGCTCCATGCTGAATTTTAATATAAATGTTTGTACTTGTGTATGTAATTTACTAACACTAGACGTTAAGAAAAATTGTTATTAACCCTATGGACTCCGGTCTGAAAAAAAAATTATTCTATTCTATTCTATTAGCGGGTGGGCCTATGGTCATCAACCGAGCACATATCGAGACTACAAGCAGCTACTAAGAAATTCGTGATGGAAAAACTAAATAAAACTTTACCCAACATTGCAATCGAATCCTAGAGCTCATGCTGAGCAGAAGCGCTTGCAATTGAGGTAGTTGTCAAGGCGGTAAACAACAATACAGTGGACCCGTGATAATCCGGCCCCTGTCTAATCCGGCATCCCCTGTAATCCGACATGTCTATTATTTTTGTCAATTTTCAGGGTTCCGCACCTCAAAAAGAAAAAGCGGAACCCTTATAGGATCACTTTGTTGTCCGTCCGTCCGTCCGTCCGTCTGTCAAGACCCTTTTTTCTCAGGGACGCGTGAAGGTATCAAACTCAAATTTATATCACATACTCAGATCTACTGTCCCTTAGAGCTGTGAAAAAATCAAACTTCTAAGCAATCAAAAGATATAGCCGTTTATGCCCCAAATTTCCGGAAATTTTCGAAACTCGCAAGGGAATCAAAACCTAAAGGGTACTTCCAGTCGATCTAGAATTTTGAAATTTGGTACGAAGCAACGTCTTATAGCACAGATAAAGGAAAAATTGCGAAAACCGTAAATTTTTTGTTGCATCATACAATAAAAATATTTTTGAAAATTTTAAACTTATTACCCCTTTCCTCATGAACGCATAGAGGTATTAAACACTACAGGTTTATACGGAACCCTCGGTGCGCGAGTCCGACTCGCACTTGGCCAGTTTTTTTGACAGTCTTCGCTAATGTAGATAATGCATGGCTGAACAGGAAATGGATCTGTAATTTGTCGGATTACAAGGTACTCTTTTGTAAAAAAATCCGGACTAAAGGGGGTCTGCATTGGCAGTATAATCCGACAAATTCGATAGTCCGACACTGCCCTGCGAAACGTTTGTCGAATTACCGGGGGTCCACTGTAACTATTTGCAATTTCTGAACAGCGCATGAAATCTACACACACACACACACACACACACACCTACATAATCAGCCTATGAAGTTCCCACTACTGAGACACAGCTATTTTGAGAGGGAGTGGGCCGTAATTCACCACGCGAGCACAATGCGGCTTGGTAAACGTCTAAATATGCCTTCAAATTTTTAGTTCTAAGACATGCTGGTTCTACCAGGGTCGCGAGATTCGTTCGAAAGCGTTACCGTGGCTCTGGCATATGGGCAACTGAAGGAACACGGGTGGGTTTTAATCAGTAAAAGTCTGACACGCCCTCCCGCTCCGCCCAGAGCGGGAGAAGTCATGTGATGATTACCCATAAAAAAAAAAGAGTTGCCGGTTTCCTCATGGATTGAACCCACGACTACAACTCGTAAGTGTTACTACTGGTTAACCATTGCTGTACTAAAACTACTAACTAAAATCCGTCAAAGTAGATTTTATTCAACGACTACGCTAAATTAGGTCGAATGTATTCGATTGTTTGTTTCACATAAATAACATTGACCTCATTTTAAAACCTACTTTCCATACATTATTATGTTTTCGATTCAAGTAAGCACTGAATAAAACTGAAACTGAAGTGCAGTTTCAGCACTTACACAAATCACTTTTATCTGAAAAACATTCTTGATTTACATCTCACTTTAAAAGCATGTAAACAAAATTATTTTATAGGAAACTGAGAAAGTACCATCCTTGTATAAGCTTTTGTTCCCAAGGTTTTAAGCATATTCAAAGTTACGATATTGAATAAAAGGTCATTCATAGCACTAAGTTTGTAATATTAGTAAAAAAGATAAAGGAAACTTGAATTTATGTCAACAGGTACATTACATAAACGTAGTATTTTTCTTTTATATTTCCTGGTTATAGAGGAAAATAATGCCATTGGTTTCCTTGGTTGTGAAATAAGGCAATTACAGTGTTCTAGAGATAGCAGGGCAATAGTAACTACGGGACATTTAAATGAGATTACAGATAAATACTATTTCATATTTAGAAAAATGGAAAAATAAAAATGTACGTTTTCATCACGCACTAAAACTATAAAATAGTTATATTGACTGATATTAGTTACAATTCAAGTATTTAAACAGCTTGTCACTTACTGTATATCGAACGATCAAAGCGCGGTGCGTTTTTATCTGTGCGTACTTTTAATTAATGTTTACGCTTTCTGTTTTGATTATTTAAACTCATATAGCAAGAGGGAGTAGATTTGATTCATTCAAAAGGTCACTTTATAGTATTATTAGCAGAGGTCGGAGTAGGTAGATTGATTTCACGTACTCGCATCATGAATAGTCATAGAAATCATATCAAGGATAAGCCTTTTTTCCAGGATTCTATTTTGGTACTTACGGGATTGAATCAAATATTGTGAAAGTAAGGATTTTTAAACTAGGTACTACATTAGAAATTTATACAATGCGATAGATAAACTTTAAAATTGTTTTTTTTTACTGTAGAAGGCTGGTCTCCTATATAGTACTATTAAAAAGACAGCAAAGGGATAAACATTTCTTATTCATATTGATGTATTCTTTATTCTACATATTACAACATTTGAAATTAGTTTCAAAATACCGGAATCCCAGAGGCTTATCCGTACTAATATATACGTGCCAGTTCATTGATCCCATTTCAATCTACCTACTCCGACCTCTGATTATTAGTCAACAAGATAAAAGAAACTTAAATGTGTGTCAACAGCTATATTGCATAAAATCAAAATCAAAAGTCATTTATTCAAATTAGGCTGAGGATCAGCACTTTTCGAACGTCAAAATTACAAAAGACAGTCCCCCCAAAACGCCCACCCGTCGCGCACTTCCTAGTGCTTTAGCTGGGAAGAAGAAGTGGCCAACAAACTCCCCAGCAGCACAGCTGTCTGTCCAGTTAGAAGAACTTGATTCTATACAATGGTATATAGTAAAACATTAAGAGACACAAATTAAATTAAATGATTTGCTATATGCCAGCTGGCCAACCCAATATACCAACAAATAAAATGAAAAATATACTCAAGCATAAGCAAAAAAAATATGTATATAGAAACATGGCTGCAAAAATAAAAGCCTGGCATAAAGGGCGTGACAGCTTACATATGCAATGCTGAATGTTCACATAGCTGTTACGACCTGAGTTACAAGTCGAGGCCACAAATGATAAACTAGGACCACTGACGTAAAATAAATTAAACAGGTAAGTAATATTAATAATAATATCAACATCAAAGTCAGCAAGACGACCAGTCACCACAAGCAGCACCCGTCCACGAGCATAACGCAAAGATCAGCCATTGCCCATAATCATTACCATTTTCTGATTTTCCTTAAAAAAGTAAACCACATGTTTCCTTGATTGTGAAATAAAGCATTTACTGCGCTCTAGATAGTAGGGCAAAAGGCACTATGGGATATTTAAATGTCATGTACTACAGATACATATATACATATAAAGATATATTATTTCATACTTTGAAGAATAGACAAAAAAATATAGGAACACGCTTTTATCATGTAATTTATCTATAATATGTATGTATTTAGAAATATATAAGGATATTTATCAGTTGTCTGGTTACCATAGTACAGGCTCTGCCTAGTTTGGGATCAGATAACGGTGTGTAGGTTGTCCTAAGATATTTATTATTATTATTATCTACTAAAATTTATTAAATTTACTTGCATTGGTCACTTGTCACTTTCTATCCAATTATTAAATCAAGAATTGTAGAGCTTTTTTAGCTTTGTGCACTTGTATTGAATCTCCAAGCTTTTTTATTTGATCTTCTAAACTATCCAGACTCATGCTATAAAAAAAAGATTTGGTTAATTCAAAAGGTCAATCATAGTATTCAGTTTATAACATTACTAAAAAACGATTTTAGTATAGATCTAAGCAGCTTGTCACTTATTGTATATCAAATGATCAAAGCGGAGCGTTTTTTACCGGTGTGTACTTTAATTTGTACGGTTTTTGTTTTCTTTATCAAAACTAATATTATAAAGAGAGAAGATTTTATTCATTCAAAAGGTAATTTTATTTTAATCAGTTTACAATATTATTCACACGAGCATTGACCATCGACCTTTGTCTTGTCCATGTTCATCCTGAGACCCACTCTTTCGGAAGCTCTACTGAGGTCTTCGAGCATTGTACTGAGCCTCCAGCTGGGCAGCGTTTGGGAAGCTACGCAATATCTTCTCGTCCCACATACCGCAGTGTCTCAAGACGAAAGTCTTTGACCAGTGTGTGTTGCCAGCGATGACATATGGAACCGAAACGTGGTCGCTCACAATGGGCCTTATTAGAAGGCTGAAAGTCACCCAAAGGGCGATGGAGAGGGCTATGCTTGGAGTTTCCCTACGTGATCGAATCAGAAATGAAGAGATTCGTAGGAGAACCTAGGTAACCGACATAGCCCGAAGAATTGCTAAACTGAAGTGGCAGTGGGCAGGGCACATTGCTCGCAGAACAGATGGCCGATGGGGCCGAAAGGTTCTGGAGTGGCGACCGCGTACCGGAAGACGTAGAGTTGGAAGGCCTCCAACAAGGTGGACCGATGACCTTGTGAAGGCCGCAGGAACCCGCTGGATGCGGGAAGCACAAAACCGGTCGAAGTGGCGGAGCTTGGGGGAGGCCTATGTCCAGCAGTGGACGTCTTTCGGCTGTAATGATGATGACAATATTATTAGTCACCAAGATAAAATAAACTTTAATGTATGTCAACAGCTGCATTGTGTAATCTCTGTATTTTTTATGTTTCCTGGCTATGGAGGAAAATAAAGCCATTGATTTCCTTGATTGTGACATAAGGCAATTATAATGCTCTACATACCAGGGCAATCTAGTTCTTTGAGTAATTTATGCGGACTACTCAAATGTCCTTTCTTTGGTATTGTTCGTCAAATCGTTGAACTTCTTAAGTTCTGAGTTGAGGTGCACGATTAGTGAGAAATGCGTGCACTGACTGGACAGGTCCACTCAATCTGTGTAGTTCTCTCCTCAAAAGACCATTTCAGCCACCAATGGTCTTCACATGATGTAACCAAAATTATGTCTGGACTTTAAAAGCGACTATGACCTCGGAGTTTATTTTCAACCTTTCTTCTCAGAGAAGTAGTAGTCAGTTAGAGACGTCCACCTCAACTAGTATAAAAAATATGATTGACGTGTAAAACTGTTTGTACAAACCTACTTATAGAAATAAAATCATTTATCATTTAATATAAGCGAAGGGACATTGAATTGGTGAGTATTACAGATAAACACTATTTCATATTTAGAAGAACAGAAAAGAAACTTAAGAAACACATTATTATTATGCCAAGAATTAATAAAATAATAAAATTGACTTGCATTATTTACGACATAAGTACCTTGTCACTTGCACTCACCAAGCAGCTTGTCACATTTTATTTTCAATTATTAAATTAAAATGCGAGGAGCGCTATTTAGTTGCGAGAACTTTTAATAAACCTCAAAGCTTATTTATTCAATCATGTAAACTATCTTAAATTATATTATAATAGGTTGGGGAAAAAGTTTCTTCGCATTTTTTAAGAAAATTCAAAACATTTTTTGATAAAGTTTATTTACATTTAACTAAAGTATGTAGGTACCATTTTGTTCGATAACTTTTTGCCATCTTGTAGGTAGGGACATGATCCCATTGCTATAGAAATTTTGGGACTTCTGGTCAAAATACCGCGAAATGTGGTTTTGGCAGTCCTCTCGTGATGTTAACCTGACACTGCCTAAAGAATTCTAAAGAGACCGAAACAGGTGGAAATCTGAAGGTGCAAGGTCAGGACTATACGGCGGATGCATTAACACCTCCCAGCCAAACTCTCTTAATTTTTGTTGGGTGGCTAAAGATGTGTGAGGTCTAGCGTTATCATGATGAAAAACCACACCCCTTCTGTTGATTAATTCCGGCCGCTTTCTCTCAACTTCTTGCTTTAATCTCATCAGTTGTTTGCAGTAGAGTTCAAAATCGATGGTCCTGCCTGGTGGTAACAGCTCATAATGAATAATGCCCTTCCAATCCCACCACACACACAGCATCACCTTGTTGCGAGTTAACCCGGGTTTCGCCACAGTCTGTGAAGCCTGACCGGCCTTTGACCACGACCTTTTTCGCACGTTCTTATCATACGTGATCCACTTTTTATCACCAGTTATCAGCTTCTTCAAAAATGGTTCGGTTTCATTACGTCGTAATAAAGAATCACAAATGAGTACACGGTTCATTAGGTTTCTTTCAGTGAGCTCGTGAGGTACCCAAATGTCGAGCTTTTTTGTGTACCCAGTTTTTTTCAAATGCTCCAAAACTGTTTTGTGGTCAATTTCCAATTCTTCAGCTACGTCGTAACTACTGGTATGCCGATCTTGCTCCACTTTTTCAAAAATGCCATCCATTTTATCCGTAATAGGGCGACCAGAGCCACGTGCATCTTTGACATCAAAATTTCCGGATTGAAAACGCTTAAACCAAATTTGTGCTACTCTCACAGACACTACACTAGGTCCATAAACATCGCAAATTTTTTTCGCGGCTTGCGTTGCATTTTTACCTTTTTTGTAGTAAAATTTTAAAATGTGTCGAATTTCTTCATTAGATTCACTCATCTTGACGGTACGAAAAACAAATGAAAATCACACATTTTCCTAATTTGAATTTGTAATTATGTTCTTTAAAATTTGAACTTACAATGATACCAAAACCAGCCAGATACAAATAGTATAGCCCAAGAGATTTTATTACAAGTTCATACATACTATAATGCGAAAAGACTTTTTCCCCAACCTAATAATTAGAGATAAAAGATTGGATTAATTCGAAAGTAACTCGGTTTCGGTTTAAAGAATTTATTCTCATAAAGTACACAAACAGTTCACTTACAATATGTGATATACAAATAAATCATGCAGTTTTAAAATAACCGACTCCATGAGTCGACAAAAGCAACTCATCGTAGTAATAATAACCAAGATGATGGCATCACCCTGCGATAAAACTCCAAAACTACACTACTTTCAAAAGCACTACAACGTTATACTCACAGAAGAACAAAACGACCACTCGGGCCCGGAAGAGCTAAGAGTCTACACTGATGGCTCAAAGACCACCTCTGGGACCGGAGTCGGAGTTTTCTCACACGACCTTAACATAAAAATATCCAGCCCGCTGGGAATGCTCAACACCGTCTACCAGGCGGAATGCGTGGGCATTATACAGGCGGCGTATGCCATAGAAGCCAGAAGAGTTACGGACACTCATATACGTATACTCTCCGACAGCGCTTCAGTCCTCCAATCCCTAGCCAAACGATACATAACCTCAAGCCTTACACTAGAATGTCACAACGCATTAGAACGGGTAACAGTTTCTAATCGCAACAAAGTGACACTGCAATGGATAAAAGGACACAGTGGATCACTAGGCAATGACGCTGCTGACGAACTGGCCAGAAAGGCATCCAGCGAGTCAGTCTGCGGCCCCGAGCCCATCGTGCCCATCCCCTTCAACCAGCTACGCAGGTGGCTGCAGGAATTTACCCACACACAAGCGGAGAGCTGGTGGACCTCGGCACCAGGCTGCAGGCAGTCCAGGGAAGCGATGCCATCCCCGGATGGCAGGCTAACCAGACGTCTGCTACGCCTGGACAGGGATGGTCTGCGTCTGATGACGGGCACCATCACAGGACACTGCCCGCTAAACAAGCACTTTCACACAATAGGCATAACGGACAGCCCCCTTTGCAGGGCCTGCATGGAGGCTGAGGAAACCGTTGCGCATGTACTCTTCGAATGTACAGGCGTCACCCAGATTAGGACAGATACCCTCGGGACACCCAAATCATACACGGACGTTCTTAGCAGACCAGGAGACACAATCAACTTCTGGAGGGAGGTGGGCTGGTTGGAGTAAATACCGACGGCCGCCATGGCCCACGCACAATGGTCCACTCAAAGGACTAAGTGCGGAAACCAAACCCCCATAACATAGAACATAACCAAGATAAGGGAAATCGAATGTATGTCAACAGCTACATTGCAAAATCGTTGTAATTTTCTGTATTTCCTTATGGAGGAAAATGAAGCCTTTGGTTTCCTTAATTGTGAAATAATAGTAGATTATTAACCAAGGGGATAAAGCAGTGTCTTCTGTCGCGGGTGACGATTTAAATCATGAGCGTAACGAAGGACTCGAGGTTTACTCCCGAGCGTAGCGAGGGTGTTAAAAACTTAAATCACGAGCAAAGCGAGGGATTTAAGACGAGTCCTGAGTGTAGCGAGGGATTTAAGTTCACCCAAGACTAAGACAGCTTTATCACCGAGGAAAATACTCTACTTTTCGTACCATTTGCGAAAAAAATAACATAATAATAATATGAGGTAAGCATTTATTAAAAATAATGACAATTAAAAATAAATTAAAATAAACGTAACATTTATGTATTTGAAGAAAACAAAAACGCGGCAAATTCCTAGACTAATATTTTTTTGTCGGAAAAGCAAAGGCATCAAGCTCATACGGCCTCGTCGGTTTTCGTAATTTTATTTAATAATCATAACTGCATAATAAATGCGTATTCCTTTAAGTATTCCAAATTTAAATCACAATCGCCCCCTACAGGATGAATGAAATTCAGTACAATTTTCTTTCCCTGTTTTTAACAGATTAAAAATGACTATTGTTATGTTCGCTTTTTGTGGCATAGAATGACACTTTTTTGGGCAAGTGGTACGAAAATTAATTTTACAGTGTTCTGGATACCAGAAGGGTAATTGCGTAATACACTATCAGTAGGAATCTCTTTCATTTTGGCAGTTCCACAACATTCATACCGTTGTTTACGTTGCTAAGCAGTTTTTTCGATCATATGAAAAAATAGATTAGCAATAACCTTCGAAATGTTTGGATTCTTATTAATAGTGTGTAACGTAATTAGGATGCTAGATAATAGCAAATAAGAAACATTTAATTTGGATGTATTAAAGATAAACACTATTTGATATATTTGGAAGAATAGAGAAAAGAATTGTGGGTCAGCGGCGAGCTGATAGGCCCCATCTAGATGTCAATAATTTAATTATTAATAGAATTAATATCTCATGATTCAAAGTATAATATAAAATGTAAGCTCTTTCAGCACTTTTAAATCAAAACTTGCAAATTTTATTATTGAGTTGTAAATAAAACTGTTGAATCCATCAAAATTAAGCAGAACAAAAATTTATATTGATGTCCGTTACCTAAAATAAGTTTATTACATTATGTTATCTTATTTTATCATGTAAATGGCTCTTTGTCTTTTTGAGAATAAAGTATTTAAACCTAATATAAACTTCGTATTTAATTGAGTCAAATTAGTAAGCGTACTCCCTACACCTACTTATTACAATTAGTAAATATATCAGGATGCCATTCATTGTAAGACAGTATCGCTGCTGACAATAACGGAAGGTTAGTGCAGCAACACAGACAGCGCCTGTATGAAAGATTGTAGCAATTTTGTTGTAGTGCAACTCTGTGCGCGCGTTGTGGAACGTGACGAACTCGTTGTGACACAGGTAAGTTTTGTGTGTTGTGGTAGAGAAGTAACCACTGATAGGAGTATAAGTGATATTAGAGTAAGTAGTTAAGTGGGGAGACCCTTGACCAGCTGAGATGGAAAAATTCTTATTGTTTTTATGCTCTCGTTAAAAAAAAATAGAAGAATAGAACGACCGTCATTTCAATCAACCAACGACAACAGTCAACCTGAAATTTATTAGTAGACGACCTTCTGTCGGCGACTTCGTCTTCGTGTAAAATTTCTGCTCTCGTCCCGTCGTCGCATTGCAACGCCTGCCCGCGCTCTAACATCGTTTTTGCTCAGCAATCTACGAAACGTATTTTTGTTATTGCTCGTCTCCTAAACACCCTAGCATGCTGTTAGGTAAAGTTTTTTTTTTTGGATGGGGAATCATCAAATGACTTCTCCCGCTCTGGGCGGAGCGGGAGGGCGTGTCAGACTTTTACTGACTAAAACCCACCCGTGTTTCTTCAGTTGCCCATATGCCAGATCCACGGTAACTCTTTCGAACGAGTCTCGCGACCCTGGCAGGCATCGGTCCTAGCAGACCCCTTCAGTGTTGCTGACATCTCTTTGAGGCGCGCGTGGAACACTACGCGCCGTCCACCCGAACCTGGTCCCCGGGCGGCGTTCTACCCATTGCTCGCCGCCCGTTAGGTAAGGTTAACCCATAGTTTTACTAAAAAAAAATGGGCTATCAATTCCAAAGGGATTTTTAGAAATCTGAAAGGCAATTCCGGAGATTAGCGCGTTCATACAATCTAATGAACTCTTCAGCAGCTGCTCTGTAGTAACTTGAGTATTTAGAAACATTAACTGATACTACAATCAGAGGTGTATTGTTTTTCATAAATTCAACTTCATCATATATGTAGACCACTGAGGGTAAACGGAACAACGTTTTAGTTTAGAATTTAGGTATTAGTGGTATTTTGCAACAAAATCATCACATAATATCGTGTACCGTATCAACTTTGGCTCGCTAACAGCGTGTGCCGTAAAACCACATATTAACTAGTTCAGAACTTCATTCGAAATGCTAAAATTCATTATTAATTATAACATGGTTTTGTTGCTAGTTATTCATAGTTTTGAAACTAGGAAGTGGTAGATTTTGGCTGAATAAATAAATAGGATAATTTTATCTGCTCTTAACATTAAACTACATATCGCACCCCTAGATCTAAAGGGAACTAACTCAAAATTCATAATTTTTGAGTTATGCACACTTTCGAGTCTGTCATTTCAATACCTATCGACCAATAAACCAGATTCAAAATTATTTTCAACATTCGACTCCAAATATTGGAAATAGTTTTGAATTTGGTTTATTGGTCGATAGGTATTGAAATGACAGACTCAAAGATGTGCATAACTCAAAAATTAAGAATTTTGAGTTAGTTCCCTTTAGATCTAGGGGTGCGATATTATGATCACTAATTCGTTCTCGTCGACGTTTTCTTTTTATAGACCATTCACTTTTTTTATGGGTGGGAAATCATCAAATGTCTCCCGCTCTTGGCGAAGTGAGAGGGCGTGTCAGACTATTACTCACTTAAACCCACCCATAAAAAAAAAGTTCCTTCAGTTGCCTATGCCAGGGCCACGGTAACTCTTTCGAACAAATCTCGCGACCCTGGAAGATAACTAGATACCCTAAGTTTATCTCTGACTTTTTATAAGCTTCTAGCTTTTACCTTTGCCCACTGAGGCTTCGTTCACACGGCATTGTCCTGCACGTTTTTTTGCAGTATACGTCTTAACGTATAAATAGTGACCATACAACGTACATAGATCCATTCACACGTCGATTGTACTGCAAAAAAACGTGTACCGCTTATACGTTTAAACGCATACTCAACGGACTTGTCAAGCAAATCGAATGAACTTTGACGTATTCGGTTCGCAGTGGCATATGGTATAGCTTTGTCTTCTTCACACGACATGATGTCATACGTTTTTTATCGAATAGCAACCGAAGAAGCGTTTACTACCTGAGCGTCTTTTGGAGGGGTGGCACGTATTTTATTTTTGATTTGGTTTGATATTCAAAATGATTGAGGAATCTTCTATAGATAACGAACTATTAATTTCTTTAGTGGAACGAAATCCCGTTTTATGGGATAAAACTTTGGAACTTTATAAAAATCGCGATCCATTAGTGCCGTCTACTCACTGTGACAACTGTGTGGAAACTGCAGCTATTCGTTTTTACACGAATGAAAATTTACCATATGAACACCCGGTAGACTATACGTTAAAAAAACGATTACAAAAAAACGTGCAGGACAATGCCGTGTGAACGAAGCCTTAGATGTCAGGAAATATAATCACACGGGAACGTACTGTCGTAATAAAAATAGTTTATTTTCTATTTTTTAGGGTGTTTCGAATTTTGAGACGTATGTCAGCGTAGTTTGTGTCGTATTTCAGCGTAGTTTGTGACGTATATCAGCGTAGTTTTCGAAGACAGTTTTTTTGCTGTCCTGGTAACCCTGGCAAGGATAATGGCACAAATTTATGAAATTATTGCATTGTCATCGGTCCTTGACAGGTGTGCAAAGTTTGAATGAAATCTGGTCGTTTAAAGTGGGTCAAACTCGCGCTATAAGGAGTCGGTTACAAACAAACATACAAATATACAAACATACAAGTGAAGCTAATATAAAGCGTGTAAAAAAAGTGAACTTCGTCCTAACCTAGGTCATGATCTACCTGCTAGCTGTGTGCCAAATTTCATCCAAAGCCGTTAAAAACTAAGAAATTCCTGATGAAAAAACCCATTAACACTGCCTGATCTGGAAATCAAACCCGGGACCTCACGCTCAGCAGTTGCGATTGCCACCACGAGACAACGGGGCAATTCAACATACATTATGTTATTTACGTTGTTGAGCAGACACATTTTTCGAACACAGTAAGCAATGGATTAGCAATATTTTTCAAAATGATTCAGATTGTGATTGGTAGTGTGTTACGCAATACGGATGCTGACTGCATTTTGAAGGATAATATTTGTATGCATTCCTCGGCTGAAGTCAAAGTAAAGATCATATTTCAGCTATGCAGAAATACAAAAAAAAAACCGGCCAAGTGCGAGTCGGACTCGCACACCGAGGGTTCCGTACAAACCTGCTGGTATTCACGGTTTGTGCATAAGGTTTATGTAATTAAATGTTGTTTTTTTAATTTTTATATTTGAGTTGACTGAATGAAAGATAAATTGTGGTATACGATTTATGATGTATTAAAAAAAAAAACTACTTACTAGATCTCGTTCAAACCAATTTTCGGTGGAAGTTTACATGGTAATGTATATCATATATTTTTTTTTAGTTTTATCATTCCCTTATTTTAGAAGTTACGGGGGGGGGGGGGGGGACACATTTTACCACTTTGGAAGTGTCTCTCGCGCAAACTATTCAGTTTAGAAAAAAATTATATTAGAAACCTCAATATCATTTTTGAAGACCTATCCATAGATACCCCACACGTATGGGTTTCATGAAAACATTTTTTTTGAGTTTCAGTTCTATGTATGGGGAACCCCAAATATTATTAATATTATTGTTTTTTTTCTATTTTTGTGTGAAAATCTTAATGCGGTTCACAGAATACATTTACTTACCAAGTTTCAACAGCATAGCTCTTATAGTTTCGGAATAAAGTGGCTGTGATATACACGGACAGACAGACAGACAGACATGACGAATCTATAAGGGTTCCGTTTTTTGCTATTTGGCAACGGAACCCTAAAAATGGTAAATAAATATACAATTGATGTCACATCTCGCCATATTCTTGGCTATTATTACGGTTAATGCTCATCCAGTCCCGATAGAGATTACCTAACCCTTTATAATTATGTTTACTTTTACTCCAAATTAGTTGCCCAAAGGTACTCTCTCTACACCATTACGTTGAACAGCAAAACCTTTTGTGAAATTTATTATTCCATTACCTAGAAAGGCCTAATACTGATCAAGTTATATCCAGGATAGGCAATGGGACCACTAAACTGGTCTGAAACCGGTTCCTAATCTACTAACCGGGTTCAGAAGGTTGTTTTCTAAATTAAATTTAAACTTGTAACTGTCTATTAATACTAAAAGACCGGGGTTTAGTCAGGCTATTAGGTTTGCTAAAAGGTACCTATATTATAGACTTTGGATTAAGTGGCAGTTATTGATAGTATTGAGTATCTTTAGAATAGAGGTTTGTAGGAATATTGGTTTTGTGAAAGCATATTGGAGATGCTTAGCACCGTCCTGTCCACGCAATAGTTTATGAGAAACAGACAAGGACAAACAACATCGACACAGAACATGTATCTTTTGAAACTGTAATGAGCTTTTGTAATGTTTACAGATTAGTGAGGAGGTTTTACTATATCACACATTTTTGAATGCGTAAAAAATGGGGTGTTATTTTTTTATTCAGTATTAAAATAACACGTTTATAAATAAAACCCTACATCTAATCATTTATAATACTCTGACTATTCTAAAGCTGTGAAGAAACTAAAATATGGCGTTGAAATATTCATCCACGTCGTGGTTGAGTGATAATGTACCCAAGAGACTGGCGCCACGATATATGAATAACCCATAGGTAATGTTTAGCCTCTGGCTAAGGTAAAAGCTAACATTTGGGTAAATTTTAACCAGCGGTTTGAAGATTTCTTTAAAGAGACCATGAGCACTCAGACCTCGGCCAAAGGGTTTCAACCTCAAAAAGCTCGAAAATATAATTATCGATAAGGTTATTTTCTTAGACGTCGGTAAAGTCTCTCTAGGTTTTTTGCAGCCACAGTAGCAGCGTCATCAAAGCATGCCGAGCCAGGAAGATGGGAATAAAACTGAAGACGAATTGCTCTAAATTCTCTTAACCCAAATAACTTCGTCAAATCGTTGACCGCCATATTCTTGGCTATTATTACGGTTAATGCTCATCCAGTCCCGATAGAGATTACCTAACCCTTTATAATTATGTTTACTTTTACTCCAAATTAGTTGCCCAAAGGTACTCTCTCTACACCATTACGTTGAACAGCAAAACCTTTTGTGAAATTTATTATTCCATTACCTAGAAAGGCCTAATACTGATCAAGTTATATCCAGGATAGGCAATGGGACCACTAAACTGGTCTGAAACCGGTTCCTAATCTACTAACCGGGTTCAGAAGGTTGTTTTCTAAATTAAATTTAAACTTGTAACTGTCTATTAATACTAAAAGACCGGGGTTTAGTCAGGCTATTAGGTTTGCTAAAAGGTACCTATATTATAGACTTTGGATTAAGTGGCAGTTATTGATAGTATTGAGTATCTTTAGAATAGAGGTTTGTAGGAATATTGGTTTTGTGAAAGCATATTGGAGATGCTTAGCACCGTCCTGTCCACGCAATAGTTTATGAGAAACAGACAAGGACAAACAACATCGACACAGAACATGTATCTTTTGAAACTGTAATGAGCTTTTGTAATGTTTACAGATTAGTGAGGAGGTTTTACTATATCACACATTTTTGAATGCGTAAAAAATGGGGTGTTATTTTTTTATTCAGTATTAAAATAACACGTTTATAAATAAAACCCTACATCTAATCATTTATAATACTCTGACTATTCTAAAGCTGTGAAGAAACTAAAATATGGCGTTGAAATATTCATCCACGTCGTGGTTGAGTGATAATGTACCCAAGAGACTGGCGCCACGATATATGAATAACCCATAGGTAATGTTTAGCCTCTGGCTAAGGTAAAAGCTAACATTTGGGTAAATTTTAACCAGCGGTTTGAAGATTTCTTTAAAGAGACCATGAGCACTCAGACCTCGGCCAAAGGGTTTCAACCTCAAAAAGCTCGAAAATATAATTATCGATAAGGTTATTTTCTTAGACGTCGGTAAAGTCTCTCTAGGTTTTTTGCAGCCACAGTAGCAGCGTCATCAAAGCATGCCGAGCCAGGAAGATGGGAATAAAACTGAAGACGAATTGCTCTAAATTCTCTTAACCCAAATAACTTCGTCAAATCGTTGACATGATACAAAATGATAATCCAGACACATAAACCCATTCTATTCAAGAAAATCTCAAAGACACAAATAGGTTACAGGCTCATGTTGCAAGGACATAGAAACGTAAGCATCTTTGATTCACTATTCTGTCACTGTTAGCATTATATACTAACAACGCACTGACTTCCCTTTGTACGGACTATCTACAAATGAATGAATATGAATAGAAGCCTGGAAGAATACACCAATTACGATAGCTTCATTAATTTATTGAGTATTTTATGTGGCCTACCCGAATGTCCTTTCTTTGGTATTGTTTGTCACAGCGTTGGGCTCCTTATGTTCTATGTTCCGAGTTGAGCTAAACGATTAGTGACAAATGCTTGCACTGACTGGACAGGTCCACTCAATCTGTATGGTTCTTTCCTCAAAAGACCATTTCAGTCATCAATCTACATGGTCTTCACATGTTGTGACCAACAAAATTATATCCGTTTCTTTTTTTTATGTACACATTGACATTGATAATTTTTATATATACAATGACATGAATATTTACTTTGTTAAGTATCATATTGTTTTAATTATTGTGAATGTGAAGTCTATGTGGGTCTGTTTTTTTTTTCTTTCTTTCTCAGTAATCATGATCTGGCAGTTTGAGTAATTTATGTGGCCTACCCGAATGTCCTTTCTTTTGTATTGTTTGTCACAGCGTTGGGCTCCTTATGTTCTATGTTCCGAGTTGAGCTAAACGATTAGTGACAAATGCTTGCACTGACTGGACAGGTCCACTCAATCTGTGTGGTTCTTTCCTCAAAAGACCATTTCAGTCACCAATCTACATGGTCTTCACATGTTGTGACCAATATTATGTCTGGACTTTTAAGAGACTGTGACCTCTGAGTTTGTTTCGGCCTTTCTTCTCAGAGTAGTCAGTTAGGAAACGCCGAACTCATCTAGTTTAAAAAAATTGACATGTAAAAGTGTTTGTACAAACCTACTTACAGAAATAAAATCATTTATCATTATTTATCATTTATAGTTGTTCCTGTCCAGCGTCACCCTTGGGTAAGGTCGATTTCATGTTTTCCGATGAATTCGACATATAAATTTTACATACAAAAGTTGTCCTGACTATTACGAAAATATATCTGCCTCTTATTGACTCGCTCTTAAGAGACGATCTTTTATATGCGGTAATATTTTTTATTTATATAGGTACAGGGTCAAATTATATTAGCCGGCAATACTTTTACTCACGTTCTGGATATCGATATCGAAAGCTAAAGGAACAAAAAACAAACAACAAAATAAAAAAAAATACATTATTCTACGGGTGAACGTCAATATCCGTAATTGATCACTTATTTTTGTAATTTTTCGTGGAACACAGATATTTTTTAAGAATTTCCAAAAACCGTAATATAATAGTCGCTTTGTTGCTTTAATGTACATGTCATTGTTTATTTGTTGTCTGTTTTTTTATTCATCAGTTTTCTAAATCCATACCCAACACGTGTGTAAAGTATCGCCATATAAATTAATTTGACCCTGTCGTTATTATGTACGGTGGTTGTATCCACCGAACAGCGCAGCTCTTTTGCAAACGAGATTTTATCACAATATACAAATGGCGACGAATGCTCTTTTATACAGGTGACGGCTGCCGTCAACATATGTCTGCGGCTTCAGTTGCTTTTGCGGTTGATGCATGCCATTCATGTCTATGAGCTCTTATTGTTTCCAATTTTTTTGAAAGCAGTTGATGACCGTACGAAGTTTTATTTTTGGTAAATCAAAGCCTAGTAAAATAAAGCATGTAGTTTATTTCCCAGTGTCATTAACACGCCACCGATGCTTTAGTACAGACACCAGCACATCAAGCTACCCGAAACTGATAAATTCTGCCAATCAACCTTGAACCTAATGAAATTCGACAAATGGTAGTAGCTTGAAAAGACCCAAAATATAAATACACAACTTCGTTTAGCTCGATTTTACGGTAAATCATCCTTACTTGCCCTAAAGTGATAGATTTGAGTCACACATTTTTATCACAGTTTGGGAGTAAAAACCGTGATAAACTGCTTGACTCCAACCAAAAAAGACCGTGCTCGCCCCACTGTACGTGGAGCGCTATATTTAAACACAAACAGAATACACTGAAACCTTTGATTGGTAAATGCAGTTTGCCTGTATGTAACTGGTGAACTGACCTAGGTAGCACTTAAAACAAACCATGAAAGCAAAGTGAATGCATTGCAGAAGGGGAATCAGAGGATTGTTTGTATATCGTTTGTTAATCTTGTGTTTTATCAAAGCTGTTTCATTTGAAGAATCTGAGAACAGAATATCTATGGTAAACTTAGATTTTTTACCAACAAGAGCCAACCAATCTGTGTACCTATTCATTTAATTATGTTGTGTGTTTTTAATTATTCTTCGTTCCCAAATAGATACCGGATACTTTTTACGCGATAAATGTTGCAAATGCCAGATAATTGCTAAGAGTCTATTGACTGCAATGTACAGACTGAACGTCGGTGGTGGAGCTTTTACCTGGATTCGTTACGGAAGCCCGCAAAATTCAAATTTTGTTCCCATTATCTCTGCAACTCGCAAATGACGTAATATTTTTTTTTATCGTAAGTTTTTTCTATGAAATAGTTATTCAATTAATTAGATTAAATGAACTTAGAGGACTGTATTGGAGTTTCTTACGACTAAAATTCTCTAAATGCATACATATAATATGTTACGGTCGCGAGTCACATTTTGTTCAACATGCAGCCCACTGACACTGACCTGCAAATCACAAAAAAACGTAAGGAAATATGAATTTGGTGGGCTACCTTATTGTACCTCTCCTTAGGTGGACCTACCTCTATAATATCAAGCATCGCTTATTATTGAATTACTTTCAAATTTTACAAAGTACAAAAGCTAAAAGCCCTAGAATGTGTAGACAAAGGAACTTTTGACTGTTACGTTTTAATTAGATAGAGCAAAGGTCTTAAAATTAGGCAGGCAGTACCTAGGTCGGTTTCGTGGAGGCGGAGAGAAGGCAAAATAAAAGCAACCAAGAAAATGTGGCAGGATGGAAATTAATTTTCTCATTGGTGAAAATGTTACTTATTATTTTCTTTTCAAACTATGAGGCTTTGTTAGTCAAAGGTTAAATATTCCTGAACAGATATTTTAAATAAATTATGGAATGCTTAGAAATATTTTATTGCTTCCTACAATTGAGAAGAATCACAAGCACAAGTAAAACAACAACACGTTGTTTTACTTGTGCTAAATAATTTAATGAAATACTTTTCGGCTAGCTATGTTAGATTAAATTAAAGCTTTGAACTGTGTGGGTTTGTGGAATAGTAAATATATTTCTTTGGGATTCCTTAAATAAGCTGCCAAATATCTGGAGATCTTTTGTTTTTTGTTTCGCGTAGTAAAGGTGTTGTTGATTTTATTGGTAATTTTTCTAGTCTAGTAATTGAATATACATATTTGAAAAAAAAAAACACATTTTTATTGTGCTCGGTTAGTTGTAATTACTATGAAAGTGTTAAAATAGCCTTCACTAAACCCCCATTAATGCATTCTGCACATGAAATTGTCCAACTTCGAGCAAAAATAATTACAACGATTTTTATTTATGGTGTGAAATTTCGGTGTTTGCGGTAGCAGACAGTGAAACGCATGTTGTACTTATAGATGCATACAACGGTACAGGGGATCTAGGGAGTGTTTAACGGATAAGAATCCACCTACATTATTAAAAAAAAAACATGTGGCGAAATCCTTGCACCATCCCATCTTCCTAGCATTGTGGGTTGTGCTGGAGCGGCTGATGCAGGTGCAGAAAACCACAAACGTTGCAAATAGTCAAATCTTATTGGAACCTATATTCGACCCGTGTGGGTTTTAAACTCTATGGCCGTGGGGTTTCAGGTACCCAGGTAGTTTTCCGAGACATTGCCGAGCGGTTGGTCGGCACTTCACGTGGCTGCAGAGTTAGCCTAAATTATCGCCAAAGAATCAGCATTGCCATACAACGTGGCTCTTGCTTTAGTAAAGGGTATTTTGCACCCATTAGATAGGTACTCATCATTTCAGCCGAAAGACGTCCACTGCTGGACATAGGCCTCCCCCAAGCACCGCCACTTCGACCTATTCTGTGCTTCTCGCATCCAACGTATTCCTGCGGCCTTCACCAGGTCATCGGTCCATCTTGTGGGAGGCCTTTCAACGCTCCGTCTTCCAGTACGCGGTCGCCACTCCAGAACCTTCCGACCTCATCGGCCATCCGTTCTGCGAGCAATGTGCCCTGCCCACTGCCACTTAAGTTTGGCAACTCTTCGGGCTATATCGGTTACCTTGGTTTTCCTACGGATCTCTTCATTTCTGATTCGATCGCGTAGGGAAACTCCAAGCATAGCCCTCTCCATTGCTCTTTGGGTGACTTTAAGCCTTCTTATGAGGCCCATTGTGAGCGACCACGTCTCAGTGCCATAATTATGTCATCACGGACAACACACAGATAGGTACTACACATAATAGATAGAAATCGTTTCATCGCGTATACATCATAACCCGTACTGGAATTGTATAAGCGTTCTTATATATATTTATCATAATCTGTCAGTGCTGGATTGATGAGTGTGTTGGAAAACCTAGATTATGTGAAAGTATTAAAAATAACTGGTTTTCTTACCACAATAATATTTAGCAATGTGGGTTTATCGATGGTGACTAAGTATAATCAATAACCCCAAATCTTATTTGAAATATCGAAAATTGGTTCCAACAAACTATTTTGTTAGAACCCTTTTCCATTTCTGATTTTCAAATTATCATTATTATAATTTCGAAATCTACCTAGTTCTTCCCATAACATAGGTCAGGACAGTATCTATTGTCCCTAATTATTTTCAATGTACATTTAGCGACGAACTTAAGTAGGAGTCGAGAGCATCCTACAAAACCTCTTTGTCTAAACTTAAACAACAAACCCACTCACAAAGTATTATTACTACACATTTTTTTATGACTAACTAATATGTTACTAACATCATGCTAAGAGCCGAGCAAAAACAAAAGTCAGAAAAAACGCTGAGCGGAAACGGAGTAGTAGCGAGGGAGGTGATGTGATGCGACGGAGCGAAACGGAGGAGCAAGAAATTAAACAGGGACAAAGTCGTAGGCAGAAGCTGGTATGAAAATAAAAAGTAATCTTGAATTATCGCTATTTATTTTAAGAGGACGAACACAGTTTTACGCGCCTATTACATATCGATTCTTTCATGGAAAACAATCGATGCGTATTCTATTTTTAATAGTTACTCAAAATTCTAGTAATCAAATGCAACCAGTCATTTTTCTACCAGCCTGCATGATGTATGATGTAAGCATTGCCATACAACGTGGTAAAGCCGCCAGTGTCTTGGGTACACTACCAGTCGACAGCGATGCGGATGATTTTTAGACGCTATTTTTTTAATTTGTAAATAGTTTTAGTTAATTTAGGTTATAATATTTTTTTTCTTTATTAATTTAAATCTGTAATATAAAGTACCCTATTAAATAAAAAACTATGAAAGCGAAAAAAATAAATGTAAGACATATAGACTATTGCAAACAACCTTCACAGTATATCCTACGTCGTGTCTCCAATTTCACTGTCTTATTATAAAGTTACGGTTATAGTTATAGAGAACTCTTGTTTGATTGTCCCTTGTGGACGATCCTATACAAACACAGTTATTTGTTACCGATCCCATGAGGATGTATTCCCATGGATGTTGTAACTTGTAATAATTTAAAGCCGTTTAATCTGATATCAGTTGTTGTTGCTAGGGAATCGAGTACATACAAGTATCTTTACCCTTTATGATCAAATAATGGTGAATGAGGGTTTTCACCTCCATTCAAGTTCTCTTTGTCCTTCTTGTGTTTTTAAAGAGAGGGCAATAGGCTGACAAACAAGGACATAATATACCACGTATATCTGAGAAATACGTAAGAACTAGGACATTTTTTTTAGACCGGCAATTCAAGTTTAATTTTCTTTTCCAACTAAATTTATAAGAAATTACCTATTCCATTACTTGGAAAAGACTACTATTTCTTATAAAAATAAACGAAA
The DNA here is from genome assembly GCA_947507805.1 of Aporophyla nigra. NCBI lineage: Eukaryota > Metazoa > Arthropoda > Insecta > Lepidoptera > Noctuidae > Aporophyla > Aporophyla nigra. The sequence goes on along the minus strand of OX382301.1, from coordinate 19,497,598 downwards.
TTTAGCTAACGTGTATTTTCAATTTCAAATTCTTTAGAAGAATAATATTGCTACTGAAAAGCAACTTAAAAATTCAACCAAACGAGGATAAAACGTGAACAAAAATCGAACACAAAATAGTCTTATCGGTGTAGACATTTTCATCCAGGGATACCTTCATTTGTGTATAAAACATCGATGCTACAAGGTAATATAAAGGTTTTTTACAGATTTCCCAAGAGATACGGGCCTACACATTTACATAAACTTATATGTTAGAAATAGGATTGCCTACCAGTGAACGAACTTGGGGTGTCTGTTACAACTATTGACATACGGCTTTTAGAATATAATGAAACAAGCGACTCGCCCCTGTTTTGCACGGCGACATGTCAAAAGATCCAGATTTTTGTGCTATATACAGAAAAAAAAAATATAGGTGCAAAAACTGTTTCATAGGAAAGTGCAATACCTACGCGGTCAAAATGTATGGACCAGCGGGTTTTTTTTATAAGCGACGAAAAATCTGTCTAGAATCATATTATGCTTAATTGATGGCCACAGTTACACTGGTTAAAATTTTATCCTGTATAAATAAATAAAAAATACACAATCTTTGGGTATACATTTTCTAAATAGTGGTGAAAACAAATTCGAAATCCATTGTCAAGTCTAAAAGAAATAAGTTATCCTACAGACAGACAAAAAAACCATATACAGATAGATATTTATTTATAACGTAGTTGTGAAACCAAATTGAACGAGAGAAAAAATTTATTCAATTGATCTTCTGAATCTATTTTAAATAAAACGTATAGAGCATTATTAAGCAAATAAATTCAAATATTCATGCAAAAGAAAATATTTGTGTAGCAGATACTCTAGCGCTAAAATGGAGGCACTCATACAGCAACAAAAGACTACTAATTGAACATTGTTGTCTGAAAACTTTGCTGTTCTATAATATTTTAGTTAAGGGTTAAAAGAAAATTAAAAAATACTATGCTTTGGAAAAGGGAGTTTGACGTTTTATTAAAATGCAAAAAGCCTTCCAATAAATGTGTTGCAGGGTGTAATAATATTATTTTTTGGGGCCGTTGGGACTTTAAAATATATAAAAAAAACTTTAGAGGTGTCAAGGGACACCCGGATGGAACGAAGTTCCTTTCCAGGATTCATAATAGTTATAATTTTTTAATTATTTATTATGTACAAAAAACCTGTATACACTCAACAAAAATATTCTCTCTCTCTCCCTATCTTCTTATCTCTCCCTCTCTCTCTCTACCTCACTCTCTCTCTCCCTCTCTCTTTCTCCCTCTCCACCCCTCTCCCTCTCTCTTTCTCCCTCTCCACCCCTCTCCCCCTTTCTCTCCCCCTCTCCCCCATATCCCCTTCTCTCCCCTCTCCCCCCTCTGCCCCTCCCCCCTCCCCTCCCCCTCCACCTCTCCCCCTCTCCCCCTCTCTACTCACAACAAAAAATACAACAACATACAAAATATATACGGTCGAATTGAGAAACCTCGTCCTTTTTTTGAAGTCGGTTAAAGCATGTCGTGACAACTTTTCGTAAGAATTTTTTCCGTCTAGCCCCCTTTCACAACGCGCGATAAGGAACTTCGTTCCAATAGGTTTGGAGCTTCTGGGAAGTATGCACATCCCAATTTAGATGTCGTTTTATGACTGAGTTTAACATTATCATCACGCCAATAATTCTCGAGGAGTTATTCAGAGGTGTGCTTGTATCGGAGAACAGTGGTGGGACAGTGGTAACGGTTGCAACTTACGAGTCGCAGGTCGAGGGTTGGAACCCAAGCAGGCACTTTACGTTCAGTAAATTATTTCAACACCACTGCTCTCAAAACGGTGAAGGAAATCATCGTGAGGCAACTGGCATGTGACGTCTCTCAACCCACACTGAGCCCGCGTGGTGGGCAACTTCTTCTCACCGTGTAGAGGCCTGTGTCCCAGCTGTGGAAAAATTATAAGCTTATGATGATTATGTATCTATATCTACCATTCGCCAGCTGTTTTAGTCTCATGTAGTAGAGGGCGAAAATATGGTCATCATCCGGCACAATTCCAGACTGCAAGCTACAATTGATAAATTATAGAACATACCATTGTAATTTTTCAGCTTTACTGTTTGGTTTAGAAACAGACCGATCGCACATTGCGATCAAAAATATTTATATCTCCGAAATAATAATTGCCACAATTTTCCCGCAACGAAAATGAAAATACATAAGACTATACACACCCGGTTACTAGGGTACCAGACAAACGAAATAGCTTGCGCCATCTGCTAGCATCGTAAATAAAACGGTTTTATCATGTGGAGTCAGTGAACTATAGACAGCCGAGACTTTAGAGAATACTCCGCTGGATTACACCAAAAAAATATACAAAATGGAAAGCGAAAATAAACTTGGGAAATAAATGGATTGAATAATGGATTATTTGTCTCCTTATCGCAAAAGTAAGTAATGGAAAAGAAACTTTGGGAATTAAGCAAAAAATTAGGTGGGTGGTTTTTAGTAGGATGGCGAAAACCAAATGGTTATGGAAACTATAGTATTTTCCCTTTTTCGCTGTCGAGAAAATAGATAAATGGTTAAAATACTGCGACAGATGCGCAGTCAGCAATGTTGTATTAGAAAGGCTCGGCTTTACATTTGATTTTTTATCTGCTTATACTAACTCATAGCTGAGCAAAGGCCTCCCTAAGCTGCTTGCAGGTCTTTATCGCCGCGATCTAACTCTTTTGGTACGTAGCTAAGTCGTTTCGCTACCTCTTCCTGGGCCAGCCTTGGCAGCACCATCTATCCTCAGGCACCCATCGTGTAGAGACTGCTGCCCAGAGGCAGTCACTTTCCATACAGCTGACTTGACCTACCCAATTCTATTTCTATTGGTTCTGATGCTCCAAAAAATTCCAAAACTGAAATCTGGATCATCATCATCATTTCAGCCGAAAGACGTCCACTGCTGGACATAGGCCTCCCCCAAGCACCGCCACTTCGACCTATTCTGTGCTTCTCGCATCCAACGTATTCCTGAAATCTGGATACATAAAATGAAATACAATATTCAGAGTTTTATTTAATGCATCAAGGATTCTAAAAATGAATTCTACTTTAATCCCGCAGTTGGTGTATTTGAATTAGGTTGCGGTTTTAATTGCTATTGGTTTTTTGTACCGATGTTATTTCGTTTTTAGGGTTCCGTTGCCAAATGGCAAAAAACGATGAATTTCATAAACATAAACCTTATGCATAAACCGTGAATACCTGCAGGTTTGTACGGAACCCTCGGTGCGCGAGTCCGACTCGCACTTGGCCGGTTTTTTTTATTAATAGGGTTAACCATTGGAGACTTGCCATTCAGGCCATTCAAGTGTGATATTTCAAAATTGTTTAAGAACACCTTATGAGCTGTAAGTTTCTCAAAAAATAGCAAAATAATTCATGAAATAATAGTTTAAAAAAAAACCGGCCACGTGCGAGTCGGACTCGCGCACCAAGGGTTCCGTACAAACCTGTAGGTTTATAAGTAAAAGTTCACCCATCACGACAATCGAGTCGTAGTTCTGTTCTGTTTCTTGGCTTGGTTTTATTTCTGTCTGTGTTCTGTTCTGTTTATTATATGATGTAACTAAAAATTTACGGTTTTTGCAATTTTTCCTTTATCTGTGCTATAAGACGTTGCTTCGTACCAAATTTCAAAATTCTAGATCGACTGGAAGTACCCTTTAGGTTTTGATTCCCTTGCGAGTTTCGAAAATTGTGTGGAAATTTGCGGTATAAACGGCTATATCTTTTGATTGCGTTAGCTTAGAAGCTTGATTTTTTCACAGCTCCAAGGAACAATAGACATGAGTATTTGATATAAATGTCAGCTTGATACCTCCACGCGTTCCTGAGAAAAAGGGTCTTGACAGACGGACGGACGGACCAACGGCCAACAAAGTGATCCTATAAGGGTTCCGCTTTTTCCTTTTGAGGTGCGGAACCCTAAAAAAAACTAAAACACGCTTCCATAGAAAACCAAACTTAAAATTAGAAAATAATGGAAAAAGTGTGTGTTGATTTTTGAGGTATTTTTAATTGATATCAAGCCCCCATGCTACAGAAGCGTGTTTTTTAGTTTTTTAAACCATTTTTTTTAGGGTATTTCTTATTTTTGTGACGTATGTCAGCATAGTTTTCAAATAAAGTTTTTTTTTGCTATCCTGGTAACTCCAGCAAGGATAAAGCACAAATTTATTAAATTATTGTATTGCCAGGTCCTTGATTAGTATGCCAAATTTCGAGATAATCAGACGTTTCAAAAGGGGTCAAAATCATGTTCAAAATTTCCGTTACATACTAACATACGAATGAAACTAATAAAAGGGTGTTAAAAATGAATTATCGTTTCGATTTAATATCTTACACATAAATCCCATCTCAATAATTTACAACCTTACAGAAACATTCTAAGTTAATCTAAAGCTTAATTAATTTCAAATTTTAGTAACACTACCCGTTATATTAGATTGGTAGTTTGAAACCGAAGCTCATTGGCTGTAAAATGCTTTGTTTACGCCAGCGACATCTGGCGGCAAGAGCGAACAATTGCCACTAAACAGTTATGCGCGAGAATTGGGTATCTTTGATATTGATATTTGTTAGTAAATGTGTCTTTTGATACTACCCATTTCAAATAGTATGTTACAGGCATTTCAGCCTTTTGCTTGAAGTGTCTATTCAGATAACAGTCGTGTAGATTGTAGTAAATAAAGTCTTTGTAGATTTAATAAAGAGGATTTTTATTATTTTCGGGACACACATTGATCAGTACCAAGTTGTTGAAGCTTTACTGATACCTACACTACTTACCAGTTCGGCAGTAACAACAGTTTGGAGTATTTTTTAAAAGAAATTCTGAAAATATTTTATCGGCTAGAAATAATATAACTCTTTCGCCGTAACAAAGAAAGGATCATTTTATCCTTTACTTTTCACCATTATTTTACATGGAGTGACTGTCTATCTGATCTCCATAAACAGTAAGTAAGTACGATAATACCATACCTCTTGGTAAGACTGTTTGTTAGACGTACAACACGTTACAACTTTCAATGATATACGAATTACAGCCAGGACCAACAGAGCTTACCGTACTTTCTGAGGCATGGAGGGGTCTATGGTCACTCATACTTGGACAGTGACATCCATGGCAAGCGTACCTTAATCTGATCGATCAAACCCTATCGTTACAACATTTATGTAACTTAATTAATTTCATAACTTTTACCACCTAAATCTACCTCCACTTAATACTACCACTTGTTTTTGTTACGACCTGTAATGAATCGTACATCTTTGTCCGTAGGTACATAGTCTAAAACAAAGTCGCTTTTCACACGCTTTATATTAGCTTTACTTGTATGTTTGTATGTTTGTTTGTAACCGACTCCTTATAGCGCGATTTTGACCCACTTTAAACAGCCAGATTTCGTTTAAACTTTGTAGGCTTATCGAGGACTGATGACAATACAATAATTTCATAAATTTGTGACATTATCCTTTCCCGGGTTACCAGGATACCAAAAAACCACACAAACTACGCTGACATACGTTTCAATATTGGAAACACCCTAAAAAATAGAAAATAAATAATAGAAAACCAAACTAAAAGTAGAAAATAATGGAAAAAAAGCGTGGCGAGCTTTTTAAGGTATTTTTATTGATATCAGGCACCCCACGCTTTTTTTCCATTATTTTCTACTTTTAGTTTGGTTTTCTATGGAAGCGTGTTTTTTAGTTTTTTTTTAACTATTATTTTCCATTTGTCTTAAATTTTCTGATCGCAGTTTTCACCATAATTTAGGGAATTTATTCTGAAAGGTTTATGTCAATAATACAATTATATATATAACACAAAAATTCCGTAGAAATCGATTAGATGTAGGAAGCACAGAATAGGTGGAAGTGGCGGAGCTTAGTGTAGCCTTTTCCAGTAGTGGATGTCTTTTGGCTGAAATGATGATGATGATGATATGATATGATGATCTCGCTGATTTGAAATTGACATGGCGGCGGTGGTATTGGCTCAGTAGGAAATAAATAAATGTAACAACTTATTCCATACGGTAAAATATCAAATAGTTTGGTGAAACAATAAAGTTTGTTTTAGAGGAAGGCCCCTTTATTAACCGTACGGGATTATCCTGGGCCATTGTGTAGGCACCATTAACCATGGTGTAACGTCCCATTGTCCTTACAATGTTATCTATATGAAGGAGTGGCTTGATTTATTAATGTGGTTGAAGAAACAGTCTGGTGTGTACGAGTGTGCTCTATATTCGGGATGAATTTTCTTAGGTTTGATAAGAACTTTTTTTTATCGTATCGAAACTCTAAAATAGATGCCGAGTTTAAAAAAATTACGTCAGTGTTTTGTCTAATATTCTAGAAGGTCTATTCTAGTGGTATAGCTGCCTCAATTTCTGGACTAGTCCCTAGGCCAACCAGGAACCTGCCAGGGTCGCGATTACCGTGACCCTGGCATATACGCAACTGAAGGAACACGGGTGGGTTTTAGTCAGAAAAAGTATGACACGCCCTCCCGCTCCACCCAGAGTGGGAGACGTCATTTGATGATTTCTCGCGCAAAAGGCCAACCAGGAAAAAATAAACTAATAAAAATGAATGTGAAACTGCCATTCTGATAAAAAGTAAAGATAAGAGATTCAACGCCTTCATACTAAACAGTTAGTGTAGTTCATTTTTATTTTCAAAGAGAAAATGTATTCTTCAAACGATACAACCCCGGTCGGGTAGTAACTCATGTCTAGATATTTTCCTCCGATAGGAAAAAGTATTCAGATTTTACCTAGTCGAGGTTCGTTTCTACCTGTCTGTAACAAAAAACTATCTGATTTTGCAGTTGTAGGTAAATGGAAATGCTTTTAAGATTTTAGTTTAGATTTTTAACAACAACTCAATATTAGATTAAAAAGTTTTCTGGGTGAGTATCTTTCCCTTATGCGTGAGATTTCACACTTTAGCTGTCGCCTGCAATTTTGCCTGCATATATTTCGAAAATAATTAAAAGAATCCCTTGTCCAGCTCCAGGTTCCTAGTTACCAATCTATCTAATCGAAAAGGGAACAGGTAGATAGAGTTAAGTTATAGTATTAGTAGATAAAGAAGGATAGATTTTAAATATGAATAATGTTATTATAGAGCTCCTTGTAAAATGGCCTATTTTAATGGCTACACCGTCAATGTTGATGATTCTTTCACATATCTAAGTTTTTGTGATATGCGACTAGAATCGTTAATACGTCTTACAATTTCCAAGTCGCGAACTGAAGCTAGTTGTGCCTAATGCCTAAATGAGTGCCTAAATGAGTTCTGAAGAAATAACATGAATAAAGATAATGTAGACCTTTTTTTGTGTTTTTTATGCCTCCACAATCCAGGAACAATAGAAACATTTTCTGAATGTTATTAAATAGCCTCTACCTCAAGTAAAGGGTCGTAATTTTCTAAAATTTTGAGTTATTTATCTAGTCATATAAATAACACTACAATTAGAACCCATCAACAAATATTGGGATATAAAATAAAATACACACATACAATTTTCTCAAAAACGATTCAATTGACCCTAGTTTCTATTTTCGGAATTATATCTCACAGGTCAACCTGTGAGGTTGACGGCTGCTTAACCGGACAAGCCTGTGGCTACCTTAATAAATTAAGGCCTCCAGCCAGGGTATAAAAACTTAAAACTAGATCGACTACAAGCTAAGGGCACCCCCTGTGGGGTACGGACCTCTTATTTGACCCCTAGTCTACCTTAAGGCCCTTTATCACACACGTTTTTCTTGCCGACAAAAATTATGGTTTATTCGCGCTAGATCGACTACAAGCTAAGGGCACCCCCAGCCTGCCAGGGTCGCGAGATTGTTCGAAAGAGATACCGTGACCCTGGCACATGCGTAACTGAAGGAACACGGGTGGGTTTTAGTCAGTAAAAGTCTGACATGCTTTCCCGCTCCGCCCAGAGGGGGAGAAGTCATTTGATGATTTCCCATCCAAAAAAAAAGGGCGCCCCCTGAGGGGTACAGACCTCTTAATTGACCCCTAGTCTACCTTAAGGCCCTTTAACACACACGTTTTTCTTGTCGTGAAAAATTATGGTTTATTCGCCATGTCTCAGCATGATCATCAGTGTTGAATGGAAAACTATGGAAACTTGTTCACAGTCATGTTTTTTATGGCGCAGTTTATACGCCCGTACCATAAAGAACCCGTGCCATGTACAAGACGCCTAAGACTGCTGTGTTCTGGTTCGAAAGATCGGCACATAAGATATTTAAACATCATATCTCATTTTGGCAACGGCCTGAAATACAATAAATAAAGGATGGTGTTGAGACTGAATGGCGATTACATTATTATTATTTTGATACAACGTTATTCAGGAAAAAAACACCAAAAGAAAACTGCAAATCATTTTCGGAGGCGTCGAGCCAATATCAATAAAACCTTATGCCCTTGAACTTATAACATAAAGATTTTCTCCATACATGTTACAAGCAGGCGTAATAACCATTATATTGTGATGTTTATTTTATACATAAACGCTGAAAATTAACCGGTATTTGCGATTCGCAAGTATGATAGGTTTCTTTCAATTAGAAGTAAAATCTAAGTACTACCGTTTCCAGCATGCATAGTTTCCGATGAAAGCTTAGAGAAGGAATAACTTACAACCCCATAATTTTTTTCAGGTATAACCGAACGCAATGTGAAAAATTCACGCAGCCTTTAAGAGCTTACTGAGAGAATGATATGTAATAGCGAAATAAAAATTGCATACATTCAATTTGATCCCTTGCATCTTTCGTTATGCAATTATTATTTAAGATATTACAAGATTCACTCTATATATCGTATCTTCAGAAACCCGATTTCTTGTAGTTTCAACTATAAAAAAAAAAACAAAATCATCTCTAGAAAACAAAAAAAAAACCTTAGTACGGCGTAAATAGTTCACGGACGATCATCAGTGTTTTAATAATAACAATATTAGATGTTTTCTATAACGTATATAGGTAATCTATATTTTCAATATATGTATTTGTTTTAACAATAGTAAGGAAATAATAATCAAAATCGCGCGCGTATCGCCCATTCTACTCAGAGCCTTCACGCTTCAATTAACGCCAGAAGTTCGGTGAAATACTTTACATGAATATTAGATAGAAGTATTACCTTAACAATTCCTAAAAACCACTGTTCGTGACCGTTAAACACCCATCACATTTACCTAAAAAATATAACTTCATTCAGTTTCATGGGCAACGTGTGTTTTAATATTACACCCTGTATATTTATAGGTCCTATAAATTGCAGACACTTAACACACTTTCCCTCTAAAAGGCATGTATTTCGGAACATTCTCCGGAGGTCATAAAAATGTTTAGCTAGGTACTAAAATATGCTTTTAATAATGGTCCTACGGTTCGGCTATTAATCCTGGTCCTTCGGGGCCAGATGAAAAAAATTACACGATGTAATCATAGCAATTTATGATAATATATGTTTTGGCTACATTTATTATACTGAAACATGAATTTGATTATACAAAGGGACGTCATCAAACGTAAAGTAGACTACAAAAATAAAATGAGGTAATTGGGGTGTATTAATCCAACGTCCGAATGTTTAATCATCTACCCCTTTGATAAGTCTATATTAAGATTGATCCAATTTGTAAAGAGCTATCTTTCAATTTATAAATTACTTGTCTATTCAGAGATTAGATTGACGGCTCAAATGGTTCACAAATCATCTCCCAACGTAACAGAAGAGGGGATTAAGGATGGGATTAGGTACTACCAAGACTACCTACTGTATCATTATTATTACGATAAAATATGACGTACTTTTCAAAAAATTAAAACAAAAAACATTCATGGGTACACCTCTTCTGCCTAATTATATTCACAAAACTTAGACATGTCATGCATATTTATAAACGTTGCATAAAGTTACGTAATCATTAGCGACTATAAACTCATAGGTTAGTTCATATTTGACGTTAAGACATCTTTTCCTCCGTGCTCCTTTTGAAATGCAACAAAAAAATTGCTGAGGGAAAAACCAAGACCCGGACGGCGCATTGTGTTCCACGCGCGTCTCAAAGAGATGTCACCAAACATTGAAGGAGTCCGCTAGGACCGATGCTTGCCAGGGTTACGGAATTGTTCGAAAGAGTTACCGTGGCCCTGGCATAGGCAACTGAAGGAATGCGGTTGGGTTTTAGTAAGTAAAAATCTGACATGCCCTTCCGCTCCACCCAGAGCGGGAGACGTCATTTGATAATAACCCAACCAAAAAAAAAACCGGCCAAGTGCGAGTCGGACTCACGCACGAAGGGTTCTGTACCATTATCAATAAGAATAGAAGGTAAATTGCGGTTTAGGATTTATGACGTAAGTATTTAAAAAAAAACTACTTACTAGATCTCGTTCAAACCAATTTTTGGTGAAAGTTTACATGGTAATGTACATCATATATTTGTTTTAGTTTTATCATTCTCTTATTTTAGAAGTTACAGGGAGGGGGGGGGGGGGGCATTTTACCACTTTGGAAGTGTCTCTCGCGCAAATTATTCAGTTTAGAAAAAATATATATTAGAAACCTTAATATCATTTTTGAGTTTCAGGTCTAAGTATGGGGAACCCCCAAAATATATTGTATTTTTCCTGTTTTTGTGTACAAATCTTAACAGTAGAAGTGCGGGCGGCCCAAATTTGACCCATTTCGATGTTCTTCCTGCTCTAATTAATATTTTATTATGCATATAATCGTTACTGTTTATGACTTTTCATGAAATATGATGATTATTATATTTATTATTTATACGAGACTTCAACCACGTAGGTAATTGCAATATACATATTTTATTATCCAAATTTACCTCAGTCAGGATGTTCCGCGCTTCTAGTGTTAATGCAGTTCACAGAATACATCTACTTATTATATTAATATCGATATCAAGAATGGCAACAGCGGTACACATTCAGACGAGTATTTATCATGTACTGCCGCGCACGGACTTCTTCCCGCTCACTTGTTCCCCACACGTGTCTCAAACTGTCTGGATCACATCCTCTTAAAAACCAATTTATCCGCCACAGCTATTGTCATTGAGTCGTCTATAACTGATCATGAACCTCTGTTACTATGTCTGGAGACAAATAATAAATATCGTAATTTACCCCGTACCAAATGTAAAATTAACCACGAAGCGGTTGTAGAAACAATCAATGACAAAGACTGGTCTCCTATCTTGGCGGTGGTGGATCCAAATAGAGCGGCGGAAGACTTAATAGTTGGACTCTCTACAATCATAAACAACAACACGCATGAATATACAGTCCCCAGGAAACAAAGATCTCTTAAGCCATGGATCACACCTGGCTTGCTACACTGCATCCGAAACCGTAACCGCATGCACGTCAAATTAAAAAAACCTACCAGTAATGAAATTCTGAGAATAATATATATTCGCTACCGCAACTTCTGCAATTCATTATTAAGAAAACTTAAACGCGCGTATGAAAAGGAAGAATTCTCTAAAGCAAAAAATAATATAAGAGCAACTTGGGATGTGGTGAAAAAAGTATCTGACCTTCGTTCACACTGTCATCCCCCTATTGAACTGTTACATCTCTCTGACTCTACAAGGTCCTCTATTAATAAGGTCAATAACTACTTTGCTGGCATTGGTAAAAGCCTGGCTACTAAAATAAAACCTGTATCAGCCATTCCTACAATATCGGCAACGAATTCAAGTACGAGTAACTCTATGGTTCTCCTTGAGTCTACTGAAATGGATGTCAATGACATCATTCTGAGTCTCAAGTCCGACTCCGCTACCGGTTGGGATGGCATTCCTATTAACATCATCAAGTCCACAAGAAGTGTACTGGTCCCAATCATTACACATGTCTGTAATCTCGCCATTTCATCTGGTGTCTTCCCAGAGGTCTTTAAAAAAGCCGTAGTTCACCCAGTTTATACGGCCGGTCGCGGAGACGACGTTAACAACTACAGGCCTATCTCGGTTCTTTCTGCCATATCAAAGATCTTGGAGCGTATTTTAAACAAGAGTCTAATCAGTTTTCTCGATGCTAATAATATTTTAGCCTCCAACCAATTTGGTTTCCGGAAGGGAATTAGTACTGAAGATGCAATAATGGCTTTGTCTGACCATGCAGTTAGGACTATTGACAAAAAGCGAAAGTGTCTTGGTATCTTTCTTGATTTATCTAAGGCTTTCGATACTGTTTCTGCGCCAGCCTTACTGAACAAGATGGAGGGCATTGGAATACGAGGCCTAGTGCTGGATATATTTAGGGACTACCTGAGGAATCGCACTCAAATTGTTAAAATAGGTCAAAATGTCAGTGAAGAGCTTTCCATTGCATACGGTGTACCTCAAGGTAGCATATTGGGACCCACTCTATTCCTTATCTATATCAATGAACTCTGTATGCTGCCCATTCAAAACTGTAAAGTCATAACATATGCCGATGATACTTCTCTGCTTATAGATGGAGTAGATTGGGCCCAGTGCTATCAGAGCGCCGAGAAAGCGCTTACACGAGTTATGGAATGGTTGAGTAACAACTTACTCACTCTAAATGTCAGTAAAACGGTGTATATACCGGTGTGTATATGTGTTCACATACATACACACGCACACACACATAACTCCACGACAAACACAACTCTTTCATAAATTTTTCTTTTTCTTTTTTTCCTTATTTTATATTTTATTTCTCTTAAACTAGCCCTAATGGATTATTGTATATGATGTGTGTCCTACCTTCTATATGTGCATCACTTTGAAGGGACACTGGCTTCTAAGATACAGGTACATAACCTAGTTTAGAAGTCAGGGTTTTTCACTCAGAATACTAAGTTTAAGCCATGTTTTTTAATGTAAACAATGGAGATTAATTTATGGAGAAATAAAGATTATTATTATTTATTACTTACCAAGTTTACAACAGCATAGCTCTTATATTTTCGGAAAAAAGTGGCTGTGGCATACGGACGGATAGACAGACAGACATGACTAATCCATAAGGGTTCCGTTTTTTGCCATTTGGCAACGGAACCCTAAAAAAGGGCTCCGTACTCAGAAGCAGTTCTTGCAATCACTATACAAACGAGGCAGTCAATTAGATATTGTTAATACCTTTTTTTTTTTTGGATGGGAAATCATCAAATGACTTCTCCCGCTCTGGGCGGAGCGGGAGGGCGTGTCAGACTTTTACTGACTAAAACCCACCCGTGTTCCTTCAGTTGCCCATGTGCCAGGGTCACGGTATCTCTTTCGAACAATCCCGCGACCCCGGCAGGCATCGGTCCTAGCAGACCACTTCAGTACTGCTGACATCTCTTTGAGGCGCGCGTGGAACACTACGCGTCGTCGACCCGAGCTTGGTCCTTACCGGGCGCAAGCTCGCGCCTACGGTGGCCGGGAGTCCGCAATCGACTCCCGGCGCCCGGGGCGTCTCCTCCTGCGGCGGCTAGGGACGTGAGGGCGCAGAGACTGCCACTCCCTCACGCGAGCATTACTGCTTCGCAGAAGGAGGTGACGGCTTCCCATGCCCTCTCGCTCCGTACCATGGCTCGCACCAGGGCCGGACGAGAGAGGTCGCCGCCGCCGATCGCCTCCATGAGGACACGGCGGTGCTCCGCCCAGGCAGGGCACACTTCAACTGTCTTCGAAAACTACGCTGACATACGTCACAAACTACGCTGACATACGACACAAACTACGCTGACATACGTCACAAACTACGCTGACATACGTCACAAACTACTCTGACATACGTCTCAAAATTCAAAACTCCCTAAAAAATAGAAAATAAATAATAGTTTTAAAAAACTAAAAATCATGCTTCCATTGAAAACCAAACTAAAAAGTACAAAATAATGGAAAAAGCGTGGAGTGCTTTTAAAGGTATTTTTTTTTTATTGATATCATCCCACGCTTTTTTTCCATTATTTTGTACTTTTTTTTTTCTTGTTTTTTAGTTTTTTTTTTAACTACTATTTTTATTCGGTACGGTTTCGTCTTAAAACGTCAACATGGATGAGATTAGCGGACCCGATATTTTAGAATCAGAAAGATGGGTTTTTTATATTTTATAGAATGTTATGTATTGTTTTTTTTTTTTTTTGGCAAAATTAGTACAGGGAAATTTAAGAAGGAATCGCATTAGTTATTATAATTTTTAACCGACTTAACCGTATTTTTTTAAATGTTTGTTATCTCAGACCTTTTGACAGGGTGAACCGATTTTGATGATTCTTTTTCTATTTGAAAGCTTAAACATTTTTCGGTAAGAAATTGTGCGTCACTGCCAATTTGTATGTCGTATGGACAACACCTATTACTTTAAGCAATGAATTAAGCCACACACTTACTTATTATCGCCTTTGCTGACGATATCCAAAAAATCATCGATATCAGTCCAAAAATTTGGTCAGAAAGAAGAACGCTGCCCATTCTCTAATAAGTCTCTTAGTCGCCATTTAAGACACCCACAGGCAGAAATGGGATGGTGCTATTCTTTCCGCCCGAAACCACACGGAACGCTGTTATGTATTCTACATATCTCCCTAAAATGTAAATTTCGGTACACCTAAATAACAGGGTATGAAGGTACCTTATCTGAGTGTTTACTTTTAACGAATTTATTTGAAAAAAAAAATCACTTTCTTCATGTAAGGTTTTTAATAAAAAAACTTAATGTTGGTTTTTGAATCTTAAGAGAGATATGTGGTGTTGTACAAATGGATGGAATCAGAAATTAGTACATAAGAGGAAATCTAAAAGTATTGTGACGTTGTGTGGAAATCGGTTGTCACGTTATCGGCATGTGATAAGGAGGAATGAGGAAAATGTCGTCAGGAAAGTTTTGAGTATGAATGTTGAAGGCTATAAGAGTTAGGAGAGATCAAAGAAATGACGGATGGACTGTGTGAATGACGATATGGTTAGAAAGGGGGTGACTAGCGAGATGAAGACTAATAGAGAAGTATGGAGAAAAAGACATGTTGCACTGACCCCAAATAAATTGGGATAAGGGCTGAAGAATGACGACGATGATGATAAATTTTTTATTGTTGCTATAGTTCTGTGGACAGTATAACGTGTGGTTTAATTTATTATTTATATTTTTTCATGTATTTATTTATTTTATTTAACCATTTATGTACACACATATTATATAAACAGACAAGAAGAAAAGAACAGCAAAAATTGTACAAAGGTGATGCTTATTTCTAAAGAAATCTCTTCCAGCACACCTGCGATAGGAGAGAAGATATAAAGATATAGACAGCGTGTGTATAAGAGTATGAGAAAATAAAATATATAGGTATAGTCAAAAAAGTATTAACTTAAAAAAATTAAACAAATAATATGAGAATATACTTACATACATACAAACAAACATACGTAGATACATATATACAAACAAACAAACATACGTACATAGATACATACATGCAGACTACTAAAATAAAAAACATTAAATTGTGTCTTACTGCATATTTTGTAAGTATTGCCATTCTAACACTCCATTTCCGAAGCTTACAACACCTCAAGTCAGTCGCGGTTCTGTTTCGAACTGTAACCGAACATTCCGCAAATACTAACAAACTTCAAGCAAACCGAATGTACTGTTTGCTTCAAAAGTAAATGTGTGTTTGTAAGCAGTTTAGAATTCACTTCGAAATTGATTTTGGTTTGAATAACTGTGTTAGTGTTTTGTTTAGTCATACCACTTATGATTTCGAAACAAGCAATCTTTATTCATTTATGTGTGAGTAGGCGATTATTAATTTATTGGTGGTAGGATTTTAAATTGAAATTGAAGCGTAATGGAAATACTTAATCAGTTAAAAGAAATGAATATAATGTGTTTTGAATTTTATTTTTGTGTTTTTGTGCCCAGTACTTACATCATGTGTTACCCAATTGCGTAACACACTATTAATTACACTATTAATTAATTACAAAATATTGATCGGCTCAGTAACGTAACTTATTTTTATTTATTGGTCCAATGTTACAATTATTAACTTATTATTAACTTAACTTAATGGTGGTCTGTAACTAACGCAATTTATGTTGTTGAGCTGTCAAAATAAATTACATTTCTACAATTCACCCTGTGACCGAAAATATAAACATAAGTCATTGATCGATAGTAAATTATTAATTGATGATGATAGCAATAGGCTCTCCACCTATTACATGGGACTTAAACATAACAGGCAAAATGTGGTTGCACTTCTGCCCAACCCTTCGGGGAAACAAGGCGCTATGTTATTTTATGTGTAAATTATTAATTTACATTAACTTAGTTTGCCATGTCAGAGCAATTCAAAGCTACAATGGCTCTTTCTTCGAAAGTCCATTCCAGACATCGGCTTGCATTATAATAGTCTGAACTTATATCTTGGCGTTCATTACATTCTAACGTATTCCTTTGTTTTCTCCATGGTTAATGATTCTATTCCATATATTTTTTACGATATTTGGTAGTAAAGTAACACTCACAAAAACGAACTGAGTCTCCAGTTACACAATTTTATCAACACTGTTGTTTTAAAATTCGCCCAGTTTCAATTTAGAAAATGAAATATTCTCTTCTTGTACTGGTTTTCCTATGGCAGTGTTTTCAAACGGCATTTTCCTCTGAGTTATACTTTTTGCATAAATTTGAATATATGACACGCTCGCATTCGGATTATTGCCAACGACTCCCTGTTTATTTCGTCGAGCTATCATCAATTTTTAAGCTAACTGGAAGGTTTATGTTCACGTTCTTGATTTTATGGCGTTTTTTATCTCTGGAGACCAATTTAACAAAAACAAGTAAATATGTTGATTTTGCTAAAGTCATCAGGACCGTGCCGGATTGTAGCAGTTAGATGTATACGTGGAATGGCTTCCGCTCTTCTGCCTTCATCTGTGTCATAGGAAGACAGTCGCCATGCAAGCATAACCGCGACACTTCACAAGAGTCACAGTACAGCTCTCATCCGATTGATCTTATCGGTGCTTCCTAGTTACTTTCTTTGTAACTTTGCCTGGAACAGATTGCAGAAAGCGATAAGGCTGCTCATTGTATGTTTTTAGTGTTAAATGATTTTTTGGTCTTATGTATTTTCTGGTATAGGTACTTGTAGACAGCGCCACTTACTGCGCTCTCATATTCATTGCAGCTTCTTCGAATGATTCCTTAAATCGTTTGCAGTGTATCAGCACCATGGATCGCTATGAATACAAAGGAGTCCATAGTAAAGGAACTCAGCATCACAAAGCGCTATCTAAAATATGCCAGAACCGTGATCTCTGCTTTCTCAGAAATATTATGCGTTTTTGGAAAAGGTTATGATACCGGCCGCGTGGAAGTGATACGGAAGAAAAACGCGCTTTAGGCAGAGCATCGGTCAGATGGTCAGATCGTTCAAGAGAGTTGTTTGAGGCAGCATCTACCGAGCGGTTCACATTGCAGAAGACCGCATTACTTGGAGACGTGTTATTTGTGGTCACGATCAACAGCATTGAGCCAACGATTAACAAGAATTACTGTGTTTTGTTTAAACTAACATGGTTATATTTTCTCACCAACCTGTTTACACACACAACACTTTTATTTTTCATGTTTGGCATTAGAAAATCTGCCTTATGTTGGTCAAATTAGTAAATGATTTCGCTTAAAATACCTTACCTAATTTATCATTTACCTGTAAGCTTACAGCATCATTACTCTGCCGTCATAATACGTCATATGATATGAAAAGCGTACATTATGTAAATATATCTCCAGGACCATCCATTGTAGTGAGATGGTCCGTGTTCCGTAATGGACATCTCAGGCCAGATATTGATGGATGCAGTGTAATATAATTTACATTTTGTCTGCATTTACGACCAAAGGCTCTTGAATTAGAAGATTGATGAATGTGTTGATAATGTCCTGTCTGGGTTTCAATAAATCTACGTTTTCTTAATGAAAATACATTGGATGTATGAGGACCAACGCATTCACAGAGAACTAAGTGTTTTTGCCATTTATTTTCCTTGAACTTTAGAAGACATTTTCACGCTTCTTACCAATATGTAACACACTGTACTAAAAGTAATTGGGTTTTGTGAGTACAGCGGTTAAAGCAACTACATAAAAGGACTGACTCATATCGCAAAGCTTAAGTATTTCTCCGTCCTTGAGAAAACAAACTGAAGCCCGGCTTATTCAATTAAAAAACTATACTAAAGTAGAATGAGACGTTATTCTCTCTAGTTTTTCCATTTTGCTGCGAATAGGGTATAATTTTTCACAAAGATATACAGCATGCTCCGCTTTCGTGATGAATTTATTTACGCTTGGCATCTAAACAGCTGAATGCATTTTGATGAAACGAGAATATGTGCTTAGATTTCACAAGTGCAGCTGACTGTGATAAATTGTTCTAGAAACTATGTTGAAAACGAAATTGTTGGAAATTTATTTTCAGGCTAAATATATAGAAATAGTTATGAATGTTTTAGAAAATGTTTCTTAGAGAAACCGCTATGAAAAGTTCCCGTCTTAAAGGTGGGTTGAGCAATTCATTCCGTACTGTTTTATTATCTCACTAGCTTCTGCCCGCGGCTTCGCCCGCGTGAATGTCGAAAAATATCCCACAGGATCGTACTACCGGGACTAAAAGTACCCTATGTGTTAATCCAAGTAAACAATGTCTTGATATCGCACTGCTTGCTTTGTTTTATCCGAGGAGCGGCGCGCGGATTGATAAATGATTGCTGTAGGATAAATAAATCCTAAAACGTAACAATAGTAACGGAATATATAACGAAACGGCAAATTACCTACTTGCATGCCAAATTTGAAGGCAACTTTAAAGCGAAAATATAAATCAACTTTATTCCCTACATAGTTGTTCACAGGCAGGGTACAGGTTACTATATATTTTTGAGTTTATTCTTAAAGTACCTCTTTATATAATACTCAAGAAGTTCTGGCCTCAGGTGTTGATACAACCACGCTGCTAGATGAGCTCACTCTCGAGCATGCCACGGAAAACTGGCCGTGCCAATAGTAGTCCCCTCTAAGATCATATCCCGCTGTTTTCACGCAACCTGGTCCCATTGCACCACTTGGCCGGAATATATGCATGCAATATAAACAATTAATGTTGTTTACAACTAAATAATATACCTACCGCAGTTTTCTTTGTAAGCATTATTTATTGTTTTTCCTTCAGGTGTTAGAATCACCAGGCTGCTCCGTGAGCTTACTCTGGAGCAGGCCACGTATAACTTACCATGTGAAAACAGTTTCCCCTTAAGTATATAGTTCTATGGTCATGACAAGCAGACTTTGAAGGGAAACTGTACGTTTCTGAACTCGAAAGGGTAGTTCGATGGTGTTAGAGGAATCCTCGGAATAAACTGACCTAAACTGTCAGTTTAGTTGCCTCGATAACGTTGCAATGTTTTTACTCACAACCTGGTGTCATTACATAATTTTGGCGGTTTTAAATTACGCAGCAACATAACTGGGCGCCAATTCTCAATTTTAATATGTGAGTTGGGTGACCCAGAGGCTTCAATGTGTTAAGAAATTCAACTGGGTAAAGTATGGCGCTCCTGTGTTCCAGCAATGGAATCATTATCGGCTGATTATGAAAGTATGGCGTCATCGTTGTTTATCACTGAGTCCACTTATTCATAATGATTTTCAACTCCTTCGAACGATCTCAAAATAATTTAATTCATGATTGTGACCTAGTCGTTTTATGATGTCATGATGGCAGGAGGTCTGTAGGTTTATCTATACTAATATTATAAAGCTGAAGAGTTTGTTTGGTTGAACGCGCTAATATCTAAAACTACTTGAATTGAAAATTTCTTTAAGTGTTTGGTAGCTTATTCATCGAGGAAGGCTATAAGCTATATAACATCATGCTACGACTACTAGGAGCGGAGCATCAATGAAAATGTTGGAAAACGGGGAATACTTATCCTTTTGAAAGCAACAGTTGCATGCGCTGCGTAACCTGTTAAAGTAACACAGGAATCATGTATGACAAAATTGTTTCTCTTAAAAGTTCTAAAAAAATCCGTGATAGTATATGTCTATCTTTTAAGGTTGGCTCACTATAACGTTTTTAATTGTAATTAAATCTAAATATTATAACGCTGAAGAGTTTGTTTGGTTGAATGTTCTAATCTCAGAAACAACGTTTAGTGTTGAATAGCCTATTTATTGAGGAAGGCTATATACTACATAAATCACGATAGGACCCTACGGAGCCGAGCAAAAAGAAAAAGTCACGAATACGAAGACCCCGCCCAGGCAGGCGATTCGATGCGACGCGGGGGGGGGGGGGTCGGGGATCAAAAATTGTATGCGGACAAAGTCGCGGGCAGAAGCTAGTCGTGAATATTACTAATATCTGGGTAGATTTTAACTATTAGCTGTAGGGAGAATTAGTTTATTATCCACATCTTCGAAGCCCTATTTGACTCTGTAAGGGGATGATTTTGGAAAAACTGTGATACACGTATCTCATAACTATAATTGAAGAGTATGTGTACCAATTTTTGTGTCAATCGACCCACAGAATAAAAAGTTTCACAGAAAATTCAACCCCCCATTTCACCCTCTTAGGAGTGGAATTTCAAAAAACCCTTTCTTAGTGGATACCTACTCTTTACAAAGAACACACCCTCCAAATTTCACGTCTCTAGGACCAGCGGTTTAGGCTGTGCGTTGATATATCAGTCAGTCAGTCAGTCAGTCACTCAGGACTTTGAATTTTATATATTTAGAAGATTTGGATTTTTCAGTAGCACCCCAGAGTCTGGATTTGTACCCGATTGATGCCAATATTTTCGCCCCTATTACCTAGGACTTAAACAACTGGTCAAATGTGGCAGTACTATAGGTGTACCTATGCCTCACCCATCATCGCCTAGGCCATTCCGTCTACATCCGAACATTGATGTCTAAATCCTACTATATAAGATTACAAAACGCGAAAGTTTGTATGTATGGATGTATGGATATTTGTTCCTCTTTCACGTAAAAACTACTAACCAGATTTAGATGAAATTTGGCACACAGGTAGTTTATAACCTGGAATAACACATAGGGTACTTTTTATCCCGGTAGTAGGCTCCTGCGGGATAATTTCCGATCTCCACGCGGGTGAAGCCGCTGGCAAAAGCTAGTTATAAATAAATGAAGTATTCGAATTATCTAATTAGCTAGCTTTTGCGTGCAACTTCGTCCGCGTTATATTTCTTGTTCCCCCAATCCTTCCCGTCGCGTCGAATCGCCTACCCGTGCCATTTTCCCCGTTTTTGCAACATTTTTCATTACTACTCCGCTCCTCTTAGTTGTAGCGTGATGTTATATAGCCTATAACCTTTCTCGATAAATAGACTACCCACTACAAAAAGAATTTTTCAATTAGGACCAGTAGTTCCTGAGATTACCGCGTTCGAACAAACTCTTCAGCTTTATAATAGTATAGATTATAATATTAGTATAGATCATATATTGTTATTTATGTAGATAAATATATGCTTATGTAAATGGACAGCACTGACTTACTACACTAATGACTCTCTTTCTACCTTTCATCCATTCAAAGAGGCTTTAGCGATAAAACCGCACATTGTGTGACCCAACGTAAAATGTCTTCATTGATATCTTGAATCAATATAGTGTACAAAATAAAGAGTATTATACTATATAGGTTGGCAGGAACGTCGTCACGTCGGTACCATGGATTCAGTATATGAAGGACAAGTGTCTGAACCGAATAATTTCAACCGAGGATGTAGAAAAAAATAAAAAAAAATGTTACCTTTTTTTTTTTTTTTGGATGGGAAATCATCTAATACTTCTCCCGCTCTGGGCGGAGCGGGAGGGCTGTCAGACTTTTACTGACTAAAACCCACCCGTGTTCCTTCAGTTGCCCATGTGCCAGGGTCACGGTATCTCTTTCGGACAATCTTGCGACCCTGGCAGGCATCGGTCCTAGCAGACCCCTTCAGTTTTGCTGACATCTCTTTGAGGCGCGCGTGGAACACTACGCGCCACCGCCGTCGACCCAAGCTTGGTCCTTACCGGGCGGCGAGCTACCCATTGCTCACCGCCCGCAAGCTCGCGCCTACGATGGCCGGGAGTCACCGATCGACTCCCGACGCCCGGGGCGTCTCCTCCTGCGGCGGCTAGGAATGCGAGGGCGCAGAGACTGCCACTCCCTCACGCGCCCCGCCTCCTCCTTCGCGAGCATTATTGCTTTGCAGAAGGAGGTGACAGCTTCCCATGCCCTCTCGCTCCGTACCATGGGTCGCACCAGGGCCGGACGCGAGAGGTCGCCGCCGCCGATCGCCTCCACGAGGACACCGCGGTGCTCCGCCCAGGCAGGGCACACTTCCACCGTACGCTCCACCGTGTCCTCTAGACGATCCTCACAATGGAAACACCCGGGCGTATCCTCCCACTTTATCCAGAACAGGAACCCACCGAAGTACCCATTCCCGGTGAGAACCTGCGTCAGGCGGAAGGTGAGGACACCGTGACGCCTCTCTATCCACTCCTCAAAGAGGGGACTTACCGCCGTAATTGTGGCGTGCCCTAAAATGTTACCATCCGAATATTATTACTGCGTCGGTATTGCACTTTTCTATGATCCAACAGTTTTTTTTTTGTTGATAATTTTAATAATTTTACGTTAGAAAGGGTCTAGAGCCATGCGCAGAATACATGGTTTCTATTTGCGGGGCGATATCCCTTTACCAAAGATATTATATTAAAATTTAATTGCCCTTTAAGTATTCTTTTTATACATATTCGTAAAACAGGAAAATCATGGAAAGGATTATGATGTTCAAAGCCTACACGAGTAAAAAATCGGACTGGTAGAATTGAGAACCTTCTTTAGGTAAACCTATTTACGTCTTTCGCGAACCTTTTAAATATTTAAGCAGCATATTACCTACGTATAAATACAATGTAAGAGGGGTTTGTGGCTAAAATAATAACAGCCGCACGGTTCAATTGATCTGGTTAAACTACGCCTGCTGCTGTTCGTTTGTGGATAGATGACCATCGTGTATATACCAAGATCCCTCCGTGCCTTGGAAAGCCGTTGTTCCCGTCTGTTTTTCCTGGATCTTATCTGTACTAGATGTGAAAAAAATAAAAGTCGTTGACACCTGCCTATCAATGTATTCAAATTACCGTTTTGACCGTGCTAACGACACATTCTTTAAAATTTTTTCGTATCGTTTTGAAATATTTGAATACATTGGAAGGCGGGTGTCAACGACTTTTATTTTTTTCACATCTGGCACAGACTATAGACAGTCGTTACGGGTCGTCAGGAGCCCGAAATTCTGACAACCAGTCTAACCAAGGGATATCGTGTTACACAGCCACGGGGTTGTAGAAGTCAAAAAGTCAGTCATCATCATCATCATTTCAGCCGAAAGACGTCCACTGCTGGACATAAGTCTCCCGGGCTCCCCCAAGCTCCGCCACTTCAACCGGTTTTGTGCTTCCCGCATCCAGCGGATTCCTGCGACCTTCACAAGGTCATCGGTCCACCTTGTTGGAGGCCTTCCAACTCTACGTCTTCCGGTACGCGGTCGCCACTACAGAACCTTTCGGCCCCATCGACCATCTGTTCTGCGAGCAATGTGCCTTGCCCACTGCCACTTCAGTTTAGCAATTCTTCGGGCTATGTCGGTTACCTTGGTTCTCCTACGAATCTCTTGATTTCTGATTCGATCGCGTAGGGAAACTCCAAGCATAGCCCTCTCCATTGCCCTTTGGGTGACTTTCAGCCTTCTAATAAGGCCAATTGAAATAAGCAGTAGCTCCTCCAAAATACTGGTATTCAGTTGCATCTGGTTAGACTGGAAGCCAACCCCAACATAGGCCAAGTCTAGGCAGATAAATAATACAAAGTTACCTACTAAATGATACATTTTCCACTTGGGAGTCTGTAAATAGTATTATTGTTCACAGTTATTCATCGGTTCATAACAGCTGCGCAGTAAGAGTTAATCTGAAAATCCGCATTGAGTTGATATTATTAAAATTTTAATGATATCATGCTAATAATGCAGTTTCATTAGCGAGATCGAATATTTATTTGTGTGTTTGTTGATTTAAGTTCCGAAATAACATTTTAATTAATACGTTTGTTTGGTCCTAATTTCCGTATAGAAGACCAGAAAAATGTTTGATGGATGTAAGTAGGTACGTGACTACAATGTCACACACCACAAAAGGACATTCGTAAAAAGAACAATTTCAAAACGAATTCAGTAACCGATTTCGGGTGTGCAAATCATCACTTTAATGTCGCAAAAATTATTGCGTTATCTTTGTAGGTTGTATTTATTTACACTGTGATGTAACTTTTCTACATCAAAATGACGGCTGCAAATGTCGATAGCAGCATTAATTTAGTTTAGCACGTCTGACACGCCCTTCCACTCCACCCCAGAGCGGGAGAAGTCATTTGATGATTTCCCATCCAGAAAAAAAAAGCATTAATTTAGTTTAGCAAATAAAAAAGAGAAGTGTATTTTAATGGCACAAAATTGCCAAGATTATGAGTGTCTGCACTTTTAAAGAGATCCCCACCACCACCACCTCCTACCACCCAACTAACCAACCCAAGCCAACTAAAGCAACCTCAGAGCTGCACACCTTGTTTTTCCCAGTTTTTTATTCTCAGAGTAGTCGGTTAGGAAACACCAATCTGATCAAATTTTGAAACACGTTAATTTAGACAAGTAAACGTGAAGGAAATAAATAAGTATCATAAGTATGTTCTACAAAATATTGACGTGTAAAGTGTCTTATAAGATCTATTTACATTAATAAAAAAAAAAAAAATTCATAGTGTTTATCAAATGTCGTACGCTGACTTTGTGTAGGTACACTTACTTTGAATTGACAATAACGTATGCGCACCAAATTATCACAAATCCTTAAAAACAAACCCTTAGCGTTTGATAAATGATCTGAAAAAGAACACAACATTTTCTAACAATCTATCATCACTGTTTTATAATCAGATATCTTTAAAATACATACAAAATTCAACATTCAACCCTAAATGGCATCGGTATTGATATTCCATGTCTGACAAATAACCGCTTAACTTCTGTAATGCAGAAACGTTGCGGGCGTGATAAAATCTTTTATTTATGTGCTAGCCTTTACCATAGAATAAGAATGCATAGATGCGAAATGCTTCGAACTTTATTCATGAATGAATAGTTACCTACGGTGCGCTAAAAACACGTTCGAAACCGTTAGAATTGTGTATAATTCCTTACAGTGCACGTTGTTTAGGGAAATCTTCATAAATTTTGACAAACAAGGCGGTTTGATCCATTAGTACCATATGCGTAGTTTCGGCCGAAATTACGGGTGTTTCCTGTACCGTATCACTTACGGATATAAGATTAGTTTAAGGCCCAAACTAAGAATGAATGACAACACGCTTTAACAGTTGTCTCTACTATCAAAATGGATTTGATTCGCTCCTCCAAAAAATTGAAATTCAATTTTCAGTTTTTTTGACGAATCAACTTATTTCGGACAGTCCCCCAAAACGTCCACCCTTCACCACTTCCTAGTGCTTTAGCTGGGAAGAAGAAGTGCAGCAAACTCCCCAGCAGCACAGCTGTCTGTCCAGTTAGAAGAACTTGATTTTATACAATGGAAAGTAATAAACATTAAGAGACCCAAAATATTAAATTAAATGATTTGCTATATGCCAGCTAGCCAAGACTTAGACAGTAGACCACCTGTCAGTACTCCTTAGGTGAGTGCAGGTCGTAGCAGTAGGTGGGATTGAGAAGTAATTAATAATTTGATGCCCAGGACACTCTTTACGGCACCAAATAAGGCAAATGGCAATACAATAAATTAGTGAGTGTAATCTTAATTAAACTTTTGCATAATTAAATATATCCTACTGATATTATAAACGCCAAAGTTTGTATGTATGAATGTATGGATATGTGGATGTTTATTCCTCTTTCACGGAAAAACTGCTTAACGGATTTGGATGAAATTAGGCACACAGATAGTTTATAACCTGGATTAACATATAGGGTACTTTTTTATCCCGGTGACGTTCCCTCGGGATACTTTCCGACCTCCACGCAGGCGAAGCCGCTGGCAAAAGCTAGTATTAAATAAATTAAACCAAAACAAGTGTCACTGCACATGAGTTTTACTTCTCTACGCTTTTATAATTCTACGGCCTGACTGAGCACCTACCTCTCCGCTTTGATACCCGTTCCTTGCTATTTTTCTCAGCGGTAGGTACGGAGTAAATATCGGGCAAAGTTTAACTTGTCTGAGGGTAAATTGGCCGTGTTTTAGTTTTCGATTTTAGTATGTTTACAACAGTTTTGTGTTAGTGTTTAGGAGTCTATTTAGCTTAAGTTAACGTTAGGGTAACGTTCGAGCAAGAAGGTTTTGGGTTTCCAGTTTTTATGCAAGATTGTATTTAATTTATTTATTAGGCTGTCGTATTCCTTTCCAAATTTTTGGGCATGTTCTGAACCTTTACGATAAACTTTCTACACAATAATCATCAAATTCATCACAATGTATTTTATTATTTAAATAAAGCTGCATAATCTCCTAGAAATTTGTCTGAACGTGCAATGTGCATAAAAATACTGATCCATTGTAGATTTATATTTCGACTGTACGAAAGGTTATATTTGTTTTGATTATAATTTTGTTTTAAAAATAACTGTTTAGTTCGCGTTAAAGACTAACAGGAGTTAAAATAATTCGTAAATTCACCTCCACCTCCATTCAATCAACGGCTGTCAATCGCATGCTGCCAGATTGATCTGAACTATTAAATACTTGAAAAAAAACAACAAAGTGCGTGACGTATACCTATAGGAAATAGTTTACAATTCTAAGCGTTCTGGTACTTAATAGTTTTTATATTTTTCGGATCCACTTCTTGAATTCATAAAGCCATTCCACACGTAAAACATCAAAATACAAGATAATATTTCTAAGCTCCCTCCCCTTACCTGAACTATACAGTACATACTAATTCCATGCCTTCACAACCCTCTCAC
Organism: Aporophyla nigra; assembly: GCA_947507805.1. Taxonomy (NCBI): domain Eukaryota; kingdom Metazoa; phylum Arthropoda; class Insecta; order Lepidoptera; family Noctuidae; genus Aporophyla; species Aporophyla nigra. The sequence goes on along the minus strand of OX382301.1, from coordinate 19,470,364 downwards.
TCCGTTCTATTCATATGTCAGACACTCAGTTTAAACTAACATCAAGTTCGAAATTCAATAAGATTTAAAATTCAAAACTGGAAAGTTATGGAACGTCACTGCTAGTTCAAAACGATCTTATTTCAAACGAAGAAAGATTCGAATGAACCACAAAGTTGAATTCGAAGTGCGATAGATTTTCAAAAGCAGTTCGGGAAGTTTCCGTACCACATATGCTGAGTTGGCTTTAAGAGATCTGTTTAACAACTTATATTTCCATTGTCATATTTGAGCTGGAACTTCTGTAGTTTAGGTTTTGTCTTTTGATTAGGCTTGCCAATCAATTTGAGTATGGTTGGATTATTGAATTTGTAAGTTGATAGGATTGAATGTTCTTCAAAAACTTTGTTACATAAATGTATCATTAAAATTTCAAGCTGAATTTATGAAGAGAACTGTAGTCTTAACAAGGAGTATTGTATTAACTAGTAACTAGGTTGTGAAGGTTCAGATAGGCAGTCATTCCATGAAAATGCTGCTATGAAGCTGTATCCGGTTCGACTGGAAACCGTCTCGAAATTGGGGAAAATGCTAGACTGATGATGATTAGTGGAGAGCATTGTAAAATTATACAAATGCGAAAGTTTCTTCTGAAATATAATCTAACTAGCTTCTGCCAGCGATTTTGTCCGCATGAAGTTTCCTGTTCCTCTTACCTGCCCAAATGCTTCACTTAGCCTGCACGTGATATTATTTTGTTTTCGTTTAGTGTTCTTTATTGTTTTCTTTGCTCTGCATCTAAGGGTCTCAGCCAGTTAAGTAGTCTCGCAGTAGTAACCTTTCTCAAAAATTGGACTATTAATGCAACAAGACTTTTTGAAACCCGACTAGTAGTTACAGAGATTAACGTGTTCAAATTAAAAAAAAAAACTAAGAAACTCTTTAGGTCTATTACTTGTGTATATATCGATATAAGTCCAAAGTGTGTCTAAGAAAACAACGATAAAGTCATGCTATTCAATAAAGTTTTTTCTTCTTAAATAAAAAATCGATTGACTTATTTATTGGTCAAAGCATTTAACAAACAAATGCCAAAACCATGCCTTTTTCAACTACGAACACTATCTACTGCAATTCTACCCATAGAAGAAAAATAATATAAACAACAAAATCCGCACTATGTTATTGAAGATATTACAAAAGACACTCATCAGAACTTGACCAAAAGTATATGGGGCCACCAGGTACGTAATCATTTTATGAATGCAGAATTTCTTAACTCAGATTTTTCTTTTTAATACAACCGTATAGGAAAGCTTTTTTTAAGTTGGTTAAAAATAAACATGACGTTTTCACCCTAGAACACAATCCAATGCGATTCTACCCATTGTAGAAAAATAAAATGAACAACAAAATACACACCAATTGTATTCCTACCTTCCTCGCATTCTTCTCCCATCGACAGTTTGTCGCGAGTCTATCACAAAGCAAATAAACAAACTTGGCAAACTCCTAAAATCGCATTGTTCACAAAACGAGTTGGAATGTTGTCAACGATTTGAGATAAAGCCTTCAAACTTTGTGTTACGTACTTGTTCCGGTTTATAGGTACAGTTGACTGTATAGATTTTGTTTTGAAGCTTTTAAAATGGTGCGTGATTGTGACTATAATTTTGTTGGCATATTTGGGTATTAACTTTAATTTTGTAATTTAGTCTTTTTTTTCTATGATTATAATGGAAATAAAACGATTTTTTAAGTTTTCAAAACGAAAGGCTCATTCATTTATTTTATGAATTAATTATTGATAAATTATTAAGTTATTGGTTTTTGAGCGTATTGCCGTTGACCTACATCCGTAAATTTGAGTATTAGAGAGATGAACGGAAAGACAAACAAGTTTAAGGTTCAAAATGGACCTAGCTTCTGTGTGTTATATTTATACTGTAATTAGCATTACTTGCGGTTTCTCCCGTGGAGGTTGGAAATTATACCTTGGAAACGTAGGTACTACCAGAATAAAAAATGTTCTATGTTTTCATTGTTATAAAACTGTACCAAATTCGTCTAATTTACCATATTCCTCCTTTTCCCAAGTATTCTTGAGGTCGGTTTCCAAGTAAACCAGATGTAGCTGCTTATCAGCATTTTACGTGGAATTATTGCTTATCTGACCTCCATAACCTAGACCCTGGGAAACACTATACCCCTTGGGTAAGACTGGTTGTCAGACTTTTGGGTTTTTGACGACCCGTAACGACTACCAAAAGATCCAAGAATGAGAGTCGGAACCAACGGCTTAACTTGCTTTCCGAGTACTAGGTATTGATGTATAAAGATGGTCACCCATCCAAGGATCGACCGCGCCAAGCGTAGCTTAACCTGATCAAATACCCCGTGCAGCTATTATTATTTAGTCACCTAGGCTGATCCACATCATTTTGCGTTGTTATCATGAAATTTATTGGATTATACAGGGTGTAAGGGTAAACACCGTTACCCTTGAAACCAGTGATTTGGTTTCGTTAATAGAACGTAAAATCAATGAAAAAAACAACCTTTTTTTTTAAAAGAAAATCTGCATTTTTCCACAAGAACATTTTCACCCTACGCGCGAGGGCAACAAACTTGCGTCTCAATACGCCGCGTTGCCCGACGCCGACACACGGGTCGCGACCCCAGTCAGTCAGCTGTCAGTCTCGCTAGCGAGCGCACGTAACGCCGCGTCGTAGCATCGCTCATTTCTCGCGCGTAAATTCATTCTAAACCTTTTTAGGAAAAAAATTTTTTATTTTTTTTAACTCGCTCTGTTATTTTATATTTAAGTCAAACTACCCATGGGTTAAGTGACAACGGTGTTTACCCTTACATCCTGTATAATAGGTGACTAACGCATTACTAACACGCCTATTAAGATCTATGTAAACCTTCATTGGATCCAATTACATTACCCGACATCAGATGTTGTTGATCTGTTTATTATCTTAATAGTTTGATATACATATTATGATGTCTACTGATCTTGAATGTGAAACCAATCATCATCATCGTCATAATTTCTGTCGAAAGACGTCCACTGCTGAACATAGGTCTCCCCCAATTTGAGGTGCTTTACCATAATTGCCACGCTTGGCAGGCGGATTGACGATCGCAGTATGGTGGTAAAATGCATAGAGAACGCAGCTGCTCATTGTCTAGTAAGTCCCTTAGTCGCCTCTTACGACACCCACGGGAAGAAATGGGAAACCAATATTTTGATTTAGAAGAGTATTTATTATTTATTGAGTTTCTTGCCCGTTCTTCGCCATTGGAACCTACAACCCTTTAACATAACATATACCTCTTGACAGTCAGTCGCGCACTCGGTGCGAAACCGATAAGACGCATACCGCTTAATTACCTGCGCGTGAGATAAATTCAACTCGATTTACGATATATCTCCACTAACACACCGAGGTACTCATCAACATGGTGAAATGTGCGAAGTGCGGGAAACTAGTGACGAAAAAAAGTCCGGGTATACAGTGTTCCAAGTGCAGTAAATGGATTCATGCATCATGTGCTTCAATAACACCGGATCAATTAAACGTGTTGTACTCCACGGATGCCGTTGATTGGAGATGTCGTTCATGTGTGGGTAATGCCAAACCTAAACGTCTATCCTGTATCTTGCCCGACGTTGAGGACGAAGACATCACAGATACAGAGAACCTTATGGACTCTAACATAACCCAACGCATTCTCAGCGATATACGACGGGAGGTACGCGACATAATAAAAGAAGAGTTGCAAAGTACCCTACAGTTCTACTCAGACAAAATTGATGAGTATGAACAAAAGATCACTGGATATGAAAACAAACTAAAATCAGTTGAAAACCAGAACATTGAGCTTAAAAACAAATATAAAAACCTCGAACTTAAAAACGAGGTAGTGGAACAAAAACTTAACGCCATTGAACAAAGCCATCTAGCCAACAACATTGACAGTTGTGGGGTAGCCGAAACAGAAGACGTAGATAGTGTTATGAAAAACCTATGTACTAAATTAAACCTAAAATCCGATGACGTCACCAACGTATACAGAAAAAAAAGTCACCGACCTGAAGCCAAGACAGGCAAAGTCCCACCAGTGATCATTGCGACCCTTAAGGTGGGCTGTCGGGATACATGGCTGCAAGTCGCGAAGTCTCACAATATTACTGGAAGCGCCCTTGGCTGTGGGGAGGATAACAAAATATACTTTAGAGAAAGTTTATCGCCCACAACAGCCTACCTACTTTGGGCAACGAAAACTGCTCTGAAAGAAACAAATATGTGTAAATTTGTATGGTGTAAGGGTGGACAAATATTAACAAAAAGGAACGAAAAAGGAAAAACCTACAATATTCGATCTGAGAAAGACATACAGAAGCTCGTTCTTGAATTTAAAAATAATCAGGGCATATGAAGCCCCTTCATATTAATATTATTATCTTCCCCCTACCAATCTAACTAACACCAAAAATGGATGATACATATGATAACATAATTGAAAATACATACAAACATTGGAATGAATACACAGCTGAACTACCAGATATATACATTTCAATAACAATGCTTCACGTAAATATCAGATCAATGCTGAAGAACTTCACCCAACTAGAATACATCATCATGAACTGCCCTCAAACTATTCACCTAGTTATCGTCACCGAGGCAAACATCTCTGACAGGACTAAATCCTTGTTTGAGCTTGTGGATTACGACATGAATACTCAGTTGCGTGATTCCAGGAAGGGAGGCGGAGTCATCGTATATGTGCACAAGAGCATTTGCTTCACCAGACTACCTTCGCGTACACATAACTTCGAGTGTGTAACTGGCGAGCTAAGAACGGACTATGGTTCAACGATTAGTTTGTGTGCCGTGTATAGACCACCTGATACGAATAAGACTCAGTTCATCGAGGAGTTGCGTAGTCATATTCATAAATTCTCACCAAAAAACAATCTCGTTCTGCTAGGCGATATGAATATCGACTTGATTCAAAAAACTTCACAAACTAAACTATATTTAAACATCCTGTGTGAAATGGATCTTGATTCCGGAATAAACCAGTTTACTCGAATAGATAAGCGAGGTGAGTGCATAACAAAATCATGTATAGATCATATATTTATACGTAGTGTCGACTGCCGCGCCGTACAAACAGCTGTTATAAAGAACGCGTTAGCCGACCATTTCATAACCGGTTGCGCGCTAGTCGATAGTACGTATGTAAACAAAGCGAGTCAATACAAACTCATTAGCAAATTAGATAATAAAAAGTTGCAAAGTGAATTGAGCAACATTAACTGGAGTTTGGCCTTGGATTATGATAACCCTAACGATGTATTATGTTTTATATTGGATCATTTTTCTTGTGCATATGAAAACTGTAAGTATAATGTAAAAGTTAAACTCGGTAAAAGACAAATGTGTAAATGGAAAAGTAGCAGAATAGATCAAATGTGTATGAAAAGAGATCAACTATTAGATATTTGGCTTAAAGATCAAAGTAATTTGGCTAATAGGCTGTTATACAATAAATACAGAAATAAAACAAATAAGCATATTAATAATGTAAAGAATAATTATTATTTTAAGGAGGTGAAATCCAATTTTCACAATAGTAAAAAGGTTTGGGAAACCATTAACAACTTATGTGGGAAAATCAATAAATCTATTGATGATATAATTTTAAAACATTTTAAACTATTGCCTAACATTGTATCCAATAAGTTTGCTTCTGAATTCAGAGAAAATGTTAACAATACATGCAAATTACAGTGTAACACACCTATTCTAGATGTTAAGTCCTATATCAATAATTGTAATTTATCTATGAGATTACTAAAAGCCAGTGAGGATATTGTATCCTCTATAATAAAACACTTAAATGAGAAGAAATGCCCCGGGTTCGATGGTATCCGAGTCAAAGACTTAAAATACATATATAAGGAAATTGCCCCCGTTATAACGCATCTAATTAACACAATGCATTGCCACGTCCTTGTACCCTGATCAACTCAAGGTTGGGATAGTACGACCTATCCATAAGAACGGATCGTACACAGATGTTAATAACTACAGACCTATAACTATTTTATCATGTATTGATAAAATAATTGAGAGGTATCTCGGACTTGCAATTAACAAATTCTTAAAATCAAATAATGTTATTAATGAAAAACAGTATCGCTTCCAAAAAAATAAAAATACCTCACAATTGTTGTCAAAGTTTAGTAATGAGGTCAACGGATACCTGAACAATCGTGAACACGTACTCGTTGTCCTCATTGACTTTAGCAAAGCTTTTGATTGTTTGGAATATACGACATTATTTAATAAACTACAGCAAAATGGCATACGGGGTCCATTCTTAGAATGGTTTAAAAACTACCACAGAAACCGCTACACGGCGGTGAATGTTTCAGGTTCATATAGTAGCTTGATACCCACCGATAAAGGCACAGCACAAGGTTCGATTATTGGGCCGACCGAATACTTACTGTACGTGAACGACATGTGTAACATCTTCACGGAAGGCTCCGTGTACCAATTTGCTGATGACACATGTTTGGTTGCTGCACACAAGGATATACGGGAGGCACAGAGAGTGATGCAGGGTAACTTCGACCTCTTATGTAAGTGGGCACACGACGTTGGCCTTGTAATTAATGCAAAAAAAAACAAACTGCTGCATGTACACTCGCCGTACCTGACGGCGTCTTGTGTGCCTTTTGTCGTTGCCCATGAGCATGTGTGTCTTCACAGATCGGTCACAGCGTGCAGTTGCCAGAAATTAGAGTTGGTGACTCAACACATGTATCTTGGTATTATAATAGATAGTCATTTCCACTGGCGGCCTCACATTGATCACGTATGTAATAAGCTTAGGTCAATACTAGCAAAGTTATCGATCCTTAAGTATAAACTACCCTATAGAACACTTAGGACATTGTATTTGGCACTAGCCGACTCCGTAATTGATTACGGCCTAAGTAGCTACGGGCGTACATACAAGACGTACGTCGAGGACATTTACAAGTTACAGTTACGCATTTTAAAAACAATTGTACCCGCAAGAATAAAACACGGATTCCAAGACAATGACACGGGTTTATTTAAGCACTGCCAAATTGTAAATGTCTTTGACAAGGTACGTTTATGTGTCATAAGTGAGAATTATCACAATTTATGTAATATTCGTAAATACGAAAGACTAAAGTCGTTGCGTAGTTTGACCTACTTACCCACATTTATCGTACCTAAATCTAATAATGCTTATGGAGCGCGGACGTGGGAATGCATGTTACCTTCGTACCTGAATGATTTGCCTGTAGAAATTTACAGTAGATTGAATAAAATGAACTGCTCAAAGGTACTAAAGCGTTATTTTCTAGATTGCAGTGCGATCTAGTTAATCTTTTTGTTTTTATTTCTGTCGAGGTATTTTTGTTGTTAATGAATAGATTGTAGTCACCGAGTTGCCGTGTCTGGCCATACCACTGTTAAACCCGCGATGGTTTGTGTGGTATTCAATTGTAAAAGTTTATGTAAATTGTTATTTTTTTAATAAAAAAAAAAAAAAAACAACTTAAAAAATACCTAGAACTGGTTAAATTGAAACAAATGTTTAGAGTTTTTCTTTCACTGGGTATATTTTATTGCCTAAGTTGACTACTGCAAATTGTTGTTTAACCAAACTCGTAGCAAGGCGACTTGCATTGAGTGTTTGTTCAGGGAAAGTTGGTGACTGAAAACTCGTTTGTCAGTAAAACTTGTTTATTAGTGGACATTCTGCACATCTGCCGGAGTAGCATACCTATCACCACACATATAGGCTAGCAGGGACATCGACGAGCATCCTATTTCATCTGTGCAGTACGTATAGGATATCAATGGAACACCTTGCATAGTTACAAGAATATAATCGATCATACCTGTGCACTCATGGGTATCTGAAATCCCCATTCATGGAACTAAGTCAAGAGATTGCAAATTGAAAATATTTCAAGCGACGTCAATAACTGTGGCCGATGACCCAATAAAAAACATCAAATTAATTTCCCCAGCCTATCATACATGCAGAGTTTCGCTTATTATTTTTTTAATCTACCCTATATACTACGTCGTAATGTCAATACGGCAGATTAACATTCAATCAACTGCTTTACATTTAAGACCGAATAAAAAATGTGACACGGACAGATTGACAAATTGTAATCAAAATAAATTTGATTACAATTTACATTACAATTTTTACTACCGTCACCCAACATAGGGACTATGTTGAGTGACACCACCTTTCGGCTTGCTACTAGCCTGCGTCTGGGTGCACCTTGCGTGGCTCTGCATCGCTGCCAATGCGGTGAAGGTTTTGACTGCCTCGGTCACCATGGCCTATCCTGCAGTAGAAGCGCAGGGCGGATAGCACGGCACGCTAGCATCAATGACATCATCCGTCGTGCTCTTGTTGTCGCCGGGGTGCCAGCTGTTCTAGAACCCAATGGCTTGGCACGTGACGATGGGAGGAGACCAGATGGAATGACCATAATGCCCTGGAAGTTAGGTCGGCCTTTGGTGTGGGATGCAACATGTGTCGACACCCTTGCGCCATCCCTACTAAGAAAGCACGGCGGGCTGTGCTGGAGCGGCTGCTGCAGGTGCGGAAAACCTCAAACGGCGCAAATATTCCAACCTAATTGGAAATTACATGTTCGAGCCGTTTCGGGTTGAAACTCTAGGGCCATGGGGTCCGAGTGCCCGCATAATATACCGAGACATTGCCAAGCGGCTAGTCGACTCTTCACGTGACCAGAGGGCTGGCCTATTTTTTGGGCAAAGAATCAGCATTGCCATACAACGTGGCAATGCTGCCAGCCTTTTGGGCACGTTTCCTGTTGACAACGATGCAGAAGAATTTTTTGATGCTTTGTAATTATTTATTTTTAAATACACATGTACATATTTTTTTTTTCTTTCGATTTAAACTTAGATTTTAAATTATGTAAATATTGTAAGATATTGTATATATACAAATAAAAACACGAAAATAAATTTTATTATCTATATTTCAATTTTTTTATGTCTGTATGACCACGTTGCTCTTTTAAATTATAAATCCTGGGTTACGATGGAAGTTCCACGTACTAAATTAAAATTTTCTGAGATTTTTATCTATTTGCAGGTCATTGTCAGGATGTATATTGATCAAAATGTAATTCGCAACCGTAATACGTATGTGTTTCCTAAAATCATCACAACTATTTCATTTAATGGAATTAAATGATCATAGGCTTTGAGTACAACCCTTTTTTTTTGTGGGTTGGAAATCATCAAATGACGCCTTAGGTGGAGCGGAAGAGCGTGTCAGACTTTTACTGACTAAAACCCACCCGTGTTCCTTCAGTTGCCCATGTGCCAGAGTTACGTTATCTCTTTCGCACAAATCTCGCGACGCTGGCAGGAGAGTACAACCCTCATTGAGGATTTTATTGATTATATAATTCTATAAAGTCGTATTTATTTTCATATTTTTTTACGGTCGCCAATCATATTTTAATAAAAATACAACAATACCTTAGCGCACCCACCTAAACAGCAGAAATATGTACAAAATACTTCCCTAGCTTCTCGAAAGTAGCTACTACTACTAATTTCATCAACTTACGACATCAAACATTTCTCTAGTCTTCAAAGAGCAGCAACCTAACAAAATTCTACAGTGACTGCTGTAATATATTCAGTGACTATGATCCTTTATGAATGAGTGGGTTCGTCGGAATACCGCCTGGAGAGCCTGTGCAAGACCTCGCACATGAGATTCCATAGAATATTCATTGGCTTATTCCTTAAATTCCACGTACTCGTATGTAACTTGTTCTGAGAATTTAGGATGCCTTTTGTGAGAACTTAAGCTGTATGGCAATCGTGAAACGCGGTTACAATTAATTATAACCGTAGTATTATATACCAATTACCTTGTGAAAGCCGCAGGAATCCGCTGGATGCGGGACTGTGCTTCCCGCATCCATCTGGTCGAAGTGGTGGAACTTGGAGGAGACCCATGTTCAGCAGTGGATGTCTTTCGGCTGAAATTATGGTGATTTTTTATTACAATAGTTATTTAAGTTTGATTACGCAACCAACCAATCTATTTTTGCTTGACTCCAGAAATCGAATATAAATGTTGATATATATTCAGGAAAAAGCTCAACTCGAATTGTGTCGAACCGATCCCAACAATATTAAGCGAGGGGTGATGACCGAAGCTTTCCAATCGGCATGCTGAATTCTTATAGTAAAATTGGTTCGGTTCGGCTTTGCTGTTTACCAAATAGTGCCGAATCGAATGAGCCGACCCCACTATTCTGTGTCGCACCGCTAACTCTTGCTTTTAATCTTTAAGACTGATTTGATGTCTTCTGACATTTGAATTTGTACAGCTTCCAATATTTCATTTAGGCTACAAACTTTCTGTGTTCTACATTTTATCCAAATCCATTCCATTGACTTCTCTTGAAGTCAATGGGAGTACGGCTTTCATCCTAGTAATATGATATTATGAATGTAAATGTTGGATGTTTGTTATTTAATTATGCTAAAATGGCAGAATGGATTTGGATGAAATGTAGAACACAGAAAGTTTGTAGCCTAAATGAAATATTGGAAGCTGTACAAATTCAAATGTTAGAAGACATCAAATCAGTCTTAAAGATTAAAAGCAAGAGTTAGCGGTGCTACACAGAATAGTGGGGTCGGCTCATTCGATTCGGCACTATTTGTTAAACAGTAAAGCCGAACCGAACCAATTTTACTATAAGAATTCAGCATGCATTGACACGTGCCGATCGGAAAACTTCGGTCTGTTGTCTGTTTGGATCGGTTCGACACAATTCGAGTTGAGTTTTTTTCTAAATATATAAATATCTACATTTATATTCGATTTTGCTGCTCGACTGTGCCGAATCACGCCGAGCTGAACAAGTAAGTACTCCTTCTGAGTGCGTGTCACTAAGGTGTGACTAAGCACATCTCACTTCTTCGTCATAAAATCAACCATTGCATATTTAGCCTATGATGCAAATAAATTGATTTGATTTGATGTACCCACTGCTAGTACACAGGCCTCCTCACAGTTAGAGGGAAATTAAATGAAATATAGTAATTATTTTGTAACTACATATTTTGAGACACTTTCAATAAATGGAGAATAGGCCATCAACCACCACGCGGACCCAGTGCGGGCTTTCAGATATCACATGTCTTTGAATGTTTGAATCAACCATGCGTTCACCTAATTAGTGCCACTTTTGTTCCTAATAAACACGAGGTATTACTAAGAATTAGTCCTCTTTGAGTATCTCATATTATGTGTCTCGTCTTAATTAATTTATTTTACCTGTGTGACTAAATAGTGCTTCAGAATTTCAGCTTTGTTTGAGATGTGGTTACAGTATGACTAAAATATTATTCCTGTATTGACTTAATATTGTGTTAGCTCTGTGTTTATGATTTCAGTCTAGATCCTTTCAAATGATCTAATTTATTTAATCCGGCAAAGAAGGTTAATTTTTCACCGGTATCTTAAGAGCAAAACAAGAAGGAAATCAGGACAAAACATGAATAATGAACATTGCAGAGCAAAAAAGGTCTTCATGAAAAACCCATCAATTTTGCCAAGTACTAGTAAAACACTTCATATAGTATGCAAAATGATATCTTCCCATAGGAAAAAATCGGGTAACAAGTGTACCAAGACCCTTACTTCAAAACTTTCGAAGCACACCGAAAGACATCCCCGATGAATAAAAATACTCGTCTTAACTTGATCCAAGTTGGCAGACAAGCTCGCTTCTAACTTAAGAATACAATATTTCCTCACCAACTTTATTTTGCGGTAGATATCCAAAATGAACAAGTTTCACAAGAACAGTCTGCGAAGGCAATAAAGTTTTCGAATTTCGGAAATTAAATCCGTGGTCTCGGCACCTAAAGGAATCTTGCCCACCTGAAATCCGAGGAGGTTTCAATCATAAAAACTTATTGCTAAAACATTCTTATAATTCTGATGAAAAATTATTTACGTTTGTCATGATCGGTTCATGAGTGGCTGACCATACGTTACATGGCAAATGCCCTCCGTGCTAGACAATTAATCTATTGGTTCCGGATGTCATTGGAAGGTCATTGAAAGTCTTTACGGATACTCAGAAGTCTAAAAGTCTAACAAGCAGTCTTATCAAAGGGTATCTTGTAACCCAGTAACTGAGTTATGGAGGTCAGATAAACAGTCGCTTCGTGTAAAATACTGGTACTCAAAAGCATTCGGTTAGATTGGATAACATCTCCACCATAGTTGAAAAAAGGCTAGGTAGACTGAGCAATCAGATTAAAGTACACCGCGAAAATTAATTTTATAAATGATTCAGTAAAGCAATGAGAATTTGTCTCCGTGAATGAAAACTCCGAAATGCGACGAGTGACACGGTTGCAGTTATTAAATGATTAAATATTCAGTGGGTAATTTTCTGCTTTACAGTTTTATTCATCATTAAAGATTAATAACGTAATTAATGGTATTGTAAATGTTTGGTGTGAGGTGAACGATTTTTATATTTTAAGGGATTAGAGTTTCTCTTAAAAAAAATGTGTGAAAAAAATAATATTTCGTTTTCTTTTTCAATAGCTTTTGCCCTCGGCTTCACTCACATAGATGTCAGAAAATATCTCACGTGAACGTACTACAACAATTTAAAGCACCCTATGTGCTAATCAGGTGGTGTGTCGACACGGGTAGCGTACTTTGTACCGAAACTCACTGACAGGTACCTGAAAGTGATACAGGTATACGCCGATTACGACGAGACAGCCGATGTATGAGGAATCTGCCAACGCCAGTACACAGTACGACCAAGGCCCACTACAATATTGTATTCAATGTGAGACTACAAGAACACGGTGAATCGAAACTCAGAGGTTCGGGGCACAGAAATCACAACGAGCAAATGCTGGTCAACTTTTTGGGATTACAGGAGCTCTTCTTGATGAATTTATTCTTCTAAAAGAAAACCCATAGGAAGTTGACATGTTAGAGCTTTAGTAACGTGACAAAGAACGAGATAGATTTAAACACGACGGAAAAGCACATATTTAGAAATGAGTCCATTATAAGTAGGTTTAATATAGAAAGCGACCACAGGCTTGTCTGAGGTACTCTAAATACGTATAACGAGATGAGGAAATCCGCTTCTCTTCGTCAGATAAGTGGTTTTTAAACCTAAAAATAAGTAAGCTGACGCGTTGCCACCTTTGATGCTACTTGAGCAGAGCCGTGGGTCGAAAGAATTCGCTCAGCAATTATCGACCTGCAGGTGCCAGAATCGTGCCTTCAACGTCACTTCAAACTTTGAGCCGATCCCAATCAACATCGAAAGCAACTCGTTTCTCGAAATTGAAATAAAGGAGCATATCTACCTAGTCATAGCTAGTCATCCAGATCAGGAGGTACAACTTTGAGAAAGAAATCGACAGAGGGATTTAGTTGTCAAGTCTTATCGTCGCCTATTCCGCAGTGTTTAGAGACAAACTCACTCGTTGTTTCTTACAAAATCAAGGTCATTCAGCGCGCTATGGATATGCTCACAGCTAGCTACACCCTGGGGACTCAATATATTTATGCATAGACACCTATGCTTTTATACCAGTCACAAGCACTTATCATTTTACAATAAAACATAAAATTTAGGCTTGTTTTCCCAAAAGGTTAAACAGAGTTGTACCTATAGTAGAAATAGTCAAATTTCGGCAGTTATCATTTGAATAGTGGTGGAATAAAAATCAAATATCTATCGAAGTGATTTTTTCTATACAATATAAAAAAAAAAAACTTAAGCTAACATGTACTTCTTGCAACTCATTTGACATAGATATAGAATTTTTCTTGAAATTCTCTATATGAAGTAGAAAGTACACGGACTAAATTGAGTTTATGGAATAGAACAGGTGAAAACTTGCTTTATAAAACGAAGACTGTGTTCTGTTAACATCGAAGTATCGACAGCTTTACGTACTGCTATTCTCTGTACGGGTTTGGTTAGACGTGCCACAACTGCTGCCACACCACAGCGACAAAATTTTGCCGAGTAGTGGCTACTGTGAACGATGCCACAAACGACTGGTTAAAGTTTTATTGATGGTTGCAAAAAACCTCTTCTCTTCGTCTCTTCCTATTTTAAATAATAAATAGTCATATGATAGTGTGGCTTCTACACTGCCAAACGCAAACTACGCATCACACTGACGCGATGACGTCATGCAAATTTCTGAATCGCGCAAGCAGAGTTTACCGCGTAACTAGCGTATATACAACGTTTCGACATTAATCGTTGGGCCGTTGTCCACCAGACACGACACCCGTCTAGCCGGAGGATCCTCCATTTTCTACAGAGGTATGAGTAAACTTAACACCCTGTTCCTCATACCTCCAAAATGGAGGCATCTTGCTTTGTCGTTTCGTTATGAGATCTACAAATTTACTCATACCGCAACATTGCACTAAAGACTTTTGTTCTAAAAAATACTTTTTCTGTCCTGTGAAAAATTGCATAGCATTATTACAATTCATATTATAATATCATACCGCTGTGATGTCGTCATGGTTATTGCTCGTCTGTTCAGTCCCTTAAAATAAATAACTTAAATTCCTAGCACTTTCCCCGGACGAGAGAGCTAGTAAAGGTGTTTGGAGTAAACTAATTAACGTGTTTTATTGTTTCTTTAGCTTTGGGGCGACTGGAGTGTAAATCATATTAGCATTGGGTGCACTTTACTGGAGCATTTAGCTTTAGCTTCGACTTTTTCGTGTACGAAGATACCAATTTTAAAACTGTTTAAATATCTCGTTTGACAAGTAAACAATTTTATTCTTTATGAATGTATTTTAATGAGTTATTGGATGGATAGAACTTTCTATGGCGCCTACCAATAGCAAATAATCTAGTGATCTAAGCCATCTGCAATATGAAGAAGCTATCAGATGTATAATCTTTAACTTGAATCTGTAAGAAAATTATACATCTTAAAGTGAGTGAAACTATTTTTATGTGTCCGTACTTTCACGAATTTCTCGCCTTGAAGCTGTTTCTTGGCCATAAAAATAGTAGCTTAGTATCTAAAGATCTTGTACAAGAATTTCAGATACTATTTCCAGCTATAAATAGGAATATTTAAGCGCTATTACGCGTCATGTTTTCTTTTATACCGTGGCAAATAACATAAATCTTCACATTTCTTCTGTGCATATAACCCCAGCGTATTGAATAGCACATTTCAAATGTACGCAGTACAATAATATTATGTGCATACGCTATACGCCGTATAATAGAACAGGGGATCATAGAAATAGGAAAATTTCTTAATATAATATGAACATATTGCCATTCTGGGAACAGGGAAACTCACTTTTGGCATATCGGAGTATCATTGGTAGAAACTCCTAACATTATATCGAATTTGAAATATGGCAAGATTCGGTATTCGAGAATTTTAAATTCTTTCGATGTTTGAGTTTGAAGGAGATTTCGTTTCGCTACGGATGAATTTTTAGTAGGTAGGAATATTAGTTTTAAAGTGCAGGCATTGAAGTGAGATATTGTGAATTTTGTTACGATACTTGAAATGTAAAACATGATTCTGACAATAGTGCGACGCAAATTAGGATAAGAACGATTTCAGGCGTACCAAAAGATGCATGATTATTAACTAAATAAGTACACAAAGCAAAAGTATCTTGAGTAAACAAAGGATCAACCCTCAAATCAGCAAATCGCTTATTAACAATCTCAACTTTACCCATATCAAAATACCTATTAACTTCAATATTATTAATTATGTATTCAACCTTATTCAAAATAAACATTCCATACTGATTTTGTAAATAACCTGTAGTAGCTTAAGTCCTGAATTAACAATTGTATCTCCAAGGACCATAGTAAAAATTTATCGGAAAAATATAAATAACATTGTTTATCTGCAAATATCATCAAACGGTTTAGCGATGTTGGTAAAAACTGAAAAAAGATTATTGAACTCCCAGTTTTATCTGGGAAATAAAAATAATTACTTAAACAGAGAAGTTATCTAGATTGTGTGAAGTTCGTGTTAACATAGGCCCATATACAGTTGCAGTTCAAAGCAGCTGATAGAAATTACAGTAGCTGGTAAAAAAAATAAGAATAGTTAAGGGAATAATACGGAGATGCTGGCAACAGCTAGTCTGAAATAAATCCTTTATCTGTGATATAAAAATGCAATTCATGTGAATGTGCGGGGCGTGTGGGTTTCTTATAATAATTAAATATACAAATGTTAATAATATGGGATTGTTGGTTTTATAAGCAAGTTTACGCAACGGTGATCATCATCATAATGAGCCTATTATGTTCTAGGTGCCGCTGCTGGACAAAAAGGAGCACCTGAAAGGCTTGAGGCCTCCTCTGCGTGAAAAGGAGTAGGCCACAATTCTAAACGCGGGCCCACCAGTTAGCATATTTCTTGAATTCTTCTTTGTAGGACATGCCGGTTTTCTCACGATGTTTTCCTTGACCATTTTGAGAACAATGGTGATGATACAATTTACACAAATTGCCTGTGAAGTTAAGACCTTTGAAAACTCGTACTTACGTCGTTGTTATTACCACTGGGCCACCACTATTCTTGCTTTGTATACATACATTCAAAATATGCAATTTAGATAGCATTACAGTGAATGGAAATGGTAATAAAACGGGGTACTACTCATACGATTCATGCTTCTGAACAAATGAAGGAAAAGAATTACAGTCAATCTTAGAAGCTTTAAATAAGCAACACTAACTTTGACCTTATTCAAATATAACATCACACCTGTTGCCCCAGAAGAGATAGCTAGAGGTGAACTTACACCCACATTTCTCCAGATTTCACAAGTCTTATTTAAGTCCCATGGGACTTAAATAAGACTTGCTCGCACCCTATGACATGTCATAGGGTGCGAGCCCACTGCAATCAACCGGGAATACATCCAGATGCCACATTGCAACTGAGAAATGTTTGACAGAAAACCTGAATACACTTTGCGTAACTTAAAATCAAAACCAAGACCTTATACTCAGCAATAACCCTTGTGACTTACTAGTCACCAACTAGTTACTACTGACCAACGAGGCAGTCCTTATTCTTACGACTATAAAAAGAACCAATGAATTATTGAATATCAATTACGACGTAAATAACTACTTTTGGAAATATCATAAAACCCAAATTATCATCGAACTGCCTGGGCTATAGCATAAGGCAGGACAGGAAAAGAACATTTCAATGAAATATACCAGTAGGTAAGGCAAATATAACATGCTTTTTTGCCTCATATTATTTAGAAAATTCTTTAAAAAAAAAATATACGACCACATCTTTTATCAAAGTCAAGTTGTTGAAGCCTTATAAACAGTTGACAAAATAAATTTGAACTTCAGGGAGGTCAATAACGGCTATATTCAGTTAATAATCAATTAAACTAGGATTTGTCTTGTATCGTGGGTATGTTATCAAACACAAATCTGTCATAACCCGAACAGCTCGGAACAACTATCGGCCATGTAAATATTTGCTCCGACCATAACCAAATATAATTGCCTACACCCGAGATCAAACATAATTCAACCCTTCAAATTGATTTTACACAAACGGAACCCTCGACGTCCGTCAAGATAGGCGTAAAATAGACGCCTTGCTGTCGCCAATAACATCACGCCATATTGAAGGATTTATTGAGCAATAGATAATTCTCGTAGGACGAGAGTCGTTGTCAACTTTATGAGTATCGAGTGTGCTGCAATCTTCTTTTTATGTTACTTCTTGATGTTGTGTGGTGGCCAGGATTTTTTAAAGGGGAGGGAAAAGTTTTGTATATAATGCGACCAGACGGACCAATCAATTTGCACAACCTTTTCTTAACTGTATTGGTTCGACTGCTTATGGTGCGGAGAAGGTGTATGTGTAACATTCTGGAGTGGCAAACCCGTACCGAAATAGGTAGACTTAGGAAACCTCCCGCAAGGCGGACCGATGACCTTGAGAAGGCTGCAGGAATACGCTGGATGCGATAAACACAACACTGCGACTGCTTCTGTAGGCTTCGACCCAGCGATCGGTTTTAAATATATCCCATAAGTTGGGTGCTAAAAAGTCTAAAATTAGTTGATCTAATACAGATGCTACTTGTATTTCTAAATATAAGTTAATACCACGTTGAATGGGTGGCCGAGATTGAAAATCTTAGATATTGAATTCCGAAGGCAAAGTTAGTGGAAAGCAACGCCGTTTTCGTCCAGACCGTTCGACGAATATTTGGGTTTTATGATATTTCCAACAAGTAGTTATTGAAGTCGTACTAGATTTTCAATAATTCATTGGTTCTATTTATAGCGTTACTAAACAGTGGCCTAGTGGTAACAGCCGCAACTTACGAGTAGTAAGTCGTGAGTTCGAACCCAAGCAGCGCTTTACTTTGTGTAAATTATTTCATCACCACTGCTCTCAAATCGGTGAATGAAAATATCGTAAGGAAACCGGCATGTCTTATAACCAAAAATTCGAAAGCATGTAATATCCCTTTCACGCACAAAATAAGTACACTTAAGTTTTTATAGTTATGATTACGTTATTTAGTGTCTTTTTAGGTAATTTAAACATATATATAATAAAAAATTAAAAATACCCCATAGATTTTTAGAAATTTCTTGGGACAAATGTGTCCCAATATGCGATAAAGGGCGTCATTTATTATATTGTGAGGTACCAACTATTATAGCAAATACAAGTGTTTTTCGGATATTAAAAAACTAAATTCAATAAAATATTACAATTTTATTCATAATTTCATGAATGAAATCTGCAATACAATTTCTTGTTGCTGAGAAACATAAAACATTGCAAATGTCAAATATATTGCTGGTACTATTTTCTACTCCACTCTGCACACTGCATACATGTGAAGGTAAAGATTGTGTCCTATATTTTGAATCGGTTTTTGGTCATAGAAATGGATGGCATGTTTTCGTATAGAACAATTGCCAAACATAGCCCTAGCCACAACTTGACGGTATTCAAATGATGAGAGTAAATGCCCTTCTATGCGATGTTGTGCATGCAGTTTTTCATAAACAGTGTAAGAATACCTATACATACATACAAATAGTTCATAACGATGTCCAATAAATAAAAACAAAGCCGCAGATAATATTTGGTGTTGTCAGAAAAAATATACTGGAGATAAATATTATTTTTTCACTAGAACTCGGGAATCGGATCACGCGATGATGAATATGAATGAATATGGGGATAGCAGATGAAGAGTCTGAAGATGGACCTTTATTTTGAGTAGACTCTAACGGAGCAGGTGGCTTAATTATAGCTTCGGAAACTCCAGCTTGCACGTCCTCTATTAAGAATGACTGGTCTTGGTAATCTTCGTCGTCGTGAGTACGGCGTTGTCAGTGTCACTAGTCTCAGCCATGAGAAATTCCTTGACTTCGGAATCAGTCCAATAAAAAATCTTGTTTCCTTTGCGCACCTAAAACAATGAAAATAAGTGTTTATACTGCGTGTAAAATCACAAAACATGCATAAAACGTATTTGTTATTATTTGTAAAATATTAATAAAATTGACCTTTTACGCATATTGGGACAACCGCGTCCCCTGCACATAAGTTCATATTTTAGTAACTTACATGTTAGTAATTACGACAAATAACAAATAACCATAATTATTACTTACCATTCTCATAAATGATTCAATAAACAATCACTGAATACTGCAAAAAAGTAATAATAACCTCTTATGAAAACAACCGAAGAAGCGCCCCAAATTACCCAAAAGAAATATGAAGTTTTTGGTTCTTTTTTCGCGCGCCTTTCTACTACCTTACGGAAAAAAACAAAATACATTCGGAAACAATCAGTATGCGTTGAGTTTAGTTCCAAATAATGCTTTGTTTAGCAATAAACACACATTTAGTTTTAGGGACACCGGTGTCCCATTTACGTCAAAGGGATATATACCAACCGGCACTGGACACGTTTGGTGTCCCAGCAGTGGGAACATTATAGGCTGCTGCTGATTTATAGTGTTTAGAATAAGGGCTGCCTCGTTGGTCGCAAGCTCTCCTGCTGAGCAGGACGTTCTTGTGTCCGTTTCCAGGTCGAGTATAGTGTTATTTTAGTTTTCCATCTAAAGATGCTCATTAGGAAGCCGTCTGAATTTGTGCCTGGTTGATGGCAATAGGCTTACCCTCTATTACATGGGACTTAAACATAACGGCTGAAATGTGGTACTAAAGGTCATCACTAAGTAATCTTTCAGGAACATTACGCGTGATCAAGTAAGAATAAAGCCAAAAGCATGCCTTTTAGCGTTGCATCTTTTAAGATTTTAAGATTGACTTAATTTGTTTTTCTTCATTTGTTTTACAATTATTATTTTTTCAGAAGCTTGGATCCCTTGAGAAGTACTGCGTTTTTAGCCATTTCCATCGACTGTTCTGCTACCCCAATTGCATATTTTAAATCAATGGTCGCTTAATTGGTAACGGCTTGCAACTTCCGAGCTGTAATTCGGCTCAAACCCAGGCAGGTGCTGTAATGTAAATAATATCATTAACCCTGCTCTTAAAATGGTGAAGGAAACCGGCATGTCCTAGATTCAAACATTCGAAGACATAATGATAACCAGCTAACGGATAATCAGGCGTTAGTATACCTAAGCATTTATTCCCACGAAAGAATAATACGGACATGCCTTTCACTATCCCGGATCCTGAAATCGTTTGAAATTCCTGAGATTGCTAAAAATGTTACCTACATACAAAGTATAGTTAGAACTCATTGTGAAAATGAAAATTTTTCATAGAATAATGCTTACATACTTATTCGTACTTTCAAGATGGCTATTAATTGTCAAACTCTCATTGTGATTTTTTTAGATTTAAAAAGCCGATTCTAATAGAACTTTTAATTTACTCTGCCTAGTTTGGGATCAGATAACGGTGTGTTGATTGTCCTAAAAAATATTATATTATATTCTTTTATTTATTTTCATACATATTGCGTTACATTTTTAAATATTTTTACAAAAAAAAAAAACACATTTAAAAATATAAAAAATAGTAATCCACCAATAGCGAGAGCAGGGTCCAAGCTACCGGTGGTTAGGGCTTATATTATATTATTATTATATTCCATTTGTCTTGAATGAAATAAAGATACTAAATCAAAATAACCAGCTATAATTTCATTAAGTTTGTTATAGTTGTTTTTACAAAATTGTTAAAAACATTCCTTTCTCAATCAAATTCAGGAAGAAATATCCATATTATTCTATCGAGGGAAGAAGTTAAGGTAGATAAGCGCCCGATTATCTGATCTCTGGTGTTAACCAACCGATCTAATTTATTATGAGTTACATCTTGTTCACACAAGTTACCTGAACAATTAAAACTATTATGTTTAAGTAAACCGACATACTGTTCATCCTACACTTAAAGTAACTTCTTTAGCCGCAGACAACCTTGAATGAAAACTTTTCATTTGAACTTCACGTGTAGGTTTTAAGAGACCCTTGTTCTTAAGTGTTCAGCCGACACAAATGCATTAATACTTTCTTGTGGTGACGTGTCGTTGATCGCAGTTGCTTGAGTTTGATTGCGCAGAGTTATAGTTAGTAATAGTTGGAAATGGTTTAATTGGTGGTAGGCATAAGTTTGTTGGTATTGGTGGGTTGGCTGGTTGGTTGGTTTTGGATTGGTTGGGTTGGTAGGTATTTGGCAGTAGGATTGAAATTGCAGTTAATTGCAAAAAGTACTTAGTGGTGAGTGGAAAAATGGTGGATTGTGTTACTTTAAAGAACATTTTTGATAGTACCTGTACAACGTCCCAAAAATATCTCGCATGGAAATATAACAATGTGTGTCCAGAGTAAGACAATTTATTGCACATAGTACCGTGGAGGTCATGATTCGCAGGAGAGTCTTAACACCGCGACTTACCAAAGTGACGACACGATGCAACGCCATCTATTATTTACTAGCGGTACTACGTTAATGACAAGTACGATAATGATTGTATGTACAGATCATTTGAACAGCTTAGACATTCCGCCCGCCATGGACGGCTCTGTCCATCAACAACAATTAAAAATCAACAAACATAACATGACAGTATTAGACTTAAATTAATGATTGGTGTTTTGGTTATATACTACACCCTAAGCCTAGGGCCTTATATCTAAACTACAAAACTAAACTATACACTAATTAAACAACGGTAAAAACAAGTAAAAATATAAGTTCATTAAAGTTAATTCCCGAACCGTGCATAAGTGTAAATAAAACTATTTATAAACCTTATCAATAACATAGTAATAGTTAACAACTAAGTGTTTACAGGTAACATAATTAATTTAGACACAGGTCTTTTAATCTCATTATTTTTACACCGTATGGTAACAACGCGAGTAATATTGTCCAAACCTGGATGTTTGTTTGTAATAACCCCATATAGCCATCTAGCTGGTGGAAGACCATCCTCCTTCACCAGGACTACGTCTCCGATCTCAGGTTCAGGTTTACAATCTGACCATTTATATCGATGCTGCAGTTGTGTTAAATACTCTAGTGACCACCTACGCCAGAAATGTTGAAGCATTTTCTGCGTAAGATGCCACCGCTTTAGGTTACTAATAGATGAATTTTCATAATTTGCATCAGGTACCGTTACCAGAGGTTCACCCACGAGAAAATGCCCAGGCGTTAAAGGACACAAGTCCTCTGGATTGTTGGAAAGCTGAGAGATTGGCCTTGAATTAAGGCAGGCCTCAATTTGAGCCAGTACAGTTGTCATTTCTTCAAATGTCAATGTGCTGGTGCCTATAATTCTTTTCAAATGGTGCTTCGTGGACTTGACACCAGCCTCCCACAATCCTCCAAAGTTTGGAGCATGGGGAGGTATGAAATGCCATGTAGTACCATTTATAGATAGGAAATCAGCTATTTCAGAAGCTACCATTGACCTTTCAGCGTTGAATAGCTGTCGCAACTCCCTTGCACTGCCAACAAATGTGGTCCCATTATCACTCCACAAGTCCAATACTCGGCCACGCCTGGCTACGAAGCGCTTAAAAGCCGCAAGAAAACTCTGAGAAGTCATGTCACTGACTACCTCCAGATGAATAGCCCGAGTGGACATGCAAACAAACAAGCATATATAACCCTTAGAGGCGTGATGACCACGACCTTTAGAGGTTCGGATGCTGATTGGACCTGCGTAATCTACGCCACTGCATTGGAAGGGTTTCTGAGCAGACACCCTGGCTTTCGGTAACTGACCCATCATTTGTTGGTGTGTTTGTGTTGAATGTCGAAGACAAGTAACACACTTATGAACATATTGCCTAACGAGAGTCCTTGCATTGAGTATCCAGTATTTGGATCTTAAGTAATTGAGCATCAATTGCGGCCCGCCATGCAAAGTTCTCTCGTGAGCCTCCGCAATCAAAAGATTGGTGAAGTGTGATTTGTGAGGGATTAAGATAGGATGCTTCATATTCTCATCAATAGAAGCCCGGTGCAAGCGACCGCCAACTCTTAAGATCCCGTCATCGTCAAGAAAAGGACTCAACGAGGTAAGTCTACTACTCTTATTTAATTTACGGTTTTTTTTCACAGATTCTATTTCATCACTAAAGGATTGGAGTTGGCAGAGTTTGATACAGGTAAGTACGGCTTCATTTAATTCCTTTGTAGTTAGCCAAGTGGTTATTTTATTATGATCAATTACCTTCAAACGTAAAAATCTTCTACAGTAAGCTATTACTCTTATTAACCTATTGAACTTAGAAAATCTAGTAAATATACTACTATCACATTCTACCGCAGCTGCATGACATTTTGTTTTTATCTTTCTTTCTTCCAGCGTGGTTACTTGTATATTTCCTCTATTATAGTCTATTATTTCATTCTGTAACCATGCTGGGCCAGTTTTCCAGATTTGCATATCGTTACACTCAGAAGGGCTTGCTCCCCGAGATGCGCAATCCGCTGGGTTTTCTGACGACGACACGTGTGACCACTGACTTCTATCCATAAAGGTAAGTATTTCGGAAACACGATTCGCGATAAACGTTTTCCACCGACTAGGGTGACTGCTTAACCACGCTAATACAACGGATGAGTCTGTCCACGCATATAAGTGCTGTTTGGGAACCTTTAGAATTGAAGCGACTTCATGAAGGAGCTTTGCTAGTAAGACAGCTCCACAAAGCTCTAATCGCGGGATTGATACCTGTTTAACAGGAGCAACCTTGGTTTTTGAAGTCACCAAGGTTGTGTGAATATGTCCATCCCCATCAATGATGCGGACGTATACTACCGCGGCGTATGCTACATTGGACGCATCTGAAAAGCCATGCAATTCTAGAACTCTGTTCTCCTTGCTAGAGTTGATCCAACGAGGCAGACGGAACTTGATAAGGTTACAAAGGCTCTTCCGGAAGTCAAGCCACTCTGAAAGCAATGGTGCAGGTAGTTCTGCGTCCCATTCGATCCCAGTCATCCATATTCGTTGAATGAACACCTTCGCAGTGATGATTGTTGGTGCTAACCATCCAAGGGGGTCGAATAGTCGCGCTATGTCCGAAATAACTTTACGCTTTGTGACTGGTAAATCTGGATCATTAAGCTGAATACTATAAACGAACTCATCCCTGTCTTTGTCCCACGTTAAACCTAATATTTTTGAAATTGCATCTGTTTTTAGTTCCATGTTCCCTTGTGTTTGTGATATTTGTTCACCTTCTTCAATCAATCTCAATAATTCTTTGTTGTTACTAGCCCACTTTTGGAGCTGGAAACCTCCACGTTTAAGTAACTCCGATGTCTGCTTATATACTTCTACTCCTTCCTCTATAGTTTGACATCCCGTCATTAGGTCATCCATATAGAAGTCGGAAACAACACGGTCCTTTGCTAAAGGAAAGTCAGCGCCTTCGTCCTGAGCTAATTGCTGCAGTGATCTCACTGCTAAGTAAGGTGCCGATGATGTCCCAAACGTTACTCGCAAATGACGTAACACCTGAATTTCGTCATCTGGATTCTCACGCCATAATATACGCTGAAAATCTGTGTGATCATCGCATACCTTAATCTGTCTGTACATCTTAACGATGTCCGCTACCAGACAGACAGGTTCACAACGCCAACGCATGATAATATGACGAAGCTCAGGTTGTAGAGGAGGCCCTACCATTAAATCATGATTAAGAGATATCCCGTTGCTACCTACACATGATGCATCAAATACGATGCGCAACTTCGTTGTACTTTTTTCGTCACGGATGACGGCATGATGAGGTAAGTAAACAGAACCCTCTTTGTCCCTATCATGCACTATATCCATATGATTAAGAGCTAAATACTCGTTTAAAACAGCTGAATACTGAACCTTGAAGTCGGGATTTCTGAGAAATCTCTTTTCTAAAGTTAAAAAGCGTTTAAGGGCAATGTTCTTCGATCCACCATATTTACAAGTAGGATCGCTTGATCTGAACGGCATGTGCACGATATAGCGACCAGACTCGTCTCGTTTAGTCGTGGCCGTAAATATCTCTTCGCACTTCTGTTCTTCTGGAGTCAAGTAAGCCTTATTGAAATCGCCCTTGGGCTCTGATTCTAGTTCCCAGAATTTTTTGAGAAGCGCATTCTCATCTGTATGAGTGGAAAGCAATGTAACCACGGCATTGTGGCATGTCTCGCTTTGGTTGATTTCGCCGATTTGACCAGACAAGATCCATCCCAGTCTAGTGTTTTGTGCGATAAGTCGACCAGTTGGACCTCTGAATAAACCTTCTAATAAAATCTGGCCATAAACTTCGGCACCTAAAAGCAAATCGATCTTGTTCGGAGTGTCGAACGAAGGATCTGCTAAATCCAAAGACGAGATTGTGTTCAAAGCGTTAGTCAAAACCTTTCTTTCCGGTAAAATAGTCGTTAATTTCTTTAAAACATAAGCCTTAACGGTGATAATAAAACTAGGGTCGACGCGTGATTTAACCTTTATGAGAACTATCGAATTTAATGAAATC
This sequence comes from Aporophyla nigra, assembly GCA_947507805.1. Classification (NCBI taxonomy): domain Eukaryota; kingdom Metazoa; phylum Arthropoda; class Insecta; order Lepidoptera; family Noctuidae; genus Aporophyla; species Aporophyla nigra. Next base: position 19,444,182 of record OX382301.1, on the reverse strand, counting down.
ATCGATTGGTCTTGATCACAACCTATACCTGAAATTGAACCTTTAGTTGGTATTCTTTTGAGACCCAAGAGCTGGACTGCGGACTCCGTCACAAAGGAAGCCTGAGACCCCTGGTCTAACAGGGATCTTAATACTATAGCAGTACCGCTCTTTGATTCCGCTTCAATTAGCGCAGTGGCCAATAAAATTTGGCTGTGACTATTAGCAAAACAACTTACAATATTAGTGGAATTACTCTGGGTTGAAGTTGTATCAGCAGAAACGCTGCTTTCTGCAACTTGATCAGTTTTGTTATTATCACCAACTGATTTGGAGACACCTTTGAGATGAAGAAGACTATGATGCTTCTTTTTACAAATCTGACATCTGGTGGACTGGCGGCATGCATATACGGAGTGATTTGGTCCTAGACAGTTATAGCATAACCCATTTGTTTGGACAAAATTACGACGCTTATCCATATCAAGACCGGCGAACTTTTTACAATTTGCAAGCTTGTGGGTATCTTGACAACAAATACACACTGTAGTTGCCACATGGAGCGATTTAACTGGCACGTTGCGATTGGACTGATGACGTTGACCTTTGTTGTCCAAAAATTCCAAAGACCGAAATCTTTGTTCAAGGAAAGATTTGAACTGAGTCATTGTAGGCAAGTCATCTGAACAATCACTAATTTTCATTTCCCATTGTTTACGTGACTCAGTGTCCAGTTTTAAACTCAATACATAAATAACTATAATATCCCAATGCTCAACCATTATGCCTAAATTTTCCAAAGCATGTAAACATTCGTTAGAAGTGTCTAATAACTCCTTGACTGCGCTGGAGGATTCCGTTACAATATTTTTTTGACTCATGAAACGTTTAATTATACAATTCGCTAAATATTTTTTATTATTGTATCGATTCTCTAATTTACTCCAACATGTTGCATAATTACTACTAGTAATAGGAATGTGCCGTAAAAGACCTTCAGCCTCTCCAGACAAATGTGATTTTAAATAATGTAGTTTCTGAACATCGTCTAGTAGGCCATTATTGTGTATTAAGGATTTAAATAAATCTCTAAAACTAATCCACTCAGAATAAGTTCCGGTAAACGAAGGCAACTCAATCTTGGGCAATTTTACAGAACATATTTCTTTAGAACCCTTCGCAGCAGACTCAGGCACTTTACCTAAACTATCTGAACATACAATTTTCTTCAGTGCTTCCTTCAACTCGGCTTTATAATCCGTAAATAATTCTTCCGTGGTCTCATATACATTTTTTATGTTATAATCAGATTTTTCGAAATCAATTGATTTAACAGATGATACTATTTTTATATGAGCTTCAGAAAACGCTGACCAGTTAGCATCTAAATTTTCTAATCTAGTTTCAATGTATGAACTGGTCACTCGTTCCTTTGGTGATTTCTTAAAATTAGACCTTGCTTTACTTATTGTAGAATTTAAGTTAAACTGCAAATTACTCAAAGCTTCCATGTTGATAATGTCTTTTAAATAAAGTGTGCTGGACCGCAATGCTAAGTTCGTGGACAACACGTAAAATCACAAGTCTTTGAACTTAATACACTTCGTTGCCAAATCGGGCATAGGTTCCCCGTAGTTTACTTTTTATTGAAATTATTCTAAGTCCATGCACACGTTAAATTTTCTAAGTCCAAATGTTAATTAAATTGTCTATGTTATTAAGGTCTAAATTATTTGCTTTTAGTGGGTAAGTTTCAATGTTTTGATTTATTCACTTGATATTTTTAAAGTACTCACGGATTATCCTCGTATCACGTCACTTCACTGTCACTCACTTTAACGTAGGTCGTCGCAATGATATGCGGGGTACTCTCCCCCCGCACCTCAGCTGCTGCTCACGCCAACACCAACTGCTTATTAACACCAACGCTGATCGATGTGTACATATACTGTACATACACGCATAAGCGCCAATCTTGTACGATCCGCCGATGCTACTAGCCACTCGCCGCGCAGACGTTACACTCGCAGCAGGTTGACTGTTCAACCTGACTCCACCACAACAAGACACTGCACACCAATCCTTCACCCGGTTTCGAAGGACCACTTTGTACAACGTCCCAAAAATATCTCGCATGGAAATATAACAATGTGTGTCCAGAGTAAGACAATTTATTGCACATAGTACCGTGGAGGTCATGATTCGCAGGAGAGTCTTAACACCGCGACTTACCAAAGTGACGACACGATGCAACGCCATCTATTATTTACTAGCGGTACTACGTTAATGACAAGTACGATAATGATTGTATGTACAGATCATTTGAACAGCTTAGACAGTACCTTTAAGTTGTTTGCCACATTTTATAGACATAAAATATCCTTGTGAAAGAGTGTGAGTGTCTATCTCAAGGATAAATTTAACATTGCAGAAATTGCCATAGAATATTACAGTAAAAGTTAACAAAAGAGTATGCTCAGTATGGTTTAAAATAAATGTCCGTTATGTTGACTGTACCTACGTAGCTTCGAATACACCGAGCAGATATGACTAAATATTTTAGAACTTACCTAGCTGCATCTGCCCAGACTATAGTATGAGGTGCTCAAGTTTGTTGTTTAAAAAAGTGTTGGTAGATTGCATTTAAGAAAGCTGTGTATTCACGAATTTCGAAACGTTTATGTTTTCGAGATCCATATTCTTTAAAACAAGTTTTGTCCGAATTCCAAACTTCGTTTGACAAAATATAAGTATATCATTTTTTGCTGCAAATTCCTATTGGTTTAGTGTAGGCAGGTTCTCTTCAAGGATATGCCTGAAAATTTAACAATTCTGCAAAATTTACACACAAATTTTAACATTAAGTAGGAATATGACTATGAGGGCAATAACACTACAGCCTTGACACAATAATAAATTACGTAAGGGTCGTCCTTAATCCCATAGTTTATGACCAAGATAGTTCAGGCTGTGGTTGTCCAATAGCCTGCGAAAACAGAAGATTTTGATCAATTTGCTGTGTAGTTTTATTATTGTTTGGTCTCTTTCTGGATTTCTTGGTCTTCTTATTTCGATGGCAAACACAAATTATTAGATCTACCGATGCATTCTCTACTCTTGAAGTGAGTTGTTGTTCCATCTAATGCTACGAATTTACCAAAATGACCGCTGTGAGATAGTTACACAACTGACTTTTCTCGTAACATATTAAAATACAATATCACATTTGCTACAGTTATCTTCTATATGCTTCTAACTTACCTAACTACGATATGACCATTATACAAGTTCAGCGATTGAAAAATTTCATGTGCTTCTTATTTCGTTATACTAGAGTCCTGTTTGGCAACCTAATAAATAGGACTTGAACATCATTAAAGAAAACCGTTCTCAAGAATCCCTTAACTATGTATGAAATATAGTCTGCTAGACCACATTTCGGTTATAGTGGCCAATCTCAGCGGAGACTAGCCATCAACGCGGGAGATAGTATATTGCAAAGATGTATGCAGAAACACAGGTGCACTCTCTCTTTTCTTACTCATTTAGTCCGATGGAATGGCAATTCGACACGACCGGAGAGATCAGGCGCAAGACCAACGGCTTAATGTGCTTTCCGAAGCATGGGGGTATCACACCGCCGATTTCTACACTCCGGGCTTTTTTATTTTTGTGGATGAGAAATCATCAAATGACTTCTACCGCTCTGGGTGGAGCGGGAGGGTATTTCAGACTTTTACTGACTAAAACCCACCCGTGTTCCTTCAGTTGCCTATATGCCAGGGCCACAGTAACTCTTTCGAACAAAGCTCGCGACCCTGGCAGGCCAAAACTCCGGGATGTAACTGCGATTTATGTTATTGGAAAAACTCAAAAACGTTTTGCCCTGTAATGATAATATAGCCATTTTATGAACTCTATAGTCCAAATCATCCCGAATTACGTTAATCCTTAAATATAATCGTAAATAACCCAAAGTTCCTAACCCGCCGGACAACTGAGGCTTAACAGAACTATCCCTTTTCAGTGAAAATTGACATGCAAATAAGCTGTATCCGTTATCATGACAGTAACAATTAGAGAAAGGTTTAGACTCAGTAAGGGTTCGGCAAGTTATTATTATTGTGTTAGGAGTATCAATTTTATGTATATTAAAGCCTTTTACTCCTAAAGGAATACGCTTTTCCTATCAATTAGGTGTGCCTACTGTTCCATAACTGTTGGGTATAGGCCTCTCTCAATTTGGGCTAATACTTTGAAATTGTTTACTTATATAGTCACATTTGTTATATTAAATGGAAGCCCGCATTTAAATTAAAGCTTATTTTATTTAGCATGTTTAATCAGAAAATTATATGTATGAACTTTTGTACGAAGCACAATTAGTAAGTACGGATCGCAGCAGGTGACGGTCTGTAGTTTCAATGGTAGATTATTATGTATGAGACCACTCATAAGGCTACAATATTCCATTGCTTCATAAAAATGATTGAAAAATTCATATTCTCAAATAACAACGTAAATACCGCAATGAATGTTGCTGTGCGGTCATAAAAACTTTTTAACAAAAAATTTAACCGCCGAAAAAAACTGAAAAATCAAAAAATAATAAACCTTTCAGTCATTTTGAGTCGGCGTTTTGAGTGATCTTTGTTCATTGATTGTTTGGCGCCGACTCAAAATGACTGAAACGTTTATTATTTTTTGCTTTTCAGTTTTTTCGGTGGTTTAATTTTTTGTTAAAAAGTTTTTATTTTATATTTTTTTGTGGCTATAATCTACTTATTACTACATGCTTGCAAAATCGGACTATTCTGTAAGAAGTTATGCATTACAATCAATGAGAGAACAATCCATCTTCTCCTGTTTTCCTACCCTTAGGGTTAGAATTTTCTTTCCAAATTTACATGGGACCACCTTCGGGATATACCCTCTCCAATAAAAAAGAATTATCAAAATCAGTCCACTCTGTAAAAAATTAAGCGTGGTCATACATAAAACAAACAAAAAAAAATATACGCGTCGAATTGAGAACCTCCTCCGTTTTTTCTTCGGTTAAAAATGAAATACATTTCTACTACGTAATTATCCCACGGGTTTACCGCAGATGTATATTACGGAACCCAATATACTGTTCAAGAAAACTCGTGTCTTTTTTCTTCATTCTCTTTCTCTTAAGCAGGCTCTTAATATGATTTACACTCCGGTGATATTGCGTAGAATGCACTAGGTAAACTCCTGTGAGTTAGGGTGCCTACCCATTACACCGTGTCCAAACATGTCCTTGTGATGAACGTTGAACGATTCAGACCAGGAAGTATTAAGGTGAATGTGCTTAAGTAGCCCGCCTAGTTATAAAATGAAACAGAAGCACGTATGTATTTACAATTTAATAATAATTTAATCCCATTAAACACACTCATTTTAACTATACTGATGATTTTAATGATCATAGTTCTGTAAATCCATATTTTTTACTATCGTGAATCATAGTTTGATCATCGTACATCCTGACCTGCAAATTACAAAAGTCTTAGGACATTTGTATTTGGCGTTCCTCATTTAATGTTACTCATTATTATCAATAGCACAGACCAACACAAAAGCAATGGACAATTACGCTTTTAGCAACTTTGTGTAGTTTATTTATGATATTTTCAATATCTGCATCTTGTTTGTGCAGAATAAACAATTTTTGGGACAAAGGTAGAACATTAAAACTTGCACAAAGTGTGTAACTACGATGGCTGTTTTATTTCTTTCTCATCAAATGACGTCTCCCGCTCTGGGCGGAGCGAGAAGGCATGTCAAACTTATACTCACTAAAACCCACCCGTGTTCTTTCAGTTGCCTGTGCCAGGGCCCACCAGGGCCACAGTAATTGCTGCTTTAACAACAAATACTAAATGAAATAAAGTTGAGAATTAATTCTTTAAGTTTTACTCCAAACAAGAAGCGTGTTAAAGAAATATTTGGTGTAAAATATATAAAAGTATACGGATATACATAACTTTTCGTGTGCGAGCCCCACTTTACTTTTTTCTTCAGTTCTCAAATTTCGTAATTTTCGGTGATGCTACGGTCTAAAAACCGGAGAAAATATTGTTGATATCAGTAGTACGTATTCATTTTCGGTTCAAGTGCGCATGGGTGTGATAGATGAACGCCTTCACAGGTATTTAAGTCTGGCCTTTAGGATAGCCTGCGTTGGAGTCCACCTAAGACATAGAGGTAATTTCATTGAACGGTATTGCCTCTACCGGGATTTGTCTTTGAATCTATGCCCATACAGTGTATGTGCAATCGTTTCATGTATGTGTGTGCTTGATATTGGTTATTGTTTACCCTGCACACCGTATTTCCAGACTCCCTAGCTGCTCAGAGTCTAAATTTGTGCTAGATTGATGCTAGTATGATTGTCTCCTATTTAACTTATTAATTTATTTATCTACTCGCTTTTGCCCGTAGCTTCGCTTGCGTTAAAATTAGCAATTTTTTTTCCATATAAAGTATCATATGTTACTTCTAATACCTACAAGACTATATGTACAAAGTTTCATGATGATCGGTTAAGTAATTTTCTCGTGAAAGCGTAACAAACAAACTTAAATTTATAATATTAGTATGATATTTGGGCACACATATAGTTTAAACGGGTGTGTAACGGTTGATATAATAACAAAAAATCTAACGTTCACTTGACCTAATTTCAGTTAATATACTTTTGTTTAATATAACGATCAGTTGAGATAATGAATTGTTGATATAATTTCATTTTATCTAATTTCTTATGATATAATAAACATTTCCTATAATGCACATTTGACATAATATTCATGTAGTATATTATTCATTTACTATAATATTCATAATCTCTAATAACTTTTAATATAATTTAGAAAATCTGATACGACCACCCTCAACTATTGCCAGTAGAAATTGGATGCAATCTGGACTTTAGGGCACCCCGACTCGGACAGGTTAGGTTAGAAGGGGATGGCGGGGTCGTGTGAGCGAGCGAAGCGAGCGAATAGACCCCGCCATCCCCTTCGTGGTTATTTTTTTATAAACCATCCAGAAGTAGGAGCCCCGCGAAGCGGGGCTCCGTCGACCAAGCCCACCCTCGACCATGCATTGAATATTTTAAGATTTGGTTAGGTGCCATTTGAGTTAGGTTAGAACTGTGACCATTAAACATGAAACTTAGGTCAAAAGAACATTAGGTCAAATGAATGTTATATAAAAAGAATATTATACATATTGAAAATTATATAAAATGAACGTTATACTAAATGTTTTATATTAAATGAAAATTATATCATATGAAACATTAGGTCATATGAAATTAGGTTATATGATTTTATAGCATATGAAAATTGTATTATATGAACGTTATTTCAAGTGAAATTAGAGCATTTGTTATTATATCATACATTACACACCCAGTTTAAACAGACAAGAAAAGAACAGTAAAATTGGTACAGAGACTGAGGCAGACTTAGCTAGTGAAATGTGTGTTTTTTTTTTTTTTAAAGAACTTTTCTGTTTCAGTCTAGTAATAATAACAATGCTTTGTTATTTTAACTAGACTATAAAAGGCGACGAGAGGTATAATTAACAATACCTATAAAACATCAATTTACAAAAAAAAAAAAAAACACTCAAAGCCTAATGTGTTCTTTCCCAGCTAAACTAAATAAATAAAAAATACTTTCACAGGTAATCAGAGAAACCTACTATACATATTAATTGGTTTTCAATCGAATGTAATTAATTCCGTCATCTGTCAAGTCGGATACAGGTCGACGCCTCGTAAATATACCAGTTCGGACAATCATTTACGCTGTGAAAATACCTGAAAATGTATGAGTTGAAAGTATTTTTAATTAACTTTAACTGAAATATAAAATGAGCGGTGATAGCCCAGTGGTAATAACGGCTGCAACTTACGAGTTATTGGTCTTAGGTTCGAACCCAGACAGGCGCTTTCATCAAAATAATAATTTCAGCCGAAAGACATCCACTGTTGGACTTAGGACAGGCGCTATACTTTGTGTCAATTATTTCATCACCATTGTGAAGTGGAACTCTCAAAAGGTGAAGGAACACATGCTGAGAAATCCGGCATGTCCTAAAACCAAAAATTCAAAGACATGTGGGACCTACCAACCCGTAGTGGGCCCGCGTGGCGAATTACGGACCAATTACTCCCTCCCACCAAGAGGAGGCCTAGCAGTAGGAGCATCAAAAGCTGATTGTGCTGACATATAAAATTATGAATTATCTGTGTGGTATTATGTATACCTACAATTTGACTCTGTTTATAGTTAGACTACCGACCCGCCCTGCTTCACACAGTTATTACAGCTTAATTCATTATCGTCATTTCAGCCGTAACACGTCCACTGCTGGACTTAGGCTTCCCACAATTTGGGGGGCTTTGCCATAATCGTCACGCTTGGCAGGCGGGTTGACGATCGCAGTATGGTGGTAAAATGCATAGAGAACGCTGCTGCCCATTCTCTAGTAAGTCCCTTAGTCGCCTTTTACGACACCCACGGGCAGAAATGGGGTGGTGTTATTCTTTACGTCCGGCACCACACGGTACAGCAGAATTAAACATCGCGATTTCTTGATTGTATGCTATTTCAATATTAATTTATTTCCGTTAACTTTCCGAAATAATTTGTTTAAATGATAGGAATACCGCATCAGAACCGGTATTGTGATTTAAAAGAACAACTCGGTGATACAAACTGACAATATGTATGGATAACAACATTACATACCATAGCACCATCATACCTGCACCCTAATTGCGAAACGCACAATTTATCAGAATCTGAATGGGATTGATTGAATCTAAACCATTGCGTCATTTGTTCGAATAAATTGTGGCTCAGCAACGTAAATAACGCAATGAATGTTGTTTAACTATGAATATTAAACCCATTCCTGCCGATAAAAAGTTCCGCAATTACCCCTTTGGTGTGCCGAAGGTTGAGCAGAGGTGTACCTTTAGTACACCCACACTGCACCGGTTATATTTAAGTCCCATGTAATAGGGGGCGAGCCTATTGCCAACAACCGGGCACAATTCCAGACTGCGGGTGGCTACTGTGATATTACAGATAGCAAACTCAATATCACTTTGACCCGACCTGGGAATCGAACTCAGGACTTCATCCGTAACAGCGCTTGCTACCACTAGACCAACGATAACATCACCTACATTTATTCAGAAAATTTGAATACTCACTTAAAATTTTTATTTTCGACAAACGCCACGATCCAGGTGATCGTGGCGTTTATGTGCTAACCGTAAAAAATATTTTTCTTTGTGTTGTTCTTCATAAATTATTAGATCATCATCTTTACCTGCCAAGCCTTTTCCCAAGCGTTTTAAGGTTAGCTTTCAGTTTAACCGAATGCAGCTGAATACAAAGTATTGTACATGGATCAACTGCTTATCTGATCTCCGCAAACCAGGTATTAGGTAATATGGAGGAGTCTTGATATGTAGTCACGCATCCAAGGACCAGCCGCCGCAAGCGTAGCTTAACTTGATCGATCGATCCGTGCGGCTGTTATTACTCAGCCATAAGACCCCAGAAATGATAACATAAGAAAGTGTAAATCTAAGCAAATCCAAATTGCAGATGGAAATCGTTCTTTTACTTTTATTTATATTTTTATTTCCGCAAATAAACCATAATTAAACCTAACCCAAAGTCGAATTTACCCATAACAAAATATAAATAATTGTGCGGAATATTCTGGAAAAATAGGTACATAAATAAAACGAAAGAGGTGGAGTTCAACAACAGATTAACAAACCCACAAATGACTGTTTGTAAAGTCAAAACAACAGCGTTTTACTACATGCTTGTGAAATAATACATGGATTTTTAACAAAAAAAGTACGTCTTTATGTTTATTCCGGCTAATCTTCGAAACAGCTGGATCGATTTTGATGAAATTTGGCATGACTACTTTAAATCCTAGGGAAGGACGTATGCTTTTTATCCATGTACTACGCGGGCAAAGCCGAGGGTGGAAGCTACTGACGTGTATTTACTTGCAGCTAAAACAATTATATACTACAATATTTACACCTAATTAAAAAAAAATTAGTTGTGAACACAATATTCCAGAAATGATTACTTAAGAATGTGTAAATCTAAGCAAATCCAAATTGCAGATGTAAACCTGTCTTTACTTTTATTCATATTTTTATATCCGCAAATAAACCATAATAAACATAACCCGAAGTATAATTTCGCAATACAAAAAAGAAATGATTGTTTGGAACATTCTGGAAAAATAGGTGCATAAATAAAACGAACGAGGTGTACGTACCTCAACAAAAGATTAACAAAGCCACAAGAAACGGCAATTTAAGAATTTAAGTATCCCCTTCTTCCTTGAAAATGAATCCAAGCAATTATTAAAACCCTTCCTTTTCGATTTAGTTAATAGCTCGAGAAAAATAAAGGCAGAGATACATTTCTTGAAAGAATTTCAGTTCGACTTGCTGTTAAAAGTATTTCTTCAGGAAGAAAGGAAAAAATGAGTAGTAGATTGGTTTTTGTATTCAAAAGTTTATTTAAAACGGTCGGTAGTCAATGCTGAACAATTGATTCAGGATTTTAAAATGTTTGTTTTTTTTTTTGTACAATAACCCCCAAGATTACTTGTCTGTTCATTAATCTATACTTTATATTATAAAGCTGAAGAGTTTGTTTGGATGAACACGATAATCTCAGGAACTACTGGGACAAATTGAATAATTCTTTTTGTGTTGGGTAGCCTAATTATTATTGTACCGTGTGGTGCGACGTAAAGAATAATACCACCCCATTTCTTCCCGTGGGTGTCGTAAAAGAAAGAATGGGCAGCAGCGTTCTCTATGCATTTTACCACCATACTGCGATCGCCAACCCGCCTGCCAAGCGTGGCGATTATGGCAAAGCCCCCCAAATTGTTGGAGGCCTAATTCCAGCAGTGGACATCTTACGGCTGAAATGATGAGCCTATTTATTGAAAAAGCCGATAGACTATATAACATCACCCTACAATCAAAAGGAGCGGCGCAGTAACAAACAATGGATGAAAACTGGCTGGCAATTCGATGCAACAGGAAGGGGAGGGGAGCAAAAATTTGACGCGAACGAAGTCGCGAGCAGAATCTAGTTATAAAAGATACTTAACCTAATTATTGAAAATGTTATGGGAACGTTCATCAATTTCGACAGTTATAACTTCACGTAACGAAAACAATAGATTTTATTTTTAGTGATGCATAATTTGTAACTATTTCACGCATTTTTTTCATAATTTTACTGCACAGACTTACTAGTGGTAGTCTGTTAAGACTCAATTTATTTATTCCTCTGAAAAATATTACAAACAAAACTCAAAAATATTTCCCTCAAATATATGAAAGAGTATCCATTCTGTCTACGGAAATCTACAGAGTCAAAACTAGGAAATTCTTCTCTGTGAATACGAAAACTGTACTCGACGACAATTTCCGTTGCATGCTCGCATTCACTCTTATCTTTCATGAACCGAAAAGATATCTTTTAATGTCTTTCTGTCCTTTTTAAAACAGGTATCTTGTTGGAGTGGCTCTCTTGTCCGGGTAACGGTAGATCTTATTATGTGTTTGGGATACAATTTTAGGGGAAAAGGTTGTAAGGCAAAGGCCGCGTTCCATTTAAAAGCGATCGTCGCACGAATACGCGTGGTCGTGCCAACGACGGTGTTTTCCGATTTTCCCAACCAAAAGTGACATTAGGCACATTTGCGTGACGATCGTTTTTAAATAGGATACAGGGTAACGCTCATCTTGGTAAGTCACGCCGCAGTACAAAAAAAGGCCTAAATTCTTTCGTACTTTTGTGTTTTGTGTGATGATTATATTTATGTATATTTTTATAAGTAAGTTTTAAACACTAAAGTGGTTGTCAGTCATATTGCTTTTGCTATAGTTTCACGTAAATATCTTGTTTTGAATGATTAAATAAAACCTAATAAAAGAAAACAAAAAAAAAAAGTATCCTAAATTGTGCCTTTGTTGCACCGAAGCTGCGATATTATAAATAGCCACATAACCTTACTTTTCGTTGCACACTCGGGTAAAAAGTACCTTAGTTTGGTGTTTCCTATTTGATTACTCTGAGAAGAAATACTCTATGTTGCGGTCCGTTATAATACTTTTCAAAATCAGAATTACTTCGATAAACGACGAAGAAAAACGATACTGCTCACAAATTTTCCCTTTAAAATCCTCTTTATCGCTACCTATGCCGTTAGCCATCTCATATTAAACCCCGAACTACTAACCATAACCTTTCCTATTGATAAAGCAATTAATAAGGTCTGGTCCAGATTAAAGGTTTAAGAGCCTTCTAGAGATTACCTTTTATTTAACGAGTGATTATAAGCGCGGCAGCCAATCATTTGGCATACGTTTTCTATTCCACTCCAATAAATATAATTAAATTTCAAAGTGTGCCCAGCAAACTGATTAAACTATAGTTCCCTTTAAATCCATCAACTATCACGGGAAGCTGTGTGAACAATCAGTTCAAATCAATTACAAATGACCAATGATCTTTGTCTAATCCCTCAGAGGAGGTCGACGCGATAAAGACATGTCACCTCCTATCCCTTAGCAATACCGTAACATTAAGGGCCATAATACCTCCCATATCCGTACAATCGATTGATAAAGCAATTAATAAGGCCCGGGCCAGATTACCGGGCCAGGCCAATTAGTTAGGCGACCGCTATTTAGTTTTGGAAATGGCTATTAGATTCCAAATAGAATTGTCCTCATTAACTACTATCAGTTTAGTGTGAAATACTGTCGTTGCGGTAAATTGGGGGTATTGAGGTTTCTATGGTTATGTGAATTGGTTGATATTAAATAGCTAAGTACTGGCATTTATAGTGTCTTCTACGCTGTCTCTATGGAAACAGTACGTGAAAAGTATTTTTTTGGGTGCTCACTGACGTACGGTTTTTTTGTAAGATAAAATAAGTATTTATTTGCTTAAATATTGATATATTGTGTCATGACAAGAAAGACATGCATACAAGATGATAACAAGATTATAAAGTAAGACATATTTGTCACATGATGTGACGTCGATATTATTAATTAAATCTTTCTCTTAAAATAACAAAAAACTGAACAATATTATTAATGTATTAAATTCAAAATAACAAAAATCAAACAGAATAAAAAAATAAAAAACTAAGAAATTAATAAGACTATTATACAATAACCATGAAAAAAAAATATTCAATTATGTTATTGTAAATTAATAAAGAAAAAAAAAGCAAATCAAATAACCTACTTTGTGAATCTTGCCTCTAGGTACTTGTTAATGTTATAGTATGCTGTTGTTATATGCTGGTATGCTTTCTGTTGTAGTAGGTGTGTATGTGTTTTCGTCATTTGATTTAAAGTGAGTTCAACGAACGACTCAATTCTCATTGAGTTTCTGTTCTGTTATTATTTTTGTAAATTGGCATCTTGTATTTTCATCATGTGCATGTACCTAATTTGTTGTCTTTTAATGGGCGTCGTGTGTTGTGCAGACGTCAGCACATCAAGGTACCCGAAACTGTCAAATGTTCGCAGTCAAACTTGAACATTATACTTTAGCGATAAAGTTGAAAACCTATTAAAGAAGTTTGACAGATTGCAGTAGCTTTAAATGCTGACGTCTGTACTATTTCTTTTGCGTGCACCAAATAATATAAATATCTAATTACGTATATATAAATTGGTATGATAATGTCCATGATTAATGGACAGTTTCCAATATTGCAGTGAGAGCTTTATTTCTGACATCCAGTTTGTGTCAAACTCAGTATTATTTATAGCCTAAGCAAGATGGAGTGGAAATCTGAAGAGAATACAGAAATAGACTAGACTAGACGCTTAGATTTGAGTGAATTGGTTTTACTTACTAATAACTTGATACACCAGTTGAACAGGAATAGAATGTCTTTGATTTAGTAGCTAGACACCTCTTCACTCCACAGAAATAGAATCTTATTAAGACAATACGAACGAAAAGGTTAAAGGTGTATAAAATTAATAAATCTTAAATTAATTCACTGGCAGACAATTTTTGCGCAAGATATCTTTTTGTAACCAAGGTGATTATTGGACTAGGGGATGAAAATTTGTACTTACTTACACGGTTTCTTAAAATTGCATAATATCATGCAATGTTATCCCTAAAGAGTTGGGCTTTTTATTAAATTAAATTTCATTAATTTAATGTTAATTAAATTTAAAACAACTTTTGTTTAATCCGAACTGGTGGCACAAAATTTGTTATTGATTAAAACTTTTAGTACACCCGCATTTTGCCACTTATGTTTAAGTCCTATGTAGGAGGCGACCCTATTGCTATCAATTGGGTACAAATCCAGGTTCCGGGTAGCTACTGAGAAATTCTACATAAAATAAACAATAACACTTTACCCGACCTGAATATCATACCCAGCACCTCGTGCTCAGGTTGTGACCACTAGACCAATGAAGTAGTACGGTTTGATAACCTGCACCCTAATTGCGAAATTTATCAGAATTTGAATGGGATTGAAGATTATTTCTAAACCATTGAGTCATTTGTTCGAATAAATTGTCGGCTCAGCAACGTAAATAACGCAATGAATGTTGTTTGACTATGAATATTAAACCAATTCCTACCGATAAAAAGTTCCGCAATTAGCCCTCTGGATACCATTTTTAAAGACACTTTTTTAAAAAGATAACGATTTTTTAAACCTTTGGTTTATTACCCCGATAAAAAACAAATGAGTTACTCCAAAAGTTTGTGCATAACCATCCAGTTTGAGAACATTTCACTTACGTGATACTATGAGATACTTGCTCGCGGAAGCAAAATTTAAATTTCATGAGACTTTTAGGAAATGATAACTCGTCGGTGCACGCGAATTATACTGTTTATTAACTTTCTACAGTAGCAAGTTTTGGGTTTTACCTACCTTGCACGTTGGGCCTTAAAATCTGGTTTTATTGTCATGTTGGAAATCGTGATAGAGTAGGTATAAAAGCTTTATGTAAATCACAAATGCGTTTTATTTTAAACTTAAAACCTCAAACGTCTTGTTTACATTGCAAAACAACAATAACTCGTGACGTGCGTCATGCATATATAAATTAATTATACACCACGCCAATTTTATAATTATCCACGCTGGTTTATTAGTTTGATTAGATTTTCTTACCACATACATCAACACATATCTACCGTACCTCCTACCCTTCTAAAAATTAAAACAATGTACCTAACCTAACAAGAACATAAAAGTACGTCACGTCAAAAGGGAGTTAACATCTGTCATCCGACCCAACGCGTCCCGCGTAAAATTGAAAGCAATTAACTCCTTTGATTAAAAGATTGGAGCGAAAAGGCTGCGTCGATGTCAAGAGTAATATCGTCAGGCCGCCGTCAGGAGGGGGCCAGGCCCCTAGACTCAAAATTTTCATTTCTAGTTGACTTCAGTCAAATGAAAATCAAATCTGGCCCGCACGAGTGAAACAATTCCCTTCACTTTGGTGGATGGAATCAGATTTTTGATTTCGGAATTGTATTAAGTTTTGGATGGTCGGCCGAAAGAAATTGCAGAGTGAAATGTTTGAGCTCAAACGAACGGGGCCGCTTTTAGCGGGCGACGAAGATGTATTTGCGGATAGATGAGACCCTAGATAATTTTTACTGCTGTTTGCGAGCGATGCTGTATCTAGATGCTTCTGAGAATTTTCCTCTGTTTACGCAGTTTGAGACTATCTGCGTTGAGTTCCTTAAACATATTTGGAATACTAGTAGGTTGGTAGACACTCTTAATTTTTGGTAATAAATCCATGGGTAATAGTAGGTGTAGTAAGTAAGTATAGAACATGTTTTTCTAGCAACTCTGTCACCTCGTGAAAAAAAAACCTACACCACAAGTTTTCTTACCCAACATCGTCATGCATTTAACGTGGATGCCACTAAAAGTTCCCTCAATAAAACACCGGAAGAAATGTATGAAGATAAGTGGCATATTTGTCCAACAAACAAAGTCATGAATAAATGTTAGCGTGTCAAGTTCACAATTTGATTATGAAAGTTTTTACGACAGACTATTATATTCTACGGCAGACATGCCATATTCTTGGCAGTCATTTTGTGAACATTTGATTATGTTCAGCTCACGATAAACGAGATGTGGGTGTCTCTTTTGTCTCATAAACGTTCTTGTAAAAGTCGTTATTAATAAGGAAGTAAGAGGAACACGTTCACATTGAGGGTTACGCAGAATTTCATAATACACTCATGTTTTTCTAAATTATGAACAGGATCACAAAAGAACTTCGTTTTACAGGTTTCGCTCCGTGTAGCCAAATCTAACCAGAAACATCGGAAGACGAAGAGTTGGAAGGACTCTCACAAGGTGGACCGATAACCTTGTGAAGGCCGCAGGAATACGCTGGATGCGGGAAGCACAAAACCGGTATAACCCTTCAAGTGGTAAAATGAAAATGTCGAAAAAGTTTAAAACAGTGTGACCACGAACCAACTGCTGTTTAAAACGACAGGGGTCAAACATTTTAGAAATACTCAACTACTGTAGTACGGAGGCTACCACTAGAAGGGTTATGTAACTGACCTTGGTGGAGGCCCATGTTCAGCAGTGGACGTCTTTCGGCTGAAATGATGACGATATTAAACCAGAAATAAAACAGGCATTACTAATTAAATTACAATGACCACACTAAGTAATTAAACATTCTGATTGGCTTTGCCGTAACGGAATAAGAACTACATAATATCGCCCTTACACTAGCCTACCGTTGAAGGATAATTACTTTGATTTAGGTATTTTTTTTCTCAAATTCAGTTAAAATAACAGCAGTAACAGCATGGCACTTCCTGTGCATAATTGCGATCTTTGAACTGACTGTGAAAGAGCACGCTCCAACGGGTCGGACATATTGAAAGAATGTTTTAGAAAAGAATGATAAGACAGATGCACAACGTGGAAGTGGAAGGAATGAAAAGACGCGTACCTATTTATGTCAAGTCCCGTTGACGAGATTAGAAATTTATAAAAAGGGGTAGCGGGTGATCCTGGTAGGTATAATCACGAGTTTTCACTGATAACTGACTGATTGTAAGCTTAAAGTCTTTCTTATAATGGAAATAAATATATTAACAATTCAACAGAATAGGAAAAAAAATTACTATAGTCGTATTCGTGTTAAAGAAAGAGTGACTCATCGTTGTCACTCAGCCACGCCCTTTGACCAATTGGATTATAGTAAATTGACAAAAGACGCGTGGTCAATGTGAACAAGGCTTTCTAATTTACTGTGATCTAATTGGTCAAGCTTAGGTTGTGGCTAAGCTGAGTGACAACGACGAGTCATTTGCATTTGTTCGCGGCATCCATTGTTTTTGTTAGGTAGTTAGGTACACACTTGTGACGGTAAGCACAATTGCGGCGGTAAGTCTCTTCTTTGAGGAGTGGATAGAGAGGCGCCACGGCGTCTTCAACTTCCGCCTAACACAGGTCCTCGTCGGGAATGGGTGCTTTGGGGGGTTCCTGTTTAGGATAAAGCGGGAGAAAACGCCCGGGTGTTACCACTGTGTGGATCGCCTAGAGGACACGGTGGAGCATACGGTGGAGGTGTGCCCTGCCCGGGCGGAGCACCGCCGTGTCCTCGTGGAGGCGATCGGCAGCGGCCACCTGTCGCGTCCGGCCCTGGTGCAAGCCATGGTACGGAGCGAGAGGGCATGGGAAGCCGTCACCTCCTTCTGCGAAGCAGTAATGCTCGCGAAGGAAGAGGCGGAGCGCGTGAGAGAGTGGCAGTATCTGCGCCTTCACGCCCCTAGCCACCGTAGGAGGATACGCCCCGGGCGTCGGAAGTCGATCGCGGACTCCCGGCCACCGTAGACGCGGGCTTGCAGGTGGCGAGCAATGGGTAGCTCGCCGCCAAGTAAAGACCAGGCCCGTGTCGACGGCGCGTAGTGTTCCACGCGCACCTCAAAGAGATGTCAGCAAACTGAAGGTGTCTTATAGGACCGATGCCTACCAGGGTCGCGAGATTTGTTCGAAAGAGGTACCGTAGCCCTGGCATATGGGAAACTGAAGGAACACGGGTGGGTTTCGTCAGTAAAATTCTGACACACCCTTCGCTCCACCCAGAGCGGGAGACGTCATTTGATGATTTCCCAACCACAAAAAAAAGGTAATTAGGTACAAAAATATCTAACTTCTTATGTAGGTACAAACTATTTTCGACCCTGCAATTATTAATTAAAGTATTTATCCAATAACCTTATTCCAAGAACTTTAACCCTTTTCACAAAATGCCGGATTGTCAACATTTTCCGTCGAAAACCGGTAATATAAAGTAATCATATTTAAATCCGACATCCGAAGTACTGGCGCTCCAGGGATTACTGCGGCCGTACGTGTCACGTAATATTAAGCTTGTAAAATTCATGTTTTTAATAACCGGTGTGCGTTACCCCAGCGGAATGTTGTCGCTTTTCAGGATTTTGGCTCGACAGATAATTAGTACCCCATCACGTGTAAATGTGCCCGAAATTTAGAATTTGAGCGTCCAGCCGATCCAAAGATATTCACGAAAAACAGATTCCGCTGGAGTAACGTTACCCCAGCGGCATGTTTTTTAACCGGTGGTCGTAGCTGAGCACAAACTAGCTACTTAGATAGATTGAATTTGTGCCTAATTGTGCCCAAAAAATGAAATTTGTGCGTCTTGAGGTTTCAGAGTTATTCAAGATGCCGCTGGGGTAACGTTTAGCAAATTGCTGTACCTCTCAAACGGCATGACATACAACTACGATTTTTTTTACTACGGTGGGTCTTAATTTGTGCTTATGCTGTGCACTTTTATTTTTTCTATAATCTACACCGTTGGAAGAAAAAAAATTGATTTTCAAAAACCCTAAAATCGATCCTTGCGCTTCAATGAGAAACCCTAGAAACTTACCAATTATGGTGGTTTGTACCTTTTATGAACTCAAAGCATCATGCGAAATTAGATGTTTCTATTCCAACTCCTCAGAGAGATATTTCATTTTAATTAAATTCTGGCTACGCTAAAGTGTAACACCCCAATACACGAGTTATTATTAAGTGACGGTAATTATGATTCGACAAATAATTAGTACCTTTATTCAATTGCTTATCCTTAAAGTTTCAGCTGAAAAATCCTTGTAACTACACAGATATATGAAGAATACCATAGGAAAAGAAATTTCACGATTAACCGAACAAATTCGAATGACTGTATAAAAGCGGCCGCGCAGTATATTGTGCCAACCTTCTTAAATTTGTAGTACAAGATTTCGTTTTTTGAAACAGTCTCACACAAAAGTGTTACATAAAATTATTTATTGGTTTGTAAAACACGTACGTATACACGCACAATATGTAAGTTATATTATATTAAGGATTTGCAAATCTTTAACTTTCAGTCAAATGTTAGAAGTTCTTTTTGTAGGTACTTGTTCTGACTTAGAACATAACTACCTACAGAAAAACATAACTACCTACAGCAATTTAATAAAGACTGCAATATGTATATTTGACGATAAATGGTATTTTTTATTGCTAAAAAAGATAATTATGATATAACAATAAAATAAAAATTCTGTTTATAGATTTTGTTTTCAATTGAAATAAAATAGCATTTCATACTATGTGAAATTTTGCCTGTTCGGTGTCGTCAGTTGCCGCTAATTACTCGTGCGTGAAGGGTGTGTGCTCATTGTTTTTTTCCCAGAAATTCCAAGGCATTGTGTGTATAATCACGAGTGTACTTTCTGATTTTAAGGTAAGTTTATAATTATTTATCTGTTTGTTTTTCGATTTATTTAGAGTTATGTCCACAGCTCCTGCACTTTAATTGCGTAAAGCGTAACACACTGTCACACACACGTAACACATATTTATTAGTGTGCTACGCAATTAGCCCGCGGGTCTCCTTTTATCATTGCGCAATAATACACGTCGTAAATCCGGACTTGTATAAACAAGTACGGACTTGTCCTTAAGGTGATTGCGCAGTGGTAGCCCGCCAAATTCAATTTATTTTTACGTTAATATAACAACCCGACACTGACTTGCAAAAAAACGAAAATTTTAATTTCGCAATGCAACGGGAGACGACATCCCCTCCCGCGACCTCACACTCCCGCCAACCGACAGTGGACGGAGTACGTACGCCATGCTCGTGACGCCCGCTTATAAAAGTTTTCCTTGTTTTTATATCCACCTGTTTGTGCCCATTCCATAAACTGTATTTTAAATTACTATATATATTTTACTTTTAAACTTACTTAAACATATTTATTTTGTTTGTTTCCATTACACAGGCTTGTTACTATTCGCTGTCACTGACGAATGCAAACTTCCGAATGTTCACTCTCAACACTACACGGGAGCAGGAGCGATAATCGTTATCATGGAACTCCGCTGCACATGTCACTTTTGATTACAATTACAAGGTATCTAGATCTGCTATGTAATTGCCAACATCACCCAATAGTTCCTAATGACTTAAGACCTATGAAATTACGGCTACGTTGTAATTAAAAACAACGGTAAGTGGTAAAAGTGCTGTCATACTCATCATACATAATAATATATGTGACCTTATAAAGCCATGAGAATAATATCGGTACCTAAGTATGGAGTTATGTTCAAAATCTACATTCAAACTTTATTAACATTATGTTTGTAGGTAATAAACTCGTCAATAAAGTCCCTACTCTCTGATAGATAACGCTCTACGTTACATACTTATACAAAAGTAAGTAAATAGTTATTTAACACATTTGTACGCACCTGTACCCATCAAATTTTTATTATAATACTACAAATTTAAGAAGTTTGGCACAATATACTGCGCGGCCGCTTTTATACAGTCATTCGAATTTGTTCGGTTAATCGTGAAATTTCTTTTCCTATGGTATTCTTCATATATCTGTGTAGTTACAAGGATTTTTCAGCTGAAACTTTAAGGATAAGCAATTGAATAAAGGTACTAATTATTTGTCGAATCATAATTACCGTCACTTAATAATAACTCGTGTATTGGGGTGTTACACTTTAGCGTAGCCAGAATTTAATTAAAATGAAATATCTCTCTGAGGAGTTGGAATAGAAACATCTAATTTCGCATGATGCTTTGAGTTCATAAAAGGTACAAACCACCATAATTGGTAAGTTTCTAGGGTTTCTCATTGAAGCGCAAGGATCGATTTTAGGGTTTTTGAAAATCAATTTTTTTTCTTCCAACGGTGTAGATTATAGAAAAAATAAAAGTGCACAGCATAAGCACAAATTAAGACCCACCGTAGTAAAAAAAATCGTAGTTGTATGTCATGCCGTTTGAGAGGTACAGCAATTTGCTAAACGTTACCCCAGCGGCATCTTGAATAACTCTGAAACCTCAAGACGCACAAATTTCACTTTTTGGGCACAATTAGGCACAAATTCAATCTATCTAAGTAGCTAGTTTGTGCTCAGCTACGACCACCGGTTAAAAAACATGCCGCTGGGGTAACGTTACTCCAGCGGAATCTGTTTTTCGTGAATATCTTTGGATCGGCTGGACGCACAAATTCTAAATTTCGGGCACATTTACACGAGATGGGGTACTAATTATGTGTCGAGCCAAAATCCTGAAAAGCGACAACATTCCGCTGGAGTAACGCACACTAATAACCGCGCGTTGAGGACCCTGATTTGCATAAGATGTGCGTGTGTGTTCGTATAATGATATTGTTAGATTTATGTTTTAGGGGAGAATGAGTTAAGGTTCATAATTTTTGAAGATCTTTTTCTTTGGTTTTATGGTTCATCTGAACGAGGAAATATGGTCCTTTAAAAATATAATGAAGAAAACTCTGTCTCTGTCTCTATTTTTGTTAAATTCGAGTATTTTTTATTATGGTCTATTCCTGTAAAAATATAATGAAGAAAACTCTGTCCATTTTTGTTAAATTCAAGTATTTTAAATAAAGATTGGGTGAAGTAAATTGCTGCGTAAATGTTTTCCACAGTGTAAAAGTCAGTAAAAGGAATATATTTAAGCACATTAAACAAAATGTCTACCACAATTATGTCGTTACTGAGAGTTAATGACCATTCCTACTGATAATTAAAGATTAAATTTTTTTTGGTGCAAAGATTGTCTTCATTTTCGACAATGAATACAAGACTATTTTACACACAAATTCCCTCTTTCAAATTGTACATATGGTTATCTCATAGTTAAAGTAATTCCTGTGATGTTAGATTTCAGTCTCACCGCAAAATGCTAATTGCTATCTAAGTAAACAACACTATTCTCCCAATAAATATGGAAATGTTGAACCAACATATTCAATAATTCCTCGAGTTCCCCCATCCATATAGGAATGGGCATAGAAGAAGAAATTCTCACAGAAACGACAGTCTGCGTCGCTTCTAATAATCAACCTGCGTAGTCTTTTTTTATATTCGGGTCGGCTTTCAGTCTAACCGCATGCAGCTGAATACCAGTATTTAACATGGAAACGACTGCCTATCTGGCCTCCACAACCTAGTTACTGGGTAATACGAAACGCCTTGTTAAGACTGATTGTCAGACTTTCGGGCTTTTTTTTTTTGGATGGGAAATCATCAAATGACTGTGTCAGTGTCAGACTATTACTGACTAAAACCCACCCGTGTTCCTTCAGTTGCCCATGTGCTAGGGTCACGGTGTCTCTTTCTTTCTTGAACAATCTCGCGACCCTGGCAGGCATCGGTCCTGGCAGACCCCTTCAGTTCTGCTCACATCTCTTTGAGGCGCGCGTGGATCACTACGCGCCGTCGACCCGAGCCTGGTCCTTACCGGGCGGCGAGCTATCCATTGTTCGCCGCCCGTAAACTCGCGCCTACGGTGGCCGGGAGTCCGCTATCGACTCCCGACACCCGGGGCGTCTCCTTCTGCAGCGGCTAGGGACGCGAGGGCGCAGAGACTGCCACTCCCTCACGCGCCCCGCCTCCTCCTTCGCAAGCATTACTGTTTCGCAGAAGGAGGTGAGACTTTCAGGTTTCTGACGACCCGTAACGACTGTCAAAGTTCAACAAATAACAGCCGATGCTTTCAGCTCAAAATGATTTCCGAGACACGGAGAGGTCTTGGTATGTAAGAATAGTTTAAAAAAACGAAAAAACACGCTTCCATAGAAAACCAAACTAAAAAGTACAAAATAATGGAAAAAAAGCGTGGGGTGCTTTTTAAGGTATTTTTTTATTGATATTAGGCACCCCACGCTTTTTTTCCATTATTTTGTACTTTTTAGTTTGGTTTTCAATGGAAGCGTGTTTTTTAGTTTTGTTAAACTATTATTTATTTTCTAGTTTTTAGGGTGTTTCGAATTTTGAGACGTATGTCAGCGTAGGTAGTTTGTGACGTATGTCAGCGTAGTTTTCGAAGACCGTTTTTTGCTGTCCTGGTAACCCTGGCAAGGATAATGGCACAAATTTATGAAATTATTGCATTTTCATCGGTCCTTGACAGGTGTGCAAAGTTTGAATGAAATCTGGTCGTTTAAAGTGGGTCAAAATCGCGCTATAAGGAGTCAGTTACAAACAAACATACAAGTGAAGCTAATATAAAGCGTGTAAAATGGTCACCTATCCACGAACCAACCGCAGAAAGCGTAGCTTAACCAGATCAATCAACTTGTTTGCGTGTACAAGCCCTTTGTACAAATATACATCCGAATTGTTTCTTACGCCCCAAAACTATAGATACTTATTCTATGTTACGGCTAACCAATATTATCAAGGATTCATAGACTCTCAATCACGGATACCGTTTCCATGGCCGAATATGACACATCACGTTCCTACTGATGGATGGAGATGTCTGGACATAACGATTAGTCATCCCGACGTATCGATACGCGTGTAATTCATAACTGGTAAGATTCCGTGGGAGCTTATTCTGATGTATCTTGAAGGTGGGAGTTTCGTTTATTGCTTGGATTTCAAACAGGTCTATCGATGAAATATGTCGATAATATGTAGGTAGTTGTCATATCTTTTTTTTTTTGGATGGGAAATCATCAAATGACTTCTCCCGCTCTGGGCGGAGCGGGAGGGCGTGTCAGACTTTACTGACTAAAACCCACCCATGTTCCTTCAGTTGCCCATGTGCCAGGGTCACGGTATCTCTTTCGAACAATCTCGCGACCCTGGCAGGGATTGTCGAATCTCAATGGGGGTGTTGGAACACGTTACAATTCAGTTACTGTGTTAGAGCTCTAGCAATAGTTGAATACGTAGCACAGTGTTTTAGGTTTCATGAAAGTCAAAATCAAAGCATTTATTTCAAATAGGCACATAAAAGGCACTTTTGAACGTCAAAATTTACATTAAAATAGAATTGATTTTAGTCGCCCATTCCAAAAAGTAGTTTCGTATGGAGAAGAATGGGCAAGAAACTCCACCATTACTCTTTTAAAAATGTTTTACATTATTTTAGATACATTCATTAAATAAATATATGTGAAAATAATGCATTATTTCTGGTTGGAGAAAAACAACCACCAACAACTAAATTATTTCGAGGTGATTTATATAATGTATACTTGGTCCGTCGTGAAATGGCGAGATAGGTGGACGAGGGCAACACCTGGATGAGGCTGGCCCAGGAGTGTAGGGAATGGCACAAGCAAAAAGAGGCGTAAACTCAACAGTAGGTGAAGTAGGGCTGTGGATAATGATGATGATGTTGTTATTACAAAACATACAAACACATATACAATACATAAACAATACATATTTAACACGTTGGTCGCCATGTCGGACAATGGTGACCGCCAGTAGATCTTTCATTCAGGCCGCGTCGGACATTGGTGACCGACAGAGCATACCTTGCTTTAACCGATGAAAAAGTGGCCGCCGGCCTGTAACCGTTTACAGGCCAGCGGCCACTTTTTCATCGGTTTGTGATTCGTCGCGTCGTCGCGTCGGTGGCGCGAGGAAAGGGGCGGGGTGTATGGTTTTCCGACAGAGTAACCCACGTGGCGCTATTATTGAAATAATTATTCCGTTCAGGCCACGTCGGACTAATGTGTCCGTCAGTAGTATATATAGTATTAGTAGTATAGCATTATATACAAGCTGTCATTTTGTTATCACACTATAATGCTTATAATACACCCTCCACACATCCACTCAAAGTAATATTAAAAAAAAAAAACGGGTGACTTTTTTTTTGACAATTTTCAAAATTCTCTTGGGCAACTAACGTGTTAATTACAGAGATAACTATAACGTATGTGACAACAACTTGGACAATACCACTGACAGCACTATTGTCTATTCCCAAGTCTTTTGTTGCACATTTGTGAAATTCCAGTAGAGCTAGTACCGAGAATCTGATTACACTGGAAAGTCCAAAATACTTCGAAAAAGGCTACACGCTTACATGGATAGACTGTTAGCTCCGTTTCAAAGTAACAACATTAGGAAATTACGAATCGAATTACATCAGAATACGTTCCCTCGGAATCGGCAAAATAGGATATGAATAATTCAAAATTTGGAATTGTAATTCACGTTGTTATTCGAACCTTTGAATGTTGAGTTACTGATGAGGTGATGTGGCCATAACATTGATATGGGTTACTGATTTCTTGTTTATGTTGTTGGTGTTCGTTTTAGGAAGTGTGTACATAAACTTCAAAAAAACAACCGTGGTTTTTAGGGTTTCGTTGCCAAATGGCAAAAAACGGAACCCTTATAGATTTTTCATGTCTGTCTGTCTGTCCGTGTATGTCTAAGCCACTTTTTTCTGAAACTATAAGAGCTATGCTGTTGAAACATAGTAAGTAGATGTATTCTGTAAACCGCATTAAGATTTTTACACAAAAATAGAAAAAAAAAACAATAATATTTGGGGTTCCCCATACATAGAACTGAAACTCAAAAAAATATTTTTCATCAAACCTATACGTGTGGGATATCTATGGATAGGTCTTCAAAAATGATATTGAGGTTTCTAATATAATTTTTTTCTAAACTGAATAGTTTGCGCGAGAGATACTTCGATAGAAGTGGTAAAATGTGTGTCCCCCCCCCCCGTAACTTCTAAAATAAGGGAAAGATAACACTAAAAAATATATATGATGTACATTACCATGTAAAATTTCACCGAAAATTGGTTTGAACGAGATCTAGTAAGTAGTTTTTTTTTAATACGTCATAAATCGTAAACCACAATTTATCTTTCATTCAGTCAACTCAAATATAAAAATTAAAAAAAAAAAACATTTAATTTCATAAACATAAACCTTATGCATAAACCGTGAATACCTGCAGGTTTGTATGGAACCCTCGGTGCGCGAGTCCGACTCGCACTTGGCCAGTTTTTTTTTCGCCCTCCCGCTCCGCCCAGAGCGGGAGAAGTCATTTGATGATTTCCCATCCAGAAAAAAAAAAATGCATAAACCGTGAATACCTGCAGGTGACTACGGGACTTAATAGAGAATGGGCAGCAGCGTTCTCTATGCATTTTACCACCATACTGCGATCGCCAACCCGCCTGCCAAGCGTGGCGATTATGGCAAAGCTCCCCAAATTGGGGGAGGCCTATGTCCAGCAGTGGACGTCTTACGGCTGAAATGATGACCTGCTGGTTTGTACGGAACCCTCGGTGCGCGAGTCCGACTCGCACTTGGCCGGTTTTTTACTGCTGGCGTTACTTGCCGCCACGCCTTCTATTGATGCGTAGACGCAAAGTCGTGGCGGCATGATTATTGGAAATACAAAAAGTATTGACTATTGCATACAAATAAAACGTCGCGTTTGAGCTCTTAGACACGTGTGGCATGTTGCCAACTGCAGGAAACTGCAACCGACGTGATGATGACGCTGATCTTTGAAGATGGCTTGTCGCCGGCTGCAGTTACCTTTGCAGTTAGCAACATGCCGCTTGTGAGTAAGAGCTCTTAGCGTAGTATTAATGTTCGACTAGCACCTCCACTAGTCCAGTTTTTATTGCAGTGGTTTAGCTAGACACTTTAACCCGTTTGTCCAAAATTTACCGAGAACACAACACATCCCGGTAACGACAGACACGCGGCCATAGTAAATGTATGTATCGCTAATTCAACGACGTATTCTCGTTTACGTTGAAGCCCGTTGACGTCACGATGACGCAGCGGTAGAAAAACGTCCTGAGACTGAAAGTAAACTCAGCATCATTCCATATTAAGACTGGATAGGCGACTTTATCATAAATCACATAATCAAAAGCCACAAAGCCGTTGTAGAAAACACCTAAGTAACCAAAATAACTTATTAAATTATTTATAACTGTGTATTCAGAGTCGCGAACAAATAGTATCTAGACTTTAATTAATGTGCTTACAGCCTTAAATTAGCTTATTTCTAAACTAAATGTAGGCACACAAGTGGAACTGAAATTTCGGCACTAAAAGTAATGAATCGAAACTCGAACCAGAATTAATATTGGAAAACTCATTTGGGTAGCGCGTCGGGGTAGTCGGGTAGTTACCCTTTTCGCTGTAAATTCTGCCCCAATACACACAAAAACTTGGCCTATTTAGTAATCATGTGTTATCTCATCTGGAATGTAATGTTAGCAATGTAATTTAATGTAACGTTGTTAGAACTTTTTATGGTTATGCTACATGCTACATTGGATAAACTAAAGAATAATGAGGTTGGATTAAAAACGCGGCTCTATTTATAATTTGAAATGTGTTCTTCTAATTATTAC
Source organism: Aporophyla nigra (assembly GCA_947507805.1). Taxonomy (NCBI): domain Eukaryota; kingdom Metazoa; phylum Arthropoda; class Insecta; order Lepidoptera; family Noctuidae; genus Aporophyla; species Aporophyla nigra. The sequence goes on along the minus strand of OX382301.1, from coordinate 19,416,347 downwards.
TCATAAAATTAAACCGATAGTCAGTAATTGTCATCAGATTATTGAAGTTTTATCTCATGGTATTTCGTGATTTCCGAAACCTCTCATATGAAACTGCTCGGCAACAATTTCGGCACATTTGTATATTCCAGAAAATAGTATAACGATGAGAATGGAAAACCCGTGGAAATACCTATAAAAACAAATTATAACAGGCACAAGAATAGTAAAAAGTCTAGACAACCCTTTAAAATTGCTGGAAAGAATACTCACTCGACAAAGCCATCGAGCGTAAAGATAACTTCAACGGGAAGAAATAACTGCATTTCTGAAGTTTTGCAGCTGAAAAATGGTCCCAGAAGTAATTTTTATTGCAAATATAAATGGGGAATCGTTTGCATGTACCCGGGCCAGAAAAAAAGAATCTGACTCGTTCTCCGAGCGTTGCTTTGTTTCAATTTCTTAACATTTTCAAAGAGCGCTGTAATAAAATGTTTCGCTAGATTTTTTTCTTTCGGAAGAACGACTGACTGTTTTATGGGTTCGTTGGAATTGATTTTGATTAATGTTAAATACCGAACATCAAGGATGGTACTCAGTACTTAAAATTGGACCTTAATGTGGAGAAGTAGGGTAGAGAGTTAGAATAAAATAACCATTCTGTTTTATAGCTGATAATAAACTTCCTGAAATAATATACTCGACCCCAACCAAATCTTTAAATAAAATACAATGCTTGTGGCAGTTAACTCGACACCAATGCCATCTAGTTACGTCGTGTACAACTCTTGCAAAAAAAGTACAGTTTGATTAACTGATGACTGTCCTTTGATCATGCATGGTAATTAACAATTAATAAAGTATTCACGATTAGGAAGCGCAATTGTTTTGTTTTTTTCTGGCAGTAAATGGATACTATACAAAATAAACAGATTTCGTTAAAAATGTACTACAACAACGTATCCTCTGGCCATATAAATCAGTTGATGATTTGAAATGATTGGCCTGTTAGTCTAGTGGTTAGTGACCCTGACTGCTAAGACTGAGGTCGTGGGTTAGATTCCCACCCAGGACAAATCTTTGTGTGGTGAGCACAATCATTTGTTCTGTGTCTGGGTATAATTTATCTATAATATGTATGTAATTTAAAATATATAAGTATATTTATCAGTTGTCTGGTTACCATAGCACAGGCTCTGCCTAGGTTGGGATCAGATAACGGTGTGTTGGTTGTCGTAAGATATATTTTATATAGTATGAACACACCCTTTACACTAAAGTTCTCTCCTTCTGCACTCCCACGTCAAAACAGTTTCATATTAAACACAACACAGGGTGATATTATTAAATCACCCAAACGTGAGTATACTAACATGTTGCCGACTATAATGACACTTGTTTAGACTTCTTAATATCTCCTCGAAGAGTAGGTACACAAGGTACTTGCAACTTAGACCCATATTAAGTCCCCACACCTTCATATAAACGGCTTTTAACCCTAGCTCCGCGATAGCTCTTTAACAGCGCTGCCAACCTATTATGCGGGGTCATATATCCTTTTGGCAATAGAATAGGCAGCAACTAACTGGTATACGATGGCCGTGGCTTTGGTTACATTAGCATACGCTTACACAAGCACCGTCGCTTTGCAATGATTATTTACATAATTAGTAATACTGAAACTATGTTGTGACTGTTTGAGGGTTGATATTGAAGGGATATTTCTAATGTTGTGTTCATACTGTTTAAATGTTGCGCAGATTGTGATTTTGTTTTAACTTCTGTTGCATTATCAGCAAATCTTGATTCCTTTATCAATTTTATAATACAACTCAGCCTATCGCAGTCTATTACCGGATAAAGATCTCTCCTATACTGCGCCTCAACACCCTGTCCTCGGACTTCCGTACAGTCCATACAGTCTGTCCCAGCCACCTTTTGAAGGTCGTTGGTCCATCTCACTGGGGAGCGTACCACAATACGCTTGTCGATATGTAGTATCTACTCCAGGACTTGTCTGGTCCATCAGCCATCGGCCCTTCAATAAACATGGCCAGTCCACTGCCGCTTCTATCTGCTTATTCTGAAGCTACGTCGGTAACTCCAGCTTTTTCTCGTAAAACGTCGCTTCTTATTTTATCCTTCAAAGAAACTCCGAGCATTGTCCGCTCCATAGCGCGCTGAGTGACCTTAAATGTATAGACCAGCCCAACTGTCAGTGTCCACGTTACGGCACCGTACGATATAACGGGCAGACAGCATTATACTATAAAAGGTTTCAAATTTAATTTCAGCTAGCCTGCTATGCTATCTTGCCCGGGAGTTTGTCTGCATAAAATTTCTTGTTTTATCGTAAAAAAATCCTATAACATTGCATCGCTCGCCCGAGGCTTTCTATTAGCGTACTATTTGGATTTCTTTTTACTCGGCTCTTTAGGCCTCAAAAATTAGGCTGTCAAATGCAAAAAGACTTTTCATATCATAGAAATATGGTGCAGTGGTAGTTCCAAAGATTGCCTCCTACAAGCAAACTTACAAACAAATAAATTATGGTACCTCATTATAATATCAGTATTAACTGTAAGCTCCACTCCTTTAATCTTGAACTAAAATTATCCAATCCAGGAAACCTATAAACATTGTTTCCTCATCCAGGCACACTTATTTACCAAGAAAATAACTATGAAAGCAGGTGTTTTTTTTCCTTCAAACGTTTTGCCCAAACATTTTCCTCTCAATTCCCTCGAACACTTCACAGGTGCGGTAATTTTCCTAAATGTTAACAAGAAAAATTACCCCTGTATTCTAAATCAAGGATACGTGTCTATTTATCTCTTTCTTAGTACCTATTACTGTTCTTAGGGCCACATATTACTTGTAATTGTGTGCTTAACACGAACTTTGCTCGTTTACATAAATTGAAAGTGAAAATTGTTTTGATTTAGGAACGTCGTGTATGTTCGGGGATAATAATGTTGGGTGGTATGATACCAATATAGAAAGTTTGTCTCTGGATCTGCCAATAACCGTAACATAAAAAATAAATGATGTTATTTATTAATGTATCAAAAAGATTTGGTTATATTTAAGGGTGTGGTACAGACCATCAAACTGAGCAACTTTATCCATGAGATCATCATGTAATCGCGAAAAAATATTCAGTCGTCCTATACTTTTGGGTCGGGTAGGTATTAAAGTTTTGAATAGGACAATTGATATTCTTTTCGTAATCCAAATTATCCGATTTCGATCTTTGCCAAATAAGGCGATGATGGTAATGGTAAACTGGACTACTTAGGATCGGCAGCTCGATACCTTGAATAGATGAAGAGAATAAAATAACGCAACCTCAGTCGTGTTACCTCTTACTCTAAAAATCTTCACGATAGAAATATTTAGAACTTCATTGACATTTTATTTGCATCATCCATAAGTTTTATGTAAATGTTCTCTATCTGTATTTTTGTGAAATAAAGATATTATTATTATTATAAAATAACAACTCATCTTTATAAGCTGGTGTAAAAGAGCCAAAAGCTATAAAACTAAGTAAATTCTGAAATTGGTTTTTCTTTGGCACGCATGTACGATCTTAGAATTTAATAGCAGATATCTCTGTCTGCTATCTACATGAAATAGATTTTATAGTTATTACCTAAATGTTTCACCCACTTTGCCTTTTACGCGTGTTCATTGCTGTCATCATTTGAGTGAGATAGGTTACCAATATTGTTGAGAGCATGGAAAGTTATTCGACAGACAGTAAGTAATTGTGAATTTCACCTGACGTAACCTGTCTACACGTGTCGATCCGGTTTTCAGAGCATGGACATGACAACTATAGCAACCGATATATTTTGTTAAAATCTCACCGTGAGAACTTAGGTGAAGTGACCTAAGAGTGAGCTGTCATTCCATCTGATGCTCGGTATTGACACTAATAACAGTTCACTGTAAGCTCACTTCACCCCAGTTGTCATGGTGACATTGTTACAGAATAGCACTACAGAGTCTTATGCCTTTATGTTTTAGTTTTGTAATGTTGTCGATGGTAGTGATGTCGATTATTTCAACAAGGCTAGTTGTATCCAGAAAACATATGATGTGTATATCAACATGATAGAAATAGAAATACAGAACGTACACTGCTACAAGGATTTTTAGACCATGAACGCACGGACGTAAAAATATCGCAACGATATTTTATTGCACAGTGACTGTCAACTCTCAGTGTTGAACAGAGCATTGAGAATACAATAGAGCTTTTTGAAAAAAGATAATATTCGTTTTTCAACTTTCGGCGTTAAGCAAGCGTTTAAGATGCAGTGCGCGAGAAAATCCTGCTGCGATATTTATACGTCTGTGTAAACGTAGACTTAGCTCCCGCATGGCGTTGACAGAGTGGCGCTGTTGATAAACATTTTTGTAATTGTTTTGTGAAATGTCACTTGAAATATATTTAAAAGGCAAGCTGATGGCAGTGTAAGTTTTGACTTGAATTGACCACACGCCAAAAGATCCTTGTTGCGCAATAGGTGAAAATTAATGACATAAGTAAGATGAGCTAAGGTAACCCGTAAAATTTAAATTTTCTTGCAATTTGCAGGTCAGTGTGAGGTTGTATGTTGATATAAATATCATTCGCGACCGTTATAAATACGGCTTCACATTATTATGATCATTTCAATCTTCAGTACTGCGCTCTAAGTTTACTGAGTGACTAGGCCTACTCTGGTGCTTCCGCCTTAAGTATACCTTTTTTTGTACTTGGAACGGATAACGGTGGCAAATTCGCTTAAAACAATGAAGGATTTCTTTTTGCTGATGAAGTTTTGTACAATTTTATCTGATCAGAATTTCGTAAGAAAAATTCTACTGTCACCCAAAATCAATTTAAAATACTCGTCGAATATCATTACTCTTTATAAAACAGGATAACAATGGCAACACACAAAAAAAGTTTCGCAATAGATACTATTTAGCAGTTCAAAAAAAAAAAATGGAACAGAGGTCCGTTATTGCTTAGAAATAATGGAATACTGGCCATTTATAAGCCTCCAAGAATTTTAAGCTTAGCATTTATTCTTTTTCTTTATATTTACGCAGTTCCACAGCGTTTAGTTTTAATAAAATGTCGGGAAAATATAATGAGACGTTTTTTAAAAGAGTCTTTTGTTAGAAATGGTCTTTTGAAAGCTTTCGCTTAGTATCGCTACGTTGTTAATCGAAGAGTTGGTTTTTATATGAATCTTTCGGAGCACTCAAATATTCATTGGCTTTAATGTTTTACATATTAATGTAAAGAAGTTTGTGGAGTATTTTTTTGAGATTGCGCATTTTCTGCTGGCTATTTTGTTCTGGCAGCGGTCTGATTATCACTAAAAACATCTTAGTATTTCATTACTTTTTGGTTGTCGTAGTGCCAACGATGGTCATTAACTACAGACAAAAGAAACAGGTATAAATACAAACTTAAATTTATTAAGATTATAAGATAAATCCGTTGGATGCAGGACATACAGAACCGGTCGAAGTGGCGGAGTTTGGTTGATATCTATGTTCAGCTAAGGACGTCTTTCGGTTGAAATTAAGAATGATGAACATCTTTAGTTAAAAAGGGCAACTTTTTGAACAAGTCTTTAACATTGTCAGTCGGTCAAACAAAGTGTCTAAATAGTAAGTTATTGGTGTTTGCCTAGCAACTGGGGTTCTAATAATAGTTTACACATAGATAATCAATCCATGATATATTTCATATTTATTGAGCTTTTTCTGGAAGCTTAAATAAGCCTTACAACAAAAAGCCTGGTTTGAGTATTTTGCACGTAATTTACTTTAGCAAGAATCTAGATAAAAGCAATAAATGTAGGATCACTAAAATTTATTACGACTAAGATAAAAAGTTATGTTTTGTAAAGATACTTAACGTAAATAACTGAGATCATAAATTCTAGTTTTAATTAAACAGAACTAATTTACCAACTAATTTATTCTTTAAATAAATGCGTACTTTAAACAGTATAAAATACCTCCGAAATGAGTGTCGAAATCCGTATTATGCAGAGCGCTGGAACCATCTTCAAGCAAAGGGCAGATATTTAATATCCCTTGAATTTAAATTCGTACCTATACCACTACCACCACCACCACCACCACCACCACCACTACTATCTAATAATTACTATTCTTTTGGTTATTATGATCATCAATTTTTTTTTCAGATTACAAGAGATCATAATATCTTACGGTATTCCGAATAGTTCACTCATTAATTGTGTAAAAATTGACAAACAGTATTTATGTATGTTTGAATGTATGTATATTTTAATTTTGTATGTTTATATTTAAATTATAGTATTATTTTTCTTCAACTATTACACACGTTGTCTACATCTCTTTGTATATTCTCTACTATTGCAGGTATGCTGGAAGAGATTTCTATAGAAATAAGCATTACCTTTATACATATTTTTGTGTTCCTTTCTTCTTGTCTATTTATATGTGTGCATAAATGGTTAAATTAATAAATAAACAACATAAAATCACGCCTGTAAGGGTTAGGCTTGGGGGGGGGGGGGCTATTGCCATTGACCAGGCTCGAATTCAGACTCCGGGCGAAATACCAGATGAAAAACCCACCTGAAAAAACACACACACTACTTACGTCAATATTATTTTATCTTCAGTTACGGCCTGTCATCTGAGTGAGCAGTGCTGTCCCAGTGGGGATGGTCGCGACTTAGTTCCGACAGACTTTCTCTGTTTGTGTACAATTTCATCACCGCTGCTCTCCAAACGGTGAAAGAAAACATCGTGAGGAAACCGGCATGTAATAAATAGAACCAAATAAATAATAGTTTAAAAATACTAAAAAACACGCTTCCATAGAAAACTAAACTAAAAAGTAGAAAATAATGGAAAAAACGTGCGGTGCTTATTAAGACATTTTTTTATTGATATCAGGCACCCCACGCTTTTTTCCATTATTTTCTAATTTTTAGTTTGGTTTCTATGGAAGCGTGTTTTTTAGTTTTTTTAAACTATTATTTACGTTCAATTTTTTAGGGTGTTTCGAATTTTGAGACGTATGACAGCGTAGTTTGTGACGTATGTCAACGTAGTTTTCGAAGACAGTTTTTTGCTGTCCTGGTAACCCTGGCAAGGATAATGGTACAAATTTATGAAATTATAGTATTGTCATCGGTCCTCGATAAGTCTACAAAGTTTGAATGAAATCTGGTCGTTTAAAGTGGGTCAAAATCGCGCTATAAGGAGTCGGTTACAAATAAACATACAAGTGAAGCTAATATAAAGCGTGTAAAAATCGAAGACATGTAACATCTACTAACACGCACAAGGCCGCGAGGTGGTTCAAAGCCCACTCCCTCTCAAAGACAGGAGGCCTCTGTTCCAGCAGTTTGAACATTAACAGCTGATTGTTTATGGCCTCAAAACCCCAATAAATCCAAAAAATACCTTCAAGTTACACATTCCACCAATATTATAAGATATTAAAGGTCTTTGAACTGTACAGCTGTAATTTAATTACCACTAATTAAATAAGTCCGTGTCTACACTGCTCGAAATATACTGTTGTGATTTTAAATTAAGCCTGGTGCGAACATAAGTGATGTAAGTTAATATAAGTTGTTGTACCTGTGTTTAAGCAACTTGAGTCTATTGAACAAACTTCAAAAAACAAGTGAATTCTTAATTAATTGTGTGTTATTGGAAATCCGAAATAATTTATATTAAAAAAAAGAAAATAAATATGGACGGTATATTTTTCGTAATTTTTATGGAGTAATAATACTCCTATATGTAAGGATCGTAGTGGATGACGTTTGTAGTTCTTGCCGACCCTGTCCAGTTTATGTAGAGACGCCAGCACATCAAGGTACCCGAAACTGTCAAATTGTCCCATTCCATTTTGAACCTAATGCTTAAGCGATAAAGTTGAAAACCTATTGAATAAATTATTAGTAACCAGTAAAAATTAATATGAAAAAAAAAGATCAAATTCAATTTCAATTGAAAACATCTACCGGTTCTTACTAAACCTGAACTATATCCGATGTCCCTGGGTACTTATCGCTGATGGTGGCTGTACTTAAAATATTTTAACATTTATTTAATTCTAAGTGCTTTGAATTAACACGTACTCCGAAAATTTATCTACAAAAGCCAATTAAAACAAACATCCCTCACAATATTATTTAAAACTATATTAATGTTAATGCAAACAGTTTCAAGCGGCGTGGATTCACGGTAGTTATGCAAATAAAATGTGCAGGCCAAACCGAGGGATTTAGTAACCTTATGCTAATCAAATCCCGAGACTTTGCGGCTGCATACGTTGCTCTGCAAATTTCATGCATTTTCGGGGGTAGTTATGACGGTTACTAAAGGATATAATGCACGCGAAAATGTTGAATATTATAAAAATAACTATTTTGCCTTACGTACTAACTAGACGACCATCGCTTTTAGGCGAAGTATTTTGTTATTTAAAGTTTTTAGAGCGTGATTTTTCAGTAGTCGAGATTTAGATTTTGAACTTACTTTTTATTTAACACGTTAACCATGGCATGGTTAAAATCAAAAAAAATCAAAAAATGTTCTTAGTGTTATTTCACTTTAAATAGGTAGATTGTTTATTCCATAAATAGATTATTAATTCTATAAATACATTGTTTATTCCAAAAACATGGCCGCCAGGCAGCAACAACATGTTCAGATTTGGTATGTGTTGTCGGTCATATAGTCCGACAAGGCCTGAATGGAACAAAAAGTGTCGGACACATAGTCCGACATGACAGTTAACGTGATAAATTTAGATAACTATTTATATATTAAGCCCTTTCACTCGATACCCAACACGACATCAAGACGCTTCCAACAATTCCTAATTTGCTAAGTTATGATAAGTAGTTTAAAATTTATGAGGGAACATACATACAGGTTAAAATCTTAACCCTCCTTTTTGTTTTACCGTAGCTCACTACTAATAAGTAATAAGGGGTGACGCGCTATCCTATAAGTTTTCATAATTACACTTTGCAGGGTGGCTTGCACATTCTTCATCTTCTTCATTGCATGTCGATGGCAATCTAAATTGAATTCACCTGGAATTTGGCTATCAGAAATATTCGTTGGTAATTTATTTACTCCACTCCAGACCTCATTGGAGGACCTCAGTACAATGCTCGATGTCCTTAGTACAGCTTCCGAAAGAGTGGGTCTTAGGATGAACATGGACAAGACAAAGGTCATGTCCAATGCTCGTGTGATACTCACTCCAATGAAGATCGGAGGCGCTACACTCGAAGTTGTGGACGAATACGTGTACCTAGGACAAACTGTCCAGTTAGGTAGATCCAACTTCGAGAAAGAGGTCAATCGTCGAATCCGACTCGGCTGGGCAGCGTTCGGGAAGCTACGCAATATCTTCTCGTCCCAAATACCGCAGTGTCTCAAGACAAAAGTCTTTGACCAGTGTGTGTTGCCAGTGATGACATATGGCCCTGAGACGTGGTCGCTCACAATGGGCCTCATAAGAAGGCTCAAAGTCACCCAAAGAGCAATGGAGAGGGCTATGCTTGGAGTTTCCCTACGTGATCGAATCAGAAATGAAGAGATCCGTAGAAAAACCAAGGTAACCGATATAACCCAAAGAATTGCCAAACTTAAGTGGCAGTGGGCAGGGCACTTTGCTCGCAGAACGGATGGCCGATGGGGTCGGAAGGTTCTGGAGTGGTGACTGCGTACTGGAAGACGGAGCGTTGGAAGGCCTCCCACAAGATGGACCGATGACCTGGTGAAGACCGCAGGAATACGTTGGATGCGAGAAGCACAGAATAGGTCGAAGTGGCGGTGCTTGGGGGAGGCCTATGTCCAGCAGTGGACGTCTTTCGGCTGGTATGATGATGATGATGATGAGACCTCATCGTATGTGGAACAGCACCATATTTACACTCCAGGGAATTGTAATATTAATCTTAGCCTTATTACTACTTTAATGTTGAAAACTGGATAGTCGTAGAAAAAAACAAACTCATTTTATAATGATTTTGCATTCTTTTTGTCTATCTGAACCCGGAAAAGACCAGCCGGATAATTTCTTAACACACATAAAATGGCAGCAATAGAGTGCCCCATTATGTGTGTTAAGCAACGTAAAACTTTTCATTTTGATAGTTCAGCCATGTTTATTACACTTTCCTTAACAGACTAATTACTAACTGACTTTAGAATTGAGGAAGTTGCTCCCGAAATTGGGAATCGATTTAGAAAAATCTTCTTGATGGGTTGAGTATGTCTCGGGGGTGGTCCCTTACAAATTTTATTAACTTTGCTTGAGTCATTTATGCGTGAGATTTAATGATGCGTATTTAATCCACTTCAGGTATCTTGATAACGATGACGTTAGCCGTTGGTCCCGGCTGTCTTTCGTAGATCGGCTGTCTTTCAGGTCCAGTTGAAAATCAGCGTCAGGTATTAGTTGTCTTGCATTTTTGCTGAACTGAATCTTTTTAGCGCTGCCGTGGGGCACACTGAAATGCTAGTTTCTAACGCCGCACTTTTATTGATTTTAATTTTCGTTTTTTGTTAATTTATGTATTTTGTGCTGTATTATTTTGTGTACCTTTTGAGTTTGTGCTAAATAAATGTATTTTCTTTCTTTCTTCCAGATCTTAGACAGTCGTTACGGGTCGTCAGAAGCGCGAAAGTCTGACAACCAGTCCTAGCAAGGAGTTTTATTACCCAGTAACTGGGTTGTGGAGGTCAGATAGGCAGTCGCTCAATGTAAAATACTGGTAGTCAGCTGCATCCGATTAGACTGGAAGCTGACCCCAACATAGTTGGAAAAAGGCTAGGCAGATGAGGATGAGATATCTTGATGATGTACCAATACTTTATATCGGAAATCAGTAACAAAAAAAAAATGAAATACAGATATTAAATACAGATCCAAAGACACTGACTTCGTGAATTTAAAGTTATTTTTCACTTCGTAGTGTTTTTTGAATGTCGACTGATTTTGGAAAAAAAAAATTTTTTTCTAAGTTCCACAATTCGATTAGTAATTCCCTTAAAAACAATTGAGGCAGCACCTCATTTGTTTTAAATTGGGATAATCAGGCCTGGTATTCAAAAGAGGGTACTAGAAAAAATGGTTCATTCCATGGGTACCCTAATTTCATTTAACATTGATAATGGAAGCAAAACTAAAATTTCCTCATGTAGCTACAAACTACTAGCTCATACAACATACACTATAAACCTCAAATATTCTAAAGCATGAAAACACTTACTATTGAAATATGAAACATGAATAGACGTTTAGCACTAAAGCAGCTTTATGGAAACTCCTTTTACGAACCTTCATTATTGTGTGTGGGATCCAGCGGTCACTTAATTACCTACCTTAAGTAAGCGCCATCGCTGACTTGGCAACTGCAGGCGACTATTAGTGGCTGACATTAGTGGTCGGTGGTTATGAGAAGTTTATGCAGCGCTTAAGTGGTAGTATTTATTGTCTTTTGTTGCGATGTATGCTGATTTAATCTTGTTGGTTTTCAGAGTTATGTTTAAATCGCGAGTTTTGTTGCAATCAACACAATAACTGTGATTGCATTGGAACTTTAGTAATCGTATTTCTTTAATAATTTCTAGATGGAGTACCACAAGTCATAGAGTTGGAGAGCTTCACATAAAGTGGACCCAATGACTTAGTAGAGGCTGCAGGATTCACATACACGGTCGATATGGCGGACCTTGGGGAAGGACTATATCTAGCAGTCCAGCAGTTGACGTCTGTCGGCTAAGATGATGGTAAAGGTCAGAACTAAAATAATTCTATACCTACTGACTGGTGAAAAGAAACGTTTTCGTACCACTTGCTCAAAAAAGTGACATTCTATGCCACAAAACGCGAACATAACAATCATCATCATTTTCAGCTGTAAGACGTCCACTGCTGGACTTAGGCCTCCCCCTATTTGGGAGGCTTTGCCATAATCGCTACGCTTGGCAGGCGGGTTGGCGATCGCAGTATGGTGGTAAAATGCATAGAGAACGCTGCTGCCCATTCTCTAGTAAGTCCCTTAGTCGCCTTTTACGACACCCACGGGAAGAAATGGGGTAGTGTTATTCTTTACGTCCGGCACCACACGGTACGGAACATAACAATAGTCATTTTTAATCTGTTAAAACAGGGAAAGAAAGTTGTACTGAATTTCATTCATCCTCTAGGGGGAGAATGTGATTTAAATTTGGAATACTTACCGAAATTTATACTGAACTACATCTGTATTTACACCATTGAGTTTGTATATAAAGCATTATAATTTTTTTTGAAAAGAATACGCATTTATTATGCAGTTATGATTTCTTAAATAAAATTACGAAAACCGACGAGGCCGTATGAGCTTGATGCCTTTGCTTTTGCGACAAAAAAATATTAGTCTAGGAACTTGCCGCGTTTTTGTTTTCTTCAAATACACAAACGTTAAGTTTATTTTAATTTATTTTTAATTGTCATTATTTTTAATAAATGCTTATCTCATATTATTATTGTGTTAATTTTTTTGCAAATGGTACGAAAAGTAGAGTATTTTCCTCGGTGATAAAGCTGTCTTAGTCTTGGGTGAACTTAAATCCCTCGCTACACTCAGAACTCGTCTTAAATCCCTCGCTTCGCTCGTGATTTAAGTTTTTAACACCCTCGCTACGCTCGGGAGTAAACCTCGAGTCCTTCGTTACGCTCGCGATTTAAATCGTCAACCGCGACAGAAGACACTGCTTTATCCCCTTGGTTAATAATCTACTATTTCATCCTAATATTCCTTTTAGTATTCCAATCAGTTACTAAACACTTTTGATGGCGCGTAACAAACTGCGGCATGTGGACGCAATTCACTAGCCACCAGGGTGCTTTGTCAAAGCCACTGTAACAAGAACTGTCAACTGTAAAGCACAATAAAATTTACGTCCTTCCCAAAATCAAACAAATGAAAATAATATTTTTTTATAAATCTGGTGGGTAAAATAACTATATACTTATAATATTTTTTGTTGTTTACAGAGCTTGTAACCAGTACCAAAATTACAGGTTCCGTGGAGGATTTTGCCGTTGCGGTACCTGTGTACCGGTTTCAAGCGGTTCTAAACTCAGGTAAAGAAGAAGAAAGTAAATACGTTTATTTGCGGCAAACATGACGCACAGAAATACCAGAAACATACAGAAATAAAAAATAAGGTGTGAGAAAATATGCGTCACATCCGCGCAAAACGGCCATCACTCAGCATAATGCTGTGACCTTATGCGAGACAGAGCCCCAGCGCTGGTTTTCAGTGACAGCCGGCTAGAGGTACCAGCCGCGTAAACAAAAATCTTGTTGGAAGAGTAAAGAACAAGCATCTATATACATAAAATTCAAAGTTCTGAGTGACTTACTGACTGACTGATATATTAACGCATAGCCTAAACTGCAAGTCCTAGAGACATGCAATTTGGAGAATGTGTTCTTCGTGAAGAGTAGGTATCCACTAAGAAAGGGTTTTTGGAAATTTCATCCCTAAGAGGGTGAATTGGGGGTCGAATTTTCTGTGAAACTTTTATCCTCTGGGTCGTATAAGACAAAGCAAGCAGTGCGATAAGACATTGTTTACCTGTATTAACACATAGGGTACTATTAATCCCAGTACCCTCCTATATTTTTCGACATCCACGCGAGCGAAACCGCGGGCAGAAGCTAGTTAAAGTATACAATGAAATGGTTTTATTGATAAAAACCATGAATATTTTTCAAAAAGTATACTAGACGTATTTTGAAACCCCTACTAGTGGCGCCGCTGTTTTCACATCTGTAAAAGCCCTTATAATCCCGTATTATGTTTATAGCCGCTTCATAACTTATTCGACGCTTAGAAGATTCATTAATGACGAGTAGGTATGTGGTAATGAGCGAATTTATATTCTGTGGTATTGTGAGGTGTCATGAAAATTCTCTTTATGACCTAAAACGTAAAAATAAACTTTTGTGTATGGTTAAAACTTTGAATAATTTCCAGAGATGAAGATAAATAAATTAAAAACGTATCTTTAGTTTAAAACAAAAAAACGAAATACCTCGCTTTAATAGCAAGTCAAACTAAAAAGTAAAAAACAAATTTCAAATACGAAGAGTTATTTAGAATTAATTAAATTTGATTTAAAAAATCGTAGGGTGCGTTTCACTATATTTTAACAATAACTCTACTTTTTTAAATGGCTACCAATGTACTATTTGAAACCTTTGATGTCAAGCAGGTGAAGCTAATAAAAGCGTGCTAATAGAATAATATTTTACATTTACACCTGTTAGAATAACTTTAATACTAAAGAACTGGATCGAATAAACTACAAGTAGGCAAATATACTCACACTGCACATTACGGGAACATTACAGATGGAACAATAACACTCACTTTAAAAAGGACTAACTCGTTTATTTCTCAATAATTATTACTTATTCACTATCCACAGTACAATAACTTTGTTCAGCACACTTAAGAAGTACTAGAGGGTTATGTCCAAACTAGGCCAGAGTTGGAATCAGAATGCCAGTCCCAAATCCCCCCAATTATCTCCCCATCCATAATATTTTAAACGTTTCTTTTTTTATATTACTTCCGGTGAAGCACGTGTTCAAATGTTGCCCGAAAAACAACTTTTAAATCAAATTAAATACTGCCATTCTTAAAAGCCATAATATTTTAAACGTTATTTTCTATTACTTCCGGTCAAGTACGTGTTCAAATATTACCACAAAAACAACTTTTAAATCAAATTAAATACTGAAATTCTTAAAAACCTAACATTCGACCATCCTGACCCCGTGCATGTCCTCATGCACGCAGTCACGATGACCCGTCATGGCTGTGAATTGTTACCTAACATTCGGCTAGTACGACAGTCTGACTCCACTCCTTCATTTTATATAATCTCAATAAAATTACAATATCTCAATACAATTAAACAAATCGCAATAAAATCAGAAAGAACAAAAAAAATATCAAATATAACATGAATTTGAAGAAAATCTTATTTTGTGAGCCTTTTCATTATCCAATATTTAACATTAAATGCATTGTCTGCGAACCCTTCCTTCTCGCAGACAATACACGTCTCTCATATCATGTGCTATTGTGAACCCTTCCTTCTCACGAATAGCACATTCTAGGTCAATCAGTGATCGTAAACCCGTCTTTCTTACGAATCACATATCATAAAATAATCACTTTCCAACATCATAAACAAATATTCCAACATCACAAACAAATAATACAACATCACAAACATAAATTAACAGAATTCTATAAACCTATTTCTCTTATTCCAATCTTTTCGAAACTATTTGAGAAATTCATTCAAAATGAACTAAATGGTTCAATCGAAAAAAAAGGTTATTATGTAATGAGCAAAAGGGATTTCGCGAAAATATGAATATAAACATGGCGATCTACGACTTTTTATACTGTATTGGTGAAAGTGGACAAAACACCTGTATATGCTATCTTCTACCGATATGACTCAAGCATTTGACTACGTAAACCATGTCATTTTAATAAAAAAAAACTTGACGCATATGGTATGAGAGGTAATGTTCTTAATCTAATTAAACCCTATTTAGACAATAGAAATCAGAAGACAAAAATCACTAGAATTAATATAACCACTAAAAATGGAGAGATATACTTATCAGAAGAACGTTAAACTATTTTTTGTGTGCCACAAGGTAGTGTATTGGGACCTCTACTTTTTACGATATACATTAATGAATTGCCAAAATCAATTCCACACCCTATGACTCTATTTGCAGATGATAGCACGGTGACAATTTCTAGTAATAGCAATCATCATCATCACCATCAACCTATAATGTTACACAGGCCTCCTCTCAGTGAGAGGGAGTGGGCCATAATCCACCACGCAGGCCCAGTGCGAGCTGGTAGATGTCACATGTCTTCAAATTTATGGTTTTAAGACATGCCGGTTTCCTCACGATGTTTTCCTTCACCGTTATAGCAATAAGATGATCCAATATAAACTTGACATTCACAATACCTCAACATCAATAATAGAATGGGTAAATAATAATAATTTTAAAGATTAATTTAGATAAATATAAAATCATACATTTTAGCCAACGACTGACTATAGAAAATATGGACATAAATATAGATAATAAAATTGTTGAAATCGTAAATAGGTACGACTAAATTCCTTGAACAAATAATTGGACAAAATTCTTAACTGGAAATTACAAATCGAGAACCTCTGCACAAAAAATTGTAGTTCTGTGTTTACATTGCACTCTATCTACAGTTGTGAATGTACCTGATATGATACCTTGATTGCTGCTTACCATGGTATAGTTGTGACTCACTTAAGATACAATATTATACTTTGGGGAAATTCTACCACCACTGACTTGCATTAATTAATGTAGAACAGTGACATTTAAATCGAGTGTATTTGATATTGGAATTAAAATCTATAACAAACTCCCAAACTGTATTAAGAATAAATCATCAACAAATATGTTTAAATTAAAGCTAAAAGAATTTCTCATATATAAACGTATTATTTAATTAGCGAATTTCTGAATTACCGAATTACTGAATAAAATTGTTTTGACTCATTTATTGTAAATTAAATGACCGTAATAATTATATCTAACCAGCTTTTGCCAGCGGCTTTGCCCGCAAATTATACATATGAACCTTCCTGTTGAATCACTATCTATTAAAAAAAACCAAATCAAAATCCCTTGCGTAGTTTTAAAGATCTAAGCATACATAGGGACAGACAGAGGGAAGTGACTTTGGTTTACACTATGTAGATAATTAATATAGTATGAAATTTACTAAAACTTGACATGTTAAACTTTTTTTTTTTTTTAATTATCTAATGTAAATTGCGTGACTGTAACAATCATCTATATGAATCAATTTAAGATGAGATCGACTAAAAATTTACACGTTAATCATAATAACGAATGTAAAATGAGGTTGCCTAAAACAGCCAATGCAATGGATAATAACCGGCAACAATTAAGAGAGTATCTGTATTATTATTAATAATTTTTGACATAGCCAATTATATAACATTGACTAACAGACAAATATTGTATACTCCATGAGTATGTTTCAGTGATACTATCATGCTAATTATAAGAACTGTATCCGTGTCCCTTCTATATCTGTGTATACCTGTGACAAAAAATAAATAAATGAATATGAAGAGCTAAATACTAAGGCACTCAAACGTCGATTGAAAATGTTTCTTCTGGAAAAAGTATATTATAGTGTTTCCCTTTTTTATTTTTAGGGGCTGAATAATTTTATCAATCTCCTGACACTAATAATGAATGTATTTGAATGTGGTATTTTGACATTAAAACATAAAAAGAATGTCTAATTTATAAACTTTATCTTTGTCCATTTTATGTAATTCTTTTTCATTTTTGTTGTTGTTAGCTCTTTTAATATTATGGAAATATTTGTACGCCGATACTTATGTGTAAACATGACTGGACTTAAACCTTGTAACATCTGTTGTATGTTTGGTGTAAATAAATAAATATAAATAAAATCTTGCATGTAAACAATGTTTACACAAATAAAGAAATCGTATCTTAAAGACTAAGCATTGTCTGCGAACCCATCCTTCTCGCAGACAATACTCGTATCTCCTATCATGTGCTTTCGTGAACCCTTCATTCTCACTAATAGCACAATCAAGGTCAAGCAGTGATCGTGAACCCTTCCTTCTCACGAATCACATCATCATTCATTGCATTGCATTGCCTGCGAACCCTTCCTTCTCGCAGACAATACACATATATCCTATCATGTGCTATCGTGAACCCTTCATTCTCACTAATAGCACATTCAAGGTCAAGCAGTGATCGTGAACCCTTCCTTCTCACGAATCACATCATCATTCATTGCATTGTCCGCGACCCCCTTCTTCTCGCAGACAATACAATGAAAGATCTTATTGTTTCAAAAAGTCGTACAAAAGCCGCTCACTAGTTTTTTTTTCATTCAACGCTTTTTGGCTCTATTAGCATATCTAGTTCAATAAGTAAATAATATGTATACATGATTTAAACACTTAACAAACGAAGAGTGATCAAATATTACTAGCGCGGGTTCTGTAGTAAATATTCACGTTTCTACTGATTATGGAATTCGAAAACTTGTTTATACTTGGTAAGTATTACATTATATTACATTAAATCTTTGCGTTTTATTTACCTTAAATCACAGAGAATATTGATTGTAGTGGTAACTAGGTACTGAGAATTAAACGAGGAAAAAAATTAGAAGCCTGTCTGAACCTACAGATCACTTCTAGACCTAAATCACTGTACATTCTTCTGAAGTATGGAGGACAGTATTTTATTCTAATAACAATGATTAACATTTTGCGCTAAGGACCCCTGAACTGTCTGCAATGGCGATTCTAAAAGCCGTAAATGAAAGCATCATTTCTATTTCGCGGCTAAAAGCAGAGTAAATGTTTAGTGATAATAAGTGAGTTGCTATTAATGGCGAATAAATTTTAACTATTATACTAATATTATTTGTGATTCGCTATTTATTAAGAAATCTTGTGGCCTTTAAAAATATTTACTAAAATGTAAGAATCATAGACGATAATATTAATTGAGAGTAAGACTTATAAGCTAACTTCAATAAGTCTCAAATTGTCATTATGGCTGTGAAATTGTATGGCATAATACTTTATTTATTTTCATTTCTTTCCACAAACAAAACAGCAAAGCGATTTGGTTTTAAGATAAATAAAACGTTTTATGAGCATTGCTTGGTTGCATTCACACGATCATAGAGTTTCATTCGAGTGATTGCAACCACATTTGCTATATTACTATGAATAAGTCGAAAGAAACGGGGTTCTATCGTTTTAAAAGAGCTGATGTGTAGAATGGCATTCAGAAAATCATCTTACGATATTTACATCACCTAACGCAGAGAAAAGTGTGCCCAAATCGCGTTGAGTGAACGTGAACAGATCAGTTAAACGACATTCCGAAGATCCTTCTTACCACCTTTGGCTTCCTCCGGATACATGTTGGCCATGGCTTCCAATATTGTTTTGATCATGATGCCTGCTATGCACCGTTGGATTGCCAGCCCGACGATCGCTGCACACGGCCGCTGATCACCACTCGTGCTCAGCTTTCCGGGAGCGGCACGTTGCGACAGGCTACGCCACATGTGCACTTCTTCCTCGAGCACACGATTGCGAGCTCTCTCGTTCCAGCTTGCACTCCGCATCCGGCTTCGGCTGCAGTCATCGCAGGTCTCCTGCCGAGTGCGACTATGCCGGGGCCAGGCTCTGTTCAGGCTCGATCGGCGTCATCCAGGTGTTGATAGTCGACACTGCAATGAGCTACCATCACGTGGCATTTTTCTGGAACTCACACACAAGAACACCTATGTATTTATTCAAAAATAAAAGCACGAACTCGAGAAAACAATGAATCAAAGCTATAACGACCAAATATTTAAAGAACGGACTATGCGTTGTAGGCCAAAAAATAAGAATATTATCACCCTACCCAAGGTACATATAAGGGCTATGCAGGATTGTATTAGCAGAGATAACTATTCAATTTCAGCCCTTAAAATAAAATTCAAACCAGACAAGCACGTGGGTTTATGTCACTTCTGAATTGTTAGAATAACTTTAATACTAAAGAACTGGATCGAATAAACTACAAGTAGGCAAATATACTCACACTGCACATTACGGGAACATTACAGATGGAACAATAACACTCACTTTAAAAAGGACTAACTCGTTTATTTCTCAATAATTATTACTTATTCACTATCCACAGTACAATAACTTTGTTCAGCACACTTAAGAAGTACTAGAGGGTTATGTCCAAACTAGGCCAGAGTTGGAATCAGAATGCCAGTCCCAAATCCCCCCAATTATCTCCCCATCCATAATATTTTAAACGTTTCTTTTTTTATATTACTTCCGGTGAAGCACGTGTTCAAATGTTGCCCGAAAAACAACTTTTAAATCAAATTAAATACTGCCATTCTTAAAAGCCATAATATTTTAAACGTTATTTTCTATTACTTCCGGTCAAGTACGTGTTCAAATATTACCACAAAAACAACTTTTAAATCAAATTAAATACTGAAATTCTTAAAAACCTAACACACCCTTTAACCCACTTGTTGGGTATGGATATCGAAAACTAATAAATTACTTAATACATTACTTTTTTCAAATTTTCATCAATCCAAAGTTAAAACTTTAAATAACACCGACATTGACTTAAGGTAACTAAACGACTGTTATGATTATTTTTGGAAATTCCTAAAAAACATCTATGTTCCACAAAAATTACTATCGAATGCGGGCCATTGCCCATCAAATTATGAAAAAGTCTTTGAGAGGGCATCCACTGGGCCCGCGACATCGCGGGCTCAGTGGATATCACGTCGTCGATTTCTTGGTTCTATAACATGCAGATTTCTCTACGATATTTTTTTCATGGTTTTGAGAGCAGTAGTAATTAAATAATAGACAGAAAGTAAAAGCGCCTGTCTGGGTTCGTACCTATGAACTACAAACCCTAAGTTACGGCCGTTACCGCTGGCCCACCACTGCTCATTCAGTTTTTGTCTGGCATTAATGCTGAAATGAACCTTTATGGCACAGCCGTGAGACACACCCTTATTGTTCTTAAAACATTATTTTCACTTTTTATTTATATTTTGTATTTCACAAATTGTGTTCAAATAACCGTAATTATTTCTTTCTTTTCAAATACAAAATAAAACACGAACACTTTCCCAAACACCTCAGTTGGTTGAACAGATGAAAATGAGTCCGGAAAATAACCCCGAACTCCGTGTTTCTGTGACAAAGGACCATGTCAATATTGTCCGCCAAACGATCAAAGAAACTGACCTCTAAGGGACTGGTATAAAGGAAAAAGGCATTGCCTATTGTGACTCGTTCAAATTTGTACTGCTGTGTCGTGTGTAATTGCTTTCCGGATGGGTAGATAGCTACATTTTAATTAACTTTGTTATCTTATTACGAGGTATATTTTTTTTTGTGTAATTTTTTGTTTTGGTAAATGGATGTACTATTTGTATTTTCTTTCTTTTTTGATCTTTAACAACCATGCCTCCACAATATTACAAACTCATTCTTTCGATTTTTAAGTTCATCGTTTTTATGCCAAGAATTGGTAGGTAATTATTTTTGATAAGTTTATCGAATGTGGACCCATTTAGTGTATCGGGTTTTTGTGGTTTGTTCTAGCAGACTTTGCAAGATATTACATAAACATAACCCCACCTTGTTTCCCCGATGGTGTGGGCAGTGATGTGGGCAGAGGTGTTCCTAAAGCATAATCAGATTCTGACAGGGTCGCGAAATTGGTTCGAAAGAGATACCCTGGCCCTGACATATGGGCGACTGAAGGAACACGGGTGGGTTTTAGTTGGTAAAAGTCTGACGCGCGATTCCGCTTCACCCCAAAGTGAGAGACGTCATTTGATGATTTCCCACCCAGAAAAAAAGGCATAATCACATTTCACTAGTTATGTTTTAGGCTCGCGTGGGGCGAGATTTTTGCCATCAATCGGATATAAATCCAGACTCCGGGCTGCTACTGAGAAATTTCAGATATAAAAATCAGTAACACTTTGCCCAAGCTGAGAATCGAATCCAGAACCTAAGCAGTATTGCTTGCGACCAGTAAATCAACGGGGAGGTAACAAAATTTTTGTTCTTTTAACAAAAGTTAAAATAACATTTAGAAGAAAATTAAACAAAACTTTACCAAATAAAAGTCACTGTAAATCTATCACCAGTTTCTAAACTAGAAAACTGCTAAGAACTCAATCGAGATAAGTAGTATTATCGGTAAATGCATGCTTATTTCAATAATACTTATAGTTTGTCAATTTATACTGAAAGTTTGCAGCATTCATTTAAAATTCATGAGATGAAACTGTTATAAATTGGTGTTGTTCACAAAATATTCTTTAAGTCATAAATATTTCGTGTTTGTTTTGTAAAAGGTTAAAAAGTAACAGTACTAAAGTTTAAATTTATCTGTGTAAGTAACTGTGTATTATACTTGTACCTACATTATTTTTGAGAGGAGTTTTATTTCGGTAGGTACCTAACCTTTTTTTGTAACTCCTAGTGATGTATATTTTGTAATAAAAAGGTTACAGGCCAAACTTTGAAACTAAACCCAGTGATTAGTTATAGGCTCAAGTTTTAGAAAAAAAAGGGTGACTTGATCCTTGCCGGAAATAATCACGGTCAAAAATGATTAAATGTTTTTTTACCCGACTACGTAAAAGGGTTAGTTTAGCAGTAAATGTTGGTATTACCTGTATATTTATCCGGAGTTCAGGGAGAACTGCCCCGTTGCGTTGCTCTAGTAGATGTAGTAGTAACTGAATTGTGGAAGTCAGATAGGCTGTCGCTGCATGTAAAATACTAGCTGTATTCGGTTAGACTGGAAACCGATCCCAACATAGTTTGGAAAAGACTGGGCAGATTACTAAATGAAAGTACCTATTTACTTATTTAAGTTTCTCCCAGGATATAGCAACATGCGACCACGGCTAGGATGTCGAATAGATATCATTTTTGCTGTTGGGGGAATGCTTGAAAAAACACCCGGGGTTTGGTATAAGT
Source organism: Aporophyla nigra (assembly GCA_947507805.1). NCBI lineage: Eukaryota > Metazoa > Arthropoda > Insecta > Lepidoptera > Noctuidae > Aporophyla > Aporophyla nigra. The sequence goes on along the minus strand of OX382301.1, from coordinate 19,393,603 downwards.
CCGGGTGTGGAAGTGTGGGATTTTTACCTTAACCGGGGTGACCACCATCTGAACACGAAAGGGGCGCTGTTACCTCTAAAATGATTGCCCCAAAACCCCCCTCTGTATAACACCCGCTATCCTAAATCTCTAGGGAATCTGTAAAAAGGTCTCCCCGAAACCTAACTGTGTGATGTAGCACGTGATCACTGTGCACAGTCTTTCCCGAGTTCACTTAGTGGGCGGACAGTCCCCACTCTGAAGCCAAATAGGTACCTACCCTTTATCTCAGTTCATATTTTTTAGTTCTTTTTATTCGTAGTCCCTCTGAAACTAAATTAAATAAACATCCACTCACGTCGAGTTGAGACGCTTAATTAAGCGTAATAAATCAATTAGATGGAACGTAATTAATTTTGGTTTAGAAAACGTGTCAACCTTCCACGTATGTTGATGCGTTTCCCATAATTGTGGGTAACCTAATTTACTTAGTTTAAATACTTGTGAAGGAGTTCTTAAATTTATGTGGTAGGTGAAGTGATATGATTTGTCCCATGACAAATTTGAAAAGTGGTTCAAAATTAAGATTTCATTAGCACACCACTACTGCTTTACACGGTTTTCTACAACTTGTCAAAATATCGAGATATCTCTATAAGTTCAATTAAATCTGTAAGCTCAATGTGACAGAAATGGAAAAAAGCATGGTGAGATGCTTTAGTCATGTTGAAAGGATCAATGAATGGCAACTAACCAAAGGTAGATGTTAGTGGAAACGCTGGGACGGGATACCCGAGGAAGACATATAGTGACCTTATTTGTGATGTCTTTCCAAGAGGCCCGGTGCGTATGACCAGGAAGTATGAATATAAATGAGGCAAAAGTAGTATGTAAGGATCGTAGCAGGTGAGTTTCTATAGTTTCTGCCTACCCATCCCGATGAGAAGTCTAGAATCGTGAATTAATGTATTTATATTCAATATAATTGCAACATATACACCGTTGTTAATAAACTCTCTAAATGATAGTAAAAACCGTATAAAAAATCCGATGCATAGTTTGGAAGAACAACACGGTCACAAACAAAACAACTTTTATTCATAATATGTAAGGATATAGAAAATGTTATTAAACTGTTTTAACGCCAGTCAAAACGTTCGAAATGTTTTCATTCATCAATTGTGAACCGATAGACTGCTTTAAAATGTCTATCCAATCCGGCTCGAAGGACCAAAATGATATTATAGAAAAAAAGTCAATGGAAGCAAAAATAATTAAAATTAAAAATTAATATGAAAAATAATTATACGACATGAACAGTATGACAAAAATAATCCTTTAGAGACTACTTATGAAGAGTCTATTAAACTCAAATAAAATCTTACGATTAAATTATTATACGATACTTTAGAGCCTGAACTAGATTTCTTATGCTTTAAATGTAGAGGCCCCAATGGAAGTCGGCTGTTAAGAACTAATTAGCCGAACTAATAGCCCATCATAGATCCTTGACCTAAAACAATAAAATGCATGATAGCCGTTTCAACAAGCAGACACATTAATTACGCCCATTAATTTGCAAGTTTATTAGACACAGTTATACCACTACACAAAGAACCCTTGTCTTGACTTGAAGTGTGTTTATTATAAATAACGCTGATTAAGCAGAATTGCTTTAATGGTTTTAGTTAAGTGCAGTTATGTTCTCTGCATTTTAATTGAGACTGAGAGCTTTATTTCTTGGATACTTCATGCCTATTTTTCAGTCAAAAGTTGACACGAGCCGCAAACGGTGGAGGTGCTTGAGGTGGATGTCTATTGTCCAGAGTGGATGTCTTTTGGCTGAAATGATTATAATGATGTTGGTGTTTCTTCTTTCATTACTCCATATTTTAGTACAATGTTGTATTTGTGGTTCTATGGTCTGATTTATGTCACTTCAAAATGAGGAGGTTTTTTGTGTGTTTTTTTGTATGTTCCGGCAATATTGTGGATGGATTTTGCAAATACTCTTTCAGAGGATAAGGTATGCCTCAGGAGTGGCCCCAATTAAATTTTATTTACTCTGATTGGTTATTTTGGCATAAGCATCGATAAAACGTTTCTATTTCACTTTGTATCTATCTGTAAATGACATTCTAAGGCTATCTGTCACTGTTGCTAACTTAACAAAGTTTTTGAGGTATTTTTAATTGATAGCAAGCATCCACGCTTTTTTACATTATGTTCTACTTTTTCGTTATGTCGACGTAGTTTTCGAAGACAGTTTTTTTTGCTATCCTGGTAACCTTGGCAAGGATAATGGCAGAAATTTATGAAATTATTGTATTGTCATCGGTCCTCGCTAAGTTTGCCAAATTTCGAGTTAATCCGACGTTTTGAAGGGGGTCAAAATCATGTTCATACTTTCCGTTACATAGGCACTTACTAACATACGTATGAAGCTAATAATAGCATGTTAAAAACGATATTTAGTTCTGTTCTTTTAGTTGAAGTAGCTTCTTTTACATACAAAGGAAACGGATACCGTGGAGATGATTTACAACTTCCAGAACCATTAATTAGTAGCACTAATCATGTTTCGACGAATTCATTAATTTTCCAGAAGGCAGGGAGGAATGCATGACTGAATAGCAGTTTTTTTTTTTTGTAATCTGCTGTGGTGAGTGTTTTGGTCTTTCGTACTTAATTGTGCATCTGTATCTGTTGTGTAAGTAAAGAAAAATAGAGGGTAGGGACAGTTGTTCTATCTCAAGAAGGAGGTTTGGTCTTAGTTGTGTGTTTAAATGCACATGCATATTTTTGTTGGCCAGGAGCACTCAGACTCTCCCGAGTAGCCGGCCTTAGTGCTTATTAACAGTTTCGCTCCAACATTTTACGGCGCTGCCTTTGTGAGATTGAACAACTGTACACCTACCACCTATAGATAGGTACCTAAATTACCTGGCATAAGTACGTCTTAGAACGACAAATGTGTATGATGAGATAAAAATTGAAGGTAAAAAATATTTTTTACCGACTTCACAAAAAGCAGGAGGTTCTCAATTCGGTCGTTTTTTTTTTTTAAACTTTACCCCATAACTCTGTCTTTATAAAACCGATTTGAAAAAATCTTTGGTTTGACAAGGTATGCTCTACTTACCGAGTCCCTTATACATTTGGTCAATTATTGGTTATTTAATTTATGACTATGACATTATTATAATTTCCTGTAACCATTATTTGCTTACCAAGTGAAGGTATACAAATTTGTGTAAAGTAGAAACATAATTAAGCAGTGAAAAATTCAAAGATTAGTAACAAAAAAACAACCGAAATCCAAATAAAACACTTTAAAGTTAAAAATAACTTTAATTTCGAAAATCGGTGGCAAAATTAAAGAGAATACTAACCCATAACATTTTTTTTTCTGCCAGCCTGCACTGTCCCACTCCTGGACAAAGGCCTCTCAAAGACACTGCCTTCAGATATTAAAAACAAACTTATTTTTAAATTTGTGGTGTTTTTTCTTTTCTTTTGGTAGTTGTTTGTATTTGATGTCTGGCTACTAAAAACAAAAACAAAATCTGTGCGAATTTCATTGAACTTATCAAGTGCCGTGTAACCAAATACAATACAACACATGAGGTGTACTCCAAACAATCATTTCCGAATTTAATTATTACCTGCAAGCGTTTTGCAGAAAACGTCCATGACTTATCAAGAACCACTAGATCCCTTGGCACGCTATCCGAACACACACAACGCCAAATGGTCACAGAAGATATTTATGTAGACCAGAACAAGATTACAACGAGTAACCGCATAGCGTAACTTGCGTTAATTAAACGTTGTAGTGTGTGCAACTAGCCTTAAACGTAATGTAAGCATTTTATTTTTATCAGAGAGCGCTCTGAAAAGAATTGCAGTGGTCACGTCTGGGACAAAATTAGAGAGGAAATAATGTAAATAAATTAAATAAAAGGCTGGTTTAGATTAACCTACTCCCAGTTAGAATAAGCTAACCTGGTAAAGTTAATGCACTCTAATCCTATATATTGTGGTAGGGCCATCGAAACGCGAGCTGCTTCAGTTCGGATTTAGTAGGTATATGATCCTTTGTTTGTGCTGAAGCAACTTTTTTCTTTATGATTCTGAACCCCCATTCTATAATTTGTTATGATTTATTAAAATAAATCTCTTACTTACATTTTGAACGCATATGTATGAAACAGCAGATTTTTTTTTGATACCGCAAAAATAATTTTACGCTAGGATCTTTTAGTGAATTTAAGGTTCCAGCATTTATAAGCACCTAATCATAAGTTTTCTGGTAAAAGCATAATAGTTTAAGTGTTCTTGAATTACAAAAAAAAATGAAGGGAGAATATCAGATGAAAGGTCAAGGTCAGATTTTTCGAAAATCCATGGAACATACAATTCACGGGCAAACGAAGACGCTGGGAAAGTGCATATGGCCCAACATAATAGCAACACACAAAACACGCTGTATACCGTCACATAAACATTGTAAACTCACGTCTTGTATACATAGGCCTATGTTTTGTAGAACAAGTTGACCTGCTGTCGCCTGCATGTCGCCATTATGTACCACGAAACATGTCTTGATCCAACCATGGCGTGCCAACTTCAGTTAGTCGCACTACGTAACATCATCTTGGTTCCTATACAGTTTGGCCAACATAAATCAGCAGGTGTTACACGCTACTTTGTCTGCGTTTATTTTGTATTCCATGTTTTTTCAAAATATATACAGGACTAATAGTAGCCTATGTCCTGCTCAAGGTCCTAAGTAACGTATCTGTCAAAACTCATTACGTTCAGCTCAGTCATTTAGGCGTAAATAGGTTACAGAAAAACGCACAGAGTTACTTTTACATTCATTATTCTAATAATATTCCTCCAGATTGAATTTCCTGGAGACTAACCACCATACACCGGCAGGAGATATTGTAGTGCACAAGTGTATGCGCAAATACAGATGCACTCACTCTTTCCTCACTCTCATTGCCCAACAAGACGGCAATACGCCACTGGCAGATACAAATCAGGCGCAAGATTAACGGCTTAAAGTGATTTCCGAAGACGGACGTATAACAGCAAAATACATGTGGAAGCTTTTAATTAGCAATTGTCATTACCTATTTAAATATTCATGTTTGTTATTAGTCTGTAATCTTTCTTTAAAAATAAAATAAATAAAAACGGCAACCTAAAACTCTTTGGTTTTAACTGATACAACTACTGTTATATAAGAAACGTCAAATCTGCACGCCATTTGAAAATATTGCTCATATTTTAATACTACTGTATTGTAGGTTTACAGTCACCATGTATAATCATCTCAAATGTAAAACTATATTATTATAGAGACACGAAACAACTGTTATTTGTAGCCCATTCAGATACATACTTTGTAATCAAATGTTTGTCCTGACACAGACAGTCAATCATTCAGCAATTCCAATTTTTATTTGTTACATTATAAAATTCTGGCACGGAGTCTTGGTTAAATAATAATAACCACTTAGATCGAATGAAGGTTTACCTACGCTTTGTTAAGGCCATCATACATCGAAACCCCTCCGGGCCTCAGAAAGCACGTTAGGTTTAAAGAAACTTTATTCTCAATAAAAACATAACATGTCGCTAACTTGAGAACAATAACTATTTCTTAAATTAATACCTACTAATATTAGGTTCGACTACACTCGTGACAAACGAATTAAAAACTACACGAAACTCGACTCAACGCATTCATTTTTCAAGTAATGTCTGGTTTGCGATTAAATATTGGCTAAGCTGAGTTTTGAATGCATTGAATGAGTGTAGGTTTCTTATGCATGCGGGTACGTTATTGTATAGCTGTGCTCCTTCAAATGTAAGCATTTTTTTGCCATAGTTGGTCCTGGTTTTTGGTAGCAATAATAGACTCGCTCGTCGTGTGCTTCGTTGGCTAACTTGTCTATGTTGCGTAAGTGTGATATTTGTGTGGATGGTTTTGTTAAGAACTTTTCTGATAAAGATACATGCGTTATAAATGTAAAGTTGCTTTATGTTCATTATTTTTGTGTCTCTGTACCTATATGTTTGTCGTTGATGTTAAGTATGGATACTTGAAGAGCATTTTTAACCGACTTCAAAAAGGAGGAGGTTCTCAATTCGGATGTTTATATGTTTTTTTTATGTATGTTCGGCCATAACTCCGTCATATATACACGGATTTGCAAAATTATTTTTTTGTTCGAAAGGGGTTTATTCCAAAATGGTCCCATATAATTTTCATATAGATCTGATGATGAGTTCGGGAGACAGACACCGGAACTTTTTTAAAAATGACAGCAAATCAACCGCGATTTCTGCTATCGCATAAATATGCATTGTTTGTTTGGAATTAGTGCAGGGTGAATACCACAATTAAAAATTTAAAAATAAAAACTTTTTTACAAACAAAAAAATAACCGACTTCAGATCCTAAGACACCGACTTCCGAAATTAAAGTTATTTTTCACTTTGTAGTGTTTCTAAGTCGGTTATTTTTTTTTTGTAAAATAAGTTTTTATTATCAGTTTATTCTGGGAAATTTGTAGTTGTGCTAGTTTTGTTTTTGCGGCACTACCCCATATTTCGACCAAGTACAGTAAATGTGGCTTCACTAGGGAATTATAGATGGTGTATAGGCACGTTAAGCCATTAATCCCGACTGTTATTCGTAGACCTTAGGTAGTCTAATAAGGGGTCGGTACCCCGTTACTCAGTAACTGAGTTGTAACGGTCAGATAGATAATCACGCAAAATTCAAGTATTCAGCTGTATCCGATCACACTTTAAGCCAACCCCGAAGTAGTTGGGAAAAGGTATATATATATATTAGGTAGGTTAGGTATTCGTGAAGAATATCACTATTACATGTCTTCCCGTGGTTGTCATAGAAGACGACAAAGGGACGGAGAATGGGCAGCAGCGTACTCTGTACATTTTTTCCAAGTGTGACAAGTATGACACCCTCCCCTTCACCAAAATGCTTGTGGGAGGCCGTGACAAAGTGAGTGTGAGATAGATATTAATACGTCCCCGTAGAGCGAAAAGTTACTAAGTCGAAAAATGGCCAAAGTGAGTTATCAATGTCACTAAAATCAAAAAAAAAATCTCTAAATATCTGTTTAACCGTCATTTTTGTAGCTGCCCACACTTTTGTTTTACAAAATGTAAAAAGTAAGTAAGTCAATTATTTGTACCCTACAGTGTAATAACTAATTTAGTAAATTATTTTAGATTTTTCGAACATGTACATAACTCGAAATTAAAACGACTTAATTACTTTTTCTCTTAAATTATCAATGCACACGTACGCCTTTAGGTAGTCTAAAAATGACTAAAATAATAAAGTGAATTTTTAAAATCAGTAGTTTGTTAAAACTCACAAAAGCGTAAATTAACTAACTCAACTTAGTCACTACTCAGTCTTTATTTTTCATTGATTCGTACCATACTACAGATGCGAGAAATCATCAATCCATTTTATCCATTATATCCATTAACTAACTCACAAAAAAAACAGAGATTTTATAGAGAACAATTGACTAATTTAATATTTTTAACTTTTCTAAATGATTAGAGAGTTTTCACACGTTTTAGCTCTTATAATACCAACTTTTTTTTATTTCCTTTAAATTAAAGCTATAAACGAGATACGAGATATGTAATGGCAAGCCAAAGTTATAACGATTTTTATTTAAAAAAAAACTTTAACTCTCATTATCTCAAAACGTGATTATTCGACATAATGACTTTTCGCTCTACGGGGACGATATTCTATCTAGCACCATATCAACTAAAATATCAAACAATATCATAGCTCAATCTATTCAAAACTAATTCAACCTCCAACACTGCACTTTGGTTGAACAAACGAAAACGGAATAGAACGGGGCTATTTCGCGTAAGCTAATAAACCTGGCAGTATGTTATTGCAATCTTGAAAGGCAAACATGTGCGATCTAAGGCACCTAACGGATATTAAAAGTAACAAACTCATACAAATTTTGTTAGCTGTTTAGCATAAAATGGATTGGTTAATTAACCTAATTCATGAAAACAGACGGAAATTACTGAATATAGATTAGAATTCGCAGAAGGTTAGAATAAACAGTGTTTAAAATACGAGCAGACAATAAAAATAAATACGAGTACGTTCTGTCCCTTCGACGTTTCGTGTTATAACGTAAAATATATCCTGTGATACTCCACAAATCTGTAGCTTCCCATTAACGGAAGAATTTTTGGAATCGGATCATGAGCTCCGAAGATTATCCTCTACATACAACCACATAAATTTTTCCTCTTTATAATAATACAATACGGAGTATCCTTATATCTATTTACTACATACGTTTACTGATAGGCCTTACGAATGCAAAAAAATTGCGTTAATGATGCGCTCCTTTAATAATAAAATATAGCAGAGGCCAGACCAGAAAGAGGTAGTGACATTATCTGGACGCGTACGGGTTTTAGATAGTGTGAGAACAGAGTTCATAAGGAAGTAAGATTCGGGGGGCAGAAAAATTACTAGGGGGCCTTGCATAGCACTGGAACATTACAGGCTAATTAGAAAAAGCGAAAGCCAGCAAATAGCATGGTAACTATAGAGCATTTGCAAAACCTCTGCTTTTTCTATCTGTATGCAAGTTCTAAAATATTTGTTTCGACCTTTTTCATATGCTAAATATTCTTTTCAAAAAAAATATTTCTTGTTGGATTTCGACATATTTTTTTTTTCATCAATGTTATTTTTATGCAATACTAAATAACTAACTATAAAAATAAATACAAAAACAGTAGGATACTTGGGCGTCGAGGTATTCGTCCGCAATGTCATCAAGAAAACAGTTTGGTACCTACCTGCTAATTTTGACTAGCAAACATTTATAACTACATTATTGCGATACTCATACTTACATAAATCTAACATAATTAATCAATTAATCATCTGGTTTCATATTTGAATACATACAAATTATACTCCAAAGTTTTTATTAATGCTCTGCTATCAACAACATTAGTATCCTCAGTCAATGAAATACATGCACATCAGTGGCAAGAAGATCTAAATGGCAAAGCAATTAATTACATTTCGTACATTCCATGTTTGTTTTACACCCAGTCAACGTGACGGTACTTTATTTTATTGCAAGCTAAACTTCACTCCGGACCTCCTTGATATTTATTTAACTTTAAAGAAGAGAAAAACTTAAAGTAATTTAATTAAACATTCGTCCGATTGCTATTGCCTTTTTACCTAATTGAGCCAGTAGAGCTTGGAACCCACCACGAACGTTTAGTACCATTAAGTTTCCTTAATTACGTAACGCGATAGCAGCTGTATTATTTAAGATGGAATGCTTTTGCACCCCTTTTTGAGACTAATGAATCACTGCTGGAGTAGTGACGTGAATTCTCGAATGTTATCAATTGGAGCTGTAATTTGAATTTATTTTTAGAATTCTAGAAACTTTTAGAGTGCCAACAGTCAGCATACCCAAATAATTTTCTACTTTCTATTTTATGATTGGTGATATGGGTATTGTCCCTTATCAAGACACAGATTACTTAATCATATACACGTTTCGATTGAAAATTGCGAGGGTAGCTTATAGATACGACACTCATATATACGAACCATTTTCATTACAGCTAATAATTATTAAGCTAATAATTATTAAGTTTACGAATCAATTATAATTGATTCGTAAACTGTGACGCAAATATCTAAAAACCTACCACCCAAGATAAAATGACCAGCCCAATATTTTCATATTAACGCATACATATTCAAATTTAAGGGTACACACAATAGATCGGCATAATAAGGACTCGACGAAGCGTATACCGAGATCATACAAAGCCTCATACATTCAGAATTCAAGGTATGACAAGAATTTCATATAAACGCTCCATATATCTCTGTTAAAGCACTTAAATCTTTACATTTTTGAGGTGTGAATTCATTGAACATTGTATCGGTACTGGAATGAAGATGGATGGTAATTAAGGATCATTGATGTTGAATTGAATTATGTTTCTGATTGATTTTGTGGTCTAGCTTTGGAGTTTTTTAATTTACCTAATCATTTAATGTCAAGCAAAAGAGACAAAAGGCACATCGACCCAAGCAAGCCGTTACCAGAAGTGGTTATCGTAAAAGTAAGTGATAGGTACAGCAACGTTAATATCATCAGGTTTTTACCGGAATATTTAAGTTCGTCGTGTAAGTAGTAAGACATCGACTCTCTTGATATCATCAATCATCAGAAGACACGCCGGCAGCCACGCAACTATCAATTCGACGCTCTGCTAGAAAGACTGTCAAGTACCAAGCAGTGACATTCTTATCCGGAATCGCCAAAAAGGTTTTTTTGGTGATCTCAGTAATTTCGTAACAAAACTAGCTGGCGCCAAGACCTGCTGCGCAAAATCTTATTTTTCTTTACATTGTGTATGACAAATGGTGACTTCGTCTTAACATCTTTTGATTTCGACAACAACAACATCGGAGTAATACCTGTATTAGCCATATTAAGCAATTCTAGCAAAGCATTAATAGTATACATTTTAATTTAATTTTCCAAAATATTTTAAACTGTCAAAAACACAGCTTTGACTATAAATCTACATTGCAACAGTTTCTAAATCAGCTCAAAAATAAACTAACCCAATTAAATAAACCGTCACGTCATTTGAACAAAAAGTTGAGTACAACGCCCTCTATTGTGTTAATAAGGTGATTAAGTGAACAAAGAGTGAAGTTTTTCATTAGGGAATTGCCTAGAGCCATTAGGCAACAATGGTTCACTATCATTTTGTTCCCCACGTACAAAATTTAGCGAAATTTGCATTATAATTGAATTGGCACTGCAGTTTTTGATGCTGGGCTAAATAGCTTCACCGTTTAGCCGGATTTTGGTTAACTTTGTTCACATAAATGTGGATTTTAGAGAGGTGTAAATTATTGATAAATTGGTTTTCCGCTCGAAAGTTTTTGATTTATAGCGGAATTGTGGTCACGACCTTTGTGACGCATCAGTGAGCGTACCTTATTACAATAAAATTGTAATGTTAATGAGTGTGATTTTCGTTTTTATATGAAAGTGTCATCCTCCAGACTCGAGAGGAAAGTTTAGAAATTATTATGTTTCATATAAAATGTTATTTCCTATAAGAAATTGAAAATTATTGGAAACAATTCCTGTTTCAGATGTAATGGCTTAACAAAAACTAAAAGTATGTAACTATACCCAACCTAGAAATGGAACTAATTGCGTACAACACACTACACAATACGTGAAACGGCTTTTTAGAAAATAACAGGTCCCTTGGTACCGCTAATTGCCTTTTAAACATACCAGCCTCAAAGACATAGAAAGTCCATGAATATTCATAATTGTTTAGGCAGTCTTCGTAATTATTCACTTAAAAGCTTCGTTCAAAGCAAAGTCTGGGAAGTTAATTGTTTGGCAAACGGACTACCAACTTAAACTGTATGTAGGTAGTATCCATATTTTTTTATCCTTAGTTACCCAATTCAAATCACAACTGCCATTCTCTGTCAGTCGTCTGAAATAGCTCCGACACGGCAAATGGACGTAGTGTGTTGACAGGATAAACATTTTTTTCCCTAACTACATTTAATTCATCATCATCATGATCATCATTTCAGTAAGACGTCCACTGCTGGATATAAACCTCCCCCAATTTGGTATTTGCCATAATCACCACGTTTGGCAAGTGGGTTGACGATCGCAGTATGGCGGTAAAAATGCATAGAGAACGCTGCTGCCAATTCTCTACTAAGTCCCTTAAGGCTCGTACCGACAGGCGCGACATGTCGCGTGAACTGTCGCGGAGGCGATTCTGTGATATATCGCGACGCAACACCTTTCACACTGGCGCGACAACTCGTGCGCGAATCGCGCGCGACGTCCTTGTAGCGGCGCGACGAGCAGTGCGACAGCTTTTAGTACATTTTGTATGGCGTCGCGGCGAATTCGCGGCCGCGACGCCACAGTCGCGGCTGCGAACCGACGCCACACAAAATGTACCTTATGTTGTCGCGCTGCTTGACGCGGAGCGACCGTGTCGCGGCGCGACAGGTCGCCCCTTTGTGAAGTGTCGCACGTGTTTTCATAGAAATTGTTCTACGGATATAAATCGGCGATTCGCGTGCGATCGTCGCGTCGCGCTAGTCTGAACGAGCCTTTAGTCGCCTCTTACAACACCCTCGGGAAAAAATTGGACAACAAATGGGTATACATTCAACTACTATAAAACAATAGCACAAAAGCAACACTCATTTTTTTACAATCTAAATTGAATGAGGCTCTTAATTACAAGATACTTGAGTTTAAAACTTTATTTTGAATAACACTAAAATTAAGTCTCCCTACCTGAGTAGGGAGTTAATCTCTATTTTATACAGAGAAAGGGTCCCGAACATAATCATCTAAGTTAAAATGTCGTGTCAAGACAAAACCCTTAATGCAATAATGAAAGCTCACCTACTCTTAATAAACGCAAAAGGTGGGGTGCTATAGCAGACGAGGGGTTAGTTCTTAGGGTGTTTGAGTCTCGTAATCAAACCAGTGTTTCTTGCGTATTTGGAGGGCTTGTAGCTAAGTAATAAAAACCGCAATGGTTGATGGATGGGTGACCATCTTTCCTTCGTGCCTAGGAAAACACGTCAAGCCATTGATCGTGGCTGTCATTTTTGAAACTATGACAGTCGTTACGGGTCGGCAGAAGACTAAAACTCTGACAAAAGTGTGACAAAAAAACTTTTTTTACAAAAAAAAAGTCGGTTGTTTTTTTTGTAAAAAAGTTTTTATTTTGAAATTTTTAGTTGTGGTATCCACCCCGCACTAATTCCAATTCCAAACAAACAATGCATATTTATGCGATAGCAGAAATCGCGGTTGATTTGCTGTCATTTTTTAAAGAGTTCCGGTGTCTATCTCTGGAACTTATCATCAGATCTATATGAAATTTATATGGGACCATTTCGGAATAAACCCCTTTCAAACAAAAAAAATAATTTTGCAAATCCGTCCTATACATGACGGAGTTATGGCCGAACATACATAAAAAAATAATAATATAAACATCCGAATTGAGAACCTCCTCCTTTTTGAAGTCGGTTAAAAATGTGATAAATTTAATCTTCCAACCCATATTACCCATTAACTGTACTGGTAAGTGATTGGACGTGTATATTCATCAGTATTTTAGTCACACGCGTTTCCTCCAACAAATACGCAAGAAACGTCGTATCTACCTAGAGTTTTCAGAACTATTTTGGTGTCTTTAGAATGAGCAACCGGCTCATCTTTCTACCTGCACCCTAATTGCGAAACGCACAATTTATCAGCATCTGTACGGGATTGAAGATTATTTCTAAACCATTGCGTCATTTGTTCGAATAAATTGTCAGCTCAGCAACGTAAATAACGCAATGAATGTTGTTTAACTACGAATATTAAACCAATTACTACCGATAAAAAGTTTCGCAATTACCCCTCTGACCAACCGTTTTAAGGTTCAAAGAACTTGTTTTAATTCAAAGAATTCCTTTGGAACTGACTTTCATCGTGATAATATCGATATATTTTCATAGTTTGCTATCTATCGAGATTCGTGATCACATATTTAAGAGATAGATGAATCTACCATGTAGTATCAGGTTCTACTTTCTGAACTAACTCTCTTTCGTCTTGACAAAATCCCCAAAACCTAAGATTTTAACAACAGGATCATCTTAGTTACTAGCCTTGCCTAAATTCCCAACAACAAAAACAAGATAACAGACATTACATTGTAAGTTTCAATACTTGTTTCAGTAGCACCTCACCCTAAAACTGCAGAAGTAGTGGGGTAAATGTACCGTTGCCGCGAACTTGGCTCGTTTGAGGCGATCCGGTCACAACGATGGAAAGTTTTCACATGTCGTGTGTTGTTACCTCAATTGTTCGCTTCTTCCCTTCAAATTAACGTTTCTGGTAGCTGTTGGCTGTTGCTAAGTACGGAATCTTTGTAATTTGAGAATTTGAATGTTAAATTTGGAATAGAGCCCGGTTTCTTAATTTAAAATTCAAAAGCGAATTGATTTTATTTAACTAAAGGATAGAGACAAGACGATATAATAATTTTTGAGAGGAGTCGCAGATTTCTTCGAAACGAAGTTGTGAAAATCAATGAAAATTTTTATTCGGACTTGATAGTGTATTTTAAAAGACCACTAAAACATGTTTTTATACATTAGCCAACGTAAGCATAAAACGTATAGGTTTATTATAATACACCTTAAATACTTAAATCTGTACAAAATAAAAATGAAAATGCGTATACATCAAGCGCATAATCCTTAGCCGAACATAAAAATGAATTTAAAATAAAAGGGTAGTTAGTCGGCATCTGGAGTTGTTGTGTATACAATTTGTACAAAATGCTCAAAATTGGTTATTGTCGATACGGTCGTAATATGTAGTATCCAACTTTCGGGAATAAAACAGAATTCAATTGCATCAGATTAATTTAATATGTTGATTCCATAACTCCCTGTCCTATAACGTCCTGTTTTCTTTTTCAAAAGAAAATAATTTTAAGAGTTAGTTAATTTCACACATTCCGCTACTACTCCTTTAAGTTCCTTGCAGTCAGCGAATTCATTCCATTCTGGACAATGCTGTAACAGAAAATGGAAAGATTGACATCAGCGGTATAAAAATTTCTGGAAATTAAAAGTCCAGGCATTTTTTTTTTTAAATAATTCTCAAATCTATATAATAGGATGCTAGATATATGGGGTGTGCAGAACAATATATAAAGGTACCCCATTGTGTCGGTTACCAAAACAGATGTTCGTCACATGATTATTGCCTGCTCAGATCATTAAAATACGAGCTGTAACTGCTATCAACAAAAACAGTAACTGCTGCTACGGTAAAATATTGTCTTTACTATGCTAAATTATTGATGTAGATTCGAGACTTTATAGTGTACTAGATTTTGCCAGCGGAGACATACTACCGAAATAAAAAGTACCCTATGTGTTAATCCAGGTTATAAACTAACTGTGTTCCAAATTTCATCCTAATCCGTTTAGTAGTTTTTGCGTGAAAGAGTAACAAACATCCATACATCCATACTCACAAACTTTCGCTTTTAAAATATTATTATTAGTAGGATTAGTAAGAAGTTAGATTTATGAAACTTGTCGTTTTGCAAATGGTTACAAAAAAACAATATAGACGAATTGCTTTAGCTCACAATAATGTAATGTTTTTATAGTGTTTACTTTTGAAGTACTTCTAGCGCGAACAAGAGTTGAAAGTCCAAAAATGTCTAGTACTGATGCTCTGAAATACGCTCGCAAAATCTAGTACTCCAGAACAAATTGTCGCGCGAACCAGAAGACCAATATTTTTTATGTTACATAAAATATTATTGAAAGATAAAAATAATGAACATTTTTCTAGTAAAATATGATTTAAAATACTAGTTTTATTACTAAAGATGTTGGGCCTTAACTGTAAAATTTTTACTTACGTTTAACACTTGCATAGACATACAGTGCCTCATTTTCATAAAGTCACAGAAATCTGGGGGTCCATACTGATCGAGGTCTCCATTGATACAATTGGCTTTCAAATCTGCCAAAAGATCTTTATCATCAACATCTTTGGTCATGACTTCTTCTAATTTCGCCATGTCCATTTTACCATCCTCTGTGGCAAAACCTCTTTTTTTAGCTATGCATACTTCGTGCTCGCACTGCAATATAATATAATTAATTCTTTATTACATAAAACAGATTATAGTACATGTATCAGTTTTTACAAAATAGGTAGTCATATATTTAATCTCTGGCAATCAAGTGGGTGACGTGCAGTTCTCCTTGCTAGGCTACTTCTCAATACCGGCTAAACAGCCGGTATTAAGAAGTAACAGTGCCGATAATATAAATGCAATGAACATTAGTTATGTGGTCAAAAGAAGTTCCTTCCTCTGAATCAATCAGTCTAGCCGTTACTCAACTTTATTGGGATTTTCTATTCCATCCGGATGCAGCTGAATGACAGTATTTTGCATGGAGCAACTGCCTATGTGACCTTTAAATTCCAGTTATTGGGTAACACGGTACCCAAAATAAATAAGTTCCTTTTCTCCAAATAAATCCCATCCATTACGCTGAATTAAAGCGCTGTGTGCACTCGTTCAAGTCGGTATGATATAGCACAGCTGGGTGGTAAAATCGAATATGTAAACGTGAATATCGAACACACATGTTTGGGAAATAGCCTTCAGGCTTAGCTAATGATTGGACATGATTTAGAGATAACACATAGATGTTGAAGTAATATTGTAAAACAGTTTAAGTGATAAAAACTGCACAGATCGAACTATAATGGTTAAGCTACGTTTTTTATTTCTAGTTGTTTGCAGTATTGGTTTTAGTTTAGTTTATTTTTGGCATTGTGATTTCGCTTTCCACAGTATCTTCGATTGGATACAGATATTGTATTTGTATGGGCGTTAATCAATGGTGGTATAAAATATATTTTAAGTGGTAAATATCTATAATAGATTCATGGTTAAGCTACGTTTACGACGGTTAACCTGTGGATGACCATATGTTTCGTCCCGTGACCCCAGACAACCGACCGTATGACAGTTTTTTGTTTATTCTGTGCGCCTACGCATCATGACGTATAACGGAGTGACAACTGTCACTTGTCAGTTTGATTTTGACACTTGAGTTTGGTCTTGAAAATGGTTGGTTGGTTGAAATTTGGCTTGCGAATATTGAAATTATTAATCATTTAGAATCTATAGTTTTGCGGACAATTTGTTTTGATCCGATTGTTTTGTGTGCAAGCAACCCCTTTTGACAATATTGAACGGGTTTTATTTTGGAATTTGATTGAAATAGTTTGAGGTGATAGTGACCTATGGGAAACCGCATGCTACCAAATCTTTAGCGTATTAAAGCGGCCTGAATCTTGAAATACTTACTTCACTACACAATACAATATACACTCATTTACATACATAAATCCAAGTAGGCTCAGAACCGAGACCTCGAGTTTTCCTCAATCAGGTGAGTGATTGAATATTTGTACTAATCAGCTCCGCGCACGGCGGACAGTTCGACCCACGCTTGCCCAGGGCCCACCATCGCGCTTCCACATAATTTGTTTAAATCCTATGGTCAAGGTCGTGGATTGGCGTCGAACACCATATTTACATAACAAAATTCCTCCGAGCCTCGGAAAGCACGTTACGTCGTTTGCGGTACTAACAGTTTAACGTACTGTCATTTATGGACCTTTGACAGTCGTTACAGATCTTCAAAAGCCTGAAAGTCCCACAACTGGTCTCATCAAGGAGTTTCGTGTTACCCGGTAACTGGAATATCCATAGTCCAGATCCGTTTCATGTAAACTACAGGTATTCAGCTGCATCTAGTTCGATCGGAAGCCGACCCCAACATAGCTCTTGCATCTTCATCGATTATAGATATAGGTACCAAACGGAGTTATCTGATCGACATGAGCTACGAGCTAAATAAAAGCCCTGTTTAGTTGTTTTAAAAATAATGGCGAATCCAATGTGCTAACCCGTACAAGTTTTTAGAAAAACCCTGATAATCACAAGCTCTTACTGTAACTGGATCCTTGGGTAATTGAAAGCATTCCTTTAAGTCTTCATTCATCATGATTTTTTCTTTTATCTCGGATGTTTGCTTGCAACAATGTATTGAATGCTAGAAAAAATAAATAAATTATTAAACAATTATAGTAGATGTTAAATTTAATATGATCTTAAATTTAATTTCTAATAAACAATTTATATTTAAATCATACAAGTTATTGGTGAATACAAGTAGGTGTACATTAAATCATAAGGTTAAATTAAAGAAGTTTGGAATGGAAAAGGACAGGTTTTTGCCTATCAGTGCAATATATTGAAGGCTATTTAAAATATGTAAAAAAATACGAAGATATCACTTCAATCGCAGTGTAGATACTTACAGGGTGAAACAATCGTCCACAACTTTTCTTGTCCAAGTCAGCAGCCTGGAAAGTAAAATAATAATGTTCTTTTAGGGTGGGCGTTCAATGTATACAGTAAATATTTGGAATAATTCCCCTTTTCAAACTTTAACTATTACAAGTCTCACTGCGATAGTTAACAATCAGAAAATGTGAAGTGAAGTCGCGGCCAGATTAATAATATTGTAAAGTATCGAATTTTTGTTCTTATTCTTCTTCTCTTCTTCTTCTTCCTTATTATTCTTAAAAAAAAGCATGATGGTATCATCATGCCTTTTTTTCCTGAAGTGTAAGGCAGAGGTGCAGATAATAACAGTTTGTACATCATATATCATCATCACATTCAGCCTATAATGTTCCCACTGCTGGGGCACAGGTCCCTGTCTCCGGTATATGTCTTCGAATTTTTGGTCCTAGGACAGACCGGTTTCCTCACGATATTTTCCTTCACCGTTTCCTTCATAGTTTGTACGTGACACGCCAATTATAAAGTGTGTCCCGTGGTATAATGGAGGCCCTACAATTTTCGATTGAAAGATAGTAGATTATCAAACCGTTACGTTATGTGCAGTTTCTTACAATACTTTATCTACTAATTTAATGCTATAAAATGGCACGCCCTGCATATATCTTCCATTGGGAAAAAAATCTCATCGGTAATATTAGCTTCTTGGACTTGTCCTGTTTCGTATTGGATAAAAATTGTTTTATCGTTTCTATTATCAAAAAAATCGAATTATAAACTTCAAAACGAGTTTATTACTTACTTTATTAAACCAATACCGAAATTTAAAAATACAATCATATTTGAATACTTTTTCTGTGACAAAATAATGTATGTACAACTGTGTGTGTATGTGTACTGTAATTATATACTAGTAGAAGCGAAATTCGAATGAAATATTGCCAATTATTTAACGTCTTATTCTGAACTTCATTACTTTAATATTTGCCACTAAATTTAGGAATCAAATAATGTAGCAATAATAACAAAATTCAGTTTTCTTACGTTTTCGAGTTTATCCTGAGGCAGATTAAATAAGTACCACCATAAAAAATGGTGGTAAAATGCATAGAGAACGCTGCTGCCCATGCTCTAGTAAGTCCCTTAGTCGCCTCTTGCGACACCCACGGGAAGATATGGGATGGTGCTATTTTGTACGTCTGGCACCATACGGACAATACTGGCATGCATTTTACCACCTTACTGCGATCGCCAACCCGCCTGAGAAGCGTGGCGATTATGGCAAACCCCTCAAATTGGGGGTGGCCTATGTTCAGCAGTCGACGTCTTTCGGCTGAAATGATTTATGAAGATTTAAAAAAAAATATCGTCTTACCAAAGCTGTGACGGCAACGATACTCAAAACTACAAGACTATGCATGTTGAAACAGATGCTTAACACTGACACTGAAAAATGTAATCATGTACATATATTTATACTTGAATAAATCTATCATTTATTTCCAACTCTGCCTAACTACCAGAAAATTGTAGCACTCTATTGAGTAATCACAGCAACTGCAATTATTATTGTCACGTTTGTGTGTTAAAAAATTGAGAATTTTTCCGTCTGTATGTATATGAGAACAATGGGTTTCTGACACAATGTAATATTTTTTTTATTAGTAAGTTAAAATGTAGTTGTCCCACGCCCAGGTAAATACAAATTCTTATATAGAATCGGCAGGCAGGCTTAATTTGCTTGATCACACAGTTTACTGCTCAAAACTAAATAGCACCTTAGATAAGCTTTTGACACTTCTACATACATAATTTTCCCATTTAAGTACCAACCTGTACATAAGAATGTGCAGGCGGATCCAGTTATTCAATCTTTAATATTTTGTTTTTAATACTGCTAGTTTAAAAACCAAGCAAATCCGAACCTTAAACTAGTGAGTATGATTTCATTTTAGATTTGAAATGTATCCACGTTTTAGTACAATCAATGGCTAACGCGGTTTTGATTGTCACCTCACATTCAAATTAGGCGGTAGTTAGACCGCAGACGATTAGCACCTATAGTTGGTAGTATATAAATGTGTGGTGTGAAAAGGATGGATATGATGAGTACAGTGAGATAAGGAACCCTATTGATCCTACTTCCTACTAACAATTATTATAAATGTTAAAGTTTGTGTGTTTGGATGTTTGTAACTCAATGAAGCAAAAATGGCTTAATGGAAATTGATGAAATTGGCAAACAGATTTTAGACCAAAATTCATCATCATCATTTCAGCCGTAAGACGTCCACTGCTGGACTTAGGCCTCCCCCAATTTGGGGGGCTTTGCCATAATCGCCACGCTTGGCAGGCGGGTTAGCGATCGCAGTATGGTGGTAAAATGCATAGAGAACACTGCTGCCCATTCTCTAGTAAGTCCCTTAGTCGCCTTTTACGACACCCACGGGAAGAACTGGGGTGGTGTTATTCTTTACGTCCGGCACCACACGGTGACGACACGGTGGCCAAAATTAACACATAGGATTTGTAGCGGCACGCGGCATCTACATACAAACAACGCATCAAACTGTCGTCACGCAAATCCTACATTGCGGACAATACTGGCATGCATTTTACCACCTTACTGCGATCGCCAACCCGCCTGAGAAGCGTGGCGATTATGGCAAACCCCTCAAATTGGGGGTGGCCTATGTTCAGCAGTCGACGTCTTTCGGCTGAAATGATTTATGAAGATTTAAAAAAAAATATCGTCTTACCAAAGCTGTGACGGCAACGATACTCAAAACTACAAGACTATGCATGTTGAAACAGATGCTTAACACTGACACTGAAAAATGTAATCATGTACATATATTTATACTTGAATAAATCTATCATTTATTTCCAACTCTGCCTAACTACCAGAAAATTGTAGCACTCTATTGAGTAATCACAGCAACTGCAATTATTATTGTCACGTTTGTGTGTTAAAAAATTGAGAATTTTTCCGTCTGTATGTATATGAGAACAATGGGTTTCTGACACAATGTAATATTTTTTTTATTAGTAAGTTAAAATGTAGTTGTCCCACGCCCAGGTAAATACAAATTCTTATATAGAATCGGCAGGCAGGCTTAATTTGCTTGATCACACAGTTTACTGCTCAAAACTAAATAGCACCTTAGATAAGCTTTTGACACTTCTACATACATAATTTTCCCATTTAAGTACCAACCTGTACATAAGAATGTGCAGGCGGATCCAGTTATTCAATCTTTAATATTTTGTTTTTAATACTGCTAGTTTAAAAACCAAGCAAATCCGAACCTTAAACTAGTGAGTATGATTTCATTTTAGATTTGAAATGTATCCACGTTTTAGTACAATCAATGGCTAACGCGGTTTTGATTGTCACCTCACATTCAAATTAGGCGGTAGTTAGACCGCAGACGATTAGCACCTATAGTTGGTAGTATATAAATGTGTGGTGTGAAAAGGATGGATATGATGAGTACAGTGAGATAAGGAACCCTATTGATCCTACTTCCTACTAACAATTATTATAAATGTTAAAGTTTGTGTGTTTGGATGTTTGTAACTCAATGAAGCAAAAATGGCTTAATGGAAATTGATGAAATTGGCAAACAGATTTTATGACCAAAATTCATCATCATCATTTCAGCCGTAAGACGTCCACTGCTGGACTTAGGCCTCCCCCAATTTGGGGGGCTTTGCCATAATCGCCACGCTTGGCAGGCGGGTTGGCGATCGCAGATTGGTGGTAAAATGCATAGAGAACACTGCTGCCCATTCTCTAGTAAGTCCCTTAGTCGCCTTTTACGACACCCACGGGAAGAAATGGGGTGGTGTTATTCTCTACGTTCGGCACCACACGGTGACGACACGGTGACCAAAATTAACACATAGGATTTGTAGCGGCACGCGGCATCTACATACAAACAAGCAACGCATCAAACTGTCGTCACGCAAATCCTACATTGCGCGTCGCACAAGCAGGGTAACCTCTGCTAACAACGTCTCGATCAATCGTTGAGCAGTTGCCTAACAGATACCCATCTTGTCAGGCAGGATCCTTCCTTTTCTACGTAAGTTGAGTAAACTTTACACACTGTTCCTCATCTTTTAAAGATTATTTTTAGTCCGGATGTCCCGTGACATAATTTCTTACCTTCACGCAGGCGAAACTGCTGAGATCGGCTAGTGAGTAGTAAAAGGAAGTTTGAAAGTAATGACTGTGACAAGACTTTTTTTGTGGGTGGGAATCATCATATGAAGTCTCCTGCTCTGGTTGGAGCGGAATGGCGTGTCAGAATTTTACTACTTCGCAGAAAGAGGTGACAGCTTCTCATGCCCTCTCGCTCCTTACCAAGGCCTGCACCGAGAGATCGCCGCCGCCAATCGCCTCCATGAAGAAACGGTGGTGCTCCGCCCAGGTGGAACAGATCCTCACCGTATGCTTTACCGTGTCCTCCAGGCGATCCACGCAATGGCTACACCCACGCGTTTCCTCCCACCTGATCTTGAACAAGAACCTCCTGAAGCAGCCATGCCCAGTGACGAACTGCGTAAGGTGGAAGGTGAGGACGCCGTGGCGCTTCCCCAACTATTCATTAAAGAAGGGACTTACTGCCGCAATTGCGGCGTGCCCAGCACTGGGTTGCGACAATCGTATCTGTGATAAGCCTGCTACGCTATTGACGACATATCTAACTCCTGACGGCCAGTATCAACAGAGGAGATTACTAGAAAGCACAGAGGCATTTTTTTATTATTCTATCAGACAGCACTTAATTCGGCTAGACTGAATCTACAGCAGTCATCACACTCACACACATCGGTTCACAGATTTCGTAATAAAATTAACCTCTGCATTTTATGCATGTCTAGGGGGTCGTGGCTTTGTTGGAATGGTGAAGGTTGGGTGGGATATTTGTTCGCCATACCTTGTATGTCTTGCACTGCACTATTTTTGGACGAGGTCAAGGACGTAAAAATATCGCGGCAGGTTTTTTCGCGTACTGGATCGTCAACGCACTACTTTACGCTTTTTTTTTTTGTAGGAAATCATTAAACGACGTCTCGCGCTCTGGGTGGAGCGGACGGCGTGTCAGACTTTTACGAACTAAAACCAGCCCGTGTTCCTTCAGTTGCCAGGGCCACGGTAGCTCTTTGGAACAAACCCATGACCCTGGCAGGACACTACTTTACGCTGAGCTTTGCAAATCGAATAGGGACTTATTTTGAATCGAGCAATGTAATGCCGCTGCAATATTTGTATATCTGTGCAAACATAATCTTATAAAGAGTTTAGAACATCACCTCAAACTACAGCTGTCAACTTCCCTTCCGTTATTAAGATCTTTCTCGGTTCTAATTCCTATTCTGTATATTACAGAAATTTAGTTGATTCCCAGATTGTTTACTTCCTATTCTGGATAGATGTGTCATACATTTATGTTCTCTGCTGTGTTCTTAATGTTTTTTTACTACCTCTGCCCTCAGCTCCAGCAAGTCACTGAACAATCACGTATATAGAATAAATAGCCTTCGTGTTATAATTGCGATTGCGATCGGCTAGACATTATATTTTATTTACTCATGAATTCAATGTGTATTTAAAGATGAAAAAAAAAAGATTGATATCGATCAATATACATGGAGCCATGTGAGCACAGCTAATAACCAGTTCTACGTATTGAAGTATACCGGGGAAGCACCGATTAGAACTGCATGGCATGTTTTTATATAATTATGCTGCAAAGTACCATTCCGTGATTCATTATTGTCATTATGGGTTCGATTAAAATAGTGTTTCAGGGTTTCCCAGTTCGCCAGGGTTACGGACTTGTTCAAAAGAGTCACCGTGGCCCTGGCTCAGGCATCTGAAGGTACATGGGTGGGTTTTAGTAAGTAAAAGTCTGACACTTTCTCCTACTCTGCCTTGTGCGGTTCACGTCATTTAATGATTTCCCATCCAAAAAAAAAAAAAACCGGCCAAGTGCGAGTCGGACTCGCGCACCGAGGGTTTCGTACAAACCTGCAAATATTCACGGTTTATGCATAAGGTTTATGTTTATGAAATTAAATTTTTTTTTTCAATTTTTATATTTGAGTTAACTGAATGAAAGGTAAATTGTGGTTTACGATTTATGTCGTATTAAAAAAAAAACTACTTACTAGATCTCGTTCAAACCATATTTCGGTGGAAGTTCACATAGTAATGTACATCATATATTTTTTTTAGTTTTATCTTTCCCTTATTTTAGAAGTTACGGGGGGGGGGGGGGACACATTTTACCACTTTGGAAGTGTCTCTCGCACAAACTATTCGGTTTAGAAAAAAATGATATTAAAAACCTCAATGTCATTTTTGAAGACCTATCCATAGATACCCCACACGTATGGGTTTGATGAAATTTTTTTTTTTTGAGTTTCAGTTCTATGTATGGGGAACCCCAAATATTATTGTTTTTTTCTATTTTTGTGTGAAAATCTTAATGCGGTTCACAGAATACATCTACTTTCCAAGTTTCAACAGCATAGCTCTTATAGTTTCGGAAAAAAGTGGCTGTGACATACTCGGACAGACAGACAGACAGACATGACGAATCTATAAGGGTTCCGTTTTTTGCCATTTGGCAACGGAACCCTAAAAAGAGGTTCTCGTTCGGAAACAAATCATTTTTGATCTAGGCATGCTACGAACTGGGCCCCTTTTAAATATGTCACACAATACGAAAAAAACCGGCCAAGTGCGAGTCGGACTCGCGCACCGAGGGTTCCGTACTAACCTGCAGGTATTCACGGTTTATGCATAAGATTTATGTTTATGAAATTAAATGTTTTTTTTTAATTTTTGTATTTGAGTTGACTGAATGAAAGGTAAATTGTGGTTTACGATTTATGACGTATTAAAAAAAACTACTTACTAGATCTCGTTCAAACCAATTTTCGGTGGAAGTTTACATAGTAATGTACATCATATATTTTTTTTAGTTTTATCATTCCCTTATTTTAGAAGTTACGGGGGGGGGACACACACATTTTACCACTTTGGAAGTGTCTCTCGCGCAAACTATTTGGTTTAGAAAAAAATGATATTAGAAACTTCAATGTCATTTTTAAAGACCTATTCATAGATACCCCACAAGTTTGGGTTTGATGAAAAAAAAAAATTGAGTTTCAGTTCTATGTATGGGGAACCCCAAATATTATTGTTTTTTTTCTATTTTCGTATGAAAATCTTAATGCGGCTTACAGAATACATCTACTTACCAAGTTTCAACAGCATAGCTCTCATAGTTTCGGAAAAAAGTGGCTGTGACAGACTCGGACAGACAGACAGACAGACATGACGAATCTATAAGGGTTCCGTTTTTTGCCATTTGGCAACGGAACCCTAAAAATGATTTGCCAAAAAAAAAGTAAAAATTCGCGCATTTTTACGACATCTGCTATTTATGAGAGGAGTAGTGACCCGCCGCTAACGGTCTTGAGTTTCATGTCGTAGGTTTTGAGTTCAGACAGGCACATTTCACTGTGTCATTTATTTCATTACCACTGCTTTCAAAACAGTGAAGGAACATCGTGACGAAACTGGCGTGTCCTAGAGTAAAAAATCGAAGATATGTGATACCAAGCCGCACTGGACTCGCGTGATTAATTGTAGCCCACTCCCTCTCACAGAGAAGATTACTGGGTCCCAGCAGTGGGAGCCGTATAAGATGAATAAATTTATAATAAATTAGAAAAATAATATGGAACAAATAAAATTGTTAGATTGTCAGTTTTATTGAAAAGGTAATTAATTCAAAAATTTATATTATTTATTACCCTACACGCCTAAGTGCATAGATTTATATATCCCTCGGTTACATTGGAGAAAGCTACTACTAATTAGTTTATCGTAGTTTCACTACACCATGGTTTAACGTTTCAAAGAATACAACTTCTTTCAAAGCATTGATAAATTGTATGCCTATGGTTTCCGACTAAAATGGCTGCAGTACACTAACGCGGTTTTAGCAACCACAACATATAGAAAGATAAACCTATATGCCCAAACTTTTTGAATACAATAAGCGTGGTAACATATTTTTAGTTGATGTAAAATCCTGAATCTCATGACATAATTCGTCACTTTCCGCCAAGTCAGTTAATGTGTAATTTGTCAAAATCTAGTCGAGCGGAGAGGTTAATTATTAAGAAATATATTAGCACGAAGATACTCAATTACTTTCATTTATGAAATAAAGTCCAATATCAGGTTCAAACATTAATATTTATTATCACTTTCACATTTATTAACGAGTCTGAGCTTAACATTTTCTAAAGCATCTAGAATAAAACTAAATTAAAGTGCTTCAGTTTAATTTCATTTTTATCGCTCTCTGTATGTTCATGGCCTCTTTTGTCAAAAAATAGTATTCACACATTCTTTCACTAATCCTTTAAATTCGTTGCAAGCTCCATTGTCGATCCAATCGGGACAATGCTGTGAAGAAAAGAATAAAAATGTATGAATTTTCTGATAGTGTGCTATTTGGGTTTAATAGATTAATCAACGTATATGAAAAGATTTACTTAGAGCTAAAATTTTTTACAAGTCCTGTGAGACATCAATTTTATTCTACGAAAAATAATTGATATTTAGCTCTCTTTGACTTTGATTATTTAGCTCTTAGTAGAATATTTATTATTTGTGTATTTAAAAGTTTTCAGCTTGATTAACTAACATGGAGCAATTTCTTTGTGGCATACCATAATAAAAGTTGTACTGTCTAGCAAGTATTTAGACGATTCAAGTCATGTTTGTTGGTTTAATTTTGTTGTATGCCACGTTATTGTACATAAGTATGCATATACAGGCAAGAAACTTGTTTTGTGTAAATTGGGTTTTGGCTTTTTTCTGCAACTAACTAATACTTACATTCAAAATTTGTGCGGAAATACAGAGCTTTATTTTGATAAAGTCACACAACTCCGGTGGTCCATACTTATCGATGTCTGCATTAAAACATTTTAGTTTTACATCTTTGAACATATCTACGTCAGATCCAATGTCCTTTGTCAGAAGTTCTTCTAATTTTTTCTTGTCTAATTTATTGTCATCAGTAGCAAAACCTCTCTTTTTAGCTACACATAGGTCGTGCTCACACTGAAAAATACAGTAAAAATATAAACGAATATGAAGAAAAAAACAAAATGTTCCTTCTTTAATTTCACAAGTAAATCCATCCAGCTGTTTTTTTTTTGACCCTTAAAAAAATGAATATATTAACAGGTTCTTCCCTAAGAGGAACTTTAAATGTTCTTTGGTGAGAAATCAGTCCAATTCTAAGGCTATGTTCAGTAAGGTAAGCAAGTAAGGTTGTCGGCATGACGTAAACATCCGCCATCTTTAAGCCATAAATTGAGCATCCTTTCGAAGTTAAGGCTCGTGCGAACTAGCGCGACGCGACGGTCGTGCGCGATTCTGCGATTTATTTTCGTAGAACAATTTCAAAGACCGTGTCGTGGCGCGACAGGTCGCCCCTGTGTGAAAAGTCTCGCGCGTTTCCATAGAAATTGTTCTACGGATATGAATCGCCTAAACGCGTGCGACCGTCGCGTCGCACTAGTCTCCACGAGTCTTTAGTCGGTACTTAGAAATTGTATAATATTATGACATGACATCAATATACTACAATTACTGAGTGCCTAGTTGGTCTAGTGGTCGCAAGCACTACTGCTGAGCCTCACCCTCATGGTGCTGAGTTCAATTCCCAGGTCAGGTAAAGTATTATTGTAAAAGTGCAATTTCACAGTAGCAGCCTCGAGTCTGAATTTGTGCCCGGTTAAAGGCAAAAGGCTTGCCCTCTATGACATGGGACATAATCATAACTGGCGAAATTTGGGTATACTATAGGTACACCTCACAATCTCACCTCACAATCCTTGGCGGAACCAATCCAAGGAACCAAGGCTTGATGTTATGTTATCAATATAGTACTTACTAAAAATGGATCCATTTTAACTTGAAAGCATTCCTTTATGTCCTCTGACTTCAAGTATTCATCCTGAAGGTCGGAAGTTTTCTTGCAACATCGTGTTGTATGCTAGAACGAAATAATTAACCATATCGCGACAGGATTAATATTTTGTTGTTATATTCAAAACTTATTTTAGATATTTTATTCTTAATTGTACTTAACAGCTTAGACTTACAATTAAATATCTAAAATAATTTTGTTTTAAATAAAGGTGTATACTTACAGGGATAAATATTTTTTCACATTCTCTCTTGTCTAAATCAGCCTGAAAATAATAATCAATTTAAATAAATAAATAAAATTTTTATTACTTTCCCTTAAATTATACCTATAGGTATCTAGGTTATAAAATATTCAGATTTACAAAAACTGACGCGTAAACGTAAACCACGAATTCAGCACATGCTAGGAGCATGTGCTGCATTCCGACCACCGACGAGTGAAGAAACTTATCGTCGGTTATAGCTATTTCACAGAAAACCTACATACATGGTCAAAATATATGGACATGATTATTTTTTTAATAACCACTCGTTGGAGGTCAGAAACATAAAATTAATCCATGGTTTCATTTTGTGCGTCGATGGTCCTTGCCAGCCTTTATATGTATAGTGCCATTTTTGTCATCAAAGAATGTAAGAAACAAATAAAATATTACATCGTACCCAAGCTGTGATGGCGACAAAGCTCAAAATTATAAGACGATACATGATGAACTGAACGCTTAACACTGACACTAAAAGATAAAATCGTGAACATTTATATGTTATTTCCATAATTTTATTTATGTCTGGCGCTACCTAAATACCAGAAAATTGGTACACAATATTGAGTAATTGCAATCATAATTATCACATTTACATCACAGTATAAATATTGACAGTACCGAAACTACGAACGTCCGGTCGAAACGGTGCACTCACACATACGTGCGCATTTACGATACATCTGAACGAAGGTCGCGGTGCTCTCAGTGATGTCTGCCGTATCGAGACGAGTGGCACGTACACGTTTTACTTTTGAGCATCGGACCGCGCCATGAGCGTATTGCCTATTCCGTAATAAAATATTACATATACATACATAAAATCACGCCTTTGTCCCTTAGAGATAGGCAAAAACTACAAAACGCCACCTCCTATGATCCTCACATATTCTTTTTGCTTCGTTTTTCTTCATACATCGTTTGTAGTAGGTACTGGTAACCGGCGTGCGTATATGACCATATACCGCTCCTTAAATACAAAAGCACCACAAGTCATAATAAGCAAATTATACAGGAGCGGCATTTGCAAAAATAATTTGGATTATTTTATGATTTTTGTATAAACTATGTGTATTACGTAGATTTTTTTTTGTATCAAAAGATGCGTAATTAAATAGCTTTTTTTTCAATAAAGCAATCTTAACCATACCTCGAATGGACTCTGGAAAAAATGCAAATAAGTCAGTTTTGTATATAGACTTTGACTTCGAGAACATTAAAATTTTAAAAATTAAACCACCATTATTAGGAAAATTAGAGTTTTATTTTCAGTTGTCAACCGCACAAAACGTAAATTTATGAAAAAAATGGCACGTACTAACTTACTACATAGTAAACTTGCTAAGGGAAAACAAATAGTTAAATCTTATCATGAGATCATCAATTAAGTGTGATTAAATAAACAATAACTAAAAAAATAACTATATTAATTAATTTTTTTAAGCTATAATCACCAATGATATTTTTCTTTTTTTACTTATAATATCATTGATAATCACGATCAAATCAGACTTACTATTTTGTATTGTTTTACCATACCTAAAACGAAACTAGACTAATTTATACGTTACAGGACTTAAACCTATGTTTTGTAATGTGCCGGGTAGACACGCCCTACATAAACACAATAAACATTGAGTATCTTCTCGTAAAAGCTGTATTAGCTTACTTATCACAGGTGTGTGGAATGCAGTTCAATAATGAAAAATACCTAATATTAAGCTGTCTAAACTATAATGACTCTTATCTTTACTCCTTTTCTACAACTTAAATGAAATATTAAAGCTAAGTTAATCAACTTGGTCCATAACATTACGTTTCAGAAACAGAGGTAATTTTATCTTAAAATAGTATTAGCAGTTATGGTTTTATAAAATAAGGCACTTAAGGAGTGAGACATCTTCAAAATTAATTATTTCCATGATCTACACTAATCACAACCGTATAAAGCACATAAAAGTGGTGTATATAGTGTTCTTACAAAAATATTTTTATAAAACGTTTACTTAAAACTACATTGAGCGTAATGCTCGTAAAAGTATTAAAAAAAACTTAAACTAAAACATTAAAAATCAGTTCCCAACAGTAACTTATGTACTAATTTAGAGATTAGCATAAAAAGATTCATAAAATCTTGGCACGACATTTTTTTTGATTAGCTTTAGAATGCCTTGCTTCTTTGCTTCAGGAACTGTAAGCTTTTCAGTGTAAAGTTGGTTTAGAGTCAAACTATTATCAGGCACTGTCTTCGACTTGGTGCGGCGTTTTCTCAACGTAGATACCGACCTGAACTCTTCCTCTTCGTAGGATGTTTTAAAGAAAAATATGCCATTGCTTACTTTATCCGCCTTCAGAATCTTTATATCGGTCCATTTGAATTTATTGCCACCGTCATCTATATTGTAGTTTCCTGTACACAGAGTTTTGAGGTCAAAAAAATTCTTATGTGTCAGTTCTTCAACAGTATAAGGCTTTCCAGTTTTCTTTGCTGTTTTAATTAAAGTGATATATTGGTCTGGAACGTAAATTGGAGATGATTTTAATGCTCTCGTAATGTAACGTTGGATGACAGAATGAACACAGTCTCCTTCGTTTTGGGTATGTCCTTTTATAAAGAACTTATGTGTAATACTATTAATGTTCGGTAATTCTTGAGTCGCATATTGGTACATTGCCAGCATGAATTTGTTTTTTTGCTGGCCACAGCAATTATCGCTATAGAAAGTGACATCACAAGGTTCCGTGGCATTATCATTCAATTTTCTGAGATACATTAGAACACAGGAGCCAATTTCATTAATACCTCGGGCGCCTTCTCCCTCATGCCATACAAAACAAGTTGTGTCCTTTGTACCGAGCTCGGTTATTGTGAAATTAAGTAGATTTAATTTAGACGTATAATAGAAATTAGACACATCACCCTGAGGACAAGGCATCACCGCTTGGAGGTCGTACACAGCCACTACGAAGGTATTACTCACAAGCTCTTTATCTCTATCTTTTTCAGCTCTAGCGAGAGTCTTTTGCTTCAAGTGCTCGTCGTATGTCTCTTGTAGTAACGATTTATCTTCAGCGTTTTGGTAAGCCATGCAATCTTCGCATTGATCCTTCTTAGGCTGCCAGAAAGATAAGTTAAAATCAT
Source organism: Aporophyla nigra (assembly GCA_947507805.1). Classification (NCBI taxonomy): domain Eukaryota; kingdom Metazoa; phylum Arthropoda; class Insecta; order Lepidoptera; family Noctuidae; genus Aporophyla; species Aporophyla nigra. The sequence goes on along the minus strand of OX382301.1, from coordinate 19,362,111 downwards.
GTGTAAATATGTTGTAGTATACTTGATATGAAACGTGTGGTGCACCCTCAGATTCACATTTGTCTACGTAATGTCGATGTAGTGCCGCGACTGTAAGCCCGCCCTCAATATACTCCCGAGTCGATCGCGCCCTACAGTAATGACTTTCTATGCGGGGAATAGAATTGATGTGTGCTTTGACACCACCGGTCAGCTCTGAGTCTAGTGTCTTATGGTTGTTATGTTTTCCCCTGTTATCTTTAAGGTGCAGACCAGTTTCGGACTTCTTCTTGACAACGGTTCTGATCATTGTGTCTGAGATTCCAAGGGTATTCATGAAGAATACTTTACATACCCGAGTTTTTTTATTATTTCGAGTCAGGAAATATGCGTGATTGTAATTTTTGCGACTGCTACCTTCACGAACGTATCTATATTTTGGTTCTATCTTGGTCATGTGATCGTGAATAAACTGTCGTTGGATTTCCAGATCACCGCACTCCCAGAACTTTTCAAAGATATGTTTTCGTTCTTCAAACGTAAACTCTGTTGAACATTTTAATTTGCATTTACCGAAACATACAGGACCCATTTTTTTGGCATCATAAACTTTCTTAGACTTTGACATAGAAATATAGGACATACCTTTGTTTTTCAATAGCTTGCTCTGGTTTCGTTTCCATAAGAGGGGTTCTGATTTTCTTTTACGACATCTACTGCGCGATTCAACGTCAAGACTAGGAGACTGCTCTCCGACGCTAGATGGGTGCTCATCAACGCTAAGTGGCTGATCATCAACTCTGGCAGATGGTGAATTAATATTAAATAACTCCTGGTTATCCACGGTTGATTGCGGAAAGTCTTGAATGTCAGGTAACTGTGCTTGTGGTTGTTCCTCTTCATTGGAATCTGACTGGGCTTTGCAGTTTTCAGAAAATAGATCTATATACGTAGGATCTTTGACACTATCATCGGATGAGAAATCTTTGAGGTTATTTGTAGAACTGGAGCTATTTGAATAACTAGAACTAGAACTGCTGGAAGAGCTAGAAGATTCATCAGAGGAAGAGTCACTGTCTGAGTCTGTTTCTTGGATGACTAAAGATGGTTTATTGAATATTCTGTGTTTTGGAGGCGTTGCTGGAATGTCTTCGTTTTCTTCACCGGAGTTTAGAATATCTAAAGAAAACTGACTGTCCGGTAGAGAGTTAACGTCATCAGCATCATATTCATGATAAATACTATTGGTAGTCTGAATGTCACTTGAATCCATTTCACTAGGTCGTATTGTTGACGGAGATTGCTGTCCATCTCGAGGGGCATTTATAGGTGGTACCATGTTCAAAATACGGTGCGCTCTTGTTGTCATTCTGAAAAAAAAAATAAGTACCTACCTGTATCAACCAATTTACTTTCTCGTCAATAGGCGTTATAATGTATCTATGTGGGTAAGTAAAATTTAATTGGTTTTAATAGCTCTTCTAAATTAATTTGTTTTACCCAATTTGATTACTCCAAAAACTACAAAAACTTTCAGACAAAACAACATTAAAACTAAAAATTGCTTTTTAATGTAAAATAAAATCTATTTAGAGATCACTTTCAAATACAAAGACACCATATTTCGAAATATGTTACTTTAGCATAAAGAAATAAGAAAATAATTCTAATTTTTTTTTTTGCAAAACTAACTTAATTCAAAATATGGTAGTATTGCAAACAAAAATAAGAGAAAACATCAGATTAATAAATGCAAAACTAACTTATTTCGAAATATGGTACTTTAGCATAAATAAATAAGAAAATTATTCTAATTATTTTTTGCAAAACTAACCTATTTCGAAATATGGTACTTTAGCATAAAGAAATAAAAAAATAATTCTAATTAATTTTTGCTAAACTAACTTATTTCAAAATATGGTAGTATTGCAAACAAAAATAAGAGAAAATATTAAATTTATAAATGCAAAACCATCCTATTTCGAAATATTGTACTATTGCACATAAAAATGATAAGATACTTACGTGAATGTGATCTGCAATACGAATATATTTTAGAATGTGGCACTTTTGAATATATAATTTCACCTGTTTTATAGCAGTTTTTTGGAATGTGGTAGTTTTTCACAAAAAATGCGTGTGCTCGTGCCAAATGACTGTTGACAACTGACAATATGGTACTTTTGCGCGGAACTCAGTTACAGAAACGGTACAAAACAAAACTAACGTGTGTGCGTGTATGGGTGTTTTTGATCATAAAACGACGGCTGTTTTAGCGAAAAATTAAAGTTTCATCGTTTAAGATGCATTTTATGCAAAAAAAACATTTTTGATATTTTTTGAAATGTGTGACTTTTGTATTTAAGGAACGATACGCACGCTGGTTGTCAGTACTACGCACCTGACCCTTCTGAAAAACATCACCAATAAGGACACTATATGTTCTCTTAGGGCGTCTCCTTCCGGCATGTCCAGTCAAATATGCTTTGTGAATATAGTTTATTAGCCACCCTTCATTCATCCTCTCAACATGACCAAACCATCTACGCATACTTTTTTCAATTTTTGTCACTACATGTTCTTTTAAACCGCACCGTTGTCTTATCACATCATTCCTCAGCCAATCATTCACAGTACAACCACACTTTCTTCACAAAGAACGTATTTTTACACCATTTATTCTACTTTCATGTTTCTTTTTAACCGACGAAAAAAAACGGAGGAGGTCAATTCGACGCGTATTTTTTTTTTTGTTTGTTTTTTTTTTTTAATGTATGACCACGCATAACTTTTTACGTAGTAGTCCGATTGTAATAATTCTTTTTTTATTGGAAAGGGTATACTTTGAGGATGGTTCCATATAAATTTGAAAAACAAAATCGAACCCTAAGGGTCGGAAAACAGGGGATGATTGATTGTTCACTCACTGATTGTAATGTTTAACCACACATAACTTTATACAGAGTAGTCCGATTTTGATAATTCTTTATTCATTGGATAGGGTATACCTTGACAAGTATTATAAATACATTAAAGCCACAAAAAAATATAAGATAAAAACTTTTTACCAAAAAATTTAACCGTCGAAAAAACTGAAATGCAAAAAATAATAAACCTTAAAATTATGAGTCGGCGCTGAAAAATCAATGAACAAAGATCACTCAAAGCGCCGACTCATAATTTTAAGGTTTATTATTTTTTGCTTTTCAGTTTTTTCGGCGGTTAAATTTTTTGGTAAAAAATTTTTTCCACACTCCACATTCACTTCCATACATAAGCACCAGCTCACACAACAGCCAGTGAAGCCTTTTCGGACATTAATTGGTTGATCACAATCGCATGCATAACACCATTACTTGTAGTTTATTTCCGGCATTTTCTCTCCTTTCCACATCTTTATCAATCTTTCCATCCCTTGTAAACAAACTCGTCAAATAAACGAAGTCATTAACTTGCTCCACACTATTATCATTTACTTTCACATCACACACATTCATTCATACATACATTCTCTTCTCTTTCAAATACCATGACCTTCGACTTTTTTACATTTATATTCAGCCTCTTCATCTTACATGCTTCATCCATTACTGTTACCATGTCTTACAACTATTCTGCGATGATGCATTTAGAAGTTGATCAACTGCGTAGAGAAGGCATTTGGCAGGCGACTCATTCACTTTCAATCCACACTCGCCCTCTTTCAATTCTGTCAGACAGCTATTAATGTACAAGTTGAACAGACACGGTGACGCCACACACCCCTTTTTAACACCTCTCGAGATGCTGAACCAGCTCGTGTATTCCCCATTTATCCTAACGCAAGCACTGAAATCCTTTGATAAAGATTACAGTGCTGGTACTAAGCGCCAATCTACACCGTACATGGATAGTGTTTACCACAGTTCTTCTCCCCTTACAATATTACACACCGTTATGTACGTAATGTTACAAAAAATACAGCAAAATTCGACCCTCAAGTGGCGAGTCTTTATAACTGGACGACGCACAAACACGACCGGGTAATTTGTTAATCGTATTTTTGAATAAAATTTGATTAATCTCTGCAAAATACGTGTTTAGTCAGTAGGGTGACCCCCGTCAGGAACAAAGACACAAACTTTTTCACGTATGATTTAAATTAAAAAGAAAATGTTCACTGCCACCATTTTGAATTTACATTTTGATTAAAGACGAAAATTGCATGTAGGGTGCATAACATGTATGAACAGTTTTTCGCGCCTTGATTTCTACTAGGCAACTCTTTGCGCAGCCCATGTTAAAGAAATTTGTTCCAATAAAACACTTTTCAATATAAAAGCACTACAAGTGACCACTCTTTTTTTTGTGGGTGGGAAATCATCAAATAACGTCTTTTCGTCTAGATGGAGCAGAACTGTCAGACTTTTACTGAATAAAACCCACCCGTGTTCCTTCTGTTGCCTATGCCAGGGCCACGTTTATTCTTTCGATCTATTTCGTGACCCTGGCAGGTATCGGTCCCAGCGCACCCCTTCAGTTTTTGCTGACATCTCTTTGAGGCGCGCGTGGAATATAACGTGTCATCAACCCTGGCCTGGTCCTTACCGGATGGCAAGCTACCCATTGCGGCGAGCAATGGGTAGCTTGCCGTCCCGGAATCTTGACGCCCGGGGCGTCTCCTTCTGCGGCGGCTAGGGATGTGATGGCGCACAGATTGCCTAAAGTGATATCCCTAACGCTCCGATGGAGCCTAGGTATTTTATTTCAACACATAGGCTTAGTTTTCATATTGTCCATTTATACCGGATGACATTTTTTACCGTCTCGACCTTCATATGGTGTGTTGTGTAACTAGAATAGAAGGCAGGAAGGCCTTCAGATTCATCGTAGGTGACTAAAGGAGCGTGGGACGCGGGCAGACGGGGATGCGTGTGCGGCTCGTGCGCCTGCGACAGATCAATGAGGCCGCCTATCGGCCGGCTTCAAAGGGTAGGACTGCGCTACGAAATCATTGATACATGCCGCACATTGAGTAGGGTGCGTATGATTTGAGTTCGATAGATTTTAGTTGTTTTTTTTTTTATTATTTTTTTTTCCAAATTTCTGTTTTGTTGTTCTAGTATGAAAATGTTACTTAAATGTATAGTATTTATTGCTAGATCAATTTCATTACATGTTTTTCAAAAAAAAAAAAAAATTCAATGCCGAAGTGTTCACCCGTGTTTGTGAAGTGAAGAGTGAGGGAGTTGAAATGTTTTCCGTTCACCTATTACACCCATTTTTTTCCAAGACGTTATAAAATGTCACCCGGTATACTGTGTTTATGTCCTAAGAAATGAAAATTGTGTTTTCTGTGTTTTTATTAGAAATACCGGCCAAGTGTGTGTTGTATTTCATAGTAAACATAGGTGCTAACTGAAAATATCCACTATCATAAAAAGTCCTATATTTACTTTAAAATAGCAAAACTATTCATTTGGAAACATCATTATCTTTTTTGGTACCTATCGGATCATTCAATATTCCAGGCACTTTAAATATACTTTTTTTTTATTCTTTTGCTTCATGTATGTCCCCATACATGTTGCAAAATAATTTAAAAAAATACGTACCTTTATCGATTTTTCGTAATTTCATTTTTCCACCATTGTTAATCGTTGCACAGAAGATACTTTCTCTCCTATTATCATCGCTACATTGCAACAGTCTCGAAGTTAAATGCATGTAAGACTTACGAACAGAATCACGGGCATAAAGCACTAACACGGGTACCATTTCCTCCATCATTTCTGCCTTCTTACGCAGTATGTCTTTTATTCCATAAACACTTGTACTGTTGTCATTACTATCAAAATAGAGCGATGGTGCTCCAGCTTTGGAGAGCTGTTTTCAAATTAAAAGAGATAGTGTTATATAGATTAATGTTTTATTATTTACCTTTCAATAATATTATAGCCCACGCAAGTAGAACCGTAGGATAGCTATTAGTAAGTTATTAAACATCATATAATAATACACATACGTGTTGCTCTGATTCTATCTGTAACACTGCGTCACATGACTTGTAATGCATTGTGTACACTTTGATTCATCTGTGATCGTTTTAATAGGCATAGTACCGAACCGTTAAAATGGCACATCCTTTTTTAGAATATATAATAATAGTTTTAAAAAAAAACTAAAAAACACGCTTTCATTGAAAACCAAACTAAAAAGTACAAAACAATGGAAAAAAGCGTGGGGTGCCTGATATCGATAAAAAATAACTTAAAAAGCACCCCACGCTTTTTTTCCATTATTTTGTACTTTTTAGTTTGGTTTTCAATTATGTTTTTTAGTTTTTTTTTTAAACTATTATTTATTTTCTATTTTTTAGGGTGTTTCGAATTTTGAGACGTATGTCAGCGTAGTTTGTGACAGTTTTTTTGCTGTCCTGGTAACCCTGGCAAGGGTAATGGCACAAATTTATGAAATTATTGCATTGTCATCGGTCCTTGACAGGTGTGCAAAGTTTGAATGAAATCTGGTCGCTTAAAGTGGATCAAAATCGCGCTATAAGGAGTTGGTTACAAACAAACATACAAGTGAAGCTAATATAAAGCGTGTAAAAAGAACAAAAATTTGTGATAGAGACATACATAATATGTCTCTATCTTTTTCTTACTCTTTCTGTCAAATAATATGCCTCATTTTTTTCTTACACTTTCTCTTTCTGTCAAATTTATTACCAGCCAGTCTATTCTATAAAAATCTCACAGTACAAACTTAGCCGGCATGAGCTTGAAGTGAGCTGTCAATTCGTAGCTGAGAGAATTACTCAGAGAATAGAATGCTTACACTAACTTTATCCAAGAATTCATGGTGAGATTCTTACAAAATCGTTCAGTAGGTACCAAAAATTTGAATTTGGCTACATAATATTATTATGAGGAACGTCGAGAATAAAACCAAATTGAATTGCTACAGTTTAATTTAATCAGGAATTTCCATCGCTCCCTGCGCATTTACGGCCTCTTTCCATCAGAGAAAAAAATCACGTAATAATTTTCACACATTCTGCTACCAATCCTTTGGTTTCCTGGCATTCGACGTTTTCTCCCCATTCCAGACAGTGCTGCGATCAAAAATAGCGACGTCACTGGTATGTAGAATAATGGAAATAAAGTATGAGGACAGAAAATGTGGAATTGAGGAAATGAAATAAGATAATGTCGGTAAAACGTTGGGTGTTATATTGCGAATGAGAGTCAATGGCATAAATAAATAAATAAATATCTTCGGACGACCAACACACCGTTATCTGATCCCAAACTAGGCAGAGCCTGTACTATGGTAACCAGACAACTGATAAACATACTTATATATTTCTAATTACATACATATTATACATAAATTACACCCAGACACAGAAAAAATTATCGTGCTCATCACACAAAGATTTGTCCTGGGGGGGAATCGAACCCACGACCTCAGTCTCAGAAGTCAGGGTCAGTAACCACTAGACTAACAGGCCAAAAAATTAGATGTTTGAAAATAATTCAGAATATTTCTGGGATTGCATCGTTGGTCTAGTGGGCGCAAGCGCTACTGCTTGCCTTGAAGTCCTGGATGAAAAAGTGATATTGGGTTTTGCTAATTTGAATTTTTCAGTAACAGCTCGGAGTCTGCCTAACGTTCTATATACATATAGTCCTATATAATTCACGTGTTCGGAGTCTGGATCCAGACTCCGAACACGCGTTTTATATATGACTATAGGTATGTAGAACGTAGGTATTATAAATACTCTTCGGTTATTACCAGCGTGATGTCTCGTAATTTATCATCATCATCATCAGCCTATAATGTTCCCACTCTCACAGGCCTCCTCTCGGTGAGAGGGAGTGGGCCATAATCCACCACGCGAGCCCAGTGCGGGTTGGTAGATGTCACATATCCTCAAATTTTTGGTTCTAAGACGTTTCTTCACGATGTTTTCCTTCACCGTTTTGAGAGCAGTGGCGATTAAATCATTTAAACAAAGTAATGCGCCTGCTTGGGTTTGAACTCACAACCTACTACTCGTAAGTCGCGGCAGTTACCACTGGGCCACCACTGCTCTCGTATACCTGGATACATTTAAAACTCATACAGCTATATTGCATTGCTTTGGAAAATGTTTTACTTACGTTAAGCATTTGCATAGAAACACAGTGTCTCATTTTCATAAAATCACAATAGTTCGGAGGTGCATATTTATCGTAGTCACCATTAAGACATTTCGATTTCACATCTGCCAGCAGCTCTGCGTTGGATTCTAAATCTTTGTTCATAATTTCTTCCAGTTTTTTCATGTCCATTTTATTATCATCCGTGGCATAACCTTTCTTTTTGGCTATACATATTTCACGTTCACACTGAAAAAGAACACAAAATAAAAATGTGGCCATTCATTACCTACTAAAGTAAACGGTAGTAGCTTCTCCTCTGTGGCTTGCGTACATTAAAAAACTAGATTATAAATATAAACATCAATATACTTACTGTAATTGGGTCCTTTGATACTTCAAAGCATTCCTTTAATTCATCTGACATAATGAGTTTGTATACGGTGTCAGAATTCTTCTGGCAACAACGCATTGCATTCTGAAACAAAAGAATGCAACATTTAAAGTACCTATCAACATAGCCCTTAAGAAATATTGAAAGTACAAGTAATGCGTGCGATAAGAAAAACGGCGAACGATCATCCAAACATATGTGGTATTGAAACCTTGCCGGGAGTAAATTTTCTAAATCCGTCTATAGTGCCCACTTTTGTGCATTGAAGGAAAGTTGTAATTACATTATAATTAAATTGAGAACTATGAACTAATTAGCTGTTGCCCGTGATAGCATCTGCAATTCAGGACGAAAAAAAAAACTAAAAAACACGCTTCCATAGAAAACCAAACTAAAAATAATAGTTAAAAAAAAACTAAAAAACACGCTTACATAGAAAACCAAACTAAAAAGTAGAAAATACGGGAAAAAAGCGTGGGGTGCTTTTTAAGGAATTTTGTATTGATATCCGGCAGCCCACGCTTTTTTTTAAAACTATTATTTATTTTCATTTTTTTTAGGGTGTTTCGAATTTTGAGACGTGTGTCAGCGTAGTTTGTGACGTATGTCAGCGTAGTTTTCGAAGACAGTTTTTTGCTGTCCTGGTAACCCTGACCTGATCCTTATAATGGCACAAATTTATGAAATTATAGTATTATTATATAGTGTCTTCGTTTCTCGGTAAGTCTACAGAGTTTAAATGAAATCTGGTCGTTTAAAGTGGGTCAAAATCGCGCTATAAGGAGTCGGTAACAAACAAACATACAAACATACAAGTGAAGCTAATATAAAGCATTTAAAAATAGTCTGTGTCCTTATCCAGGTCATAGTTTATCTGTGTACTAAATTTGATTCAAATCCATTCAGCCATTTCATCTTGAAAGCGTAACAAACTAACAAATTTATTTTTGCATTTTTATATTACTTAAGAATTTTTGAGGATAGTTATAGGTTTACGTTGCTGGAAGCAAGCGGTGGAAGTAACAAACTTGGATGAGATATTAACTTGACTTTTAGTATGAAAGCATCAGAATGATTGATTATATTATTAGAAAAATATAACGCAAGCTTTAAAAAAATATATAATAATGAATAATATATAATTTATTATAATGTATAGTAGGATCGAATTTGTTCCAAAAGGAACAAGATGTTGATGATAAAGTACTTACAGGGTGGAAAACTCTTGCACATAGTTTCTTGTCCAGGAGTTCAGCCTGTAAGTTAAAAGGAGTAGATATATAATGTTGGCCAAAATATTACCATTATTTTCATGTTCAGTTAAATAACAACGTCTTACCGAAACCGCGATAACAACGACACTCAGAATAACAAGACGATACATGTTGATTGAAATGCTGACACTGGCAATGAAAACTATAATCCTGTGCATATATATACTCGTCTAAATATAATTAATGACAGCGCTGCCTAAATACCAGAAAATTGTGTAATGTTTAATAACAAAGAACCTTTTTTATGTGTTAAAGTATCAATAATTTGCGTCCGTTTTTTTGAACGGATGTTATATATTACTAAACATACCAAACTTTATTTGTTTCCGTTCTTGAACTTATATTAATACTTGTGCAGTAAGTTAAAAACAAATTACTACTGAACAATCACTCTGTATCAAGTAGGAAAAAAGAAAAAAAAATCTTCTGAAATTGCTATACCCAAACTATTTAATCGTGTGTTTAATAAACAAGTATACACGTAATATATTTTAATGTATTTAATCCAGATTTATAGTATTGTTCGAAGAATAGCAGGCATACTTCAAATTATGATAAGAAGTTATAACGGAACAGAAAAACATACAAACACACTGGTCAAAATCATAGCCCTATTTTAAGGGTTCCATTGCCAAATGGCAAAAAACGGAACCCTTATAGATTCGTCATGTCTGTTTGTTTGTCTGTCTGTCCGTCCGTATGTCACAGCCACTTTTTTCCGAAACTATAAGACCTATGCTGTTGAAACTTGGTAAGTAGATGTATTCTGTGAACCGCATTAAGATTTTTAGCAAAAATAGAAAAAAAAAACAATAAATTTTGGGGATCCCCATACTTAGAACTGAAACTCATTTTTTTATCAAACCCATACGTGTGGGGTATCTATGGATAGGTCTTCAAAAATGATATTGAGGTTTCTAATATCATTTTGTTCTAAACTGAATGGTTTGCGCGAGAGACACTTCCAAAGTGGTAAAATGTGTCCCCCCCCCTTGTAACTTCTAAAAAAGAGAATGATAAAACGAAAAAAAAATGTATGATGTACATTACCATGTAAACTTCCACCGAAAATTGGTTTGAACGAGATCTAGTAAGTAGTTTTTTTTTTGAATACGTCATAAATCGTAAAACGCAATTATTTATATACCTTTCATTCAATCAATTCAAATATAAATTGGCCGTATAATATTACCGTGTGGTGCCGGACGTAAAGAATAACACCACCCCATTTCTTCCCGAGGGTGTCGTAAAAGGCGACTAAGGGACTTACTGGAGAATGGGCAGCAGCATTCTCTATGCGTTTTACCACCATACTGCGATCGCCAACCCGCCTGCCAAGCGTGGCGATTATGGCAAAGCGCCCAAAATTGGGGGAGGCCTAAGTCCAGCAGTGGACATCTTACGGCTGAAATGATGATGATGATGAAATATAAAAATAAAAAAAACATTTAATTTCATAAAAATCAACCTTATGCATAAACCGTGAATACCTACAGATTTGTACGGAACCCTCGGAGCGCGAGGCCGACTCGCACTTGGCCGGTTATTTGCTTCGCTGTAATCGGGTTAAAGCGAGCAAGATCAAAGATCACTCATCACTGCAAGGTGGATCAATTAAATGACTACATGCCTGACTCATAAGCAATCCCGTTTTAATTTATCCTTACCTATACGTACTTACGTTAAACCAAATATCGTGTCATGTTAGTTACAAGGTATTGCGATAAATCGAATCAACAGATATACAGACATTCTATGTAAAATATCTGGTATTCAGCAGCATCAAGTTATAGCTATTTTTAAAAGTACAAAAAAAAAAAACATATTCAATTGCAGTTTCATTCGCAAACGACCTCACTATATTCACATCCTTGACATAATTGAACTCGGAAGCATTACAGATTTAAATTCGACAATTTAAGCTATCAAAACCGTAGTAAATTTAGAATTCAATAGAATGGCTTTAAAATAAATGATTTGATTACTCACAAAACTGGACAACTTCATATAGTCGAAGAGTCAATTGATATTTTAGCACTAACTGTCGAGCATTTATCTTTTGTTAACTATGAAAGAACTACCGGTTTGGAAAACCACGCGATCGGTTTGTATCATGAAAATGACGTAATTGACCTGTACTACAAATAGGATTTTATAATGTGTTTGTTTTTCCACAAAAACCATATCATATTGATTTTGTTTTTATTCAAACAGGATTTCATAATGAATTTGTTTTTATATTGAATATCCCTTTTTTTGGGTGGGAAATTATCAAATGACGTCTCCCGCTCTAGGTCCGTCGACCCGAGACTGGTCCTTACCGGGCGGCGAGCTACGCCCATTGCTCGCCGCCCGCAAACTCGCGCCTATGGTGGCCGGGAGACCGCTATCGACTCCCGACGCCCAGGGCGTCTCGTCCTGCGGCGGCTAGGGACGTGAGTGCGCAGAGCCTGCCACTCCCTCACGCGCCCCGTCTCCTCCTTCGCCAGCAGTACTGCTTCGCAGAAGGAGGTGACGGCTACCCATGTTCTCTCGCTCCGTACAATGGCTCGCACCAGGGCCGGACGCGAGAGGTCGTCGCCGCCAATCGCCTCCACGAGGTCACGGTGGTGCTCTGCCCAGGCAGGGCATACCTTCACCGTATGCTCGACCGTGTCTCCAGATGATACACTTAAAATTGCCAAAAAAAAGTTAGCTACCTATTCTCAATTTAATGAAACCGAAACTTAATCGGGTGAATCTTACGCAAATAGAATTGAGATAGTTATGTTTTAAATGGAATATAATTCGATTTAAGCAAATCGAGAGAAATTCAATCTTGGTTTCATCAGCAGAAAATATCACGAAAATACGACTGTTCTCATCTTACCTTAATACATTAATATACCTCTACTTTGCTTATAAATGGTGGAATATAAGAAAAATGTAGAATTTCCAGCCTGTCTCGCGGTGATAAGGGAATGATGTCGTAAAATTCTGTGCCAGGAAACGAGGATATGACGCCATTCTTAGTGAATGATCCTAAGGTGAGCTAAATTATATTGGTATAATTCGATTATACTGAAATTTCTCCTATAAGTTCCAGAATTTACGATATTCTAATTTAAAATCGATGTTGAAAGGGTCGTTGATTATTTTATAATGTTCTTTCAGTTCGTGAAAGTAAGGTATGACTTAATTTTCGAAGAACCTTTGAAGTCAAAGCAAAAAAAAAATTTTTTCCTAAAATACACTGAATTTTCTTTCTTGAAAAACCTGAATTTTGGAATATAAATCTGTCTGGATTCCAATAGTTTCGTCAGTTTTAAAATTTTCAGAAGTAGGCCTACATTTTTATTGGTTTGAAACGTTTCAGTGCTGGCCAAAGTAAGGTTTTTTTTTCGTTAATTGTTTAAAAACACCATTACACGTCATTTTTTAAAATTAGATATGTTCTGTGTTTCAGAGTACTCCCTGAGAAGAAATACAGAAACCCATTAAGAGGTCACAGTTTCTTTTAAAGTCCATAAATAATCTTGGTCCGGTTATATGAGGACCATGTATATATATATAGTCCTCCAGACCGAATTTCGGCCACGGCGGCCAATCTCAACGGAGACTAGCCATCGGCGCGGGAGATATTATAGTGCTCAAGTGTGTGCGCAGACACAAGAGCACTCACGCTTCCCTCACTCTCATAGTCCGGTGGGATGGCAATCCGACACGACCGGAGAGAGATCAGGCGTAGGACCAAAGGCTTAACGTGCTTTCCGAGGCACGGGGGTATCACACCGCCAACTTCCAAACTCCGGGCTGCTACTAAGAAATTCCTAATGGAAAAACCCAGTAACACTTTGCCCGACCCGGGAATCGAACCCAGGACCCCACGCTCAGCAGTCGCGCTTACGACCACGAGACCAATGGGGCAGTTACCGAGGACCATGTAGGTAAATGTCTGACAGGGTCTTTGGACGAAAGAATCACGCAGATTTTGGTTGACCTGCCTGGACAATGCACGTATTTGTTAGTAGTCGACTCAACACCTCGACTTGATGATAGGTAGTCCCAATACCAAGTTATTATAAAAATAATAGTTAAAAAAAAAAACTAAAAACTAAAAACACGCTTCCGTAGAAAACCAAACTTAAATGTAAAAAATAATGGAAAAAAGTGTGGGGCGCTTTTTGAGATATTTTTTAATTGATATCAAGCACCCCACGCTTTTTCCACTATTTTCTACTTTCTAGTTTGGTTTTCTATGGAAGCGTGTTTTTATTTTATTTTTTTAAATCTATTATTTATTTTTAGGGTGTTTCGAATTTTGTGTGTATGTCAGCGTAGTTTTTGACGACATTTTTTGCCATCTTGGTGACCCTGGCAAGGATAATGACCAAAACTTATGAAATTTTTGGTTTATAAGTTAATCCAACATTTTGAAGGAGGTCAAATCATGTTCAAAGTTTCCGTTACATAGGTACATACATATGAAGCTATTAAAAGCATGTTAAAAATGCTACCATACGGCATTATCTTATCAAATCACTTTCAAATCTTATAACGAAGAGCAGAGAAACTAAATCCAAACTTGAAAAGTATTTAATATATTCTCAGTTTGAGGTCCCGCTCCTAGATCTTCCGAACTTACTTTGGAAGAAAAAAAGAAATATGCTTCCGTGCTTCGTTTTTTACTTAAAGTTTATTATTTAAATGTGCAGGACAAGCTCGGTGCGGTCGAAACTGATGAGGAGATCGTGACAAGAATACGAGTGGGGTCATGTCAGAATGAAAAAATGGGCCGAAGGGAAATTGTTAATAGAAAATAGAAAAAGTAGAATTCCTGGCCTCATGACGGGCAATTGGGTACAGAAAATAGAAAAGGTAGAACAGTCAGAATCAGATCTAGAAACTTAATTTAAACGCTTTCCTGAGTGACCGCGTTGTTTCTTCTAACTACACAACGGATTTTGATGCGGTTTTCGCTGTTAGGTAAGGATATTATTCTAAAAGGCCTATCATACATTTATGAGTTATATTAATGTTTTGCAAAAACATAAAAACCATGCTAAGCAAGGGCAGGTCGCTATTAATAATTATTATGTTAGATGGTACTGTCCACTGTTGGTACTGTGGTGCCTTCCATCCACGACATAATTATATAATATTAAAGTTACATGTTCTGTCAAGTCGCAAAAACCGTGAAAAACAGTGGCTGCAAGGCACCTTAAGCTCCAAAGACGTGCTGACAAGATATAACTTAGCTTATCTTCTGAGATATCAAAATTTAACTGAATAGGTAACAAAATGTGTGGTTATTGGACTGGACTTAACTGGAGTAGCAATAAAGCGTGTGCATTCTCCGTTTGTGGAATAGAATTTCAATTGTTCGTTGAGCGTCTTTTGTTTCGAAACAATTTGTTTAGCTGTTCTTTTTTTCTGTTCATATTTCAATATTTAAGTATCTCTTTCTTTCTCTATTTCTCTGTTCGCGTTAGCATAATACAAGATAGAAAATAATGGACCTTCTGTTACCATCTCTTTCACCGTCATGCGCCGTAGTCACGCAACGTGCCAGCCATCGGCGTATGTTCCAGGGCCGAGGCATGCTTAATTTTATAATCACTGTTGTCTCCTTCCGTCCTAGTCGTGTGCTAGCGTAATTTTTGTAAATGTTTTTGTTTATCTTTCTACGTTATCGTTAGCAGTGCTGTGCTAGTCAAAATAAAAGGATACATTT
Organism: Aporophyla nigra; assembly: GCA_947507805.1. Taxonomy (NCBI): domain Eukaryota; kingdom Metazoa; phylum Arthropoda; class Insecta; order Lepidoptera; family Noctuidae; genus Aporophyla; species Aporophyla nigra. The sequence continues at coordinate 19,346,622 of OX382301.1, read as the reverse complement.
TCTGTGCGTATGTATTTTGTTGTAAAAATTAACCGTGGGTTATTTTTAGCTGTGTTCTATGTTAGAGGGTTTGGTTTCCAAACTTATTCTTTCAGGTTGACCATTTTGCGTGGGCCATGGGGGCCGTCGATGGTTATTCAAACCGGGCCACTTGCAGAAGTTGATTAAATCTCCTGGTACGTTAAGAACATCTGTTCAAGATCTGTGTGCCCTGAGGGTTCTGCCCTAATCTGGGTGACATAAGTGTATTCATTCAATGAGCACATACGGAACCATTTCCTCAGCATCCATGCATTTTTAGGCATGATATCAATTTGTTTGCCACTGACGTGCGTGTATGATCATATAGATGTACGTAAACGAAGCAAAAAGAGTATGTAAGGATCGTAGCAGAAAGGGTTCTGTAGTTTCTGTACCGCTTCTTTCCATAAGGGTTGATGGAAAAAAGTCGTGAGTTTATGTATGTATGAATGAATTAACTTTATAACAATCAAAATGTATCTGTTAGAATGTTCACCAAAAGACTTCAATGATAGTTAAAAACCTGTTGTTCTGAAAGATCCGTTGTCATCATCATCTACCTAATCATTTTTCAACTCTGTTGGGGTCGGCTTCCAGTCTAACCGGATGCAGCTGAGTACCAGTATTTTACGTGGAGCGACTGCCTCTCAGACCTCCACAATCCAGTTAATGGGAAATACGATACTCCTTGCTGAAAGATCCGTAGTAAGAGTACAAAAGGACCTATATCGACATATCACTATCAAAACGCACTAGCAAGCCAGTTGCCAAGCCTCAAAGAGATGTCAGTAGCACTGAAGGGGTCTGCGAGGACCGATGCCTGTCAGGGTCGCGAGATTGTTCGAAAGAGATACCGCGACCCTGGCACATGGGCAACTGAAGGAACACGGATGGGTTTTAGTCAGTAAAAGTCTGACACGCCTTCCCGCTCCGCCCAGAGCGGGAGAAGTCATTAGATGATTTCCCATCCAAAAAAAAAGGCCAGTTGCCAACAACCTAATAATATCCATTTAATAACGCCTACAATTTCCTTTAAACAATAGAAATCGTTCATTTCCTTCTAGTTAAAGTTAATAAACAGAATTACTTTCGACGAGTGCCCCTCAAGTCGATGGGATCGGTCGATACCACTCTTATTGTGTGTGATGAGGCTTCAAAGGAAATCGGGTGAGCTTCCGCGTTAGACGATTTATTAGATAAAAAGGTATTGTATCGATGCCTTCAAAATTACGAGCTTTTGTGCATAGAATTAATGTTCAGGAATAAATTGGAGAATGGAAATATCGCGAATGGAAAGGAATTATTGCTTTGTGTATACGAAGGTGTTCGTTGGATGTTAATTGAATAAAAAAGTAGAGAAGTTTTATATTTTTCCTACAATATTCTCGGCAAAAAGAAATACAATATTTACCTCTATACACGGTGGCAGATGGCAGAGACATTGTTGCGCAAACTGAAACCGTGAATTCTACAGCTAAATAGAAATTATTTTCAGTGTTAAAAAAACTGTTGTTCATAGAAAAGTAAGCGGTCAAAACGTATGGAAGAGCTTATTTAGTTTTCTAATAACGGACGAAATATTCCAACGCAATGTTGTTGCAACGAAATGCAAGTGTGAAGTTGGCGCGCTTCAACAGAGTCTAGCCTGACGTTCATGCGAGTTAACGAGAATACCACAGCAGCGTTACTCAGCTCTCTTGGCCATTGGAAATCGGTCATGCGACACATTTTCCACGTTTCGTTTAATACATTTTAGCAAGTTCAAATATTACCTAAAAATCTGTAAAAATCTTCAGAGTCTTTTTTCTCGTCCGCAACAATCAACTACGCTAATTATAGTGTTCAACAGTGAATGATCCAGCTCCAATCGGCGTCTTGTCCCGACACATATTTTTAAATTTACAAATTAACTCAACACACTTACTTCAAATGAGTTCATCCGATAGAGCACGCCATATTCAGGTTATTGTGGTGGCACATCTATACAAATAAATAAAATTGGAGTGTCTGTTTTTAATATTAAAATAACTACTGTTCACTAAGTGTATATGGATGTATACACGGTACCTATACCAAAACAACATTTTTTGCAATTTTTGTCAGTCTGTCTGTCTGTCTGTCTGTTCGTTCCGGCTAATCTCTGAAATGGCTGGACCGATTGTGATGGAACTTTCACTGGCAGATAGCTGATGTAACAAGGAGTAACTTAGGCTACTTTTATTTTAGAAAAAATAAATAATAGTTTAAAAAAACAAAAAACACGCTGAGTTTTGAGACGTATGTCAGCGTAGTTTTCAAAGACAGTTTTTTTGAAAAACTTTTTGTTAAATACCACGCGGACGAAGTCGCGAGTAACAGCTGTTACCTATAATATAACCTGAATTAACACATCTTACCGCGGTAGTACGTCCTCCAGCGTTAATTTCCGACATCCACGCGGGCGAAGCCGCGGGCAAAAGCTAGTATTTCATATTTATAGCGAGCGCATAATCAAGACGCTCCTAAGGATCATTTGTCAATTTATGATTAGTAGTTTGAAAGGTATAACGGAACAAATTAACAAACATACATCTATAACGGTCAAAATCATAAACTTCATTTTTGTATCGCTCTATTCGGGTAAAGAAGGCTTTGAAGTATTACCTATATCAACTCATGACATGTTGCGATGATAAACGCTGTCAAACTCAATTTACCCCAAAATAATCTTTGACGTCAATCAAATTTTCACTCGCAGTGTGAATATTACACATAGGCAAGACACTTCAACGCAAAATACATTCAATTTAATTCCGCCACAATCCTCAAATTTCCTAGGCACTCGAAATACCCTTCGTTTGCGATTCCGTTTGACTCTCAGGTATTTGCCTGGCACATTCATTAATGTCAATATTAACTCTGGAAGCATTTTGAACTACGTCTTGGCTCCATGTGTGAATTCGGGAGTATCTCAACAACATTTGCGAGTTTCTCGAAAGTGATATTTATGATGAATTTTTCATTCATTGTACGCGGAGTTGTGTGAAGTGAGTGAGGAATGTTTTTCCTCTGTCTGTGTTTCATGTTTATTTCACGTAAACACGATGCGAATGCGATCGTGTTGTTTGTGTACTTGCGATGATTGTTGGAGCGTCAATAGCGGTGTCATCATCATTCATAGGCCGTTTTACTCGGAGCGCGCAGTATTAATTTATCTGAAATGTGTACAACCCACTGACGAATTTAATTTATCACAACTCCTGTTTGGAACATACTATACACCAATGGAACCATTTGAATAGGATTTCAGTAGACTTATTATTTTGACAAAAGATGTGTTACAGACAGGTTATGGTTTTTAATAAATAGCTGATATTTGTAGAGTTTTCAACGAGTTAGTGTAACGTAACACTACGTATGAGACGAATGGGAAAAACAAAGTTTTAGTTTCTACAATATTTCAGATATTATAGACACTAAAACGTTGTTTTTCCCATTACTCATAAATCTAAATTGCAGTTTTTGTCTGCTGTCACCATTTCACCAATTCACCACCTTTTTAGAGGACACAAGAGAAAAAGTCGATTTTATTTTATCTCTAAAGGTTACTCGTAAAATTGTCTAAAAATTTTAGTATAGCCGTCGTTTAACAGGCATAACTAAAATGGCGATGTAAATCAATAGGTAAAAGCGGTAGAAGTTACGACCCATAAATCTATAAGGATTTTTATAGCAGATCTTCACTTTGGAGCATAAATATCGGATGGGTTGTTGGAGGTTGAAGAGGTGCGTTTTCATAGAGATGTTACAAAATAGTTTCGTAAAAAATCATAACACATGTTGCAATTGGGACCTATCTCAATATAGGTTCAATATTGTTTAAATATCCTACTAATATTATAAATGTGAATGTAAGTTTGTTTTTTACGCTTTCACGCGAAAACGACTTAACCGATCATTATGAAACTTTGTGCACATATTCTTGGAGGTATTAGAAGTATCATAGAATACTTTTTATGAAAAAAAAAATCTACAAGTATTGTTATTTTAACGCGAGCAAAGCTGCGGGCAAAAGCTAGTATAGTATAATTTTGATTGGATAATAATCTAAGCCCCTATTCCGCACCTCAAACAACTAATCTTCTACCTTACCAAAGGGCAAACAGGCGAAATATTATGTTAACTTTGGATAGAGTCAATTACTCGACGGTTTGAAATAATATTTAGCCTTTTTGACACACGTTCTGAGACTTGCTGTTCCAATGATTTTAAAATATGATTCTAAAATTATGATGAACAATACGAACGTAGTCAAAACCTTTGGCTGTATCTGTAAAAGGAGATTTATTTAAAGAAAGCTGCAACCTTATCTAGATGTAGGTTTAAATACTTTATTCTCAAAAACACAAAGAGCAACTTACATGAGAATATAAGATAACATAATGTAATAAACTTATTCTAGGTAACGGACATCTATATAAATTCTAATTTCACTTACATTTTTGTTCTGCTTCATTTTGATGGTTTTATTTACAACTCAATAATAAAATTTGCAAGTTTGATTTAAAAGTGCTGAAAGAGCTTACATTTTTTATATGGGATGGTAAATTGTTATAAAATTGTGCTCCTTCATAGGTGTTTTTTTTTTTTTTGCATAACCTGTACGTTTCTTTGGTAGGACAAGTAAGCTAGGTCGACGAAGACTGCGAGTACATATTTGAGACTTTTTGGTAAATTTTACGGTTGCGTGAATCTTTCCTTCCATTATTTTTCTAATCAAAATACAAGTTTTATACGAGTACATATAGGTATAATTGTTTAATGTTCATTAGCTTTTTTTCTTTAAAAATTTTGTAAGTTGGTGTCAAGTATGGATAGTGAAATAGTGTCTTTATGATCCTGTTCTGCATTCTTTCATTCTTTGTAGTTCCTGAAGCTTCATTTTACCAGCGCTACCCCAAATTTCTATGAGATATAATAGATGTGATTTGACTAGTGAATTGTAAATATTTAGTCGGACTTTTTTGGGTTTACATTTATTTATATTACGGAGTGAGCCAATTAGTGAGGATTTTTTTTTTTTATATAGTCAATTTGTTTGTTCCATGTTAAACAATTTTCTATTCTAAGGCCAAGGTATTTTTCATAGGTTTTTTTTATCTAGTGGAATGTTGTCTATAGTTAACGGGTCATGCATCGGATTTTTTTTATTCTTAGCTTTAAAGACAATATAACATGTTTTTGAGATGTTAACAGTCAGCAAATTTTGTTGGAACCATTCAAATAGAATTTTTAAATCGTGAAATAGCGTCATGAATATCAGTTCCAAAATAAAACAAACATGTGTCATCCGCGTATAAGGTTTAATGGCCATGTAGTCCTAGCTCTGTTATATTGTTTATATAAATTAAAAATAATAACGGTCCCAATATGGACCCTTGTGGAACTCCATATGTGATAGGTAAAGCATTACTTCATCATATACCTATGACAAAACTGAGAAAGAGTTCTACCACGCAGTTCAGTCTTTACAAATCTTATATACAATAGAAAACAATCGCATACTTTAAGCAATCTCATGGAGTCGGAAGCATCTTCTCAAATTTTACAATAAAGGCCATAATAAATATTTTCTCCGACTGCATGGGATTGCTGAGTATTAAGTATTCATGTTTTATTGTCAATCTGTTAAAATTTCTTGTTTCCATCTTTTTTAAAGTTCATTTTTTCTGCAGTTGTATTTTTTGATTCTACATTATTATTTTTATTAGCTTTCATCATCTGTTTGTCTTTATAAGAACTTTTTAAAGTGTCTTTCATTAACTTCACGCACAATTGGTCAATTCATTGAATTTCCCTTGAAACTCCGAGCTTCATCGATTATGCATGAATTTTTGTAAGTCCTTAACTAATATTACTTTAGTCTCGAGGATTCTTTTAGGCCAATCCTACAACAGTATTCATATTTACTAACTTTTTTTGGGAATAAAGCTACAAGTATTTTAAATGAATTTATTTTTAGATCGACGAGTTTGTTTTAGTTTGGGATTTGGAATTTAAGCGTAGTAGAAACCCAGAGGATTTTGAGTATGCATATGCAGGGCGAAAAGTTGGTAACTGAAACAAAAAAAGTATGGTCAAAACTTTCGTCTTGAAACACTGTGGAATATGTGGGACGAGAACATATTGCGTAGCTTCCCGATCACTGCCCAGCCCAGTTTCGATTGATGATTGACCTCTTTCTTGGAGTTGGACATGAACAGTCTGTCCAAGGTAAACATGCTCGTCCACAACTCCAAGTGTAGCGTTTCCGATCGCCATAAGAGTGGGAGTTACATGAGTAATGGACTCTGCCTTGGTCTTGATCATGTTCATTTTGAGACCCTATTCTATTCTAAAATTCATTCGGAAGCTCTATTGAGGTCAAGACAACTATATTATTGGCAAATCGAAGTTGGGTAATGTGATCGCTATTGATGTCATCAACATTCTAACCCCTTTCCAGGCCGAAACCTTGGAGACATCCTCCAGTGCAGCAGTGAAAAGTTTCGGAGAGATAACGTCTCCCTGTCTCACAACTCGCTGCAGAAGATTAGGTTTCTAGGTCCGATCTTGGAGTCGGACTGACATAATGGCGTGTTTTACGGACACTTCCGTGCCTCGATATATCGATAGTTGATCTGGTACTGTTGAAGAGACTGTAGTTCAGCCCATATCTTGATCGAATCAAAGGCATTTTCTTAGTCCACAAATGCAAAGCAGAGAGGCAGGTTACACGCTTCGGTATTCTGTATAACCTGTCGCAGCGTAATATGTGTGGTCTATGGTACCTTTACGGAATCCAGCCTGCACCCTAATTGCGAAACGCACAATTTCTCAGAATCTGAATGGGATTGAAGATCATTTCTAAACCATTGCGTCATTTGTTCGAATAAATTGTCGGCTCAGCAACGTAAATAACGCAATGAATGTTGTTTAACTATGACTATTAAACCAATTCCTACCGATAAAAAGTTCCGCATTTACCCCTCTGTTCGGGAGGCTGAAATCGTCAAAGATGCGTGTGAGACGTTTCGTGATGGCTCTTGAAAACAGCTTGTAGACAGCTATATATGACTCAGAAGTGACAAAAATACTAGCCTATGTCCAGTTTATCTCCCTACATGAAATAAAGGGCCTTAAACATTTTAGTAACATCATTATGGAAAACGATTCATATGAGTTCAGTTTGGCAATCACACAAAAACGATTAATGGTGATTATCCCTTCCTATTTATGGCATTTAAAATTGAAATTAAAATAATTGTACTATTTATTGGTAAATTAAACATGACGTCCCATGGCTCCAACAACCAGATAACCCGGGATTGTCTTAAATTAGAAACTCGAAACCTCACTCAATACAAATTAAAATTCTTGTCCTAACCCTTTAGCAGAGCAGTCCCTAATTACATATCGATAATTCCAAAGATACGCTCCTATCTTATAAATCTAAACAATTTTCTGAGAACAGTCCAAGGTTAGTATTAGGGTTGTAACGAGTCTTCGTTTCAGAAAATGAGGATCTTGCACAAGAAAACGTGCATCCGCATCTTACTTACGAATTTGTAACGGAGCTCTACTAAAGAACAAATAATGCCATGATCTTTGCCAAGGATACCAAGACAGCAAAAAAACTAAAAAATACTCTTATGTAGCCAGCAAAAGAGTGTTTTTTCTATCCTGGTAACCTTTTTTTTTTTTTTTTCTTTTTTGGATGGGAAATCATCAAATGACTTCTCCCGCTCTGGGCGGAGTGGGAGGGCGTGTCAGACTTTTACTGACTAAAACCCACCCGTGTTCCTTCAGTTGCCCATGTGCCAGAGTCACGGTATCTCTTTCGAACAATCTCGTGACCCTGGCAGGATCCTGGTAACCTTGGCAAAGATAATGGCACAAATTTATGAAATTATTATATTGTCATCGCTCCTCGATAAGTCTACAAAGTTTTAATGAAATCTAACAGTTTCAAGTGGGTCAAAATCAAGTTAGTCGGTTAGGGACATAATTACATACAAAAATAGAGGTGAAGCTAATAAAAACGTGTTAAAAAGGCCCCACTCTTTAATTGGTGGAAATGCAACTTGAAATTTTATTAATGTCAACCGGGAAGGTTAAATTTGTGAACAACGATGGAATTGCCTAGAAAGTAGCAAACCCAAAAAACAGTCTTGTATGAACATAGGTAGTTTGATCCTTCGAAATTTTGATTTCAATCTTTAATTCTTAATTTATCGACTTCTAACTCCGCAAAATCAATCTCTGCACCTCCGCACCCGTCTCCTACACCACTAAGATGGCCTCCGATACACCCCTGGTTGGTATTACGTATTACAACGGACATGCCCGCTTGAACATTAGCATAGAAATAGCTCTGTGATCCACTCTAGCCGACGGCAAGCGTGAATGCTATCAGTTGTAATTAAGCTGTCGACGCTTGTCTAGCACTGGATAATTTTCTAGCCAAGTAACGTATCGTGAGTTGATTACAGACTTTTTGGGTAGGCCTTAACGGTGATTGATGGGTTTTAGGGGAGTTTATTTAATTTCCGAGGTAGATAGTTTGGATTTCGATGTCAAGATGTGTTAGAAAAGTTGAACTTGGAGTGGCATATCGAGATCGAAGATAATAAAATGGATTTGAGATTATTACTAATACTAAAAATAATAGTTTAAAAAAACTAAAAAACACGCTTCCTTTGAAAACTAAACTAATAAGTACAAAATAATGGAAAAAAAGCGTGGGGTGCTTTTTAAGGTATTTTTTTATTGATATCAGGCACCCTACGCTTTTTTTCCATTATTTTGTACTTTTTAGTTTAGTTTTCAATGGAAGCGTGTTTTTTAGTTTTTTTAAACTATTATTTATTTTCTATTTTTTAGAGTGTTTCGAATTTTGAGACATATGTCAGCGTAGTTTGTGACGTATGTCAGCGTAGTTTTCGAAGACAGTTTGTTTTTGCTGTCCTGGTAACCCGGCAAGGATAATGGCACAAATTAGTTTGTGACGTATGTCAGCGTAGTTTTCGAAGACAGTTTTTTTGCTGTCCTGGTAACCCTGGCAAGGATAATGGCACAAATTTATGAAATTATTGCATTGTCATCGGTCCTATGGTGTACTTATTTGCCTCAATTTAAAGATATCGTATCGATAAATTGATACACCTAAGTGAAAACTCAACAGCAATGAGTTAGTTTATCTATTTCCAGATTTCCTTTTGTTACCTACGTTTTATGGTTTGTGATTCTTCAGTCTAGACGGGTTCGTTTGCCAACTGCTATCGGCACTTTGATAATCGTGACCAACCAGTGTGGTTACTTCCACTGGATAAAAAGAAGTGAAATTGAGGTCAAACGCGAACACCTTAAATGTTGTCAAAGAATTTTGTTGAGTTCTACATTCGAAAGAAAATTTGGAATATGTTAATAAATGGGAGCGTAATTTTAGAAGACGTTTTGAATAAACTGGAAATTTAGTTTTTGTTTATGACTGGTAGGTATTTAAGTATCTAAATGATTATACAGCATATTTTTTTTTAAAGAAATTTAAAAACCTTACAATTTAACCCATTATTTAATTGCCATGATAACTTTAAAATATCATGTTCTAGCAATTGACAACATGTGCAAAACCAATGAATTATAAAATTGCTAATGACAAATGCCAAAATTCCTGCTTTCAACCGGAAAAATATCACAGGCTTTCATATCTGAAGAGGGAATTCCAATAACGTCACAGTTCACATGATAGATGGAACACATTAGCAACAAAGAGCCGAGTGATAACTCTCTCCGATTCAAAGCCTAGATTTAAAATTTATGTCCCGTCGTTTCGGTACCAAAATGAATTTTTTGGTACCTACCGATATGAATTTGGGTACCGATAACAAGTATGACTGATATTTTTAGCATTTTTTTCAAGGGAAAGTTGTGGATTGTAAACAAGTTGTATCTCCTAAAATCGAATGAATGGGTATGCTTATGTCATCATCATCATCATTTCAGCCATAAGACGTCCACTGCTAGACTTAAGCCTTCCCCAATTTGGGGGGCTTTGCCATAATCACCACGCTTGGCAGGCGGGTTGGCGATCGCAGTATGGTGGTAACATGTATAGAAAACGCTGCTGCCCCTTCTCTAGTAAGTCCCTTAGTCGCCTTTTACGACACCCACGGGAAGAAATGGGGTGGTGTTATTCTTTACGTCCGGCACCACACGGTACACCGGTGTTATACTTATGCGGTTGAATAAAAGTACGGAAAATTTTGAGACTACCTTTTTCACAAACGAATAATATCTACCTAACATACAAATGTGTTACGTTCATAAAGATCTTTCCACACAAATATACGACTAACATTTTCAATTTCAGTACCCAAGTAATATCCCAGTTCCAAAGCGATTCTTTTGAATAATAACGATTGGTAATCTCATGCTGTTGCCAAGACGGCACACGGTGGAACGTAGGACGACAGTCCACTTAAAAGTTCGAACTTTACGACTGGTTTGCCACCGAAATATGAGCCTTAAGAAATGGTGAGCTAGTTTGAGTGTTGGTTTTTGTCAAATGGTGGCGAAAGAGGGGCTCGTGGCTAACTATTAACAACCTCATAGGTTGATCAATCAGGTTAAGTTATGCATGTCACAGTTGTTGTGTGAAAGGGTGACCATCTTTACTTACCAAGACCCCTCCATGCCTTGAAAAACGCGTTAAGCCGTTGAGCTTTGAGAGGCTTTACGGACCGTCAAAAGCCAAAAAGTCTGGCAAGCAGTCATACGAAGAGGTATCGTGTTACCAGTAGGTAACTGTGTTGTGGATGTCAGATAGGCAGTCGCTCCAAGCAAAATACTGGTATACAGCTGCTTCTGGTTCAAGGTTGGAACTGGAAGACGAAGTCAACATAGTTGGGAAAAGACTACGCAGATGGTGGCGATAGTTGGATGCAGAATACACCATTTACACGGAAAGAGTTTTGGTCTTTACAATCCAAGTATGTGCAATAATTGTACGGATTTTTTTTTGGATGAGAAATCATCACAGTACTTTTCCCGCTCTGGGCGGAGAGGGAGGGCGTGTCAGACTTTTACTAACTAAAATCCATCCGTGTTCCTTCAGTTACTCATATGCCAGGGCCATGGTATCTCGTTTGAACAATCTCGCGATCCTGGCAGGATAATTGTATGGTTGTGTTTAGATTTAAGTATTTTACGTAACTTTGAGATTGGAAACGTTTCCGATTAATTTGACTTTGACGTTTTTAAATGGTTCTGAAATGATGTATCGTCGAGCAGACTTTCCAGACCTAGTAATCGATTTTTATGTAATGAGTAAGAGTATCATTGAAATAAGGGAGCTCGTATTATATTTGTGTATATATAATCGTATATTCGCGAGAAATCTATTTTACATAGATTTTCATTACTAGACATAGAGTTCTGGAAGCGCACTACATGCATTATGTCCATATTTAATTAATGAGATTTATAATATCGAACCTGTGTTGTAATATTGTTGTGGCGCAGTAGTCTCCCATAGAGGCCGATGTCCAGCAGTTGATTGATTGATTGATAATATTGAACCTTAACCCATTCCCTGTCTCATGAACCACTTATGGTTCAGGTTGATTATTTAACTATTGTGTCTACTTTATGGACAGTGAAAGTGTTAAGAATTGAAGTGACTTAATCGAAAATTGTGGTTGTTTGGTAAACGCCAAAAATGTAATTAAATCGGCGAACGAATTTCTGACCTAGATAGCATTAAAAAAAATTGACAAAAGTTAAATTATATCTTGAATAGGCTTACTCTACTATCCTCGTTTTATTTCAACATGAAACGTTAAAAATAACATTCCATATTTCACATTTTATGAAAGAGCAATTTCTAAAAATTATTACCGTACTACCAAATTGCCGGAAATAACTCCCCACAGTCTTAATACCGTTACGGATGAAAACAAAACAGAATACCGACGATATATGAAAACGATGTCGGTAATGGATACCTGCTACCATCACTGTGTCGTAACCATAAATGTTGAATAAATCCCCAAAGAGTTTCACTACCCTGCTCCTGACAGTTTGGGGGCTTTCAAAAAACGAACCTTACAATTTCGTGAAGTTTTTGCCATTTTACATTTTGGTCTCGGGTTGCAAAAATACAAAACATTTCTATCGTTTCTAAACTTTTTTATAGCTGACATATGAAAAAAGGCATATACCACTGTTCTGCTTTCATTCTGATCATCATCATCATCATCATTTCAGCCGTAAGACGTCCACTGCTGGACTTAGGCCTCCCCCAATTTGGGGGGCTTTGCCTTAATCGCGATGCTTGGCAGGCGGGTTGGCGATCGCAGTATGGTGGTAAAATGCATAGAGAACGCTGCTGCCTATTCTCTAGTAAGTCCCTTAGTCGCCTTTTATGACACCCACGGGAAGTAATGGGATGGTGTTATTCTTTACGTCCGGCACCACACGGTACGGCATGGCACGGTTTTTATTCTGATATGGCAACGCAACTGCCATAATGGTATTGCCACATTACAGAAGGAGGCCGAAAACTTGCCACCTAAAAAAAAAACAAAGAATTTAATATCGGCACTTCTGAAATAAAGATTACTAAGAATAAAGTACTTACGGAAGACAAGATTATTGGAGTGGTAGGCAAAAGTATACACAGGAGAGTGATGGAGCCGGCGTTGAATAAAAATCTATGGCTCGCCCTATGAATTACGTGACGCAGAGAATCACACGGGACACACACTATCAAAAGTGCCTACATACTTCCGTATAAATGAAATGCAAACGGTTAACAACGGGTTTCTATCAAAAATTCAACATCTTCATCATTTTATCCGATAGACGTCTACCGCTGAACATAGGCCTCCCCCAAGGACCGCCACTTCGACCGGTTCATTTTTTGGGGGGGTTTGCCATAATTGCCACGCTTGGCAGTCGGGTTGGCGATCGCAGTATTGTGTAAAACTAATAGAGAACGCTGCTGGTTATTATCTAGTAAGTCCCTTAGTCGCCGTTTACGACACCCACGGGAAGAAATGGGATGCTGACATTCTTTACGTCCGGCACCACACGAACAAACACTACCGAACCAAAATTACCTATTTTAGTTAAATTTTTCATGAGATTGATAATACTAAGGTTTTAAATAAATACATTATCCGTGTAGAGATATGATATCTCTAAACATTTTGTGGAAAATAAATACAAAATTTGTAACATTTTCTTGATTAAAAAGCTTCATCAAGTTACCTCAAATTTTCACGTATTTTCTATTTGTACTTAATATGTTATCGGAAACCTGGGGCACATAAATACGGTTCGCTAGACTTAAAAATACTATTGAGAAAAAAAATACAAGATAAGGACCGTTTTGTAATGATAATTAAATATAAAAACTATAAGGCAATATTTTTTTTTATATTTTAGTAGAAACATTGCCGGTAATTATTTTCATTTTATAAAACAATTTCGATCAAGGACTTTGAACTACACTGTCTGGAATCTACAATTTCGGAGAGAATGCAAACAACGTAAAATTTCTTCAATTAGGGTAGCATTTCTTCGGTCCAGAATGGGTTATCTCCACGAATTTTGATTGTTTTTATTGAGAAATTCAGAGCACACACTAAAAAAACAATAACGTCTGTCTGCTAAGTGAAACTGGCCCTAAATTTAATAAAGCCACACATTTTTGTTTATTGTATTAAAAACTACTTTGTAATTTTTTTTGTAAACATTTGAGTACATTTTTTTTCTATGGCAGTGTTCATTCCATAACAAGTCGTGATTCACTTGATTTGTATCAGGCCGTCTTCGTCTAGAAGGCTATCAGGCGAAGCCCCAAGGTAACAGTGAACAGTGAGTGTGTGTAAATACTCGGACCTAGGATTTCTAAGAACTGTTCAAAATCAAGCTTGACATAAATTATCATGGGAAGTCATGTTTAAGGGCTTGTGGCTAAGTAATAACAGCCGCACGGGTTGATCGTTTGGGTTAAGTTACGCTTGCCGCGGTTGGTCCGTGGATGGGTGACCATCTTTATATACCAAGACCCTTCCGTGCCTCGGAAAGCACGTTAAGCCGTTGGTCCCGGCTGTCTTTCGTAGATCTTAGACAGTCGTTACGGGTGCTCAAAAGCTCGAAAGTCTGGGTGGAGTAGAACGGCGAGTCAGACTTTTACTGACTAAAACTCACTCGTGTTCCTTCAATTGCCTGTGCCAGGGCCCCAGTCACTCTATCGAACTAATCCGCAACCCAGGAAGCTGATGAAACAATGTACACAAAGTAAAGCGTCTTCTGTTTCCAAACCTAAGGCTTACAATTAGTAAGTTGCAGTCGATAATACTACGATACCACTGTTTAGCTTGAAAGTGATACCCATTACCAGATAGATTAGTAATCTCTCTACTGTTTCCAGAAATATCGATTAGAGCTGCACTTAGTTTCAATTGCTCGAAATCCATTTCATGCAGTAGCAGTGTCAGTAACATAAGGCGAAGTTTCTTGCCTGCTTGAGGTGCTGAGTTTACGATCGAGATTGTTACTCGTTCACAGCACTCTCATGGAGAATTTCACCAATGAATCTGAATGCCTCCTATCAGCAGCTTCAAGAGCTGATAGTGTCTTCATTGTTGCGAAATATTGACACAATCAAGTGACAGTTATATACGTGCAAGTTATCGGATCGCCCGCGCCCTGTACCCGGCATCGAATATATCGCTATGCCTTGTGACATCTGCGCGTAGGTTGGAAATCTGTCATACTAATCGGGATACTACACCGGGTCGTTGGGTGCCTACCCAGCGCTGAGTTTGGCGGGAAGAGCGCAAGGAAAGAGCCGTTATTTTTCTAAACACATACAAAAATGTAACAGTTTTATTCTACTTACATTATTCTTTCAAATTTGGATATTTGTTAATCCATATTGCCTGAACGGATAAAAACAGGTTTTGCAAGCGGATATACCACGATTTGCATTAGGAAATAGGAAATGCTACCCGGTAATCAGTTACTGTGGAATTATTTCGATTAAAGTTCCTTTTGTTGTTTTCGATGTCAACGCAGGCGAAGCTACGTTAAAAAGCTAGTGCTAAAATAAAATAAGACATCTTGTCAAGTCTTTGTTTCGTCCCGTGACCACAGACCGACGACAGTTTTTTGTTTACTCTGTGCGCCTGCGCATCTTGACGTGTAACGGAGTGACAACTGTCACTTGTCAGTTTGATTTTGACACTTGAATTTTGATCTTGAAAATGGCTGGCTGGTTGGTATTTTGTCTTGAGAGCCTTGTTGTTAATTAATCTGGTTGAATCTATAGTTTTGCGGACAATTTGTTGTGATCCGATTGTTTTGTGTGTAAGCAACCCCTTTTGACGATATTGAACGGGTTTTATTTTGGAATTTGATTGAAATAGTGTGACCGTAAGAAAACCGCGTGCCTGTAAATCTCGAGCGTATTGAAGCGGCCTTACTCCTGGAATACTAACTTCACTACACAATACAATACACACTCATTTACATACATACATCCCGGTAGTCTCCGGAGCCAGTTTCTCCTCAACAGGTGAGTGATTGAATATTTGTTAATCAGCTCCGCGCACGGCGGACAGTTCGATCCACTTTTGCCCAAGGCCGACGATCATCACGCTTCCACAATACGGTTTAAATTCTATGGTCAAGGTCTTGGATTGGCGTCGAACATCTTTGACCGCTTGTTTGCCAAGAATGATAGAAACTTCGAAGTTCTCCTAAGTTGGCAGCAAAATTTGCTTCAACCCTTTAGTGAACGCCGTAAGCATTATGCAGCGTTCATTAAAAAAAAAAAACTAACCATTACACAGGAAGGCACTGGGCTGCCCCCTTGTCCTTAACTACCCTGTAAGCAAGTTTGACTGCAATCAGTGCGCTTATGACTGTAGAAAGAAAGGATTTCAAACTCCAGTTCACGTAGGGTAGCAAATTGCTCACTGTGTGACTACTCACGTTACCATAATTTCGATTAAAGTCATCATATCCGAAGTTAAAAGAGTAAGAAATATTTATGCAACGGTATACAAATGGCGCCCTCCACTTATGCGTTTCTAAAAAAGATACAGTATCCTTTGTTTATATTAACTTCTTAGATTTGCGTTATTATCATAATGGTAAAATAAAAATGTTTGTTGTTATTATTTAGTCAACGAAAAAGTGTTTTGATATGATTGTATTTTTAAATTTCAATATTATGTTTATAAAGTATGTCCATAGCAACTCATTTTGTAGTTTATAATTCGATTTGTGCGAAATGAAAGTAGGTAAAATCCGATTCAACATTATCAGTGTCTCAATACCATCTTCATAATAGCTCTATTAGTACCGAAGCACTTAGTAATTGAAGACGGGAGCCTCGTTCCAACAAACATAAGTTAGTCGTCAGACGGAATGAGAACTTGTTCAATGTCTTTATTTTCAAACGATCTTTTGATTCAGAGGAAGAAAATGTTTAAATGTTTTTGTCTGCGAGTTTTACTGTCATTTATTTTATTTGTGTTTTGTAATCTCAGAATGTAAAGAAAGAAAAAAGAAATGAAAACATGTCTGCTGGTCACAGACTAGTATTATTTTATCAGGCCTTGGCCTCTCCTAAGAAATCAAGA
Organism: Aporophyla nigra; assembly: GCA_947507805.1. Taxonomy (NCBI): domain Eukaryota; kingdom Metazoa; phylum Arthropoda; class Insecta; order Lepidoptera; family Noctuidae; genus Aporophyla; species Aporophyla nigra. The sequence continues at coordinate 19,329,925 of OX382301.1, read as the reverse complement.
ACTACCTAGATGCTGTCTTGTCTTTCAAAAGTTCATCATGCTCATCATTTCAGCAGTAAGACGTCCACTGCTGGACATAGGCCTCTCCCAATTTGGGGGGCTTTGCCATAATCACCACGCTTGGCAGGCGGGTTGGCGGTCGCAGTATGGTGGTAAAATGCATAGAGAACGCTGCTGCCCATTCTCTAGTAAGTCCCATACCATCATGCCTTATACGACACACAGGGGAAGAAACGAGGTGATGCTATTTGGTGTCTCTGGCACCACACGGACCTCCAAAAGTTAAGCGAAAGAAATGAGATTTTTGTTTAAAAAATTACATAGGTTTTTGAATTATTTTTTATTGAGAGCCGATTTTCCAACGGTCAGATAATTTTAATGTGAAGAATAAAATATATATAGTAGTTTAGTAGCATTATAAATTTAGTTATATAAATGCTATAAAGCTGCTTTTTAAATTCCTCAGATAAAAGGGGCCAGAAAAATTGGTTAAATTAACCAAACAAAAGTATCGCTGCAAAATTGTTTTTGCAAAATGAAACAGAATTATAAATGTGTTGCAAATAAATGAATTTCTCTTCTCATAGTTTAATGTTACTGCAGCAAAAGTTTAGTCTTAGACAGAAGTCGACGATAGCAAAGTTTCTTAAGAAAAACAGTGCACTTAGTTCCAAAGTAAAGTGCTTTAAGCATTTTAATTTAAATTTTGTGCAATAAATTCGAAAATACACTGAGAAACTTACAAGGAGTTGAAATTTAAATGATATGACTTTGTATGATAACTTCAGTAGGCCATTTATATCAGTCGTAAAATAAACAGGATCACTTTTTAAATAAATAAATAAAATAAAATTAGAACCCCTAAGACGTCAAGGGTGCTGAAACCTAAACACGATAAAAATAAACTTACCAAACTGAACTAAATTTCGTCGTTGAGCCCAAAAGTAATTAGAATATTTTAAAAATCGTGTTTAGATGTCATGGTTACCAATATATCCATTACTAGCTTCTGCCCGCGAATTCGTCCCCGTAATTTTTTTTGTTCCGGGCCCTTCCCGTCGCGTCGAATTGCCTACCCGTGCGATTTTCCCCGTTTTTGCAACATTTTTCATTACTGCTCCGCTCCTCTTGGTTGTAGCGTGATGTTATATAGCCTATAGCCTTCCTCGATAAATAAGCTACCCAACACAAAAATATTTTTTCAATTCAGATCAGTAGTTCCTGAGATTAGCGCGTTCAATCAAAACAACAAACAAATAAAACTTTTCAGTTTTATAATATTACTAGTTTCTGCCCGCGACTTCGTCCGCGTTAAACTTCTTATTCCCCCGACCCTTCCCGTCGCGTCAAATCGCCTACCCGTGCGATTTTCCCTGTTTTTGCAACATTTTTCATTACTGTTCCGCTCCTCTTAGTTGTAGCGTAATTTTATATAGCTTATAGCCTTTCTCGATAAATAGGCTGCCCAACATAAAGAGATTTTTTCAATTCGGACTAGTAGTTCCTGAGATTAGCGCGTTCAATCAAACAAACACAAACAAACAAACAAACTCTTCAGCTTTATAATATTAGAATAGATATTATAGATATCTGTGGGATTTTGAAAGCTTATTTTAATTTGCCCTTCACATCATTTGGCTAGCCTTTTCCCACTTATGATGGGTTGATTTCCAGTCTAACTGGATGTAGCTGAATTTATGTATTTTACATGGAGCGACTGTCCATCTGACCTCCACAACCTTGTAACTTAGTAAAAGGTTGATTTTCAGGCTTCTGACAACCCTTAACGGCTGTCAAAGGTCTACGAAAAACAGCGAGAACCAACGGCTTAACGTGGTTTCCGAGACACGGAGGTAACTTATTATGTAAAGAAGGTCACTTATCCACGGACCAACCGCGTAGGCGTAATTTAACCTGATCGATCAACCCGTGCGGCTCTTATTACCAAGCTACAAGCCCCTTGAATAAACTAATTTGTCTTAATTTGACCTCGTATTATAAATTTGTAGGAACTGTGTAACGTAATTACGTGCTCATACAAGCAGGAAACAAGTAGTTTGCACAACGTGTGCTTACTTCGAGAAAAGTATTTCAGAGCAAACAGTTCGGGATTCCTGAATATGATTTCCTGAACCGTTATTAACCATGCATGCCTACTTCGTATATAACTCACTGCCTAATTGTATACCAATACGAGTATTTCGTTAGTGTACTCCATGCCCAGATAGAAATAAGCGTGGGATGCTTGATATTAATTAAAATACTTTTTTTATTTCTTTCTACTTGCATCTCAAGCTTTTTTAATTTTTGAAACTGTGTTTATAAACTATTTTTTTTTTTTTTTTCAGTTCGTTTCATTTTTTATGCTCTTCTGGTGATCCTGAAGTGTGTAAAGTTTCAAATTAATACGACGTTTTGTAGTGGGTGAATCACGTTCAAAGATTCCTTTATATACATACTTACATACCAAGCTAACAAAAGCTTGTTAAAAATAATTAATTGGTATATCATCGAACCAAATAATTTATGAATAAATATCTGTCTCCACACCCTGAAGGGATATAAATATTTCATTTTATGACATTTCATATTTTCACTATGAATTCATAGATTAACCGTTCAGTATCTGTTTCAATTTCACGAAACGCTAGAACATAAAAATAAATCAATTTAGGAGTCAGTGGAATGTTCATTCATTTTATTGAGCCGGCATAATTTTAAAGTAGGATAAACGTAATGGCAAGTATTATCGTTACAAGATTATTATTTATTTTCTCTTTGAGCTCAATTCTTAGTTTTAATACTCTGTGCTGGCAATAAAAACATTGTTCGTGCTTATTGCATCATTATCTGTACTTTTTTTAAAATGTTGTATTGAAAATCATCAAATGACGTCTCAATGTGTCTCGTGTCAGGTTTTATAATCAGACTGACTAAAACCCACCCGTGTTCTTTCAGTTGCCCATGCCAGGGCTACGGTAACATAGGACATCTCTTTGAAGCGCGTGGAACACAACGCGCCGTCGACCCGAGCTTGGTCCTTACCGAGTGGTGAGCTACCCATTGCTTGCCGCAAGCCTACGCATACGGTGGCCGGGAGTCCGCACTTGACTCCCGACGTCCGGGGCTACTCCTCCTGCGGTGGCTGGGGGCGGGAGGGCACCGAGTCTGCCTCTCACTCACGCGCTCCGCCTCCTCTTTCGCGAGCATTTACTGCTTCGCAGGAGGTGACGGCTTCCCATGCCCTCTCGCTCTGTACCATGACCTGCACCAGGGCCGGACGCGAGACGTCGCCGCCGCCGATCATTATCTGTACTGGACTGAATTAAAGTATCATTATTAAGAATTTTTCGTCTTATGAATGCAATATCGGACACGAACCACATATACAGGGTGTCCAAGAACCTGGCGTCCAACTGGATTCCCACGATGCCCCAAGTTCTAACAGTACTCAGAAAAATATTTTAAAAAATCCACCCCATGTACTTACAGAATTATACTGATTTCAAAAAAAAAGGGGAAATGAGCACCCTGTGACATACTTTTGAATGCTGTGACTGCTAATGCTGATAATTTCGATATTTCTTGGAGGTTTTGTAATCTAGGGTATTGCTGTGTCTAAATAGAATGTAAAAATAAAGTACTTATTGTACCATTTTAAAATAAAATATTATTTTAACTAAAGGTGATATGGAAAACTATTGAATTTCGCAACTTTGACCGACTGTAGTGTAAAAAAAATGTACCAAAATAGTATGGCAAGTGACGTCAAATTTTGACGCGTTTATTCCTCTTTTTAAAAAGGTATAATACTTACACATTAATTTGAAAAAAAAAAATTTTGATAATATTTTTACTCAACAACCCAATTTTTACGATGTCTTACAGAATTCTTAGAAAGAAAAATTTACGACGAATTGAATCTAACCTCTAAAGAATTACTATTGTATGCTCATAAAAATAACAACAGGCCTCTCAAAAAACAGGTTAGACCGTAAGGGACGGTATGTGCATGCATCTCACCATAGTGATTCGTTATTACAACAGGAGGGAGCAAGACAGAAACTATCTTTGCGATTTGCTGGTTCTTCTTTATGGTACCCCATTATTCAGGTAAGAGTGAGGGAGAAAAAGGTTAGAGGTGCGAGTGAGATAGATAGTGACGCTATCTGGGATCGTGCTATTTAGGATAACAGTACGGTCAGTACGCGTCACTGCCTCCTGCCGTTACTACGCACCTCTCTCTTATTGTTACCATTGATCACGTACTACGATTTAAAGCTTTGTTTATTGGACTCGATTACTCTTTGTGCTCTGGACTTTGAAACGAACTCTTTACGACGACCTTTGCCTGTGTTTGGACAGTTTGTGTTTTGTGTGTGCTACCATGGCGACCTACACTCCGCAAGAATACGCAAATATGCACTACATTTATGGAGAATGTAGAGGTAATGGACGAGCTGCAGCGAGACTTTACAGAGAAAGGTATCCGAGGGCTACGCGATATCCCGACCATCGAGTTTTCATTAATGTGCACAGATCACTATGTGACGGGCGGTTCCCCAATCAAGTAGCCGGTGAAGGACGACCCGTAAATGACTTCATACGCGATGAAGTTTTAGAGGCGGTGTCGGCAAATCCAAGCATCTCTGTGCGAGGAATAGAAGCTGATACGGGGATACCGAAGAGCACAGCACACAGTATTCTCCAAAAAGAAGAATATCATCCGTACCACGTACAGCGAGTGCAAAGTCTTTTACCTCGAGACTATCCGAGCCGAGTCGCGTTTTGTGAAACAATCCTGCAAAAACATCGAGAAGACGAAAACTTTATCGACAAAATTTTGTGGTCAGATGAATCAACATTTAAGAAGGATGGCTACATGAACCTACACAACTTGCACGAGTGGCATGTGGAAAATCCGCACTTGATGCGAGAAGATAGATCCCAGTACCGGTTCAAAGTGAACATGTGGACCGGTATTCTCTGTGGGAATATTATTGGTCCATTTGAGATGCCCGAGAATTTGACTGGCGAATCATATTTAAATTTTCTTCAAAATGATTTGCCAAACTTACTAGAAGAGACCCCAGACCAGACCAGATATGTGGTTCCAACACGACGGCTGTCCAGCACATTTTCGCGTATCCGTTAGAGAGTTTTTGGACGAGCAATACCCGAACAGGTGGATTGGGCGATCAGGAACAATCCCGTGGCCAGCCCGCTCACCTGACTTAAATCCGCTGGATTTTTTTTTCTGGGGAACTATGAAGGAGCTCGTTTATGCGAAGCCCATTAATGACATCGCTGACCTTCGTGAGAAGATAACACAAGCAGTGCAGGTGATACGTCAAAAAAGTTACTCGCGAAACATAAAGCGGTCCTTTTTAAGGAGAGTGAGAGCTTGTATTGCCGCGGGTGGTCAACATTTTGAACATTTATTGTAATAAAATATCTTTAAACTAACATTCTTTGCTTTTATTCTACTGGGAACCCATCTACCTGTGTGTATTTCCTTCTTGCTCACTCTTGGAACCGAAGTAAATAATAGTAGTAACATAACAGTTTCTAAGATAAGAAAGGGTCCGACAGTTACCGTTAGTAGGTAGGCACTTCGTAAAAATTGGGTTGTTGAGTAAAAATATTATCAAAATTTTTTTTTTCAAATTAATGTGTAAGTATTATACCTTTTTAAAAAGAGGAATAAACGCGTCAAAATTTGACGTCACTTGCCATACTATTTTGGTACATTTTTTTTACACTACAGTCGGTCAAAGTTGCGAAATTCAATAGTTTGCCATATCACCTTTAGTTAAAATAATATTTTATTTTAAAATGGTACAATAAGTACTTTATTTTTACATTCTATTTAGACACAGCAATACCCTAGATTACAAAACCTCCAAGAAATATCGAAATTATCAGCATTAGCAGTCACAGCATTCAAAAGTATGTCACAGGGTGCTCATTTCCCCTTTTTTTTTGAAATCAGTATAATTCTGTAAGTACATGGGGTGGATTTTTTAAAATATTTTTCTGAGTACTGTTAGAACTTGGGGCATCGTGGGAATCCAGTTGGACGCCAGGTTCTTGGACACCCTGTATACGTACATGTTTACATCTATTGAAACTATAAGAAAGTTGGTTCAGTAGAACTAATCAAACGTTGATCAAAAACGGCTTGATCTACGCGGTGGTATCAAGACGGTAGGAATAGCTTCAAACTCAGCGAGGCAATAATTCTACTACTGTCTTTTACCGAATAAAAATAAAACTTAATTAAATTTTATTGCGATCCATGAGATTTGCTTTATTATACGACTAGCTTCTGCCCGCGACTTCGTCCGCGTTAAATTTCTAGTTTCCCCGACCCTTCCCGTCGCGTCGAATCGCCTACCCGTGCAATTTTCCCCGTTTTTGCAACATTTTTCATTACTGCTCCGCTCTTCTTGGTTGTAGCGTAATGTTATATAGCTTATAGCTTTCCTCGATAAATAGGCTACCCAACACAAAAATAATTTTTCAATTCGGACCAGTAGTTCCTGAGATTAACGCGTTCAATCAAACAAACAAGCAAACTCTTCAGCTTTATAATATTATATATATTATAGTATAGATAAAAAGTACACAATAATTACATTAGCATTCACCACCACATCACAACCTACCTTTATACTCCCTAGGTCACAATCCACAACACGAATCAGTGGTGGATGTTACATGTTTTCCAATTATTGAAATGATGAAGTGGTGATGAATCTAAATACATAAAATTAAGTGCATGCACATACCTGGGTTCGAATACACGACTTATACGGACTTCAACTGCTCTTCATTAGCTTTACGACCCAAAAAGATCAGAAAAAACTAGTTACAAAACCCTCTAGGCACATAGGATCGATGGAGTAGGCTATTTAGTGGGCAATAGCTTAACTCAATGTTACTTAGGAGACCAATAAGTTCAGGCTTAACGTGCAATTTACCAAACTGCAGCCAACTATTGGGCTACACACTACAATGAGTGTAATAACACAGAAGTCAAAAAACATCAGTATTGCTACTTATTTCGTTTTGGAATAGGTACTATACGTTGAGTTTCAACCTGTATTTTACAATTTTAATAATCTTCTTAACCTTTAATTACTCGCATAAAGAAAATTACGTAATTACTCGAATGGGATTGCTCTAATTTGTAAGGACAAATGAATAGGTTTTATTATACAATTTGATTTTAACCAGTTGAGCGATAACTAACCTAACCATGTGTGTTAGCAGTATTATTCTGGAACATCTAGTTCCAGAATAACATCGTTAGGTATGTGAATACAAGGGCAAAACGAAATAAATTCAGCCGATTGGAGCAACTAAATTTCCCTCACTGTTATTTGTTAAAATTGAACTAGTATAATTATCGGAAATGCGAATTGCACTGCACAAACATCAACAACATCATATTTTACGTTAATTAAGTAGATTCGTAATCAAGAAATTAACTTTTAATCAATTTGTTAAATCGGGAAATCCATTGTCTATCAAATTGACTACCAATTTGAATTGCGAATATTCAAATCACAACCGTGTGGTACCTTCTTTTTTAATGTCTTTAAAAAAAAACCGTGTGGTACCTTACGTACAGAATGGCACCTTCGCATTTCTTCTAGTGGCGACTAAGGAACTAAATAGAACATGCGCAGAAGTTTCCACCATACTGCGATCGCCAACCCGCCTGCCAAGCGTGGCGATTATGACAGACCCCCCAAATTGGAGGATGCTTATATCCAGCAGTGGATGTCTTTTGGCTGAAATGATCATGAATGATGAAAGGAGATGTTTCATTTTTATATGGGGCTGCGGCCATAACATGTACCTTTTAGCGAAGCTGGGAAACTTACCCCTGAATAGAAATAAAGTTTTTTTTTTTTTCATAATATCAAATGGTTTTTATGTACAAAATAAAAATAAAAAATGTTTGACGTTTGTCCTAAGAGTTAGCAAGCGGTTATTTTGAATTCGTTTAGAAACACACTTCAAAAATAGAGACTAAAGATTTTTGTAACGATGAAATGGTCACACTTAATTATGTTTACTCAAAAATATGTATAAGAGAATAATAGTAATTTATTTTTAACACCACAAGAATACACACATTTCTTAATTATTTTCTACGTAACATTGATTTGATGACACATGATTTCAGAACGAATGAAGTGTGCAAGCCAACGAAACGCCATGTTGAATAAAACATGGCAATAATTGAAAAACTATTAATTTTTGTACACAACAAATCAGGCTCCAATTCAATAGAAAATATTTTTCCCCAATTTGTGGTATTTTTTCCTCTTTTTCGATAAATGTACATCTGATGGCCGAAAATGAAACATCTCCTTTATAGTAATAAGCTGAGAAATCCATTTTTTGACATCTCTTGCCTAACTAACACTTACTAACTGATTTTTATTTTTGCATGGAGAGGTTTACATGCAAAAATAAACAACAGTAACTCTTTCCTGTACCTACATAAATGTTTGAGTTTATTTTGAGGGCATTTGAAGTGTAAGTATATGTCGGGTTTGGTCCAGACATCAGAAGTAAAACTCAGTTATGGCAATACAATACACTAATTTTAATTTAATTGAACAATCAGTTATCTTAAATCTAGGAAATGTAGAAATGAAATAAAACTGAATTAAATAACGAATAAAGGCAGTGAGGGCGGTCACATAGGGCAGTACTGACTGTCAGGGACAGTGGTCCATGCACCCACCGCAATAAGGATAGTACTAACTGTGTACACAGTGTTCCACATCCAATAACCGGGCAGTACTGACTGTCGAGAGACAGTGGTCCGTGCACCAAGACGCATCCGTTTGAAATGCGTGCCGTCTCAACAGCGCAGCTCCTTATAAAGGCGGTCGCTAGTGGCCGAGGGTAGTTACGATATTTTACTGAACTGTACATTACGTCAAATGATCGAAAGAGTGAAGGTTTGTCTATGATGCTTCCGGTGCACGTTCCACTAGCGCCATCTAGTCGCCGTCTCTCGCAGTTGTTAAATAATATTGCTGCCGACACGGCCATTCTGACAAATCACTCGTCCTCGAGTGCATTTATTCATCTAAAAATAATAATAATACTAATTAATTCACATCATCATCATCGTTACATAGCTTAATAGCAAATATCACTGGTCTAGGTATTTCTTTACAACAGAAAACCCCTACAGTTCAAACAAGCTGGTCTAAATCGTCACCCACTAAAGCAGGCGAGATTCCTGCAGCATCTCACACATCATTGCTCATAACAGCAAGAGATCTTATTAGAACACCAATACAGTTCAAACATTCTGGTCTGAATCGTCACCCACTAAAGCAGGTGAGATTCCTGCAGAGCATCACAGATCATCTCCCACAACAACAGGAAAGATCTTTATATTCTATTTGCTAAAACAACCATCTTCCACAAAAGTAGAAGAGACCACATAGTAATTGATCATTCCAAAGATTCCATTATAGCATCGGAATTATCTACACTTAAGGTGCGAGAACTTACAGAAAGTGTTTCCTCTGCATCATCTGCAGTCAATGTGCCAGAGCTTACAGAAAGTGTTTCCTCTGAATCATGTGCAGTCAATGTACGAGAGCTTACAGTAAGAGTTTCCTCCGAGTCTGAGGTCATATCATTATTTACTGGCACAAAAGACGTACTGAGCTCATCTTCTGCCGTCACGGTCCGTTCATCATTTTCATCACTATAATTTTCGCAAATTTCTAAATAACTTTCTTGCCCTTTAGGTACTTCCCTTAAATTTTCATGTGCATATTTATAAATTCTGTTAGAACCGTTAATATGTTTAAGTTCATAACGGTCATTATCTAATACGGTGACTATTTTATAAGGCCCCTTAAATTTATTATCTAACTTTGTTTGATGTCTTGCTTCGCATTTTGCGAAAACAAATTCACCTACTGCAAAAGGTTTAATCCGAGCTTTTCCCTTATTAAACCGTATAGTGTCAGCGTTAGCTACTCTTTGAATATTTTCTGATGCGGATGAACGAGCCGTTTCAACATTAATTATAGGTGGTTCAGAAGAACTAGGAGTTATTTTAGCTAGACTAAGTGAGGAACCTTGAATGCCAAACATCAGTTCCATAGGCGTAAAACCTGTGGTCCTGGAACGAGTACTATTAAGAGCAAGTTGGATCTCTCCTAGTTCATCCTTCCAAGCATTATTAGAATTACATTCTATAACAGTAAGAATACTCTTCAAAGTTCGCATGACTCTCTCAACCTGCCCGTTAGCTCTACTAGAACCAGTTGCTATTAAATGGAGCTCTATTCCATTATTATTACAAAAGTTTTTAAACTCATTGCAGTCATAACAACGTCCTCTATCTGCGATAATGCGCTTCGGAGCACCAAATAAGTTTACAGCATTCTTAATTGCTCTCACAGCGTATGAAGAGCTTAAGGCCGGTGTATATTCCAGCAGTACAAACTTTGTAAAGGCGTCTATTAAAACTGAGCAATATTCTTTTTTATCACTTTTGCCCGAAAGTTTTCCGGTTAAATCCAAGTGAATTGTGTGCCAAGGGACTGGATGTTTAGGAATTGAATGCAACTGCATTTGCTGTGCACCTGAAGGGCCTTTAGCAGTTTTACATACTACGCAGCAATTAATAAACTTTTTGACTAATTTAGCCATATCAGAAAACCAATAAAATTCGTAAAGTTTGTCTAAAGTCTTGTCAAAACCTAAATGTTTTATTTCATTATGAACGTGGTTAATAAGGGACCAAACCAAAGAACGTGGTACAATAGGTAGCCAACTAGAAACTCCTCTACGTTCTATCTTCCTATACAATATTCCTTGTCTTAAATCATACGTATGCGATATCTCTTCAGGTAATTGATTATTACGGATTTTTGCTATTATTTCAGAAAGTTCCGAATCGCGTTCTTGTTCTACAATTAACCAACCTTTATCTAATTCAAGGAAATTTACTTTGCGGGGCTCAGAATAATTTGTGTTTGACAAATTGCGAGACAAGAAATCTGCATGAGCCATCTTTCGACCTTCTTTGTACACGATATCAAAATCATAAGCTTGCAATATAGCCCACCAACGGTGAACCCTTGGAGTCAAATCACGTTTAGAGTGAGAAGCTTTAAGGGAGTTACAATCGGTAAATACGGTGAATTTTCGTCCATGCAAATAATGACGAAAATGTTCGATTGCTTTTACTACCGCAAGAGTCTCTAACTCGTAAGAGTGATATCGCGTTTCTGCATCTATGGTCTTCCTACTATAATATGCTACTACATGAGGGGTATCATTATGTTTTTGGATAAGAATTGCACCATATCCCGCACTACTTGCATCGGTATAGAGTTCAATGGGCAAGGAAGGGTCAAAAACTTTTAAAACTGGTTCAGACGTCAAAATGTGGATAAGTTTTTTGTGTATTTGGTCATGCTCAGGGGTCCACTTAACATTGCCTTTTCCTTTTGTCAAGGGATATAAAGGGCGAATTATTTGGGAAAAGTTAGGAATAAACTGTCTAAAATACGTTGCCAGCCCTATGAGCTGCCTAACATGAGTGACAGTTTTTGGCGTTGGAACATTAATTAAGGCTTGTATTTTTTTTGGATTTGGTCTAATCTCCCCAGCTGAAACTATATACCCAAGGTACTCAGTTTGAACTTTCAGAAACGAACATTTCTTTAAATTAAACGAGAAACCAGCATTGGACAGAGTTTTAAGTAATTTGTCTAAACGGTCAAGCCCCTCATTAATATCTGTGGAAATTGAAAGGACATCATCCATGAAAACTAGAATTCTTTCATCATTCATAGGCTGTAGAGCAGTATTAATAGCCTTTTGAAAAATGGAAGGTGCATTGCGCAAACCGAAGGGCATAGCCAAATATTCGAACTGCCCTTTTGGGGTAACAAATGCAGTTTTTTCTATGGAACTTTCATGTACAGGCAGCTGGTGAAACCCAGAGGCCATATCAATACTACTAAAATAATGAGCACCATTAAGTTTATCAATTTGTTCACAGATCAGAGGTAAAGGATAATGATTAGGTTGAGTATTACTATTTAATTCCCTATAGTCAACACACATGCGTGTACTACCGTCCTTTTTCTCTACAAGAATGATGGGGCTTGCAAACGGGGATGAACTTTCCCTAATAATATTTGCCGCCAACAATTGCTCGATTTTTTTCGTCAACTATCTTAGATTCCTGAGGGGATAACCTATACGGTCTCCTATGTACCACTTTATGAGGATCAATTAAATCGATTTTCAACTGTCCTGTTTTAATTCTAGTTGTTGGAAAATTTTCAATAAAATTATCTGCATATTGCGTTAATATGTTAAAAAGTTTTATTCGGTCAGATCCTGTCAAGTCAGTATTAATTGAATCAATGTCAAAAATAGGTTTGGTTTTGGTACACATATTAGTCTCGACACACCGTTTGAATGTTAAACCGCTCTCTGAAATTTCAACAAGAATATCGCGCTCAAGTATATCTCTACCTAATAAAATAGCATCACGCAAGCAATCATCTGGAACTACATGAAGAGTGACGCTAATTTCAACGCTTTGAATTTTTATGTTACAAATGATTTGCTCTGTGCTACTAATGATACTCTTTCCAATACCAGTCATGTTGATAAAGTCATGCGATCTTTGTCCAACAACAAGGTGTGAAAAACTTTTCCTAATTAAACTACACTCTGAACCGGAATCAAAAATAAAGGGAAATGTCATACTATTACAGTTGAGTTTAGTTCACGACGTATTTGAACATCACACTGAGATAATATAGAAATGGCAAAGCCTGTCACAACCTTTTCAGATAATCTTGCGTCCGGGATATTTTCAATCAATTGCCAAAGACGTAAACATGCCTGAGCAGGGGTCTCATTAGAATTAAGTTGAAATTTGAGGATACTGTCAAAGTGATCCTGAATAAGCATAGGGCGAGAGAACTGAGCTTTTAAAGTCTCCTGTATATCGTCCCATTGATATTGACTGGGAGGTATCTTGGTCAGTAATGTAGCTGCGCGGCCTCGAAGACAATGGGTCAATGTCATGATTAAATCGACACCTTTCAAATTTTTGCTTTTAATTATAGTGTCTGACAGCCGACACCAGCCCCCTATGTCTGAATTGGGGTCGTCAGGATCAAAAGGTACTAACGCTATGAAAGGTTGTGGTGCTGAATTGGACCGGGGTAGTAGAGCATCAGTTAATTTTGAAAGAAATGCTTCTAAACTATTTGTGGGTAGCGGAATATCTTCCTGCATATTTTGTGATGATGAAGTGCCAGAGGTGGGCGGAAAATCCGATCCCACTTCTGATGTCGGGTTTGGTCCAGACATCAGAAGTAAAACTCAGTTATGGCAATACAATACACTAATTTTAATTTAATTGAACAATCAGTTATCTTAAATCTAGGAAATGTAGAAATGAAATAAAACTGAATTAAATAACGAATAAAGGCAGTGAGGGCGGTCACATAGGGCAGTACTGACTGTCAGGGACAGTGGTCCATGCACCCACCGCAATAAGGATAGTACTAACTGTGTACACAGTGTTCCACATCCAATAACCGGGCAGTACTGACTGTCGAGAGACAGTGGTCCGTGCACCAAGACGCATCCGTTTGAAATGCGTGCCGTCTCAACAGCGCAGCTCCTTATAAAGGCGGTCGCTAGTGGCCGAGGGTAGTTACGATATTTTACTGAACTGTACATTACGTCAAATGATCGAAAGAGTGAAGGTTTGTCTATGATGCTTCCGGTGCACGTTCCACTAGCGCCATCTAGTCGCCGTCTCTCGCAGTTGTTAAATAATATTGCTGCCGACATATATTTGTTTAGCTGCGAAAGGCACAAGTAAATGTTATGGAAACTCTCAGGTGTCACGTAATTGGCCCTATGATGCACTGAGAAAGGTTGTCATAGAAGAAACGTTCCTGTTGATTGAACGTGAATGTATCGAGTGTCGAGAAAACGTAGAAGAGGGTATATTTTTGTTTTAGAAAAGTCATCTACCAAGAAACAATTAAATTTTATTTGAATAGTGCCAGTAGAAATATTTCTTTATTTTATGAATTTGCGAATAAACGACGATATTTAAATGAAATAAATGATATCCTCATTTCGTATTACATCCCAGATTATAATTCTGCTATTTTGAGCTGGGTCAGATAGAACACTGTTAATTAGTAGAAAGTCAGTATAAACCGCCTCCTCTTGACAACTGAACGATTGCAACATGCACAGCTTTTCATAATGAAAACAAGACCGTTATTCGAGCAATGGTTTATATGAAGAAAACAACTAATAGAAATAAGATGATCTGTTAAACAGTGAGTAGTAAACAAGGCAACAGATCACGAGTTGTCCGTATTTTATGCAAAAAGGAACCCCCCAGCAAAAACACACTTCTGAGATATCAAAGGATTTACAAAAACATGTGCAGCTCTGTTAAATGAAGTATAATTAAAATTTATTTTATTTAAGTTTATTGATAAATTACTTATTTAAGTATGCGTATATAAATTTGCTCTGAATATTTTCAAACATACTAGATAATTAAGAAAATGTGCACCTTTAACAAAATGAAAAATGATGAATGTGAAATGATGAATGATGAATGTGTGCCTTTTAACATTTACTAATTGATAGGTTTTCTCATTAAAAAAAAAGAACCAAAACCCAGGGATTTACTGATACCAATGAAACTATGTAACTTGGTTCCATTTGCTGTATTCAAAATAATTGTTAATAATAGAAATATGTGTAATTTATGCATGGTACCAAGTATGTTTGGATCTGTTTTGTATAAAATTACATAGTAGTAATATCGTTTATTTGTTTGAACAATCGAGTCCCGTTGTGCTGTGGTTCGGTTTTGCTTTATATGTAATATTTATTGTTGCTGTTGGTTCCATTCCGCTTTTAGTATACCTTGTTTCTAAGGGAAAAATCATGTGTTTTTTTTTTTTTTTTTGTATAAGTAACTAGACCACTTTTAAATTAGTATTCTTCAAAAAAAGTAAAAAACTAAATTTGTCGTGTGGTTCCATTTTGCATAAATACGGACAGTTAATGATTGAACAATTTTTATTTTTTGATGTCATCTCGAAGGTGAACCTTCGAGGTTGTCGCTACTTAGTAACAAATTTTGTTACCTGCCGCTGACGTTCTAATTCATACCTTATATAAGAGTATATCTTGGAATACAAAATGGAGACCAGATTATTCGTAGAAACCTGAAGATCACACACATCGAATCGCAGTCACTAAAAAGTATCTCATACAGTTCAGTCTTAAAACTCGCAGCTTGACTCTTAAAGCTTAAAACTTTATTTCGTTAGATAAACAAGATGTCTTCTTAACCCCATGCGTTTCATTTTACTGTCTCACCCATGTTTTATGTTGATCTCAAACGTGTTTATAGTTTATCGTGAGTCGTAAAGTATAAACAAAATTCAGGAACTTAGACAGTTTGTGTACGTTTTATTACCGTTGTAATGCCGTTTGATGGTGATGTTAATTTAATATTCCCATTACTGATTAAGTGGATCTTGCGAAACAATTATTAAGGGACGAAAACGAAACCCTTATGGCATCGCTTGTTATCCGTCCATCCAGCCGTTTGTCTGTCAAGACACTTTTCTCAAGAATGCCTGGAAATATCAAGTTGAAATTATTATAAAACGAGGTCGCAAGAAACTAAAAAAATAAAGCTGCTTAGTCTACGGTCTCATGCAACATACATGTTGATTTTGGTATATCAATACCTACAGGGTACTTCTTGTTGACCTACAATGGATCATTATATTACATTATATTTATTTTTTGTAAAGTTAGAACACCAAATAAAAGGTTTTTTGGTATCACAGTGACAGCAGAACAACGACTCCAGAGTCACAGGATCACCTAGTTTAGGAGTCAGTTGGGATACAATTATTATAATAACGGAATTTATTGTGCATGGTCCGACACGCACTTGGCTGATTTTTTTGTTTTCTAGTTATGTTATGTTTCAGTGTTTTCACTAACTTTCGAATACAAATCACACATGCAATCGTCACTACAGGTAAAACAACAACAATAAACCCTGAAACGTAGCACGGAACTCTCACTAATTGTTATCCAGTTTGACGATAGTTAAAAAATAGAAAGGTACCAACGTGGACTGGAAATGTACTATCGGTAGGTTCATTAGTGCACTAGCTGTGGAAGTTAATACAGTTAGTACAATTAGGCCTCGGCACTTGTGCACCTGGCCTAACCGCAAACAAATTGGGCCTACGCTACGCCTAACGGCGTGTTAGCGCTCGGATACAGTAATAAACGACGGTTTAATTCAAATTAAAAGTCGGTACGCTGACTATTTTTATTGGATTCCAGTTGATATGGCTTTTAGGTCAGATTAAAAATATTATTTTTTACTTCTGAAAATTTGTGACAAAATTTGCTTGCACCATGGCTTAAACTGCTAAATTCGGATCTCTTTTACTTTTGAATGAATCAAATATTATTCAAAATCAAATAAAAATATTTATTTGCTAGAATATGGTATATAAGGTGTTACAGTAATTTAGTGTCAACATATCCTGCTATGACCTGGCGTGCAAATGTCAATTACAATCAGCGATGTCAATTGTAATCAATAATATTTCTCACTTCCAGAGGGGCTTGTGGCACAGTTATAACCACGGAATAAAGAAAACTAGTAACTGTATTCTTTAGTAAACTGTAATCTCTGTTCTGTGGTTATAACAGCCGCACGGCTGCATCTTTACATAGCAATACCCCGAAGAATTGCCAAACTTAAGTGGCAGTGGGCAGGGCACATTGCTCGCAGAACGGATGGCCGATTGGGGGTTGGAAGGTTCTGGAGTGGCGACCGCGTACTGGAAGACGGAGCGTTGGAAGGCCTCCCACAAGATGGACCGATGACCTGGTGAAGGCCGCAGGAATACATTGGATGCGAGAAGCACAGAATAGGTCGAAGTGGCGGTGCTTGGGGGAGGCCTATGTCCAGCAGTGGACGTCTTACGGCTGAAATGATGATGATGATGATGGACGTGGATTTTTGACAGTCGTTTGGGTCATCAGAAGCCCGAAAGTCTGACAACCAGTCTTACCATGGGTCATCGTGTTACCAAGTTTCTGGGTAATGGAGGTCAGATAGCCAGTCTATCCATGCAAAATACTGGATTTCAACTGCATCAGGTTAGACTGGAAATCGAACCCAACATAGTTAAGAAAAGGCTAGGTAGATGATAATCTTAGTGCACTACCGTACCGAAGTAAAGACATTTTCGATTTTACCTTTATAACTTGACTGAATAATCTGAAATTCGAATAAATCTGAAAAAACTACAACAGCAAAATCCTCCCCTCATTTCTCTCCATCCTTTGACTCAAGTTTCATCATTCCCTTCAGTTATTCAATCACTTCATTCTGCCACAGTTTCTTATTTTGCCCGAGACGGAACTTAGTAAGTGTCTTCATATCTTCAAAGGGACACGCCTTTTGTAACAAAGAATACCGACGTACTGTCGCACTCACCCTTTGGAGTTTTGTGAAAGTTACACTGGAATCTAATTGTGCCCGTTTAGTGAGGCTTGTTATTGTACTTTTTCTGTTGTATGTGTTTATTACAGGGCGGTTTATTGGGTGGGTTTTATTTTCTTTGTAAATGTGTTAAATGATCATTTGTTTATGATATTTTTTGTCATGCAGGAATGTAAAAAAAAAACCTTAACTAAAACCCAACTACGATCAAACGCCAACTAAAAAGATATAAACCAGTTTTCATTACTATGTCATAAATCTTACAGAGATCCTATTTTTGGCCTTCCCATATTAACGTCAGAAAAGGTTATAGATATCGTATAAGATGCATCAATAATTGAAACAGGTATCGTAGCCGACTATCTCCTTGATAGTCGGCTGGTCGTAGGTAATGTATCTATCGAAATAAGTTCTACTCTAATGCACTAGGCCCGAAGCAGGCTGTCTTTAAATAAACTACCAAATTTTGTGATTTTCAACTTCATGAGTAACACGCCGATACACACAAGTATGTACGTAGAATACTCCAAAAAAGGACATTTACAGTCCTTTCTTGGTGATGTTCTTTAGGGAAGTCAGGTGAGCACTATTCACAACCAGCGTCCATGTATGACCACATGAGTGAACGTAAACGAGGCAAAAGCATTATGTATGGATCTTAGCGGTTGCGTTCTGTAGTTTGTGCCTGCCTCGATGGGAAGAAGGCGTGGTGAGTATATGTATAATATACGTATACATGAGTAAGCCACATGGCAGTGGTAAAACTTTGACCATGAGCTGGCCTTGCATCATACAGAGTTTCAATAAGATTAGGGACCAGCTTATACTGGTTTCCACTGACATCCAGCTTACAACTCTACTCTGAAAAACGAAACGTATTTTTCGTCCCGGAAAATTAAAACATTACTGGCGGTCAGAACACGTAATTATTTAATCTACCATGTGAACTGTTTTCACCAGTGATTTAAAGTTCTTTAAAGTAAACTTTTCGTGTATTCATTCTGTTTGAAATTCTCATTCATATGAGTATAAAGTGAATACGAAATGTGTGTGCCCTGTATTTGCATTTCACGTTTGAATATTTTAACACACAGACAGTGAAATGTAAACGTTTACAATCAACAGGGTTATAAATGGACGATTTAAATAAATGTAGAAACTAATTTCCTGATTGCCTCCGTATCTCTGCTATCAATGGATCTGGGTTAATGTTTCGATAGATACGCAATGATGAATGACGCGTTGTGCTGTGTAAGGCTACGTCACGCAACGCAGTATATGAGAAACGGACCAAAGCATTGATACTCTTCATTCCGATCAAGGGCAAATCGCGGCACGGCGGACAGAGCTCCGGCAGGATCTCATGGCGACATGGCGGGTACGATTGTCGCAACCCAGCGCAGGGCACGCCACAATTGCGGCGGTAAGTCCCCTCTTTGAGGAGTGGATAGAGAGGCGCCACGGCGTCCTCACCTTCCGCCTGACGCAGGTTCTCACCGGGCATGGGTGCTTCGGTGGGTTCCTGTTCAGGATAAAGCGGGAGGAAACGCCCGGGTGTTTCCATTGTGAGGATCGTCTAGAGGACACGGTGGAGCATACGGTGGAAGTGTGCCCTGCCTGGGCGGAGCACCGCCGTGTCCTCGTGGAGGCGATCGGCGGCGGCGACCTCTCGCGTCCGGCCCTGGTGCGAGCTATGGTACGGAGCGAGAGGGCATGGGAAGCCGTCACCTCCTTCTGCGAAGCAGTAATGCTCGCGAAGGAGGAGGCGGGGCGCGTGAGGGAATGGCAGTCTCTGCGCCCTCACGTCCCTAGCCGCCGCAGGAGGAGACGCCCCGGGCGCCGGGAGTCGATTGCGGACTCCCGGCCACCGTAGGCGCGAGCTTGCGGGTGGCGAGCAATGGGTAGCTCGCCGCCCGGTAAGGACCAGGCTCGGGTCGACGGCGCGTAGTGTTCCACGCGCGCTTCAAAGAGATGTCAGCAACACTGAAGGGGTCTGCTAGGACCGATGCCTGCCGGGGTCGCGTGATTGTTCGAAAGAGATATCGTGACCCTGGCACATGGGCAACTGAAGGAACACGGGTGGGTTTTAGTCAGTAAAAGTCTGACATGCCCTCCCGCTCCGCCCAGAGCGGGAGAAGTCATTTGATGATTTCCCATCCAAAAAAAAAAAAAAAAGCATTGACACTCTTCATTCCGATCAAGGGACGGGGCCTTGCTGCTCTCTACCAGTGATGCCCTTAGCCGAGATCCGTGGGGAGTGCCTTTAGCGATTAGTCGCCCTATTTTAAGAAGCCCTGGCTGGAGGCCCTAATTTATGTAGCCACAAACACGACCGGATAAGCAGCCGAAAACCTCATAGGTTGATATGCGAGAGGTCCTTCAAAATAATAGTTAAACAAAACTAAAAAAAAACGCTTCCATAGAAAACCAAACTAAAAAGTAGGAAATAAAAAAAAAAGCGTGGGGTGCCTGATATCAATAAAAAAAATACCTTTAAAAGCACCCCACGCTTTTTTTCCATTATTTTCTACTTTTTAGTTTGGTTTTCTATGAAAGCGTTTTTTTTAAGTTTTTTTAACTATTATTTTTTATTTTTTTATTTTTAGGGTGTTTTGAATTTTGAGACGTATGTCAGCGTAGTTTGTGACGTATAGCAGCGTAGTTTTCGAAGACAGTTTTTTTGCTTTCCTGGTAACCCTGGCAAGGATAATGGCACTTTCATCATCATTCCTCGTCATCGGTCCTCGATAAGTCTACAGAGTTTAAATGAAATCTGGTCGTTTAAAGTGGGACAAAATCGCGCTATAAGGAGTTGGTTACAAACAAACATACAAGTTAAGCTAATACAAAGCGTGTAAAAAAGAAAATGACACTGCGTAGCTTTGAGGATCTACGGCAACGTATATCTGCTAGATGTGGCAACATATCACCAGACTGATCTGCAGCGTGGCTGTGATGACGCTACGATAAGCCAACTAGCGACATATTCACATGCATGGCCGGCTTAAACATTGCAGCTATGATAATACCAGTGATTTAGAACAATTATTATTTCAATTCAGTGCAACATCATGGTCCGTGTAACATCGCTATATTCATTGTCATTTTCATAGTCTCAGCTAAGCCTCCTCTTGGTGAGAGAGAGTGGGCCGTAATCCACCACGCGGGCCCTGAGTGCAGGTTGGTAGATGTCACATGTCTTTGAATTTCTAATTCTAAGACATCTCCTTTTCCTCTCAATGTTTTCCTTCACTTTTTTAAGAGCAGTCATCATCATCATCATCATTTCAGCCATAAAACGTCCACTGTTGGACATAGGCCTCCCATAATTTGGGGGACTTTGCCATAATCGCCACGCTTAGATGGCGGGTTGGCGATCGCAGTATGGTGGTAAATTGCAAAGAGAACGCTGCTGCCCATTCTCTAGTAAGTCCCTTAGTTGCCTTTTACGACACCCACGGGAAGAAATGGGGTGATGCTATTCTTTAGATCCGGCACCACTCCGACTTTGAGAGCAGTAGTGATGAAATAATTTACACAAAGTTAAGCGCCTGACTGGGTTTAAATCTACGAACCACAATTACTAAGTTGCGGCCGTTACCACTGAGCCAACACTGCTCTCAGCATTTTCACAATAGCAACTAATAATTGCAAAAACTTTATTCAGTTCAGAAAACATAGTACAATGTAATGTATTAAACAACTAGTCATTACAAAGGAGCCATCGCATCGGCGCTAGAGTTTTACAAATTCCCTGCATTCGCATCGTATGTCGCAGGGAAAATGTGGTTCCAAATTATTTTCACCAAATTTTCCTGGTACTGTTACTACGCTGAGGCAACCGAGAGAAAACGATAGGGTGGTTCTATTCTTAACTAGAAACATGACTCAAGTCAGTTTCCGAGACCGCAGCATTACACTTCCTCAACGTTTAGTAGTAAGTACAGAAAGTAGGTCAAACCGTGTAATAGGGTCTTGTGGTTAAAAATGTGATAACGAAATAGTTAAAGACCTTACGTAGGATCTATTTCTCGTAAGAATTAAATAGGAACCTACTACATTTAATTCAATATTTGAAACTAGCTGTGGCCAGAACTCTACTTATGTATGTAGACTTTTGTCTTAAACTACGCCAGATTTTTTTTAAATGAATATGGAAAATACATCAGTATTTGATTCTCGAGTAATAAGCGAACTACCTTATAGAAAAACAGAATTGATAAAATCAAAATCAAAATCAAAATTCATTTATTCAAATTAGGCTGAGGATCAGCACTTTTCGAACGTCAAAATTACAAAAGACAGTCCCCCCAAAACGCCCACCCGTCGCGCGATAGATTTCTGTCATTTCAACATACTTATTGGGCTACTGCAACCTTAATTAATGAGAAATGGTTATTTTATTTTATTTATTTTAGGAAAACTTACAGCCTGCCTATGATTAACATCAGCCTACAGTAGTCCACTGCTGGATATAGGCGTCTCCGTATGCCTTGAAAAATGGAACAAAAATATAGAACGCAGTAACCCATAATTGATACGGCACATACTGTGGCAAATTTCATGTCTATGGACACTAGTCACCTTATTTTCTGTTACCTACGCTACTATAATACCATTGTTTTTCCTTTTTAACCGACGAAAAAAACGGAGGACGTTATCAATTCGACGCGTATATTTTTTTATTTTTTTTATGTCTGACCGCGCTCAACTTTTTACATAGTAGTCCGATTGTAATCATTATTTTTTTATTGGAAAGGGTATACTTTGAGGGTGGTCTCATATAAATTTGGAAAACAAAATCAAACCCTAAGGGTCAGAAAACAGGGGATGATAGATTGTTCACTCCCTGATTGTAATGTATAACCACGAATAACTTCATACAGAGTAGTCCGATTTTGATAATTCTTTTTTCATTGGATAGGGTATACTTTACCAAGTATTATTGGTACATTAAAGCCACAAAAAATATAAAATAAAAACTTTTTAACAGAAAATTAAACCGCCGCAAAAACTTAAAAGCAAGCTTTGAGTGATCTTTGTTCATTGATTTTTCAGCGCCGACTCCTAATTTTAAGGTTTATTATTTTTTGCTTTTAAGTTTTTTCGGCGGTTTATTTTTTTGTAAAATATTACATTCCACAGGAACACTTCAGGACCTTAAACTCAAGTTGGGAACATTATCTTGTAGCAAAAGGTTAAGAAATGCAGTGACATAATTTGCACCTTTTCTGTACTGTAAATGCGTCCGTAAATGCTATGTTTGAAACTGAAAACTTTTATTTTTTCATCAAAAATCTCGGTGACCGCAACTTGGTTTTAGAGTTCTGTTATGAAAATATTAAATGAGTTTACTTGAATTAATTTTACAATACGTCGCAAATGAATACAAAACCATGAATTTAGCATATGATTGTAGACCCCCTGATGCAGAAATTTTTCGTCGATTGTCAGAAAAAAAATCTGGTGTTTCATAGTAAAGTGCGATACCTACTCAGTTAAAATGTACCACAGAGCTTTTATTTTTAGTAACCGACTAAAAATTTAAAGATTCATGCCTTGGTAACAGGTTGTGATTTCCTGCCACCCTTGCAAGTGTAGCAAGCAGTTAACTGTTTCTAACCGCATCAAAAAGTTAAATAAAAGTATAATATGTGATCTTACTGTCTTTCCATAATTTTTCATATCTTGAAGCAGTGAGCAAAAAAAAAAAATGCTTAAAGAACCCAATGCCAAATATGGTCACAGGCTTAGTCATTTTAACGCAACCGTTTCACAGAATGGCAGTTGTTAAATCAACAAAAAAGACATACTTTTTGTTCACCCTTTTTAATGTTTCATTTAATTCAAAAGTAAATGAATTTATGTACTAAGTTCGCGGAGTTTAAAACATTTTGTAGGCATACGAATGAAACTGGGGCAAAATAAATTTTAAACAGTGTCGTCTCAGAATGGTTATGTAACCTTAAAAGTTGAGTTAGTATTTTAACTTCTTGTGACCCAGTGCCAATTTTTGCTATGACGTAGGATCCTTATTTTTTTTTTAATTAGCTTACGCTGTCCTAACTGTTCAGTAAAGGCCTCCTTCAAATCCATCCAGGCGTCATTTTCTAGGGCCACCTCGATCCAATCTGCAAGGGTTGGATTCGCCCCTAGGTTGTCTCGTCACCTGTTTTAAATGAACTATTTTAATAATAATAAATTGCAAATATACACAGAAAATAATAAAACATTCCTTAAACTTTAAAATATGACTCAAATATTTAATTTTAAATATCACGCAAAAAAATTACAAATTCCAACAATAAAATTGACCAAATGTTTTTCAAAAGCTCCTCTCTAGATAATTTTGCACTCCCAAAGGGAAATAGACTATTATTTTAGCGTGACATTGCCTAACAGCGGGGAGATAAGAGTTAAATGGCCGAATAAACACAGATCACGAGGCTTTTATTGCAATACATTACACAGATTGCGTAGGAGAGTGTTGGCACCGAATAGTTTATGTCGGCAGATGGTGAAATGTGTAGGGAGGTTTTTTGAACGTGCCCGATCAGTTAATGGTGTACGTGATTGTTTAAAATGTAGACTCGGCAAGTGCTTGAAAGAAGGTTATTGGATTTTGGCTGAAATACTGCTACGAAAATTAAAAAAATAACTGGTTTACTTTTTACGAATATTTAAGAATCAATCGGAGTACCTACCTACTTCAATTATTTCCTTCGTCTTTTTCCTTCTAAGCATGTCAATAATAACCCGCAAAATTGCATGTAAATGTATAGTTTTCTAAATTAGTTTGGCCCAAAATATAGGCCATTATTTACATTGTTTATGTTTTATACTTAGTGCATTTTAAAGATGCAAAAATATATTACATGTTGAGAAATTTGTAGGTATTGTCACTGACAAGAATATAATTTTAAGTGTGATATCAACTGCAGGTTTTTCTTTAAGTGAATAGTCAGATTACAATGTCAGAGATATCTCTAAAAGTTATGTCATGTTTTACGAGTAAAATTTTAAAACCGCATTTTTATATTTTATAACCCTAAACTTGTGTCTTATCATCGTTCCTTTACGTTTCTAAATAAAATATTTACTACTTACATCATGTTTTATGGTTTACGTAAAATTCAACTTATTTAATGTTTTTTTTTTTGCTTTTTATTAAATCGTAAGACTTAAGAAACGCTGCGTTTTATGTTCTTTAAAAGTCATGTCCTAGAAACTAGGTTTATTTCGTTTTTGTAGACGTAATGCCAAACATATATAAACGTCTACTCGCTAGAATAAACGTTCTTGAAGGTATAAAAATCTAGAGTAAGTAAGTTTTTCCGAAAGATTTTATGACTGCAGTATGGTATCAGTGAAGTCTAGAAAAATGTTTCTGCAAATCCTTGGACAATTCCAAGTCCTTAAAAATTAACTATTCTTAACAATTAGCTTGTATTTCATATCATCATCATCATTTTAGCCGAAAGACGTCCACTGTTGGACATAGGCCTCCCCCAAGCACCGCCACTTCGACAGGTTCTGTGCTTCTCGCATCCAACGGATTCCTGCGGTCTTCACCAGGTCATCGGTCCATCTTGTGGGAGGCCTTCCAACGCTACGTTTTTCTGTACGTGGTCGCAACTCCAGAACCTTCCGACCCAATCGGCCATTTATTCTGCGAGCAATGTGCCCTGCCCACTGCCACTTAAGTTTAGACATTCTTCGGCCTATGTCGGTTAACTTGGTTTTCCTACGGATATCTGCATTTCTGATTCAATCGCGTAGGGAAACTCCAAGCATAGCCCTCTCCATTGCCTTTTGGGTGACTTTCAGCCATCTTATGAGGCCCATTGTATTTAAAATATAATATATTTATTTCATTAAATTTCTAAACGGCTGGTGGACACTTCTCGTGACCCAAGAGCTGGTTTTTACCTTGCCCAGAGGCTAAGCATTGCCATACAATGTGGTAATGCCGCCAGTCTCTTGGGTACACTACCAGTCGACAGCAATGTGGATGACTTTTCGACGCAATGTTTTAATTTTTTTTAATTTGTAAATAGTTTTAGTTAATTTAGGTTATAATTGTTTTTTTCTTTATTCATTTAAATCTGTAATCCATATAATATACTTAATAATAAAAGTGTAACTTAAGATTTTAATCTTAATGAAATAAATATATAAACAACAAAGAATTAATACCAGGGTTGGAATAAAAATAACCCTCTTTCCAGAAACTACTTACCCAAGATATTGATATACATTATTAATCCATCAACATCACGACATTCACCCTATTCAAACTCGGTTATCCATGGCAAACCTGACCCACTTTTGTTGAATTTATTTATAGGTTTCAATGTATATTCAGCGTCAACGAGTGCGTCAAGGGCTCACGGTGTTTGCACACCTACGATTCCCGTCAGACACTTCAAAACTCTTGAGATTTCGGTCTGTTAAAGATGGAATGAGAATCTCGCGAGTGGGAGGGCGTATAATGAGAATTTGCCGGTGTATTGAGCAATATTTCAAGTCTGAACTAAGTACCTAACTTATTCTTAACCAAGGACTACTTCAAAGAAATTTCGTGATTTTTTTATGGAGTATCATTTCGTACAACGTAAATAAGTGAGTTTTGATGAAGGTTCAATTATTTTGGTTTGAAGTTTATATACAGGGTGTCCAGTAAATAGTACGACATACTGCAGGGGGTGATAGCTTGGGTCACTACCTATCAATACAACACAATATATGTTCAGCAAAATCTTACTTTTTTTTTTACCACTGTAGGTTAAACTTAAGTGATAAGAAAATAGTTCTGTGCAAATTTAAACAAAAAATAGTATATCTTGAAAACATTCATGTCTTTGATAAAAAAAAAGACTTATCAATGAGTAAAGTAACTATTCACGAATAATTTGATGTAAAAAAAGTACTAAAAAAGGATTTTTTCATTACGAGATGCTTAAAAATCTGTTTCAAGGTAGAGATTTTTCGGTATTTCGGAAAATTTTGTAAAACTGTAAATCCGTAAGATTTTTCTGAACATATATTGTGTTGTATTGATAGGTAGTGACCCAAGCTATCACCCCCTGCAGTATGTCGTGCTATTTACTGGACACCCTGTATAATAAAATGTTACGCGGTTTTTATGCCGTAGCAGAATTGCAACGGGATACTTAAGCAGATAGAAATTTGTTGGTCTTTTGCAGATAAATATACTTTATATTTAAATCTCTTTATTAATAAAACTTCCTATTCAATGCATAATATAAAAATACAGTTTTTTTTAAAGTATTTTTGTAGTTTTAGTTTATATTTTCGTGTCAAAAAATTTCAGACAAACTTATCGAAACATCTGAATTAGCACTGTAGAACATTGACCCTAATCACATCTTCACCATAGCTCGTAGTTCGTACTAAAACCCAGTTCTGTCAAACAGTAATGTTACAAATGATATATAACAGTACCAGTTGATTTGTTACTGGGTAACCGCAGCCCGTGACTATGTACATAGTTTGGAAGTTGTTTTGAAACGGATAAATAGGCTTTGTTAACGGATTTCCTTGTGTTGATTTTCATTTGTTTGAAGGGACAAAATCCAACAAAAAATCAAATGCCTGAAACCAAATTTTTATTCACTTTATATTTTTGTTTTCTGTTTATTCTACATTGTAGTCAAATCAAAGCAGATGAGTTTCAATGAACCAATTGTTAGATTTTTAAGAATTGCAGTATTTAATTTGATTTAAAAGTTGTTTTCCAGGCAACATTTGAACACGTACTTCACTGAAAGTAATATTAAAAAATGTTTAAAATATTATGAATCGGGAGATCATTTGTGGCATTGGGGATTGGCAGTCTGATTTCAACTCTGGTCGAGTTTGGACATAACTCTCTAGTGCTTCTGAAGTATACTGAACGAATTTGTTGTACTGTGGATAGTGAATAAATAATAATTATTAAGAAATAAACGAGTCAGTGATTTTTAAAGTGAGTATTAGATATTGTTCCATCTGTGATGTTCCCGCAATGTGCAGTGTAAGTTTATTTGCCTACTTGTACTTTATTCGATCCAGTTCTTTAGTATTAAAGTTAATCCAACACAAGCCTCCTTTTAAGCAGATAAGCCTGTGTTCGGCCGGGCGTCGGGAGTCTATAGCGGACTCCCGGCCACCGTAGGCGCGAGGTTGCGGGCGGCGAGCAATGGGTAGCTCGCCGCCCGTTAAGGACCTGGCTCGGGTCGACGGCGTGTAGTGTTCCACGCGCGCCTCAACGAGATGTCAGCAGCACTGAAGGGGTCTGCTAGGACCGATGCCTGCCAGGGTCGCGAGATTGTTCGAAAGAGACACCGTGACCCTGGCACATGGGCAACTGAAAGAACACGGGTGGGTTTTAGTCAGTAAAAGTCTGACACGCCCTCCCGCTCCGCCCAGAGCGGGAGAAGTCATTTGATGATTTCCCATCCAAAAAAAAAAAAGCCTGTGTTAGGAGAGCCTCCGCTCTTCCACAACTTATAATTATATTTTACTTGTTTTATACACACCCATATTTCACCAATTGTTTTATAGATCCATAATATAGGGGAAAAGCCTATTGCTATCATCCGAACTTCAATCTGGACTCCGGGATGCTGCTGAGAAACTTCACATGAGGAAACCCAATAACAGTTTGTTCGACCC
The DNA here is from genome assembly GCA_947507805.1 of Aporophyla nigra. Lineage (NCBI taxonomy): Eukaryota > Metazoa > Arthropoda > Insecta > Lepidoptera > Noctuidae > Aporophyla > Aporophyla nigra. The sequence continues at coordinate 19,301,637 of OX382301.1, read as the reverse complement.
ACGAACACACATGCTCAGCAGTACGAGACCAAGGACGCAGTAGAAGTAATGTTATATCACTAAGAAGTATAATAAATGTGCCTTGTGGTGCCGGACGTAAAGAATAACACCACCCCATTTCTTCCCGTGGGTGTCGTAAAAGACGACTTAGGGACTTACTAGAGAATGGGCAGCAGCGTTCTCTATACATTTTACCACCACACTGCGATCGCCAACCCGCCTGCCAAGCGTGGCGATTATGGCAAAGCCCCCCAAATTGGGGGAGGCCTAAGTCCAGCAGTGGACGTCTTATGGCTGAAATGATGATCCACACTATATATTTATATATCCACACTAATATTATAAATGCAAAAGTAACTCTGTCTATCTGTCTGTCTGTCTGTCTCGCTTTCCTGCTAAAACTACTGAACCGATTTAAATGAAATTTGGTCATCATTTCAGCCGTAAGACGTCCACTGCTGGACTTAGGCCTCCCCTAATTTGGGGGGATTTGCCATAATCGCCACGCTTGGCAGGCGGGTTGGCGATCGCAGTATGGTGGTAAAATGCATAGAGAAGGCTGCTGCCCATTCTCTAGTAAGTCCCTTAGTGGCCTTTTACGACACCCACGGGAAGAAAAGGGGTGGTGTTATTCTTTACGTCCGGCACCACACGGTACATTTATTATACTTCTTAGTGATATAACATTACTTCTACTGCGTCCTTGGTCCTTGGATTTAAATGAAATTTGGTACACAGATAGTTTAGAGCTTGAGAAAGGACACAGGCTACTTTTTATCCCGGTAGTACGTTCCCGCGGGATATTTTACGACCTCCACGCGGGCGAAGCCGCTGGCAAAAGCTAGTAGTAAATATATTACGATGTTGAATCCATTTATGCTACCCTAATAATACCTACAAAGCTACAATTCATCAATCCGATCTTTCAAGTTCAATAAAGTAAACAGAGTAGCTAAAAATTGACTTCTAAAGAGAGCCAAGGCTTTTACAAAATAAATGGGAACATTTTCCGTAACTGAGTGGAGCTATTTCAGTATAAATCCACCGTGTGTTGTGTACAAAAATAATTTGTTTGTTTGTAGGGATTTGATATTCAAATAGGTTCTGAATGTGGGAATATATTTAGGCTGAGTTTATGGATATAGGAGAGAGATATAGAAATAATATTTGTGTTGTGATTGTGTTTTTTATCCACGTGTATGTTCTCGCTACTGGGCTACCGTCCCCTAATAGCTTTCCACTTGACCATGTATGCTGTCTCCATCAGCCAATATCTCTAAGGTTAGGTCTTGGTTATCATGCCAGTGTTTTCTAGATCTCCCATTATTTTTCCGAATTTACATTACGAAACGATATTCATTAACAACTCACGTGTAATTAAATATCTATTTACATTTCGATCAACAGTATAGTACCAGATTTCCGAAGAGCGCATCAATAAGGGCCAGAAAAAAGACCACAGTTAATAATGTTCCACAACATTATTTATGGTACCATTTTGTCATATCGTTTTCTTTTTATTTTCTATTTAAAAAATACGTTAATTTTTGAATTGATGTAGTAAATATTATCGGAAACAATAATAAACTGTATGTTTGAGTATTAAAGCTATATACAACCGCGACCACTAGAACGATGTGCTTTTGTTCCTAATAATTGATCTAGATTCTAGTGTTATTTGTTGGTCGAAGAAACTTTCAACCGAAATCTAAGTTTGTGCAACTATACTCCATTTGTTTAGGTAATTAACTAAATGTAAACAATCTTAACATGTCTTTTATCTAAAAAACTGTCTAAAAATTGAATCTAAAAATGTTTACAATTAGGTATTTACTTAAACCGATGTTAGGTAAGTAACTTAATTTAAATAATATTTGTTGATCTTTTATACGATTTATTTTATATAAAAAGACATAGGTATCAAGATTGTTTACCTTTAGTTAACTACCTAAACAAATGGAGTTTAGTTTCATAGTATAAATTCGGCTATACGATTAGCTAAACAAAGCTTTTTTTGCATATTTGTGACACATAATTATTTTATTTTATAATTCAGGTTTGCCATAGGTCAGCATTTACATGATCTGACCAGGTCAGGTAACCAAATTGCACTTTTTACAAACAAATAAGCAATATGGAATAGCTTTGAATAATCGTTTTATGTTCGTTCTAAATATTAATATCCAAACATTTCCATCTACCCATATTTGTAAGACTGGTTAGCATTTCCACCTACATACATTCTTCATTTTCATTCACCCCTACACAAGGCAAGGAATATCATAAAATATTTCCAAGTGTGCTAGTTATTATTGTTGCCATGGAAACGGAAGAATGCGAGCATATTCTGTCATGGCCGCCCGTTAGTTCATCTGTTACTTCGTATGGATACTTCTACCAGAATGCTTTTAGGTTTTTACGAGAAAATATTCACCCCGAGGCAAACGTACGAAGAGATTGCAAAAATGAAACCAGCTTTTGGAGATAGACTTTTGCTATAGGAGGATATCAGAAACTCCAATATTCGTTATGAAAATTTTACCCTGTTGCCGAGTTTTTTTAGATGGCATAGAGGCGTGAAAAGCAGTTAATATGTGTGAAAAGATTTGCGATATCACTTGAAAGGGTCAAGTGACTCGAATTATCTTTAAAAACCTTTTTGTAAGAGACGATTCTATTGCACTGTTAACTTCAAGTTAATAAACTTGGTACCAAAGTTTTATGAAAAACCGAACCTTTTATGAAAAGTAGAAATAACATAATACGATCCTTACATAAACTCTTTGGTTTGTTTTGATCACACATAATAAAAATTCTCGCAAAATAACGGATACATACAAATATTTAAGTGTGAAATAACGACAATATAATTCTTATCCTTTACATTATCGTAACGGTAATTTAGTTTGACGATCCGCATTTCGTATAAGTATAATTTAGTGACAAATTTGTACCATAATAACACGAACTTTTTCATAACTGCTGGAGATGAGATAATAATACGCCTTATTTCGTTGCTCGTTATCACGGATAATGACAGCATCTGCCTACAATAATAAATCATACTTGGAATATCTAAGTGCCCTGAAGTAGGCGACAAATACTTGGTATAAATAATAATATAACTTGGAATAAATATAATACACACAGATTACTGTAACACCTATACAAAAAAGGAAAGAACAAAGAAAAATATTTATTTTTAGTTTATCGTAGGTTTGTTTTGGGCAATTGGAGGAACGACAAAAAGATTTTGTAAACACTGGAAACAGCGATCATCCGCATTACTTCACCCAAAAGACGTCCACTGCTGAACATAGGCCGCATCCATGCTCCAGCATTTAGCGTATTCCTGCGGACTTCACATAGTCATCAGTCCACTGTGTTAGAGGCCTCCAACACTACGAACTCAAGTACGCAGTGGCCACTCCAGTATTTTTCGGTTCCAACGGCCGTCTATTCTGCGATTAGTATGCCCTTTTTAGGGTTCCGTTGCCAAATAGCAAAAAACGGAACCCTTTTAAAAATTGGTCATGTCTGTTTGTCTGTCTGTCCGAGTATGTCACAGCCACTTTTTTCCGAAACTATAAGAGCTATGCTGTTGAAACTTGATAAGTAGATGTATTCTGTGAACTGCATTAAGATTTTCACACAAAAATAGAAAAAAAAAATATTTGGGGTTCCCCATACATAGAACTGAAACTCAAAAAAAAATCCATCAAACCCATACGTGTGGGGTATCTATGGATAGGTCTTCAAAAATGATATAGAGGTTTCTAATATCAATTTTTTCTAAACCGAATGGTTTGCGCGAGAGACACTTCCAAAGTGGTAAAATGTGTGTGTTATTTTAGAAGTTACGGGGGCGTAACTTCTAAAATAACGGAATGATAAAACTAAAAAAATGTATGATGTACATTACCGTGTAAACTTCCACCGAAAATTGGTTTGAACGAGATCTAGTAAGTAGTTTTTTTTTTTAATACGTCATAAATCGTTAACCACAATTTACCTTTCATTCAGTCAAATCAAATATAAAAATTAAAAAAAAAAATAATTTCATAAACATAAACCTTATGCATAAACCGTGAATACCTGCAGGTTTGTACGGAACCCTCGGTGCGCGAGTCCGACTCGCACTTGACCGGTTTTTTTCTTTTTCTTTTTTTGTGGGTGGTAAATGATCAAATGACGTCTCCCGCTGTGAGTGAGGCAAAAGGGCGTATCAGACTTTTACTGACTAAAACCCACCCGTGTTCCTTCAGTTGCCTATATGCTAGGGCCACGGTAACTGCGATCAGTATACCTCACACTGCCTATTAGTCATGGCAATTTTTCGAACTACGTTGGTTACACCTTGAATTCTTCTGCGTATCTCTTTATTTCTTATTTGATCACGTAGGGAAACTTTAAATATAGACCTCGCCTTAGCGCGTTGGGAGTTTTTAGTCAGTTTTTAGTCCCATTGTGAGCTACCACATTTCAGTGCCATAAGTCATCACAGTTAAGAAACAACGACTCGAAGGTGTAAATTCTATTGTGGTTCTCATATTCCGTGCAATATTTTCCAGTACGGTCGACTCACCATTTTCCATACCCGAGAACTATCATACACTAACATTATTTTTATGGCACTTGTAGATGAGCTCAAATTGCACCATTTCTCATTGACATACAACACTTTGTACAAGAAAACATTGCGATATCTCTAAAATAAAATCAAAATACAAATATTCCTCTGGAATACTTTTCAATTTTTCAGTATTGACACTGTAACACCTGAAGGCAGGCTGTCTGAATAATCCTATTTCTCGCTTTTGGCAAACATGTCGTATTTACTCGATCCCTGGCAGTATCGTTGGAGTTGAGGGATTTGATCACCTCCATAAGTGACTGCTTTTGCGATACTCTGGGACGGTTTCTGTATGTCAAATGTTTCAAATATTCATTTGTGAATTTTTAACAAGTTGCTTGTTTGTTTTTTGTAAACAATCCAAATTTGATATTTTATTTTTAAAGTACATTCGTTTTTTTTATGTTATTATAGTCAATTCACGTATCTTATTTTACCAAAACTAGATGAGCAACATTTTCAAGTGTAGTGTGTGTGTACTTGAACGGCATATTAAAAAAACTGTTTTTGTAAATTAAGTTAAGAGACAGTATCAAGTCTTACATTTTAATTAAAACTAAACGATCTAGGTTCATATTCGTTGGTTTATACTTAACTTCACAAAACAAACATTCATGTTAGCTCTGAAACTAGACATGAAAGTTTCTAGGTTATGACAACAAAGTCTTGGGACCCTAACTGGGATGAAATATGTCGCGTTCCAGTTTACTTAAGCCTACGCACAGTCGATTTTCAACTCTAGGTGTTGAGCCGAGCACTGAAAATCCAACAGAGGTTATCCCAGGCGTGTCGAAAAAACATACTGTTGCATCTTCAACTCTGTACGGTCAGCACTGCATTGAAAGTCCGGGGCTCAAAAATTATTCGCTGCAATATTTTTACATTCGTGCAAACGTAAGCGAATACTTTTAGCGCCACACCTACGGAAAAAGGGAACTATACTCCATTTGTTTAGGTAGTTAACTAAATGTAAACAATCTTAATATGTCTTTTATCTAAAAAACTGTCTAAAAATTGAATCTAAAAATGTTTACAATTTGGTATTTACTTAAACCGATGTTAGGTAAGTAACTTAATTTAAATAATATTTGTTGGTCTTTTATACGATTTATTTTATATAAAAAGACATATCAACATTGTTTACCTTTAGTTAACTACCTAAACAAATGGAGTATAGGTACTTCTATGTTTCAGATTTTGGGACCAGTATCATCAGCATCAGCCTACAGCAGCCCACCGCTTGATATAGGCCCCTCCAATTGCAGCTTGATTCACGGCAATTCTTATCCAGCTGCTACCAGCCAACCTGCAAAGATCGTCGCATTTGTCAATTCGCAATCTTTAGTCCAGAACACGTCTACCTCAACGGTCATCGGTTTTTTGGATAATATTGCCAGCCCATTGCCACTTCACTGTGCTTATTCGGTGAGCTATGTCGAAAACTTTCGTTATCTGCCGGATCACTTTATCCAGGACCCTCAGAGAGACTCCAAGCATACCTAGATCTTTCCATAGCTCGCTGAGTGACCTTAATTTATGGACCAGCCGTGTCGTAAGTGTTCACGTTTCGGCGGGACCAGTATGCATCGTGGTATGTGCGACTCACTTAAGGAAACGATTAAAAATAGTGCTTTGTTGTAATGAGCAAAAAGATGTCATATAACGAAGTGATGTAATACAACCAAATTCATTTTGTCCTTGTATACGTAACAAGCAACCCGCCGCTGCTCGGCACGGTTTTACGGCTTTGCAAGACGTGGAGTTTTCTTTATTATGTGTAGGTAAGTTCAATAATATTGATTTACGTTCATAGAGGAAAATGGAATGTTCTAACACAAAAAAAATCGAAGACATGTGACATCTAATAACCCGCACTGGGTTTGCGTGGTGTCTGCGGCCCAATCCCTCGCATCAAGAGGTGGCCATTGTCTCAGCAGAGGGAACATTATAGGCTGATTATATATGTATACTCATAATGCCAGCGGAATTAATTCTCTGAATGATGCTAAAAACCATATAAAAACCCGTTGTGAAGTTAAGAACAAAACGTCACACGAAAAAAAAAAACGAAAACCATACTTATTTGATCGGATTGAAACATTCAAACCTTATATTTCTACATTAAAAAACCGCAACTTCAATTGCAATTTTCAATTGTTTAACATGCAATCCCTCTAAAACAAGGTCTGCATCTGCCTAGCCTTTTCTCTACTGTGTTGGGGCCAGCTTCCAGTTTAACCGGGCACAGCTGAATACCACTATTTTACATGGAGCGACTGCTTATCGGACTTCTACAACCCAGTTAATGGGTTATACGATATCCTTTAGTAAAACTGGCTGTCAGACTTTCGGGCTTCTGATGACCCGTAATGACTGTCTAAGATCCACGGATAACAGCCTTGTCGTGCTTTCCGTGGAACGGAGTGGTCTTGGTATATAAAGATGGTTACCCTTCCACGGAACAACTGCAGCAAGAGTAGCTTAACCTGATCGATTGATCCGCGTGGCTGTTATTACTCAGCCACAAGCTTCTGTAACACAAGGTCATGCGTCATAAAACATTTAGTCAAGGTTTTTTTTTTTCACACATATAACCATCTAGCATTCTATTTAACCCCATCCGTAATTGTTTCGGTGCTTGTTAAAAGTTTTACTGTGTAGTTCTTCGTATAAAATATTCACCATTTTTCTCCTGATTAATTCCAGTTTGGGCTCCAAGCCACATAAATTCCTTCAGGGCACATCAAACGCTATTGGTTGCTATTTTTATTGACCACTAGTCTGGCTGGTAACATTCCCCGGGGGCTAAATATATGGCCCTCCTTTTGCCCGGAGGCTAAGTATACGGCTGGCCTTGCTCCCAAGAAGTGTTTATAAGACGATATTTCCCTGACGTCGTCTTTAGCAAACTGTTACACAGTGAAAGAAGAGTTTTTAGATTATGAAGCTGAAGTGTACACTGTGTATAACATACTTTTGTTACTAAAGGATGCGGGATGAAAAGATACTTATTTGAAGTTGATGTGCCAGTTTTTAGGGTTCCGTTGCCAAATGGCAAAAAACAGAACCCTTATAGATTCGTCATGTCTGTCTGTCTGTCTGTCCGTGTATGTCACAGCCACTTTTTTCCGAAACTATAAGAGCTATGCTGTTGAAACTTGGTAAGTAGATGTATTCTGTGAACTGCATTCAGATTTTCATACAAAAATAGAAAAAACACAATCAATTTTGGGGTTCCCCATACTTAGAACTGAAACTCAAAATTTTTTTTTTCATCAAACCCATACGTGTGGTAGATTATTTATTTAACCATTTATGCACACATATAAATAGACAAGAAGAAAGGAACGGAAAAATATGTACAAAGGTAATGCTTATTTCTATAGAAATCTCTTCCAGCATACCTGCAATAGGACAGAATTTACAAAAAGATGTAGACAATGTGTGTAATAGTAGAAGACAAAATAATACTATAATTTAAATATAAACATACAAAATAAAAATATACATACACAAAAGGTCACAATAGGTCTTCAAAAATGATATTGAGGTTTCTAATATCATTTTTTTCTAAACTGAATGGTTTGCGCGAGAGACACTTCCAAAGTGGTAAAATGTTCCCCTCCCCCCCCCCGTAACTTCTAAAATAAGAGAATGATAAAACTAAAAAAAAATATATGATGTACATTACCATGTATACCTACTTCCACTGAAAATTGGTTTGAACGAGATCTCGTAAGTAGTTTTTTTTTTAATACGTCATAAGTCGTAAACCGCAATTTACCTTTCATTCAATCAACTCAAATATAAAAATTAAAAAAAAAACATTTAATTTCATAAACATAAACCTTATGCATAAACCGTGAATACCTACAGGTTTGTACGGAACCCTCGGTGCGCGAGTCCGACTCGCACTTGGCCGGTTTTTGAATAATATGGCTATATGAGCTGCATCCGGTTTGACTGGAAGCCGACCTCAATATATTTGGAATAAGGTTAGGGAGATTGACAGAATAAAAATAAAATTTATCAACTAGTGGCATATTTTTTAGTTTTCTAATTACAATTAAAAAGCGGCCAAGTGCTAGTCGCACTCGTACGTAACGATAAGAGTAACTTACGATAAAAATTTAGATGTACACTATCGTATTAGGTACAACCCTATAATGATAGATGTAAATTGGAAAATAAATAAATAAAATTAGCGTATAGAACTGTATCTTTCATCAAATACAATTAAATTGCCATTACTTATTACGCAAATGGACATTGAAGATAAAAATGTGTGTACAAATCTAATAACAGAAATAACATAATTTACCATTATAATTTAGCTAGAATTCGAAAATCAAGAGGTCAAATATGTGTCGAATTATTCAGTTCAGTTCTGTTTTCTCATACTCATAGTAAAATAAACCTAACTAATTTTAGACCCTGTCAACTCCACCAACTTTTTAGCTACTTCACAATAAGTCATTTTCTTCGTCACAAACTCCGTTACTACCCCAGTAACTGAGCTTGTTTTGTACGCCGTATTTCGCACCTGTGCACTGTGACTGTATTTGATTTGCTGCTACAAACGCGAAATACTCGCTTTGATTAGAAAAAATATGGTTTCATAGCGCCGAGAGTTTTTCTAGAATCTGTTTGTTGTTGTAACACTGTGTTTTGTTTTTGAAAGTGAAGGTTGAAACAGGTTTAATAGGTTTTTCTTTTGTTTTAGATAGATTAAACACGTGTAGGTTAGTACGTATATTTCTCTGAAAAATGTCTGTGTTATTTTATAAAACTTATTAGGTTCTTTCTTCTTATAAGAACGTTGAATTTGAGATTTATTATCTCTATTTATTTTTATATAGATACATTACCTTACATGAGGTGCTTGTGGCTAAATAAACAGACGCGCGCGCCGATCGGAACCGGATCGCCGTGGATGGGCAACCATCTTTAAATACCCCCCGTGCCTCGGAAAGCACGTTAAGCTGTTCGTCTCGGCTGTTATTCGTGAATGTTTCACAGTTGTTGCAGGTCGTCAAAAGCCCGAAAGTCTAACAACCAGTCTTCATCTGCATCCGGTTAGATTGGAAGCTGACCCCAACATCGGTGGGAAGGGGCTAAGCAGATGACGACAATACCTTACTTACTTTTCACTTGAGCTGTATAAAATATACGCGCTGTCATCACGATGGCCTATATTTTGATACTCATCTTTTTGAAAATAACGTGACTGCACTTTCTAGTTATCTCCAAAGGAAAAAGGCTTGAATGCATCGGTTTCTGTTTAACTTACGTAACTGAATCTATAGTAAAATTTTATTTCTGTTTTATTCCTCAATAACCCGTTTTGAACATGGTAATCACTATAATTGCATGTGGCAAAACAATTTATTACACCAAAACAGAAATCCTTTTTCGTATTTTATATGTAAAATAACGCTAAAGTCCGCATAGTAAACGAAAAATGCAACCTTCACACAGATTCAAAAAAATAAAGCCTCGGACAGACGAGCACTGCAATTATTCCATGTATTCTAAATTCGAAATTCAGACGCGAAGCACTAACAATCACCATTTATATTCAAAGTAACGTTTGAAAAATCGTCATAAAAATTCGAACAGTCGGATAAAAGGGGAGAAATATTTCATACTATTGAACCAATGTCGATTTTGTTACAATAGTGAAGCTGACCACCGTTAATCTAGGACAGTGATGAATTACTACACAAAATTGGACCTGAATAAGAAGTTCTAATACAATACTCAGTCAGGTCTTTTGCGTATTTTCTAGTAGCTGTCGCACTGCAAAATTATTAATATTCAGCCGTATTTCATAACAACCGACATTGAGCTTAATCACAGTACCTATTAGGTATTCATTATTTAATTAAAATATTGTCAAGATATTGGAATACACTGCATAGAATACTCCATGAACTAAGCAAAACGAGTATGTAAGGGTCAAAGCAGGTGGCATTCTGTAGTAATTCTGCCTACCACCTTGTCGTGAATTAAATATAAATGCATGTTGTAGCATAAAGAAACAATAAACACTTTAATGTACCTGAAAACGCATATTTTTGTTAAAACAATACAAAAATACCAGAGCTTGTGAAATATTATAACGTAAAAAGGGATGAATAATAACTGCATATATGAATTTAAAGAACGAGTCATAATTAGTGGTATATCATGTTTTATGAAAATTATCTCAGTACACGACCTATCCCAAGCCATTGCAATCGATTAAGTACAGATCTATGCACGCAAAAAATATAATCCTACTAATATTATAAACGCGAAAGTTTGTATGTATGGATGTCTGGATGTATGGATGTGTGGATGTTTGTTCCTCTTTCACGCAAAAACTACTGACCCGATTTAGATGAAATTTGGCACATAGATAGTTTATAACCTAGAATAACACATAGGGTACTTTTTATCCCGGTAGTATGTTCCCGCGGGATAATCTCCGACCTCTACGCGGGCGAAGCCGCTGGCAAAAGCTAGTAGGGTAATAAAATATTATTTTAAGTAGGTTATTAAACTAAAAAATAGAAAAGAACTAAAAGTTATCTTTTTACTACAGTACAATGAAAAATAAGTTGTGGGAATACGAATTGTCCAATGAACTAGCCGGGCATCGTTTTCGTACGGGTAAATAAAGGAGGCGCTGAGTAGAGAGACAACAGTTTCTACATCAGGTGATGTAGGAACTGTTGTCTCTCTAGCGAGCACAACAAAACCGCTTCGTAGAGCACAGGCTAACCTCATCGTTTCTCGTCCGGCGGGAGAGACCAAAATTCGGCATTAGACGGTCGACGTCCTGCGAGGCGGCGAGCCTCCTTGCCGGAGTGCCGCCATGGGATCTGGAGGCAAAGGTCCTCGCCCACATGTGGGAGTGGCGCAAGGACGCGAAACGCCGGGGCGAAACTCCGCTGCTGCGACAAATCGCGGCACGGCGGACAGAGCTCCGGCAGGATCTCATGGCGACATGGCGGGTACGATTGTCGCAACCCAGCGCAGGGCACGCCACAATTGCGGCGGTAAGTCCCCTCTTTGAGGAGTGGATAGAGAGGCGCCACGGTGTCCTCACCTTCCGCCTGACGCAGGTTCTCACCGGGCATGGGTGCTTCAGTGGGTTCCTTTTCAGGATAAAGCGGGAGGAAACGCCCGGGTGTTTCCATTGTGAGGATCGTCTGGAGGACACGGTGGAGCATACGGTGGAGGTGTGCCCTGCCTGGGTGAAGCACCGCCGTGTCCTCGTGGAGGCGATCGGCGGCGGCGACCTCTCGCGTCCGGCCCTGGTGCGAGCCATGGTACGGAGCGAGAGGGCATGGGAAGCCGTCACCTCCTTCTGCGAAGCAGTAATGCTCATGAAGGAGGAGGTGGAGCGCGTGAGGGAGTGGCAGTCTCTGCGCCCTCACGTCCCTAGCCGCCGCAGGAAGAGACGCTCCGGGCGTCGGGAGTCGATTGCGGACTCCCGGCCACCGTAGGCGTGACCTTGCGGGCGGCGAGCAATGGGTAGCTCACCGCCCGGTAAGGACCAAGCTCGGGTCGACGGCGCGTAGTGTTCCACGCGCGCCTCAAAGAGATGTCAGCAGCAGTGAAGGGGTCTGCTAGGACCGGTGCCTGCCGGGGTCGCGTGATTGTTCGAAAGAGATACCGTGGCCCCGGCACATGGGCAACTGAAGGAACACGGGTGGGTTTTAGTCAGTAAAAGTCTGACACGCCCTCCCGCTCCGCCCAGAGCGGGAGAAGTCATTTGAAGATTTCCCATCCAAAAAAAAAAAACAAAAAAAAAAGACGGTCGACGTCATTTTTCGTAGAAGAAAAACTCTTTATTTATAGTATTCAATAATGTAAACGGCTTTCTATAGCAAGGATGTTTCGGATAACTGAATATAAGTACAGTAAAATTTAGGTGCAGTAGTTCAAAAATAAAAGTCCTACCATCATGCTTGCATGATTATCATTAACATTGTAAAACGCGGCGTTCCCCAGGGTAGCATATTGGGTCCTATCTTGTTTATACTCTACATAAACGACATCGTAAAGGTGACTAATCATAAGTGCTTTCTTTTTGCTGATGATATTTCTATAATTGTTACTACCGATAAAAAAATGAAATCAATTACTGATCATGAAGCGGACATAAATACTACAATAGACAATCTAATTAATTACTTAAATAACAATAATTTATCTATTAATCTTACAAAATCTGTATATATACAATTTAATCAATCTCACCAAAATAAATTTAATTTTAAAATGAACATACCACAAATTACACAAGTGACATATACTAAGTTTTTAGGAGTAGTTATTGACGAACATTTAGACTGGAAAGCACAGGTCGATAATGTCTGTAATAAAATAAATAAATTTGTGTACGCCCTCAGACAGATTAGAAAGGTAACAAACATAAAAACGGCTGTGATGTCATACCGTGCATATGTTGAGTCCTCGTTACGGTATGGATTAATTATGTGGGGAAATAGTACTGACTACAATAGAGCATTTGTCGCCCAAAAGAAATGTTTACGAGCCATATATGGGATTCCATCTGATGAATCATGTCAACCTTTATTTAAAAGGCTTGGTTTGCTACCGTTACCTTCATTATATTTGTATGAAGCATGTATGTTTGTTAGGAAATATAAACAATTATTCAAAACAGCAGAAGAAATAAATTCTCGAAGTCGGCGTGACCCATTTAGACTTGTACTAGACGAGCTCCCTAGGTTAGCAAAATATAATAAAAGCTGCCTGGCTATGTGTGTACGTGTTTACAACAAATTACCAAACGTATTAAAAATATTAAATTGCAGATTATTTAAAATTAAATTATATGAATGGCTGAATGAAAATAATTTCTATAATATTAAGGATTTTTTTGGACATAAATGTATTTAAATTCATATTTTATTATTCACCTACATTTGCATGCTTTAATTGTAAGCTAAACATGTATGATCTCATTTTTATAACAACACCTATGTATACCATGTTTTAAGCAAATAAATGATCTTATCTTATCTTATCTTATCTTATCTTATGTCAGAAAAATAACTGACACACATTTTTTCCAGAATCGAAGTTTAATATTTAACCAAATATTGAGGCGAATTTCTCAAAAAGGTGGGAATAGAGATCAAAAAGTTTTAACCGCAGCGGATTAACGTGACAATGTGTGTACGTGTAGAGTGTTTACTCTACGCATTTTTTTTTTGGTCACCTGAAAAACCAACCAAATTTTGTGGAAAAGCACTAACGATTTCCTAGAAAAATGAGATTATTTAATAAAAAAATCCAATTCCTTCGTTCCACTTCTGTGAGCTCTGAATCCTTCCATTCTAAATTCCTAGCAGTCCTAGCCCAAAGCTTTTAACTCCCGCATCTATTCGCTTGAGGCCAACTTTTTGTTCCTCAAACAGAGCGACTGTATAACAAATCTAGAGTACATTCTAGAACCTTTGAAACAAAGCGATTGTTTTCCCGTTTATTCTTTGGGGACGCTCCTTTTGTAGACATGCAGTGGTAATTAGATGTACTTATGTGTCACAATGCTTTATGCTTTAAATGCTTTGTTCTGTTATGTTTAGAGCAACGGTATAATTAGAGTTAAATGGAATTATGTAGGTTTCGGGAAATCTTGATTCAATGGAAGCTTTGCTTTGAGTCTGATGGAGGATAATTTAAATTTGATTGGTAACGGAATTCAATTAGGAATCGTACCTAATCTGCCTGTGAACTCATTATAATGTTGTTAGTGAAATGTTAATTTTAGTTGGCTTTGATCTATTTTGGTACTAATCTGGCTGTCGAAATGCTACCTTCTAGTACTTAAATCTTTTTGTCGCATCTAGTTATCTATACAAACAACCTACCCACGGGTATTGCAGATGTTATTTATTGCAACCCACAATTTACTTAATTAGCTAACATGTTAAATAGGGCTGTTTAAGATCACGATACCACAAAATCGTTTGTTTCTTACCACTAAACCTTTCAATTACCCAACCACAACTTAATGCAAACGGATTGATACAAAACTGACTTACTAATTGTGGCTGAACAGTTCCCTTAGAAGGGATCCTGGGAAAACTATTCATCCGTAAAGGATAGAATGAACATAATACAGGGAGGCAGGGGTACCTACATCGAGTTTAGTTTTTAATGTTTTGTTCGTATATTGGCGTGTGCTAGCTGACATATGACGCATAATTTGATGTATGTTTTGTTTTGTTTTATAATATTAATTACATAATACTGTATAGAATCAAGTTCTTCTAACTTAACAGACAGCTGTGCTGCTGGGGAGTTTGTTCCGCCACTTCTTCTTCCCAGCTAAAGCACTAGGAAGTGTCGAAGGGCGGGCGTTTTGGGGGGACTGTCTTATGTAACGTTGACGTTCAAAAAGTGCTGACTCTCAGCCTAGTTTGAATAAATGACTTTTGATTTTGATTTTGATAGGTAAACAGTAACCATGAATATAGGACATCATAGCGATGGCAACATCGCTCGTAAAAAAACTCCTGTTTCATAGAAAAGTGCAATACCTACGTGGTAAAAACGTATGGCAGAGCAATTTTTTTTTGAGAACTGACAAAATATTTGTTTAAGAATTCATGGAAACAAGTTGCGCATTAATGTCCCTGCCACCCTGTTTACAATAGACATGCGCGTTCAGTTATTTGACATAAAGAGATAAATGTACAGCTTATTGTATAACCCGACTAAGTTTAGTGCAAACATACATTATCAACTATTTACGATTGCCTATGAGCCATATATTATGCGTTTAGGTTATGGTCTTAGTTGTAAAACGTAGCGTTTATTGGAAACAGAAATAAAAAGTATTATTTACAGCTCTTTAAAATATTGCGCAACGTAAAAGCAACTGATCTCGCAGCAATCTGGCGGGCATTCTTACACATTTTTTTAACTATGTACCAGGAGTTTTTTGTTTAAGACTGTACGTATAAGGATATTTGTACAGTATTGGTAAAATATACAAGAAGTAAGGAGTTATTGTATATTTTATCAACGATAACTATACCTAATGAAAAAAAGGCAAACAGAAAAATCAATACTGGATTGATAAAAGCTCCCGGCTTTACGCCAATCTGGTTTATAGGCGCTGTAGAAACACGAAACGCCTTGAAAGCGATTGTAAGCCCCGTTTTTTTTTGAGTGACCAGCAGCTACAGATTCTTGTTGAGTAATGGCGAAGATCGAACCCAGACAGGCGCTTAACTTTGTGTATTTTATTTCATCATCACTGCTCTCCAAACAGTGAGGGAAAATATCGTAAGGAAACCGACCACTTGCATTGAGCCCGCGTGGTAGATTACGGCCCACCTTCTCTTAACGAGACGACGCCTGTGTTCCAGCAGTGGTAACATAATGGTGATAATCTTACTGATTAGTATATCAAGGTATAAATCTAATGAAATCTAAATGATAAATGATTTTATTTCTGTGAGTGGGTTTGTACAAACACTTTTACATGGAAATGATATTTTTTAAACTAAATGAGGTCGGCGTTTCCTGTCTACTCTGAGAAGAAAGACTGAAACAAACTCAGAGATCACAGTCTCTTTTAAAGTCCAGACACAATCTTGGTCACATCATGTGAAGACCATGTAGATTGGTGACTGAAATGGTCATTTGAAGAATGAGCCACATAGATTGACTGGACCTATCCAGTCAGTGCAAGCATTTGTCACTAATCGTGCCGCTCAACTCGGAACTTTTAGCTCAACAATTTGACGAACCATACCGAAAGGACAGTTGGGTAGGCCACATAGATTACTCAAACAGCCAGATCATGATTACAACTTACTGGGAAAGTAAACAAAAATAAAAATAAATAATAGTTTAAAAAAACTAAAAAACACGCTTCCATTGAAAACCAAACTAAAAAGTACAAAATAATGGAAAAAAAGCGTGGGGTGCTTTTTAAGGTATTTTTTTATTGATATCAGGCACCCCACGCTTTTTTCCATTATTTTGTACTTTTTAGTTTGGTTTTCAATGGAAGCGTGTTTTTTAGTTTTTTCAAACTATTATTTATTTTCTATTTTTTAGGGTGTTTCGAATTTTGAGACGTATGTCAGCGTAGTTTTCGAAGACAGTTTTTTTTTACTGTCCTGGTAACCCTGGCAAAGATAATGGCACAAATTTATGAAATTATTGCATTGTCATCGGTCCTTGATAGGTCTGCAAAGTTTGAATGAAATCTGGTCGTTTAAAGTGGGTCAAAATCGCGCTATAAGGAGTCGGTTACAAACAAACATACAAACATACAAATATACAAACATACAAACATACAAGTGAAGCTAATATAAAGCGTGTAAAAAGACCCACATAGTCTTCACATTCACAAACCCAGATATAATCAAATCTATCAATGATCATGTAGATACTTCTTTCTATAAAAAAATTAACTGTATCATCTTCTCGCTTCCGCCTATAAATCAAACCAGTGCAAATATCAGCTTTCAAAGGTAGCGTGGGACGTAATAATGATTGATGTTCACATTACCATATCTGGCCCCAATTTATCTTATATAAATCGCAATTGACTTGACGCGATCCGTTTATGGCGATATAACGGTTATATATTAACTGTAGTACTTAATTTAATATCTGCAACGATAATTAGGGTGAAAGATATAGGTTTGATAGTTTTGATGGTTTGATTTGTAGATGAGCTAAGTTCAGAATTAGCTATTTTAGACAAGATAGCAACTGACAGTTTTTTTGAGTATAGTGAAGAGTGAATTTTCCTACGGATAAGGCTCTAGATAGACGGACAGCATTTCAACTGCAATCCAACCGCAAATTGAAGTTCAAGTGCAGTTTGAATGCAGTTGACACGACTGCCATAGAACTGCAAACCAACCGTGCAGTTCGATTGCAGTCGGTGTGCAGTTCACACGATTGCACGCCGACTGCAATCGGACTGCACGAATAAACTTAGCGTGTAACAAACGTGCAGTCCGATTGCAGTCGGTGTGCAGTTCACACGATTGCACACCGACTGCAATCGAACTGCACCGTTGGTTTGCAGTTCTATTGCAGTCGTGTCAACTGCATTCAAACTGCACTTGAACTGCAATTTGCGGTTGGATTGCAGTTGAAATGCAGTCCGTCTGTCTAGAGCCTAAGTGGAGATCCGATGTTCACTAGGTGACTGAAAGCAGCTGGATGAGATTTCTCGATGATCGGTCGGTGGCGCTCCTGTTATTATTAGAAAATTATTTTGTGTTTACAAGACTACAAAAGGCCTGAATAAATAATACAAATGAAGAACGCTTTCATATTCTAAGTATCCATAGAATTAAACTTATGTTAAGACAAACAAATTGGAGCTCTGCAAGAATTTGACTAACAAAATTAACACGAGTAACTTTAGTAGTTACCTAAAATAGTGAATTGTTTTACTGTCAGCTTTCAACGCGAGACATAAAAGCAGTAGCTAATTTAAAGTAATAAGGTAATTAAAAATCGTACCTTGAACGTAACAAAATTGGTATAATTAACACATAATATGATCCGATAGTCCTAATTAAAGGCTGATAAGACAAAGGACTTTATCTGAAGACTAAAACAAAAGACTGTGGATTACTGTCTATATATCTACAAAGTTGTAATTTTCGTTCCCTTTTGTCTTATAATTTCGTTGTTCACGTAACAGAAATATGGATTTAGGTTATTCGTTAATTGATACTATCTGTCTAGTCTAGGCAGTAATTCAGGCGTACTCATTAGAACTAATGAGCACATAGTTTTCCAAGTCGGAAATCAGCAATTGGTCGAGAAAACTTTCTGGGAAGGATAGTTTTTCTGCCTTTTAGGCAGCACCGACTTTAATTGTGAGTTAGTCGTGATCATTAACTAGTTCATCATCATCATCATCATCATTTCAGCCGTAAGACGTCCACTGCTGGACTTAGGCCTCCCCCAATTTGGGGGGCTTTGCCATAATCGCCACGCTTGGCAGGCGGGTTGGCGATCGCAGTATGGTGGTAAAATGCATAGAGAACGCTGCTGCCCATTCTCTAGTAAGTCCCTTAGTCGCCTTTTACGACACCCACGGGAAGAAATGGGGTGGTGTTATTCTATACGTCCGGCACCACACGGTACCGCAACTAGTTGCGCAATAATTATTCCTTGATCAGAAAGAAGAATAAATCGTTTCTGGTTTCTGTTGTTGAGAAAGAAGTTTAATGGTTTCTGGTTTCTATTTTAGCTCACATAACCTCGAAAAGAATGAGAGCTATTTTTATGCAAAAAAGAAAATGTATGTCGAACTACGTAGCATGTGGAATCCGCAGTTTTTTTTTTTTTAATTGAGCCTTTATATTCTGAGTTGAACTACACGATTGCTGACAAATGCTTGCATTGACTGGATTGGTGTACTCAAACTGGTGTGAATCTTCACTCAAGAAAAATTATCTCAAGCACTAATCTACATCGTCTTCACATGATCTGACCAAGATTATGTCTGGACTATTAAGGAGACTTTGACTTGGGTTTTTTTCACCAATACCTACTTCTCAAGGGTAGTCAGATAGAGGTAATGCTGTCTTTAAAAATATTGTTTTATGATGTATAAAAGTGATTCTTTTACCTATTTACAGAATATACAAGATTTAGTTCATTTAACAAAATATTAGGTACGGTAAAATTACATCCAAAGTTATTGTTAAAGGCGATTTTACTCTTTCTCAGAAAATATTCCAATACCAACAACTAAGATCACCTACCTATCCATGTACTAAGTGTGGTGATTACGACTGTTACAACATTTTTATGTTCATTCATTCAAGCGATCTGTACTCCTATACATCGCTCGAATGAACGAACATAAAATGTTAGTCGAAAATCACATACAGGTGTAAATAACTAATTCCAAACATAACGTTTCATTCAAAACATTAAACCACAGCTTTAGTTATTATAATGGAAGCAAAATTCATACTTTTGAAACGTTCGAAGCGACGCAATAAAATATTGATTCCGTACAATATTATTCATTGTTGAAAAGATTTATTGAAAGCCACTAAATTCATAATATTTGAATGCTTAATGTTTACCTACTAGTATGTTGTATTGAAATTCAATAGCTAGGTTTGTTGTTATTCAATATTGTCCTATGAAGGTATATAGTTGATGTGATTTGCTTTCAGCTTTTGAAAATAGGATAGTCCAAAATCTTTTAAGGTAAGAATTTGTATATCTTTCTAGCTTCTTCCTGAGGCTTCACTCGCATGGCGGTCGAAAATTTTCCCACAGGAACGTACTATCGCAATGAAAATTAAGTAGCCGTTGTATTAATCCAAGTTATAATCTGTGTACCAAATGTTTTCCAAATTCATTTAGTAGCTTTCACGTGAAATAGTGACAAATATCCATACATTCTTACAAACTTTCACATTTATAATATTATAGGTAGTAGTATTTGATTTCACATTTCAAACGTAATATGACAAAGCTATGAGCGCCCAAAACGTCCCAATTTCCTCAATAATCTACTGTCGTACTAGGAATATAGGACCAATAAAACTACAAGGACGTGCTAATACGTCATGTACGCACGGCCACTAATCAAGCGACACATTTCCAGTATAAACTGACTTTTCAGTTTGCGAAAATGTATGCAATGCGAGCTCAGCTAAAACTGGAAATGTATAGGTTGCTGGTACCTAATCTCACGAAATGTTCTCAGGAGGTATTTTTTTTTCGCTGTATTTGTTATTACGTCATCTGGTCATACACTATGCACTTGTCATTATTGAAGGCCAACATCAAAAACAATCGGTGTGTCTGTATTCAAAGTCACCACTATCATACCCTTATAAATACCTTTATTACTCCTCCGCTTTCCCTGTAAGTATGTTTAAGCAATATTATTTTCGACGTCTATCTACCTCATACGAAGAATTTAATAGAACTCTAAACAATTGGCTGTGTGACAGATGTTTTTATTCAATAGATGATTATTTAAATTTTAAACAGACATGATGTATAACCACATAAATTTATGAACTCTTAATTAAATTATAATTATTGACATTATTTATAAATCTAATCATTACATTGATAAACTTTTTTAACTGTGAAATATAACTAAACTGTAACTAATTGAATATAATTTATAATGTAGTGTGCCTAAGTAATACTAACGAAGCAAGACCGTTATTTTTTTATGATGATGGTGTGTATAACTAATGATGGTGATGTAACTTTATGATGTTTATGCATGCACTAGAAATATTTGCATGACTGGTAAGTCGAATATAGTTAAACGCAAATTATTTAACCATGTTACTATGTAAATACCTATGTTCTGGCAAATAAATTTAGTTCATTTCATTTCATTTACGTCTTTCGTAGACCAAACTAACATTATTTGCGCTCAAAAAAATCCAGTTACTTGTATATGTCACAACAAGCGTAGCTAAGTCCTAAAAGTTATCACGAATAAGTGGCATTTTTATGACGCGTTTCCGTCACATGTCAGACATTTTGTTACAGTTCATAGACACCCAGACAATGTCGTGCCATTGCATGAAATTGCGACAAAACGCGCTTGTGTGTCGCAGGTTTAGTATTTAGGTTGAGAGTTGATGTAATCAGTGGGTTGTCAGAGATAATGTATGACAGGTTGAAAAAATGGTGTTAATGTAGGTCCTATATTATAGGCATTGGGTAGGGGACCTCTTTTGAATGACTTTTAGATACGTTTAATAAAAAACAACCGACTTCCTTAAAAACACTACAAAGTGAAAAATAACTTTAATTTCGGTAGTCGCTGTCTTAGGATCTGTATTTATGGTTTTTTGCCACCGACTTCCGAAATTAAAGTTATTTTTCACTTTGTAGTGTTTTTAAGGAAGTCGGTTGTTTTTTTTTTGTAAAAAAGTTTTTATTTTTAAATTTTTAGTTGTGGTATTCACCCTGCACTAATTCCAAACAAACAATGCATATTTATGCGATAGCAGAAATCGCGGTTGATTTGCTGTCATTTTTTAAAGAGTTCCGGTGTCTGTCTCCCGAACTCATCATCAGATCTATATGAAAATTATATGGGACTATTTCGGAATAAACCCCATTCGAACAAAAAAAGAATTTTGCAAATCCGTCTATAAACGACGGAGTTATGGCCGAACATACATAAAAAAAAAAAAAAAAAACATATAAACATCCGAATTGATAACCTCCTCCTTTTTGAAGTCGGTTAAAAAGTACCCTTCACGCGCTTTGCTTTAACGAAGTGTTTGCCTTGTTGAGTCTTTTCATATAACACTAGCTTCTGCCCGCGACTTTGTCCGCGTCAAATTTTTGCTCCCCTGACCCTTCCCGACGCATCGAATTGCCTGCCAGCTTTCGAACATTTTTCATTGCTGCTCCGCTCCTTTTGATTGTAACGTGATGTTATAAACCTCCTCGATAAATAGGCTACGCAACACAAAAAGAATTGTTCAATTCGGACCAGTAGTTCCTGAGATTACCGCGTTCAATCAAATAAACAAACATACTCTTCAGCTTTATAATATTAGTATAGATAATAAACAAAATTATCATTTTTCATCAATCCTCTTGCGAAATGTGTCATAACATATCTGTTTACACGCTTTGCAACCAGTTTAAGCTACGACGACACTGAATATCGGATCACTTCAAATTCGTAGTGACTTCTCTATTACTCCTTATCTAAACTCAACCTCTTTCCCTTTCACACACACACACACCACACCTACATCAAAAAACACACACAAACACTAACACTTAGTATAATTTAACATACGTTTACTTCTGAAAAAGGATGCCTGGAGGGATTTAGAAGAGGATTTGCTCAGCAGTGGGATAATTTAGGCAAGTTAAAAAAAACTGTTAAGTACATTAGTACTTGCCCGGTTTGGACCCAAAACCATGCTAGAGACGCGAAAGCTTTAACCACTAGGCTACCATGACTAACAAACGCTGCTTAACCAATGCAAAAACAAAACCTATAGAGTATTTAATTTCCAAGTTCAAGAATTTCGAAATTCATTATAATTTAGTATTCGTCGAAGAACGTCGAATTGTCAATATTGAATTATTATTATCCCAAATTGAAACTTATTAAAATCAACAGAATTGCTTTTGTTTGATTATAATTTCGAATGCCGAACTCATGAACAATGGATTGATTGGAAATAAAATCAGGCATGTTTTTTTTATTATTTCCCTATAGATACGAATGCTACTTATATATAAGTAATAACTCAGTAAGTGAATTATGTACTGCAATTCTTTATGATAAATAAAGTTGTTCTTCTTTCATCTTCTTCTTCTTTTCAGCCGTAAGACGTCCACTGCTGGACTTAGGCCTCCCCCAATTTGGGGAGCTTTGCCATAATCGCCACGCTTGGCAGGCGGGTTGGCGATCGCAGTATGGTGGTCAAATGCATAGAGAACGCTGCTGCCCATTCTCTAGTAAGTCCCTTAGTCGCCTTTTACTACACCCACAGGAAGAAATGGGGTGGTGTTATTCTTTACGTCCGGCACCACACGGTACAGTAAGTTGTTCTTAAAACGAACTTACTCGATGGAAAATTCTGTAGAACTAAAAAAACCCTTAAATGTGTACTTTAAATTTTTAAGCTCACTTTTTACAGACAATTCTTAGTTGGAATACTTGCTTTACTAAAGACAATCAGACCGTGAAAAGTCAAAGTATACGTACTTAACTTATGCCTCCAAACTTATGCAAAATAAGATCATCGCCCACGTGTCTGAGAACTTTGGTAGGAGTTTAAAATAATTCCTTAATTTTGTAATTACTGAAGCCTGAGTCTAGGTAGGTCCTATTTGGTGCAAAATGGTAGGTTTTTAATTCAGAATAAAGCGTTGCTCAAAGTCATGCGTACTCAACTATGTGACCTAATTACGGTACACCGAGTATTCCACATTTTTGTAAAGATCAAATGTTCTTTGTTTTGTGGATTAGAAAAAGGTACTAAATGAAGGCCCAAATGCTAGGATAAAAATTTTAACATTCCGTTTCTCCTCGCTAAGAGCTTAACGAAGGTCGCATAGTATTTTAGATTTTTTCTAAGAGGATAGAAGATACGGCCATCCATCTACGTAGATACCACTACATCGTATTACGTTACTACAATAAAACATTTGAACTCTCATTCACTTGGGATTGAAAAAGTCTTCAAAAATAATCTACAAAAAAGTCTCCTCATTTAGAAACTTCTATACAGTCCTCTGGACCGTATTTCGGCCATGGTGGCCAATCTCAACGGAGACTAGCCATCGGCGTGGGAGATATTATAGTACTCAAATGTGTGCGCAAACACAGGGGTACTCACTCTTCCCATACTCCCATAGTCCGATGGGACGGCAATCCGAGATGACCGGAGAGAGATCAGGTGCGGGACAAACGGCTTAACGTGGTTTCCGAGGCACGGGGGTATCGCACCACCAACTTCCAAACTCCAGGCTGTTACTAAGAAATTCTTTATGGAAAAACCCAATAACATTTTGCCCGGCCTGGGAATAGAACGCAGCACTCCACGCTCAGCAGTCGCGCTTGCGACCACGAGAGCAATGGGGCAGAAAGGGTCTCACCGGGTTTCCATATGAAATCTACACTGGCGTCTTTTTCGACATTGGTGCCTTGATTATGTTGCTAGTTGTTGAAAAAAAATTTAGGCCAATTATCAAACCCCTAGCTTCTTTAGTTTTTGAAAAATAAGGGTTGCAACCTCAAACTTGAATGTTTTTTTTCTACGAAACTACAATAGATTTTAAAATGAAACTAACGCGACATGAAAGCTACTTAATAGATTTACATTCCACATTTTTTTCATAATTTTTCAACTACTTATAGGGCAGAACCAAATGTGTTTTAAAAATTAAGGGTGGTTTTTCGTGGCCATTTTTCGAGGTACACCGACCAAATAAATTACATAAATTACGTATGTATCCAACTATAATATATAACAATTACATAGATGTGTCATAAATAAATAAATAAAATAAATATCTTAGGACAACCAACACACCGTTATCTGATCATGGGTGGAACATATTCAAAACAATAAAAGTTTTCAATAGATAGGTACACACGGCTACAGGTCAAGCTGTACTTTTCCATTTTTAGCTGACCTCGCATTGCATAGGGGCTTCCTACAATGAGATGTCAGCTTATACTGGTAATGTGTGGCCGTGCGTACTGTAATCACAGGAATAATAATCATTTACTAGTTTAGACTCATAATATACTGCGCTATCGAAAGTTAACACAATTGCGTTATTTGTATCAGTTGAAGTATTGTGTTACACTTCTTCCAAACGTTATTATGTCAAGTCGTAACCATTTCGTTTTATTTGAAAAAAAAAAATGGTATTGTGCGTTAATTAACTTTCGAATATCGTGTTGTGTCTAGCAGAAAATAGTTTTCATTTGTTTGTGTATGATTCAAACATTTTTATATGGTTGAAACTTTCAGAACGGCAGACAACACTGACAAACTTAGAAGATGCATTAACTGTAATAGAAGGGGAAAAAAATTCTATGGAATTTTTAATTAATATTCTTTATGTGAAGAAAACCTTTTAAAATACACAGGCCTTAAGTTTTTTTTAAGGCAGATTTTTTTCCTGTACGTAAAAACTATACAGGGTGGAATTGAAGTCATGGGCATTATTTTAAACCAAGGCACTACTCACGATATTAATTGCATTAAGGCTACTATTATGCGAATCAAAAATAGTATTAATGCAAGTATGGAAAATCTCAAAAATGTAGTAAGTCATACAAAGTATCAATTCGTTGCGCATCGCGATAGCGAATGCTGCAGTAGGTACCTACGCCGTACGCATGAACTCTTTGACCCTACGCGACCCACGTGACATAGGTACGTAAGTTGCTAACGATTTGATTCATATTAGATTCTAACTTTCCCTTCATAATTTGCCGGCTTAGGACGGTCAAAACTACGTTTATTTATGATACATAAATTTAAAAAAAAAAATGTTTACGTATCAACCTAGTTAAAATTAATTTCCTGTAGTTTTGGCGTATTTACAAAGTTGGAATCACAGTATTTACAATAATTGTTCAGGAATCTCAATGTATTAACATTAATTTAAACTACCTATCTTATTATCTAGCACTTACACGTATTTTAAAAGATGCTCAAATGTCCACCACCTTGTTCAATACACAATTGAGCCCTACGTCTGTGATTGTCTTTCAGACTGTTCAACAGTCCCGCGCTTTCATGTGTCGAATGTGTTAGTAATTTTGTTTTTTAAATCGTCTTTTGACTCACTTTCACGTTCGTAAACAATTCTTTTAATTTCACCCCATAAAAAAAAGTCCAGATCGTGTTCACAATCACTGCATTACCGCTGACACTTAATACACTGCAATCCAAGGGTATGATCGAGACGTGAGATGCGCGTGCGGCGATTACGTCACGGGATCAAATACATGCGTCAACGCACCTGCGCAGTCGTTATGACACTGGATCGGGACGCACGCAGCCCCCGCGCGGGAGTGATATCCGTATTTTTGCGAGTGAGGGAGCGGGACGGAGAGAGTTGTCGGCGGGCGGCATGCCGTTTAGCCTATTGTCTGTGATTGTGTTACCGCTTCTAAGGAAACGCCGCGCGCTCGCCGGTCGACCGCAATGACTAGTTATTAGTATTATTTGATGTTTGTTTACTTTTCGTTTCGCGCTGTACTGCGCTTTAAGATATTGATACTTCAAGACTTATTAGCGTTTATGAAGTATTTTGTTTTAATTACTTTAAGTGTTTATTTGCAATAATAAGCCTTTTGCAATATGACTTACTACATTTTTAAGGTTTTACATACTTGCATTAAAATATTTTTGATTTGCGTATTAATAGGCCTAATGCAATCAGTATCGTTAGTAGTGCCTTAGGTTAAAATAATGCCCATGACTTCGATTGCATCCTGTATAGGATCACCATCACTACGTTTAATTCATCTTCTTGTTTCTATTTATAAACTAATAATCTACACTTATTGCAAAATAAAGAGCCTATTTTTGAACAGTATTTTCGCCAACAGTTTGATATGTGAGAACTTTTTCGTCTGTTCGAATTCGTTTATATTTTCGACTTGACATAATAACGTTTGGAAGAAGTGTAACACAATACTTCAACTGATACAAATAACGCAATTGTGTTAACTTTCGATAGCGCAGTATATTATGAGTCTAAACTAGTAAATGATTATAATTCCTATGATTACAGTACGCACGGCCACACATTACCAGTATAAGCTGACATCTCATTGTAGGAAACCCCTATGCAATGCGAGGTCAGCTAAAACTGGAAAAGTACAGCTTGACCTATAGCCGTGTGTACCTATCTATTGAAAACTTTTATTGTTTTGAATATGTTCCACCCATGACACATCTATGTAATTGTTATATATTATAGTTGGATACATACGTAATTTATGTAATTTATTTGGTCGGTGTACCTCGAAAAATGGCCACGAAAAACCACCCTTAATTTTTAAAACACATTTGGTTCTGCCCTATAGGTGGTTGAAAAATTATGAAAAAAAATTGAAATGTAAATCTATTAATTAACTTTCATGTCGCGTTGGTTTCATTTTAAAATCTATTGTAGTTTCGTAGAAAAAAAACATTCAAGTTTGAGGTTGCAACCCTTATTTTTCAAAAACTAAAGAAGCTAGGGGTTTGATAATTGACCTAAAAATTTTTTCAACAACTAGCAACATAATTAAGGCACCAATGTCAAAAAAGACGCCAGTGCAGATTTCATATGGAAACCCGGTGAGACCCAAATCTACATAGTAATAAATCAAATCATATAAAATGATGATACAATTAGATTAGCCACTGAAAGTTACTTGCGTAATTATTTTGGTATCCGAATTAATATCCGATCTAATAACAGATAAGTACTAACGGCAACGCCTAGATTTATATCAGAAAAATGAAAGGAAAGGATATTATATTTCTAGATTTTTTCTCTGAAAATGAAAACATTGGTATTCAGACTCCACTGGGATATGTAGATGGATATTATTAAAATTATGTCAGTCATCTTGAACGGTTGATACCCGATAAATTGCATGTTCGTTAAGGTCGTGTCAAAAATGACAGGTTAATAATTTATGGGGATCAACCGTGGATCTATATTTTTTTCGTACTGACAACCAACACCGATGAGAAAATTTTATTGCGTTTTCTTCGATTATTTACACAAATTCTAGCAAACCTTTTTATCGACACACCAGTACGTTTGAATAACCTAAAGGATAAAACATTCATTATACATATTTTGTAGAGTAGTACAGGTAACATCCGTGACGTACACACGGCTCAAGCTTTACATTTCCAGTTTTAGTTGTCCTCGCATTTTATAGGCTTTTCGTACAATGAGATGTCAGCTTATACTGGGTATTTATAGCTTGATGTGCGGCCATGCGTTCAAGTTATAGGTCGTAGACTCGAACCCAGACAGGCGTTTTACTTTGTACAGTTTTTCCTCACCACTGCTCTAAAAACGGTTACGGAAAACATCGTGAAAAACCAGCATGTCCTAGAACCAAAAATTTCAAAAACATGTGCCATCTACCAACCCGTAATGGGCTCGCGTAGTGGATTATGGCCCTGTCACCCAAAGGAGGCTGAACCGAGAACCTGTGTCCCAGCAGTGGAAACATTATAGCCTAATATAATAAATATACGTATATAAATATGTTTGCTTTACGACAATTGGGTTCAAATAGCCATCAAATACCTCCATTCATATAATAGAATACCACCCATAACTAGCTGACCCGGACCGGTCAGTTTCAAACGTATGTAGGAGAAAAAGTCAAAATTCCTGAAAGTTCCATGCTACAAGTCCTGTGGGTTGGAGTGGGCGCTATTTTGTTTTATTTGAATAAATTGCTCGCTTCGTGGGTGGTGGGAAGCATTTGTTTTCACTTAGAAAACCACTCGACGCTCTTGCGAATCTACCACTTAGGTTGGAGCTGTGAAATGAGAGGGTTAGTGAGTTTGTGGGGTGAGTGGCATTGTGTTTCTACAAAAGAACATGGAGGAATGTGCGAAATGCAGAATATGCACTGCTTTGTTCGGCGGCTGTGTATTGCATGACTGGCCTGTTAGTCTAGTGGTTAGTGACCCTGACTGCAAAGTGGTGGTCGTGGGTTCGATTCCCACCCAGGACAAATCTTTGTGTGATAAGCACAATCATTTGTTCTGTGTCTGGGTGTAATTTATCTATAATATGTATGTATTTAGAAATATATAAGTATATTTATCAGTTGTCTGGTTACCATAGTACAGGCTCTGCATAGTTTGGGATCAGATAACAGTGTGTTGGTTGTCCTTAGGTAGATAGATAGATATATAAATATATTAGCTGTGGCATGGCTTTTGAGTTGCAGCATTGGTCCTTACTACCTATATTTTAAAAGCTTGATAGTTGTTTTCGATTGTAATTTTTTGCTGATATTCGAAATTTAAGAAAATAATTATGTTAATTAGAAAAGTGCAAAACCTGCTGTTCCAAAGAAAAGTGCAAAACCAACGCTGTGAAAAGGTATGGAGCAACAATTTTTTTTAAACAACTGACGAAGAACTAGGCGTAGCGTAGGCCCGCGGTGGAATTTTTAAAATCATGTACTGAATCCAGGTGACGAAAAGTACTAGCTAGCTAGTACTTTTTTTTTCACGTTTGTACATTTTTATCATTTCTTAAAATCTGTGTCGAATAAAAAAAGTTTCATTGGAATGCAGATGTTTATGAAAGCCAACAAAATATTTGAATTAAACTCACATTTCTAGTGGCTCCACATAAGTATTGACCGTACAGTCAAGCAGAAAGTATTAAGAGTGAAAATTAACCCATGAAAATGTGGATTTACGAAATTATCCGACCGCGCTTTCTCACCCTAACTTCAACGTTATTTGCCAAGAAGTAAAGGGGTTAAAAGGGTCTTTATTTGGTGTTCTTTATTATATTCAATGGTAACAAATTAATGTAGGCACAGCATCATTTTCTTAGTACTTATTTATAAAACAAGAGTTTTTATAACTACGAAAAAGTATTCGAAGGCTTTCACTAGCTAAATTATTATTATTTAAAGTTTTGTGTGTTATCCTTTTTTCTGGGATGAATTCTCTAGATTGTTTTCTGTATTATATGTAAGATCACTCTCCCGCATTCTATTAATTATTTTCGAAGTTAATTTAAGAGAGCCAGACTTAATCCATGATAACGCAAGACACACTTATCACACAACTTCCTCTAACACTGCTTCATGGCCCTTGGTTCTGATTAAATCATTATCAACACCATGCCATTAATACTATAGAGCTATACTTACCAGCAGACTCGAATTCCCACTTCCTGCTTAAAACACTTTTCATCAACCCATTCTTTAGCCCAAAAACAATCTGGTTTCCAATCTAGCTTCTCCCCGTTCCCCTTCACCCTCTGTTTGCCTCTCCTAAGAGTCTTTAAAGCCATTACAGCTTGCACTTATCTTTATTGATTACCAGCTGTTGCCAAACTACTTTGTGTCAGTTTCCTGGTGCCTTAAAGTTGGCTCCTAATGCACAAAGTAGTACTCACACTACTGACATTAGTCAGGGCTTGCAACTTAATTACTAACTAAGAAACTTGTAGGGAATGTTTTGTTCATGTGAGATGGGAAAAGCCTTTTATAAGCGTTCGCAGACGGCATTCCAGTACTGGCCAATTTGTCGTAGAAGCTAACTGAATGAGTACGCACATGTCTTAGGCGATTAACACACGGCACCGCGCACCGCCGCGGTAGGCGGTGAAGCGGATCTCACGTCGCATTGCCCTCTATTAAATCTGTTGATGCCTAATACACGTACACCGACCGACCGCGCGGTCTTTTCGCTTTACCGCCACCGCCTTCCGCGGCGGTGCGCGGTGCCGTGTGATAATCGCCTTAAGAACGTAGGTCCAAATAACGTTCAGCGAAATAATCGGACCGATCGCAAAACCTAGGACAGACTCTATCAAAATAATCTTATTCAGACTTTTGTTACAGTGAGTGAAGTACCTGTTTTTCAATTTATTTCTTCTTGAAACTGATAGAATAATAAATATATAATAATAATTCTCCAGACCGTATTTCAGCCATGCCGTCTAACACAACGGAGACTAGCCTTCGGCGCGGGAAATATTATGGTGCACAGACACAACGGCACTCTTTCTTCCCTCACTCTCATAGTCCGAATGAATCGCATGTAATTCGACACGATGGAAGAGAGATCAGGACCCAACGGAACTAGATGGAAATTCCCAGTAATACTGCCCGACTTGGGACACCAAACGTTTGCGACCACAAGAACAACGAAGCGGGTTAGTCTGATCTGGATATACATTTCAAAATAATTTGTGCTAAAGTCTACTTTAAAATCGAGACGCATGCAGTTCATTCTCGAATACCAAATAGGTGCTGTTCAGCTTAAACTAAACGTTTTCTATCCTCATCTCAATATATTGCATTCAGCGTTTTAAAGTTTATAACCACTGTTCCGCCATTTCATTGGTCGTAACCGTATAATATTTTCAACATAACACGTGGTACATTAAAGTATTTCGAGTCCTTTTCGAGAGTCGAGAGATTTCTTTTGTTTTATTCATGGTACCTCGTGAATCTTGAGTTGGCGTTCTAACTTGGGTACGTTTCATTCAATATTTTTGAGAGTAGTTTGTAGTGAAAAAGAATGAACTACGGCATAGTACAAATATGGAAATATCTTTTTTTTTCTCTTTCTAGTTGAATAAAACATTACCTACGCTCCACAGGATCGTTACTGTTGTCACCCTTACTGTTTTATTGGAATGAAGTACATTTACGCAGCCTGTGGTAGGAGTACTTAGTTCCAATTTCTAAACTGTCGATATTTATATTGTAACGATGGGTTTTAGTTATTTTGTTGTATTGAAATCCATTGTAGAACATAGACTCCAATCTGTTTAAGTTCTGGAATCATTACTGATAGCCCTTTGATCGTCACCGTATTAATAAGAACATAACATCACGCCTGTGTTCATCGATGGGTTAGGCAGAGGTGTGCCTTAAGCACAAACACAATTCGCATGTTACGTTTGTAACCAAGTCCCATGTAATACTTAGAGGACAAGACAACAACGATAAAATACCTATGTCAAATTGTGCCGAACAGTACAGTAGTGCTATTCTGTAAAAATTTCACCGTAATAACTTGGGAGAAGTGAGCTTAAAGTGAGTTGTCATTAGAGTTAATCCCTAACATTAGAAGAACTGACAGCTCACTTTTAGGTCACTTCACCGAAGATCTCACGGTGAGATTAGATCGACAGACCCATCACTAAAGCGTGAAGTGAACGCAATGCGGCAACGTAGATTGGAACGATTTTTTCATCGCAATTCATTTATCCAGTAACAATCTGCCAAAAATTTTCACAATTACGTTGGCATTGGATTCCAGTCTAGCCTGATGCAGCAGAATACCAGTATTTTACATGCAGCAACGACATATCTGAGCTCCGAAACCCAGTTACTACTGAGAAACGTAACCTACTATTCAATTTCAATCTATTCTTACCAGTAATAGTGGAGTGCACTTAGAGAAAAAAGTAGAATGGAGTTAAGACTACATGGATTTTTATGACACTTTTTTGGCCTCCATGGCAAGTAATTAATTTATTCCATAAAATAAAATACTCAACTCTTTACAAAAAGGCGTCGTAATAAATTAAAAACTGAAAAGCCCTACATGACACAAATAATTTCATTCTGCAAACAAATAATTTCAAGAGGCGACTCCATTCTCGTTGTGCGTACGGTTCATGAGAACCATGGAGTAGTGTATACTTAATTAAATTTGAAAGGAGCCCTCAAGTTTACATGTGCTCTGTTGCTTTTTATATGCCGTGCAACTCCATCATTAGTTGTGTGTCGACACCATGTCAAAGGGAATAGAGTCTACTTTTTCATTAATTTTAATGACATTAACATGGATACTTTTGAGAAAGAGTGTGGAGATTTTGTTTCGTATGTAATTATTTGTTTACAGTGTTTTGTGTATGGTGGCATTCTAAATGGAAGTGTATAGTTTTGTTAATTGTACAATTTTTTTAAAGATTTCTTACTCAGCAGACTAGGTTTATTCAAGTCTGTTTTTAGTTAAGTTTGAATGAAGATTATTTCTATAAAGCAAATGTTGACGTTAAATCATTATGCATCATTCCACATGACTTTATTGTAATTGTGTGTTTTATTGAATTTATCTTTATACAGTATAAAATGAAGTCGCATTTCGTGTTTATACGCTTAGATCGTTTAAACTACGCAACGGATTTGAATACGGTTTTCATCAAAAGACAGAGTGATTTGAGAGGAAGGTTTATATGTGTAATACGCGGGTGAAGCCGCTGGCAAAAGCTAGTATACTATTAAGTGCTATGAGCATATTTATCACTAACACCCTATTTAATATAACTGTTATTGCGATATTTTTAAAATGTTCCCTTTAGGTGCGGTTTAAAGAACTATCGGTAAAATTGTCGGAGTGTCACCTACCGCACGACGGTTGTCAGTTTTACTAACTAGACACCTGGAAACACAGAATCAATTATGTACGTAGCTTAGCACTGCGACTGTTTCCAACTACTGCATTATCTGTAAGCAATCGGTAGTTTCTTCAGTCTTCTAAAGGATTTGAAACTGGATTTATCGTGTTCCTTACCCCGTTATCTTGTCTTTACTGCAAGGATTTCGAGAAGAAAGTGCGAAGATAAGATAAAATTCTTTATTACATTTTGTTTTCTAACTGTAGCTTTGTTGTCTTATATATATTTGGATGTTTCGTTGTTTTTTTTTTCAGTACCTACGAAATTTGTACCTAAGTGTTTTACTTAATTACGATAGATAACATTACAAAACTCGAGTCAGGAATTATTTCTAGCAAAAAGTTGACAGTATTTTCTTTCATGTTTATAGTAACGTCTAAATCTAAATATCCAAACATACAAACTTTCAAATCTATATATCTAGTAGGATATAATGGTGGGAAGTGGCGGTTGCGCATCAGTACTACTGTAACCCTGAATAACTAAGAACGTGCAGGTGTCTTCAGGTCACTTATCACTTACTCCCATTCACAAAACGGTAAGAAGGAGTTTCACGTATCATTTAAGAGTTAAGCCTAAGTAATAGGCTTCAGCCAATCAACAAATACTTGAGATTCTCCAATAAAAATAGCCTTTACTGTCCTTCGGGCGTTGAGACAATAATATAAATAGAAAATATGTATTCAAAAACTCACTTAAGGATAAATTGAGTTGGCATGACTGAGTCAGGCCGACGGAGTGTCAAGATCATAAACTTGAATAGATTTTATCCTCATAAGCTCACCTATATGAGACAATTTAGTAGGAAAAGATTTATATTACATAATTATTATTTTTACAGTGGAGCGTCGATTATCCGAACTAATTGGGGGACAGGAGTGTTCGGAAAACTGTTTTTTTTTCGGATAATCGAACTGTTTTGATTCAGCCATACATATTTATGTACAGGTGAATGAAAACCTTATGTTGAGACATATTTTTAATGGCTAATAGTTTCTTTCACGCGGTAAAATTTAGTTAATCAACTAACGGCTACTTAGAAGTGACATACAACTAGCAGTTCGAGACAATTTCGCGAGTATTGTAGCGCGGGAGGTGGATGGCACGCGCGAGTCGGGTGGGCGCAGTAGTTCGGATAAGCGGTCCTTCGGTTAATCGTCATTCGGATAATTGACGCTCCACTGTATATCGAAAAGAATTGTGGCAGTGATATTTTTATGAAGAGTAATAAAATAACCATACTCCCTTGTTAGTCTAGAAGTAACATGCACTACTCCTGAACATAAGGTCCTGATTCCCATTCACAAGTCGGGCAAAGTGTTATAGGGCTTTTCTATTAGGAATTTCTTAAAAACAGCCCGGAGTCTGAATTTGTACCCGGACTTCAACATAACTGGCGAAATGTGAGTGTTGTATAGATACAGCTCTGCCTAAACCTTCAAGGATAATAGACGTTAAATAACAGGAGTGCAGGTGATTTACCAGGAACAAAATATGTCTCTTTGTCTGTTTTATTAGTGTAGATCAAAAAAGAAGGCTGCACCAACAAAAATGTCTCACAAACGTGTCTGTTTGTACCTGATATGATAAACTCAGAATGTTGTCAGTACCTAAAGTACCTAAACATGATTAAAAACTAGCTTGACAGGTATCTATATTGTAATACACCGTGACATTTTAGTCGTCTTAAAAATGTTGTCCACTCAATGCATCCGACATAATATACCTCTAGACGTGATTAAAAATTGTTACCATTAATTAAGATAATAGGTATTAAGAAAAATAAATAATGGATTAGAATTATGAAACATCCTGTTAATAATGTTTACGTATCATACGGTAGAGAACATACCTACCCAGTGCACGAGTCGGCTAGATCATTCAATCTCCATTTTCCAAAATATCAAATTTAAACCACGTCATGCGTCATCATAATGAATAATAAAGAATATTATGTTAATATATATTATGGAATGCAAATAAAGATATGAAAGTGAATATAACATTTTATTTTTTTAGTTATTAAAATGTTAATTTTTTTCTTAAGGATGTGCAGTAGTCATTGGTTACATGAAATGGGCTGCCGTTGTAAGGCGACTAAAATGTCACGGTGTTTAATATTACCTACATTTAACACCAAACATAACCGACAACCGTATCAAATTACTAGAACACCCCATAAACTAGTGACACGATAACCATACAACAGATGTCACTAATAAACGTTTCTGTTTATTAACTGGCGTATCTCAATAACGATAGCGTAATGCGGATGTGACGTCATAAATAATACGCCGGCTGGCTGTATACATAGAATAAGAGGGAATAGAAGCGATACTCCTGTTCACACGTTATGCTGGCGACAGTTTCGTGAAAAACGTAGCCTAGCTTTTTACGCCACTACGTCGAAGATATGATTTTGACCGCTATGTTAGTACGATTGTTGATCGCTACACTCATATGTTGGTCTGATCATAATTTGACAAATGAGGTAACGTTGGAAGCGTCGTGATTGTGTGATTAAAAATTATGTCACGTCGCATTAAATTCACAATGACGCCCATTTAAAATGACAAATTAAAAAATGTTTTCTGTCTGAAAGTTTTCTTGATTAGTACTTTTTAGAGCATGATTTGTCAGTAGTTGGATTTCAATTATTTTGGGTGGCACGAGTTAAGCTGCAATGACGAAGTAGTAAGAGATTAACTAGTTCTAGATCGAGGGAAAACTGATGCGCCGCATACGGGGCAGCCCCAACAGCTTCCTGCAACTTACTGCAGGGAGAATGGATGTAGACTGCTCCTTCATGGAACACTGGAAAAAACTACATGTACGAGTAGTGCGGTCTTGATCCAGTGTTGCTGTTGTGTAGTCCTGTTCATATTATGCTATTTAAAAATTATAATATATATAAGTATGGATTATTATAATGTAATGATTGTAATTTATTGTTATTTATTGTAATTAATCTGAATTAAATTAAATAGAATTGAATTGAAAAAAAAACAATATGCACAAAATCCATCATACATTGTGAAACCTCCAACCTTCAACCTCCTCCTAACACAATAAATATAAATTGATTGTGATATCTACCAACCCGCCACGCGTAGTCTCTTGTCCCGTAAAGATGAGATCGCAGCATTCGAAACATTATAGGCTTATTTTGGATTGTTATAGCGGGTGAGGAAGGTTTGGTCATAATTTCAATAACATGGTGCAGAATCGAAAAGAAATTAATAAAGAATGCTCAGAATGTCGCTTCTATGCATCGGTTTTTAATTCTATGGTCTACACATTTGTTAGGCGACAGCTTGGTAAGTTTAGGCGTGAGTTGTGATCCGATCTTGTTTCTACATAGTTTTAAGTCAAGCGAAGTAGCTCTGCAGTAATAATAAATTCTGCTAATGATGTTTTGATGAAGCGAAAATGGCGTGTTCAACTGCGGTATTCCTTGTTCCTCTCTGTAACAGTGGGTTTCTAAACCGACAAATCTAATCAACCAACCAATGTAACAATACATTGGTTGGTTGATTTGGCAATACTCTCCTCTCGTAATCATTCATTGTTTGAGTCTGCCTTTATATCGTAGTCGTCGGTTTTCGTAGTTCAACTGTGTTACATCTGAGGGGCAATATTCATAATATTAAGAACATACACGGTTTGTTCTCAGCTTCAATCTGTCAAGATACGTCAACGAGATACGTATACGTCGAGTTTTCATACATTTTTGAGCTTCGATTGTCACCAAGATGAGATAGCAGACTACATTTTGAACTTTTCTAATACTAGAATTGGCCTTCTTAATTGATATTCTATTGACTATACATCTTTCTTCTTGGAGCAGTCAGATAGGAAAAGCCGAGGTCATCAATTTTTTTAAATAAGATGACGTGTAAAAGTGTTTTTACATACAAATCTACTTACAGAAATAAAAATATTTATCATACTGAACAACGTAAGTTTCTTGGTGTGTGAATGGCAATGGTAGTTGCGACTATGTAGCAGTGCAAGTACGGATCTTTGACGTGTTATAAAAAGGCAAAAACACTTTAAAATCATCGAGAGTCCAATGTTTTATCACACTTTGTCTTTGTCGTATAAATATGTGTGAAAAGCGTACCGATGGAACGATACGTAATGGCAAATTGATTGCATTCGTTTGATTTTTAACCGACTTCAAAAAGGAGGAGGTTCTCAATTCGGATGTTTATATATATTTTTTTTTTTTATGTATGTTCGGCCATAACTCCGTCATATATAAACGGATTTGCAAAATTCTTTTTTTGTTCGAAAGGGGTTTATTCCGAAATGGTCCCATGTAAATTTCATATAGATCTGATGATGAGTTCGGAAGACAGACACCGGAACTCTTTAAAAAATGACAGCAAATCAACCGCGATTTCTGCTATCGCATAAATATGCATTGTTTGTTTGGAATTAGTGCAGGGTAAATACCACAACTAAAAATTTAAAAATAAAAACTTTTTACAAAAAAAAAAACAACCGACTTCCTTAAAAACACTACAAAGTGAAAAATAACTTCAATTTCGGAAGTCGGTGGCAAAATAACCATAAATACAGATCCTAAGACACCGACTTCCGAAATTGAAGTTATTTTTCACTTTGTAGTGTTTTTAAGGAAATCGGTTGTTTTTTTTTTTATAAAAAAGTTTTTATTTGCTGCATTATTGTTACTTAATCTATAGTTATGCAATAATTTTTTTTTTTTGCTACTCCTCCACCACTCCTGGGCAAAGGGGCTCCTGGGTCTCCCTTCACTTCTTCCAACTATCGCGAACCCACGCGTCCTCGTTCCTGTTTTGATATGTTTTAATATGTTTAGAAAAGTATTTAAGTATTCCTATAAAAATCGTATACTTTAGAAACACAATTACTTGTACTTTTCGGGATAGAAAAAAAACAAAGTCATTTCTTACAAACAAAATAAACCCTGAGTACTGCGTAAATACTTCACGGAAATCTTCATCAGTTTAAATAAGAATAAAACATGTAATATGTTTTCTATTATGTTGTTTAATAATATGAAGGAAAAACCGAAATTTGGGCTCGAATAGCCACCAGTACGGTTCACTCTTCTCTCTAGATATTTGTTCGATTAATATAATACAATCCGTGCTTGCACCGCAAAACTTTTTTTTGTTTGCTTATGTACTGCGTTATGCACTGGTGAGCAATGGCCTTCCCCAAGTCTTTCCAGGAATTCTTTTCCACCTCAATCCAACCCTCGCTGTACGTACGTCCATGTCGTCTCACCACCGATTTCTGGACTAACGTAGGAAAATATTAGTTTGATCATGATGACAATAATGAAATACTATGAACTGTCTTTATATATAAGGTACCAGCAATATTAGGTAGTACTAATTGGGTAACCTGAATTTCCAGGTAAAATTAATTGATCCAAAGTGTTCTTTTGATCAGTTCATTCTACTGTTACTTGTATATACGCTGTGTACTCACCGGATATCTCCTTAAGTAACCCGAACGGTACTGAAGATCAAACATGGCCTATTTTTAGCCTAGAATGCGTGTTCATTTCCACGAATAATCACTCCTCTTTACAAATTAGTTTTGCACGAACACACCGTTTTACCTTCATTTGTAGAAGTATGCTCCGATGACCCCCAAAGGGTAAACCAGTGAGAGGTTGGGAGCTCAAAACTCAAGCTTTGTAATATTGAGATGATTTCTTTCATATTTCTTAGTGCACAAACTGGCCTACTTGCCTACTTGGGTTTGACAAGACAATTAGGAAATAGCGACCTACCGGTAGACACATCCACCTATCTATCTTATGAAAAGTTTTATTTGAGTATCAAATTTCTTTTGCCTAGTTTTATTATTATGTTCTCGGTTGTGATCAGTTATAAGTCAGATAGGTATTTTGCATTCCACAGGGTGGCAATAATTATACTTACAACTTTAAATTATGATTATTTATTTATATTAAATATAATAATATAATATTATTATAAATCAAAATAATGGGGTTTTTCTATAGTTATGTTATTCAGGCTTCGAAGAACCGCTTTATTTTTTCTTTTTTATTTACACTTAAATTGCATGCATGGTGATTTCGATTACGGAGACTGTTTTTGATTCTGATTTACTGTGGTGTGCTGTGACGCGGGTGTGTTCTAGTGTGGCCAATACAATCTATTTTGACTATGATAGTAGGTACACCATTCCCTGGTATACAATTTCTGCAAAATAATTGAGTACTATGGAAAATTGATACCCCTAGGTTAGCCAAAACATTCCACTATCTATCATACAAAAACGAAACAAAACCTTATCAAACGATGTCTAGGATCCGGCGGCGACGGCATAACGTGCTCTTTGAGGTAAAGATATCCCCCGACGTGTAATGATCGGTTACCCAGACACCGATCTTCAAGAAGTAAAGAACTCAAGACCAACATTTTGTTAGTAACATTTATGAACTTTGTGTTCCACCCACATACAGTTTAATTTTAAAACCCTGAAAAGGGGAAACGGTTTTAAATGCAAAATGAAAGGTTAATTTGCCTTTCATTTCATGCACTTAAATAGCTTGGTAATTACTTTGTATGTTTACATCATTTAAAACGTTGACGCATTAATAAATACGGGTAATTATTACTGGGGTATAAAATATGAATGTAATGACGATTTCTCATATGACTGTGATATGGAAATAAATAAATAAGTACTGTTTAATTAGTTTAAAATCAACTCAGTCTATAATATTCTGACTGCTGGAACAAAGGCTTTAAAATTTTTCGATTTTGTCTATAAAAGGTAGTCGGGCATAGTTCAACACGCGGACCCAGTGTGCGTTGGAAGATGTCACATATCTTCAAATCTTTGGATCTAAGACATGCCGGTTTCCTCACGATTTCTTCCTAGCGAAGGTTTTGAGGTGATTAAATTAAATACACAAAGTAAAGTGACTGCCTGGGTTCGACCTCACGGCAACTCGTAAGTTGGGGGCGATACCTCTGGATAACCACTACTGTCACTTTTTGAAGGGTAAGTACTAATTAAAACGATTTGGCGAGGCGCGCTATGCTTATGGTAACCAAGTGTACAAAGACGCTGTGTACGTGTGTAGGCGTAGGAGCTTTTGGTACCGTCCGGAACAAGGGCGAAGACAGATGTATGTGTGAGTGTTGTTAACTGACGC
Source organism: Aporophyla nigra (assembly GCA_947507805.1). NCBI lineage: Eukaryota > Metazoa > Arthropoda > Insecta > Lepidoptera > Noctuidae > Aporophyla > Aporophyla nigra. The sequence continues at coordinate 19,261,129 of OX382301.1, read as the reverse complement.
TACTTGTCTTTACGCATAAGTTCTCAGTGCGTTGAACACTTTGTTAACAGTAGTAAAGCACGCGTCGCTTTGTGAGATAAAAATGTTGTACCCTAAGTTGAATTAACAATACAACTTGCACCATGTAAATCGTCTTTAAACGATGCAAGTCATAGCATACTATAAAATTGATGCAAGCAAGCTTCAAGTTTCAAACTTGGAACGTGTAAAATGTGTAAACACACATGATTTCGATCGTAGTGTGAATTATCATTCTCCTGCCCTTATTCCGATTTATTTCGGGTCAGCGCAAAATGTCTTTTTCTTCCATAAGTACTTCTCACTAGTCGTCATCTCAGTAATCAGTCCATTTCTAGCCTTATCATCCTTCACACAGTCCCTCCATCGTTTCCTTTGCCTTTTTCATGTCTCATTACCTTCCACATTCATATTCAAAACCTTCCTCACGAGATATAAAATTCTTTGAATGCTATGAATAACTCATCATCATTATTTCAGTCGAATAGTGTGCACTACAGAGCAAAAGCCACCTGCTACTGGCAGCTCCAGTTCATGACTTTGAAGATATCCTTCGATGCAGCGGTGAACAGTTTCGGAGAGATTTCGCCTCCCTGTCTCACAGCACGCTACAGAGGAACAAATTTCGAGCTCCGGTCCGAGTTTGACTGACGTAGTTCCTTTTTCGTAAAAACACTTCAGCACCTCGATATAGCGATAGTCAATCTGGCACCGTTGGTAAAACTGCGGTACAGTCCAAGTATCGATCGAAAAGGCTTTCTCATATTCCAAAAAGAGATAATAAAACCTTTTTAATTAACAAAGATGGTAAAATCGTGTTACTTACCTAACAAACAATATCAGAGAGCAAACAAACAGTTCTGTTTTTCATAAACAAAGCAAAACAGGCAAAGGTATGATGAGCTGTGCTTGTTAAAATATTCAGTGGTTTACCGCTCCACAGGTCGGTTATACTGTAGTCATTTATCATTGGCCAAGGTTAGTGATCATTAATACTGATGATTTGGGAATAGGTCAACAATGTCGGTAAACACATAAGTAAGCAGAGTCGTCGGATATACGAATAATCATAGTAAGAAACTGATAGATGTTTTCGAATGAAATCAAATTTGGTAAATATACTGTTTGGTCCATTCATTCAATTACATTTTATTTGAAATAATTTGTGGGTTTCTTATTAAACTTCAACTATATGCGACGGCCTTGGTTAGTTATCTCTTTTGGTAACTAGATCTACCTGATAAAAGTAAGCTGGGACTTCGATGAATATAATTGTGTACCTTAAAGGCAATTTGTTCGCTAAATCTGAGTTAGGTAAATTACTTATATTAAAAGGCTTTATAGCTGTTTTATAAAGGAAATTAAAAAATATTTAGTTAAGGACAGAATCGTGTTTTTAAATGCCTTAATGCTTAAAATTTAATAATTCTAGAAACTCATTAAGCACCTAAAATTCAAAGCTTTAAAAATACTTAATTATAAATCCAAACCCAATTTAACTCTAACGGATAGTCCTGAGCCAAGAAATAATACGTTTTAAATGAAGAGAAATGTTAAAATGAACCAGGTAGGAGTGACGGTAGATCAGATAAAACTTACATTTACAACAGCTACCCTCGAAAGATTGATGATACTATAGTATCAGAATAGATTTTCGTAAAGAAATAAATCCTAGAAGAGTGCTCAATAATTAAGAGGGATGAAACCTGTAATATCTTTATGAGGTTTCTACTTAACACAAAGAAATGAAATAGCAATTTTTCGGAGAATATTATAAGCTTAGGACTAAAATAGGTTTGTTTTGGGAAATTCGAAATATAGTAGCCACAAGCTAGATGCTCAAGCGACACGAAGTTTGAGTACGGACAAATGAATGAAGTTGTCCAGAACAAAAATTGTAATCATTAGATTTTTCCAGCCCGTCAGGTTGCGTTTATGATACTCATTTAGACACCCCATTTTTTTTTTGTGCATAGGAAATCATCAATGACGTCTCCAGCACTTGGGCTGAGCGGGACGGCGTGTCAGACTTTTACAGCCTAACACCCACCCGTGTTCCTTCAGTTGCCCATGTGCGGTATCTCTTTCGAACAAATCTCGCGACCCTGGTAGGCATCGGTCCTAGCAGACTCCTTCAGTACTGCTGACATCTCTTTGAGACGCGCGTGGAACACTACGCGCCGTCGACACCGCTGACATAAACAATATCGCTTGTCTAGATAATCATGGAAACGTCATTAATATTCTGTTAGCTCACTCTTCTCAAACACTTTTCGAACTACATAAGTATCTTCTAAATCTTTCATTTAGAGCATGCCACAACTCACCGCGATGTGGCAGATGGAAAAGGAGACGCGCGCAAGTCTCACTTGACGCAAGTTGCGTCGCAAGTCGTATCACTCGAGGCCGTGAACAGGCCCCAGTACGAAGTTGTTACAAAAGATCTTCTCAAGCATTGCTTTCAAGTTGTCGAACAAAACATGACATGAATGTTTACGGGTTTTGTGTGAGCTCTTTTACTTTGACTATAAATTACTAATTGGCTCGATAAAGTTTCACTGCTGACTATGATAAGCAATTGGTTTTTCTAATTTCTGCTATCGTAAACAGTCAAACAGTACCAGAAACAACACTTTGACGATCGAATAAGTTTGGTATAGGGCTGATTTTTAATTGGCAAACTTTTACTTCATAAATAATTATGACAGTTTCACGTATATTGTATACGAAAGCCTTAAAATGGTCATTTATTATTTCTTAAATTAATAATACTGATAACTAATTCGTCACTATAACTAGCCGGTCTTTGCCTACCACTTAGATTGTTTGTAAAAACCTTTTTTTATTTTGATGTTTTAGTTATTTCATGATTTCATAATACCCTAATGCTTCTAGTATTGCCACTGTGTTCGTTTATAGTCGTACAATCATCCCCTCGTGGTACATTTATTCTAAATAAAAAGAAAAGCACGGATTGTTAAGCAGATACAAAAGGATACATTACCTTCAGAGTACCAATTACAATCTTTTACCTCGCCCTCTTGTTTTTCTGTTACCTCATCGAAATAAAAGATTCTTATCTTTTGTGGGGACCAAAGAAATACGCGATAACGTTTAAAATCCAAAGCATCTGGTTGACAAGAGCTTTTGCCAGGAAATCCTTCTGTGAGACGGTAACGCCTTCCCTTGGGGGAAATGTCGGGAGTTCGTTACGAAAGAGGACAAGCTTGAATACAAGATTAATACAGCGTTACTTTTTTTTTTGAAAAAAATTGTTGGTATACCGCTGGGTAATCATTTTGTTGGCACAAACAGAAATGAAAAGTGATTGATATTTTTTGAAATCTTGATGTAGAAAATATTGTGGTATATTTTTAGGTAGATATTATGATAACTTTAATGTTAGCCATGACGTGGTCAGCCATGATGGACCGTATCGATAATAAGGAAATCTATATTGAGATGGTCTTAAAAACGATGGTATTCTTAAGGTGGGTTCAATCCTAATGAAAATTGAAAGAGAATTCTTTTCTTGATAATTTAACCTACCAATGAAAGAACGGTATATTCTTACATACATACATACATATACTCACGCCTTTTTCCCATGGTAGTAGGCAGAAACTACGGAACACCACCTGGTATGACCCTTACATACTCCTTTTGCATCGTTTAGGTGATTCATCTGATCTTAAACAGACGCCGGTTGCGAGTACTACGGTCCTAACCTCTCTGAAGATGAACATCATCACCAATAGGGTCACATGTCCTGTCATATATCCTCCGCAAATAATTTAGTAGAGTGGAGACAATACGAGCAATCGCACGTTTGGTATAAATATTATAGTTACAGGAGGTCCTCTGCTGATGACAGGTGAGGTCGTAGCAGCCACTGGCGTAACACGCCCACGAAGCAGGGGTCTAAAAAGGCCGTTTCGGTTAAATTATAATAAGATAATTTAAAGAATCGTTTTTAATTGTAAAATACTCAGAATCTGACAGTCCATTATATTATTTGCGCATACAGCAGGCAATTCATCTTTTTGACAGTTTGGTATGGAGATTCGTAAAATTGCCCAAAAATTATGAATAATTTTATTGAAGTTAAGTGTCAAATAGCAGAATCCCAAGGAACATCAGAAAGAGAATCGTTTGTAGAGGAATTGCTTAATGTGGCGTTATTATTCCAGCAAAATCCTGATTAAACTGAATTTGCTGAACCACTCATTCAATCTTTATAAACGCAAAGAATTAGAAAGTACTAAAAAACTCCAAGCACATCATTGTGACTGGCAGGCGTAGAATAAAGTACTCATATTACATAACAGAAAAAGTCGCGTCACTTTTATTCCGCGTTGATTTTTTTCAAACCATAGTTCAGTAAACGGCCTCGGGCCGAGTGGGCTAAGGGTACTCCTGGGAACCGCAGTTCAGAAGTTGACTGCGCAAGATCAAATGGTGACGAAATCTAACGCTTTACAACTCATCTGCTGGCTGAAATAAATCCCTTTTGTTGATATGAGATGAGATGACGTTGTAGTTTTTTCTTAGTTTGGTACGTGACTTGCGAAATGATATTTTACTCCGTATATTGCTTCTAAAAACACTATTACAGGTCGGTGTTTCCTAACGGACTACTGTAAGAAAAAACCGGCCAAGTGCGAGTCGGACTCGCGCACCGAGGGTTCCGTACAAACCTGTAGGTATTCACGGTTTATGCATAAGGTTTATGTTTATGAATTTTTTTTTATATTTTTTTTTATATTTGACTTGATTGAATGAAAGGTAAATTGCGGTTTACGATTTATGACGTATTAAAAAAAAAGCTATTTACTAGATCTCGTTCAAACTAATTTTCGGTGGAAGTATATTTGGTAATGTACATCATATATTTTTTTTAGATTTATCATTCTCTTATTTTAGAAGTAACGGGGGGGGGGGACACATTTTACCACTTTGGAAGTGTCTCTCGCGCAAACTATACAGTTTAGAAAAAAATGATATTAGAAACATCAATATCATTTTTGAAGACCTATCTGTAAATACCCCACACGTATGGGTTTGATGAAATTTTTGTTTTAGTTTCAGTTCTAAGTATGGGGAACCCCAAAATTTATTGTTTGTTTTTCTATTTTTGTGTAAAAATCTTAATGCGGTTTACACAATACATCTACTTACCAAGTTTCAACAGCATAGCTCTTATAGTTTCCGAAAAAAATGGCTGTGACATACGGACGGACAGATAGACAGACATGACAAATCTATAAGGGTTCCGTTTTCTGCCATTTGGCAACGGAACCCTAAAAAGGCAAAAACATACTCAGAGGGTTTGCAGTCTCTTTTAAAATCCAAACATAATCTTGACCAGGCCATATAAACATCATGCATACTTGATGATCATGGTCTTTTAATGAACAAACCACACAGATTTGAGTGAACCTGTATTGTCATTCCACAAATTTGTCAGTAATCGTGTAAGGAGCTTGGCGACTCAGGATTTTTTATAAATATGACTTTCTTAAAGATAGTATTCCGTGTATTAAGAATTATTTAATTTTATCATATTGGCATAGGTAAGGTTAAGCCTGCGGCAATGAAATTATCGCGGACCTTTACCATTATTAAATGACTAGCTTCTGCCCGCGACTTCGTCCGCGTCAAATTTTCGCTCCCCTTCTCGTCGCATCGAATTGCCTGCCAGTTTTTGTCCATTTTTCGTTTGCTGCTCCGCTCTTTTTGACCGTAACGTGATGTTATATAGCGTTCCTCAATAAATGGGCTACCCAACACAAAAAGTTTCATCATTCTAGCTTTAAAAATGACAATACTTCCCTACAACTTTTCATTCTCCCTTTCAACCCCTTTTCCGCAATAAAAAGTAGCATATATCCTTTCTCAGGCTCTAAACTATCTGTGTACCAAATTTCATTTAAATCGGTTCTGTAGTTTTAGCAGGAAAGCGAGACAGACAGACAGAGTTACTTTTGCATTTATAATATTAGTGTAGAAGTGTGGATAGTGTGGATTTATGAGATCAGAATACTTACCTTTAAAAGAAAATTATGAAAATCGTTATTATTCTTTCAGGCAAGTCCTCATCAGTGTTCGCAACATTAGGGTCGGCTCAGTCTTGATGGATACAGCTGAAAACAAGTATGTTACATGGAGTGATTGCCTATCGGACTTCCACCTCCCAATTACTGGGTAGTACGATACTCCTTGGTAAGACTGGTTGTCAGACTTTTGGGCTTCTGACGACCCATAAGGACTACCAAAAATCCACAAATGACAGCCGGGACCAACGGCTTAACATGATGTCCGAGGCACGAAAGGGTCTCGTTATTTAAAAACTGGCCAAGTGCAAGTCGGACTCGCACACCGAGGGTTCCGTACAAACCTGCAGGAATTCACGATTTATGCATAAGGTTTATGTTTATGAAATTAAATGTTTTTGTTTTTGTAATTTTTATATTTGAGTTGACTGAATGAAAGGTAAATTGTGGTTTAGGATTTATGACGTATTAAAAAAAAAAACTACTTACTAGATCTCGTTCAAACCAATTTTCGGTGAAAGTTTACATGGTAATGTACATCATATATTTTTTTTAGTTTTATCATTCCCTTATTTTAGAAGTTACGGGGGGGGGGGGGGTGACACACATTTTACCACTTTGGAAGTGTCTCTCGCGCAAACCATTCAGTTTAGAAAAAAGTGATATTAGAAACCTCAATATCATTTTTGAAGATCTATCCATAGATACCCCACACGTATGGGTTTGATGAAAAATACAATTTTGTGTTTCAGTTCTATGTATGGGGAACCCCAAATATTATCGTTTTAAAAAAAATTATATTAGAAACCTCAATATCATTTTTGAAGACCTATCCATAGATACCATATAATATTTAAATAAATAAATAAATAAAAAAAATAAAAAAATACCCCACACGTATGGGTTTGATGAAAAAAAAATTTTTGAGTTTCAGTTCTATGTATGGGGAACCCCAAATATTATTGTTTTTTTTTCTATTTTTGTGTGAAAATCTTAATGCGGTTCACAGAATACATCTACTTACCAAGTTTCAACAGCATAGCTCTTATAGTTTCGGAAAAAAATGGCTGTGACATACTCGGACAGACAGACAGACAGACATGACGAATCTATAAGGGTTCCGTTTTTTGTCATTTGGCAACGGAACCCTAAAAATGGGCACCCATCAAGGACCAACCGCGACAAACGTAACTTGATTGATCGACCCGTGAAAATGTTGATATTTAGCCACCAAACCCTGTTTCAAGTGGAAATGCCATAACTATTGGTTTCCTGCCAGAGTCGCGAGATTTGTTCGAGACCGTGGCCCTGGTATATAGGCAACTGAAGGAACACGGGTGGGTTTTACTCAGTAAAAGTTTGATACGCCCTCGTGCTCCGCTCAGAGCGGGAGCCGTCATTCGATGATTTTCCACCCACAAAAAAAAAGGCTCATGAAGGTTTAAGTGAAATCAAATATTTTCTATGTAGGTAAGAAACGTAAAAAGCTAGTTGCACTGTTCCAATTTGTTGATTCCTATGGGACAGAGCTGGGAAGAAACTCCACAGTTACTCTTTTAAAAATACATTCATGCAATCACATTATCAGTCGATATGTCTATCATACGCAGCGGTATTGGCTCGACGTCAAAGTATCGGCTTGTCCTCGTGACGAGTTCATAAACAATCTGAGCATTAAATTTTACGGGCAATAAAATTGTTTATTTAATTACTGAGTCCTGTTAACAAGATTTTATGAGTAGTTACAATGAAATTTACAAATGTTTACAAACGTGAAATTGGAAGTCACGTTAGGAGTGTTTAATTGATACATTTTTATTTTTATTTATTTAATGGCTTTGGAATCACATTCAAAACATTTATTTCAATTAAATCATTTACAGGCACTTTAGAACTGTCAAAAAATCGGTCAGTTAATCAGACACTAAGTGCTCATTTCAAAATGTAGATCTCTATGGAAAAAACTGGGCTAGACACTTTTAAATTAAGATATTGCAAAATCCTTAGCACATTATTCTTTTTGCGTCTATATGTGAGAAGAATGTAAAAAATATATGACGAAACCATTCCAAATTTAAGATAAGCCCTGGGAGTTAGATGGCCAGTCTCAAGCGACGTTCGCGTTCACGAACTTGACGAACTAGGAATTTAACTAATTTTGAAGTCAAATTGATGAATATGACGCAATTACAATAAAATTAATTTAACTTATAAACTAATATTAGTTTATAAGTTTATTAAGAGACAAAAATATTTTATTGTGCCTAATAACACAATTCCATTTCTTCCCGTGGGTGTCGTAAGAGGCGACTAAGAGACTTACTAGACATTGGGCAGCAGCGTTCGCTATGCATTTTACCTCCAAACTGCGATCGCCAACTCGCCTGCAAAGTGTGGCGATTATGGCACTCCCCCCCCAACCAAATTGACGGAAACCTATGTCCAGCAGTGGACTTTTCGCGGCTGAAATGATGATGATGATGTTTGTTTGGAACGCTTTTATGCTAAAACGGCAAAATATATTTGGATGAAATTTGGCGCATGGGTGCGATGACCTGAATTAGGACATAGATTACTTTTCATCTCGGTATTCCTAAGAACTCGAAACTTACGTAGGCGAAACCACAGCGTGCAGCTTTAAAATGATAAAATCATAGAATAAATAAGTACATAGCTCACAAAATATTTTACAATCAGGAAAAAACAGAGAAACCGAGCAAAATTCCTTTCCTGCATACTTTTAAAAATAATAAACGTTGCAACAGTTTTATATGACGTTAAATAAACGGGTCTTCCCTTAGGACCAGCCATGTTCATACACTAGACCGCAAACTTGAGACTCGACCCAGTTGTTAAAAATGATACAATAACAAAAGAATTTATATCCTAACGTCTCTTTTGAGAATTGCATTTGGGAATTTTTTGGTGAGGATACGAGATATGAATAACACAGTTTATTTTGTTATTATGAATTATCTGCTTTTCTTTCTTATAAAAAAAATACCAGTTTCCTAATGCAATAATAACATCAGCAATTTGGTTCCAATAAATTTACCTCATTATTCAAATCAGCTTTTATTTTAAAAACTAGTGGGGCTCAAACGTCCACCCTGTAAAACTGCATTTTTTTCTGTGATTATTAAAAAAATATTGAAACGCTAACATATCTTGTGGTACTGAAAAATAAAACCAGGTCAATTGATTTCAATTACACTTTATTCGTTCCATCTCTTTCCCAGCTACTCGAGTAAATCCTTATGCAAAGCCTACTTAGCCTATATTAGGACGTTTCAATTTCCCTACATTTTGGAATAACTAATTTACTGTCCACGCCAGTACACCGATTGACCAACTTTTTTCCGTGAGGTTTGGTTTCTGGAACCCGCAATTATCCGTTTATCGCGTTCTTCATACCATTGTTCATGATTTCAGTTGAAAGACGTTCACTGTTGGACTTAGGCCACCCCCAAGGGGATAGCCATAACAGCCACGCTTGGCAGGCGATCGTAGTATAGTGGTAAAATGCATATAGAACGTTGTTGCGCATACACTAGTAAGTCCCTTAGTCGCCACAACGTAACGACATCCACGGGCAGAAAAGTAGTGGTGCTATTTTTGACTTCCGGCGCCACAAGGACGTTCTTCATATAATTTTAAGAAACTACACATACGTAGATGTTACCGCAACTGGCAACCGTTATCAAAAGCCTCTAAAAAACTCGACAGGTGCGTCAAATATAGAAACTACGTATGTGTAACGTCTAAGGTTTTTCAGAAACTAGGTCATGATTGTCTATAAATCAGATTTTTGTTATACTCAATCACCGATGGCGCTCTTACTTACAATAAATTAATTGCACAGTAAAAGTAGTCAAAATGTACTGAAAAACTGCTTTGCTTTAAAGCGAAATATTTTTTATAATAACGCTCTGGGAATTTAGATTCAAAATCGAGGTTCCAAAACTTTTCGCGCCAGAACTAAGCAGCAGTAAAGAACCCGGTCAATTGATTTCAATTACACTTCATTCCTTCCATCTTTTTACCCAGTTACTCGAGTAAAGCCGTATGTGAAACCTACTCAGCCGACATTAGGACGTTTCAATTTCCCCACATTTCGGGTTCGTTTCGTAATCAGTGTCTAATACGTTCCGAGTATGGCTTATCGAAAATTGATATCTACGCTTTATGCTTATTTCTTCTCGAGTTTATATACGATTTATGGAATTAGCCGGAAATAAGGGAAAAATTAGGGATTGAGAAACAGTTGGGGAAAATATTATTACTAATGAAGTGGAGTTACGATGAAAATGATACAGACTTGCTGAATGAAGGAATTCTTCGTCTTTTTTGTCGATGATACTTTGCTTTTATATATCAAAGTAACAATAGAGGGATGAAATTAATGTATATTTTTAACCCGTAACGGTTTTGGCAAGCTCCAATTTTATACGGGATCTGTACGCTATAGATGTTTCTATTTTCTAAACAGCACTTCTATAACATAACAACACACCTGTTTTCCACGAAAGGTTCAAAATAGGCGTAGGTACCTGTACCTATAATACACCCACATTTTACAATTTCGCCACAGCAAAACAACAAGAAAATAGAAACAGCCCGCTTACTTTGTCGACAAAAAAAAAAAAAACATAGACATAGTACTAACTTTCCTGAAACTTATCATTTGATACTGTAAAAGACGACTTATAATAAAATATAATCATACACACAACATCCTAATAAAATGTTTGAATATCAGACAATATCAGATACCTATTAATCAATCTATGCTCTGAAGTCTTTAACTGTCTATACATTTATAAATTAAAGACACTTTTTGTGTTTGTCTGTGTTTTGTTATGGTCTGCGCATCGAATTTTGATGCAATATTCATCACCATCATACATACATAAACTCACGCGTTTTTCCCACGGGGGTAGGCAGAAACCACGGAACACCACCTTCAACGATCTCTACACACTCATTTTGCCTCGTTTAGGTTCATACAATTGGTCATACACACACGCCGGTTGCGAGTACTACGCATCTGACCTTTCTAAAGAACATCACCAATAAGGTCACTATATGTCCTCCTAGGGCGTCCCCTTCCGGTGTCCATCATAATAGAAAATATTATATAAATTTATTGAATACATGCATTTTGAATAAATCGAGAGTAAACTTACAAATATTAAAGAAATGTCGATATTTATAACTGCAAAACAGGCGTTGGGGAGGGACTTAGCTGCGAGTCTTCAATAACATAAAGACTCGTAAACAGAAAACAATAACTTCTCTCAAGGGTCTAATTAAGACTATGCAACGCCATTGTGTGACCATTAACCCATTTATACTCCGACAGATGTCTGGCGGAGCTCATTATTTTTCTACTACATTATTCATAGCCCCTGAAAGAGATAATAATAGCAACACAATATTGTATGGCCGGGTATTATGTGGCCTTAGAGACGAGAATGGCATATTCCTAACTACCAGTCAAGAAAGGAATTTTCTTGTTGCCATTTTCATCTACTTAATTAATATTAGATTCGATAATCGGCCTTCGTTCCTCCATGTCTACTTTGATTAATGTTAATTTGAAATCATCAAATCTGTACTGTTTTTTTTTTAAAGATGTAATTATAGCTTTGTCCGGCCAAATCACAAAATCGCTCAGAAGCAATAGCTGTGTGGTGCATATAATAAAACTAGCTTTTGCCAGCTGCTTCGCTCGCGTGGAGGACGGAAGTTGTATCACGGGAACGTTTACAGAACAAAAAGTATATTTTATTAGGACTTACTAGGTTTACCCTTTAAGTAAAGATGGAAATCAGCTCCGCTGATATGGTGGGAAAATGAATGTGGAGGGAAAGACAGATACTTCCGCATTTTTATGCTATGTATGAATTTAGATTCAGGAATTTTCCAGTTTCCACTATTTTAGTTGCTGGTTCTGACACTATGCACCTCAATTTTCCGATCCATCTCAATGAGGGCATTTTGTCCAAATGACTCAAGACAGTCTGACTTAATTGGTCAATCAGAGGTTGACCCTAGCTTGCGTTGAAGTGTTTAATAGCGTAGTAATATTCTAAGCAGTTCTGTGTCTTCACTTCAACAGTTTCAATGAGAAAATAGCACCTCTCTCTTAATTTCAGTATTGTGCACTATCTACAACTAGAGATCATCTAAACCTCATCAGCTGTGTTATTGGGTGAAAAAAATCTAATTTCTTTTACTTTATATCATTAGAAGCTCTTGCCCTTGACTGCGTTTATAGTTCAAGATGAAAAGTAAGTCTCAGGCATTCTTCCCAGTCCCAAACTAGCTATTTGAAGGAACACGGGTAGGTTTTATTCAGTAAAACTCTGACACGCCCTCCCGTTCCGCCCAGAGTGGGAGACGATATTTGATGATTTTCTACCCTCAAAAAAATAAATAAAAGGCTTTTTGTAAAATTTCATAATAATCGGTTCATTAGTTAAAGGGTTAAAGTTTAAGTTAACTGACAAATTATTCTGGATAACACAGTGACCCGCAATGCTATTATCTAGAGATTATTGCCTTGCGTGCAGCGCTGCCGTAGCGGTGAAACAACAGTGAGGTATTCACTAAGCCACAACTAGCTAGACTAGCGCTCAAACTTACAACAGCCGAGACCTAGACCTACTCAACTCATATATTGTAAACCCGTAAAACTCTCAGTCGAGATTGAACGATTTATCAATTAAAGAAACTTGTTCGTAAAGCCTAATTCATCTACGAAAGAGCAAAGGGAGGTTACAGCCTAAAGTTTGTCGAAGACCATAATAATAATAAAAAAATATTAATACTTTGTTTACGTAACGCAAGATTCAAAAGCGATTTTTTCCGAAATTTTTCATTGAATTTTCTTAACTTTACTTTTAACAAGCGTAGTATTTTTGAAACTATACCCGTTATGACGTAGTTTTTTCTCAAAGTTGCATTTGATTTTTCAAAAGTTGAAATCGTATTTTTGAATTTTGTATACCTATAAGTGGAGGAGTACTTGTGCTAGTGACTGTGAATGGCACGTTTAAAATGCTTGTTTTTGGCCTTTTAGACAGCATAATCCACATACCTACCTATAACGTTCCCACTGCTGGGAGTCAGGCCTCCTCTTGCAAAGAGAGAGTTGGCCGCAATCCACCATGCGGATTCAGTGCGGGTTGGTAGATGTCGGAAGTCTTAGAATTTTTGGTTTTAGAACATTTCTTCATGATGTGATCCTTCTCTGTTTTAAGACCAGTGGTGATGAAATAATTTACACAAACTGAAGCGCTTGTCTGGGTTCGAACTGGTCATAAGCACTCGCGGTCGTTACCACTACGCCACTATTGCTCATAGTATAGTTAGACAACTATGCCGCTTTTAATTAAATTCAAAGTTAATCTTTTGGGTTGCATTATAGACTTTAACCAAATAATGCGATGATATAAAACCTCCTCTGGTTTTTACTGTCACTTGATTAGATTCAATCTTCATTGGACATCAAACATTAAACAATTGTTTCTTAGACGTCTCAAAAAATAAGAATAAATGTTATTTCAAGTATAAAATAAGTATCTAAAAATAATGACAGACGACGATAGAAAGTTATTTTTTTGGAGGTCATGATATTAAAAATTCTATGTATTTTATTATACGAATTTATTTGTAACAAATGTCAAGGCGTACTTTAAAAGACCCACGATACATAAATCACTCCTTTTCAGTCTTTTTGAGACTTAAAAGATTATTCATATTTAACTACAAGAGACAAAAGAGCAAGACCACCCTGTACGTTAAAAATATCAGTGGTCATCAAATGCCTTTATTATATTGACCTTTTCCCAATTTGTCGGAGGAACTTATCTTTTTTCTTAGCCGTCATCTCGGTAGTCATGCTTCCCTTTCTAGCTCTATCATCATTCACACCGTCCATTCCTCGTTTTTTATGTCTCTCTCTTCGCTTATAGCCATCCACATTCATACGCAAATTTCCACGCGATGACAACCAATTTCGCCTAAACTTTTCTGTTATCGGCGTCACTTTCAAACTTTCTCTTATTATACAATGCTTATTGTTTCATAATTGACCACATATTAAATCTAGATGTTGTTATAATAAAAACTTTAGAGGTGTCAAGGGACACCCGGATAGAACGAAGTTCCTTTCCAGGATTCATAATAGTTATAATTTTTTAATTATTTATTATGTACAAAAAACCAGTATACACTCTACAAAAATATTCTCTCTCTCTCCCTCTCTCTCCCTCTCTCTCTCTCCTTCTCTCCCTCTCTCTCTCCCTCTCTCCCTCTCCCCCTCTCTCCCCCTCTCTTGCACTCTCTCCCCCCTCCCCCTCCCTCCCTCTCCCCTCTCCCACTTTCCCCTCTCCCCCTCTCTCCCTCTCTCCCTCTCTACTCACAACAAAAAAACAACAACATACAAAATATATACGGTCGAATTGAGAAACCTCGTCCTTTTTTTGAAGTCGGTTAAAGCATGTCGTGACAACTTTTCGTAAGAATTTTTTCCGTCTAGCCCCCTTTCACATCGCGCGATAAGGAACTTCATTCCAATTACTGAATATACCGGCCATTTTAGGGAGCTTCTTATGTAGAATGAAAGGTTCATTCAATAACCATGTTTGAAATAGTTTTTACTAATAACAATGTTAATGAAATACACGATGTTCGATATTCTGTTCTCGTTATCTGCCTTGCCTTTCCCAATTAGGCGCTCCACCCACTGCACCGCACCCCGTCGCGTAGCGCGGGATGGCAGATTTTACCATTGTATGCAAGTATCTCAATTTATATAGAAATCACGCCTAGCACAACACACTGCCGACGCGGAAATGCGCGGGAAGGCGCCCGTGCATTATACGTCGTTCCGCGCACCGCGGCGGGACGCATCTTCAGTGGGTGAACCGCCTTATGTCAGGGTCTTTCAATTCGAGTATAATTGGATGCAGCTAAATACCAGTATTTTACATAGAGCTATGCCTATCTGACTTCAACTTCTAGTTGTAGAAGTCAGATAGGTAGATCTCTCGGTAAGACTGGCTGCATCCTGTAATGGTTATAGATAGAAAAAAAAAATGTTCTGAGACTGTGAATCATCTACTAATAGATTATTTTAAGAATGCATCACATACTGACTATTTCCATTTGCACTAATTAAAAATGATATGAAAAATGAAAGAGAAATACAGCTTAGAGTAAAGGCGATCTTTCTTTAACCTTTTAGAGACAACCATTGCTGATTCCAATCCGCCATTAAGCCAGTTATAGCTGCTTTCGGAGTCTATTTATTCATGAAAGGGTATTAGTTCCGAACAATAAACAACGGTCTTATTTGGTATGTTACAGTTTAACCCTATTTAAAAGAAAGTTTTTAATTTATTCTGAAAAGAAAGACTGAAAAGACATACTTATATTTTTAAATAGAGCGTAATGATTATTCCAAAGGAATTTATTGTACGCTTAGAACTATTTAAACTTCGAAGTTCACTGTTATAATGCCCAATACAAAGTAAGCAATTAGTTGTTCTTTGTTTAAACTAGTAATTATTTCTATTTTAAAATCGTAGTCAAATTCGGTACTGACTCTATTAAGATTGCCATCGACAAAAAGGAAGAGACTAGTGATAACTAGATAGATGATATTGGTATGTTATAACATAATGAACCGTGTTTTTCAGAGTATAACCATTATAGCTACTCGTTTTCACTACTCCCATCAATCTAACTTCAACTCTCCGACGATCCAATTCGCGTCTAACTCACAAAATTCATCCAACCAAGTGAAAAACGGGCGCGAAAAACAGACATAAAAACTCCGCTCCTCTTTAAATCACTACACGAGGACTTCCACCCAAATAAATCTGTACAGTTTTTAAAATATTGTACTGGAGTTGGTGAACGGTGGACCATTTAATTACACGGTAGATGCATTTTGGTTGCGAGCCAAAAATCGTTCCGCACATGCTTAGGTTTTGGCGAGAGTCGGCTTAATGTGGAGGCACGCGCTTAGTCCCTGTGTGGCATAAGATCGGCTTAAATAAACATTGTCTGGTTTACCTATGGAGGTAACAAAGTTATGTTATGTAAGGGAAAACTTTTGCTCAAAGATTTTGTTAGTAAGTAAGTCTGGTTTTCGCTTTGGTTAGGTGCAACTTTCTAGTACTTTTTTAGCACACATATTTACATAAATCTTCTTTGTTTGTAATAGTCAATCTGCCTAGCTTTTTTCTAACTATACTGGGGTCGGCTTCCAGTCTGACGGATGCACTGGAATGTCAGGATTTTACATAGAGTGACTTCCTATCTAAATCACTTATGTTTCCTAAAAGAATGAACTCACTACCTTCAAAAACTCAATTCACATAAAATGGTAACAATATTATAATAAAAATCTAATCTCAGTCCACAACATCAAATAACCCACTTCTTATAAAACGGCCGCGGTCCCAACACTTCCAAGAAAAATACAGTCAAATGCATAAGAGAAAGTTAGTGCATTTTTACGAAAATAGCCTCAGGGAGCATGAATAGAAAATAAGAAAAGCTTTACGCTTACGGCTTTATTCTGAGATTTTCTTTGTCCTGTGTGATTTTTGTATGAGAATGTCTTGGCTTCTGTTGTAGTTGAAGTTGTATAGCTACCTTCTCTTCTCCTTAGTATGTCGATTGCAAATGTTTCATTGCTTTGACCAAAATTTAGCATCTTCATTATACTGTTAGGTTAGGGGTGAGGGCTGCCAGGGTCGCGGCATTCTTGGAAAGGGTTACCGGGGCTCTGGCATAGGCAACCGGAGGAACATGGGTGGGTTTTAGTCAGTAAAAGTTTGACACGCCCTTCCGCTTCACCCAGGGCGGGAGACGTCATTTGATGATTTCTCACCCACAAAAAAAGGTTAGGTGTGAGGACCTCACCTAACAGTATTTATGATGCCGAATTTTGGCGATGCTAAGGTGAAGTCCTCATGGGTGAAATTGACAGAACAGATATTAGTCCATCAATATAACGTTGTCAGTTTTAATGAACTTAATATTCTGTTTTTCTAGGAGTTTAAGTCTCTTACACATAAAATAACACAAAATGTTACTTCCATGACTATAAACTTGAAAGTCCTTCACTTGGTTACCCAAGCCACTAATAAAATTATACTTTTTCTTTTATTCGCACTGCAGAACGTCGCGTAAACGTTTTCAGCGTTAAAACATTTTATTTTTGAAGTCGTTTTAATAGCCGCCATCTTTAAAAAGATTGAGCTCATTTGAAAGCTCAAAGATAATAATAATGTAATCTGTCAACAGTCGTAGTTATGACTCAAAGTAACGTTATTTTTTATTGTAATAAAAAAATGTGACTTAGGTGAATTCTTTATGAGGTCAGGTCCGAGAATGTCAGGTGCTTTCATACTTCTAGTTTTTACGAGATCTCGGTCATTGACCGTGTTTTGTAATTAATGGCGGTGTGTACCCTGACAAACAAAGGGATTGGTTTAGAGATGTTTAAATTAACTAAAATAATGCTAATCGCATAGAATTCGAAATAAGGTGTCTGTCTGGTTCGAAGGAAATGTGAAAAAGACCCCATAAAATACAGTAGCATGACGTAATGTCACGCCACTATCTCTGAATTCGGATCGAATCAGGGTGTACTACAGGTACACCCTGTAATCACCTGTAATGTCTGAGTAATTTGTTATAAGAGCAATCATTTTGCCATAAACCGGGCAGAAATCCAGACTTCGAGAAAAATAAAGTACTTGGGACGAATTTGAAGTACCGAGATAAATCCCTTTCCATTTATATTAAGAATTCCATAGAAATTTCACATTTCCTACTACCCCGGTACTACCCTATTACGAGTGTAGTACGGAAAGTTTCCAAAGCCGAACCGTATCGAGGAAATGTTTAATGAACTTCTAACTTAATATAATTCCTTTAGTTGAAGTTTTGTGCTTGGATTCGCGTACTTACTGTGAATTTTTGCTGTCGCGGAAATTGGGCCCGACGAGTTCTGAAAACGTTTTTGGTCAAGTTCATAGATTTTCTAAAGACTTACGTCGTTTGCAAGTGAATGAGCGAGGAATAATTTGAGGAATTCAGTTCTAAAACGCTTTTACATGTAATATTTGCGGATAAACAAAGTTTCACTTCTTGTTTTTTTTTTTTGGGTGGGAAATCACCATATAACATTTCGCGAAGCGGGAGGGACACTTGACAACAAAAAGGGGAAGACCCAAAGTTCTAAGGTCTACCGAACAACCTGTAGTGGTATTTTTTTTCGGGTTCCGTATGACTTAAACATAACTAGCGAACTGCACCTCTGCCTTACCTTTTAAGGAAAACAGGCGTGAAGTTATGTTATGCAAATCTGATCCACCGAACCATTATTCACCATTAAAGACGTTTCAACAAAGACGTCAATTTTATATGTTATCACCGCAGCCCGATCTCAGCAGTTCCTATGTAACATGCCTTTTCCGAAACTGACAACCATTGCTCGTTATATTCACTAAAGGGCTGTCACTTCTATCCTCCTTCGCCTCTAGCTTAGCAGTTTTGTATTCGATAATAATGTATTTATGTTTATTTTTTGTCAATACTTTCCATCTGAAGACTAAGGGGCTAGAATCTTCTCATACCATTACCTACTGTTTACTCATAGAATTAAAATACACTATCGCTGACAAAACACTGTCGTAATGTATGCGACCATACCTCAATACTAAAAACTAAAAAGTACAAAATAATGGAAAAAAAGCGTGGGGTGCTTTTTAAGGTATTTTTTTTTTATTGATATCAGGCACCCCACGCTTATTATTCCATTATTTTGTACTTTTTAGTTTGATTTTCAATGGAACCGTGTTTTTTAGTTTTTCTAAACTATTATTTATTTTCTATTTTTTAGGGTTTTTCGAATTTTGAGACGTATGTCAGCGTAGTTTGTGACGTATGTCAGCGTAGTTTTCGAAGATAGTTTTTTTGCTGTCCTGGTAACCCTGGCAAGGATAATGGCACAAATTTATGAAATTATTGCATTGTCATCGGTCCTTGACAGGTGTGCAAAGTTTGAATGAAATCTGGTCGTTTAAAGTGGGTCAAAATCGCGCTATATAGTCCTCCAGATCGAATTTCGGCCACGGCGGCCAATCTCAACGGAGACTAGCCATCGGCGCGGGAGATATTATAGTGCTCAAGTGTGTGCGCAGACATAGGAGCACTCACTCTTCCCTCACTCTCACAGTCCGATGGGACGGCAATCCGACACGACCGGAGAGAGATCAGGCGTAGGACCAACGGCTTAACGTGCTTTCCGAGGCACGGGGGTATCACACCGCCAACTTCCAAACTCCGGGCTGCTACTAAGAAATTCCTAATGGAAAAACCCAGAAACACTTTGCCCGACCCGGGAATCGAACCCAGGACCCCACGCTCAGCGCATCGCATCGCGCTATAAGGAGTCGGTTACAAACAAACATACAAACATACAAATGAAGCTAATATAAAGCGTGTAAAAAGCAGTATTTTTTGGATTTTAAAATCAGGTACATACGTGTCTAAAAACAGAACCCACGACTTCCCTGGCTTCCGCAATTAGTTGTTATAGTGACAAAAGTATTTATTTATTGAATGATTTAGTACAAGTAACAATAGCTTATAAAGATTTGACCTCGTTGTCTGACAGAATTTATGTATTGCTCTTGCAATAAAACACAAAACGAGAGAAGGAAGAAATATCTCACGAAGATTTCTCTAATCCAGTCAGCTGCTGAAGACACGAAAAATAAACAACTTACACATAAACCGCTAAAATGATTTCCTGAAGATTTTCATCGCGAGCTTAGTATAATGCGTTTCCAGGAAGTGGCGTCGGTTACAAAGAAAGTACGCTGACCTTGACTCTTTAACTTATAAAGCTTTTACAGGAAAAATGTTTGTTATAAATAACCGCTGAACTGAATTTTCGTACATTTTAAAAGTATAGCTATTATTATATTTATAACAGTCTAGTTAAATTATGACGGCTGTATCGCAGATGGATTGTAGTACACTTTTTTTTTGCATATACGCTACGCTAGTTGTTTAAAAACAGATCTATTTTATATAACAATTGAATAACGTCATAATTACTGAACTTTAACACTGAGAATGGCATAAATGTTTTGCACTTATCAATGCAGCGAGCCAAACATTAGAAACTATGTTATTTAGTGTGAAATGGGACACGTTGTAGATTTTAGTTCTAAATTTTGTCTCACGTAACTCTGTTTTTCATAAAAAACAATAACTGCGATTAACACGAAATTAGCGCTCGCTTCGCTCGTTCAGCTCGCACGCCTATTCGTCAGCAGAAGTCGTCTGTCTGAAGAAGCAGAATCAGTCACTGTGACCAATTCAGCAAATAAAAGCCACACCAAACGTTTAAATTGATTGCAGATTAGCCATTTTGCAATACGTCTAATCGTGAGTTTGGTACTCTCTCTGCCTTTGTTAAACGTAGTGCAATGGCAATAGAGTATTATATAATGGAGCTGGTTTGTAAAATAGCAAATTATGCAATCTATCTGTGACATCTTAACAAACAATATAATAACTACAAATAATATGTATATGCATACAATAAAACGGAATTAGCTTTCAAAACTCCACATACGTGATGGGTTTGATCCATTTAGCGAGTAAAAATTACGTTTTTACCGAATAAGATTTCTAGAATAAAAATAGTGGCAGAGGCTGTGGTGTCCATTTGACTTTTGACGGGATTTCAGTTGAGAGCAGTTCGATGTACCAAATAGAAAGCCTGGAAGGCAGTTTTCACAATCCTTTCAATGTTTGCTTTAGAAACAAGCAAGTCTATGACTTGCATTGCGAAATATCAAACAAAATTCGTACGGAATCAATTTAACAACAACACATTATAATATGTTCCGAATTTTAGTCGTTCCTTAGAAAAAAAATACCTGACGATTATTATAAGTAGCAAGCACTATATTTTAGCTTTTAACAGGCCTTTTTTGTGACACACATTAAACTTTTGACCTCTCCTTTTTGCGAGGGCTGACAAACGACTTCAACACTGAACAAAAACATGAAACCAGTTTTCACTGGTTCTACAGCGATAGTTGTTTAAGCAATATTTTATGAAGCAAGGAACAAAAACTTAATGTCATGACCCAAACGAGATATACTGTTATAAACAAGTAAATTTCGTCAAGTCACCGAAATATTAGGAAAGCATTAAAATTTACTTACAATGATGTGCAAAGTTGATAAGTGACTTTAATATAGACCCTATTTTTACTGAATTAAGGTACAAAGTCTCTTTTCAGGACGGACTTTCTATTAATTATTATTCAAGAGACGGAATGGATACAAATTCAATGTTTTGTTTTTAAATTATTTGGTGGGGTGGATGGAATAATTATTTCCTACTTTATTTGGGGGGACTATAAATTATGCTGTGTAATCTCTATGGAGAAGTATGAAGCAAATTCTGTTACTGGGGTACCTATTTTAATAGAAGACAATATTATTTTGAATCTCTTTCATATCTCTGTAAAATAACTTATAACTTTACGACTAATGCATTACATTGTTCATCATCATTTCAGCCGTAAGACGTCCACTGCTGGACTTAGGCCTCCCCCAATTTGGGGGGCTTTGCCATAATCGCCACGCTTAGCAGGCGGGTTGGCGATCGCAGTATGGTGGTAAAATGCATAGAGAACGCTGCTGCCCATTCTCTAGTAAGTCCCTTAGTCGCCTTTTACGACACTCACGGGAAGAAATGGGGTGGTGTTATTCTTTACGTCCGGCACCACACGGTACACGTCCGGCACCACACGGTACACGTCCGGTACCACACGGTACATTGTTAAACCTTGATAACTAAACATTCGACCGTTCGATGACCCACCTACCCGCGATTCTCATGTTCCTGTACTTCTAGGTGAACACCGATACACAGGGTGTTTGGCAGAACGTTGAACATACGAAAATGGTGGATAGGTGGGGTCATCTGCTACTAACTCAGCCCTAGTTTATTTGGCCCTGGCCCACTGGATACTAAAAAAATAATTTTTTTTTCTTTCTTCTTGTTTCACCACTTTCTCAACTTAAAAGTGTAATTTTTATTAAAAATGGGTAAAACAGGCGATATCGCCCAATTTACCCATTTTTAATAAAAATTACACTTTAAAGTTAAGAAAGTGGTGAAACAAGAAGAAAGTTTTTTTTTTTTAAATATCCAGAAGGCCAGGGCCAAATAAATTAGGGCTGAGTAAGTAGCAGATGACCCCACCTATCCACCATTTTCGTATGTTCCGCCAAACACCCTGTATGCTGTAGCTGTGTGGAATAGTTCTTAATTACTGTTTTGATATTTTTTTGTTTAATAATGATCCAAAGAATGTACCAACGTCAGAAGTTCCTGTGATCAATAAATACTTTTTCCAAAAACGCATTTTATTCGGCATAGTTGGTTCGACGAAAGTGTAGTAACCGTGTAACAATGAAAGTAGTTTAGTTATCTAGGGTTAAGAACTAGCTTTTGCCTGCGGTTTCGCTTGCGTGAAGGTCGTAAATTGTCCCACGGGAACATACTACATGGATAAAAAGTATCCTATGTGTTAATTCAGGTCATGAGCAATCTGTGAGCTAAATTTCATCCAAATCTGGCCGTTTTTCCGTGATTGAGTACAGATACATCCAACCATACAAACTTTCACATAAATATATTAGATAAATTGGATTTTCATTGAATTTCGATGTCAGAATCATTACATCACAACTCACACCATTCATCACCACTCATGCTAGTGAGTGTGTTGTTCTTTGCCTCTTTTTAGGGTTCCGTTGCCAAATGGCAAAAAACAGAACCCTTATAGATTCGTCATGTCTGTCGGTCTGTCTGTCTGTCCGTCCGTATGTCACAGCCACTTTTATCCGAAACTATAAGAGCTATGCTGTTGAAACTTGGTAGGTAGATGTATTCTGTAAACCGCATTAAGATTTTCACACAAAAATAGAAAAAAACAATACATTTTGGGGTTCCCCATACTTAGAACTGAATGGTTTGTGCGAGAGACACTTCCAAAGTGGTAAAATGTGTGTCCCTCCATGTAACTTCTGAAATAAGAGAATGATAAAACTAAAAAAAATATATGATGTACATAACCATGTAAATTTCCACCGAAAATTGGTTTGAATGAGATCTAGTAAGTATTTTTTTTTAATACGTCATAAATCATAAACCGCAATTTACCTTTCATTCAATCAACTCAAATATAAAATTAAAAAAAAAAAACATTTAATTTCATAAACATAAACCGTGAACACCTACAGGTACGAGTATGTATGGAACCCTCGGTGCGCGAGTCCAACTCACACTTGGCCGGGTTTTCTAAAACTTTAACAGTTCTCTTTGTTTAAAGACAGGCTTCTACTTATTTCGGCAACATTTTTCCCACGGTAGGCAAAACCTATTTTATTTCTTTTTTACTCTGTAGACATTTAGTAGATTTAGCAACCAGATGGTGGTCAGGAAACCTTTTTGGAAGAAACTTATGCTTCTTCCAAAAATATCTCTGCAGAACCCAAGAATGTTATCAGACTTCATCTAAAATTTGTATTTACGACGTCATTTTTACAACTACCATGACATTTTGCGAACTATCTTTTGGTGGATGGCAATATTCCAAACCTACGTATTCCCAAAAGCAAGATAATAATATGAGTGGAGTGTTATATAAAAATGTCACGTACTACCCTCGCTTTAGTAAGAGAGCAGAGTTACACGAACAGCCATATTTTCAAACGGTAATAAATTCTTTGATGTAAAAGACCTTTAGCTTAAAATAGTCTACATATTTTCTTTTTTTAAACTATAGCTTTATAGTGATTATAAATAAAGTAAAAGTGTCTGTTTGTAATGTCAAAATAACAGCTTTTTACTTAATGCATTTTAAAGTATATACGGTAATTTTTTATTTTTTTGTTTATCCTATGCTGTTCCACTGCTGGGCAAAGGCCTCCCCCAATTTCTTCCAGAAACTCTTGTCCCGCGCCACCTAGAACCAGTCGTCGCGGTACGCATCTAGGTCGTCTCGCCAGCGCTTTGTGGGCCAACCGCGGTGGTGTCGTCCATCTTCAGGCACCCATTGTGAGCAAACCTTCGCCCAGCGGTCATCTTGTATACGGCTAATGCAGCCCGCCCAATCCCATTTGAGCCTGGCAGCCTTCATACGGTGGAAGTGTGCCCTGCCTGGGTGGAGCACCGCCGTGTCCTCGTGGAGGCGATCGGCGGCGGCGACCTCTCGCGTCCGGCCCTGGTGCGAGCCATGGTACGGAGCGAGAGGGCATGGGAAGCCGTCACCTCCTTCTGCGAAGCAGTAATGCTCGCGAAGGAGGAGGCAGGGCGCGTGAGGGAGTGGCAGTCTCTGCGCCCTCACGTCCCTAGCCGCCGCAGGAGGAGATGCCACGGGCGCCGGGAGTCGATTGCGGACTCCCGGCCACCGTAGGCGCGAGCTTGCGGGTGGCGAGCAATGGGTAGCTCGCCGCCCGGTAAGGACCAAGCTCGGGTCGACGGCGCGTAGTGTTCCACGCGCGCCTCAAAGAGATGTCAGCAGTAATGAAGGGGTCTGCTAGGACCGATGCCCGCCGGGGTCGCGTGATTGTTCGAAAGAGATACCGTGACCCTGGCACATGGGCAACTGAAGGAACACGGGTGGGTTTTAGTCAGTAAAAGTCTGACACGCCCTCCCGCTCCGCCCAGAGCGGGAGAAGTCATTTGATGATTTCCCATCCAAAAAAAAAAAAAAGCCTGGCAGCCTTTTTGCCTACGTTAGTTATACCCGTTTTTAAACGCAACGTGGTGTTCCGAATACCGTAACTACCGTATTCTATATTCTACTAATTCTGTAATCCGCCTAATCTCCGTAACTGCTAGACTGATTTTGACGGGACTTTCACTGTTTGCGGGCCTGTTAGTCTAGTGGTTAGTGACCCTGACTGCTAAGACGGAGGTCGTGGGTTCGATTCCCACCCAGGACAAATCTTTGTGTGATGAGCACAATCATTTGTTCTGTGTCTGGGTGTAATTTATCTATAATATGGATGTATTTAGAAATATATAAGTATGTTTATCAGTTGTCTGGTTACCATAGTACAGGCTCTGCCTAGTTTGGGATCAGATAACGTTGTGTTGGTTGTCCTAAGATATTTTATTTTATAAGATATTTTTTACTGTTCGATTGCTATGTTATAAGGAGTACATAAGCAGTTTTATCCCGGTTCCACGGTCCTGTGGTGTATTACTCGACATCCACGCTACTACTCTATAATAATATTAGCTAGAAAGAGTCAAAATGTTTGAGAGTTTGTAAGTGTACTTAATAATAGGAACTACTGAACTGATTCCGAAAACTCTTTCACAAAAGGGAAGCCACCACAAAACTGACAGACAGCTGATGACACTCAACTATAAGTAGTGTTATTATTTTATAATTATATTATAATTTATTTTCCTAAGGATTTTTAGTTATGTGTTGATCAGTGATGGCTCAGAGGTAACGGCCTCGACTCACGGTTCGAATCCAGATAAGCGCTTTATGTGTTTAAATTATTTTAATACCATTGCGAGAGACGACGATCATTATGACGGTGATAATTATGGCGTTATGAGAATAAGGTAAAGGAAAACATCGTTAGGAAACAGGCATGTACTAAAACCAAAAAATCGAAGACATGTGAAATTAATCAACCCACAACGGGACTGCGTGGTGTATTATGGCTCACTCTGAGAGGAGGCCTTTGTCCAAGCAGTTGAAAAATTATAGGCTGATATATGGTGAACAATACTTCATTAATTATTAAGGCCTACCTTCCCACATACATTTTCAAAGCACACAGTTTCAATATATCGAGAATAACCTAATGAATTAATGTACGAACTTTGGTCAATCAATACGAACCTACTGATGCCGAACTTGGGGACTTATTTATCCTCAATGTTCAACTAATCAAGGGCAAAACTGAGGTATTTTCACTTGACTTCATTCAATATTAAAGGTTAAGTATGTTACATAGCTCGAACATCATATTGTAAATTTTAGATTTTAATTTTGTCACTCGTGACTCTGTATTTCATAAAAGGCATCCGAAACAGAAATAAATAAAACGATTAATAATAGTAGTAATTAAATCAATCAGTCTTAAAAATACAAGATAGCTATTGATTTACTAATTAATAGCTATCTATAAATTTATTAATTACTACGGCCAACATGAAAACCACCTTGAATATTTGACCTCTGTACCAATATTTGTTGAGTTTCGGGTTTTTATTTTTAAATAAAATAAGAAAAGTCAACAATACGAATCTATACTAATATTATAAAGCTGAAGAGTTTGTTTGTTTAGTTGAACACGGTAATCTCAGGAACTGCTGGTTCGAATTGAAAATTTATTTTTGTGTCGGGTAGCCTATTCATAGAGGAAGACCATTAACTATATAACATCACGCTACAAGGAAAACATATTTTAAACACTACCTATTGTTGAGTGTCATCAGCTATCTGCCAGTTTTGTGGTGGCTTCCCTTTTGTGAAAGAGTTTTCGGAATCAGTTCAGTAGTTCCTATGATTAAGTACACTTACAAACTCTCAAACATTTTGACTCTTTCTAGCTAATATTATTATGGAGTAGTAGCGTGGATGTCGAGTAATACACCACAGGACCGTGGAACCGGGATAAAACTGCTTATGTACTCCTTATAACATAGCAATCGGACAGTAAAAAATATCTTATAAAATAAAATATCTTAGGACAACCAACACAACGTTATCTGATCCCAAACTAGGCAGAGCCTGTACTATGGTAACCAGACAACTGATAAACATACTTATATATTTCTAAATACATACATATTATAGATAAATTACACCCAGCCACAGAACAAATGATTGTGCTCATCACACAAAGATTTGTCCTGGGTGGGAAACCCCCACACGTGTCATAGGTTCTAACAAAGGCGGGTACTTTGCTTTTTAGGGTTCCGTTGCCAAATGGCAATAAACGGAACCCTTATAGATTCGTCATGTCTGTCTGTCTGTCCGTGTATGTCACAGCCACTTTTTTCCGAAACTATAAGAGCTATGCTGTTGAAACTTGGTAAATAGATGTATTCTGTGAACCGCATTAAGATTTTCACACAAAAATAGAAAAAAAAAACAATAAATTTTGGGGTTATACTTAGAACTGAAACTCAAAAAAAACATCAAACCTATACGTGTGGGGTATTTATGGATAGGTCTTCAAAAATGATATTGAGGTTTCTAATATCATTTTTTTCTAAACTGAATGGTTTGCGCGAGAGACACTTCCAAAGTGGTAAAATGTGTCTCCCCCCCCCCCCCCCGTAACTTCTAAAACAAGAGAATTGTAAAACTAAAAAAATATATGATGTACATTACCATGTAACCATCCACCGAAAATTGGTTTGAACGAGATCTAGTAAGTAGTTTTTTTTTAATACGTCACAAATCGTAAAACACAATTTTACCTTTCATTCAGTCAACTCAAACATAAAAATTAAAAAAAAACCCATTTAATTTCATAAACATAAACCTTATGCATAAACCGTGAATACCTGCAGGTTTGTACGGAAACCTCGGTGCGTGAGTCCGACTCGCACTCGGCCGGTTTTTGTATTTTATGACATACATCACTACTGCTCCCAAAACGGTGAAAGAAAATTTCCTGAGAGTATATTGTGTAGTGAGTCCAAGAACCAAAAAAATCATTGACATTTTAGTCACCAAACTGGCGAACCCAGTCTTTGTTACAGAGCCGAGGTCTGTTTGCAGCGATGGGAACATCGTAGGTTCATTATGTTGATGGCATATTAGCATATATTTATTATTTCACGCCTTTGTCTCAGCCCATTTGTAATAATTATTCAACATGTGGATTACTAAAGTTATCTCGTTCGTTACTCTAAAGACAATTAACTGATCTACATGGATAGAACTATCTTCCAATAAATTATTCTTCGTTTGTAGAATCTAAAGCTAAATACAAAATTTAATCCATTTGAATCGAGTAATTGGTACCCAAGGCCTTTATTAAGTAATTCTAATTCTCAATTGCTAAGCCGCTAATTGCTCCAAATAAAGACGTAAAACTATTAGCCTAAATGTTCCTAGTAATTAACAACATCAACACAAACCTCTTATCGTTGTTGAACGCAGACCGTGCGTCTGCCTCAGCGACCGCTGTTATAGATGGCATTGTCAACAATGTACATACAAACCAAGATGAGTTTAGAGTGTGAAGTTTTTTCTGTATTAGTATATCTTACAATTTGTTTCCAAAATGATGAGCAGAAGACAGGTAGGATGATCCGGCCCTGGTGCGAGCCATGGTATGGAGCGAGAGGGCCTGGGAAGCCGTCACCTCCTTCTGCGAAGCAGTAATGCTCGCGAAGGAGGAAGCGGGGCGCGTGAGGGAGTGGCAGTCTCTGCGCCCTCACGTCCCTAGCCGCCGCAGGAGGAGACGCCCCGGGCGTCGGGAGTCAATAGCAGACTCCCGGCCACCATAGACGAAAGAGATACCGTGACCCTGGCACATGGGCAACTGAAGGAACACGGGTCAGTAAAAGTCTGACACGCCCTCCCGCTCCGCCCAGAGCGGGAGAAGTCATTTGATGATTTCCCATCCAAAAAGAAAAAAAAAAAGGGTACCCTCTGTGGGGTACGGATCTCGGCTTAGGGCATCGCTGGTAGAGGACAGCAAGGAACGAACTAGATCGGAAGGAACTTGTCCTTTCAATGTTGTCTCTCAAGGAAATTTCATGAATTTTTTGTCAAAAACCACATAGTGAAGAGATTTCTTCTTTCTATTTTGTATTACAACTGGGTTTCATACGTAAAACAAAGACTAGACTAAGTAAAGGCTTTACGTAATCGTACGTGAAACGACGTGTTTGTGTAAGTTATGTTTTTCCAAGATGGCTGCTCCCATTTCAACCACGCCGTATTTTTTGTTTTTTACACTACAAGCTTTCACTCTATCCCTGACAAAAGTTACTAACATAAACATGTTGGTTCGTTTTATCTTAGAAAAATATTATTTTATTTAAACCTGTATTTCCCCACGGCTGGGCATAAGTGTTGTCCTCAGCATTCAACTCTCTCATGTATGTTGTCTTCTTCGGCTTTATTTTTACTAGCTTCTGCCCGCGACTTCGTCCACGTCAAATTGTTGCTCCCCTGACCCTTTCGGTCGCATCGAATTGCCTGCCAGTTTTCGTCCATTTTTCGTTGCTGCTTCGCTCCTTTTAATCGTATCGTAATGTTATATAGCCCATAGCCTTCCACAAGATACAGGCTAGTCGACACAAAAAGATTTCTTCAATTCAACAAACAAACTCTTCAGCTTTATAATATTTGTATTACCTACAGAACTTTGTATTGTATTTTATTTGTGTAGGTTTTTTAGATAATAACTGTCGATGGTTAAGAAAAGAATAAACATTGGATGAAATGGCGGCGGGTCACGGGAACAATTTGTGACTCACTCAAGGGGAAGATATACCATGGTCATACCTGCTGTCTTGTATGGGTCAGAATTTTGGGCCACAAAACGGATGAATGAAAAGCATTTGCATGCAGCTGAAGATGAGAATGTTAAGAGGGATATGTGGTGATAAACGAATGGATAGAATAAGAAACGAGTACATAAGAGGAAGTCTGAATGTGGCACCAATAACTAAAAAGTTTTGTGGGAATCGGTTGTCATGGTATGGTCACGTGATACGGAGGAATAAGGAAAATGTCGTGCGAAAAGTATTGAGTACGAATGTCGATGGCTATAAGAGTAAAGGCAGACCAAAGAAACGATGGATGGACCTTGTGAATTATGATATGGGCAGAAAGGGGGTGACGATTAATAGAGAAGTGTGGAAGAACAAGACATGTTGCCCCAAACCCAAATAAATTGGAATAAAGGCGGGACAATGATGACTTATTTTCTAAAATTAATAGATGCAACTAGAATTTTAATATAAAACAATATAAAGAAAGAGTAAAAATATTAAAAAAATGCTCCTGAATATGGCTTCCATTGGTCTAGCTCAGTTCATCGAATTCAACTTAACAAAACTAAATCATTCATAATAAAGTCGCACTCGTGGCATAAAATAAACACCTATCGGGGCTATACACCTTGTTCTCTAAGCCGAAATAAACCCCTTTAGGCGAAGAACATTGTAAGCTATAGGTACCTACTTTGTACTAGTTCAAATAGGTAGAATTACGTGACTCGACTCCCACAAAAGGGTGAACACAGACTTAGTGCGACTAGAAGCTATTTTAACATTTTTATAGGATTTATAGGATTTGTCGGGTTCGAGTCGGACGATTTATTAATTGTTGAAGCGAAAAGTTAAGAATTGAAAGTGGGATTTTGTTAATCTCTCGATTAGAATTGGCTTTAACAGGTTTTCATTTTCAAATCAAAAGAAAAATGGTCGGGTTTAAGATTTGTAATGATAAACTCGGAGAAGAAAATTATAAAAGGTTTTGTTTCAACACTAATCGATTCTTAATTTTTGTAACAAAATCTACCTAAGTAAGTAGTAGGTAAGGGTATGGTCTATTTAAATACCTAGTTGGCTTTTTCAATGTTTATTGATTAATAGCACGGGTTGTACATTTTTTTACTGCATATTTTTATTTTAAATTCAGAACTACGTCTAATAAGGTTCAACTTAAAAATATGTGTTTATAATCCAGCGTTTCCCAAAGTGGGCGATAACGCCCCCCTTGTGGGCGCTGCAGGCCTAAAGGGGGGTGGTAAGAGACCCAGAAAAAAAATGGGGGCGTTGTGTAGAGTCACATACCCCACACAGTCTATTCTGGGTCTCTTACCACCCCCCTTTAAGCCTGCAGCGCCCACAAGGGGGGCGTTATCGCCCACTTTGGGAAACGCTGTTATAATGTTTTTTTATGCTTTAATAAGACCTTGCAGTATTTTTAAGACTTGTTTCACTGTATCTCTTCCAGAAAATCTAGATCCAAACACACAACGTCACATTTCGTTGGTACAGCAAGAAAATTGTAAAGACACACATTGCCGGACGTGTTGATATACCCGTTTTTTTTTTTAAACCAAAATTCCTGGAAGCTTCCATTGTAAAAATAATGGTTCTGTATTGTTTCCAGTTTTTGAAATATTTTTATTTAGTGCAGCGGTGAGGAAATTGTTTATGGTTTTCTTTGGTGAAATGTTTCGTCGCATTTAAAATGATTTATGGAGTTTTAGCTTAGAGGTTTTATTTTTATCTTTGTATTTTTATTGCATGTACCTACTTTATGTTGTTGTGTGGGCAACAAACAGGTGACTATAGCCACTTTTCTAACCGGCAATTTGGCTAGACCACAGGTGACTAAAATTGCACGTTCCAAAGGAAAGTACGTTTGGACTTTTATCGTACGATGACAGTTCCCATGCAGCGCGTGACAAAAACTCGCTAAGCGATCCCCCACCAATTAAAGGTCGACATTTTGATACAAAATGTAGTAGTGACCAATGATTTTTGCCAATCTGTGTGTCAGTCGCGAAGAACGGTGGAAAACAGAGAAGGTGAAGCAGATTTGCACGATAGCGGTTGATGTGGTGGTGAGCCAGTGAAATTATATAATCGACTTAAATACAGCATCAATATGATTCTACAGTAAGGTTTTATTTTTTTAAATGTCTAGATTGAGGAAATGTTGTCTTTTTTTGAAGCATTAGTAGTGTGTAATTTTAGGCGAGTATTTTACTATCAACGTCGACGCAACGACCGAAATAATGAATGTTAAATATTACAATTAAAAATTATTTTATAAGCAGGCAATGAAAACCAGTTTGCCCGGTATAAAAATACCAGACTAATAGAATAATAAAATTAGCAATAACGTTCGGCCAGCCAAACTTATAAAACATAACCCTTAAACCTTTTAGTACCTACCTAATAATAGCTATCTTTACGAGTAAGAATTTAGATTGAAATTCAAACGACCCGAAGAGTTTGTATCCGTTTTAACTGTTCACGTTTAAAATGTCCAAGTTAACGCCGACAGTTTAATTACTATTTCAAAATACGAATTACTAACCTTAGTTGGAATAAACCACGAAATTAATCAGGAAATGTCGGTATAAGACCGCACCATGACTTTGCCACAGATAGTCAGCGTTGTGAAAAACCACGAAGGAAATGGCGTGTCGCTTTGGACAAATCAGTCCAATTTTGCACCGAATTGAAATATCTGAGAGTCATACGGCAAAGATTTTACCAAAAGGTGGCTTAACTAGACGTTAGATCTATATTAAATAATCGTCTACAGTA
Source organism: Aporophyla nigra (assembly GCA_947507805.1). Classification (NCBI taxonomy): domain Eukaryota; kingdom Metazoa; phylum Arthropoda; class Insecta; order Lepidoptera; family Noctuidae; genus Aporophyla; species Aporophyla nigra. The sequence continues at coordinate 19,228,648 of OX382301.1, read as the reverse complement.
TAAAAGATTAATACGAGTACATATCGTAAAAAAAAAAAACGATCAAGATTAAAAATCCTGAAATTAATTTGTCATTCCTTTCATTGTGATTTCAGTTTACAATCTATACCCCGCTATGCAATAGTAAATACATAGACTACTGTTCAAATTCATAACACTCCTTTTTGATTCGTCGTGGTAGGATAAAAATCCATCTACACTAATATTAGAAATGAGAAAGTAACTCTGTTTGTCTTTGGATGAAATTTGACACACGGAAAATATGTCCTGAGTGCTTTTGATACTTTTATTCCGGTAGTACATTCCAGCAGGATTATTTTCGGCCTCTTCACAGTTGAAGATGCAGCAAAAAGTTATTAAAGAATAAAAAGGTTGCCACATTTTTAGACCAAGCATTAATTTGAATTATTAGTCGATTCACACAAATTTATATGCCAAATAGAGACGAATTAGCACTTTTAAATAATATACTTTCCGTCGACGCGGACGATTCGAACGAAGTTCTAAATAAAGTCCGTTAAAATAAATTAGTTTGATTTTCTCCTATCATCTAGTAAATGTTTTTTTTTTTTTGTTTTTGTTATATTGCTTGAAATCCAAAACGTGCCAATTACCTAATACTTATTTCTGGCGGTTTTGCCCACAAATAAATTAGCCTCGTGAAAATCGCTTACAGAAAATAACATATTATTTAAAAATGTCGATTTACCCGATTGGAGCGAGTAAATGAGTACGAATTGATAAACCGTTAATTTCAATCATTCTAAACACAACAACAAAACTGTCAACTTCGCAACTTGCTAAAACTCTAAAATCTATTGAAACCCTGACCCAACGCTATCGTAGACGTGCCTTACGTTTCAATGTAAGGTACCTAATAGCTAATCAAGTTTTTGGCAGATATTCAAACGGGTTTCACTGTAGTTTGGCTCTCGTCTACTTTGGATCACTAGCCCAATTTGTAGTGATTTTCGACGCCGTGAATGTAATATTTTAGCTTTAAGCCAAACTCGATGCTTTTGGCAACGAGGTTGTGTAAGATATTGTGCAGTATTAGTTGCTGTTTTGTTGTAAATAGTCTCTCATTGCTTCATTTTCAGTTCTTTTACGGTAGTGTTCTGGTATTGTAAGTTTTGTTGTAGGTGCATCGTCTTCACATGTAATTGTATAAATATTGTATACAAATACTGAAAACCATTTTAAAAGTGTAATGGTGGAGTTTCTTGCCCATTCTTTTCCATACGAATCTTCCTTTTGGAAGGGGCAACTAGAATCAATTCTATGTTCACGTCTCAGTTGACGTTCAAAACTGCCTTTTTTGGGCCTAATTGAAATAAATGCTTTGACTTTGATTTTGACAGCATATAACACTGTTTGTTACATTATAAAATATACAGTAATGAAGCATGAGGTACACCAACAGTATTGTAATCATCACAAATGACAGGTCATTTGTACCATCAAGTCTCATTAACGCTGGAGTTCACGCACCTCTTCGTCCTATTGCTAAAAATTTCTAACCTTATTCGCAAATGTGGATTTATTTTCATTGTTTACTAATAAGTTTAAAAGCTCATTGATGAAATTAATTAGTGACTCCGATTTTTTTATTTGTTCTTTCTGTATTATTGTTTAAAATAAGTTGTTTTTTTCATCTTTCTATTTCCTTTAATAATTTTGTTCAAATTTTACGTTAACACTTACACTTACACGAACTTACACGAGTGTGCATATAGTTCCTTACTAACTATGTAGGATTTAAGATGTGAATAACGCCGTCGGCGACACATATAATAATCTCATTTTCTTTTGCACTACCTTTTAATTTAAATGTTTGTGCAACTGTTTGTTTTCCTGAATTTAATAAATAAATGTCTGCGATGACCAAAAATTCTGAACCCGAATTTTAATTAAAAGCTTGCGGAACAAAAGTGACATAATTATGAACGCAACGAACACTTTTAGCTGCACTGTTTTGTCCATCAAAATGACAATGTTTGCACTTGTATGTGAAAACCCTTCACAGTACATCATCATCATTTCAGCCATAAGACGTCCACTGCTGGACATAGGTCTCCCCAATTTGGGGGGCTTTGCCATAATCGCCACGCTTGGTAGGCGGGGTGGCGATCGCAGTATAGTGGTAAAATGCATAGAGAACGCAGTTGCCCATTCTCCAGTATGTTTCTTAGTCGCCTCTTACGACACCCACGGAATGAAATGGGATGTTCTTTACTTCCAACACCACACGGAACCTTCACAGTTACATAAGTTCAATTCCGTAACAGCACATGAAACGTTCCCGGAACGTCATTAATTCCAGTATACAAGTTCCAGATTCTTAAGATTTGTGTACCACTCGTATGTTCGTACTAATTTACTCCAACGCGACAGTTCCTAGCAGTTACGACCTCTAGTTTTGAATTAATTAAAAGTTCGTTAAAAGGGCTTCCTGTTGCCTGAATCGAATTTAAAACTGTAATCAATTTAGTGGAGGCGGTACATGAAGTGGATGGGTTAAATGTATGAACAATGCTTCATATTTAAGTTCGAAATTGTAATTTTGGAAGCTCTTCATTCGTTTCTATACAAGATGCAGTTTTGAACCTGCAAAACATTTCAGGAGGTTGTTATGAGACTCGTAAATAATCATATATCAATATGATACCAAGTCAATAATCAATAATACTTTTTATTTTTCAATTTTATTGTTTTTCAGAATAACTCTGGATGGGAAGCGCAGCTACGGATCAGTGAAAGAAATGTTAGTTACGTTTGTTTGTGTGTGTGAAAGCGCAGTTTAAGGACACGTACAGACTGGCCGCGTTTTAAAAAAGGGGGTTCACACTTACCGATTTCCGTAAATAAGAATAAAATGAAAAAAAAAAATACCTGCCCATTTTATTGTTGATTCGGGTCAAGAATCACTGTCATAATTACCTCCTGAAATGTTTTGCAGATCCAAAACTGCACCTTGTATTTTCTACTATATATTCAAATTCTTAATGATGGACGATATTTAAAATAAATTTTCTTATGTCTTACAATTTACATAATTTCATCCCTAACGAGGACGACATTTTTATTTCAGAAATGGATTTGTAATATCTTTATTTCTTGAGAAAAATTAAGGTCACAATCAGATGTCTTTTTAAAGATTTTCATTGTCTCTCAAGAAATCAAGATGAATTCAACAAATATCGTATCTGATCCGATTTAAAAGCCGAAGAATACCTGTTCTTCCATAACTCATGAAAAATGAAGTCGTACAAATCTTCGACCAGAACAAATATCGGATAGCCTCTGCAATATCTCACGAACACCGAAATCAGCATATAAATGCAACTAAATTTCTCTCTCTTTCGAAATAGTCGTGGAATTTCTCGCCTGCCAACTTTTGATCCATTCTTATTCATCAAAATGCGTTTTGTATTTTACATACATAGTGGTAATGAAAAAGAACGGCCGCAGGCTTGCGACAAATTTATAGTGAGCTGTTTTATTTTATTTGTGTCTCTGATTTGCGATTTTTTCTAGTGAAGTTATCGAATTATCGTAAGGTTTATAAATGACAACAATTAAAATTCTATGCAAAATGTATTGCATACGAGCATATTGCATACTAGTATATGAACACGGTTGCTTTTGCATAACTAATATGAAAAAATAGATAAATATTTATTGCGGTAACTAGGTATGGTCTTTACTTTTCCACATCTGTGCAAATGTCATGAATCTATATTACTTTTATATCAGTTCATTAGTGTACAAATATTGAAAAACTTACGCAAATTATGAATAATATCCCAAAAATACACAACACAATATTGAACATAATAAAAATAATACAAGACAAAAACAATAAACAAATAAATTTTATCCAACAACAAAGGGAACCAACAGAAAGTTAGTTAAGGTGATTTTAATGTTTTATGTAGTCTTATCGCGTAAGCTGTTTATACTGATTACAATAATATTCATGGCGGTGAAACATGGAAGTTAACAAATTGAACAGAATTTTTGAGCTTCGTATAAACACAATAAATCTGTCACGTGTATCCACACTTCATATTTCAATTTCAACACAGATTTCATTCTCTTTAACTAATAATCTGTTACTGTTATCAACTTGGTTTATTTATGAATACTCGTACTTTAAACATACATATTTTTTGACAGGCCTGTTGGTCTAGTGGTTAGCGACCCTGACTGCTATGCCGGAGGTCGTGGGTTCGATTCCCACCCAGGACAAATGTTTGTGTGATGAGCACGATCATTTGTTCTGTGTCTGGGTGTAATTTATCTATAATATGTATGTATTTAGAAATATATAAGTATGTTTATCAGTTGTCTAGTACCCATAACACAAGCTCTGCTTAGCTTGGGACTAGATGGCGTTGTGTGATAGTTGTGGAATATTATTTATATTATTTATTTATTTTATATTGTTTGTAACATTCTCCGTAATTTAGGGTGCATTACTTATTTCATGGTAGAGGCAGATCGATTTCACCGTATCATGTAATTTCAAAAATCACTTACAGGTGTGCCTATATTATTGTATACTTCTCGCCAGAAATGTTTAATTCCCATGTAATAGGGGGCGAGTCTATTGCCAACAACCGGGCATATATCCTGACTCCGGGCTGCTACTGAGAAATTCCACATAGAAAACCAAATAACCTAATCCTAAATAATACCGCTTGTGACCACTAGACCAACGAGGCACTTAATAATTACTCAAAAAATAAAGAAAATCTCGTCAGAACTCAACTCTTTTGCAACAGCCATCTGCAACCCATCTTATTCATTCTTACTTCTTAGGTAAGTTACAATTCTCTTAAAAGTAACCAATGTATTAACTCATCCGAAAATGTATTAGATAGTACAACTTCATTACCCAGTAACTGACATACAGGGAACAATCTAAATGGGACAAACTCACGTGACCATTCATTGCGTGTCTCACGAAATAAACGGATCTATTATTTTTATAGTGCGTGCGATTTCACTTGCAAATTTAATAAATAAACCACATTTTTTCTGTAAAAATAACGTGGAATTTGATGATTTATTTTGAGGTTAGGTTGAAATATGAGGTGTTGAGGTTTTGGTGTTTATTCAGGACATAAATTGTATAGTGGATGAGTAGTATAGTGGCATGTTATATATTTATAAATTTTAGTATACACTAAACTTAGATAATAGAACAATTAACTTGTGGCTTTTCTACTGTATAAAGCTGTGGGTTTTTAAATTTAGAATAAAATAATACTGATAAAAAAATCCATCCCTGTCTGTGCCAATACAAGGTGTTACAAAATAGATGTAAGTCCTGTAAGTAGTTTGTTTATAATTAATGGGTGTATTGAATTCAGTTATTTTTAATACACGTGTTTTATTCAAAAATTTTGCTATACCTACCATCGATTGAGCTAACGAGTTTTGGTCACTGTATTGACTTTTTACTCAGTACTCTAATTAGGGTGTATGAGGTCTTGCGTTAATTGTGTTACACTCGTTATAAATTATCTTCGATCACTTTGTCATGTCACAAAACGAAGTCGTGAGTTTATGTACGTAGTTAAACTCACGACTCCATTCTAAGGGGGTAAGCAGATCCTGCCAGGGTCGCGTGATTGTTCGAAAGAGATATCGTGACCCTGGCACATGGGCAACTGAAGGAACACGGGTGGGTTTTAGTCAGTAAAAGTCTGACATGCCCTCCCGCTCCGCCCAGAGCGGGAGAAGTCATTTGATGATTTCCCATCCAAAAAAAAAAAAAAAAAAAAAAAAAAAAAAAAAAAAAAAAAAAAAAAAAAAAAAAAAAGGGGGTAAGCAGATACAGATTGCCACCTGTTAAAATCCATTTGTTTTGTTCATACGTTTGGGTCTACTCCCTAAGCACGAAGTTTTGGCCGAAATTTCGGGCGTGTCCAACTCCGTATCACTTACGGACATAAGATTAGTTTGGTATCTGAACTAAGAATTAATATTAACACGATATGACAGTTGTCATTACGACAGATGAGATTTTAACCGTCTGAAAAATTGGATTTGACACTTGTTTTGACGGATGAACGATCCGACGGGCCTGTGCCTTCTTCGATGGAATAAGAGAGTAGACTCCTCGGTCATATAGGCACGCCATGAAGTAAACTGACAAAATTTTTGAAAAACCTCACTAATAAGGTTACAAATTATGTCTTTTAAATACTGTCAAACAATTGAACCGTATATTTAGAAATTCAGAACACTTTCGAAATAACCTACAACTTTTTATATTTTGAAACCATCGAAAAGAAAATCCATAAAATTCAAAGGACCTAAATTAAAACTGGAAACGCTAGTGTGCGGCGTTCCATATTTTTGTATGAGATTTTACTGCCGCGGGGCAACCAGCGCGATCTTCGTTTGTTTGGCGATGATTATGCCCATTCATTGTCCGACAAACCATTGTACGCTGCATGGTTTTTATCTCATAAATAATACGGAATCCTGATTGGATGGGAGCTATGCATAACAAACCTTGGAAAGTCATCTATAACGAGTGAATATTTGCATAACTGTTTTTCTGTGGATTGCTTTTTTTATTTATTTCAACGCTTTTCCTGGTTTGTAGGTGAGTGGGACTTTAAAGTCAATTCGCTTTATAGCTATATGTCATTGGTTTTTGCGAAATCCATATTCTCGCTCATACTTTTATGTTTCACGAAATTATGTTTTTATGTGTTATTTTTTATAAAGTTTTTTTATTTTACTTTAGCTTATTCCCGTGACTTTGTCCGCGCAAATGTCGGTTATTGCGAACGCAGATGAAGTCGTGCACTAAAAAGTAACCTTTGTTCTTTCTTGGGGTTCAAACTTGGGCACAGCTAGTTTGTAATATGAATAGTATAGAAGTATAGTTTAAATTATTGCCAAAGAGTTTGATGAAAATTATTATAATTAAATGACTATGGTTATCAATGTGATTCCTTTTTCATTTTAACAAGAAGAACAAACACACGCACTCACACACGGTCACATCGGGCAGACGCCATTGGCTTCCGACCTACTGCTTCAAATAGCATCGCCCACTTAGCGTTTATTTATTATTTATTTATTTAACCATATATGTACACACATATATGCGTTCCTTTTGACCTTTTTCTTTTTGCTGGGCTCCTTAAGTTAAAAGCATCATTTTAACTCTAGATTACTAAGCTATCCTACAAGTGTCGTTGTTACTAAACATTCGTAAAAAATACGACAGGAAAATAAAACAATAAATCTACGAATCATAAATTTTAATTATTTTAGAAATTACAATTACTTATTGTTTGGGTTTAAGAGATCACATAATAATGAAAATAGTTTAATTTTTTTTTTTGCTCTACACAGTTTGAACACATATTCATATTGTGCGCCCTACATCTGGCTCTTTTACATTTCATGCAAAAGTTAGTTGCAATTTTTCTAGCCTTAGACGGACACAAGGCACATGTTTTTTAGAATTTGATTCTTGCATAATTGCCGCTTCAGGAATAGCTTCAATACCTAAGATAGGCAAACCGACAGACGCAATTAGGAAGGTACAGTGAGGCGGGGGACGCGGGAACGACGCGAACTTTGTTTTTTCCAGGAATCATGATTTTGCCGTCGTAAATTTTACGATAGTTTAGTAATCTAGGGTTAAATAAACTATAACGTTGTTCAAGAATTTTGCTATCAATTGAAGCAAAAAGAGTTTATCTAATCTGACTGGTAGTTCCAGAGACTGCGAGTTCAAACAAACAAACAAACTCTTCATCTTTATTATATTAGTACTGTATAGTTGTTGAATTTTGAACAAAGTTTTAAACAACAAAACAGAATCTTAGTTGAAATTTTAGAATTTCTCGTTCGGAGAATTAATTAAAAGTTAAAATATTATTCCGCAGACGGATTTAGAATATTATTAATCTGTGAAAGTTAAGTCCCATTGTAAATCTTTGCACATGGTTTAGCATTAATCAAAACGTACAGGGAGGCAGGAACATCAACGCACAACGTGTTACCATGGATTCAGTACATGATTCTGAACTACTTTGAGTTGAAATTTCTGATCCATAAATGACCGCACAAGTATAGCACTTTTCTATGAAACAACAGTTTTTTTTTTAACCTCCGAAAAATCTAACTTTATAGTTCTAGAACCATGCGCTGAACATAGTTTGCACCTCGATGTCCGTACCACCCTTTATAATGCCATTGATGTGAAATTGGGAGAAGTTATACCTACGTCTATTTGTTTGTATTACAATAAGACCATAAATTACTTTTCAGTGGTCAAAAACACAATCAGACAGACTACTGAAACTTTGATAAGATAATGGAATTAGGGTCCAGACCACGTTTATTTTAAAAACGGCTACCATTTATATTTAAAAAAAACCTTTGATTACCATATTAACCATGTAGAAAAAGTAGAAAATGAATAAGTATCTAGCCTCATTCCTACCCCGTTTCATCACATTATGGTTCACTGAGCCTCTGAAAGCCATCCGCGACTAACTGGAAAGCCATGTAAAAAACAAAACTAGAGCATCATTTATTAGAGCTGTAATAACTCATTAAGCTCTCATTAATAATTCTTTCGAGATAAGCTAGTGGTTCCAAATGGTTTGAGAGATAAACTAAAAAATGGGAATGATAAAGTGAAATTTACTCTTGCAGGTATGTTGGAAAGATTTTGTTTATGTTATATAATATGATATTAAGGTGAGTATTTTTTCATTCAAACCAGTGTTTTTGATTCAAGTCTCAGTTTTTACCAGTGTAAAAACTAAGACTTGAATCAAAACCACTGGTTTTGAATGTTATTCACAGAAATATAAGCAGAAAAAAGGAATGATATTGATGCTTTGTATTACTATTATAAAAAAAGAAGATAAAAAGAGATATGGACAACGTGTGTAAGACTTATGGTTACACAAAATCCTCTTCAGCAGCCTATATTGTTCCCACTGCTGGCACACAGGCCTGCTCTCGGTGACAGGGAGTGGGCCATAATCCAGCACGCGGGGCCAGTACGGGTTGATAGATGTCACATGTCTTCAAATTTTTAGTTCTAAGACATGGCCGGTTTCCTCACGATATTTTCCTTCACCGTTTTGAGAGCAGTGGGGATGAAATAATTTACACAAAGTAAAGCGACTGCCTGGGTTCGAACTCACGGCCTAGTCCTCGTAATTTGCACCCGTTACCACTAGGCCACCACTGCTGAAACACAAAAACAAACAACAAAACACATAAAATCACAAAACAATTATGACATCAAAAATCAAAATTAGTGTTTTTTATATTTCGTCTACAGAAGAGAGTTAAAACTGATTACGTTCGTTATTAGTTCTAAATGAATTGAATTTTACCTAGAGTATCTAACATGTATTTAAACATATCAAGTGTATTACTACTAGAAGTATATTGTCATTGTTTTCTGCCAGCGAGCAAGCATGCGTTTTAGAGAGCCCTCAGCAAAATTTAATAAAATTGTTAGTTTTGTCAAAAGTTAAAGCAAAAGAACACTTGTACTGCTACCGTTTTGGTTTTGGCATATTTAGTAACCATAAACGGTTCTACTACAATTTTATTTTTTTACAGCCACCCAGGCACGTTGAAAACAGAAAAAAGTAAACGTTAAAAATGCACAAAGCGGTCCTCTCCTACATCTGTTCCTCTATGCGTGATATACATACATACACACACGTAACATGTATTTTAGTATGCGACTAGGGTGTTAAATTACTGGCCACCATTTTCAGTTGCAACTTTGTAACGTGAAAAGAAAGTTTTAATAAAACTAAAATGGTTGGTACCTACTTGCCGGTGTTCTATTTTTGATCAAATACAAAATGGAAGTTTGACAAGCAACTTTGCCTTGATAATTGAGTACATGACTAATAACTCCATTTGAGGAGTTTCGAATCCAAATGGAAAAATTAGTCATGTAGGTGCGCATTTGGTCTGGCAAACTCGAAATGCAATAATTTCGATGACAGATGTGGTAGGCAGTGTAAGCATAATCAACTTATACTTCTTCAGTTCTATCTTCCCACTGCTGTAACACAGCCCTACTCTCGGTGAGAGAAAGTGGGCCGTATTCAAGACGCGGGACCAGTGTCGGTTGGTAGATGTCGGATGTCTTTGATTTCTTGTTTCTAGGAAATGTTAGTTTCTTCTCGATGTTTTTCTTCAACTTCGAGTCGAAAACCCAGTTTAAGCTGGTCTCGTGTTCTATAGAAACTGCGTAATTTACTGGGAACCAGTTCAAAGTGTTACCGACGAGTGAAATATACCTACGTATGTGATACCGTTAAAATTCATTAAACTGAAAACTGGCTATAAATTCAAAAGTTAAGAAATTACTCTTACAAATAACGTGACCATTCAGTAGGTTTTAATAATTCTAGAAGTGACATTTGCTCATTTTTTTGAAATTCAAACTAATTGAAAACTATTCGATCACAGCCAAACTTTGGTGAAATATATACCAAATTAACATTTTTTTATGATCTTACAACAGTTTTCTTCTATTCTCGAGGGGCAGGTATCTCTAAATAATAACTGCGAGTCAAAGGTTATGCTATGCTTTCCGAGGTCGGTCCGTGAGTGAGTGACATTCATTAAATTTCGAGATCCCTTCGTGTCTCGTAACAGCATTATTCCTTTAATTTAAAATCTTCCCCAATATCTGGTACATCTGAAAGAGTTTCCAATTACACCGTCAACGTTAACAACATCAATTAAAACGACAAAGAGTACCAAAAGATATTGTAGTTTTGTCGAAACCTTCATTAACGTTTCTTTCATTAAGCTATTAAAAAGTTAATTAAAACCACGTGCCATGTACAATGTAGTGGTCGAAACGCGCTGATGAAATTATAAATTAAAACGATTCCATTTTATAAAGTAATGGGTTTCCCGTGCCTTTGTCTGCATTTCAGATGGGATGGAATTTATTTCCATTCAGCTGGAAAAGCTCTGTGTCGATGGGTCTTCATCTTAAAGTACTCAATTTATAAATAATTTTGAAACTTAATTGAGCTGATTGGTAAATAAGTGAGCACCGTGTAGCTAACAGCGAACTAAGTTCAATTAAACTTTACTATTCTTCTTCTATCAACGGTTTTATAGCCTATGTTGTCAGTTTGAGACTTAAAAAAACTTTCAGTTTTTTTTGTATTTCTCCTTTTTGGACTATGGGTCAGGTACGAGTCCAGATAGTCACGTCAGGGTTTATTAGGCCTGCGACGGTGATGTTCGTCTTCACGCACCCACTGCGTAACGATCTTGGCCCTCTTCGCTGTAATTGACTCAATAAATTAATTGATTGATTGACAAATGATTGACATCGGAACATTGCGCTGTAAACTCTGCTTATGCGATGAAGAATCTGGCGTGTCTTCAATTGGGTGCGTAATTCGAGCGACGAAACAAGACAAAATATTAGAAAATGAATTTTTACTAATGAATTATTTTAACTACTGACTTTCTTGCCCGTTCTTCTCCATACAAAACTATCCCTTGGAAGAGGCAATTAGATTCAATTTTTTTTTTCTTGTTGATTTCTAAATATAAAAATGCCTTTTTACGGTCTTGTTTTAATAAGTTTTAACAAAACAATAATTGTGATAATCATTGTCGCTCATTGGCGTTTTATGGTTGACAGAAGTTTTGAAGCTTCTTCTTCAAAGCATGTCATTTGCATATTGTTCTAGATGCTAAATTGTCGGGTGACACTGCAGTATCTAATATTAAATTTATAAATAAAAGTCGCTTTATTAGTCTGTAGGTAACAGCATTGTTCTTCCAAACTGCGCATATCGATTTCAGCAGTTTATTTTTTATTAATTCTTATTTAGCCCTTGTGGTTTATATGGTATATACTAAAGCACTAGGAAGTGTCGAAGAGCGGGCGTTTTGGGGGGACTGTCTTATGTAACTTTGACGTTCAAAAAGTGCTGACTTTCAGCCTAGTTTGAATAAATGACGTTTGATTATTGATTTTTTTTTTATGAAACTTAAATATAAATAAAAAATCTCGATGTTTTGTCATGTCATAAAAGCCAAGCGGCGAAGTAGAGGTCGCTATAAGCTGGGGTTGATAATTATACTATCAACATGGTGAGAAACTTCAAACATGTTACACTATAAGAAGTTTTTGACGTTAAGTATCACTTTACTTAATAGATTAATTATTTTCCAATCTTCAAACTAGGTTTCTTAGCATAGCCAATACTTTTTAGGCAATGATTATGGATTATTATCTTTTCTACTTTCCAACTAAAACACAGGTTTAACTTTCGTCGACGGTATAAATTATTAAGTTTTTGAATAGATGAATTTCGACTTTGTACATAATTTATGTAGGAAAATATTATTCAAAACTACCGACCACCGGCGATTATCTGGACAGTCTGATACAGTTGCCACATTTACATACCCTAAAGGCATGTTTTACTACCGAACAACTGATGAGTTGCTCAGATAAGCAATCCCCTTGATAAAATCATAAAATTAACTTACATTATTGCAGTTAAAATAACTTTGATGGGTCCGATTTATTAGCTTAATATTGGCTTCGCCGAAGAAGGTTTCATGTGATTATATATTAGTAATAGGTTGGGGAAAAAGTTTCTTCGCATTTTTTAAGAAAATTCAAAACATTTTTTAATAAAGTTTATTTCCATTTAACTAAAGTATGTAGGTACCATTTTGTTCGATAACTATATATATATCCCATTGCTATAGAAATTTTGGGACTTCTGGTCAAAATACCGCGACAAGTGGTTTTGGCAGTCCTCTCGTGATGTTAACCTGACACTGCCTAAAGAATTCTGAAGAGACCGAAACAGGTGGAAATCTGAAGGTGCAAGGTCAGGACTATACGGCGGATGCATTAACACCTCCCAGCCAAACTCTCTTAATTTTTGTTGGGTGGCTAAAGATGTGTGAGGTCTAGCGTTATCATGATGAAAAACCACACCCCTTCTGTTGATTAATTCCGGCCGCTTTCTCTCAACTTCTTGCTTTAATCTCATCAGTTGTTCGCAGTAGAGTTCAGAATCGATGGTCCTGCCTGGTGGTAACAGCTCATAATGAATAATGCCCTTCCAATCCCACCACACACACAGCATCACCTTGTTGCGAGTTAACCCGGGTTTCGCCACAGTCTGTGAAGCCTGACCGGCCTTTGACCACGACCTTTTTCGCACGTTCTTGTCATACGTGATCCACTTTTCATCACCAGTTATCAGCTTCTTCAAAAATGGTTCGGTTTCATTACGTCGTAATAAAGAATCACAAATGAGTACACGGTTCATTAGGTTTCTTTCAGTGAGCTTGTGAGGTACCCAAATGTCGAGCTTTTTTGTGTACCCAGTTTTTTTCAAATGCGCCAAAACTGTTTTGTGGTCAATTTCCAGTTTTTCAGCTACGTCGTAACTACTGGTATGCCGATCTTGCTCCACTTTTTCAAAAATGGCATCCATTTTATCCGTAATAGGGCGACCAGAGCGACGTGCATCTTTGACATCAAAATTTCCGGATTGAAAACGCTTAAACCAAATTTGTGCTACTCTCACAGACACTACACTAGGTCCATAAACACCGCAAATTTTTTTCGCGGCTTGCGTTGCATTTTTACCTTTTTTGTAGTAAAATTTTAAAATGTATCGAATTACTTCATTAGATTCACTCATCTTGACGGTACGAAAAACAAATGAAAATAACACATTTTCCTAATTTGAATTTGGAATTATGTTCTTTAAAATTTAAACTTTCAATGATACCAAAACCAGCCAGATACAAATAGTATAGCTAAAGAGATTTTATTACAAGTTCATACATACTATAATGCGAAAAGACTTATTCCCCAACCTAATATATTACTCCATACGTTTAGCTTTATGCCGAGTTAAACGGTTGTTGAAAATATATACTGGGACAGTATGTACCTGTTACTACTCATTATGTAGGAATATTCTATTCCCCCTATTATCATTACAGACCCCTTGCGCTGAAATTTTTCGTCGGTTTAAAAAAAAAATCTGCTGTTTCATAGAAAAATGCAATACCTACGGACGGGGTCAAAATGTATGGAACAGCTGATTTTTTTTTTGTATAATCGACGAAAATTTTCTACGCTGGGGGGTCTAGAATGATATGCTGAATTCATGGTTACAGGTTGCGCACTGGATAAAAACTGATCCTGTATAATAGGAACACCTCTGCTCAAAACAAGGAAAACAGGCCTTTATGATATGTTATATCAAAGCCATTCCACTCTTTGATACAAAGTACACTTTGAAATTGACGATACTAAAATTGACAATACCGTTCAATATGGCATAACTGCAGAGCATACTTGATTATTCTGCGCACGTTCCAAGCAGAATAATACGATTGTAAATTCATATTATTGATAACATCCACAGCAATATCTAGTGAACAAACGATTGACTAAGTTGAGATGATCGGAATTGGTTGCACTGAACAGCACTAACAGCCGCTTTCTGAATAGAGAATATGAAGTTGGGATTTGGGAATCCAGGTGCCAGGTAAGTCAACCATGATCAGTCACTTTATAATGATGTATATATATATGTGCCGTAACTATGAATGATAGACTGACGAATTATGTAATAAGACATATGCTTTAAAAGAAGATTTAATGTCAACATTTTTATAGAGTATGTTTGGTCATGTTGAGAGAAAGAACGAAAGGCAACTAACAAGAGTTATTTCACAAAGCGGATATGAGTGGAAACATCAGGAAAGGTTGCCCTAGAAGAACATACATTGACCTGCTTGGTTCTTCAGAAATGTCAGGTGCAGGTACTGCGTAGTACTCGAAACTGGCATGTATGTTTAGTATTGCTTAGATAACACGGTAAGATATACACAGAATAGGCCGCTATTCTGTAAAAATATTACGTTGAAATCTTAGTTTAAGTGACCTTGAAGTGAACTGTCTACCTCTGGCATCATACGGAGTGACAGTTCACTTCACTTTGAGATTGTTGAATAGACCGGCAGATGTATGTAGGAACGTGAACAAAGCAATAGGATCGTAGCTAGTGGCTTTCTGTAATTTCTATCTAATTTCCATGGGCAAAAGGCGTTTTTTTGGTATTTCAAACTTCAGGAAAGTAATGAGACCATGTGAAAGAATCAACTGTTATATTACTTTTTTTCGTTTTAATTTTTCATGCATAATTCGACGTCACAATGTTTATTTATGTATTTTCTTAGCTTTATATGTGTTTAAATTATTGGTCAGAATGAAAATTATTTACTCGTAGTTATCACGGAAAATAACATCCGTATTCATCAAAAAAAAAAACACTGCTTAACTTTTTAAAGTAATCATAATATGTCAGTTCATTCCTTGCAATGGTCTCATTTATATCCTAGAGTTTATGGGTTATCAATAGTGACATGTTTGTATACGTATGTATGTAGGTAAATCCAACAAAATCATTGTTACGATACATGGCGAACAACAAGAACAAGAACTTTCATAGTCTTGTATGAATAAAAAAATATTTCCAGTAGGTGATTCTGTATTCTCATTTCGTAATAAAATTTTCACAAAAACAATTCCAGCCACATAAAATATTAAACTATTTTATCATCGACACAAACGAGTTAGTTCCACATTGTGTCAGTCGTTTACGAAATAAACTTCAGTCTATTTACATTTTCCACTTTTTTCTGAATAAAATATAACTGATGCAAAGTGGGGAACACTCGATTGGACATAACGTCATAACTGTCCGAAAAATGGAGTTCTTAATGGAGTCAATGTTTTTGTAGGGAAAACAAGAGAAAATACTTTATCTATAATTTAGTTTTGTTAAGTGATTTCTTGAGGTATCACCTGGGTAATCAGATTTGCTGCTTTCATACTGAGTGACTAGTATTTGTACCACGTTATTGAGATAGCAGCCTTGTGGCCTCGCACGTTCATTGTTTCCATAATTTTATTTGTTTTATGACCCTTATTTCGTGGTTAGTATTTTTTGTCCGTGTTCTTTCTATAATGAAATTTTAGACACAAAAGAAGTTCATTAAGCATTTTTTTTAAATATAAAAACTTTTTTTTTAACTTTCTTTTTTTTTTGTAAAAAGTTTTTATATCTAACTTTTTAGTTATGGTAGATACCCCACACTAATCTAATCGAGTTATTCGTTCATTTGTCGCACAAATACTTAATGCAAATTTAAGACTTATATGGTTTTCACATGGACCCCATTGTCCGAATGGAACCAAATTAAAATGGGACCAATCGGGAAGCACCAGCTTTCAAATAAAAAAAATCATCGATATCGGTTCACCCAATCAAAATTATGAGCTAACAAACATAAAAAAAATAAATAAAAATAATTTAAAAAATACAGACGAATTGATAACCTCCTCCTTTTTTTGAAGTCGGTTAAAAACAGTTCATGCTTTTTCGAGAAATTCGCCAGTCAGTACGAGCGATTCTTATAAATGTACCTAACAGATGTTACAAACGTATTCATTTTCAAGTAAAGTTTTGTCCACTTGAAAAGTTTCACCGTCGGGGGTCAAAGTCACCTTGGTCCTTTTCCTTTTCAGTCCTTTCAAAGTTACCTTTTTGATAAATTGTGTTAAATTCGAGTTCATTCGTAAAGAAAGTATGTGTGTGCCTATGAATAACACACGAAACGGACACACTGGACTATAAATTTATAACTTTTATGTGGATATTATTAAAGTATTCGTTTTATAATTTTTTGAGGGCAGCTATGCAATCACTCCTTGTAAAATGCTGATATTTAGCTGAATCCGGTAAGATTAGACGCTGACCCCAGCCTAGGTGGGAAAAGGGAGTGCAGATGATGATGTTCCGTGTGGTGTCAGACATAAAGAATAGCACCACCCCTTTCCTTCCTGTGGGTGTCTTAAGAGGCGACTAAGAGAATAGACTAGAGAATGGTCTGCAACGTTCTCTATACATTTTATTTACCCCCATATTGCGATCGCCAACTCGCAAGCGTGGTGATTATGGCTTACCCCCCAAATTGGGGGAGGCCTATTTCCAGGACTGGACGTCTTCCGGCTGAAATGATGATAATGGTGATGATGATGATTTTGTTCTACTAATAACTCCTTGATTTAAAAATGCACTTGTGAATTTATTTCAGATTAATATTCCAACTCACTTTAAAAGAACTTTACTAATCTGCAAGCATATTTACAAAAATACCGGTAAACTTTGCCATTTTATTAAAGAAAAAAAACCCCACAACCAGACGATGGCAAGGCGAGACGCAGTGAACTGCATATGACGCCACGAGCTCAGGAAATGAAATTCTAAATCGTGCTATAATATCATTCCGGCGAAATAATAAAGGATTTATAGAGAAAATGTGTAAGAGCATTTTGTTCAAGCAATTTTATTTTCTGGTTGTCTGATTGGATAGCTACGGCTAGTTGTTGAATTGTTGGTTGGTTTTGTTTAGTGCCTGTTTATGATGGATTTTGGGTTTATTATATTATATTTGAGCAAAATAATAGGTTGAAAATTAAAAACATGAATTGATTTTATTTTATTCCAATAATGATTTTTACTATATTTTATTATGTTTTGGTTCTGACTTACACCTCAATGTATACTTCAAATAGTATGCAGACTTTTTCTAAAGAAACAACAGTAGGTACTGCCAGGGTCGCGAGCTCTGTTCGAAAGAGGTACCGTGGCTCTGGCATATGGGCAACTGAAGGAACACGCGTGGGTTTTAGGCAGTAAAAGTCTGACACGCCCTCCGTCCGGAGACGTCATTTGATAATTTACCACCAACAAAAAAAGGTACAATATTCGATCTTGTACATATTTCCAAATGAGAAATTAGGTTATGGCTCGATTCTGCTCCATATTTTTTCTGTTTGTGCCGAAAATAACTTCCAAATACAATTCCAACAATATACAAAAGAAAACATAATTTGAACCACCAACGCTATTCATAACTGACGCCCACGGCCCTAAGTTATACGATATCACACTTAACTGAAGCCCTTAGATTACTTGCGAATTATTACAAGCACAACTTAAGAGGAATATTTCGACAAAGCTCCAATGTTATGCAAATATTTTGTTCAGAGGTAATCGAAATAAAAATATGTTAGAGTTGTACCTATTACATGAGAAAATCTGAAGGAAAAATTGGCGTGGGCTGAATTTGGCTCTTGCATTGAGTCAAAGGGGGTTTTCTTTGTTTCGCGCTTAAATTAATTATTGCTTTAACTTGGAACGTGCTTTTGTTTTCGTCACAAACAAGTAAAGGTGTAGTTATGTTACAAATAATATCAAAGCGATGTTTTTATTACCTACATTGTCTGATTACAAATTATACGGATATCTAGCGGCCCTCAACGATTTTACATGTTCACATGGTAACTCTTAAATTTTCCAGGATGAATATATGTGTTATCTACTGATTTTAGTCCTGGTAGTTGGCCATAGAAACGTATCATTCACCGACGGACACAACAATCTATATATATAAAATTCAAAGTCCTGAGTGACTGACTGACTGACTGATATATCAACGCACAGCCTAAACCGGTGGTCCTAGAGACATGAAATTTGGAGGGTGTGTTCTTTGTGAAGAGTAGGTATCCACTAAGAAAGGGTTTTTTGAAATTCCAGCCCTAAGAGGGTGAATTGGGGGGTTGAATTTTCACGCGGGCGAAGCCGCTGGCGGAAGCTAGTTTTACATATATAGGGTCAAAATAAATGATTTAATAAAAGCAAGTACATACATTTTAATTCTCACAAAAGGAATCCAAATACATACTAAATTGGTCAAAATAGTAATGCGTACACTACACGTCAAATAACCCGCCCCTAACTGTTCCCGGCGCAAAGGTGCCCAAAACACTTGCTGCGTTGCCACGTTGGATGGCAATGGCTAACCTTTGCACCAAGAACGAGCCAGAGCGGGAGTCACCCGTTTTGACACGGAGCTTGTGCCCTAACTCACTAATGAGCTCCTTGGCCCCAGTGCCCCAGGCACCCATGGTTTCAACAGAAATGGGCACGAAATGGTAGCGATCCACCAACGGTGCGTACTTCACCCTCTTCCTCTCAGCGGCGTCTTCCGCTGCAGCTGACGGCGAGAGGACGGTGCGACCAAGGTGGCTGGCGGCAACAGTGCTGACGCAAGTTGCATCCCAGATTAGGCACTTACCGTTCCTCCAAGGCACCAGGGTCAGCCCGTCTGGCCTCTTGCCGTCTGTCCAGTCAAAATAAATTATCCGATGGAACTTTACAATTGTTTTTTATCGGTATCGTAATAAAATTACAAAACAAAAAAAATGTGTGTGTCAGCTCCAACGCATAGTCTTGCGATGGAGCTGACACACATTTTTTTTTCTTCCGAACGATTTTGAAGTATATAGATTAGTAAACATAACAACGCATATCGTAACGTAACGGAAAAAGTTCGATTTTACTCCCCATAAAATTTCATAACCCAGGCTTATTATATGAAACCTATAGAAATATTTGATTTCACTCATAATTTTAAGTGACTACAATAAAAATATAAAAATAAATATCGTATCACAATATTCATTATTGTTATGTCAGCAGGACGACGTCCATTACTAGACTCAGGACGGCCCCTTAAGACTGCTATAATGAATCGTTTTGGGTATTTTGCGTATTACCAACGATATCATTTTATCTTTATTAGCAATATAACGATAGGTATTAATATTAGCTTTATTAATGACAACGTTTTAAGAATAGTAGTAGGGACAGCATAAATATTATATAGTCCTCCAGACCGAATTTCGGCCACGGCGGCCAATCTCAACGGAGACTAGCCATCGGCGCGGGAGATATTATAGTGCTCAAGTGTATGCGCAGACACAGGAGCACTCACTCTTCCCTCACTCTCATAGTCCGATGGGACGGCAATCCGACACGACCGGACAGAGATCAGGCGTAAGACCAACTGCTTAACGGGCTTTCCGAGGCACGGGGGTATCACACCGCCAACTTCCAAACTCCGGGCTGCTACTAAGAAATTCCTAATGGAAAAACCCAGTAACACTTTGCCCGACCCGGGAATCGAACCCAGGACCCCACGCTCAGCAGTCGCGCTTGCGACCACGAGACCAACGGGGAATATTAAATAGTACATTAATGTGAAATCACAGATATAAACGGAAAAGATTTCTCGATTTATATGATTATTTGTGTACAATGCGGTGGGGCAGAATTATAAAGAACATAAAGTTGCCATAAAAGTCATAGAAACTTTACTTTACTTTTTGAGCTAAGTTTTTATTCATCTTTCTCCTGTGCCACACGCAATGTAAAGAAACAATACAAACTGATGTCTTCGTCTCATAGGAATTGGCATTATCTACAGAACGCCATCTGTGACGATTCTAACATACACTGTTCGTTCTCGTTTATATAATTATTTGGTCATACACGTACGCCGGTTAGCCGGCAAGTACTACGCACTTGACTTTCTTTCAGAAACCAGCGTTTTTACATTCACAAGGAATGAACAAAATAATTCGAATAATATGAAGTTAATAATACAATTAATTGAATTTGAACCTCAACTAATTAGTTTCAATAACTAACTACAATTTTCCTCAACCAATCTTATCTTCCACAGCTCAATAGGTAATCTAACAGGGTTAACCGCTATGAGTCCCCAGCACGCATTATTTAGCCAGATAATAATCTAGCAAATTCGCTAGACTGGGAGGAAACCAGTCGGTGGAGGCAATCTGTAAATTGAGCCTTGGGACCGGGTGTGAGACAAAAAACCAGCAGTAGACCTAGTTTAGGATAACAAGCCCGAGGTATGTAGACGGAAATTGTTTTTCGTAATGTCGAGGAGTTAGATAGCAATTGTTTTTTGCAGACTTTAACAAGGGTAAGTAGGTACCGGCGTAGTATTTGCTAAAGTCACACTTTTAGAGGAAATATCACGTAATTGTTTGTTAGCTTTGCGTCATACACGTCTACCTATGTAGTATACATATTTATTTATTTATAATAAGCACACCAACAGCACAGTCACTTACAATTCAAATTAAATTAAATCGAAAATTGACTTTTCGGTATCCGTGCAAATAATATGTACATGACATAAGCATGTGAAAATTAATGACGATAAATAAAAAAAAAGTGTGTCTAGAGACTTAAATCTAGAACACTACAAATCATCAATTTGAGCTACACAGACGAGCACTCGTCGCACCGTTTAAATAGGGAAGCATGCATGAAGCAAAACTAAGGGAGAAAATATCAATAGGGTAATCTGTCAATCAAATGACATTAAAAGAAAGCTGACTGAAGAAGACTTTAAAAAAAAGTGTCAATAAAGTTTCAAAGTGAGAAAAAATACTTCGAAATTCGCACTCAGGTATGTGTTAAACCTATTACAATTATAAACTTTTCAGTCAAACTAGCTGTAACCGCCCGTATTAACACCTTGTTTTAGTTAAAAGTTTTGAAGCGAGGATTAATGAACACGATATTCGCACTAAGAGTTTTTTTTTTTAATTTTTGTTGCTGCTGACATTTTTGCGTATATGGTTTTATCCAGTTTAATTCAGTACAGTAATAAAAACTGTTGACACACATAATGAATTATGAGCAATGTCGCGTGTAGTTTTTTTTTTTTTCGTAAATCTATAACAATCAAATTACTGGAAATTGCACTAAATGCCCTCACAAAATACCTCACGGAATTTTCTTTATGATATCCTGCATTAGAATAATTTCAACCTTAATCTCTAAATAAAGAAATGGAGGTAGGAGCGAGGAAACCAATGGAGGTAGCTAGTAAAGAGGTTGAGCAGGCCATTATGTTAGTACGGTCTCAGGTGCGTCGCATATTTTCTAGGACACACTTTTAGTGTTCAGCTGAAATTAAGGTAAATTTAATATAGAACTAGCTTAGTTCCGAAATGTTTTTCATGAATAGTTGATACTTCAAAAGTCGGTAGTAAATTTTACACAATCAAGTTTTCACAGCAATTTTAATGCTCCTGAAAAAATAATACCTCATTGTCTTGGGAACCACAAAACTTCTAATTATTCTGCTAAATTCAGCCCTTGCAAGTATTTTAACACTCCCAGGGACCGTTAATTAAATAGAAAACTGACTGTGAATGTGAGTTCCATGCAGACTATATTGAATACATTACACATGACTTTAAAATTGTCTTGTGGATGGCCTACGCAAATATTTTGCAGATCTGGTAGCATCTTACAACGGGTCGGTGAGCTCCCAAAAATATGGTTGAGCACCACGATGAATGATGCATGCATGCCGTCTGTTGAGACAGACCAGTTTAAAGCTGCAAAGGCTGTTTCTTCAAAAGATCATTGCAGACATGGCCTTGCACTGTTAGACTCACTTAAAATCCTGCTTATCTAATGTTTGGACTGTCCAAGAGACCATGACCTCTGAGTTTTATTGCATTTGTTCTCAAGGAATAGTCAGCTAGAAAATGCCGATGACCAAGAAGATATTGACGTGTAAAAGTATCTTAGTATATCTACTTTCATAAATAAACCATTTCGTTTCAATTCAAGCTGCTACGACCAAAACTAGACTATCATGTACGATATCTACATGTTTTTAACCTGAATAAAAATAAGAGACGCATGAGAAATCATATGAACCGTTTTTTTACCTTCTGATTAGGTTAATTTATTTGGCAGAATTTTAAATTACGATTTTAGAAATTAAATTCACGCACGAAAAATGGGTTCTAAATCCGTACTCAAAAACTCTCCATTACATATCTCTTCATCATCATGAAAAAGCTTTTCCTTTTAATCAAAGTACAAACGAATCTTCTCCCGACCTCTCTATCAGGTGGCACGATCTCTAATTTGCTTATTGCATGAGATAGCAATGGTACAATGCGTGTCTCCCAGCAATAAAACTTATATTCCTGCTACAAATGCAACAGGGTTGTTAATCAGGACTCGGAACTGTTTTGCTGTGGTTTGCGACATTACTTCTGGATTTTGTTATTATTTATTATGGTGCTTAGTTTTGTCCGCATTGCTTGCGACAAAAAGTGAGTTAAAGAACAGCAATGTCTGCTGTTGCAAAATAAACCATCAGTATATTTAGGCTTGAACGCAAAACTAAAAACCTTTTAAATGGTTTACAAAACGTTCTTGTATAATAGTTTTGTTTCCGAAGCAGGTAATGCTATACCCATCAAAAACATAAATGTGAAATGAGAGCCAAGTTCAATATTATGATATATGCCTTGGTTGTTGACTTCGACGACAAAAGAAGTGAGATCTAAATGGATGCCAAGTTCAAGGGTCAGTCCTGAAATTTATTTATAACTTCATAAAATATAATTTCTTCGTATAACTTAGGATAATATATGGTACTGCTTACCAGTTCTGTTACTTGAACTTGGCTTGACACGCTACCGCGTGTCTAGATATTTGTTGAATGTGAAAATAGAACTTGTAATGCAGGATGCAATGCAAGTTCGATTTTCAATTCAATTAATTTGAATCAACGCAATTAACGAAATAATTTTAGTCGGCGACCCCGAACGTGTAGTCGCGTTGACAGAGGGCGCCTTCCTATGCATCCGTAGCATTATGCTGAGCGATGGCCGTTTTGCGTGGATTTGATGCATATTTTCCCGAGCTATTTTTTTTAAATATTTGTGTTGTGTTTAGTTTGTCTTTGCGTCATATTTACCGCAAATAAACGTAATTTCTTTCTTTTTTTTTTCTTTATGTTCTGTATGACTAGATGGATGTTATATCAATGTGACTATCGCGTATTAGCGCGCAAGCTATTTTTGGTTAGAATGCAGGGTCACGAAAAGATAAGTGATGATGTGTTTTGCAACTGACATCATCATCATTTCAGCCGTACGACGTCCACTACTGGACAAAGGCCTTCCCCGATTTGAGGAGTTTTGACATAATTGCCACGCTAGGCAAATAAATTGGTGATCGCAGTATGGTCGTAAAATGCATAGAAAATGCTGCTGCCCATTCTCTAGTAAGTCCTTTAATCGTCTCTTACGACCTCCACAGGAAGAAATGGGAAGGAATGGATTCTTTCCATCCGACACCACACGGAACTGTGACAAACTTGTTTTTGCAGTCATTTGTATTTGGAAGTAGTTTAGTTTCAAAGCATTTTAAGAGAAAATGAAAAAATATTAAATATTTAAAACTGAAAATACATTCTCAATCACTTCCTTAAGTCAGATATAGGTCAACAGAACCGACCCTCGTAGGTCTCGTAACGCGAAGAAGAGTTATCTTAACATCTTATTTTCGTGGGTCACCGAGGTCGCTCTGTATAAAATATTGATATTCAGGCGCATCTGGAAGCTAAAATGAACTTTGGGGAGAGGCTTGGCATTTCATGGATGTCAGAATTCGCGTCGACGATAGTTTCTTGGATTGCTAAGATAAACAAATACTTATTTTCCTTTATTCCATTAAGACATACAAATAAATTCTATTTTTAAATATTAGCGTTAAAAAAAAAAACATTTAAAAATAGTACCCCACCGGTATCGGGAACAAAGTCCAAGCTACCGGCGGTCAGGGCTCTAGAAAGAGGAACTGGTGTCCAGAAATACCGTTTTCTGAATCAAGCTCTTGATCCAGCTGCCCAACGAAAGCCTCCTCAGATGGCAGTGATGACTATCGACTAATATTTTGATAGAGAAAAAAAATCTTCACGAAAATATATCACTCAAAAAAATTGTAGCTTGGTACGACCAAATTGAGACTTAGCATATTAGGAGGATGTCTTCAAGGTTCTGGACTGGAAAGGGGCTGGCATCAACATCAATGGCGAGTACATCACTCACCTTCGGTTTGCCGATGATATAGTTGTCATGGCTGAGACTATGGAGGGCCTCAGTACAATGCTCGATGACCTCAGTAGAGCTTCCGAAAGAGTGGGTCTCAGGATGAACATGGACAAGACAAAGGTCATGTCCAATGCTCGTGTGATACCCACTCCAGTGAAGATCGGAGGCGCTACACTCGAAGTTGTGGACGAATATGTGTACCTAGGACAAACTGTCCAGTTAGGTAGGTCCAACTTCGAGAAAGAGGTCAATCGTCGAATACGACTCGGCTGGGCAGCGTTTGGGAAGCTACGCAATATCTTCTCGTCCCACATACCGCAGTGTCTCAAGACGAAAGTCTTTGACCAGTGTGTGTTGCCAGTGATGACATATGGAACCGAAACGTGGTCGCTCACAATGGGCCTTATTAGAAGGCTGAAAGTCACCCAAAGGGCGATGGAGAGGGCTATGCTTGGAGTTTCCCTACGTGATCGAATCAGAAATGAAGAGATCCGTAGGAGAACCAAGGTAACCGACATAGCCCGAAGAATTGCTAAACTGAAGTGGCAGTGGGCAGGGCACATTGCTCGCAGAACAGATGGCCGATGGGGCCGAAAGGTTCTGGAGTGGCGACCGCGTACCGGAAGACGTAGAGTTGGAAGGCCTCCAACAAGGTGGACCGATGACCTTGTGAAGGCCGCAGGAACCCGCTGGATGCGGGAAGCACAAAACCGGTCGAAGTGGCGGAGCTTGGGGGAGGCCTATGTCCAGCAGTGGACGTCTTTCGGCTGAAATGATGATGATGATGATATTAAAATAAACGTTGGCGATTAAAGAAGAAGTAACCACAAATAATCAAATTTGTATCTGCGTTAACTAACACATGCGTTATCATATCATCATCATCATCAGCCTATAATGTTCCCACTGCTGGGACACAGGCCTCCTCTCGGTGAGAGGGAGTGGGCCATAATCCACCACGCGAACCCAGTGTGGGTTGGTAGATGTCACATGTCTTCGAATTTTTGGTTCTAAGACATGCCGGTTTCCCTACGATGTTTTCCTTCACCCGTTTGAGAGCAGTGGCGATGAAATAATTTACACAAAGTAATGCACCTGCTTGGGTTTGAACTCGTAAGTAGCGGCGGTTACCACTGGGCCAGCACTGCTCGTTATCATATGACCTTTTCTTAATAACAACAGTATGCAGCTCATTACCAGTATTCTACATGGAGCGAATGCCTATCTGGCCTCCACAACCCAGTTCTTGGGTAATACGATACCCTGTCAGACTGGTTATCAGAGTTTCGGGCTTCTGACAACCCGAAACGACTGTCAAAGTTCCACGAAAGATCGCCGGAACAACCTGCTTAACGTTTTATTCGAGGCACGTTAGGGTCTGTATGTGAAGATGGTCACCCATCCACTGACCAAACACGGCAAATGTAGCTTTACCTGAGCTATTAACCCGTGTGGGTGTTATTACTTAGTCACAAGCCTCTTACACTAACACATGCATAAAGACCAGACACCGCTACAGATGTTATTCAGTGCGGAAAATAAAGCGGCACCTCTTATGCCACGTATACTACTTCTGCACATATACTAGCTTCTGCCCGCGACTTCACCCGCGTTAAATTTCATGTTCTCCCGACTCTTCTCATCGCATCGAATCGCCTGCCCGTTCGATTTTCCCCGTTTTTGCAACATTTTTCGTTGCTGCTCCGGTCCTCTTGGTTGTAGCGTGATGTTATATAGCGTTCCTCGATAAATAGGCTACTCAACACAAAAAGAATTTTTCAATATGGACCAGTAGTTCCTAAGATTACCGCGTTCAATCAAACAAACAAACAAACAAGCAAACAAACTTTTCAGCTTTATAATATTAGTATAGATTTTGCTTATCCATTTAGACAGTCTCCTTCTAAATAAATTCCTAAATAAGTTCTAACAAAAGTGTCAGCTCTACTATAACTCACTCAGGTTCAATTTCAAAGCAAAAAAACTCAGTAGGAATGCGAACAAAAACTTCGAGATAAAATCAAAGTTAGAACATCTTTCAATACATGTACCTTACGAGAATGCTGATGACTTTGCCTATGTATTCGATCAATAAATTCGGAACTTCTGAAAACCTAATATCTGTAGGGTATAAAGGCGTCAACGTTCGGGTTCGGTAGGGTAACCATACTATTTGAGTAAACGAGGACAGGAAATGAAAGGACGGGGTAATATTAAGTTGAAGTACTTGTGAACTTGAAACTAATATAATGGTGACATGTATGATGTGTATCCTGAGACCCGTATACTCTTCGTTAATTTTTTTTTATAGCGACATCGTTTTTTACCGGTACCTGTTCGGTACCAAAAATTACCTAAATAATTTAAATAATCCACAAAATCACATGGTATACAAGTTTGGGACAGAGGCTTGCATTAGTAATCGCCATTGCCAAACTTGTTTAAGGAAACAGTCAATAAAACAATATCACTCATATAGAATATATTGGTTACTTAAATACTGTTTAGTATGCAGCCCTCGCTTCCCATACTATAGCTTTAGGCTAGGTCAAATTTGTAGCAGTAGTTTTAGTAACAAACCTACTTCTGTTACGTTAAATGAGGGATACGATTGGAATACTAGGCCTAACTTGTTTGTGTTTTTGGTAAATCATTCTGGCAGCAGAACCTAATTTATCCAATCCACGAATCTTCAATATTTATTTGAAATGTAAAATTGGGATCGTATTCTCTAAGAATGAAAATGTTTAGCAGCTTTCAATGACGTTCCTTTTCCGTATAGCAGACAACTTCACAAATAAAAATTCTTGGTAATACGTAGTAAAACAAATTACAAGTCATATACCACACCACCACATACACACACACACCACATAGACACACTACAGACACACATAATACATACACATACTAAACTTACACCGAGAGAGGCTATTTTTTTTTAATACTTCTTTATTTTGTTTTTTTTATTTTTTTTCATCATTCAACAGTATGTTTTTGTTTCTTTATTTTATTAACTTTAACTTAATTCTCTTTTGTACTTAACGATATGTACTTATACATATCCGATATAACTCCGCACAAGTTTGTATAAATTGGAAAGCGTATTGATAGAGAGAGCCCTGGCATCCATAATACAAGTTTAATCTTAGCTTGGGTGGCAGTGGAGATACTTATTTTATTTATTTATTTGTGAAATTGGAAATAAAGTAATTATTATTATTATATGCATGGTGGAAGTGAAAACTGACCATTCAATCTCCAACAGCCATGCGCACGCCTTTAAGTGATGTATTTACACAGAACAAAAGATCCGTCATCACCTAATGTTATTATCTTTGTAAATATGTCGTTGGTGTGACTTGTTTAATAAATAAATAAACAGCACGTTCCTGCTAATAATTAGACAATCAATCAATCAACTCAGCCTATCGCAGTCCACAGCTGGACATAGGCTTCTCCTATGTTGCACCACAACACCCTGTGTTCCGCCGTCCGCATGCAGTGTGACCCAGGTACTTTCTTTGGGTCGTTGGTCGTCAATCAGTTACTAGACAACTAATCTATAAATATTTTTTTTTTATACTTGTCCTACTTTTAGCGATCCGTGTGGCTATCCAATTCGACATTGATAACTTCCTTCACCACAGCTTCGAGAAATGCTAATTTGAAGATGGTGTTACGACACTCCAGAGTTTTTTTTTTCATCGTTATATTACGGAATACTTGAAAAAAATGTTATATTATTATGTGCTCGAAACGAACAGCACGTTTCAGTTTGAAGTACGTACTTAATTAAAAAAGAAAATATATATTTTGCGCTCCTATCCCCTTGAGAATGAGCAGAGATGACACGATTTATCTCAGTAATTAAGTTTTTATTAAGATGAATAATTAATTAATTAAAATAGGCTTAATGAAAAGCCGTTAGGGACTGTAAATAAATAGGTAGATATTAATTTAACTTTCATCACTAAGTTTCATAATATCTTACGAATAAAAAATGTATTTTTTTTTTTGTCTATTTATATAGTCTACTACAGTGAATTAGCAAAATTTTTGGACAACTATAGTGGAGACACTTCGTCTACCAATTGAATGACACTTGAAATTTGTCTTTATTATTTACAACTTAATGACCGCGAATTTTTCTGTGATCTTGGCTACTTTTGTAGCCTATATCCTAACACAGGTCATAGTCTATCTGTGTACCAAATTTCATCCATATCTTTTTGTCGTTTTAGCGTGACAGCGTAATAAAAAAGCAGACTTAATTACTCATGTATAAAATTAGTAAGGATTCTGTATTATATTTTCTTCTTGAAAGCTAGAACAATAAACGAAATCAATATACGAAATCCATACTAGTACAAGCCGGTCGTCATATGACAGTAAACAGTAATACAGCGACAAGGAAGTTTAACAACTGAAACTTTCTTGACTATAATGTACCATGCAAACAAAGTCCCATCATATGCAATGTTATGGGACTATAAAATTTATCGTACAGCATTAAATCCGAAACATGCTCTAAAAATGTAAACAGAATTTAAAATATTATATATGTTATTCTGTATTTTCTAAATGTCACGTACAGCGGTTGCGGTCGTCTAAAACCACGTTTACGTGATCTACTATACAAGAGAATGCTTTTAAAGGGTACCTAGGGCATCTTAAGTATCTTTGTATTGGAGAAACGGGGCTTAATACTAGTTCATCTGCCGAACTTTGAGTACCACAACTAAAACAAAAGAGCACATTATTAAATGCGACTTTCATACAATATCCCGGTGACAGAAAGACAATGCGTATATTGGCACACAGTTTTAATTGTAGCAAAAAATAGTCAAAGTCCCAAACAAGCAAATAATTATTAAAAATATATGATTTTAAAATAGTCATCATAAGCTTTCAAGTAGTAAATTCGGTCTGTTTCTGGACAGTCTTGCTAGTTAGCAGGACTGTTACTGCTGAATGAAAAAACGTTGTGAGTGAAAAGTGCGTGTTGGACTACGCACAATAAAGAGCTCCATAGTTGGGATGAATTTATTCCAAGGAATTATTTTCATCTCGATAGTTGAAAATTATTTCTTCCATATAGTATCAAATATATAACGTCATGGCAAATTCTCCAACTGCAAATGCAAGATCATCATCATCATCATTTCAGCCGTAAGACGTCCACTGTTGGACTTAGGCCTCCCCCAATTTGGGGGGCTTTGCCATAATCGCCACGCTCGGCAGGCGGGTTGGCGATCGCAGTATGGTGGTAAAATGCACAGAGAACGCTGCTGCCCATTCTCTAGTAAGTCCCTCAGTCGCCTTTTACGACACCCACGGGAAGAAATGGGGTGGTGTTATTCTTTACGTCCGGCACCACACGGTAAATGCAAGAGAGTAGTCGCAAAACATAAAAATAAAGTAAGATAAAACTACAAATTAACGATTTTCCGTCATTTTCCTTTAATTGTGCTGTTGGATCATCTTACCAAACTACATGATTCTAGATCAAAGGGAAGTAACAAGTATCAAAATATTTCACACAATCGGGCGTATCTTTTATAGCGTTGACTTACGTGTTTGATATTAATTTCAACTTGATACGCCCCCACGCAAGCAGCAGTGCAGTCGAGAGCAGTGGCGGTCCATTGGCAACGACCATGATTTGCGGTTTATAATTCTTGGGTTCAAACCTATATTTACGTGCTTTACTTTATGTAAATTATTTCATCACTAATGTTCTCGAAACGGCGAAAGAATAAATTGTGAATGCATCGTCATGCCCTAGAACCAAAAATTCGAAGATATGTGACATTTACCAATACGCACTGAGCCCGCATGATGGATTACAGCCCACTCCGCTCCGCTCCGCTCCGCTCTCACTTTTTCCCTTTTCGGGTACGAAACCCGAAAAAAATTGCAGATATTTTAAGAAATGCCTTTTTACACGCTTTATATGTATTAGCTTCACTTGTATGTTTGTTTGTAACCGACTCCTTATAGCGCGATTATGACCCACTTTAAACGACCAGATTTCATTCAAACTTTGCACACCTGTCAAGGACCGATGACAATGCAATAATTTCATAAATTTGTGCCATTATCCTTGCCAGGGTTACCATGACAGCAAAAAAACTGTCTTCGAAAACTACGCTGACATACGTCTCAAAATTCGAAACACCCTAAAAAATTGAAAATAAATAATAGTTTAAAAATAATAGTTTAAAAAAACTAAAAAACACGCTTCCATGGAAAACCAAACTAAAAAGTACAAAATAATGGAAAAAAAGCGTGGGGTGCTTTTAAGGTTTTTTTTTATTGATATCAGGCACCCCACGCTTTTTTTCCATTATTTTGTACTTTTTAGTTTGGTTTTCCATGGAAGCGTGTTTTTTAGTTTTTTTAAACTATTATTTATTTTCTATTTTTTAGGGTATTTCGAATTTTGAGACGTATGTCAGCGTAGTTTGTGACAGTTTTTTTGCTGTCCTGATAACCCTGGCAAGGATAATGGCACAAATTTATGAAATTATTGCATTGTCATCAGTCCTTGACAGGTGTGCAAAGTTTGAATGAAATCTGGTCGTTTAAAGTGGGTCAAAATCGCACTATAAGGAGTCGGTTACAAACAAACATACAAATATACAAACATACAAATATACAAACTAATATAAAGCGTGTAACATACAAGTGAAGCTAATATAAAGCGTGTAAAAAACTAAAAAACACGCTTACATAGAAAACCAAACTAAAAAGTAAACAATAATGGAAAAAAAGCGTGAGGTGCCTGATATCAATAAAAAAATACCTTAAAAAGCACCTCACGCTTTTATTCCATTATTTTCTATTTTTTAGTTTGGTTTTCTATGGAAGCGTGTTTTTTAGTTTTTTTTAAACTATTAATTTTCATAAAATAATACAGGGCATAGGTCAATAAAGTAATAACATTTTACTACATACCTACTAATTTTTATACAACTTTTTCTTTGCTCAACGAATAGGTCAAAAGGTTTTAAACATAATCTATTTACACATGTAACTATATATACCCAACCTACATATTTACTAACGCCTACTATGTGAGTCTACAAAGGTTTAATTTCAGAGTATTTGGTCAGGTCTCTCTGGAGACTTAGGTGTATTGCCCGCTGAAACCCAGAGCCTCCTTACATTGTGTAAAATAACCTTGGCAAATCCGGTTTTTCTCTGTGAGGAAATTGTACCGACATATAATGGAATGTAGGTTTGTAGAGAACTGAAAGGTCAAAACACAACGCGTGTATAAGTTTTGTTTTCATAAAAAAATATGTAATATTTTATTAATTTTATTTTAATGCCTACATACCAACGTGACCTTTTTAAAAGTGGGTCGAAAAATATAAACCCTTAAATTGTACTCCATACAAAATTATAAAAACAGAAAAATGTAAATTGAAATACTTACTAATATTTGTATTAATAACTAATAGGGTTCCATAACTATTCCCAGGACGCTTGTATTGTTAAAATGTGGCTGAATAAAAAAAAGCCTTTTTAGTTAAATTCTACTTTTGGTCTAATAACATCAGTAAATTACGCATGTACTACGAGGTTTACTACCCTAGTTTAAATTTTACAACATCAAAGCGCCCTATTTAAGCTAGTGCATATAAACTGTAATCGCTAACCTGAAACTTTACCTGAAAACTTCCTGAAGGTTCATAAAAACAATATAAACACGTTCATGTACGTTTGTATCGCAGTGACTTTACTACTGAATGCCATAGTAACCATTTATGATGCACATAAAGTCAAGATACGGGTTTGTACAGTAGTCTAAAATCAAATATTTTTCACAATGTTTGACATTGTTTTCGAGCAAAAGTCTAAGTACTGTTTAAGATACTTTCTCGTCAGCATACTCTTTCTAAATGGGCTATTGGCTAACAACCTAAAAAGGTAGTGCAACTAATCCACTCGCCACAGAATTGTGGAAGAGAATTCTTACGACACCAAATAATTTATACTAATATTATAAAGCTGAAGAGTTTGTTTGTTTGTTTGATTGAACGCGCTAATCTCAGGAAATACTGATCCGAATTGAGAAGTTCTTTTTGTGTTAGGTAGCCTATTTACCGAGAAAAGCTATAGGTTATATAACATTACGCTACAACCAAGAGGAGCGGAGCAGTAATGAAAAATGTTGCAAAAACGGGGAAAATCGCACGGGTAGGTGATTCGACGCGACGGGAAAGGTCGGGGAAACAAGAAATTTAACGCGGCAGAAGCTAGTGATGAATAAAAAAAAATGATTGTATACGGCAAATATTTTTTGTTGTAAAATTAAGTCAATAATTAACTTTCGTCATCATCATCATTTCAGCCCAAAGACGTCCACGGTTGGTCTTCGGCCTTGCCCAATTTGAAGGGGTTTGCCATAATTGCCAAGCTTTGCAGGTGGGTAGCTTTATCCTAACCAATGTATGTGTCTTCTTAGCTATGTCATTAAGCCATTGTAATAAAAAAACTCCTAAGTTATTACAACATAGTTTCATAAAACAATAAAACGTTAGGTCAGCCGAGCGATGCAGAGATGTTCTGAATCATTGCACCTTGCAACAATTTTTACTACAGATTGTTGCTACGGCGTAGCTCTCGCGTAGCCCTCATCGGTACGCCGCAAGCTACGCAGCCACAGCCGACAACCCAATAGTCCATTTACCTTTTCCAAATATTATCTTTATTTCAGATTTTGTACGTTAGAGGCATCCCGGACCTTATTTGTGTTAGTAACTACCTAAGATCTATGTTAGAAAACAAAAAACAAACGATTATCAAATGGACACTTTTTTTTGTGTTTGGGAAATCATCAAGTGACGTCTACCACTCTGGGTGGAGCAGAAGGGTATATCAGACTTTTACTGACTAAAACCCACCCGTGTTCTTCAGTTGCCTATATGCCAGGGCCACATCAAGTTGACACGTGGAGTGCAATCTAGTGCCTAAGAAATGGACCACCTAACGTGTCTGCTAATACTTTCAGAATATTGTTGGAACCGCTTTCTTTCTCATGAAAGTGAAAACTATCAATGCGAGCTTCCATAAACAGGCCTATATTTTTAAACATTATTGTGCACGTGATATCTTTTGTCAGTGCCCGATTTGTTTTAATAGTATTGTTTCTTTATTGTTATATAAAAAAAGTAAAAATTCTTCTTTAGCATATATAGCAACATTTCTTCTCTATATAGGTGCTAAAAACATAGTTGGATGGCTGCGACAAATACCCAACAGTTTTAGCAAAACCTGAGTGGTTCCCACTTATGCTAATTTAACTGCTTACTCCAAACGTCTGCTTCGCTCGAACAAGGCTTATCGCAACCACTTTCCCTAACTACATCTGTGACTTGAATTTCTTTAGGATTAAAATTAAAAGCACTAAGTAACGGAAACCTTCGTACGGATTACATATAAATTGTTCATTATTAGTTTAATCTCTATTAAGGAACTATAGATATTCACGCGAAGTGTAATCGCAGGCTTAGGTAACTACGCGTTAAATAGCTGTGGAGAATAATAATGAAGCCTAGGGGAAGTTTCTCCCTGGACTTATAATTGTATTTTTTACAATATTTTTAGTTGTTATCCAGTACTAACACACACCTTTAATTAAGATTGATGTATGCATTATTATTTGCTGATAAGTAAATAAACCAGAGAACAATTATTAAAGAAATTGGGAAGTGTAGGAAATATGTAAGTTATGTAAGCACCTTACTGTAAATACCTATATTCTGAGCAAATAAATTAATATTCTATTCGATTCTTACTTAGAATCGAATAGAATATTAATTTATTTGTTAACAGAAAAAATTGTTAGCAGAAATTGCAAAAAAAAAAATAACATGAAAATAGAAGGAAAAATAGTAATCGCAAAACCAGTCCATGTATTTTTTTTTCCTTTTACCTTTTCCAATTACTCTTTTAAATATTTTAATTTCGAACTGGCTGTTGCCTGCGTTTTCGTCAACGTGTATTTTGTATTTCATATTTTTTTAATAAAAAAAATAGAAAGATAGAACATTTACATAAAACATAATCCAATGGCATGATAAGGTAAAAGACAGATAAACAAAGTTACTTTCTCATTTATAATGTTAATAAATTATTAAAAAGCTATGGAGAAAACATCACTGCCGTGAACTATCGAAAAGCTTTATACTTAAAAGCAAAGCAATCTGGAGATTTCCCATATCGAAATTGTAAAACTAGAATGATCACAAATACAGGCAATACGAAATTTAACTTGAAGTATGTATGAAACGCGAGTGTGAGTGTGTATGCGTATGTCCCTGTTGAGCCAGACGTAAAGAATAGCACAATCCCATTTCACTCCATGGGTGTCGTAAAAGGCGACTAAGGGACTAAAACAGAGAATAGGCAGCAGCGGCTTCTATGCATTTTATCACCTTAATGCGATCGCCAACTCGCCTGCCCAGCACGTTGCGATTAAGGCAAAATCTTCCCCTAGTAGTGGATGTCTTTCGGCTGAAATTATGATAATGTTGGTGGATAATATAAGGTTGCAGTGTATGAAGTGAAACATCGCATGCTTCGTTCTCTACTCACTGAAAACAACATGGCGTATCCTAATTCAAAAAAAAAGTTGCTAAACAATGTTGCCCAACTTTGTTTTCCAATGAATACGTAAAACATGTTCTTTACAAACCTAAACTTCTGTTTTGTCTTCATCAGTTGACCCCGTCATCATCACAGTTTAGTCGATTCC
Source organism: Aporophyla nigra (assembly GCA_947507805.1). Lineage (NCBI taxonomy): Eukaryota > Metazoa > Arthropoda > Insecta > Lepidoptera > Noctuidae > Aporophyla > Aporophyla nigra. Next base: position 19,192,973 of record OX382301.1, on the reverse strand, counting down.
ATCCGACGTACTTTTACAAACTCAGGTTTACGGCCCGCCCTTATTAACTGTAACAGTTTAATAGTTTGCAAACATTCTTTTGCGGACGTAAAGTTCTGTTCGTGGTTGATAAGGCTAATAATTCTCACGTAACTCTGTTTCAAAAGAGAATTAATTTAAAACTTTTTCGATTTTGGTGTCTTAATAGATAGGTTAGAATTGATAGAGGGTGCGTTGGTCTTTTTTGTGGGTTCTTTTTTGTGGTAGTAGATATATTGATTTGATTAAACTGTAATCTTAGTAACCGCGTAGGCTTGCCTCTTAATCGTAATACGAGTAGGTTATTGAAGTCAAGTGGTGATCTAGTGATATTAAAATCAACTGCGAGAAAATGGCTTTCTATGTTATCACTAGAGATCGGATATTCAGATGCATATTCACCTAAAGTTGAAATGTTAGGGCACGCCACAATTGCGGCGGTAAGTCCCCTCTTTGGGGAGTGGATAGAGAGGCGCCACGGCGTCCTCACCTTCCGCCTGACGCAGGTTCTCACCGGGCATGGGTGCTTCGGTGGGTTCCTGTTCAGGATAAAGCGGGAGGAAACGCCCGGGTGTTTCCATTGTGAGGATCGTCTAGAGGACACGGTGGAGCATACGGTGGAAGTGTGCCCTGCCTGGGCGGAGCACCGCCGTGTCCTCGTGGAGGCGATCGGCGGCGGCGATCTCTCGCGTCCGGCCCTGGTGCGAGCCATGGTACGGAGCGAGAGGGCATGGGAAGCCGTCACCTCCTTCTGCGAAGCAGTAATGCTCGCGAAGGAGGAGGCGGGGCGCGTGAGGGAGTTGCAGTCTCTGCGCCCTCACGTCCCTAGCCGCCGCAGGAGGAGACGCCCCGGGCGCCGGGAGTCGATTGCGGACTCCCGGCCACCGTAGGCGCGAGCTTGCGGGTGGCGAGCAATGGGTAGCTCGCCGCCCGGTAAGGACCAAGCTCGGGTCGACGGCGCGTAGTGTTCCACGCGCGCCTCAAAGAGATGTCAGCCACACTGAAGGGGTCTGCTAGGACCGATGCCTGCCGGGGTCGCGTGATTGTTCAAAAGAGATACCGTGACCCTGACACATGGGCAACTGAAGGAACACGGGTGGGTTTTAGTCAGTAAAAGTCTGACACGCCCTCCCGCTCCGCCCAGAGCGGGAGAAGTCATTTGATGATTTCCCATCCAAAAAAAAAAAAGTTGAAATGTTGACTAATATGAAATGCGCGTTTTCACCGTGTTTTGTGTGTTGTTTTACCTAACACATACCACCCTACACACATATGTATCTGCATCTGGGGTTAAACATTAATTTTAAATAAATATGATCCAAGAAACCCAGCTTTTATAAAAAATACGAAGCCGCTTCCGCGCTTTCACAGCTAAATAGTACATTAGGTAAATATGCATCCCACTATCTGATCACTGGTTATCACATAAATAATTTTAGGCAATATTACGTTACGACTGTGTCTATAAAAATGATTTTATTCTTTGTTGAACTTTTTTAGCAGCGCTGGCCTAGTAGTAACATCTGCACCTTACGAGTTGTAAGTCCTGAAAGAATGTGTGGTGTTTCGAAGCAAGCAGGCACTTTACTTTGTGTAAATACTTTTTTCACCACTGCTCTCAAAACGGTGAAGGAAAACATTGTGAGGAAACTTAAGTCAGAAGAAAATTTAAAGAAATGTGACATCCGCCAACCCGCACTGGGATCTCACAGTAAGGTGTTCTGTATCTTAGTAGTGGAGAACATTATAGGCTGAAACATGCTTAATCAACTCTTACTGAAAGAGGGATAATTTCACCAATTCGAAGTTTATACAGTTTATCACTGTGTTTTTATATTATCAGTTCATTAAAAAGAAATATGTACCGTAAAGAAGAATAAATTAAACAAAATTCGTAAATATATAAACCCAACTAACTTAAAATATTATGAGCTCCTTTTGATAGATAGTCTTATTTTTATTTAGAATGCATTGGCCACAGACTCACATAAATCGTATTGCTTACTTTTTTTTTTGTAAAAGACGCTAAGAAATGTAAGATAATCTTAAAGCGAAAGATAATAAATGCCAGTCACATAATTTTGCTCAATTTACCTTCGAGAGATATACATGCTTTTAAATATCTAGAAATGCAATACTTTTATTTTCAAATATAGAAGCAAGATTAAAAAAAAAACTTATAGATTTGAGTCACGGTTTAAGAGTGATAACTTTTCGCATTCGCAAATAAATTCTTCATGTTAAGCATTTTTTTTACACATTTCTCGGTTTTTTTTTTACATTTAATTTTGCCCTGATAATATGAAGAGAGTGGTATGATGTACCTTTTTACGGTTAGTTAGGTAATGGCACTTACGTTGAATGAATGTATTTTCCGCGTAAAAAAAAAACTGAAAAATAATTTTGTTCAGTCAATTTCCCTGTTTCTATTTTCTCGGGAGCTCGTAGCTAAGTTATAACAGCCGCATGGGTTGATCGATTAGGTTAAATCTATACTTGCCAGTGTTGATGCACTGATGTTGATGATGATGACTTTTGATCAACATACTATGTGAAATCATACTATAATATTAAAAATTAAATAATATTTTATTTAACATAAACCAACATGGGCACTTAGGAAACGTCAGAAGCTAGCTAGGTGCACGGTTCCAAATATTCGATTCCTATGGAAAAGAGCCGGCAAGAAACTCCACGGTTACTATTTTAAAAATTATTGGCTTTTACAATGGATTTAAATGACAGTATTAATAGCAAACAACAACACACTGTCAACAAGTACCAAGTACTTAATAAAATGGAAAATTGCCTACAGTCTACAAGACAATACACTATTTAAACTAAGAATACTTAATGATTGTTTGATTGATCCGTGGATGGGTGACTATCTTTACATACTGGGGCTTCTCAGTGCCTTAAATCTTTGAAAGTCGTTACGAGTCTTCAGAAGTGTGATACACAGTCTTGCTATGAGATATCGTTTTACCCAACAACTAGGTTATGGAATTCCGATAGATAGTCGCTCCTTGTAGGATATTGATATATAAATGCATTTTATAAGACTAATAGCTGACCTTAACATAGTTGAGAAAATACTTTTTGTATGTTTATGTTTTCGTTATTCATATAAACATAAGTTTTACAAACTGTCTTCCTGATATGAAGTGTGAATTTTAGTAACAACTACTTTCTTGTCAAACTTATTGGTGTAATTAACTTTGAAAAATAGTCCAAAAACAAGTATTTAATTATTATTTTAAATTATATTTATTGTGAAATTAGTAATTCTTAATTTTATAAATACATGTCCATATAATTGTATTTTCTTTAAGGACTTATCTTTTAATTATGTAAATATTGTAAGATATAGTAAAATTGTATTAAAATATTAAGTTAATAATAATTATTGACTGGCCTGGCAGTCTAGTGGTTAGTGACCCTGACTGCTGGTCTGAGACGAAGAAGACTAAGGTCGTTGGTTCGATTCCCACCCAGGACAAATATTTGTGTGATGAGCATAATCATTTGTTCTGTGTCTGGGTGTAATTTAACTATAATATGTATGTTCTGTGTCTGGGTGTAATTTATCTAAATATTTGTGTGATGAGCACAATCATTTGTTCTGTGTCTGCGTGTAATTTATGTATAATACGTATGTATTTAGAAATATATAAGTATATTTATCAGTTGTCTGGTTACCATAGTACAGGCTCTGCCTAGGGGTCAGATAACGGTGTGTTGGTTGTCCTAAGATTTAATATTATTATTTATTTATTTGTTATTTGGCATAATGTACACAATAAACTCCAAAAAATCAACAAAACAGTGAATAATAACCACACATTGTTCCACCAATCAACAAAAACATCAATGAACATGTACACACAACAAATTCCCGTTGACGTGTTAATACACTATCGGAAACACACTCGGAGTTTCCTTCTCGATTACGTATGCAACATCAGTCCTTGGGGCTTCCCGGTAACAACCTGACAATTGTCTAACATATCAGACCTTCTTGTTTCGTATCCAATCAATTGACGATCCCTTAAGGGATGTTGTACTATATCAGACTAAATAATGTTACTTAGAGTGGGTTTGCACTAAATATTCTTGAAGTAAATTAAAATACTGCGATTAATGCAGAAATGTTTGTCCTCGTAGAAAATATTATAAAATGTGTTCCTATTGATATCCCATCACTAATATCAAAGAATCAACTGGCATATAATTATTATTTACTTTTTCTTCAAAACGGGTGTAACTTTCATTGATAGTACAAGTTTTTTTTTTTTAAATTAAACCAATAATTCGACGTTATCATATTTCACATAAAAAACGTTACGTTGGATTATTTTGAATGAAACATTAAAACAAAAAAATATATACTTTCCGAAGTAAGTTCCACAGTATCAAGCCTAAGCTGTAAAAGCATAAATAACTATTTATAATTTATAAATAGTTTGGTCCATCATCTCGTTTTAAATAGCAAAATAATGCTCTACATATTTTGTACTCGAGAAATTGACCATTGAATTTATTATCCCAAAAATACCGCAAGATTTAAGTACCGATATTTGCATGAAGAAATGAAAAGAGCATTCCCCTTAAGGGACCCAAGTTAAATATTCATTGTTAGACACATGGGAGTTTGGTTAGGAATATGTTTAAGATAATTTTGGGATACTCAAACATATAGATACGGCTATCTTTGAAACCTTTTTCCCCATGGATTAAACAAGGGTAGGTATTGGATTAGAGCAAAACACTTCCAAATTTTTTGTCACTGTCCGGTATTATTATTTAAAAAAAAAATTAAATTTTCAGATTGATACGATAGTAATTGTATCAATCTGAAAATTTTGGAATTTATTTTCCTTCTATGTACATACATAATATTTTTAGCATTGCATCTTAGTTTACAGATAATTCTGAAACCTTCATCTCTACTGCCAAATACACTTGCAAGCACAATCGGTTTTATCTTGACCTTCCCAAAAAGTACCGTGGATAATATTACTATACGTAAAAGTAAAATGTTAAACACGATAAACCCGTAGTTTTCTCAGAAGATACCCTTTTCTTATGTATGCTGATAAGAAGCTAGGATTTCCAGTTTCTTTCGCAAATCAGCTTAAGAACAAAATAATAAGAGTTCCATTTCTACCATTTTCATACCGGGATTCGTTATTCATTGTTTAGTCCAGAATTATCCTTTTTCTTTCAAATCGGCTTAAAAAGAACAGGTCGTTATTTTGAACCTACAATATTAACAATTTTACTGTATTGACGTCATTATGGTCTGCAAACATCTGCCTAGACTTTTTCCAACTAAGTTTGGTTCTGGGGCTTCCAGTTTATCCGAATGCAGCTGAATACTGGTATTTTACATGGAGCCACTTTATTTCTTCTTAACACGATTCTCCTTAGTGAGGCTGATTGTTACAGATTTGGGTTTCTGACTATCAATAACAACTGTCATAGATCTACAAACGATAGCTTCGACCAATGGTTTAACGTGTTCCACAAGTTTCAAAGAGATCTTAGCATGTAATGGATGGTCACCTATCTACGGACCAACGTCGGGAAGCGTTGCTTAACCCGTGTCGTCTTCATCAACATTTCAGCCGTAAGACGCCCACTGCTGGACATAGGCCTCCCCAAATTTTGGCGGATTTGCCATAATCGCCACGCTTGGCAGGCCGGTTGGCGATCGCAGCATGGTGGCAAAATCCATGGAGAATGTTGCTGCCCATTCTCTCGTTAGTCTCTTAGTCGCCTCTTACGACACCCACGAGAAGAAATGGGATTGTGCTATTCTTGACGTCCGGCACCACACGAATCACTTATATTCTTTCTTCTGTAGTAAATTAGCCACAAGACGGGTCTTGCAATACTAATAAAGACATTAAATTCGCAATGACACAATTAATTATCTAGTACTCGTTTTTTAGCATTATTTTTAAAAGTATAAAAATTTTTGAGTTAGAATATTCTTCAACGTCACGTGCAGTTGAAATATTATAATAAATTGTTATATTTTTGACTATCTGTGTTACTCAACATGAATTTGAAATTTCGAATATAAAAATGAATTTTTCATCTACGAAAAAATGTTGTTCAGAGTTAAAGTTTTAAGGTTAAAAGGTGTTGTTGGATGTAGGTTTTTATTTTTAAATAAAAACATGTTGAATTTTATTCGTAGGGATTTAATTTTATCAATGTTTTTTCGAAATTCATACGTAAACTCACGGTTTTTCCGAATATCAAGAAAATAATTTCATGTAACCTGCAAACTTTTCATGGTTCAGTGGGGTTCTGCTTTACTGTAAACGATCACTGTTTTCACTATGAAACAGAAAAATAATAAGGTTGAAAAAAAATAAGAGTGGTCAGTCTGAAGTAGAAATCTTTGTTATTGGTCGAATAATATCTTAAATTTTATTTTTACTTTTAATTTATGGAAAACTGTTTATTAATAAAATACAAATATTACCAAGTATTCACAATCTGATTGATCTGAACAAGCCCGAGCACTTGACACATACGCAAAATTTGAAATAAACTCCGGACTGTATATTTAATTTTATAATAATAAAATTAAATTAAAGAATGCCCTTAGCTTTTTTCAAATTAATAAAACGTTGAAATATAATGTTTTCAATAATTCTCATCTAATTTAACGATGCGTGAAAGTAGCAGTGTTGATCGACTTTTGTTTTGCTGACAGTATTTACGTATGAACAAATTATATAGACCTACATAATAGCAAATAATCATAAATTCAAATTGTGAAATATTTTACCATGCCAATGGTTACAGCAATCATTTAAAAGCGCTCTTATCATCGAGACCCATTTGCAAATATGATGTTGCAAAATTTAAATCAGATTAAGGTTAGGCACCTTCAATCACTTTGGATGAAATATTATAATGCCTTCGATAGCATTACAAATTACTTTTCTTTTCCAAAAAAATCCTTGATTTTGTGATGTAGAAATTACATTATAATGAACACGGTGTTATTTTGAGTAACTGAAACAGTCGTCTACGCTTATTTATGTATGGAAGTGAATGTTGTGAAAATGCCTTCCTTGCGAAGCATGTGTTTTGTGACTATGAATGATAGGCTGAGGAATGATGTGATAAGAGAACGGTGTGGTTTAAAAGAAAATGTAGTGACAAAAATTGAAAAAGGTATGCTTAGATGGTTTGGTCAAATTGAAAGGATGAATGAAGGACGGCTCACAAAAGGTTTTTACAAAGCAGATGTGAGTGGAAACACCGGGAGGGGACGCCCTAGGAGGAATAGTGACCATATTGGTGATGTTCTTCAGAAAGGTCAGGTGCGTAGTACACGCAACCGGCGTGTGTGTATGACCAATTGTATGAACCTAAACGAGGCAAAAGGAGTGTGTAGAGATCGTAGCAGGTGGCGTTCCGTGGTTTTTGCCTACCCCCATGGAAAAAAGGCGTGATTGTATGTATGAAACAGTCGTTTTGTTTGGTGAGTAAAAGATACTTTAAAAAACAGTACTTGAATTTTTTAACTGTTTTATTGGTCTTACGGGCGCAAGCACTACCGTTAAGCCTCCTTGGTGAGGTCCAATTTTTTTTTTTTTTTTTGGATTGGAAATCATCAAATGACTTTTCCCGCTCTGGGTGGAGCGAGAGGGCGTGTCAGACTTTTACTGACTAAAACCCACCCGTGTTCCTTCAGTTGCCCATGTGCCAGGGTCACGGTATCTCGTTTGAACAATCTCGCGACCCTGGCAGGCATCGGTCCTAGCAGACGCCTTCAGTGCTGCTGACATCTCTTTAAGGCGCGCGTGGCGCCGCCCGCAAGCGCCTACGGTGGCCGGGAGTCAGCTATTGACTCCCGACGCCCGGGGCGTCTCCTCCTGCGGCGGCTAGGGGCGTGAGGGCGCAGAAACTGCCACTCCTTCACACGCCTGCCTCCTACTTCGCTACCATTATAGTCTGTGCACTAACATCGTAAGTATTGATTATGATTATATTTCCTTAATATCAAGTTCAAGTTTAACAATAAGATATAAAATAATTAATCTCATCGTTCGCAGTTCTGAGAAAAACAACATTATTTCAATGTTTTTGCATAATTGTTTTTTGCTTATTCGACTTCTTTTTAATATTTCTTTGTCCGCAAGAATATTTATAATGAAATTTATTGGATATTCAAAATTATACAGCGAAATATAAGAATTCGAGATATTTCAGGCACAAAAGATTCAGGGTTTCTAAGAACCAAATGCAAAATAAAACATGAATCTTAAATTAAAACAATATTCTGTGAGCATAGCAGGAACGTGGGGAATAAATGTAGTGTAAATTCGAACGAATTAAAGAACTGGTTTCGTACAAAACTTGAATTTAGTTTAAGGTGACTGGTCTATTAGTCTAGTATTTAGTGAACCTGATTGCAAAGACTGAGGTCGTGGGTTCAATTCCCACCCAGGACATATTTTTGTGTGATGAGCACAGTCATTTATTCTGTGTCTGGGTGTAATTTATGTATAATATGTATGTATTTAGAAATATATAAGTATATTTATCAGTCGTCTGGTTACATAGTACAGGCTCTGCCTAGTTTGGGATCAGATAACGATGTGTTGGTTGTCCTAAGATATTATTATTACATTTATATCTGCGTGTTGTAGAGAAGTATTAATTGAGCTCGTCAAAAAAATTGAACCAAAATGCCATAATCATCATTACAGCCGAGACACATTTACTGCTGGACATAATAAGCCTCTCCCAAAGGGGGGTTTGCCATGATCACCACGCTTGGCAGGCGGGCTGGCGATCGCAGTATGGTGGTAAGATGTATAGAGAACTCTGCTACCTATTCTCTAGTAAGTTTCTAAGTCGCCTTCTATGACATCCACGGGTAGAAAAGGAAAAGTGCCATAGGATTGTGTTATTATCGATTTGTTTTTGTCGCTCGGTCGTGTAAGAACATCTGAACGTCAACGTCAGGGCAAAAGAGTGTATACAGCCAAATTATCACCACTTATGTATAATCCGGGATAATCCATGAACCAACACGTACAGCCTAGCAAGTCTAAATGGTTTAGAATATAGATTAAATTTAATGATGTGATCCCCAATTTCGGCTTTTAGGCCTTAACTAATTTAATACTTGGGAGAAACATTGAGATGGGCGAATGAAAATGGAGCTTTAATTTTGTAACTGAGGGTAATGTCAATAAAGATTATTATTGCACTAATAATTCTGTCCGTAAGTGTAGTTGGGTAAATTAACATTTAAATAATATTTCGTATTGCCAGATCCTTAAACTAATCACTTTAAGATTCAATAAGATTAAGAATCCTAAATCTTATTTATTGTTTCTCAAAGAGATAAAAAGCAAATAAAATTAAACCATTGCGGTTTTAATTTTCTCAGTTCATAGTTTTTTATTCGTCGAAGAATATTAATTGTGACTTAATTTCGACGAGAAACAAAGTTACAATCAACAAAATAAAAGCGAAAGAATTTCTCGGATACGAAATAAATTAAAGAAAGTACAGTCCATCAAAAAAAGCTTTACATAAAAAATAAACCTTCGAAAATTCGAACGAGTTCCAAGTAGGTATTTGCCAAGAAAGTGGGATCGACGTTATTGGACAAGTGAAATACGGAATTCCCTTAGTGAAGGCAAAGGGTGCGGATGGGGTGCTAAATGTCTTTTCTAACTCATAAATCTTCGATTATAATCGGGGGCGTAGTAATTGAGCGTGCAATTTATAATACCATAGTCATCAAACGATTTTGAGAGCAATTTGATTGTTTATACGAAAATTCTTAAGGAGATATTATGGAGTTAACAGTATTTTAATAAACTCTTTGAAGGAAAATAACTTGTTTCTCTCTTCGTGCAAGTTGTAATTATTCAAGGCACGGTATGAGTTAGTATTGTGCTCCCGGCAATCAGTAGTTGTTGGTTACATTCTTCGTTTCTTTGTGTTGTATGCATTTTTCTTTTGTGATTTTAATTACGTGGTTATATTTTTTGTATACATTTTGCATTAAACATTACTATAGTTATACTGTACTACTAATGAATGTATGTCAATGGGCTTCATGAAGATTAAAACACTGGATTTCCGCTGTACACTACTTGTATATCTAGTCAATATTATACATTATTTTCTTTAGCATTTATTCATAAGAACATAAAACTACGGAATGCACAATTGAAACTGGAAAATACAAATTCACCGAACTAAATGACTCACTGAATATAAAACCATGACCACTTTCGAGAAGCATTATTCTAACAGCTAGCTTTCTCATTCAAAGTTTATTTTATATCTTTAAAATAACACCAAAGGAGATACGAAATTGTTTTAACTCAATCACTTCGTGAATAAAATAATAATATAGCAACATTAAATGCAATTTCAACAGCAAAGGCTTAAGCTGCGCTTACTTTGAGCTGTTTTTGCTTCGTTAGGGCTTCACGAAACTGCAGCAGCACAAAAGTTCTTAAAGAGATCCGGGTCGATGCGATGTGGGCTTCATGACCTTTAAACCTAAAGTGATAAAATAAAATGCAGCGTAAAATTTCCTTAAGCTTATAAAGGGGCGGATTTTATGACAAAGAAAGTAGATGAGGATTTGCAGCGATTAAAAATGAGGTTTTTGTTCAGCAAAAATATAAATTTACGGCTTGACTGTGAGAATTTACAAATTAAACTAGTCCTGGTGGTAGTTATTTTTAATTTGTTTGTTTCGACATAAATATTGTTCTAATTTCTAAACCACGTGCTAATTGGCCGTCATTAGCTGAAGCAATTCACTTTAAACAATGTGTTTAGATGTTTTGGATAAGCAATCGCCTCATAATTTATATTCAGTCTACAATAGAAAGTCACAATGTTTTATTGCAGAACCACACTATCTAATTATACAAAACAATATAAACGTCTACTCAATAAAACACTTTTGTACGTAACAGTACTCCCAATAAATTAACGCCTATTTTAACATTTTCGGAATGAATTTAATTATACATTTGCTCACGCAACAGTTCGCGGGCATTTTATATCGTTTGTTTTGTCTTTAAATTGAATTTTTAATGCAATTTAAGACGGGTGACCGAATAAATTTTCGGTCTTAATAGAACTGACGCCTATTTAATGCCTTTGACTACCTCTGATAAGTTAATGTTTGCGGAAACCGAACAGTCATTTAATTTTTCCGTGTTTGTTATGATTTTATTGTGCAAGTTATTTTTGACAAGCTTTTTCCAGCGGCTTCGCTCACGTGGAGATCGAAAATTATCCCACGGAAACATACTACCGGGATAAAAATTCCATGTGTAAATCCAAGTTATAAACTGTGTATGTAACAAATTTCATCTGAATTCCATACAGGCGTCTGTGCGTGATTGAGAAACAAACATCTGAAATTTTTTTGGCGTTTATAATATTAGTAGGAAGTAGGATAGTAAGATATTTTGTATAAAGAAGTCAGTGTTACGTTACAGTGAAATATTTTATATACCTTTGAGGTGCAGATCTCTATCCTCATTTACTTTTCAGAAAAATCTAGTACTCATGATGACAGTAATAATTAAAATTTCCCTCTCTTTTAAAAGGAATATGGGATATTTACCAACAGGTAGTCTAATGAAATATGACTACACATCAACTAATTTTAAATTGTAGGCTGTTTATTACATTCAATTTTTTTTTTTTTTTTGCATTGTTGCAATTTGAAATGCAATAACACAAAATCGGCCTAATGGATTTGAATAAAAATTGGCACAGAGATTATAGTATAAACTTTCTGTGTGCCAATCTAACAGTACCTAAATAGGTTTGAAAGCTTTGAATTTCTGTGAACTATCTATTATTTTCTATTTGAAGTCGGTGAATCTATTTAAAAACGCATGACCCTAATTTACTTTTTTAAATTAAAACACCCACCAAGGTACTGTATATTTAGCGGTTAAGTGGTTTCCAAAGCGCGATTAAAGTACTTTTGAATGTCATACCTGAATGTTCATAACTTAAGCAGTACAATAAAAAGTGGTCTAAAGCGGGCTACAAGTGTAGCCCGCTAAGCTCAACTGAGTATATTCAAGGATTCATGAATATAATTTCATTTGATTTATTTTGTTTTGTTATTTTCACCTTTTTGATCTTTTGGGACTACATTAATAACATATTTATCTTTGGATAAGAAGGTATACTATATTGCTTATAAAGTTACTTTCATTATTATTTTGTCAGTTGTTTACGTAAAAGCCTTGCAGGTACAGTCGAGACTCCTATGATAAAATAATATATTTACATACGCATTATTTTATCACAAACCTTTAGAAATATATACTCTGGAATACCTACAAGAGCTGTGACTTAAATTGAAAACAAATAAAATAAATATTATATTAATATTATAAGTACAGGCTGGCATTTTTAGTTTTCCCGCAAGTTTAGTTTTATGTTTATTTTATCTTTAGATATTTACAACATTCTGAGTTTATTTTATCTAACACAGTCGCGCGTCTGTGAAGTCTGCACAAAAAGAAGATTTTTCAAACTAACAATTTACCTGCGGCCATGTAATTTGACCCTGTACTTTATAAACTTATCTCTACCACCATTTTCTTCGATAGTCAAAATAAAAATTATATAATAAACATCTCTCAGGTGAGATTTTGAGGATAATATCTATTCAAGTTTCTGATCTTGACAGCCCGTCGGCCTGACTTAGTCCTGTCTACTCAATTTATCCTTAAGCAAGATTTTTTACACTTATTTTCTATTTATATTATTGTCTCGATGCCTGAAAGAATATAAAGGCTATTTTCACTAGAGAATCTCAAGTATTTATTGGTTGGCTGGAGCTTATTGTGTAGGTTTAACCTTTCAATAATACGTGATACTCCTACTTAACTTTTTTGAGTGGGAGTTAGTGATATGTGGAACAATTTATAATTGGGTGTGACACACCCAACGTTCTTAGTTATACAGAATAGCTGTGGTATTGACGCGCTACCTGTAATCTTGAATTCAGCACATAATTTTGATCCCTCTTTTTTTTTGGGTGGGTAATCATTAAATGACGTCTCCCGCTCTGGGTGGAGCAGAAGGGTGTGTCAGATTTTTACTGATTAAAACCCACCCATGTTCTTTCAGTTGCCCATGCGCTAAGGCCACGGTAACTCTTTCGAACGAATCTCGCGACCCTGGCAGATTTTGATCCCCCTTGCATTGAATGTTTTATCAGTTATTAAAAAAAAAATTGCTGTTAATGTTTTTTTATTTCCGTCAGTGTTTCTTTACGTTAGGGAGTCTAGAATCATATGCTGAGTTCATGGTAACAGTTTAAGCGTCAAAATCCCAGCCACACTGTAAAATTATAACAAGCACTTTTATATTGGTATAAAATTGTATATTATATTATGAGTCTGCCATGTCCTATTGCAGAACAAGGGCCTTCCGTCTGTAGCGTCGTTCCATTATTCTCTCTCTTTTGAAATTAGAATCCAATATTTTAGGTAGGAGTCTAACTCATCACGCCATCACCTTATCCTACCGCGTCGCTGCTCTCTGTTGTTCGAAAACCAATCTGTGGTTACTTTGACCCAATTCTGGTGCAACATGCGGCAAACGTGGCCAGTGACTCAAATGCAAGTTGTCGTCTGTATAGCCGATTTGTATTTAGGAACTAAACAGACTATTTGTTATAAGGTCGGTCAGTTTGACATTTCGTTAGTGACCGTATTTGCGCTTCATTGATGAAATTATCATTAAAAAAAAAAACATATTTTTCACAAGCCGCCGTTTCGCCCGCGTGGAGGTCAACAATTTTACCACAGGAACGTACTACCATGATAAAAATATTGTATGTGTTAATCCAGGTTATAGAATAACCTGTGTGCCAAATTTCATCTCAGTCCGTTCAAACACAAAATGTTCCTTTATAATATTAAGAAACATTGAATAAAGCAAAGAAGATAATCTTACGAACGTATATTTCAATGAAAATTAAGACTGAGCAGATACCTACTTTTTCGCTGATCCATTTTCGGAAAGAATACTTAAAAGATTCTCAATAATTAATAAAAACGTCCATCCGTATAAAAGGTGGTTGAATAAAAACTGGGTTTTTGTTATGGAATCTGTTCATTCGTACTCAACCGTTATATATCTCAATTTTAAACGGCTCGGTTTTTCTGTTCCGACATTAATTTTCATTGAATGGTAATCAGAGAATCAATGTTTTAAGGTTTCCGGGTTTTGTACTACTTATCAATTTATTAATATAATATCGATGTGCTCATAATTTCTTGTTATTTTTCACTATCTGAGATTCCACGTTTTGTTTGGGATTTCAGAGGATCATCGGCCTACCCTTTCCCCAATTATTTAGGGGTCGCCTTCCATTCTAACCTGATGCAGCTGAATAGTAACAGTTACATGAAGCAGTTTACATGAAGCGAATGCCTATCTGGCCTCGACAACCCAGTTGCTGAGTAACATAATGTGCTGTTGTGTGTCTTGGTTAGACTAGTTGTTAGACTTTCGACTACCTGTGATGATTTTCAAACATGCTAATGTCAGCTGGGAAATTGTATAGTAAAGTAAGCAAAATTACGCCTTTATACAAGACGGGCGAAACGAAGTGCTTCAAAATCTCGGTGCTCAACACCATAGAATAGATGACGGAGGTCTCAACACTATTGAGGTGGTGCAGTTACACACATTAATTTTCGTTAAATATGTGCACCAAATTGGATTTTTGAACCCATCAGTATCGAAATCATTTTTTTTTTTAAGTACCAACTCCGTCCACAAGATGTGCAAGCCTATAAAAATTACATTATTTTTAGTATTCATGTATTTCTGATAGTGCAACTATTTATTATTTTATTAAAGCGTAGAGAGCATTAGATACTTCCTGTACTTAGTAAAGTATTATTATTAATTTTTTTGTTTACTAGCCTCCACTGTCCCACTCCTGGGCAAAGGCCTCCC
This sequence comes from Aporophyla nigra, assembly GCA_947507805.1. Taxonomy (NCBI): domain Eukaryota; kingdom Metazoa; phylum Arthropoda; class Insecta; order Lepidoptera; family Noctuidae; genus Aporophyla; species Aporophyla nigra. The sequence goes on along the minus strand of OX382301.1, from coordinate 19,177,943 downwards.
TCCACTCCTTCCATATTTCGGGAGCCCGTGCATCCTCCTTCCAGTTCTGACGGAACCTATCCAGGTCGTCCTGCGATCTCCTACGTGGTAAATAAGGGAACAAAATACTAACGTATTAGCTTCTGCTCGCGGTTTCTCCGCAAGCATTTTGGTCAATCACAGAAAGTATTTACCTTGTGTAAAACTATATCATCATCCAATATTTATCCAAATAAGTTGGTGGAAAGCCCAATTTTTTTGAGAAATTTCTTGATTTAACATTACTAACTTTAATTACAAATTAACATTTTTTATAAAACTCTGTCATATTAAGAAATCAATTTGTGAATTAACCTAAGCATTTAGATATAATTATATCACTGCGAACTTTTAGTCGGTCGTTTTATGTAACGTTCCTATTAATATTATTATTATTTATTATTATTATTTTTTACTCTCGTCATCCAGTCCTTGGACGCCACCACTACCTCCCAGTCACACTCCACCTATCATCCCTGCGCCTTCCCAGGTGTCTTGCCCAACTCCACTTGAGGACCATAATACGCTTTCTGAGAATACGAATTACAAGAGCACCCAAAGTTAATCCCTCTTTCACCAGCAAATTCAAGCTAAAATACTCATGAAATAGAATTCATAATTTAATAACGTATGTTTCGCTGACGAAATATGATGTAAATAATTGAATTCAACCATATACTGAAACCTTAACTTCCCTCAAAGGTATTTAATTTATCAAAGGTTCAATAATTTCAAATGGTTATTCGGCTTACCGAGAATTCAATTAATCGATATCTCGAACAAAACTTTGACTGAATTTACGGTTCAAAAGCTGAACTCAAGTAAATAAATCAAATTATTATAGTCATCAATATAGTCGTTTTGCTTGGTAAGTGAAACTTTTGACTCGCAAACAAAAATTAAGTGCTTGATGATAATTTGAATCATATTCTTCATTTAATTTTTAAAGGCTCATGGCAATTTAATAACAGCTTCACGGGTTGGTCGTCAAGGTTAAGCACAGTTTGCCAAGGATGGTCCCTGGACGTGACCATCTATTACATCCCGCGATTCCATGCTTCGGAAAGCACGTTAAGCCGTTGGTCCCTGCAGTCATTTGGAGGTCTTTGGCAGAAGTTACGAGTAGTCAGAAGCCCGAAAGTCTGACAGCCAGTCTTACCAAGGGGTATCGTGTTACCCAAAACCTCGGTTGTGGAGGTCCGATAGGCTGTCACTCCTTGTAGATACTGATATTCAGCAGCATCCGGTTGGGCTGGAAATAGCCGCAAATATAGTTGGGAAGAGGCTAGTCACATGATTCTTCATTTAAATTTGTTCTCAATTTTATGCTCACACTCTCGTTAATAAGACAAGAAGGTTTATTATTTCAGTTTTTGTTACAAAACCTAATAAGCATATCAATAGAATATACCTTCATATTTGCCTTCTTCCAGATTTTTAAAGTCAACGCGGGCAACAATTTTAGAATTGAATCCAAATTTTTAGGAAGAACTTGTCCAAGGAATTTGCTAATAACATTGCCAATTCATTCAAGAACTGGTCAACTCAATCTATTTGGTTCTTTCCTCAAGAAAATATTACAGACATAAATCTACATGATCTACACTTGATCTACCCATGATTATGTCTGGACTTTAAAAAAACCGTGACCTTTGAGTTTGTTTCGATCTTTCGTCTCCGAGTAACCAGATTGGAAACGTCGACCTCATCTAGTTTTTAAAATTCTTTAATTCGTTACTTAAATGATTTCTCATTATTCAAATGTTTATGGTCGAGCTACAGACAACGTCATAGGCAGTTGGATGTCTTATGATATTATGACTACATTTTAAATCTTCTTCCTTGGGTTTAATCATTACCTTGTCTCACATATTGCCTGGCAGAAATTGAGGCATATAAAAACGCAAACTACTGGTAACCAATTCTGAAACTGATTACGTGTTCTCAAAAAATACCAGTTTCATTTTTCCCAGCCTAACCGTGGTTTTTCGAAGACTACATTGATCGATCTTGAGTAGCTTGACAGCTAATCCGTTGGGGCAAGTACCGGCCTACACACGACTAATCATCGCTAAGTACTAAGAAGGAGTAAGTACTAGTTCGAGACGGCACTCGTCTTTGGCCGATTGGCAGTACCTACCTACTAACTGTTCTTATATGCCGTACTGACATTTAAACCAATGCAGAAAAGATGTCATTTATAATGATAACACGATGATGATTTCGAGGTTCTTCAAGCACCACGCAGCACGTAACCATATTCGGAACAAATTAGTGCAGTGCATGTTTTTGCGACTTTACAAAATATTTGTGTCCACGATGACTGGTCTAAAATTCCTGTGCCAGCCTCAAAAAGATATTAGAATTAAAAGAAAACAACTCCATTCTTAAGAAAATTGACACATTTCATATTATTAAGAATTCTCTGTTAAATAATGACGCTTGTGATTTAAACATACGTACCTTTCAATAGGTAGTCAGTCAATTTGCATTTCAATAAATTTCCCTGAATTTACCTACACCTACCTAATTTGGCCAGTTTTTATTCGAACAACACGTGGACAAAAACGGAACCTCTGCTAAATACTTTTCCAACTGACCGATTGGCTTCATTGTCGTTGAAGCGTACGCGCCTCAGGCACTCTTATACCTGTTTCCACGAAAACTAGGCGATTCCTTAAAAAAAAATCACGCGATTTTCAACTTTCAGTGTTGACTCGAGAGTTGAAATTGAACAGCGCGCTTAATGTCGCCAACCTTTAGCAAAAACGGGCACCAAACTTTTGTACCCCGTCAACTACATTCGTCTAAATGAAAAGGCTTTAATAAAAACCCGAATGAGTCTGCCTCTGAATAGACAAGCTGACGTGAACGTGCTCCTAAGAACTTGTATGAAAGGGTGAAAAGAAAAACATGAGTATTATGTATGGAAGTCGTTTTCCGGGACTTTGAATGGTACCAAACTGAGCGTGGTACCGAATTATGTTTCGTGTTATCAAAGCATTGAGGGTAGATATTACTGAGGGGTTTTGTAATCAGTGGGTTGTGATGATTTGATAAAGGAAGGGTACTGTGAATGGTAGATAAATTATTGAATTTCCTTACGTTATCTTCTTATTAACTTTATGCTGGGTAAAGTAAAAGACAGACTCATGCCGAGATAAGAATTTTAGCTGGTCAGTAAAGAAAAACCATTTATTTAAATTTATTAATTTATTTTTGTTGGATTCGGTTTCATGCTAAAACTGTTAAAAGGATTGGGGTGGAATTTATAAACAATAACCTGGATTAGAACAGCGAATATTTTTTATACTGATATTCCCTCGAGATCAAGACTTACGCGGGAAGACTGCGGGGCGCAACTAGTTTTAAATAATAGGGTTTCAAGATTCACTAATAGCTTAACGTCTTAGTTTACCCTCCAGCTAAATTGGAGACGCTACCTTACCTGTTGTTTAACAAACACGCTTAAGGAAGTTTATTTAAATCCTCTGTACAGACGCCAGCACATCAAGGTACCCGAAACTGTCAAATTTTCCCAATCAATCTTGAACCTAATACTTTAGCGTTAAAGTTGAAAACCTATTAAAGAAATTAGATAAATTGTAGTAGCTTCAAGTGCTGGCGTGTGTACTTAGATTACCTAACTTCATCCTAATAGCTTATTTACATACATTATATTTTATAAGCTGCAAAAGACAGCTAAATATGGCATGGGATGCAGGCTTATACTAAAAAATACAGGGTCGTAGAGAGTTAGCAATAACTGTGATGAATTCAGCAAATGATTCGCCATTCCATTAACAAAAAAAAAAACATTTTTTTTTCTGGGAATGACAACCTGCAGGTCAACCTATGAGGTTGTCGGCCGCTTAGTCGTATTTGCCTGTGGCTACTTTAAATAAATTAGGCCAGAGCTTAAAATCATAAAACTAGTTCAACTACGCGCTAACGGCACACCCTGTGGGGACGGACCTCGGCTTAGGGCATCGCTGGTAAAGGGCAGCAAAGTATAGGCAAGATCGGAGTGATTATTATAAAGGGACGAATTTAAAGCTCAGGTGAGTAAGGGTCGGGATGGAAAAAAATCTTCAAAAATATACCCACGTACAGTTTCATAGAAAAGTGTACCCAGGTGGTTAAAATGCATGGAAGAGCATTTTTTTTTTAGTACGAAAAATTTCAATGCTCTGGTTTTTAGAATTGTAAACTGAAACGATGGCAGCTAACATGTTGCGCGTTGATTTCCCTGTCATCCTATATAGAGAAAAAATTATAACTAATACAAGACTAAAGGCTCGTACAGGCAGGCGCTACTTGTCGCGCGACGGGCCGCGGAGGCGATTAAGCGATTTATCGCGACACAACACTTTTCACACTGGCGTGACCACTCATCGTGCTGGACGTCGTAGCGGTCACGACGAGCAGCGTGACAGGTTGTAGCACAGTTTGTATGGCGTCGCGGCCAATTCGCGGCCGCGACTCCACACGAAATGCTCCTTATGTTGTCGAGCTACTCGACGCGGCGACAGGTCCCCCTATGTGAAGTGTCGCGCGCGTTTTGATAGAAATGGTTTTAAGCATATAAATCATCAAAACGCGCGCGACCGTCGCGTCGCACTAGCCTGCACGACCCTTTACACTATTTTTAAGAAAAAATACTAACGATACTTACACTACATTTGATTAGTAAACTTGAAATATGGAATAAAGAAGCTTCATAATCATAGTATTTCTTTTATGTTAAGGAACGAGTGAAATTAGCATAGTAACTACATTGGTGCCTACTGGGAATAACGTAAGACGTTCTTTTTCTTCGGAAAGATGACCTATGGCTTCAAGATGAAATCTTTCTTGTAACGTTTTATGTACAGACGTAGACGCCAGCACATCAAGCTACCCAAAACTGTCAAATTTCCCCAATCAATTTTAAACCTAACCCTATAGCGATCTGCCGGGGTCGCGTGATTATTCGAAAGAGATACCGTGACCCTGGCACATGGGCAACTGAAGGAACACGGGTGGGTTTTAGTCAGTAAAAGACTGAGTGGGAGAAGTCATTTGATGATTTCCCATCCAAAAAAAAAAAAACCCTATAGCGATAAAGTTGAAAATCTATTGTAGAAATTTTACAGATTGTGGTATCTTTATGTGCTGGCCTTTGTACTTACCTTGACAGTATCATAAGTATGCATGTTGTTCGGTTGCATAATTTGGTCGGGGTAAACTATTTTACCAAACTTTTGCATTGCGTCACTAATATAATCAGGATCCATGTACAACTTAAGTTATAAGGAAATGGAAAAATATCAACATCTTTAAAAATGGTCTTTTATTTAAATCAACTTTAAATTTCAAAAACAATATTATCTATGCCTATTTATAATATTAATTACTAATTTTTACATCGTTCGATCTTAGATGACCCGCTGATTGTCAGTCACGATTGACATTGCTTTCAATCATCAGTCAATCAATCTATCGTATATCAATCATGTTCAGTCGCTAGATTGACAATCATCGGATCTTTATTATTAAAGTTATGAATTTAAACATTAGAAACGTGAGTTTGTTGAAATGTAGTAATATTCTAGCTTTATTAACATTACCCTGATGCGTAGGATATTTTCTATGCGACGTTGGCACAGATTTTCCCCTTCAGGCTTGTTTTAATCCTGAATTATCATGTCACATGTACTCTTTACTAAAAACGCATATTAAATTTAATTTTGTATTCGTGTAGAGAAAATAATTTTCGACATTGATAACTGATAGTTCAGATTTAGGATGTTACAAGGTTAACCTAAACAATAAAATTGAAACTTAAACTATATACAAAGTAATGCTTAAATAAGCTGAATAAATTTTTGTATTCAACTTTAGAACAGTCTTCAAAATTCGACACACAAAAAAAAACAAAATAAAATGCCTGTCAAAAATAACGGAACGTAAAAAATCGTTTAAGCAACATAATCCTAGTTTTACTAAAATATTGACGTATGTTTGACAAGTGACAATCAGGATTGTGGGCTTGGGATTTTGAAACATTCTGTACAACACTATTATTATTTTTACAAACATTTTTACACCAGTCCCGAATGTGGTAACTAGTTTTTTATCTGATTCGAGTGATCAATCGATAATTTGAGGTTGTCGATTGATCAATCGTCAAACAAATCACTTTTACGATTACTTCATTGATTCATTTCTTGAGGTAATTTTTCAAGAATCTGCGGAACTTTTTATTCGATTTTCAGATCGACACTTTCTTATTTTGAACAGTCCTTTAAATGTTCTTTGTATTTACATAATTAATAAGTATATAACACTAGCGATGCCTATTAATGTGTGTAAGTCAAAACTGCTTGCCCACTGCGCACTTCCCTGCATTGCCGCCGGAGTTTCACCTGTGAAAGAAAAAGGAAAAATTGAAAACCCGTAATGCTTAGAAATGACAGAAATCTGGTTGAATGATGAATGAACTTGGACTAGTATATTTGTCTGTCTTTTACTTGTAGTTTTACATTTTTGGGACAGCGACAGGAATTATGGAAAGCACGTGATAAGCAATAATAATATATATAAATCTCGGCATTTGGCTCAACTTTTTGAAACTCGGCTCATTTAAACGATCTTGGTATACTAGACTTACGACAGACTAGATAGACTTATTAGAGACTAGACCAAAACGTACATATATTTATCACGTTTTTTATAATAAATGATAATAATATCTGAAGCTACCTGGCGGATTTGAAAAAATATATGATTGGATTTGGTAACCCAGTTCTTTAGTAAAATTATTAGCCCTTGGGAGCCAATAATTAGAACAAATGTCATAAAGAACGCTAAACGAAGTAGTAAAGAAGACGGGCGACGCGGTTAGTCTAACGCCGACGGAGTTTTATAAAATGTGGCTGTTATTTGAATATATTATGTTTTTTTATCGACTTCTACGAAAACGAAGTCGCGGGTAGAAGGTAGTATTAATTAAGGCCTTAACTAGTGTATCGTAACTTGGGAATTACCTATGTTACGTTAATCGTTTGAAACCGCCACATAAAGATTCAGTACCGACACGAATAGGCGGTGTAACACTTTCTTTTGATTGTTATTTTTATCGAGATTTATGTTTCAGAGCTTTCCTTTTGGAAAATCAAAAGAAAATCGCTACACTATATTCATTTATGAAACGAAAATAAATGAGAAACAAGAACACGTCTTAGATTTCTGACATAGTTACCGTGACCCTGGCGTATAGACAACTCAAGGAACATTGGTAGGTTTTAGTGAATAAAAGTCTAACTCGCCCTCCCTGACGTCATTTAATGATTTCCGACCCACAAAAAAAGAGCAAAACTAGTCAGCTCTTAAAAACAACTGAATATAGCCAACACCACAAAAAGCTCAATTTACCTATTCAATGCAATAGGTCGATACCAAATAAACCTTTTTAGAAATCACTTGTTACTATTTATGGTCAAACATTTCTTGGAATGAACACACAGTAAAAATAAATTGAAAAGCATAACATATTCTAACAAAATAAAACATGCTTCATGCCAGTTAGTGATATGTTGGTCTGTCAATGGTTATAAAAATCCATGTGATTTGTATAGGTTGTACTTTAACATGTCAAGGAAATATTTTCCTTTGAAATCTTTAAAGGAACATATGTCCTTCAGTTAGTGAGCTTATCTTGTTCTGATCATACGTTTGGAATAGGTAAGAGGATTTTTAAACAAGGATTTAAATGTACAAACAAATCTCCGATCTAATATTGCCCTGCAGTAGAGCAATAATAGTATGGTCTTATTTTATTTAAGATTTTAATTTAATTTTGAAATTCATTTATGTCAAAATATTGGTGCAAGTGTCATATATTTTTTTTAGTCTATTTAGCAATGAGACTTTTGAAATTCAATTATGACATCACCAAAGTGAACTGAGTTATTTTACCTTATAAATAATTCTAGATCGCTTATCATTCTTGTTAAAAGGTTGTTTACTTGTTAACGACCTGTTTCGTTTCCACATAAAACCCACATTCTAAGTACCAAGTCCAAGCATTAATTAATATATAAATTTAAATGATTTATAAAACAGCCGTCTTTTCGTTTATGTGTTCCAACATTGTAAGTATACCCTGTAATTGTAACATTGCAGGGTAGAAAAAAGTATGATCTTTGTAATCCGTCAGTTACCGTGGCCCTGGTATAGGCAACTGAAGGAACACGGGCGGGTTTTAGTCAGTAAAAGTCTGACACGCCCGTCCGCCCCACCCAGAGCGGGAGACGTCATTTGATGATTTCTCACCCAAAAAAGGGGATAGAAAAAAGAGCGTTGGAGTCGTCTACTCGGCCGAGTGCATGTATATTTTGATTATAATCATTAAATGTATATATTTTAAATGTGTGGCTTAGCCCTTTCATATGAGACTCAACACGGCAAAAATGACGTCACATGGTCAATAAGTAACGAATAATCAAGACCCTTCCGTCGATACATTTTTGTCGAATTATGAGAAAGAGTTATAATGGAACTGATGAACATATATACATACATAAATTCGTACATGGCGGTCAAAATCAGAACCTTTCTATATTTGTCATAGTCGGGAAAATAATAAGGCTTGATTTTCTTACGGATTCCCTCATACGTCATGCTTAGACACAATTTTAATTTCGAAGCTTTCGAAAAATCTAGAAATTAATAGTGAAGCAGGAGTGGCATAGAGATCTGACATTATTTTTCGATAAGATTAAATTACGACTATATAATTAAACTTGGTCTTCTACTGACGTTAGACATTGCCTAATTCGACATCAACGTACTTGAAGTTAGTAAAAACCTCTATACACGCGTATCAAAAGAGTAGCATTTCCTCAAACAGAGGCGTGTCCTGCATTTTAATTCATAAATCTAAGAAAAGCTTGGTAAGAAAGAATTATACTAGCACTCAATCACTTGTCGACCGAACTATTGATGATAATGGTACTTAGGACAAAGAAATCCTCCGTAATGTTCTTCCTATAAGGAAAATACGAACGTCTAAAGGTACTGACTACGACTGGAAGATCATTTTTTTGGTCTGTTTTCCTCTTGATTAGACTGTCAGTATTATTATCATTCTTTGTTGATACAGCTCAGTAACATATTAGTTGAAGCAACTGAATTTAAACTTTATTTTTAGGGTTCCGTTGCCAAAAACGGAACCCTTATAGATTCATCATGTCTGTCTGTCTGTCTGTCCGTGTATGTCACAGCCACTTTTTTCCGAAACTATAAGAGCTATGCTTTTGAAACTTGGTAAGTAGATGTATTCTGTGAACCGCATTAAGATTCTTACACAAAAATAGAAAAAAGAACAAAAAATTTTGGGGTTCCCCATACTTAGAACAGAAACTCAAAAATAAATTTTTCATCAAACCTATACGTGTGGGGTATTTATGGATAGGTCTTCAAAAATGATATTGAGGTTTCTAATATCACTTTTTTCTAAACTGAATGGTTTGCGCGAGAGACACTTCCAAAGTGGTAAAATGTGTCCCCCCCCGTAACTTCAAAAATAAGAGAATGATAAAACTAAAAAAAAATATGATGTACATTACCATGTAAACTTCCACCGATAATTGGTTTGAACGAGATCTAGTAAGTAGTTTTTTTTTAATACGTCACAAATCGTAAACCGCAATGTAACTTTCATTCAATCAACACAAATATACAAATAAAAACATTTAATTTCATAAACCTTATGCATAAACCGTGAATACCTACAGGTTTGTACGGAACCCTCGGTGCGTGACTCGCACTTGGCCGGTTTTTTTAATGAATGATGTCATATACTCGTACCTGCTCAATTTAAAAACTACGATGCAATAATATTACAATTATAGGAGACGGCTGTTTGATTTCTACCAGGCTCATCATAAGATACAGCTTTCAAAGAGACCAGTGCATCGAAGCAGCGATGCACTCAATATAAGGTAGGCGGAAAGAAGGAAATAAGAAGCAAAACTGAGTTATCTCAATTTATTTTAAGAGGATGTGCTCACTTTTACGCGCCTATATAAATTTGCAGCGATTATTTTAATAAAATGACAATTATGTGAATTGTCATTTTATTAAAATAATCGCTGCAAATTTTTTCGGAGTCATTATTCTAGCAGTCTGCATGGCTTTCTGGAAAAGGGGTGTGAAAGGAGCCTCTCCGTGCAACGCATATACAGAGCCAGTAAGCCGTAAGTTGCGGCCTTTACCACTGTGCCACCACTGTTCAGTGCGTACTTAAATAAATTATTAAAGAAACAACAAACTTCATAAAGAACACTACTTATCTACTATTTTTATTTTCGCACTTTTTACTCATGGTACCTACTTACTCATTACCAATTTATAAGTATACTTTCACTTGCTGAGCAAATAATAGTGACAGGAAACTACTATAACATTATCAACATTAACTAAGTGGAAAAAATACGTATTATTGAAGCTAACTCAAAAACCACATCCTAAATCGGTTTATAAATGACGGAAACGAACCTAAAAACCGGCCAAGTGCGAGTCGGACTCGCGCACCGAGGGTTCCGTACAAACCTGTAGTAGGTATTCACGGTTTATGCATAAGGTTTATGTTTATGAAATTAAATGTTTTTTTTTTTCAATTTTTATATTTGAGTTGACTGAATGAAAGGTAAATTGTGGTTTACGATTTATGACGTATTAAAAAAAAAACTACTAACTATATCTCGTTCAAACCAATTTTCGGTGGAAGTTTATATGGTAATGTACATCATATATTTTTTTTAGTTTTATCATTCCCTTATTTTAGAAGTAACGGGGGGGGGGCACACATTTTACCACTTTGGAAGTGTCTTTAGCGCAAACTATTCGGTTTAGTAAAAAATGATATTAGAAACTTCAATGTCATTTTTGAAGACCTATCCATAAATACCCCACACGTACGGGTTTGATGAAAAAAAAAATTGATATAAAAAAACAATAATATTTGGGGTTCCCCATACATATATGGGGAACCCCAAATATTATTGTTTTTTTTTCTATTTTTGTGTGAAAATCTTAATGCGGTTTACAGAATACATCTGACATCTGACTGGCGTGTTAGTCTAGTGGTTAGTGACCCTGACTGCTAAGACTGAGGTCGTGGGTTCGATTCCCACCCAGGACAAACTTTGTGTGATGAGCACAATGATTTGTTCTGTGTCTGGGTGTAATTTATCTATAATATGTATCTATATAGAAATATATAATTATATTTATTAGTTGTCTGGTTGCCATAGTACAGGCTCTGCCTAGTTTGGGATCAGATAACGTTGTGTTGGTTGTCCTAAGATATATATTATCTACTTTCCAAGTTTCAACAGCATAGCTCTTATAGTTTCGGAAAAAAGTGGCTGTGATATACTCGGACAGACAGACAGACAGACATGACGAATCTATAAGGGTTCCGTTTTTGCCATTTGGCAACGGAACCCTAAAAATGGATTCTGTGTATAAAAGCAAATGTCCAGAAATGCAAATAGACAAAAGTTAATAAATAAACCTAGCTAACGAAGCTGCGTGTTGAGAACACTTTTAAAAATAAATGTCGAGTTCCCAGCTACTAAAAGGTAAATAAAAATAGCTGAACTGTGATGCTAATAGTAAAAATAGGAGAAAATAATGATTAAAGTAAACATAATTACCGCGCGATATGGCTATATTTATTTTATTTTATGGGCTAGTGTCATGATCTTGGAAATAATAAAGCCGCGCATTCACAGGGCGACAAAATGTTAATAAACTTCATTACTCGCGGTTCCATGAAAGGTGAGTATTTCACGGGATATTTTAAATTTCTAAGATAAAATTTGCATTATTTGAAAACTAACAGTTTAAAAAAAATTACAAGTACCAAAATAAAAAAGATCATTTTAATCCTATTCAATAAATAAAATTTGTTTATTTCAGACTATTAATGTCCATATTTTGTTAGTACCACATTATCTTAAAAACTATGTTAGTCGTGAGGAGATTAAATATACTCATGTAGAAACTAAATTAAAATTAAATTGGGACAAATTGTAATAGGTTAAAATTAAATTTAAAAAAACTAATGACTATGATAAATGGTTAAATTTCGGTAAGTAGGTTTGTACAAACTCTTTCACACGTCAATAACGACTTTTTCATGAAATATTCATTCAGTGGGATTAAAGTAACTTGAAAGTTGTACTGTATTTTAACGATTATAATTCTGAAATATCATATTACATTATGGTCGTGCTTCATCTTATAATCAACATACAATCTGACAGTGATCTGTGCATTACAAAAAAATGGAAGAATAGTTCAAATACACGAGCTACCTTAGCGCAATCTTAATGACATTTCGTGATTTTAAATTCATTGCATTTTCACGTCATGATTTCAATCACGGTTTCGCCGGCTACAGACCTTAGTCGCTTAGCGAGTGGGCGTTTTAATTAATCCCGAGCCGAAATGGAATTAAATTAGAAAAAATTACAATAATTTATTAAACAAATAGGTGTGATAGCATCCGCCTTTAATGATACTACGATTAAGCCATATAATTTGGGTTACAGGAAGTTTGTGTTTGACACTCAGATTTATATCAAACGGAATAAAATAACATAGTAAATAGGGAAGTGTTACTAAGTGACTTTTGAACAAGTAATTAATTAGAATTTCACTTAAGCGATCCACGGAATGAATAGCAAATGCTATGATTTATTGTTTTTTGATACGCCTAGCACTACATAGGCTGCGCCCTGCTGTGCCTACGACGCAGCTGTATATTTCACGTCTGCATCACTCCACCACGATTGAGGAAGTTGTGCAGTACTTAAAAGTAAAGACCAATTGGACTCTGAGGGTCGAAAGGTTGGAATCGCGCCACAACATCAATTTTAAGTCGTTTGTGGTACGAGTTCCAACCCACCATCTACAGACCTGCCTGAGAGAGGACTTTTGGCCGAAAGGTGTCTTGTATCGTCGTTTCCGAGGACGGTTATGCGACACCACGCAGCGGAACACGACGCCGTCATCATTACGTGTTTAGTGATGGTTTAAGTTTTGTTTTTATAAAATATGTATTAGTTTATAGTTATTGTTTTATATTATTTGTTTATTGTGTTTTTATGGGCCTAAGTTGCCTGAAATAAAGGATTGTATTGTATTGTATTGTATTGTTTACAAAATGTATACAAAATACTGCGAATAAATCCATTGTTTTACATTTTCATATGGTACACGTCGTGATCGGAATTCGGAGCATGTTCAAAAGGAATCGAGTAGCATTTATTTTTCGAAATAGCACGTTTTGTAATTGTTGTACGTGTTTTGTATTTTTTTTTATAGAGGTGAAATTGAAATAAAATGGTTGTTACTACTTTTTTTTTTATGGCCCCGTGTTTTGTTCCTTTTTATTAAGTACTAGCTTCTGCCCGCAACTTTGTCCGCGTTAAATTTCTTGTTCCCCCGACCCTTCCCGTCGCGTCGAATCGCCTACCCGTGCGATTTTCCCCGTTTTTGCAACATTTTTCATTACTGCTCCGCTCCTTTTGATTGTAACGTGATGTTATATAGCCTAACCCAACACAAAAATATTTTTTCAATTCCTGAGATTAGCGCGTTTAATCAAACAAACAAACTCTTCAGCTTTATAATATTAGTATCGATAGCACTTCTCCCGCGACTTCGCGTGACTCACAGGAACTGTGCATTTTTCGGGATAAAATATAGCCTGTTACTTGGTAATAATGTAGCTTTCTATAGGTGAAACAATTTTAAAAATCGGTTCAGGTAGTACTTAAAAAAAATCAAATCTTTCCTCTTTAAAATATTAGTTTAGATCAAAAACCTACCCATACTTTAATCATTTTGAATTTTCCAACTGTCTCAGTTTAAATCATATATAGGAATAAGCTCAGTAGAGACTTTCTTTACACTATTTATTTTATTGAATTCGCTTAACTGAGATATTGACAGCCGCAGGATTAGTCTAAAATCAAACATTTGCATTCTTTGACAGTCATTACGGTTCGTCAAAAACCCGAAAGTTTACCACTAAACCAATAAATACACTGATGCTCACATTTCATACATTCTCACATAGAAATTATATAAGATTTCATATTTTTAATATCCCTCATAAAATAATTCATCAGAGAGATTTGCAATTTTTCCGCCCATTTTCCACCAGTACCTACGTATGTAAGTACTTGGAGCGTTCCCATGTAAGTAACTTTGTACTCCGTAGTATCACCGTAGTATCTCAATATCAGAAGGCTTCCCGTAACTCGCGCGACATAGTTTGCGTTTAATATAAGTTAAACTTTAGTGCATAAGTTTCAAGGTTTTTAATTTTCCTTTACCTCATGGGATTACAATCGCATACTGTTCAAACATTCTGTCTTTGGTACGGTTTTTTTTCCGACAGAGATTGATTTTCTGTGCTCTATTTTACAAAATATTATGCTATGAAAATTGACCTCGAACCTATTATCAGAACAAAATAATAATGATTTACAAAAATAGCAAAGCCTTTGATACCCAACATTAAATTAATGGCAGCCAATAAATAACACAAATGAGAGACCAAACAACAAGTTAACTAAGCACACCAATTATTTTCAACAATTAAAACCTCTAGTTAATTATTGCGCTAAGCCAGTACACAAACCACGTAGTCCATGATTCAACTGCGTGACGGAACGGAAACGTTCTAGTTCTGATGGCAAGTAAAATTCAACAAATGCACGAGTTGCTAAATAGCGCGAGAGTATAATAGCTGTTGCATGCTAAACGGAGCACGACACGAATGGTACCTTTAGCTCGTTTGTGATTTCACTGTAATTGTTTGCGATGTAAAATGTTGCTAGTGTCGAGATGAGTAACTATGTTAAATGTTTTTACAAAATATAGACTCACGTTTTGAATTTTAATAATAATAATAGTCCTACAGACCGCCAACCTCAGCAGAGACTAGCCTTCGGCGCGGGAGATGTTATCAATCAAATCAATTTTTTTCGGACTACAAAGACCCATATCATAAATACTTACAGACAAACAAAAACAACACACACACAAATAAAAAAACAATGTAAACATAAAACTATTGTACACGAAGTGACGGCGTCGTGTTGCGCTGCGTGGTGTCGCGTAGCCTTCCGCGAAATCGCCGATACACGACACTCTTCGGCCAAAACTTTTCCTTGAGGAAGGTCTCGGTTATAGTGCACAAGAAAGTGCTCAATAACCGGTGCACTTGGATTCGTCCCACCGGATTATGAGAGTGAGGGAAGAGTCCCTCACTCTCATAATCCGATGGGACGGTGATCACGACCCACGGCTTGACGTGCTTTCAGAGGCACGGGGGTATCACACCGCCACCACTGCCGCTATTTTGTGAGAACGTATATTACCTAGTGACTGGGTTGTAGAGGTCAGATACGCAGTCGCTTCATGTAAAATACTGGTATGCAGCTACATCTGGTTAGACTGGAAGCCGACTACAACATAGTTGGGAAAAAATCTGTGCAGGTGATGACTTCTCACCGCATTAGCAGAATAGAAGTGTGTGGAAAGCGACAGATTTGTCAATGTGTTGCGTGGCCAAAACGAGTTTGACAGACAGAAAATTATTTAAATTATATTTAATAGATAAGGTTATTAAGAGCAGAAAAGATGGGAGATTGAAAAATAAATAACTATGTATGAAGCCAAGACTAATAAAATCAAATCAAATATGGCAGTTGACAGGACTTTCGATATTTTTCAGATATTGGCACGTTATTTTTATGCATGTATTCAATCATTTTTTGTATGGAGAATTATGGCCTGACTAGTAGACTAGGAGTACGTGAGAAAAAAATCCATTGAAGCTATTCATATATCGGATGCTCTATCGTCTACATCAAGGTATAAATCACAGACCGGGCAGCCATTAGTTGTATCCGGGATCACAGTTTACAAGGAATTTGGAGCAGGAGAATGTGGCCATTTTGATTGCGGTATGATATCGTCCAACAAATGTACTCAAGCGTGTAGCATGATGGACTTTCATACTAAGCTTATCACATTTAACAATCATCACATCACCCCTGTAACCCCCAAAGGGTTAGGTAGAAATGTACCTATAGTACACCAGCCAGTTACGAGTATGTTTAAGTCCCATGTAATACGAGGCGAAAATCTGATTTTGCAAAACATTTTAACACTAAAATTGTTCTGTAAGTTACGTGTGATAACTAAATCAATTTTATCGTACAACAATAAATATTGTAAATGGCAAAACATTTGCAATAGTCATAAAACAAACATCACAACGATCAAACTGGGAAATAAATAGCAGCAATGACCTTTTCGAATAAAAAAAAAAATGTAACGATATCAATACGTTCGACAAACGGATTGACAGTTCCATGAAACTAATTTCGAAATGTTCACAGTTTGATTTTGACAGCAGTTGATTTTTCCGTGGCAAATCAAATCAAATTATTTTTATTTCACATAAACCTACATGGGCACTTATGAAATGTCAGAAGCTAGGTACACGGTTCCAAATTGTTGATGCCTATGGAGAAGACAACAGCCGGCAAGAAACTTCACGGTTACTCTTTTAAAAATAATTGGTTTTTACAATGGTTTCAAATTACCGTGTAGTTCCGATGATTGGTTGGTATGATATTCTTTTGTTTTGGTTTCACTTACATAATATCAATCATTTTGTCCTAAACGTGTGTGTGAGTGCTAAACTTACTGCTTTTGTGAACAAAAAGTGCCGGTGGTGTGTGTTAAAATAACTACACAGAAAGCCAATTTCCGTATTAAAAAAGGCTTAATAATCGATTCCCACGCATCGATTCGCCCAAATCGGGCGAATCGATGAGTCTAGCATGAAGTTGTAAAGTTTGTAGCCTTATATTTACGTATTTGTAGAGTTGTCGATTCGCTTTCAAATAAATTAACTTCATGATGTGCCCGATTCTTGGGCGATTAAATTCGTGCAAACCGACTTATAAGCCATTAAAAAAAATTAAAACTAGGCGTAACCTCGTCTTCTGGTAGGGTCGCGAGATCTGTTCAAAAGAGGTACCGTGGCCCTGGCATATAGGCAATTGAAGGAACACGGGTGGGTTTTAGTCGGTAAAAGTCTGCCACACCCTTCCACCCAGAGCGGGAGACATAATTTGATGATTTCCCATCCAAAAAAAGAAAATTTCTTCTCAGCGAATATCAAAGTCAAAAATTTGGGTCAGTAAGATATCTTTTTGATAGCTTGAGACGGATATTAGAAAGCTAACGTTATTTGAAAGACGAGAATTGCCCCTCAGATGTTGGGTGAATTTAAGAAAATCATCTATCTACAGTAATTGCTACTTTCATTGGAACGTTATTGTAAACGTTTTAGAAAATACTCGTTACTGGTTGCAACGTTTTAGTAGTGATGAAAGAAAATGAAGCCAGTCTGAAAATTATTTAACAAGAGAATTTGTAAATGCTTCTCACTTGAGTATGGTAGTCGTGGGTTGGACTCCCGAGTCCAACCCACGACTAATATATACTATAATGATCTTTCCAAGCTTGCTAAATATAATAAAAGCTGCTTATATAATTGTACCGAGTAGTATAAAAAACTTAAACTTCAGATTATTTAAGGGAAAATGGTTTGACTGGTTAAACTTTTAAAAAATGTCTATAGTCTTAAAGAATTTATGGATAACAAATTCTCATGTTAGTATGTAAGAAAAGCAAAACATGTAAGATCTTTATTGTAACACCATATATACCATGTTTTATGCAAATAAATACTTACTTACTTACTTAAAAATTCGGGCTAACCCTTCGAGCAGTACAGGTGTTGTGTTATGTAATTGTATTTTACTAAGAGATAACCATTTCTTCGCGTGGGTGTCGTAAAAGGCGACTAAGGGACTTACTAGAGAATGGGCAGCAGCGTTCTCTATGCATATTACCACCAAACTGCGATCGCCAACCCGCCTGCCAAGCGTGGCGATTATGGCAAAGCCCTCCAAATTGGGGGAGGCCTAAGTCCAGCAGTGGACGTCTTACGGCTGAAATGATGATGATGAAGAGAAAACAAATGAAATATTTTGTCTTAAAACATAAAAACGGCACCAAACAGCGTGAACTCTAAAATATAACTTCAAAACGATATTTTCAGTTGAAAATGTTACTTAAACTTGGCTGTAAACGTCTTGGCACCACCTACATCTTAACTTAATCTTCACATAAAAACGAAGGTACACTTAAGTATGCATTATGCTTCGTTGTAACGATATTACTAGCACATAAAGTCGATGGCAGTCAAGTGAACTAATGTTGTAATTTGTACTCTTGGCTTCGTACATTAAGCGGGCAATGAATACGAAGCTATACGTATTGCTGGCGAAGTTCCTTTTGTATTGCTGAAAGTTTTATGTTAATTTTTTGTATTAAAGAAAATTGGTTTTGGGGAGTTCGACAAAGATGTCTGGTCTTGCTTATTTAAGTATGTTTATAGATACGTCAAAGATAGCTATTACCTACTATTTATCAATACCTAAATAACATAACATATCGCCTCATTTCCCTAAAGGATAAGACAGAGTCGTACCTATCAGCCTATAATGTTTCCACTGCTGGGACACAAGCCTCCTCTCTGTGGGAGGGCGCGGGCCATAATAGACCACGAGGGCCAGTGCGGGTTGGTAGATGTCACAAGTGTTTCGAATTTTTGGTTCTAGTACAAGCTGGTTTTCCCGATATTTTCGTTCACCGTTTTAACAGCACTGATGATTAAATCATTTATACGAGGTGTACCTGCATCAGTTATGTTTTCATCCCATGTAATAGGTCGCGAACCTATTGCCGTCAACTGAGCACAAATAATAATAATATCAATAAAATCGTAGGACAACCAACACAACGTTATCTGATCCCAAACTAGGCAGAGCTTGTACTATGGTAACCATACAACTGATAAACATACTTATATATTTCTTAATACATACATATTATAGATAAACTACACCCAGACACAGAACAAATGATTGTGTTTATCACACAAATATTTGTCCTGGTTCGATTCCCGAACCCACGACCTCAGTCTTAGCAGTCAGGGTCACTAACCACTAGACTAACAGGCCAGCCAAATCCAGACAAATCCAGGCTCCGGGCTACTACTGAGTCTAGATATAATAAAACTCAGTAAAAGTTTTAAGCAACCTGCGACACGAACCTAGGACCTCATTCTCAGTAGTAGCGCTAGCGACTACTAGACAATGAAGCAATACCTAAATAAAAATAAAAATACTAGTCAATGATTGTCCCGCTGCAGAAGGCTTGAGCCTTGCTCCAGGCGGTTAAGTGGATAAATATGAATATCTTTTATTAATTTAACTTTATTTGAACGAGTTTTGTCTGGAATAAATTAAATTATACCCGTTTTCACTCGTTCTCTTTATGTACACACTAATAAACTCTCAGTGAGACACTTGTGAGCTGTAATTAAATACGTAAAAATATTTGTTTCTGGACCAGACAAACAAAACGTAGCAGTAATTATATGAAAGAATTCTCTAGTAAGAACAAAAGTAATAAACTGCTTAAGCCGTTCTACTTTTAAAATGCCAACAAACTCCTAATAAGCCAACCACCGAACTCGAATTCAGGACAATACACTCCGTAGTTGCCCTGGCAACCACTAGACCGACGAGATTGTCTGAAGTAAAATATTACAATAGATTTGTCCAACCCGTTCTATTCCACACAGGAGGGTTAGAAGCAGGACTAATGCTATAATTTGGAGCACATTGCCGACACCAAGTAATGAATACATTAGTCTAACGTCACAGTCTATTTTAGGCTCCGGGCAGACCTGAGTTTAGACTAATATATGAAAGCAATGAAAGTTCACAATTGTGTCAATAGCTTTGGAAAACAAAAATGGTTCCACACACTTCTATATTATTCTTCTATGCATGGCTACAAAACTGTTTTGACTTTACTTTTATTTTATTTCATACGGAAAATCAAACTTAACATTTAACTTAAGAATAAAGAAAGAAAAAATGTGTTAACTGGGCATTACATCATAAACCTTGTCACTATAAAAAAACCGGCCAAGTGCGAGTCGGACTCGCGCACCGAGGGTTCCGTACAAACCTGTAGGTATATAAGTAAAAGTTCACCCATCACGACAATCGAGTCGTAGTTCTGTTCTGTTTCTTGGCTTGGTTTTATTTCTGTCTGTGTTTTATTCTGTTTATTATATGATGTTACCAAAAATTTACGGTTTTCGCAATTTTTCCTTTATCTGCGCTATAAGACGTTGCTTCGTACCAAATTTCAAAGTTCTAGATCGACTGGAAGTACCCTTTAGGTTTTGATTCCCTTGCGAGTTTCGAAAATTTGCGGAAATTTGCGGCATAAACGGCAATATCTTTCGATTGCGTTAGCTTAGAAGTTTGATTTTTTCACAGCTCCAAGGGACAGTAGATTAGAGTATTTGATATCAATTTCAGCTTGATACCTCCACGCGTTCCTGAGAAAAAGGGTCTTGATAGACGGACGGACGGACGGACGGACAACAAAGTGATCCTATAAGGGTTCCGCTTTTTCCTTTTGAGGTACGGAACCCTAAAAACAGAACACAATGATAATAACGCCAAAGGGGCCTTAGCTCAGCATAATGTACCACCTCACGCTGGTTTATAGCTGCAATCCACAAGTACCATACGCTAAAATAATAAAAATATACTGTGGGACACACATAATAATAAATTAAGAAACTCAAAAATAAAATAAAAACTTTTTAGCAAAAAATTAAAACGGCGCTTTGAGTGATCTTTGTTCATTGATTTTTCAGCGCCGACTCATAATTTTAAGGTTTATTATTTGTTGCTTTTCAGTTTTTTCGCCGGTTTAATTTTTTGCAAAAAAGTTTTTATTTTATAATTTTTTGTGGCTTTAACCCTTATTTCGAATTTGTCCGGTAGGATGGACAAGTACTTTTGATAAATCTGTTGCTGTACGATAGTCTAACATGTCACAGAAACCCAATTTTTATCATAAAATAAAATTAGCGTTTTAAGAACTCCGTCGAAATAAAGGTTAATGTACTAATAGCACTTGGCACAGCATATCCTATCCAATGAAAAAATAATTATCAAAATTGGACTACTCTGTATAAAATAAGGTATACATTACAATCAGTGAGTGAACAATCAATCATCCCCTGTTTTCCGACCCTTAGGGTTCGATTTCTTTTTCCAATTTATATGAGACCACCTTCAAAGTATACCCTTCCAATAAAAAAAGAATTATCACAATCGGACTACTATGTAAAAAGTTATGCGTGGCCATACATAAAAAAAAAATATATATACGCTTCGAATTGATAACCTCCTCCGTTTTTTTTTCGTCGGTTAATAATATGGCATACATGTGTGTGAATGTATAAAAGATATACCTACTATCCACTTCATTTTATAGAAATTACAATTTACAAACTGATGGCAGACGTAAATGGTATCCAGGGCAAAATCAATTAATTGAACACTTAAAACTAAATAGAACCAAAAAAAAAAACTCGTAGTTGTGATTCGTTTTCTATGCGTCGTACAATCATAATAAATTTGCTTGATCATAAGGAATCTACTGTTCATCCCTCAGAAAATTTACTAATTTTTTTTTAAAGCATACCGACTAAAGAACCTGAAGTTTGAGAGCCTAGACAAACACACATTATATCAGCAATAACGATGGTAGAAATATCTATAAATATATATGTCAATCTACCGATAAGGATTTATGTCAATCTTGTAAGCCGTTGTACAAATAATAATATGAATATTGAAAAGCGTTCAAGGCGATTGCCACTCGTCGAGGCATTGTGGTTCGCACAGTGACTCGTGGCTATG
Organism: Aporophyla nigra; assembly: GCA_947507805.1. Classification (NCBI taxonomy): domain Eukaryota; kingdom Metazoa; phylum Arthropoda; class Insecta; order Lepidoptera; family Noctuidae; genus Aporophyla; species Aporophyla nigra. Next base: position 19,155,978 of record OX382301.1, on the reverse strand, counting down.
CCCAAACAAGAGCCAAGACGAATTATAGTTCTTTAAAAATAAGAAAATGGATGGATAGAAAGAAAGAAAGAAAAATATTTTATTTGGGACACGCACAGGACATAAAAACAATGAGAAAAACATAGAAACATTTACATTTAAGCTACAAATAACAAAATACTACAGAACGATAAAAAATAAAAAATAATAGAGTAAGACCTGTGCGAGGCCAAAAAGGCTCCTATCTCAGCATAATGCTGCGATATTTCTAAAAAACAACTACCACAGCGCTGGTATTTCGATAGTGCTCACTGTGATGCCACGGACACACTTACGGACATGACAATGTATCCCACATTGAAAAAGTATAACATAAAAAATAAACAAAAAAATAATAATAATATAAAATATACTAAAAAATGAAATCAGTTTAATAGAACGGATATCTATCCTAGAGACTAGAGACAAAACAAAATTTTGACTCTTGTAGATAGAATTGATTCCTCTATTGTTTTGTCTGTAGTCTGCTACTCAGTATTAGCGTTCTTTCCCTAGGTGTTGCACTAAATGCTCTTCTCCTGTAATCAGTACAGTGCAGTGGTCCAGTAGAAGTTTATTATTTATGGACTCACTTCTTCGGTTTCGACCTAAGCTTTTGGATCACTTGTGTCGCAAATTATAGTAATTTAACAGAGCACAATATTTTCTTTCCTTTTCCTACTTTCTAGTAGGAAAACCTTAAAACTGATGTATCTGGTGTATACGAACGTTGGTAAATCTAAATATATAAATAATGCAGGAACTTAAAAGGACTTAAGAATAGTTTAAGCAGCTACTACTGCTTAAATCCGTGCCTAAACATACTCAGGTACATTTACAAAGCTAACACGTGTAGTGGATCTACACATTAGCTTTGTAGATTTAGTACGAGTTCTTTGTAGTTTGAACTACTTAACTAAAGCTTTAACATGTTATGGTTATTCTTGGAAATCAAATCTGCTTATTTTCTTATGGATTACCTCGAATTTATTTTTCTTTCATCTGGATTATTGCTCGTGGTGCGTAGATTTAATGTAAGAATAATTTTTTGTCTTTAAAACTAATGAGTCTCTATCTTTGTTGAAAGCTACTGGAAACTATGTTTAACAGTACGACAAACATCAAACAATTTCAATTGTTATAAAAAGACATTGATTAAAACAGTATAAAATTAAAGAAACGATCTAAAAAAGTTATTGACTTTGGCGTCTCTCTATTAATCAATTAAAACAACGCCTGTAAGATCTTGTGTTTTATGACGATTGTCGCTTTCTTTAGTCCGTGTTCAGCTAATTAGAAAGAATGACGAGCTGGGTGGTAATTACTTCGGAAAGACGACTGATTTAGGTTTTATTTTAAATTTTCTTACTCATGAAGTTTTGTCCTGAATACAATTTTATAAATAGAAGCAGTACGCGAAGTTATTCCATACATTAAAAATAAAAGTTGTTTTTCGTGTCTGTCTGTGAGACTGAACTTCGTGTTGGATTTTGATGCGGTTTTTATCATCATTTAGCGAATTTATACTGGAAAATTTACGTATGAATATTATACATATTTATATTCATTTATTTTGCATTCCATATTGTAAAAAAGATGTTATAACGGGCTTAAAGCGTACATAAATATTGACCGTGTAAATGCACAGCAAAGTAGGAGACTGGCAGTGGACTTTAATTTTACTAATTAGTTCGTATTCAAATACAACAACAATAACAACAACAATATTTACAAAAAAGAGAAAAACATAAAAATTTACTATTTAGCGAACCTTATTAATTTAAAATTTGTCATTTAGGTATTCATTAATAGTATTACAGCATTTATATAATAAGAACTGTTGTAATTGATTTATGGCTAAATAAAATTTTTGTTCATTTTAATTATTTCGGGTAATTTATTCACAGTTTCAATGACATGTCTAGAGGGTACTTCTTGAGTGCATTTGTAGTTTATAGCTTGGTTAAGTCTATTTTTATGACGTAAGAAACGAAACGATATTTTGGTAAAAACAGTGCGAAGCAGAAACGTGTCGCTAGTAGCTTAGGGTAGCCTTATCTACCTCAATCAGGTTATTTATTTAATGAACAGGCCTACTAATTACAAGCATTAATCAGCGAATGCTATCTGATGGCTACGTTTTTCAAATTATGATAAATATAATAGAGACTTTACGCCGTCAAGTCAAAACGAATGGATAGGACCCGACCAAAAATCTTAAATTAATTAATTCATTCTGTAATAGACAGCGAGCAGCCTAAAGCTATTTTTTTTTTGGATAAGAAGCAGATTTTTTTTTCTCAAGGCTTAGTTCTTAGGTGAACCCTAAAAAAGGATTTTAAAAAATATTCATAAACGGACAATTTTTTTTAAAAAAAAAACCTTGAATTTCATGGACAGGCTACGAAGAAATCCTATTAGGGTTCCAGTTTTTCATTTTGCGTTACGGAACCTTAAAAAGAGGAAAAAGAATGTTCAAAAAATTTGTCCATATGTCGCCAACATAAAAAGGGCCCAAAAGACTGACAACATTGCCACGTTGTATGGTAATGCTGGTCCTTTAGCCTAAAAATTGGCCAGCCCTCTGGTCACGCAACATTCCACCTTAGGCTTATGGAAAATCTCACGAGGTACAAACGAATGTATGAGATTTAAAAAAAAACACAAATGGAAGCTAAAAGAACTTGGTTCAAAAAAAAAACACAAATGGAAGCGAAAAGAACTTGGTTCAAAAATAGAATGCAGAGAAACAAATGTTTCCAAACAATTAAAGTAATCGTCGTTTATCTCAGCTGATTAAATCCACACCAATTCCATCTAGCGACAACGTCTGACGATTGTCTTACTAATTAGAACTACTAGACGCTCTGAGACGCCGTTAATTAGGAAGACAGCGCTGATTTATCGCCATCTTTATACAGATACGAGGGCGTAAGTTAAGTAAAGCTTTTGGACGGTTTGTTTTATTTAAAATACTGTTTTATTTGTTATATTTTGTAAGAATGAAGGTGTAAGCGATTAATTGTTTATTTGCTGGGCGAAGGCCTCCCTACTCTCTTTCCACGTCTCTCTGTTGCCAAGGCCCAATCTTTATTAAAAGAGTCCAGCTCATCCCGCCATCTCCATCTGGGCCTGCCGCGATGTCTCTTGCCATTAAGCGGGACCCATTGGGTCGTAAGTTTGGCCCACTGATCGTTATACAATTTTTTTTTTCTCTTATTAGTTTATGTTGGCACCAACTTAAATGTATTTATGCTACTTATAAAAGAGTTAAAATATATTATTTATATAAATGTTTGAATGACCATAACAAAGATGTATTTTCACCACAAAATTAATACCAAAATACGTTAGGTTTGGTTAACATATTTAGCTTAACACTGACTATCTTTCCATAGTGGAAAATATATGCTACTCTTTTTTTTGTGTTTTATCGTTAGTATGTTCAAGTACGTATAAATTGTGGTAGACTATATAACTTCTTAAATTATATATTAACATCAAAGATACTATGTCAAACCCTATACTGAAGTATAATTTCTATCATTGGAATTTTATTTTACCCTAAGAATATTTAAGTTTGTCAAAAACCTACGTCTATTTAAAGAGACATAATTGATATTGGAATACGACGACTAACTAAAGTTGATCTCCAGAATGTTATAAGAGATTTTCAAAGAAGATCCACAAGATACATCGACAAACAGGTACTTGAAGAAGTGCTATGTTCGGTTTGCCTATCTTGCCGAAGTCAAAACATTTATTTAACCGTTATATATTGAGATATGTGGTATATCTCAATGCCTACCAGTAAATTATATTTATCAAATTGACTACCAACATAAATATTAGTCAAGCCAATTAGGTCGTTAGTAAAAGTTTGTGAAACTCACCAGTTAGCACATGAACCCTTGCTGTCGCTGACTGTGCGTTATCCGGTGCACACTGATACGTGCCAGCATCTGACGTCCGCGCCGACTGTACTAGCAGCCTACTGCTACTATGTATACCCTTCTCAGTAACTAAGGATATACCGCCCCGCGTTGAGTCGAAGTTTATCGTCTGTTGAAAAAGAAAATGTATTAAAAGTCAAGAAGGCGAAACAGGAAACAAGTGGCAGGTGACACGGATACCGATGACAGCCGACAGAATCCGATGACAGCCGAACGGCCATGTTGCTGGCAATACATTTTATTTTAGTGAGGTATTCCACTTTAAGCACTGATTTCAACGGAACTTGCCCGAACGGCAGCTGAACTATTCCACAAACCGAATTTAAACAGAAAATGCGACTTAGTCAGGACAGTTTATTTTATTATTTATATTCCACAAATGGTACCTATGTTTGTATTAAATGAAAATTTTGGTTATGGGATTTCTCTGCATGAATGATGCCAAAGTCAGTTGTAAACGTCTATATTTCGCTGAACGCTGATGGTACAGAATATCGTGTGTCATACTGCAACTACATATAGATATATCTACATCTCTGTAAATTGAATACTCATTACTGTAAAAAATATTTAAAATTGTACGAGAAAGTTGTGGACGCTTGGTTGTTCAAGAAAGCTCAGAGTAAATTTATTCCAGACGTTCTTTCATTCTTGATAAAAAATACATTGATTCCAGCAGGTTAATCCAGAGAATAAGAATTCGATTTCAAGATTGCACGAGTACTGTAATCCACTCTCAATAACAAAATGCCTACACTTGTGAAACTGTGTTGAAATAAATACCAGTAAAGTGTGAATAATGTAATGTAAAACAGTGATTGAATGTAATAAAAAAATTTAGGTTACATTGTATATTATGTCTTAAATATTTTTTTCGGGCTCTGTTTGTTATATTGTTCAGTTTTTAAATTAATAACTCGCCTTTATATCATGCACCTCGTTATAAGGTTTTATCTACCAGCACGCGTAGCATGACCACCATAGAAAGAAGTTTGTCTATTCTTAGTAGAATAGAGATAGAACTGTCATGCTACGCCAGCATAAAACGATACAAATCTTTCTGCAATCTTTAATTCTGTCTTTAATCTTTCTACAATCTGTAATTTTATCTATTCTTCCGTCGACAAAACCCCTTTCTACAGTGATCATGCTACGCATGCTGGCGTGTATCTAAACTTAAAGATATTTTTACCAATCACCAAAAAACAGAACGGAATCACGAAATTACCAATCCAAAGCTTTTACTGAAACAAAATAAACCAACAATTTGCCAGTTTCTGTTAAGTACTAATGAAGGACATTTTAATCAGGGTTGCAAACGTTAAATGCGTTAAGACCTATTTGCATGTTGCAATGTTAGCAAAGTTTCGTCATTTCTATGTGATTAATTCGAAATTATTTCGTATTTTAATTTGTGTTTAGATTCGAAATTGATTTGAATTAAGTTGAATTATTGGCGAGTATATCAACACATTCCTGGGATATTTCAGTTATTCATGTATTGAAAAGGAATTACTAAAATAAAGTCAATGAAGGTGCATGAAATTTTCACTGTATGTCAACAGATTTTCGGGAAAATGTTGTAAAGCCCTTGGTTAGTCCCATGCGTGCTCAATTGGATTTAAAACCGAGGACTGCGGGGTCAGTTCAGGGTTGCCACATTATATTGCTGCGGCCACTTATAAGCCTTTTTTAATGTTAGATTTTTTATTAAATTTCCTGTTAAAGTATAAAATACTGTTCTGAGATTTTTACAATTATTTTATTTTAAATACATGAGTAACTAAAACATCAAAAATACCCATTTTGTTTTCTTAACATAACTTCGCAATTACAAAGTTTTTTTTTTTTTTTTGAGGTGAAGGCGTCTGCTGTTAGTATTGTAACTTGAATTATGAGTCGATATAAACCGTTTTCTAATAATGTTTATAATGTTCTGCAAATTCAAGTAAACGTTATATCTAACTTGACATTATTAAACAGTACTGAGATAAAACTGTTGAACAAAGTTATCAAGGATATTGGATACCAATAATTTTCCAGAATTCTGAACACGCTGACAAAATAAGTTATTTATGATAAAAATAAGTATACTTGAATGTCTTAGAAAGGTAATTCCAAATAAATACTGAAGTAAGTGCCTCAGCTATTACTAAGAAACGATAATACTTTACTTGAAAACTGTTACGAAAATGTCTAAGAATTTTGTTTGGAGTTGTTATAAAGTCTGATGGAAACGGTTTTTGATATTCATCATCATCATTTCAGCCGTAAGACGTCCACTGCTGGACTTAGGCCTCCCCCAATTTGGGGGGCTTTGCCATAATCGCCACGCTTGGCAGGCGGGTTGGCGATCGCAGTATGGTGCTAAAATGCATAGAGAACGCTGCTGCCCATTCTCTAGTAAGTCCCTTAGTCGCCTTTTACGACACCCACGGGAAGAAATGATATTACTAACATTTTATTTAATGTGTCAAAAAATCATTTTTTTATTGTCTGATTGAATCCGTGGTAGTTTCGCGTCGTTACGTCTGTATAAATCGGTTCAGTTCTTTCCTCGTATTTTTTTTTAACTACACCAAGGTACATTCACCAAAAGAAATTAGTCACCAGGATCGTCGTATATAGTTGAACTTTGGTAAGAAATCGAAACATATTTGCAAACGAAATTTAATTTTATAATAGAACGGTCTGTTTTTTATTCGTAAACATCCATCGGTTTTTTACTAAACTTCCACTATATCCGACAACCCTTGGTAATTATCTCTTTCGGTGACCGAATAATTAAATTATCCTCCATTAATTGAACAATAATGTTTAACAACTTTCACTTGGGAAGAGACACAATGTCGGGTCCTGGGAATTTATATATTTCTGGTGCCTAAGGCTAATTTTTTTATTACTACACGGATAGAAAGACACCAGTATATGGTTGTTTTCTGGACCTATCCAGGGCGTTTGACCTGGTAAATTATGACATTCTGTGGCAAAAAATGTCGGATGAAACAGACCTTCCACCTGAGGTGATAAATATATTTAAATGTTGGTATGAAAGTCAGATTAACTGTGTTAGGTGGTCAGATGCACACTCGGTACAGTATGGGCTAGACTGTGGAGTGAGGCAGGGGGGGTTGACTTCACCCACTCTGTTCAACCTGTACATAGACAGGCTGGTCGGTGAGCTGAGTAGCACTATGGTTGGTTGTTCTGTGGATGGTAGAATGATCAACAACATTAGTTATGCTGATGACATGGTGCTGCTCAGCCCATCAATCTGTGGACTAAGGAAGTTGTTGGCCATGTGTGAGAGGTATGCGGAGGCTCATGGCTTGAGGTATAATGCTACTAAGAGTGAGGTGGTCGTTTTTAAAGTACCTAATAATACACCCACGAATATACCACCCGTGACGTTACAAGGAACACCGCTTAAAATCGTCACTCAATATAAATACCTTGGTCATGTGGTCACGGGTTCTCTCACAGATGACCAGGATATAGATAGGGAGCGCAGGGCGTTGGCAGCCCGATGCAATATGCTTGCCCGCAGGTTTGCGCGGTGCTCATACGACGTAAAATTGACGCTCTTCAGAGCCTATTGCCAGTCGTTTTACTCGTGCAGCTTGTGGGTTAGGTATACGCAGAAGGCTTACAACGCTCTGCGCGTACAGTATAATAATGCGTTGCGGATATTGCTGGGGCTGCCTCGGTTTTGCAGTGCATCGGGCATGTTTGCGGATGCGCGAATAGATGACTTTCATGCCATTATGCGCAAACGGTGTGCATCGATGTTGCGGCGATTCAAGGGCAGCCCTAACAGTATATTAGCTACACTGGCGGACAAGGTTGATGGTCCATTTATCAGGCTCTGGGCTGGCAGGCACGTGCGTGCACAAGTTCACGTGCCTAATTAAGGTGTTATTATTTTATTAAGTTTGAGTTTACTAACATAGATTCAGTTCTTACTAACACTATGGATCCCTGGTCTGAATTAAAATTTTGAATTTGAATTTGAATTTAATTTACAACAATCGTTTTTTTTATTTTTTTATTCAGCCGCGTTTCTGAAGCGAATAAAGATTTTATTTATTTCACTACCTTATTAGTGCTAAATGCAACGAATGAAAAATTAAATAACATGACATAACCTCACGCCTGCAGGAGGATACGCCCCGGGCGCCGGGAGTCGATAGCTGACTCCCGGCCACCGTAGGCGCGAGCTTGCGGGCGGCGAGCAATGGGTAGCTCGACGCCCGGTAAGGACCAGGCTCGGGTCGACGGCGCGTAGTGTTCCACGCGCGCCTCAAGGAGATGTCAGCAGCACTGAAGGGGTCTGCTAGGACCGATGCCTGCCGGGGTCGTGAGATTGTTCGAAAGAGATACCGTGACCCTGGCACATGGGCAACTGAAGGAACACGGGTGGGTTTTAGTCAGTAAAAGTCTGACATGCCCTAGCCCTTATATGTCCCGAAAGGTTAGGCAGAGGTGTATCTATATAAGGTGCATCCATATGACAATACTACATAAGTCCTCATCTTTTTTCAAACTAAATAGGGGTCGGCTTCTAGTCTAACTGAATGCAGCTGAATACTACTGGTATTCAGCTGCATCCAGTTATTTTTACATGAAGCGACTACCTATCTTCAAGTCGAAGTGGCGGTGCTTGGGGGATGCCTAAGTCCAGCAGTGGACGTCTTTCGGCTGAAATGATGATGATGATGATGACTACCTATCTGATCTTCATAGCCCAGATACTGGTTAAGATGATACCCCTTCAATGTCACTGGTTGTCAGTCTTTTGGACTCCTGACGTCCCGAAACGACTCTCAAAGGTCCAAGAATGACAGCCTTTTTTTTTTTTGATCATGAGGTGGAAATCCTCATGTCATCCGCCCTGGGGTGGGCGGAGGGGTCCGTCAGACTCTTACTGACTAAAACCACCCCGGTGTTCCGTCCCACACCTACGTCGGGGACCACGGGAACCAATATGTCTTCCGCGATCCCCGACTGGTGCCGGCCTGCCTTTGCGGGTCTCCTCACATTGGGGGGGAGTGAGGTGTTAAACTCCCCCCCATACATCACAGAGAGGCGCGCGTGGAACACTACGCGCCACCATCTCGGGTCCTAAGGAATAGGGGCGACGGATGTCCCCAGATCCGTCACCCCTGGACCCATTTAGGGGGGCTGGAAGAAGGCGTTGTCCACCCTCCGCCGACGTCCGGTGCGCCTGCTGCGGGCTGGGTGAGCGGAAGATATCTCCCGCTCCCTTTCCGCAGCCTCCTTCTGCAACATTACTAATTCGCAGAAGGATACCGCCGCGTCCCAGGACTCCTCGCTGCCGACCATCGACTCGACCACGGCCGGCAGCGATAGGTCACTGCCTACTTCTGAGACGAGGACACGACGCGGCTCCTCCCAAGCGGCACATTCTGCCAGCGTACGCTGCGCCGTATCCTCCCGGCAGTCGACGCAGTAGTGACACCGGGCGTCCGGCTCCCTGTTTATGCGACACAGGTACTTCCCGAAGCAACCAAGCCCCGAGAGCACCTGCGTCGCCCGAAACGACAGGGAGCCTTGCCTCCTCCCGAGCCAGTTCCCGAGCACTGGCCGGACCGCCTCGATGGTGGCGAGGCCGGCGGTAGGGCGTAAAGAATGACAGCCTGGACCAACAGTTAAACGTGGTTACCAAAACACGGAAGGGTCTAGGTATGTAGGTAAAGATGGTCACACATCCACGGACAAATCATGGCAAGCGTGGTTTTACCTAATCAAATCAAATCAAAAGTCATTAATTCAAACTAGGCTGAGAGTCAACACTTTTTGAACGTCAAAGTTACATAAGACAGTCCCCCCAAAACGCCCGCCCTTCGAAACTTCCTATTGCTGTAGCTGGGAAGAAGAAGTGGCGCAGCAAACTCCCCAGCAGCACAGCAGTCTGTTAAATCAATCGAACTACGCGGCTGTTATTAGGTAACCACCAGCCCTTACTAGACTAAATAAGTATATAGGAAAAAGGACATAGCCGAATCGTTTACTTATTTCAGCTTGCAATAACGTTTAGAAGTTTTTTTTTTAATCTAATAAAATGGGGTGCTAATACCCAATAAAAAACTTAAGGTAATAATATAATTTTCTGACGCAGTAAAGATTTTAATCAGAGTAAGAAGCTGCGAGTCAAAGTTGAATGATGTTTATATTGTTTGTTTAAACTGTGCTTGAGAGGTTTCACAGCATTTGCGTCCATGGAAATGCTGTAAGATGAAATTTTTAATCTTGTCACTAAAGAAGTGGCATAAGTTTTTTTAAGGTGTTTGTGGAAATTATTTCATGTAACTATAATTTTATAATCTACTAGTTGATGCCCAAGATTACGATTTCGTCTGAAATCCAAAGTGAAATGTAGCCTATGTACTTTTGTTGGTTATGGTCTACCCATATGCCAAATTTACTTTAAAATCTATACTTATATTATAAAGCTGAAGTGTTTGTTTTGTTGAACGCGCTAATCTCAGGAACTATTGGTCCGAATTGAAAAGTTATTTTTGCATTGGGTAGCTTATTTATTGAGGAAGGTATAAGCTAAATAACATTACGCTAAAATGAAAAGGAGCGGAGCAGTAACGAAAAATAAAAGACAACTAGCAGGCAATTCGATGCGACGCGACGGGAAGGGGAGCAAAAGTTTGTCGCGAACGTAGTCGTGGGCAGAAGCTAGTTTATAATATTAGTTACGATGTTGGACCATTAAAGGATGACACTAATTTGTAATAATTTTCAATACATTGTTGAAAAACAAAATAATGAAGCGCAAATAATAAACAATAGTCGTAATATTTGCTTTAAATTCTGAAATAATTAAGAATATTTAGTCTCATTTCAAACGGAAGGCTCTGTCACCTTTGATACAGTTTTACAACTAGTACAGGATACACATAATATTTTCCACTAAAGTTATGAACTGTACATAGTTATTGCTTAACCAGAACTGGTGGCGAAATAACGGCTTTTTAGTTGATTTGCACGAAGTTATTTTATTTGTGGATGAATCGACAGCTACTGAAATACGTGTTAGGCAATTAGCATGATATGAGTTGTATACACAGATTTTTTTTTCTAATTACATGTTATTAGTTTATTGTATAATACCTTTTTTGTGGGTGAGAAATCATCAAATAATCTCTCCCGCTCTTGGGCGGCGCGGGAGGGCGTGTCACACTTTTACTGACTAAAACCCACCCGTGTTCCTTCAGTTGCCCATCTGCCAGAGCCACGGTATCTCTTTCGAACAAACCTTGCGACCTTGGCAGGACCTAAGTTTATTATTCAATACAAATAAGGCAAAATAACTGTGACTCTGTGTATGGAACATATCCTATTTTATTTTGACTAAGCACATTAAAATAGAGTATTAATTTTCTCCGTAACCAACCCAAATTCAACCCTGCAATTCTCGAATATAAACGTCAAAGCTTAACGTCAAACTGGTGTGTGGTAGAGAAATTCTCATATAAAATAATGTCCAAGAGTACTGTAACTCTGGTAATTGTTTCAACGGCTCGCCTGCACTTCCAGATACGCCATTCTGAAACGCAGTCGCCGTGCGAGGGTTAAATGGCATAGAGAATATGTTAAGTCAACTGCACATCAGAGAAATCTGATTAAATGTTTGTTACTAGTCATTTTGTTTTATAAGTGAGGGTCTTGGGGCAAATTAATAACAGCCACACGGATCGATCAATCAGGTCAAGCAACGCTTGCCGCGGTTGGTCCGAGGATGGGTGACCATTTTAACATTACAAGACCCCTCCGTGCCTCAGAAAGCACGTTAAGCCGTTAGTCATATCAGTGACTGATCCGGTTAGACTGGAAGCTGACCCCAACAAAGTTGGAAAAAGGCTAAACAATGATGAGATGATAATGATGATCTTTTTTTATTAGTCACTAGCTTTTGTCAGCGGCTTCGCCCGTATATTATACATATAAAACTTCCTCTTGAAACACTCTATCTATTAAAAAAATCGCATCAAAATCCGTTGCCTAGTTTTAAGGACCTAAGCATACATATAGACAGACAGCGGGAAGCGACTTTGTTAGGGTTCCGTTGCCAAATGGCAAAAAACGGAACCCTTATAGATTCGTCATGTCTGTCTGTCTGTCTGTCTGTCTGCCCGAGTATGTCACAGCCATTTTTTTCCGAAACTATAAGAGCTATGCTGTTGAAACTTGGTAAGTAGATGTATTCTGTAAACCGCATTAAGATTTTCACACAAAAATAGAAAAAAAAACAATAATATTTGGGGTTCCCCATACATAGAACTGAAACACAAAATTTTTTTTTTTCATCATACCCATACGTGTGGGGTATCTATGAATAGGTCTTCAAAAATGATATTGAGGTTTCTAACATATTTTTTTTTTAAAACAATAATATTTGGGGTTCCCCATACATAGAACTGAAACTCAAAAAAAAAAAATTCATCAAACCCATACGTGTGGGGTATCTATGGATAGGTCTTCAAAAATGATATTGAGGTTTCTAATATCATTTTTTTCTAAACAGAATAGTTTGCGCGAGAGACACTTCCAAAGTGGTAAAATGTGTGACCCCCCGTAACTTCTAAAATAAGGGAATGATAAAACTAAAAAAAATATATGATGTACATTACCATGTGAACTTCCACCGAAAATTGGTTTGAACGAGATCAAGTAAGTAGTTTTTTTTAATACGTCATAAATCGTAAACCACAATTTACCTTTCATTCAGTCAACTCAGATATAAAAATTAAAAAAAATATTTAATTTCATAAACATAAACCTTATGCATAAACCGTGAATTCCTGCAGGTTTGTACGGAACCCTCGGTGCGCGAGTCAGACTCGCACTTGGCCAGTTTTTATACTATGTAGTGATAGTTCACAAATAGTCAAAGCTTTACATAAATTATAGGTATATATATTATACGTCAATTTGAGACAAAATTAAACTTCAAATTAACCGTGTATTTTTTTTTTGTCGCAACAAAAATTCAATCTTTTGCAGTAATATCCATTACGTCACTATTTGGTATATTCGTCATTTGAACAGCTTTCCATTTTGCATAATTGGCAAACTAACGCAACAAGCTAACTGACAGCTAGACCAAAAACCAATATCCATCAGCATCAGGCCGTCAATTAATTATTTCGCATGTTGAAAAAATACATTTTTTTTAAATTTCGAATTATGGTTTAGAATTGCCAGTGTATTTTAAATTAACTGTCGTATTGTCGTCCCCAAAAAGTATGTAACTATAATATTTATAATATGAGTCTTTTTAACCCGATCATTATCCTTATACACACGTACATGTTCAATTCCCTCAGAGTCCCCTTTCGTTATCTTTCCCCCTTTGTCTATTCTATTTTTCCTTACAGATTGCCAAAATAACAACCAAAATCATATAAACCGTAAAGCCTCTTATATCCTGTTTAGCTACAAAGAAATGATTTTTATATATTCCATAACTGACTGAGGTGAAGCCTAAAAGGAGGGTAAATATTTTAATTTGTCGGATCTTTTTTCATACATGCTATATTTTTTTTTGAATGGGAAATCATCAAATGACTTCTCCCGCTCTGGGCGGAGCGGGAGGGCGGTGTAAGACTTTTACTGACTAAAACCACCCGCGTTCCTTGAGTTGCCCATGTGTCAGGGTCACGGTATCTCTTTCAAACAATCTCGCGACCCTGGCAGTTTTCATACATGCTCAATCCTATTTTATTTAAAGTCTCCGTTTCTTTGTTTTCTCTTTTGTAAAGCCCAAAAAGAAGGTTATTAATCTTCTTTTTATTATTGATTGATTTACTGACGAATAAACTGAACTTAACTTCTGCCTTACCCTTCGGGATATACACCGTGACATTTTAATCGTCTTACAACGGAAGCCCACTTCATGTATCCAATGACTACTACACATCCATAAGAAAAAAAAACTTTTTTTTTGAACATCTAAAAATTAAATATACTTAGTCTGAAATTGATATTTTGTCTCATGGAAAATGGAAATGGAAGGATCTAGTCAACTCGTGCGCTGGGTAGGTATGTTCTCTATCATCTGATACGTAAAACATTAATATCAGGATGTTTCATAATTCTAATGCATTATTTATTTTTATTAGTACCTATTATCTTAATTAATGGTAACATTTTTTTAATCACGCCTAGAGGTATACAAGATGCAGTTTTGAACCTGCAAAACACTTCCGGAGGTTGTTATGAGACTCGTAAATAATCATATAACAATACGATACCAAGTCAATAATCAATAATACTTTTTATTTTAGATTTTTCAATTTTATTGTTTTTCAGAATAACTCTGGATGGGGAGCGTGGCTTTAGATCTATGAAAGAAATGTCGGTTGCGTTTGTTTGTGTGTATGAAAGCGCAGTTTAAGGACACGTACAGACTGGCCGCGATTTCCGTAAATAAGAATAAAATGAAGAAAAAAAAACCTGCCCATTTTTTTTTGATTCGGGTCGAGAATCACTAACATAATTACCTCCTGAAATGTTTTGCAGATCCAAAACTGCACCTTGTATTATGTCGGATATATTGAGTGGATAACCTTTGTAAGACGACAAATGTCACGGTGTATAGGCGTGATGTTATTTACTGGTCATTATTCTCCTGCCCTTAACCCAATTTATTTGGGTTCGGCACAACATGTCTTTTTCTTCCACACTTCTCTATAGTCGTCATCTCAGAAGTCACGCCCTTTCTATCCATATAATAATTCACACAGTCTATCCATCGTTTCTTTGGTCTCCCTTTACTCTTATAGCCATCGACATTCATACTCAATACTTTCTTCACAACATTTTCCTTACTCTTCTGTATCACTTGACTGTAGTATATAAAACATAAACTGTAACCAATTCCTTCTAATAAAAGTCAAAACGTGACAGTATCAATCCGTTTTGCAATTAAAGATAATAATACTCGCTTCATAGTTCTCTTTCCAAGTATGAAATTAGAAGTGCTGACTTGGCAAACAAGTTTGAGATTAAGCGGTGCAAGAAAACTTATGCTGGGATGTTGAAAGCTGAGTGCAAGGAAAACATTATTAATACAGAAACTTTATGCATTTCCAGAGATGGTCAATCTTTTAATGTACAGGCTTGAAGTAAAAGTTTCGTCACAAGAATGAATATCTGAACTAATACTATAAACAGAAAAGATTTTATTTTTTGTATTATGATTGTAATGGATAAACTCGAAAACTACTGAACCGATTAAAAAAATCTTTTACCAATAGAAAACTACATTATCACCAAGTAACATAGGCTATATTTTGTCCCGAATAAATGCACAGTTCTATATTTTGTCCTGAATAAATGCAGTTCCTGTGAATCACGCGGACGAAGTCGCGAGCAAAGTGAAGGAAGGAAGACCAAAAATGTCATGTAAATAAAATGCAAACATGCCATTTTTAACTGAAACCACAATTCTTTAAGGATTCTATAAAAAAAAAAAAACATGAAATTATAAGAAGATGAAGACAACCTTTTTTTCACCTTCACAAAAATGAAGGAGAAAATAATACAGCTGTATTAAAATATGTATAACAAATGAAGCATAAAATACAGTTAAATTCTCACATCACAAACTTAGTACAGAAATGTCTCTGTCATCGCGAGACAACGTGATGAAACAAACGACGGAGATACTGTCTGTCATGGATCGGAATATTTAATAATTTAATTTATCAAAGATGTGCGCGGTAATATCATGTTCTGTTCGCATAATCTACGATTCATAATAATAATACGTGAAAAGATAGATTTAATTATTTGATTTGTTTATATTTCGTTTCCTACAGTCTTTTGATTGAATTTATATAGCGTTTAGAGTTTATAAATTAGAATTACCCAAGCTGTTAGTTACTGTTTTTGGATTAACAAGCTATCTGCATTCTCTATTTTAGTAATATTTAGGACCTGTCTCTAAATTCAGGCACAAAATAGATAAATCCACTTTATAAAGCTAGTTGTAGTAATAATTTCGGTTGTTAAGTGCATATGTCTCATGGAGAGGAACGAAACACATTTTTCTAAGAATTGTTGCTAGCAAAACTGAAGGCCGCCTGGTGAGGCATCTGTACTTAGTGTATGTATTTGTTGCAAGGCGTTTCCAGAAGATGACATAACAGATATGGTGTTCCGTTAGTAGTATTGAACACAATTTAGGAAAACTAAGGAAATACAATGCCTCTTTACTTTACATCAATATCTTTAGATTGCATAATGATCGTTCCTTGGTTGTTTATGTTTGTGTTTTAATTAATTACAAAGTATTACTAAATAACATTATGGGTAATGTGCCTAATACAAAGATAAATAAATAAAAACTAATGAATATAAATGTTATTGGTGGGAAAGTGATAAAAAGGCCAAGGAAAAGATGGATGGATTACGTGAGAAATGATATGAAAGAGAAGAGAGTAAATGGTTACGTGTCGGTTGACAGGGGAAAATGGTTGAAGGAAACGTGTTGCACCGATCCTAAGTAAAATGGGACAAGGACAGAAAGTTGAGATGATGATAATGCTAGTGCCAAATCACCTGAACTTAATCAACTTAATACTAACCAGTTAAAAACTCATAGATTCAACGTTAAAACTAAAGGCAATGCCATTAATTCCGACCCAATTTGGTGTTAACGGGCCAGTTTAAAATCCACTTAATCCCAATTCCCAGTGGTATTCACACGTGGATGCGTCGAGTTTACGTCTAATTGCGATTTCGGGAATAGCATTCCACTCCTATGGCATAAAATAGACCGGTTAGGAGTACTAGAACAGAATATTACGGAAGGTTCGCGCCATAAACTGGATGAAAACACACGCACACAAAGATACGCTTCACGTAAAATGAGTGCAAGCGCATTCGCGAAGAGCATTAATTTGTTTGAGAACATACAAATGTATATATATGTGTATGCTTCTGTTTTTGATATTTGGAATGGACTGGAATCTAGATGGAATTAGTCTTAAATTCATGGACTTAGCGACCCACTTAACTTGCAGCCTGACGTTAAAATTTGCATAAAACTGTAATTTACTGTTATCATTTAGTAATCGGTCGAGTTTTTCTTTATGTATAACCACGCATAAATTTTTCTATAGTAGTCCGATTTTGATAATTATTTTTTAATTGGATAGGGTATGCCTCGCCAAGATTATAGCCACTAACTAATTAATTACAAGGTAAAAGATTTTTAACAAAAAAAAAAAACCACCGAAAAAACTGAAACGCGGTTTAATTTTTTTGTTAAAAAGCTTTTATATTAAAATTAATTGGTTGGTTCTTTAGCTTATGCATAATTTGGTGATGATGAAGTGTCATATTGTTTGCGCTAGTGGGTCTATATTCCTACAATAAGAGATTAGGACCAGTATTCGAATAAAAAAGATAAAAAACTTTAGAGGTGTCAAGGGACACCCGGATGAAACGAAGTTCCTTTCCAGGATTCATAATTTTTATATTTTTTTTTATTATTTATTTTGTACAAAAAACCTGTATACACTCAACAAAAAATATTCTCTCTCTCTCTCTCTCCCTCTCTCTCGCCCTCTCTCTCCCTCTCTGTCTTTCTCTCTCCCTCCCTCCCTGTCTCTCTCTCTCTCTACTCACAACAAAAAAAACAACAATATACAAACAAATACAAACAACAAAATATATACAGTCGAATTGAGAAACCTCGTCCTTTTTTTGAAGTCGGTTAAAAAGTGTCGTGACAACTTTTCGTAAGATTTTTTTCCGTATAGCCCCCTTTCACAACGCGCGATAAGGAACTTCGTTCCAAAAATACATACGTCTTGTCATAACATCCCTCCTGAAATCCTTGAATGGTAAGGCAGAGGTGTATCTATAGTATACCCACATTTTGCCAGTTTTGTTATGTTTGTAAAGAAAAGAGCTTATGTTATACACCGTAACATTTTAGTCGTCTTACAAAGGTTGTCCACTCAAGGTATCAGACATAATATACCTCTAGGCGTGATTAAAAAATGTTACCATTAATTCAGGTATAATGTTTACGTATCAGACGGTACAGAACATATCTACCCAGTGCACGAGTCGACTAGATCCTTCCATCTCCATTTTCCATGAGACAAAATATCAATTTCAAACTACGTCCTGCGTCATCATAATGAACAATATTTTATTTTTTAGTTATTCAAATGTTTTTGGAACGAAGTTCCTTATCGCGCGTTGTGAAAGGGGGCTAGACGGAAAAAAATCTTAAGAAAAGTTGTCACGACACTTTTTAACCGACTTCAAAAAAAGGACGAGGTTTCTCAATTCGACTGTATATATTTTGTTGTTTGTATTTGTTTGTATATTGTTGTTTTTTTTTGTTGTGAGAGGAAGAGAGGGAGAGAGAGAGACAGAGAGAGATAGAGAGAGGGAGAGAGACAGGGAGATAGGGAGAGAGAGAGAGAGAAAGAATATTTTTGTTGAGTGTATACAGATTTTTTGTACATAATAAATAATAAAAAAATATATAAAAATTATGAATCCTGGAAAGGAACTTCGTTCCATCCGGGTGTCCCTTGACACCTCTAATTTTTTTTTTCTTATGGATGGGTAGTAGTCATTGGGTGCATGAAGTGGGCTGCCGTTGAAAGACGATTAAAATGTCAGGGTGTATATTTGAGTTAGCGGGCAAAAAAAAATAATTAAAAAAAAAATATAAGTAATGGTTCTTACATATCTCTTGCTATACGAAAAATAAAGCTGAAGAGTTATTTTATTTGAACGAGGTAATATCTGAAATTAGCAGTTGATTTGTCAAAATCCATTGAACATTTGATAGCTCAATTTTTGAGGAATGCTATAGTCTACAAAATATGCTAGAACCGTTAGGAGACTAGCAAAAACAAAAAAGGTTAGAGAGAACGAATTAATATCGCGGGCAGGCGATGCGATTCGACAAAGTGAGCTGGGGGAACAAGAAATATAACGCGGACAAAGTCCGGGGCTAGTGTAAAGTAAAAACTTTGTTATTTCATTCTTTTTAATGTATAATTCATGATAAATAAGAAACCGTTTCTACATGAATCATGAATTAAACATCTCGATCCCGATTTCTGGGAATCTCGTTTGTGGATGACACAAACTGATTATTTACTTCTGAAGAAACAACTTTCATTATGATAATCAAACTTTTTATTGGGTTTTTGTTTGGCTTTCATCACTTTCTTATTTTTGAAAAACTTTGTAATACAATAAGGAATTGTTTATTGTAGTATTTTATTTTATGTTCAATTGTATGTGGGTTTCTTCACATAGCAGATCGGTGAGTTGGTATTTATTGCGCTTTGTGAACACCATTGGTATTTATCCACTTGACAGTCCTTGGCAACCGTAGTTGCCAAAGTGAAACTACTCTCAGTAGTCCGGACTATCAAGTGGTTATTAAAATAAACAGCTCAGCAATAATATCGGATTTCATGATTCATCCATTTATATCTGTGGTCATCATGACGACAAATATACATTTTAGGTGATCATTCGTGGCACATACAACTGGCAGCGTAAATTTGTGACATCAAAGAAACACCAAAACAATCTGTCTTCCACATAGTTATCACACATTTTTGCCGACATCTTGACGACAATTAATAGATGAATCATGAAATCACTAAAGCTTATAATGACAGCCGCGCGGATAAATCGATCAGGTTAAGCTACGGTTGCCACGGCTGATTCTTGGATGGGTTACCATCTTTACATACCAAGACCCTTCCGTGCCTCGGAAAGTATGTTACGCAGTTGGTCCCGGCTGTTATTTGTAAATATGACTTTCTTTACGGGTTCTTATGACGAGAAGTCCGAACGTCTGATCACCAGTTTTACCAAAGGGTATTGTAATACCTAGAGTTGTGGAGACAGGCAGTCGCTCCACTTAAAATACTGGTATTCAGCTGCATTCGGTTAGACTGGAAGTCGACCCCAAAAGAGTTGGGAAAAGGCAAGGCAGATGATGAATCATGAAATCAGATATTTTTTCGAGCTGTTTTTAGACCTCTCCCGTGCCTTTGACCTTGTGTCTTACGAGGTTATGTGGGAAAAGCTACGGGAGAGAAAAGTGCCAGCGGAGCTGTTGCGCATCTTCCAGTTTTGGTATTACAACCAGACGAACAGTGTGAGATGGGCCGATGGACTGTCGGAGTCGTATGGGCTAGAGTGCGGGGTGAGACAGGGGGGGATTACTTCACCAAAACTATTTAATCTCTACATAAACGATCTGATCGTTGAGCTCAGCAGCAAGAAAATCGGATGTCGCATTGACGACGTCAGTGTCAACAACATCAGCTACGCTGACGATATGGTTCTGCTGAGCCCTACGGTCAGGGCGCTTAGAGACCTGCTTACATGTTGCGAGGGCTATGCTCGAAAGCATGGCCTAGTTTATAATGTTAAAAAAAGCGAGTTCTTGGTCTTTAAGGCTAGCGGTGCTAAATGTCCTGAGTATGTGCCCCCGATTAGACTAAATGGGAATGAAATATTGCGAGTGTATGAGTTCAAGTACTTGGGGCATTATGTAACCGACGACCTTAATGACCAAGTGGATATTGAAAGGGAACGTAGGGCGCTGGCAGTCCGATGTAACATGTTGGCTCGTAGGTTTGCACGCTGTAGCAGAGCTGTCAAAATAACGCTTTTCAAAGCTTATTGCCAAGTGTTTTACACGTGCAGTCTGTGGACCAACTATACTCAGCGGGCTATCAGCGCCCTACGGGTCCAATATAATAATGGGTTCAGGATGTTGATGGGGCTGCCCCGTTTTTGCAGTGCATCAAACATGTTTGCACAAGCAAACGTCGATGGCTTCCATGCCATCGTCAGACGGAAATCTGCCTCATTGATATGCAGAGTGCGGGAAAGCTCCAACTCCATCCTAAAGACCATAGTGGGGAGGTGTGAGTCTCCTTTATTAGGTGATGTTGTTCGAAGATGTGTAAAGAACAGCAACCTTGTCTCTAAATAGATTATAAGTTTACTAACATAGGTATAAGTTATCTTTTATTTGTTTACTAACCCTTATGGATGTTTACTTATCTGAATTAAAGATTATTTTATTTTATTTTATTTATTTATAGTAATATGTTTATGCATGTGACTGTACCTACTGCAGTTACAGTGTCACAATATGATTACTTATTAATATTATAAAATATTTAAAGTCTGAGTATTTTTTAAATAAAACTCTTTTTCAAATATACAGAAAAACCTAAGAAAATCTAATACTACTCAACATGAAACCAGTACCAAAGCAATTTTCATATTTTCATTCCCATTTTGCTACGTAAACAGTTTTCATCACATCACATCTCAGAATTTTTATTTCTAACCTTACACTATTTCTATTGCGATGTCATATTTCTGACAGATTCAAAGAGAAATGCATTTAACTTGCAGTTGTGACATTAAAGTAATAGAGAAATAAATAGAAGCAGTTTAAAGTAGTTTTTAAAATGAAAAGATCCTGCTCAAGTCCAGAAAAACAGTTTAAAATCAAAGTCTTCAACCAAGTCGGTCCTTGCCTGTCGGTTGAGCTTCATGGTAACAATCATAGAAACCTTGATTGCTGTCCAGCTAAATTAATAAACCATTTTTGAATGTCAGGTACCTATTCGTCAACCAAAGCCGACAAAGACAAAATGTATGAACTGTGTAAATGATGATATGTATTGAACGGGGGTGACTATCGAGATGATGACTAATAGAGAAATATGGAAGAAATGTTGTGTCGACCCCAAAATGAAGGCAGGAGAATGATGACGTACCTATTAGTCTATACAATTTTATATCATATCATATCATATAATTCATTTGTATAGAATGCAGGTGTTACAATAGAGGTGTTACTTTCGGATACGTTTCCAGTACATTCTGCCTGTTTGCATACAAAAATATAGTGGTTAACTTACATACAGATAATTTATAAACTAAGTACTTATATTTAAAATGAGATCATTGATCAGCTAAGTCTAATATTATTAACATAATAAATGAGATAGTGAAGCAAATATTACAATACATCATTTATAAAATCGGTAACAGAGTAATAACATTTATCTATCAGCAACGACATCAGGAGTTTCTTCAATTTTATTAAAGGCTGATCCTTTATGCAATTAGGCAATTTGTTAAATATAATAGGTGCCATACCAATAATGTTTTTGTATAAGCAAAGCAGTGTTATATCTACCAGTACACAATAGACTCTGATATTTTGATCTCAAGGCAGTAATTCGCATTCTCGTATCATTTTTATCTCGTATCATTGTTATCATTTATTTTATTAATATCTCAGTACTTGCAGTCCCGTTCATAAAACACTTTTCATATTTGCTATAGAAACAATTAGGTACTTTTCGGTAAGGGATTTTATGCGCCGATTAAAATTTAACTCAGTAGTATGACATTGAAAGTTCTTTGATAATACCTCAAAGCGGTGCAGCAGGCCTAAGGACGTGCATCGTTACCATCCATTTTCGTTCGATTCCCACCCAGGACAAATCTTTGTGTGATGAGCACAATCATTTGTTCTGTGTCTGCGTGTAATTTATCTATAATATTATGTATGTATTTAGTGATATATAAGTATGTTTATCAGTTGTCTGGTTGCCATAGTACAGGTTCTGCCTAGTTTAGGATCAGATAACGTTGTGTTGGTTGTCCTAAGATATTATTATTATTATTTGCGCTTGCTTGTAGAGATGCCAAAAGATTCTCTGCCGTACCGTACGATCTTTGCATACAACGTCAGAAATGCTGCATCACATCAGAGTGAGGTACTAAAATTGACTTTTTTCTGCATTAAGCTTCCGAAAAGCGACTAAATCGCTGACCAAATATACCAATAGCAGCACGTCTACTAAAGTCTTAACATTCATCATACATCATCATTTCAGCCGTAAGACGTCCACTGCTGGACTTAGGCCTCCCCCAATTTGGGGGGCTTTGCCATAATCGCCACGCTTGGCAGGCGGGTTGGCGATCGCAGTATGGTGGTAAAATGCATAGAGAACGCTGCTGCCCATTCTCTAGTAAGTCCCTTAGTCGCCTTTTACGACACCCACGGGAAGAAATGGGGTGGTGTTATTCTTTAAGTGTTAAAAAAACAGGCTTCCATAGAAAAAGTAGAAAATAATGGACAAAAGCGTGGGGTGCTTTTGAGGTATTTTTTAATTGATATCAATTAAAAAATACCTCAAAAGCAAGGCAAGGCAAAGTTTGGGTTTCTATGAAAGCGTGTTTTTTAGTTTTTTTAAACTATTACTTATTTTCAACTTTTTATGGTGTTTCGAATTTTGTGACGTATGTCAGCGTAGTTTTCGAAGACAGTTTTTTTTTGCCAGCCTGGTAACCCTGGCAAGGATAATGGCACAAATTTATGAAATTATTGTATTGTCATCGGTCCTCGATAAGTTTACAAAGTTTAAATGAAATCTGACCATTTGAAGTGGATCAAAAGCGAGTCCAAAGGAGTCGTTTACAAACATACAAACAAACAAGTAAAGCTAATAATAACGTCTTAAAAATGTGTTCTTACCTTCCCTCTATGCGTCCAATTAATAGTATTGGGCGGTTCTGGCGTATGTCTGACAATACATGTCAGGTTTATCGTAGAACCCGCGTAAATGAACAGGTCTGGACCTCCCATGACCTCTGTCTCAGGTTCTGTGGACAATGGGTACATGTTAGTACATTATTAGAAACATGTTTAATTAGTAAGGGATAATTGAAGGTACTTGGTTTCATGTTACTGATGTAGTAAACTTTGAGGCTAGTTAGGATCAAGGTTTATTGTTAACGTGAATGGCCGTAGTTATAGACTTAATAACAAATCCATTGTATGTATCTCACGGTGATTTACCTTCTTCTACGGTTTAACTTGCCTCGTTTAATTTTTACTGAATACAAAAAGTATTAATTAAAAATAACCTATTTCTCGCATCTTCCAAAATATTTTTAACCGATTTCAAAAAAAGGAGGAGGTTATCAATTCGACTGTATTTTTTTAATGTTTGTTACCTCATAACTTTTCACTGGGTGAACCGATTTTGATGTTTTTTTATTTTTTTATTTGAAAGCTGGTGCTTTCCATGTGGTTCCATTCGGACAATGGGATCCATATGGAAACCATATAAATCTTAAATTTGCATTAAGTATTTGCGCGACAAATGAACGAATAACACGATTAGATTAGTGCGGGGTACCTACCTTACCTAAAAAGTTAAAAATATTTTTTTTATACAAAAAAATAGCAACCGACTTCCTAATTCCGAAATTAAAGTTATTTTTCACTTTGTAGTGTTTTTTTTAGGGAGTCGGTTGTTATTTTTTTGCCAAAAGTTTTTTTTGTTCATCTTTACATCGTGAAGGAACGATTCGAATGATCTTATTTTCCTAAATACATGTTCTTTTTCTTCAGTCGTTTAGGCGTGTCAATCAATCAGCCAAGGAACTGTTTTGTTTGCTTAGATAAGCAACGTCTCCCGCTGCGCCCGGAGCGGGAGACGTCATTTAATGATTTTACACCCACAAAAAAAAAACGGGTTAAAGTCTGTTTTAAAATGTAGACAAAATCTTAGTCAGGTCATGTGAAAACAATGAAGTTAGTGCCTGAAATGGTCTTTTGGGGAAAACCACATAGATTTTAGTGGATCAATCCAGTCAGTGCAAGCTTGTGCGTAATCGTGTTGCTCAATTCTAGTACTTTAGTTCAACAACTCGACGAACAATACCAAAGAAAGGGCATTTGGGTAGGCTGCATAAAGTAGTCATGTGCCAGACCAACATTAATACTAAAAGAGAGAGAAAAAAATATCCAAATTGTCCTCATATTCACAATAATTAAAGTAAAATAATACTTTACAAAGTACCTACATATGTATGTATATGCCATTTTCAATAGTATATTTATGTGTACAATGTTATTATGTATATTGGATGGTGTATAATAATGACTTTGCGTGTAACGTCAAGTTGTTTGGTTCTATCACAAACAAGGTTTATCAGAGGAAGCAGCTCAATCCCCACGTTTTCCTCTTACGAATAATCAGACTATTTTTAGTGCCTTTTTTTACAGAATTTGTTTGTAATACAGCTTAAATCTTTTAATGGGTACGTTGTGACTGTCAATAGGAAAAAATTGTTCTCCTTAAAACCTACGATTTCAAGAAGTTTTTAAATCTAAAATAAAACTCAGAACTTTACACACTTCGTCCCCTCTGTTACCTGTGGTTTCTAAACTGCTGAAATGTCTTTGTAAACTTAAGGACTGTAGTTGTTTTATTCCCCAAACAAATAAAAGTAAGACTATTTTCAAACTGCAAAGTGCAAAATGTGCTAAGTTTGTATATAAATAAATTCTGCTCAACAAAACACGTGCGGCTGAAAACTTCTTCTAAAGTTTACAATTGATGACACGTTGATATGTTTAGAACATCACACGTGCTAAGTTATAATAAACTAGGTTCTCCCTGCGGTTTCGCCCACCGGGATTTCGGAAATGATTTTTTTATTTATTTATTTATTTTATTTATTTATTCACACCAAACATACAACATCCTTACAGGCTAGACCCAATGCGACATTGTAGGACACTTAAAAATTAAACAGTTTCACTATTTATCAAGTACCATAGCAAAAGGCAGCCATTCCATCAAATTCACCCAAAGTGCAACAGAATATGTCGACGTAATCAGCAATGAGGTTGAGAGTGCGGAGTGCGCTCGTCAGCGGCGCCTCAGGCAGCAAGTTAGTTCGCGCGCGCGGTACTGCCAGCAACCGATAGGATGCTGCAATTATCCCAAAGAGGTGTGCTATCGGGGTAAAAGTATCCTATCATTCACATCCATTCAGCCGTTAAAATGTGCAAAGTTATTAGATGGACAGATAATAAATGCAAATTATTTGTTTTCAGTTTTATTAAACAGGTTTTTTATGATTCAAAATAATCATCATCAGCAGCCTATAATGTTCCCACTGCTGGGACACAGGCCTCCTCTCGGTAAGAGGGAGTCGGCCGTAATCCACCACGCGGACCCAGTGCGGGTTGGTAGATGTTACATGTCTTAATTTTGGTAAGTAAGACATGCCGGTTTCCTCACGATGTTTTCCTTTACCGTTTTCAAAATAATACATTTATTTAATTATATTATTATCGTAATTCATTAAAATTAGTTTTGCGTCGCCATTGACGTTACTATCAATCTTCTGCGCTTATCTCAATTTATTTGGGCTCGTTGCAACATGCTTATTAAGGTCGAAAAGAAAATCCATACTTCTCTATTAGGAGTCGTCTCGGTAAGCACCCCCTTTGTTACCATTTATTACCTACATATTAGTAAAGTTATTTTATAAATTCAAATTGTAATAACTTTAAGCCGATTAAATTGTAATAATTAATACCTAAGATACGGGTTCTGACTATTTTACCTATACATTAAATCACTTGAAAAGAGGTACATTACATTTTTATTGTATTTTACATAGTTTTTTTTTCTGTCAATTATTTTTTAATTACCTCTCCCGCTTTAAACGAAGCGGGAGGGCGTGTCAGACTTTTACTGACTAAAACCCACCCGTGTTCCTTCAGTGCCTATATGCCAGGGTCACGGTAACTGTTTCGAACAAATCTTGCGACACTGGCAAATATTTTACCCCCTTGGGGAATGAATTTAAACAAACGCTGAAACAAATCATTTTTATTTTTTTCCAAATGCATAAAATTAATATAATATATCCTAGACAAAAAGTAGCCTGTGTCCTCGCATAGGCTACTTTTTGTCTAAAAAATAAACCAAAAAGGGATGATCTAGGGGATAAATGTTTTTATAGATTTTTCTGTTTGTCGGGTAATGAAACATTAATTTATCCAGAGATACACTACAGTCTATCTCTGGATAAATTATTATTATTCCCTTGAATGTCGCCTATCTTTTAGGCGTGAAAAGGCAACATGCAGGCAGACAGATAGTCAGACAGAGTTCTTTTCGTATTTATAATATCATTCGTATTTATAATATTCAGAAAACATCATTCTAATATTTTTATTAGATTTCTTGATTTCATCCCTAAGTATGGATAAGTGTATGAGAATACAATATTCTACAAAGTATTATTAGATTTCTTGATTCCAACAGGCTGTTCTCTACTTGAATTCTAATAAACATGAATATAGGCAATATTTTATCGACTGTAATGTAAATCCAATGTTCTGAAACCCTTGATACAGACAATCGACTACTTTGAGTTAATAATCATATACTAGAGAGGCTTAGTATGTTATTACTACCCCCAGAAAAGATAAGAATTAGGTAGGCTCGTTGCTAAGTAATAATTGCTACATGGGTTCATAAATTAGGGTAAGCAACGCTTGCTAAGGTCGGTCCGTGGATGGATGACCATCTTTACATACCGAGATCCCTCTGTGCCTTGAAAAGCACGTAAGTCGTAAAATACTGGTATTCAGCTGCATCCGGTTAGATAGGGAGCCGACACCGACATAGTTGGGATGAAATACTTGGTAGATCTACGCTAATATTATAAAGCTGAACAGTTTGTTTGTTTGGTTGAACGCGCTAATCTCAGGAACTACTAGTCCGAATTGAAAAAAATATTTTTGTGTTGGGTAGCCTATTTATTGAGAAAGGCTATATAACACACACGCTACAATTAAAAGGAGCGGAGCAGCAACGAAAAATGGTCAAAAACTGGCAGGCAATTTAGATGCGACGGGAAGGGTCAGGCGAGCAAAAATTTGACGCGGACGAAGTCGCGGGCAGAAGCTAGTGATAAATAAAATACTAGAGAGAAACTTTGTACCTGCGTCAGGAGCTTAACATAACATCTCGCCATGCTTTACCGAAAGGTTGGATATAGGTATATACAGGTAGGAAAGTCCCACATTAGACTACGTATGTTAAAATCCCAACATACGTAGTCTAATTATCGTAGCCATTAATCGAGCATAAAACCAGTCGTCTGACAGCTACTGAACAAAAATCTGATAAAAAAAAACCGATAACATTTGGCTGGACCTGGGATACGAATCCAGGACCACATACTCAGCCATAGCGCGTGCAACCACTAAACCAACGAGGCTGACTTCAGTAACTTGTCTTCAAAAAAACACTACAAAGTGAAAAATAACTTTAATTTCGGAAGTCTGTGTCTTAGGATCTGTATTTATGGTTTTTTCCCACCGACTTCCGAAATTAAAGTTATTTTTTACTTTGTAGTGTTTTTAATGAAGTCGGTTGGTTTTTTTTTTTTTGTAAAAAAGTTTTTATTTTTAAATTTTTAGTTGTGGTATCCACCCCGCACTAATACCAAACAAACAATGCATATTTATGCGATAGCAGAAATCGCGGTTGATTTGCTATCATGTATTAAAGAGTTCCGGTGTCTCTGGAACTCATCATCAGATCTATATGAAATTTATATGGGACCATTTCGGAATAAACCCCTTTCAAACAAAAAAGAATTTTGCAAATCCGTCTATATATGACGGAGTTATGGCCGAACATACATAAAAAAAATAAAAATATATAAACATCCGAATTGAGAACCTCCTCCTTTTTGAAGTCGGTTAAAAAGATACTTAAGTCAACGACTCAACTGGAGCAATAACCTTCTCTCATAAATTCTCCAACGCCCAAACAAAAGAAAATTGAATATTGAAACACGTAATGTAACAGCTCCATACTTAACCGTCACTCACAAAAACGCAATAACGCGGAGGATATCAGCAACCCTTAACAAAAAATAGTTGCCATGAAATTTTGCTTCATTACTCCGACGGAAACTTTGACATTTTCTGAGAGACAGCTGTTTCTTAACATAGGTTCCATTTCACGTCGGGTAGAAAGGCGAAAGGACATTTTTCTATGTATTTCTTTTTTCTATTCTTTTTCTTTACCCTTTGAAGGTATTATGGAGGCTTGAATGGTATTCATTGTAGTGAGTTATAATAGTAATATTATTCAAGCTATTTAATGTGAAAAGGTTAAGATTTTTTTTAAGTGACTCTTCTTAGGTGGTATATTGGATAATGGACAATTGAGAGTGAAATTTCATAGACGCGTCACGCTTAGGCACATTTCGTTAAATGGGAGAGAAGCATGACAAGAACACAATAACTTTGAATTTTACTTCTATCGCTTGTACGGGTCCTGCTAGGGTCGCGAGACTGTTCGAAAGAGATACCGTGACCCTGGCACATGGGCAACTGAAGGAATACGGGTGGGTTTTAGTCAGTAAAAGTCTGACACGCCCACCCACTCCGCCTAGAGCGGGAGAAGTCATTTGATGATTTCCCATCCAAAAAAAAAAAAAAATATCGCTTGTACGGGTTTGCGCGTGCAATTTCTATTTTCCATATTCCTAATATTTAGGTTTGCTTGCAGGATCACTCTCAAAATATCATCATCATCATCATTTCAGCCGTAAGACGTCCACTGCTGGACTTAGGCCTCCCCCAATTTGGGGGGCTTTGCGATAATCGCCACGCTTGGCAGGCGGGTTGGCGATCGCAGTATGGTGGTAAAATGCATAGAGAACGCTGCTGCCTATTCTCTAGTAAGTCCCTTAGTCGCCTTTTACGACACCCACAGGAAGAAATGGGGAATGGAATGGAAATCTCTCTAAATATGATTAGTGCTAAATGAATTTTAAACTTTTATCAATCTTTTAAAAGGTAGGCATTTAGTGTTTTGTGGTACCAGCCTTTTTTTTGTGGGTGGCAAAATCATTAAATCACATCTCCCGCTCTGGGCGGAACGAGAGGGCGTGTCAAACTTTTACTGACTAAAACCCACCCGTATACCTTCAGTGGCCTATATGCCAGGTCCACGGTAACTCTTTCGAACAGATCTCGTGACCCTGGCAGATTGTGGTACTAGCCTTAGAATTCAATATCCTATTGTATATATATATGTGTAATTGCTAGCACGCACTTAAAAAAACAGTTTCATGGTAATCAGGTTCAATATTTCTGATCGGTTAAAATAATAACTATTTCCCGCTTCACGTTTACACCAACACAAAATATAAAATGGAACCCCAACCCTTAACTTTCGATAACCTAAAACAATATCGACTCACCATTTCCTAACTAAGAGCAAACAAACAATATACTAACTTTAATATAGATTGAAATAATAATAGAACAACAACAGGACGAAGTAAACATACAATAGGTGCCTATATTTTGTTTTTAGGGTATATGTACACGTGTCGCATATTGTATACGACATTGGCAAAAATGGGGGCGTTCATAAAATTGGATGCAAATTAATGAGTGTCTTATTTTGTTCGCACGTACTATGCCAAATCAACTCAGCCTATTGCAGTTTACTGCTAATCTTCACCCAATCTGTCGTAGCCGTCTATTTGAGGCTGTCCGGCCATCTAGCTGGCGGGCGTCCAATACTACGCTTGCCGAAACGCGGTGTCCACTTCAGAACTCGTTTTTTCCACCTTCCATCGGTTCTTTGACAAACATAGCCAGGGCACTACCACTTCAGCTTGTCTACTCCACAAGCTATTGTATGATACATTCCATAAATTATGACGACCAAAGTATGTTACATTTCAACAAGCTGTACCTGGCACTGCAGTAGTGTCATTAATACCAATGACTCGTCCACAAATGTTACCATATTCATGTCACTCATACACAAATGGTCGACCATCCTTTGTATTTTATGGCAGTCACAACGTAACTTCGACGAATTCCTACAGCTACGACAGGGAAAGCGCAAAAGAACAAGAGTGTGCAGCACAGACAGACATAGAACTGCACTTGCTCAGAGGCATTATTGGATACTGGGCTCACGGGTTTACAATAAACTCAATGCCATTCTAAATATTTGCCTGCTTACCCACCAGCAATGCAAAAACGCTGTAAAGGACTGGCTAATAGGTCTCACTTATGATGACTCTGAGAAACTCATTCAATTAGTGGGTTAGCTAACTCTCTCACCAACGCATACCTTCTGCCCTTTTGGACACACACTGCCAAACACACACACACACACAAACACACCCTCACACACACACACACATACACCTCATAAAGAAACAGAAGAAAAAAACATATTTTTAAGGAGATTTACTGTACCTCTTATTTTAGTAATAAAGATTTTTATATTATATTTAATTGCAAGTCGAAATTCACATTTTCACGATGACATTTTTCGCATTTTTCGTTCTGATAGTCGCACGTTTGATCAGATCCTAAGACAACGAGTGTGCAACAATGGTTCTAGGAAAGTTCTATTTAACTTTGGCTTCTCTCTATCTAAAGTTGCTTCCGGAGTTCGGCAACCCTATGTTCTTTGAGCAACCACACTGTTGAAATACCTAGGTATTATATTTAGAGTTTAAGCGCAAATATGATAGTCGTAAGGTTTAAGTTTACAGCAACAACTAGTCTATTGGTATTTGAATAGGGGCAAATTATTGGCTGTTCATACATACCTTTTAACTGACTTCTATGCTAACTGATACAGTGGCTTAGATTTTAATAATCGAAATATTTCCAAAAATTCAAAATTTACGGCGAAGGAAAACATAGTGAGGAAACCGTGAGAAATGTTCTAGAACCAAAAAACCGAGGACATGTGCCATTCATCAACCCGCACAGGGTCCGAGTGGTGGATATGGTCCACTCCTTTTCACTGAGAGGAGGCCTGTGTTTCAGCAGTTGGAAAATTATAGGCTGATAATGGATTTAAAGTTAATATTTTGATTGGCTTCTATCAATGATAATAATATTACTCTCCAGCAGTCGATAAAACGCATTCCTGTTACCTGTTAGTGTTTATTAGTTAAAAGAATTGTCGCACTGGCTTCTAGACTGTAAACAGAAGAAAAGATTATATTGATAGTGACAGTGCGTTAGCTATTTAATTATTAACAACGGACGTATTGCTATCAATATTGTTGGTCAAAGGAAGATGAGACACCACTTTTAAATACCAATTATCGGTTAACCTTACGCTCTTTTGATTCTTTTCCCCTCTGTAATCTTCCGTGACAACAAGCTATTTGTGTCGAATTCAAGTTTAGTGCCAAGAATTTCTCCAATTCGCAAACGTCTATTGGCTGAAAAATATTTTCTAGGTTCTTGTGAAAAATATGGTACAGTAACGTAGCTTGTTACAATCTTTGGACAGTTTCGAATGGCCCTGAATTTGGCGGCCGAATCCGAGTTTTGAATGGAGCTCATTCAGAGTAATTGGAACGCATCCAAATAGGAATGCATGTGGGTAAGTATTTTCGAAGTGGGAAGTAGTGTTCTAGTTATTCATGGTCGTGATAATGCTTTAGAGGACGAAAACAAGACATTAGATGCTTGTATTAAACGCTAGAATCCTTTGAATGAAACTTGTATTTATCAAGGTGCAGACTCATTGAAACCAAAAAAAAAGTTGCGATAAAGTTGAAGTAGGTAGAGTTAATTTTTAGTTCTATGTATATATCTGGTATCAGAATTATTACATTCATTATGAACTAGCTTCCACCCGTGACTTCTGTCCGCTTAAGATGAAAATATAACTCTCAACAATAAAGTAGCTTTCTACCAGTGAAAGATTTTTTGTAATTGGATCAATACTTCCAAATATTACGGCTAAAAAAAAAACAATTTTAACATTCGTTTAGAATTTTAGATAGATAGTTGTAAAATTCATAAGACTTATTATGAAAAATTACCTAACGACAAAATTACGGCGATATTCTATAAAGTAAATAGAATCTTTGAGCACTGACCTACTATATTAAGGTGAACAGCATGCCCTATAGGCGGCGTGGTAGATATCTGGCACTCGTACTGGCCGGAGTCTCGCCGCTGCGGGCTGCGAATGCGCAGCGCCCACTCCTCGGAGCGCGGCTTGTGCTGCGCCTCGAAGCGCTGGTCTGACGTGTACGTGTAGCGGCCTACCGTCAGGAGGTGGATGTCGCGGTGGCGGACCCATGATACCTGCATGACAAAAATAACATAATGAGAAAAATAAAACGCAAATTTTCGTAACAGACGAGATTAAAATGGTCGACATTACGACGGTCCGTCGGTTTACGATATAGGTTTTCACATGCATTGCTATCGTTTTTCTTCGCGAAGTGTACCTAAACAAAATGTCTCCGGCACTTTGATCCCCAGTCTACATTGATATTTTTATTGACCTCTCCAAAAAAAGAACGAGAATCAGAATTCTCACCATATCAGTGATGTGAAAGATCGTTTACAAAAAATATAAAAAAGTTTGCTCCATAAAAAATATGATGAAATACTGAACCGTTCATGAGTAAAATAAGAGGAAGCAACAACACAGAAGTGTTTCTATTGATGAGTGTAATATAAAAATCAAAAGTCAATCATTCAAAATATGGAACTTTACAAAAATTAAAATACTTAAGACCTTGTAACTTTCGCCCTACACCACTTCCCAGTGCTTTCGTAGCTTGGAAGAAGTGGCGCAACAAATATATATATATAAGTAGGTATACTTATGGAAGACCTAAGTGATACTTAAATAAACTTAACTGTTCCAACCCAAAACATTGATAGATGGAATGTAAACTGAATTTCAATATCAATTCAAACACTATTAAGCCGAACTTTCTCATCCACACATACATACATTACAAACTGAAGTACATGAAACTTACAGAATAACCTTAGAAGTACCGTTAGGTTAATCAAAATGACATCGTGATAACTAATCCAGAAGATTGCCCTGTCTAACTTATTTGAGATGGGTCGAACAATGATAACAAGAAAATAGTTATTCGTAGGTTTAACCAAGAATAACTAAACTTGTAATGATGACAATAGTATTGAAAGACATAAAGCTAGTAAAGATATAAAAGAAGCCACTTTAAATTTAAAGGTTTTTCAAGTTAAATACAATAGAAACAATAGATTTAGAGGATAAACGTGAACATAAATAAAAAGCAAGAGTACACTTTCTTCTGTGAAACCTCAATTCGGGCCCACGAAATACAAATAATGTATTGTTGAAAGACTTTTGATCCTTTGATGATGACTTGTTTGTTGTTTTTTCGCTCCAATGAATAGTATTTATTTAATTATTGAATCACTTTTACTGGTAGCCTGCATCATCTCACTATTGGTTTAAGGCCTATAAATTTCAGGCTTGATAGCGTTCAATAGTTAATCAAAAATACTGAATAAGAGTGAAGAAAAGAGATTTATTAAAAAAAATATATATATATATATTATTAGAAAATCATCAACATAAACTAAGTACAAAAAATACGTATTATTGAAGCTAACTCATAAATCAATAATCAGGACGACAACTATAGCTTTATAAACAAAAGAAGAATTATTCACATCATTTTTTAAATCTCGGAGATCAAATATAAAAAATAATAAAAAATAATAATAATTGAGAACCTACTCCTTTGTTTTGAAGTCAGTTAAAAATATTGATTATCTAAATATTCAATAAAAACAAAAATCTTCATCAGTTGTGATGTTGATAGTAACGTTTCTCAATTTATTTCTATAGCCAATATCTTTAGTCAATCCCACTATTTACCCAACAGGTAACAAGGACCTAAGTTGGGTAATTTCAAGACTGCCTTTCAACTCCCAAAGCGCTTTGGGTTCCGTTGCAGAAATGAGTTCTACACGAATCGGAAATTGCCTATTGTAAAGTCGAGCAAAACTGTGTTCGAAGACTTTGTGAGACCTATACCAAAGCTTGATATTAGATACAGCTTCTATACAGCCAAACAATCTTGCGACACGTGTTTCTGAATAGAACTTTATCATAACTTTGTTCACTTATACAAATTTTGTTAACCTGAGCTGTATCTGTTGCAGTTTTGTTTAAATTGCTGAGGAATTTTGATAATTATGCTGGATCTTGGATTTTTTTTTAAAATTTGCTTAGCTTTAATTTGACTAAAAGTTATTTTTATCCAATGCATGCTTTAAAAGTGAAAAAAAATTGCACTCCGGGAGTGCCGGCAGAAGTGAAAACTTGATTATTAACGTTGAGCATGTTTGATATTTTGGAATGGTTAGGGAATAATTTGTTGTTCAATTTCCATATTTTAAGCACTTTATATTCACGAATTTTACGAATACACAACAATGTGATCACTACACAGACGGTCGAGCCATCAGCTGTCACCATCCATGGATGCGCGTGGCACGCTGTAACATAGACGAACATTCGCGCAAGCGCCCTGCGCCGCCTAAACGAAACAGTAGGCCCAGGCATACATTTTCGCCGCGCCGTAGAGAGGGGATAGCTGTCTACTCTCCATCCGTCCTACGCTTTTTCGATCAGGTCACGTGTCCTGACGCGAGTTTAAGATTTTATACCCATTACAGAAAAAGTGCTCAACGCCGCTAAAGAAGTTTTCACTTCAAAAAACATGAAACAAAAAAAAGAATCAGACTGTCAATTTTTTTTTACGGAAGTCTAAAGATTACTATTGGCATTTATTTTCCAGTTAGTAGTCTCGTATAAAAAACAAAAAATTATCAAAATCCAATTATAATAAAGAACAATTAAAAATAACAGTAGTGTACCGTGTGGTGCCGGACGTAAAGAATAACACCACCACATTTCTTCCCGTGGGTGTCGTAAAAGGCGACTAAGGGACTTACTAGATTGAAGGGGTCTGCTAGGACCGATGCCTGCCGGGGTCGCGAGATTGTTCGAAAGAGATACCGTGACCCTGGCACATGGGCAACTGAAGGAACACGGGTGGGTTTTAGTCAGAAAAAGTCTGACATGCCCTCCCGCTCCGCCCAGAGCGGGAGAAGTCATTTGATGATTTCCCATTCAAAAAAAAAAAAAAAAAGGGACTTACTAGAGAATGGGCAGCAGCGTTCTCTATGCATTTTACCAAAATACTGCGCTCGCCAACCCGCCTGCCAAGCGTGGCGATTATGGCAAAGCCCCACCAAATTGGGGGAGGCCTAAGTCCAACAGTGGACGTCTTACGGCTGAAATGATGATGAAAAATAACAGCGATCCCTGAACTAGTACTGTTCGTGCAACTTACATCGTTTTAGACAAGACCTTTGTTACAACAAAAGCACAAAATATCTCAATCAAATTAATTCCTATCCCCGATTTCAACTGATTCCTCAATAGACTAATCATTCGGTATATTAAAACTGCCAATAACTGTAATACTACAGTTTAGTACCGATTTCAAAGCGACTAGCTAACTATTCATCGTAGAAGTATGAACGGAAACTGTTACTGAAATAGAGGGACAGGACTTTGAAGCTTCAGCCATTGGTCGCTATTCAGTTTGAACATTTGCTAAATCGGAAATAGAGCTTGGTAATTAGTCTTTTGAGGTAATTTTTGCTTTAATTTAGGGGCTAAATTGCTTTTTATTGTACAGTGACGATATTTTGCAAAATCACAATAATTATCTGAGTTTATTGTGTACCAAGTGAAAGGGGTAACTACTGATTAGCAATTGTAAACAAAGTAAATCATAGAAATGTAAGCTTTATATCGTGACACATAATGTTGACATTTCCTAAAAACTGTGACAGTAGCTGTTGACGACGTATTGGCGATGGCGATTTGCGGTGGCCATAAGGCTGAGTGCAAGTCTATGCCATGTCTTTTTGTATTTAATTGTAGAAACACTATTAAATGGGCCTGTGGTTGGCCTTTGACCAAAAGACCACAACTCTTCTAAAAAAAAACCGGCCAAGTGCGAGTCGGACTTGCGCACCGAGGGTTCCGTACAAACGCCTACAGGTTTACATTTTTTGTTATTTGTACAAAGTTTAAATTTTTTAAACATATTTTTATTATATGATGTAACTAAAAATTTACAGTTTTCGCAATTTTCCCTTTATCTGTGCTATAGACGTTACTTCGTACCAAATTTCAAAATCCTAGATCGACTGGAAGTACCCTTTAGGTTTTGATTCCCTTGCGAGTTTCGAAAATTTGCGGAAATTTCCGGCATAAACGGCTATATCTTTTGATTAGAAGTTTGATTTTTTCACAGCTCCAAGGGACAGTAGACTATTTGGTATAAATTTCAGCTTGATACCTCCACGCGTTCCTGAGAAAAAGGGTCCTTACAGACGGACGGACGGAAGGACGGACGGACGGACGGACGGACGGACAACAAAGTGATCCTATAAGGGTTCCGCTTTTTCCGTTTGAGGTGCGGAACCCTAAAAAAAATTAAGACGCAAATAAGTCGCGTCATGTACGGACCGCTATTGACATACTAGTGTTGTAATATTCTGGATACTCATTGATGATTTAAGCTTGTAACACAAAACATTTGAGTATCCCATGTAATTCAAAAGTAATTAGAGCCCATCGTTGATGACACCCATGTCCATGATACATGAGTGTCATTGACGATGGGCTCTGTTGACAAAATAATTTAAAAAAAAACTACTCACAGTTCTATTTTGCAAATTCTTTACTTTGCACAGCAAAAGGACCGGGTGTCCCACAAGGCCGGTCACGTTGTCAGGAGTACTAGGGTCAAAGTATGGGGCCCCTGGGGTCTGTGGCCAGTCTTCTAAGAACTCTGTCCTGAACCTTCTGGAAGATTCCGATACTGTGCTCTGGTCGCGAGGTCGGTTGTTGCCACTGTCTTGACGGCATACTGTGAACAACATTTTAATATGATTAACGAACAAAAAAATATTAATAATTCATATTTTTGGGCCTATACTTCGTATCAATTACTTTCATTAAAATATATTCAGTATATACAGTTTTGACTTCACTACGGTCTTATAATATTTATATATACTATGTAAATAAGAGGTATAAGATATTTATAAATAAATAAAGGGCTTTTGCCCTCTACAAGTCACAGTTTCTTTACAGTACGACGTATAAACCACGCCGTAGAATAAACATGTCCGTTAACAAGCTTTTATAGTGATCTATACAACACTCACGACCGTGGCTTCACACGAAGAATAAACCGCGCCGAAAAAAGACAGTATCCGTTAATCAACTTCCATAGTGATCCATACTACAAGATGACCGTGTCTACATACGGCGTATAAACCGCGCCGTAGAAAAAACATGGCCGTTGACAAGCTTCCATAGCAATCCATACAACGCTGACAACCGTGTCTACAAACGGCGAACGAATCGTAGTTTTAAACAAAAAACTTGTGTATACAATAGGCCTTAAACTTTATTAGTACCTATACTTTTATATTCTTCAATATTTTTACAAGTTAAATGGTATAGTCAAGATACCGTATTTGTACAAATCGTATTTTCGTTGCAGACAGTCTATTACCATTGAGCATATGGATAAAGTAAACAAGAATCCGTCTATGTTTACTTTATGAGTAAACATCTGGAGAGAAACACGTTCTCATACATGCTAAGCTGTACTTACTCTTGATTTTAATTTCGTTCGAGTGACATTGGACTTTTGACGTTTCGTATTCTTGAGTTCGATGCTAGCGCCAAAATGTGTTTAAATTGGGTGTCCATTTTCGAGAAATAAGTGGAATCGAGATCGAGCGTTGTTGTTGTTCCAATGTTGACACTATTGTTATCAAGAATACCAAATCACATGTATGCAAAATTAACATTGGAATCGTATTGGCTTTAGATTGGAATTAAAATTAGGTTGAAGAGTAAGCCCCCTGATCCGTTTATTCTATTTCGAAGCGTTCAGGTCATTCCAAACCATCAGTTTTTGCTAGAAGTACAATTATGGTTTCTTACGCTCCGAAGAGGTCAAACAGCAATCGCTTCATCGAAAGAAATCAAACGAAAGAATGAACAAGAAATGAACGGTTATTGGATCGGAAAGGTATTGAAATGAAAGTTTTTTGTATTGCTCTGGTAATAATTGCAAGAACTCAAGGCGAAATATCTTTCTGAACAAGTTACAATTACAGTTGCGAAACGAAAAAGTTAAACAGTTTTCAAATACATTTCTTTCATTTTTGACGAGCACAATAAATGTGACCTTTTGTGTTTTTACATACATACATACAGTCACACCTTTTTCCCATGAGGGTAGGCAGAAACCACGGAACGCCACCTGCTACGATCTCTACACACTCCTTTTGCCTCGTTTAGGTTCATACAATTGGTCATACACACACGCCGTGTTTTTATTGCATTTAAAATGTAGTAAATTATTTAGTTGTGGATTGAACAGAAAAATTCTAAATAAAAATCAAAGCTCTTTTAACTTTCTCGTACCGTGTGGTGTCATTAATTTCACAGTACCGTGTGGTGCCGGGCGTAAAGAATAACACCACCCCATTTATTCCCGTGGGTGTCGTAAAAGGCGACTAAGGGACTTACTAGAGAATGGGCAGCAGCGTTCTCTATGCATTGTACCACCATACTGCGATCGCCAACCCACCTGCCAAGCGTGGCGATTATGGCAAAGCCCCCCAAATTGGGAGAGGCCTAAGTCCAGCAGTGGACGCCTTACGGTTGAAATGATGATGATGATGATGAGTAGCAGCCCGGAGTCTAGATTTGTGCCCGGTTGATGGCAATAGGCTCGCCCCCTATTACATGGGACTTGATCATAACAGGCAAAATATGGGTGAACTATAGGTAGACCTCTGCCCAATACTTCGGAAAAAAGGCGTGATGCTAAGTTTATATTAGGTACTAGCTTTTGCCCGCGGCTTCGCCCGCGTGGATGTCGGAAATTAACGCAAGAGGACGTACTACGGCGGTAAGATGTGTTAATTCAGATTATATTATAGGTAATAGCTGTTACCGGCGACTCGCGACTTCATCCGCGTGGTATTGAACAAAAAGTTTTTCATAAAAACTGTCTCTGAAAACTACGCTGACATACGTCACAAACTACGCTGACATATGTCTCAAAATTCAGCGTGTTTTTAGTTTTTTTAAACTATTATCTATTTTTTCTAAAATAAAGTAGCCTAATTTACTCCTTGTTACATCAGCTATCTGCCAGTGAAAGTTCCGTCAAAATCGGTCCAGCCATTTCAGAGATTAGCCGGAACAAACAGACAGACAGACAAAAATTGTAAAAAATGTTGTTTTGGTATATGTACCGTGTATACATCCATATACACTTAGTAAAAAGCGGTTATTTTAATATTACAAACAGACACTCCAATTTTATTTATTTGTGTAGATAAACAAAACGTAAATAAAAATCCTCTAAAGGTATTACAACTTTTGAAGACACTTGAAGACTTTTTCTTCTAATTTGGACGACATTACATCAAAGCACTTTTTAAACTTTCCAAATTAGATTAAAGATCTTCTTTGATTAATTAAAGTCCTCTGAACATTTCTAAACCCTAAAGTGAATCTTGAAAACGAGAAATTTTATTTCATACCAAGTTTTTTTCTTATCTTTTCCTTTTAATTATTTGGCCGGGTTATAAACTTGTGACTGCAATGACAAAAACAGGAATTTCTTATGTATAATATTTTTTCCGGAATATTAAGCCACTTATGATATGAACCACTGTAAATAACTATTAAGACAATAAATACTATTACTATTATGATACATTAAACGGAAAAACAAACAACCAACCCTAGTTTTCTGTTTTAACATCAATTTCATGGAATATCGATATAATAATATATAATATAAAAAATTTAGTCCCTAATCAGTTAAGTTGTTCAAATATACTTCTCAAAGTAGATACACACTATAGGCTTTCATTTAAGAAGTTGCCTACGAAGCTGCTACGGTTCGTAGCTGTGACGTCAGCGTCTACGAGCCGTAGCAGCGTCCAGTGTTCTTGCATAACACTGGTCTGCTACGTCGAAATAAATTTATTTATCCGCCAAAGCACGCGTGACATGTTGAAATTTTTATTTCAAACAAATAAGCACAAGCAAATATGTATTGAATTTACAATGAAATAACATTTTTATCACGCGACACTCATTATTCTGTCAACAGACAACTATAATTAAACTGACACGAAATTATCTACTACCAGTATTACAAAATCAAAATATTTTATTTCACATAAACCCACCCACGGGCATTTATGAAATGCCAAAAGCTAGGTTAAAATTGGTTGTTTCCCATGCAAAAGAGCTGGGAAGAATCGCCACGGAAATAAACCAACGTATTACGTGTGTAGTAGATACAAAAAAAGAAAAACTGTTTAAAAACATGCTGTTTTGTTTACTATCATTTCTTTTTTGAACTATTACTTATTTTTCTATATTTTTTTTTTAATTCGGCCAGCTATAAAAGCCTGACTTTTAGTTTTTTTTTTTTTTTTGTCAAATCAAATCAAATATTTATTTGCGTAAAACATGGTATACTATGGTGTTAAATACAAAATATGGCACACACATGTTTAGCTACTTTAGCCCATTTCTTCCCGTGGGTGCCGTAAAAGGCGACTA
The DNA here is from genome assembly GCA_947507805.1 of Aporophyla nigra. Lineage (NCBI taxonomy): Eukaryota > Metazoa > Arthropoda > Insecta > Lepidoptera > Noctuidae > Aporophyla > Aporophyla nigra. The sequence continues at coordinate 19,114,559 of OX382301.1, read as the reverse complement.
AGGGACTTACTAGAGAATGGGCAGCAGCGTTCTCTATGCATTTTACCACCATACTGCGATCGCCAACCCGCCTGCCAAGCATGGCGATTATGGCAAAGCCCCCCAAATTGTGGGAGGCCTAAGTCCAGCAGTGGACGCCTCGCGGCTGAAATGATGAATGATGATGTTTAGCTAGGATATAACATAGCATGCAAAATTATAAAGTTAGATGAAGGAGGTTGCCTCCATCATACCATCAACATATTTTATCAAAAAATTCTCTTAAACTATAAAGACTGCATTCGAGTAACCATTTATTAAACTTAATTTGAAATGTTTTTGTATTTAATATTTTGATAGATTTTCTTTGCTTTACTAATGATTCTGGCCAGGATAATGGCACAAATTTATTAAATTATCATATTGTTACGTAAAAGCTTGACTTTTTAGTTTTTTTTTTTTTCTCAAATCAAATCAAATATTTATTTGCGTAAAATATGGTATACGTAAAATAATGGTGTTAAATACAAAATATGGCACAAACATGTTTAGCTATTTTAGCCCCATTTCTTCCCGTGGGTGCCGTAAAAGGCGACTAAGAGACTTGCTAGAGAATGGGCAGCAGCGTTCTCTATGCATTTTACCACCATACTGCGATCGCCAACCCGCCTGCCAAGCGTGGCGATTATGGCAAAGCCCCCCAAATTGGGGGAGGCCTAAGTCCAGCAGTGGACGTCTTACGGCTTAATTGATGATGATGATGATCATATTGTTGTCGGAGTGTTAAGTGTGCAGTTTTTAAATTAATCAAACGTTTTGAAGAGGGTGAAAATCACGATCAAAGATTCCGATACATATATACCAAGCTGATAAAAGCGTATTAAAAACCATAACGCATAGCAAAAATAAGAATTTTCGCGAAGTATCATTGTAATAAGGCGTAACAAATAATTTAGAGACATTATAATTCATACCACATTCCACAGCCATCTCATCAAACAAGAAAACAAAAGATGCTCGATCAACAAAGAACACAAAAACAAAACTCTCTAAAAAAATTGTTCGTATCAACCGTTCATTAACAGTAATTGTAAATATTCAGGCTATATTACTTTTTTATTTATTATTAAATACTTTAAGCATACAAATGTACAGAGGCGGACTTAATGCCATTGGCATTTTCTAGCAGTCAACTTTTGGGTGATACAGAGACATACAGTGGTAGGTGCAATAAATTTGATGAATAAATATTTTAAAATATAAACATATAAACCTATTCAGACTATAAATCTATTTATACAACGTTCAAAGTCCTTAGTGACTGACTGTCTGGTATATCAACACACAGCCTAAACCGCTGGTCCTAGAGACATGAAATTTGGAGGGTGTGTTCTTTGTAAGGAGTAGGTATCCATTCAGAAGGGTTTTTTTTAAATTCTATTCCTAAGAGGATGATATGGGGGGTTGAAATGGTGAATTTTTCGACTTCCACGCGGGCGAAGCCACAGGCAGAAGCCAGTATAATATAAATATCTAAATATTCAGGCTATAGCAACAATAAACAAAGATAACTTCATTAATTTATTCTCGGACTGCCGCGATCCCCATCAGATTAATGATACCCTCTGATCAGATTAAAAATTAATCGCATTATCTCTTAAAGACCACAGAAAAGTAATTGAGTGTAAAATGAAATGTCCACAGAGGAGACGTAAATCGTGATTGTCAGCTGAGGCTTGATTAAGTGCTAAATTTTAAATTATGATCCCTCAGCTTTGCAGGCGAATTCACTGACACTTTATTACTATGGAGAGTTGGTTACGCAACGGACTTGTGGAATCTCTTAGGCTGGGTGCAGATGATCGATTTGTGTTCGACAAATGCTGAATGTGTGGTTTTTTTTTGAATGACTCCAAATAAATAACATATATTATCGTCTTTTTTTTGCTGCATCTGAAAACTAATTATTTTGATCTAGCTAACCCGTCAGACGTTGTTCTGTCCAAATTTCAATATTTTAATGTACTACAGTATTGTACACCTTAAAAAGGCCTACAAATATGTCCTCAATGGTATATGTCTATCTCTTAGGGATAACCCACAATAACCATTTTTTATCTTTTACTTTATACGAGAAATAAGGGCTTATTTACGAAGCGATTTTAAGCAATACAACATTAATCCTTATCCAATTAAGTACCTTAAATACATTGTGCATTTAATATAGATCAATATGGCCCTTTACAGCATGTAATTTAAATGAATATCTTAGAAGATATTAGAGATTTAAAAAGCGGGCGCAGAGCGCGTTGGCAGCGGCCGGGTAGTACAGGATAAGTAGGATTGTAATTCATATTACTTTGGCTCCATAGTAATTGCGAATATCATGTCGCACCTCTAGATCTAAAGGGAACTAACTCAAAATTCATAATTTTTGAGTTATGCACACCTTCGAGTCTGTCATTTCAATACCTATATTTCCAACATTCGACTCCAAATATTGGAAATAGTTTTGAATTTGGTTTATTAGTCGATAGGTATTGAAATGACAGACTCAAAGGTGTGAATAACTCAAAAATTAAGAATTTTGAGTTAATTCCCTTTAGATCTAGGGGTGCGATGTGTGTTCATTATACTCAAAATAAACCTAATAGTATTATTCCCAGTAAGAGACCGCGAAATGGCTTAGTAAAGATGTTTAGATTTTTGGATGTTTGTTTCTCAATGATGCAAAGACGGCCAAACGGATTTAGATCGAATTTGGCATATTATATAATGGATACGTAACAGACAGGATACCTACTTTATCCCGGTAGTAGGTTCCCTGGTGATATTTTCCGACAGCTATACGGGCCAAGCCACTGGCAAAAGTACTATTCCTATAATTATGTTCGGTGTCTGGTAAATGATTGAGTGTCTGATAGGTAAAATAGGAGCGTTAAGAAAAACCAGGAAGACTTATATTCAACTAAACCAAGCTGTATGTCGCAGTCTTCTTACTCTGAATACTATTACTTTTATTTTAAAAACACCAACACACATGATGTTCTCATAAACTATGAATCCTAAGTAATATGAGTTATAATCCTACTACTAATAATATTATATATGTGAAAATATGTATGATTGGGTGTTTGTTTCTCAATCACGCAAAAATGGCTGAATGGATCTCGATCGAAAATAGCACACAGAGTCTATATTACCTATATAACCTGGAATAACACATTCTTATCGCGGTAGTACGTCCTCTTGCATTAATTTCCGACATCCACGCGGGCGAAGCCGCAGGCAAAAGCTAGTTTTAAAATAAAATATTTTTAAATCGGTCGAGCCATTCTCTCGCGCTTACCAACGAACAGAATTAATTATTTTATAAAGATAGATGAGGAAAACTTAAAATCGGGTGGTCTCAATTATTTTTGGTTCGATCTCAGATTTCTTTAAAGAATCATAAGTCGATTTGCACAATATTTTAACAGTAAGTTTTTTTTTAACGTGACGCATCGTTCGTCTGTCCACCCCCTTACCTATTTTATTACGGACATGAAAAATGTATGTCCCATGTCTGTCGCAAGTAGATAAATCGCACCTGCATTGCGTGTTTTTGTGCCTGTTTCAAACTGAAATGATAAAATCTTGACTGACTGTAATTGCGGTCGATTCAATTGACCGTGTAACTAGCACGTCATTTGTCTGCCGGAACTAGGAAATGGGACCTGTCGCTTCTGTTTTCGAATTATATTTTATGTTGCTTAATCATTTTCGAGCTTAAAGGCTGGTGTCTGATTTGAGAATTTTAAGCAGATCACTTGCAGCCTTGTACATTTTTTTTTTTTTCTTCTTTGTAGGTTTTAGTTTTAAATAATAATATAATGTTGATACTGGTACCGACTCCCTTGTTCACAAACTAAACTAAATTTAAGTTCAGTGCATATTTTTCTTTGTATTTCATTAAGAAGAGGACAAAAGATTTTTTTTAGTTTAGACCTGTCAAATTAATCAGCGCCTGTCACTACTCCATACAAGTTTACACGTGATTAAAAACTTGCCTACTAAAATTACGTCAATTTACGTCAAGCGCTGATCAGGACTAAACTAAAATTTATCTTCTGTCCTATGAAATAGAAAGAAAAAGATGCACTGAACTTAAATTTAGTTTAGTTTGTGAATAAGGGAATCGGCACCACTGTTTTTGTTTCTTCAATGTATATTTTGTTTTATTTACTATTAAGTGTTAAAGGTTACGAGGCTACAAGGTTATGTCTATGTAAGTCCTGGATTTTGAGAACCACCAACTTCTTTGAATACAAGTTTGACTTAGTTTGGGAGTTGGTAGATCATGTATTATGTGCTGCTGTACAATCATCAAACGTTCTTATAAATTGTTAATTAAGTTTTTTGTTGTACTCTAAGAGCGAAATAATTTTTTTTTTAATTTTTTTGTAAATTTTGGTTTTCTCCAAAACCTTTGAGCATTCTTATTTAATTTGATAGATATCGTGCTGTCAGTTGAAGCCAGTTTATCTCAATTACTGTATTTCAGAGATAAACATCATTATGTGCAGCATTTTATTTTTAATCATATTTTTTTTTTTTCCCCTAGTGAAATATATAGATGTTCGTAGGTCACACAGCGGGCCTTATCAGAATAATACGAAGCGTTTATATGTATTTACTTAAAGCAGCATTGTGCTGAGATAGGAGCCCCTTTGGACTCGCATAGGGCTAATTATGAACTTTTTTTTTTTGGTTTGGTAGCTTAACTTTATATCGGCATGTCTGTGCATGTATGTGTTAATTAAATGCTTATTCCAAATAAAAGAGAAGATTCTTGCGACTTATAAAGCAGACTTGACTTTTTCAGATTTGAAGTCACCACTTAGAACATTACGGTGTTTTAAAATACCACTTTTAACGACAAGACCACCAATTGTGTCACCTCGCGTAAAATATCTGTATTATGTTGTATAGAATCCGTATCTTTTATGGTGTATGTATTAATAGTACAATACGATACGTGTACCGTGTGGTGCCGGACGTAAAGAATAACACCACCCCATTTCTTCCCGTGGGTGTCGTAAAAGGCGACTAAGGGACTTACTGGAGAATGGGCAGCAGCGTTCTCTATGCATTTTACCACCATACTGCGATCGCCAACCCGCCTGCCAAGCGTGGCGATTATGGCAAAGCCCCCCAAATTAGCGGAGGCCTAAGTCCAGCAGTGGACGTCTTACGGCTGAAATGATGACGATTCGTGTTACATTATTAGGCGTAGAGGTTCTTTTACGCCTGCAATAATGAACTATGAGTAGTCCATTATTGCATGCGTTAAAGATTCATCATCATCAGCCTGTAATGTTCCCACTGCTGGGACACAGGCCTTCTCTCGGTGAGAGGGAATGGGCCATAATCCACCACGCGGGCCCAGTGCGGGTTGGTAGATGTCACATGTCTTCGAATTTTTGGTTCTAAGACATGCCGGTTTCCTCACGATGTTTTTCCTTCACCGTTTTGAGAACAGTGGCGATGAAATAATTTACACAAAGTAATGCGCCTGCTTGGGTTTGAACTCACGACCTGCTACTCGTAAGTCACAGCCGTTACCACTGGGCCACCACTGCTCTCTGCTCTCGTTAAATACTAGTCACAGAAAAGTGTGATTAAAGTGCGAGTTTAGGTCACCGAGTACTATAAAGAGTAATCTATCAATCAATTGACCACCTGTATTGGCTTACCTAACTTTCTCACTCTTAAATTAATAAAAAAACTTTTGAGAACATCTTCAACTCCGATTTAGGTATAAAGTGTGACTTGATGTCCTAGTTCTTGCTTACAAAGCAGTCATTATAAAGTACGAGCAAAAAGTTATGAGCTCTTGTTAATTTTTCCGCTGTTTTATAACGAATATGGTTTTCAACAGCACGTTATTCTTTTAACTTTTAAAGGTTTTTTCTGAAACTTCCATAATATAAATTACACAATATTTTACAATACGTTTTTTGTTCATACGGTACTTGAAAAGTTGTTTAACAAAGCTTGTTGTATTAAAGCGTGAGTTTGGAACATTAATCATATTTTCATAATTGTTAGTATAAAATTAGTAATTTTATGTAGATTTATAGAAATGATAAAATACATGGTATGCAAATTACTTTGGTTTACTTTCTTTTCAACATATTTTATACAGGGTGGCAGGCATATCGTCGCGCAAACTGTTACCATAGATTCAGTACAGTTACCTGTCAGTTTTCGTCCATTTTTCATTGCTGCTCCGCTCCTTTTGATTTTAGCGTAACGTTATATAGCCTATAAATTTCCTCAATAAATACGCTACCCAACACAAAAATATTTTTTCAGTTCGGACCAGCAGTTCTTGAGATTACCGCGTTCAACCAAACAAACAAACCGATGATCTAGCGTAGATTTTCTACACTAGGTGGTCTCAAATCATGTGCTGCCTACATGATTACAGTTTGTGAATAGATATCCCTGCCACAAAAGGTACCTACAATTTCAATGCAAAAAAAAATAACATTGTTTTAAAATCCTCTTGCCACTCAAAATCTATTTTCGCAAACAAAAAGACTATTATACATTTCAACATAATTCCTTACATCAAAAAAATGAAAACACCTCGACATTATCAACACTACTCACAGTTATGTACATCCTTCCATTACACAAACCAAAAATAAATAAATCTCCCGCGCACTCAAGATAACATCACAAAAACGCTTACCAATAATGCATCCCAGGAAATGAGCTGTGAATAGGCATACGGCAGCCGCACGCGCCATCTTTCAGGCCTCGCCGGAGTGCGAGGTCATCGCTCCTGGAAACAAAAGAATGCGCTAATAACCTCTGTAACCCTTGGTGTTAAGGTAAGTGTTCACTTGGTGTTGGAAATGAGAGAGTAGGTACTCTGGTCGTGAATTATAAAAATTGAGCACATAATAAAAGATTTATTCGCGTCTGTGTTCCTTAAAGTATTTGGCAGAGGAGTATCGTGGGCTACAGCCACGGCACATTGTGGTTTAAGATTCATTTACGTAAGAATCTATTGTAATTAACAGGCACAAATTCAGACTATAGGATACTACTGAGACATTGCTGATGGAATCAAGCTGGACCACCACCACAACTACTCTCGCGAAAATAAATTTTCACGTCAAATGCAAATACTAGTTGGATGTCCGATATTCAGTCCCGGGTTTACGCCAAGGCCCACAAGTCCCAACCTTGGAGCCCCAAAGTGTCTAACAGCAGGCGGACAGGACTGAATTGCAAATGCTTCAGGCCCGGTGCTTTTGGCGTGCTCATATCATAGTACTTATAGCGCTCGCAAGAAAGAATGAATAATGTGATCTCTCCGATGCTTGATGCAAAATTTTTCACAAATACCCGGATAATTTTGACATCAAAATTGAACTCGAGAGATTGACTTACTAACTTGGGGTTACGCGCATCAATTTATCCCGAATGGTTATCTAAGAAATTGACCTGGTTTGATATTTAAAGGTCAAAAATCTTTGAGGTTGCCCCGTTTTTTATAACATAAAGAAAAGATTATCGCTTACGAAATATTGGCTATTGTTTTTTTTCTTTTTGGCAATTGAGCCCATGTCGACTATTCTGCCAGTGTCGCATTTAAATGGCAGCGCAAATATTGGCTATTCATTGTGAACTTCGTAATATATATTTATGACACCTATCTAACATTTTTGATTGTCATCGAACTGACATTTACTATCGTGAAACGGATATTTTCATGTATTTCAACATTTGCTGTGTAGTGAATACGCAGCTTTAGATGGTTTGTAAAATGGGACGCGGCATTTGGATACTCGGTGAAAACGGTAGGGTTTGTAAGGGCGTCAATTTTCTTGAGTAGGCACTCTTACTGCGTGTTTTATATTGTTCTGTTGCTGTTTTTATTACTCGTTGAGTTAGTATGAGACTTACGTATTTTTTCGCCTTTTATTTTTTGTCTTAAGTTGAATTGGACTTTATTTTTAACCGACTTCAAAAAAAGGACGAGATTCTCAATTCGACTGTATTTAAAAAAAATGTTTGTTACCTCAGAACTTTTGACTGGATGAACCGATTTTGATGATCTTTTTATTTATTTGATAGCTGATGCTTCCCGTGTGGTTTCATTTCAATTTGGTTCCATTCTGACAATGGGATCCATGTGAAAACCATATAAGTCTTAAATTTGCATTAAGTATGTAACAAGAAAAAAAAAGAAAATAACAACCAACTTCCTTAAAAACTTAAAAAATACAGTCGAATTGACAACCTCCTCCTTTTTTTGAAGTCGGTTAAAAAACAAAAACAACCGACTTCCTTAAAAAAACAGTACAAAGTCAAAAATAACTTTAATTTCGGTGTCTTAGGATCTGTATTTAAGTTTTTTGCCACCGACTTCCGAAATTAAAGTTATTTTTGACTTTCTAGTGTTTTTTAAGGAAGTCGGTTCTTTTTTTTATAGTTTTTTTTTAAGGTTTTCATCATCATTTCTACGGAAAGACGTCCACTGCTGGACACAGGCCTCCCCCAATTTGGGGGGAAGGGTTTGTCATAATCACCACGCTTGGCAGGCGGGTTGGCAATCGCAGTATGGTGGTAAAATACATGAGAACGCTGCTGCCCATTCTCTATCTAGTAAGTTACCTTAGTTGCCTTTTACGACACCCACGGGAAGAAATGGGATGGTGCTGTTCTTTACGTCCGTCACTGTACGGATCCATCTCGTTCAATAACTGTATCTCTAGTTCCATCTATCTAACTAGCCTGTATTGACTGCAGGGTAAAGAAAGAAAGAAAGAAAAATAGTTTATTCTGCACAAACAAAACGCAGAACATGAAATATAAAATAGTTACAAATAAATAATAGTTAAAAAAAACTAAAAAATACGCTTCCATTGAAAACCAAACAGGTAAGGTATTTTTTTATTGATAGCAGGCACCCCACGCTTTTTTTCCATTATTTTGTACTTTTTAGTTTGGTTTTCAATGGAAGCGTGTTTTTTAGTTTTTTTAAACTATTATTTATTTTCTATTTTTTAGGGTGTTTCGAATTTTGAGACGTATGTCAGCGTAGTTTGTGACGTATGTCAGCGTAGTTTTCGAAGACAGTTTTTTTTTGCTGTCCTGGAAACCCTGGCAAGGATAAAGGCACAAATTAGTTTGTGGCGTATGTCAGCGTAGTTTTCGAAGACAGTTTTTTTGCTGTCCTGGTAATCCTAGCAAGGATAATGGCACAAATTTATGAAATTATTGCAATGTCATCGGTCCTTGATAGGTGTGCAAAGTTTGAATGAAATCGGGTCGTTTAAAGTGGGTCAAAATCGCACTATAAGGAGTCGGTTACAAACAAACATACAAATATACAAACATACAAGTGAAGCTAATATAAAGCGTGTAAAAAAAAAATGCACACTTACAAGGTAGCCAAAAGCCTCGTATTAAAGTTAAAAAAGTTGTAAAATATTATCCATGGCTTATTGATATCACGGCTACGGACCAAAGACAATACAAATCAAAATAGATCTGAGTTATGACACTGACAGTAACTACGTAATAAATAAATAATAATTTAAAAAAAAAGCGTGGCGTGCTTTTAAAGGTATTTTTTTATTGATATCAGGCACCCCACGCTTTTTTTCCTTTATTTTGTACTTTTTAGTTTGGTTTTCAATGGAAGCGTGTTTTTTAGTTTTTTTAAACTATTATTTATTTTCTACTTTTTAAGGTGTTTCGAATTTTGAGACGTATGTCAGCGTAGTTTTCGAAGACAGTTTTGTTTGCTGTCCTGGTCACCCTGGCAAGGATAATGGCACAAATTTATGAAATTATTGCATTGTCATCGGTCCTTGACAGGTGTGCAAAGTTTGAATGAAATCAGGTCGTTTAAAGTGGGTCAAAATCGCGCTATAAGGAGTCGGTTACAGACAAATATACAAACATACAAGTGACGCTAATATAAAGCGTGTAAAAACAAAACAAAAACAAAATTGCCGGATGCAGAGTGCATTTCTGGCTAGTTTTGTGACCAATATACAACAAAAATAAGAACACTTAATCCGTGCGTCGTATCTGTGCAAGAACAGGTCGTTGCTCAGCAAAATGCTGTGACGTCAGACGAATCTATCGTCAGCAGCGCTAATTTTCAGCAACTACCTTTACAAAGAGCCTCCCTCTCCCTTTTCCACAGAATACTGTCTCTACTTAATTTCCGATTAATATTGAATCATTCAATGGTTTTTTCTTGTAGTGATCTAAGCTTTAAAACATTATCATCCTTTTATACAGCACTTAGGCTTAGATCTTAGCTAATTTAGACTAATCAAGCAATTTTTCATTATAATTCAGACGAGTATCCGTTAAATTATCGGGCAGAAACGAATAATCTAATGAACACTTAACTTGATGTGATAAAATAAACTCTTGAAATACCCAAAGAATCACACAAACCATCAATTACAGAACATCACTAATGAACGAATACTTAGAGCCAATACACAAGCAGTTTCTAAGTGTTCACTAATGGAATCTTTGTGTAACCTAATCTAATATCGCGACAAAGAAAACGGTCTTAACCTAACATAGGCTTAAGTACTGATAATGTGTTAGAATATTACACTTCGGGTTATGTAACGTAAATATGAAGGAATGTGATAGTGCTTTTCTAGCCTAAGCTTTTGGACTATCTACAGTCCAAAAACCGCATTGATCGTGCAAAAACCGCATTTATCGTCTAAATATCGTATTGATTGACGTTGACATAGCCTGTATGTCGTAGTACTAACGGGGATTTTCGAGTGCATATGTTACCCACCTACAAACCGCACATCAGTATCAGTATTGTGTGGTCGGTTGTATCCAGAGTAGAATAACCACAATCAATCATGTCAATTGATATAAGATAAAACTGAAAATAGTAATTATAATTTAAAATAGCTTTCAGAAACCGGGCGTTGATATTTAAAAATATTAAGAGAATGAGTAAAATAAAACATACAGAAAAACATCATGACTACGCATTCTAAAAATGTTACGAAACAATTTCAAATTAAAATACCCAGTCCAATTTTAGCCCTTCTTTTACTTCAGCAAAATGGGTAGAACCTTACCATGATAAAACAAAAGTTTAGATAGTTTTTCATCAACATTTTCTAGAATTTTCAGGACTTTGATGTAGGTATAATATGTTAACAAGTCTGAAATCGCGAACCCGACTTGACTCAGCGTGGTGATCTATGCTCGTGCTTCCTCTACCTGGAGAGTGGGCTTTGCCCTTTGGTTTCATTATATTCGGTTATACTTTAGTTTATACTAAATATGTTTCTATTTTCCTCAAAATTCAAATAAAAAACGAAACTAGCACAACTACAAATTTTCCAGAATAAACTGATAAAATGCTCTTCAACTATCCATACTTAACATCAACGACAAAAATATGTAGAGACACAAAAATAATGAACTTAAAGCAACTTTACATTTATAACACATGTATCCTTATCAGAAAAGTTCTTAACAAAACCATCCACACAAATATCACACTTACGCAACATAGACAAGTTAGCCAACGAAGCACACGACGAGCGAGTCTATTAGTGCTACCAAAAACCAGGACCTACTATGGCAAAAAAATGCTTACATTTGAAGGAGCACAGCTATACAAAAAGTTACCCTCACGCATAAGAAACCTACACTCATTCATTGCATTCAAAACTCAGCTTAACCAATATTTAAACGCAAACCAGACATTACTTGAAAAATGAATGCGTTGGGTGGGTCGAGTTTCATGTAGTTTTTAATTGTGACGGATGTAGTCGAACTTAATATTTGTATTAATTTAAGTAATAGTTATTGTTCTCAAGTAAGCGACATGTTATGTATGTATTGAGAATAAAGTTTCTTTAAAACTAATTCATCCACGTTACGCAACAATCTGCCAAGACATTTCCCAAATACTTTGCGTTCGGCTTCCAGTCTGACCGGATGCAGCTGAATATCAGGATTTTACATGCAGTGACTGCCTCTGATCTCTGGGTAACAGGCTTGTCTTTGATAATTGGTTGTCAGACTTTTGGGCTTCTAACTACGCGTAACAACGCCTGTCAAAGATTACGAATGTCAGGACCAACAGCTTAACGTACTTTCCAAACCCACCTTTCATGAGAAATGTAGAATAACTTTCGAGCGATCCGTGCGAGTTATATCATTTTGTAAATCTATACTAATATCATAAATGTGAAAGTAACTCTGTCTGTCTGTTACCCATTCACGATTCAATCACTGGATCGATTTTGATGAAATTTGGCCTGGGGTAAGTTTGAACCCCAAAATAGAACATTGCCTATTTTTTTTTATGCCGCACTTCGTCTTATCCGCGATAACCGACATTTACGCGGATGAAATCGCAGGCAAAAGCAAGTACGCAATATTTCCAAATAATTGATACAGAAAACTTCTTAAACAAGCCACACGTACGTGCTATATATTTCTTCAAACACCATCGCTCTTGTTCACAAGTAGCGTCGGCAACGACAAATTATTTCATTTCCCTCCCACTGCTGACGTAATGCGGCTATTGTTTGACACCGAACGTGTAGGCATGGCCTTATTTTTTCGACTAACTTTCTTCAATGTTTTGGCCATCTGTTGTTATCTCGAATATGTTTCAGTATTAAGTTTCTGAAGCGCTTGTAGTGGTTGAGTGTCGAGTTACAGTCGAAGAATAAGCAGCTGGATTCATGGTTGTAGGATATTGTAGTGATATCAGAGTATGTGTCAGCCATATAAGGGCGTTGAGAACATTTTTTGAGAAGCAGATAAGTAACGAGCAAGATCCAAATGAATAAAAATAATTTAGACGAAGCCAGAAGCAGCAGTGGTATCGGCCCTGATGACTTTGTGTTCATTATCTCATCCCCACTGCTCTCAAAACGGTAAAGAAATCGGTATGGACTATAGAATTAAAAAAAAAACCGGCCAAGTGCGAGTCGGACTCGCGCACCGAGGGTTCCGTACAAACCTGTAGGTATTAAGTTTAAAATTTAAAAAAAATATTTTTATTATATGATGTAACTAAAAATTTACGTTTTTCGCAATTTTTCCTTTATGTGTGCTATAAGACGTTGCTTCGTACCAAATTTCAACATTCTAAATCGACTGGAAGTACCTTTTAGGTTTTGATTCCCTTGCGAGTTTCGAAAATTTGCGGAAATTTGCGGCATAAACGGCTATATCTTTTGATTGCGTTAGCTTAGAAGTTTGATTTTTTTCACAGCTCCAAGAGACAGTAAACTTGAGTATTTGACATAAATTTCAGTTTGATACATCCACGCGTTCCTGAGAAAAAGGGTCTTGACAGACGGACGGACGGACGGACGGACGGACGGACGGACGGACAACAAAGTGATCCTATAAGGGTTTCGCTTTTCCTTTTGAGGTGCGGAACCCTAAAAAAACAGAAATATACGTATGTGTGACATCTACTAAGGGCCGAGTCACACCGGAATGGCAGCGGCTGGCAGCGACGCGGCGAAAACTTTCAGTGTGAAATAATTTTAAACTTTAACTACATACTTAAAAGACCAGTATCGCTTGAAAAGCTTGAAAAGGTCGCGAGGCCGCTCGTGGTGCCGCGAGCGGCCTCGCGTCGGCGCTGGCAGCCGCGGGCGGAAACACCAACAAGACGCGCGAGGCGGGCGGCCTCGCGACCTTTCAAGCTTTTCAAGCGATACTGGTCTTTTAAGTATGTAGTTAAAGTTTAAAATTATTTCACACTGAAAGTGCTCGCCGCGTCGCTGCCGGCCGCTGCCATTCCGGTGTGACTCGGCCCTAAGCCACACTGGGCCCTCGTGTTGGATTACAGCCTACTCCCTTTCACAGAGAGAAGGACTATATCCCAACAGTGGGAACAATTTAGGCTAATTATGGCAGACGTAACTTGATTGCTGATTATAGTTATTATTTGATTAGCTACCAAGGAAGTATTTTGCTCGCAAATGTATGGCAGACAATTAAAAATCAATCCACTTGCTTATAAAGTGACTCTTATGGCAACACTTTTAGGTTCATAACTCAGCTTTATATACACTTGTATTGTTTACTTTACATTACCACACTAATGTTTTTTACTTTCCTTTCTTTTTCAATCTTCGCAAAGACTTTTTATATAGGCTGTTTAGTTGTTTTGCCTGTGCCTTTATTTACACCTGTACACGCAACGCTAGCACGGCGCGCGGAAACAACAAAACCAGCTCGCCATGTCGTTTGAAAGATTAATTATTCTCATAATGATGAATTTCACGTAGGGAAGAAGTGTAAGATTCATGGTTGTTGGATATTGTAGAGATATCTAGTATGTGTCAGCCATATTAGGGCGTTGAGAACATTGTTTGACAAGCAGATAAGTAACGAGCATGATCCAAATGAATAAAAATAATTTAGACGAAGCCAGAAGCAGCAGTGGTGGCCCAGTGGTATCGGCCCTGATATTTGAGTTGTAGGTCGTAGGTTCAAAGTCTGACAGGCGCTCCACTTTGTGTTCATTATCTCATCCCCACTGCTCTCAAAACGGTAAAGAAATCGGTATGGACTATAAAATTAAAAAAAACCGGCCAAGTGCGAGTCGGACTCGCGCACCGAGGGTTCCGTACAAACCTGTAGGTATTAAGTTTAAAATTTAAAAAAATGTTTTTATTATATAATGTAACTAAAAATTTACGTTTTTCGCAATTTTTCCTTTATCTGTGCTATAAGACGTTGCTTCGTACCAAATTTCAAAATTCTAAATCGACTGGAAGTACCCTTTAAGGTTTTGATTCCCTTGCAAGTTTCGAAAATTTGCGGAAATTTGCGGCATAAACGGCTATATCTTTTGATTGCGTTAGCTTAGAAGTTTGATTTTTTCACAGCTCCAAGGGATAGTAGACTTGAGCATTTGACATAAATTTCAGTTTGATACATTCACGCGTTCCTGAGAAAAAGGGTCTTGACAGACGGACGGACGGACGGACGGACAACAAAGTGATCCTATAAGGGTTCCGCTTTTCCTTTAGAGGTGCGGAACCCTAAAAAAAAACAGAAATATACGTATGTGTGACATCTACTAAGGGCCGAGTCACACCGGAATGGCAGCGGCCGGCAGCGACGCGGCGAAAACTTTCAGTGTGAAATAATTTTAAACTTTAACTACATACTTAAAAGACCAGTATCGCTTGAAAAGCTGGAAAAGATCGCGAGGCCGCCCGTGGTGCCGCGAGCGGCCTCGCGTCGCCGCTGGCAGCCGCGGGCGGAAACACCAACAAGACGCGCGAGGCGGGCGGCCTCGCGACCTTTCAAGCTTTTCAAGCGATACTGGTCTTTTAAGTATGTAGTTAAAGTTTAAAATTATTTCACACTGAAAGTGCTCGCCGCGTCGCTGCCGGCAGCTGCCATTCCGGTGTGACTCGGCCCTAAGCCACACTGGGCCCTCGTGTTGGATTACAGCCTGCTCCCTTTCACAGACAGAATGACTATATCCCAGCAGTGGGAACAATTTAGGCTAATAATGGAAGACGTAACTTGATTGCTTCTTATAGTTATTATTTGATTGGCTACCAAGGAAATCCTGTGCTCGCAAATGTATGGCAGTCAATTAAAAATCACACCACTTGCTTGTAAAGTGACTCTTATGGCAACACTTTTAGGTTCATAACTCAGCTTTATATACACTTGTATTGTTTACTTTACATTACCACACTAATGTTTTTTACTTTCCTTTCTTTTTCAATCTTCGCAAAGACTTTTTATATAGGCTGTTTAGTTGTTTTGCCTGTGCCTTTATTTACACCTGTACACGCAACGCTAGCACGGCGCGCGGAAACAACAAAACCAGCTCGCCATTTCGTTTGAAAGATTAATTATTCTCATAATGACCACTTCACGTAAGGAAGAAATGTTCGATTTAACCACGCTGGAAATACTAATTGAGGCTTCTTTATACATATATTTTAACCTCCGGTGTGTAGAAAAACATTGTATGAACCTCGTGCGCTTTGATGATTACCCACGAGGCGGTATTATTCGATGATAAGGGAGCCGAGTATGTGAACAACACAGCACTCTTGTATCATAATGTACATACTATTCATTCATCATCATCATCATTTCAGCCGAAAGACGTTCACTGCTGGAGATAGGTCTCCTCCAATTTGGAGGGGGTTGCCATAATCTCCACGCTTGGCAGGCGGGTTGTCGATCAGAGTATTGTAAAATTCTCGCTGCTGCCCATTTTCTAGTCAGTCCCTTAGTCGCCTCTTACGACACCCATGGGAAGAAATGAGATGATTGTATTCTTTACGTCCGGCACCACACAAAACAAATGTACTATGATTAACAAAAGATGTCTCGTGTCAAATAAATAAATATAAAAAAAACAAAACATAGTGTTGTCTCGTAAACGAATAACAGCGATGTTTCCAGAGTTCAAATTAATTAATAATGTCTTAATCAAACTTTCTATGTTGAGTAAGGATTTATCAGTAAATAAGGAAAGTACGTTAATAAACAGTTTCTTCCTGTTGACTTGTGCTAGAATCTTATTCATCATTATTTTTCATTCAGAATGATCTTACAAAAAATGTATTATATTCCTACATCGTTATATTACATACCTATTATATTTATTCATGAATCCCAATACGATAATAATTGGCAAACGTTGCCAAAAGAACTTTTGTTACCGTTTGCCAATAATAATAATATCGTCGATAGGACATCTCATGCCTTCCGGATATAACAGATTTGCTACACATCAATAAATTTTATGTTCCAACGCGCTCATTCCGATGTTCGATATCAAAGAAAATTTGGGGCAGGCAGTGGAGCCTATACAGCCGATATAACACAAAGCCTTAACAATAAAGTCTTGAAGCCTACCCCATGCCAATGTTAAGGCTTTCATCAGAAAGCAACGAACCAGTTCGTTTTAAGCTTATTGCCTTAGATTTGAAATTGGAACAATATGGCGCTCAAAAGTTTGCTAAGAAATTTTGAAGGGCTTCGGACGGGATATTGATTCTGTACCAGTTTTCTAATCAACGATCTGTAATTAAATGGCATGAAATTTTGGAGCTCTTGTTGATGTTTTTGTTTGTGATTTAATTTTCTAAATAGTTAAAGATCTTAGGAGTTCCCCAGATCAAAGATTGCTTTTATTGAATGAAAACGGTGTACAAAATAATATAACTAGCCTCAAGAATTTGAGGAAAAAAAACAAAGGACATTGTAACTTACTTTCTATTGACTTAGGCTTCATCATTAGTTTACTTATTGATGTCTTACTGACCATGCTATATTGAACGTGAACTTGAAATGTGAGTTACATAAATAATGGTTAAATGTATTCATAAATGCAAATATTTTCTCAAAGTTTCATAGTGTTGGCGTGAAAGTATTTATTTGAATAATTTATTAAACAACCATTCGGACCTGAGAAACCATTTTCTTTCTTTTTCTTTTTTGTATGTAAGCTAGCCACGCTTTTATAGAACAGGATAGCAAACAAAATATCTTCGAAAAATACGCTGACAAACGTCACAAAGTTTGAAATACCCTAGAAAATAAATAATAGTTTAAAAAAACTAAAAACATGTTTCCATAGAAAACCAAACTAAATATTAGAAAATAATGGAAAAAGCGTGAGGTGCTTTTTTCTAGTATTTTGTGAAGTATGTCAGCGTAGTTTGCGAAGACAGTATTTTTTTGCTATCATAGTAACCCCGGTAAGGATAATGGCACAAAATAAAATTATTGTATTGTCATCGGTCCTTGATAATGATCAAATTTCGAGTTAGTCCAAAGTTTTGAAGGAGGTCAAAATTATGTTAACAGTGTCCGTTACATAGGAATGAAACTAATAAAAGGGTGTTAAAAAGGAGGTTGTCGTCGATATAGAAGATAATGTAAAAGATACCTAATCCGAAATTTCAATTTTGACCCCTCAAAATGTCTATACAAACAATATATAGATATAAAAGCAGTCTGTGGAGGGATTCACTATTGAAAATTAGATTTTATATATCTACATAAATATGGACCCTCTTCATTTTCTTGTAAGTTATCAAGTCGTTAACGTTATCGTATCCCAAAATCTGAAGTAACGAACATAATGAGTCTTTGAACAGCTTCATGGCAAAGATATATCATGTTATCTTAGAAGTCCAAGCATCCATTATTTGTTCTATTGTCTCAAAAGCTAGTGGAGCGATGGACTAACAAAGGATCGTTGAATGAGGCAAAATGGAAGATAGAGTAACTATCTTAGAATTCTAAATCTTGTGGATGTTGTTTTAAGATAAAGTTTGGAGTGGGTGATTTTGTGTAATAGTTTAAAACAATATTTTAGACTTAAGAAATGTTTCAGTTTACAAACTCGGCATTTATAGAAATCATCACAAGACGAACAGAAAACGCCTGGAAGAGCTACCGGTCCATAAAGAATGTATTCAAGGGTAAGCTACCTATGACAATAAAATGCAAACTCATGAATATGTATATATTCTTCCCGTCTTTACTTATGATGCATAAACTTGGTCTTTGACTAACATCCAGAAGTCAAAACTCAAGTCCTGCCAACGAGCAATGGAAAGCAGTATACAAGATGTTAAATGAATGAATAATGTTCGAAAAACAAAACTGTACTCTAAAACAAAGACAGCTGACATGGCTCAACAGGCTGGCCAACTTAAATGGGACTTTAATGGGGATGGAATGGGACTTAAATGGGCTGGTGATGTCTGCCTACAACTTGTGGCCCTAAATAGCACAGCACTGGTCTTCTGAGACGATGAGGTGGTTATTGCGGCATACTACTGTGCAAATGGCAGGATAACCTTGATAGGTTTATTCATAACTGGAAGGAGGACGCGCGAGCTAGCGAAAGATGAAAGAAGTGGAGGAAAACTTTGCCCAGAAGAGCCTCTTGCTCTCAACAAATAAAAAACGTTAGTAAAGAATTCAAGAGGATGGGTAGCTTCTTTATACATGCTAAATACAGTACTCTTACATGTCTAAGAGGATCCTCATAATTATATTAATAATAAAGGTTTTATGAAATTTGATATGATGATTAAAGTCGTCAACAGAAAGCCTATATTGCCATTGAAATTATATACGCCTTTTATCTAGCCATTACAGAACCAAACATGCTACAAGCAAAAAACGCAATCATAAATATTTTATAGAAGACCCTTTTTTATTCATAAAACAGACATCGTTTGACTTTATTAACCTTTCATGGTAGGACCTGGCCATATTGTAATATTTTCCGCTGAATGAATATCAAATGAACCGAATAATTACAGTATAAAAACCGGACAAATGATTTCACCTGTACGGAAACAACGAAGCTAATTGTTTGACCTTTGACCTTTGCCGTACCAATTATGGTATGAGCAAACTTTAGTCAATATTTGGAAATAGAATTAGCTGTATAAGTAGCCAAAGCGTTATGTATTTGTTAGCAGAAAGATGTAAGCTAAAAATCTTTAAGATTTTTGTAGTTCTGGAGGAACACCTTTTTGGTAGGAAACCATACAGTTTACAGAGCCCATATTTTCAACATGATGTAGTGTTTAGGTATTTAGTCTAGACATAAATGTCTAAATAAATAAATATTTAACATTTCCATTTTAAGCAAAAAAATCTGTTTTGTTAGACACCATTTAATTAAACGTATTATTTTTGTAGACATTCTTCCAATGCTTAGATACAGGCACAATTTAATGGTTAAAAAATTCATGGCAAATAACCGAGGCACTATTAAAGAGCATAAACTTTTATGATCAGTATATGCCTGGCTTATAATATTATGTCTACGTTAACGTCCTGAAAATTCAAATGTTGGAAAATAACTATGTTAGATGTTTTTATTATCATAGCACAGTTAGGTATTCCCATTTTGCTGGAAAAAAGGGCTAAAATAGGACTGGGTGTTTTAATTTGAAATTGCTTCATAAAATTATTTAGGTTAGGTCACGATCTTCTTTTGTACATTTTTGTTTCTTAGTCTATTAATATTTTTAAATTAAAACGCCCGTTTTTTTGAAGCCGAGATGATTTCATCAATAGGTATACCATTAATCTTCCGCTATACCCCATATCAACTAACGAGATTGGTTGCAGTAATTTTAACCACTAGACTAACAGGCCAGTCGAATATACCGAGATTAAAATTACTGCAACCAATCTCGTAAAAAAACGTTAGTAAACGTGGTAACGTCACGTAACGTCACTAACCAGTGACCTTGACTGCTAAGACTGACGTCGTGGGTTCGATTCCCACCCAGGAAAAATCTTTGTGTGATGAACACAATCATTTGTTCTGTGTCTGGGTGTAATTAATCTATAATATGTATGTATTTAGAAATATTTAAGTATGTTTATCAGTTGTCTGGTTACCATAGTACGGCTCTGCCTAGTTTGGGATCAGATAACGTTGTGTTGGTTGTACTCAGATATAATTGATTTCCTCAGTATGCTTTCTTTCAGTAATATCGTTCTTAATTAATCATTTAAAATGTTACCGAGTGTTATTTATTGATTTAGTGGTAAGAAATTATTTAATTTATAAATTTTGCGAAAAAAGGCGCCATAACGAAGTAAAAATAAAAACCAAAAAATCATCATAATCAGCCTGTATAATGTTCCCACTACTAGAACACAGGCCTCCTCTCGGTGAGAAGAAGTGGGCCATAATCTACCACGCGGGCCCAGTGCAGGTTGATAGATTTCACTTGTCTTCGATTTTTTTGGTTCTAGGAGATGCCAGTTTCCTCACGATGTTTTCTTTCACCGTTTTGAGATTAGTGGTGATGAAATTATTTATACAAAGTAATGCGCCTGCCTAGGTTCGAACCCACGACCTACAACTCGTAAGTTGGGGCCGATACCACTGGGCCAGTATTGCTCCAAGCCAAAACAATCAATCCGTAAATAATTAACTTTTAATTTTATTCTCCTGAAACCATATCGAACAAATCAATACAGCTAGTAGCGGAGGAAGGAAAACTAAATAATTTGTCGTCCCCTAGCACTATTTGTGTAAGCAAGAGCGATGGCGCCTTAAGCAATACATCATACTTGTGGTCCGTTTTGCCCTCTCTCCCCTTCGAGGAGCTTAACTATTATTATCAATTATATGGGAACATTTTTGCTAAATTGGACGTAAAGGGAATTATTATGTTGGTTGAGGTTAATTGGTTAGTTTTCCTCCTTCTTATATTCCTTTCTCTTTTTTTAACATTATCATCATTATGCTTGCTCTTATAGCAACTTATTTGGAGTTATTGCTGTATGAGTTTTTCTGGTATAAAATTCTATGAGTCATCATTTCATTGCTATTACCTACTTAAAAAATATGTGGTGTGTATATTTTAGGTTCATAAATTCCATTAATTTGTAGGTTTACCTAAATGAATCGAACGATAAAAAATTAAAACAACCTGATTAAATATTCCAAATTACCATAAACATTTTGGCTTCGAAATGCAATAACAATTAGCTTTTTATTCGAGAACCCTTAAGTCTTACTAAAGTAAAACATTTCAATATTATAGAAAAGTTATAAATAATTTATCTCAAACAACGTAACCAACAATAAACATTAAAATAATAGTCCAATAAAGTTCAAGAGTTAATAGAAACTTCAACCTTTAACATAAAACTCAGTTAATCTTGAAACGCGCATAAAAATTGCTTTTAAAACTACTGAACGGCAATCTAGTGAAATGGGGCCACAAATACTTTTAACTTTTCAATTATTCTACCCAACCATCTGGATAATTACGGTTTATATTTGAAACAGGATAAAATCATAGTCGGTTTTTAAAACTTGACATTTTAAGTTTATAAATGTCGAGAGTAACTTTGGACAAGGAAAGTCTTTATTTCGCGGAAGGTCTTAAGCCCGTTTTCACTAACTGCTGAATGAACGCCTAAATATTATTGTTCTGTTGGATTTCCACACATAGCGGTAAGCCGAGAAAGGTGTGTGACTCCCATTTAGGCGTCAAAATCTGCTTTCTCATAACATAATTTTATAAAGTAACTATCTGTACCCTGCCACGCTTCGCTGTGGCATATTCGAGTGTTTTCCTGGCTTCTGGCAGATGGCGCGGTCACTGGTACACAGCTGATCGTTAAAAAAACAGTTTTTCGCTGTCGCGGATATATGACTGATGCAAAAAATAGATAAAAACAATCCTTGATGCGGATTATATATCATGCTAAAATTTCAGCTCGATCGGTGCAGAACTTTTTGAGTTTTTGAAGCGTACACTAACCAACATAACATTTTTATATATAAGATAAAGAAGCAATATTTATGTTATTATTCAAAAATATAGTCATAGAGAACTATCCAAAGCAAAATGTCATAGGTCATAATCCTACATTCGATCATAGACTGGTGATTGCAGTATTTTGTTCTCAGCTGATA
This sequence comes from Aporophyla nigra, assembly GCA_947507805.1. Classification (NCBI taxonomy): domain Eukaryota; kingdom Metazoa; phylum Arthropoda; class Insecta; order Lepidoptera; family Noctuidae; genus Aporophyla; species Aporophyla nigra. The sequence continues at coordinate 19,092,085 of OX382301.1, read as the reverse complement.
AAGAACGCCAAAACTCATCTTCGCCGTATTTCGTTCCCTACAAAACGTTGAGGGTGGAAGTCTATTATTTGCAAGGAAAACAGGGTCTTTTCAATTTATTGAAAAACTTTAATCCCAAGAGCACATAGAATTTTGTTTTGAAAATACACAAAACTTTGTAAACGTAAAGCAGAGTGCATACAACGCTTTTCCTCATGACATTCTGTTTACTATTTTGCCTGGTATCTTGTGGTTTGGAACGCAATATTTCCGTCAGCCAAGCGACGCCGGGGCGTGTTCTTAGTACATACAAATACGGCAATAAATTGTGTGCTTTACTTGCCATACAAGTCACAGAAACCGGTACGGGTAATATTAATGTTCAAATGGCGACAAATCGCATACTATTATAATGTTTAATGTGTGACTTGAACATGGGTAATTGAATCGTTTACCGACCATTTGGGGCTTAGGCTTAGAATGGATGACATTTGATACGGACTTGAATAAATAACGTAGTTTTACATTCAACATTATGTGGGGGACAAGTTCTCTTCATCGCTGTTAAACATTGCAATTTCTGTATTTATAGAACATAGAGTGATGACAAAATTGGAAAATAGAAAGCACTGAGATAAATAAAATTAAAGGCAGAAAGCAACAGGGATACCTGCAAAATTTTGTGGAAGACAAGACTGCTTCAATATATTTAAAAACTGCAGTTTGTGTAGGTAAATTATTCAGTGGTGTCAAAACTGACAAATAGGAAAAGGCCCAAACAAATGAAATAAAGGCACCAACTCAAAGAAAAATGATAAGACTGCAGTGCCAGTAACAAGACATTGGGGGAGGGAGTTCCTGGTAAGTCATAATACACAATACTTTAGTAGGTAGTTCCAACGTTAGGTGTCTAAAAATCTGTAGCCGGTAGAAATAGCACCGATACAATCCATAAGAATTCCCGAAGCGCCTTCGCATCTGATCAGCATGGCCACCGAGTTTACAGTGAGTCCCAAATGAGGTCGGTTACTCTGAACAGGAGCACCTTTTTTCAGACAACCCGCAACATTGAATGAATTTACAACGACACTCAGTATCTCTACAATTTTATTCTGCTTATTGTATCTTAACAGTTCTATGTTTGCTACAAGCATAAACCGATAATTTTCCTAAAATGACTTAATATTAGAATTAATTCGGTATCGGGAACTGGTTCCAAGCTATCAATCAAATCAAATCAAAATATTTTTATTTCATATAAACCTACATGGGCACTTATGAAACGTCAGAAGCTAGGTGCACGGTTCCAAATATTTGGTTCCTATGGAGAAGAGCCGGCAAGAAACTCCACGGTTACTCTTTTAAAAATAATTAGTTTTAACAATTGTTTCAAATTACAGTGTTAATAGGTATGGGAGGACGGTGTAGGCCTGTCAACACGTACCAGGTACTGAATAATATAGAAAATTGTCTACAGTCTACAAGGCCTACAACGTTCTCACATTCACAAAGTATAAAATAATCTACATAAATAATATTATTTCATAAATAAGACATATTACACTATTTAAACCAAATGTCATTATTGCCATGACAAATAATATTAAAGAGTACAATGTACAATTGTAGGTATATAATTTCAAAAATGAGTAAATGTGAAAGAATGTAAAAAAAGAAAAACTTGAATCCAAAATGTATATCGTCATTCGGGAGCAGTTAATAGACACAGGTCATCCTGTAATGAGCTACCAGGGAAGCCACATGTGCAGAAGGAATTATTGCCAAACTTCCTTGTCTTCAACTTCGGTGATCAGAGCTGCTGAGAGAGGAGCCAAAATGCATCGTGTCCAGAACTACGGCTTCTTGGATCTAGCCGTTGATCCAGCTGCCTAACGAGAGCCTCTTCAGGTGTTTGTCGAGGTTCTTGATATTATGACAGTGGATGTCACTACTATCGGCACATTGATTATCATCGAATCGATCTATCAGTATCTTCAGTGTTGATAGATCGATCCCAATGCAACGAGATATTGCCATTTTTGGAACTGAGTCGGGCACGTTTCTTTAGTATGTATAGCATTTGTTATTATTTTCCATGTTCTACTTCTTATCTTAAACATGTCGCAGTGGGTACTAAACTCGCAACTCACAAGGGCAAACGCCACCAATAAAAACACAAAAGGTACACCGCTTCCTCATAATTCAGCGTTACTGTCTCATTTAGTGGTCGGCAATTCGTTCTTTCATTTCGTTAATGTACCAAAATATACTATTCATGTTCGTCCCATGCAAACCTGGACCTTATATTTGAATAAGCCCTTTTATGAGCCAATTACGGTACACGTTACGGGGATTTGCCCTTTTTCAAAATACAAATACGAGGGAAAGCAATATGTACGATTTTAAACCAATTGTGAGCTTTTGGGTTTATTGTTTGAAATCACAACGCTGATTCGTGGTTATACAAACTCGTTTTATGTCTTTCTAATATTATGATCAGAGATTTGTAATTGTGTTAACCCTTCACAGCGAGTGGAAGGTAAATTTTACTAAGAATAACTCAGAGGAATAATTTTTCTTTGAATTAATTTCGTAATTTATATTTGCTTACTCATTTGTTATTCCGTTCACAGTACTCAACTTCGCGAAACAGCTGCTTATGTATTGTGTTTTTGAACTTGGAGTTTTCACCTTGTAATATTTGATTCGAAAAATGTTTTTCGAGAATTGTGAAAAAGTTTTGTATTTCACTTGTTAGTTGTTCTTTAGTTAGTTGTGATCCTAAACTCATGATCAATTCACTACAAAAGTTTTATACATGTTTTATTCAGTTTCTTTTGTTATGTCTTATGATGTGAATGTATGTACTTGTCACTTATTTGGTACATATAAATGAGCTAGGATAAATGTTTTGCCAAGAAATTACTCTAAGTCATAAGTAATTTTTTTCGTAACAAGTTACTTAGACTGTAATGAACAAACAAGTTTGTGTGTTCGGAACACTTACTTTTTAACTTAATACAGTGATTTCCATAGTTAAAATACAACTTTACAAAATATAAAATAATATAATCCACCCCTTTCAAATTGGAAGACGAAACTTAATTCATTGGAAGCCTACAAAATAATATCTTAATCTTCTGATGAATCCTCCTTTTATTTTAAATGTAAAAGTTTCTATGTTTAGATGTTTGGATATTTGTTACGGGTCGATTTGAAATTTGGCACATATGTAAATAGTTCATATCTTGGATTAATACATAGGGTACTTTTATCCCCGTAGTACGTTTCCGCGCAATAATTTCTGACCTTCACAGGAGCAAAACCGCTGGCAAAACCTAGTGTGTTATACGTCCACGCCAGAAATAGGTAGTCTAATATTTTAGACTACAAAATAAGGCCCAGTCAAGGTTATTTAAAATGTTTACCCAAAATAAAGAATGTCAGATACTTTGAAGGCCCAAAGACGAACAAAGTAATTAATTAAGCAATTAATATTATACTCGCATGACGAAACTGCTGTGTTGTGATATAATGTTGTTAATTACAATCAATTACAAAGTTATACCACGTTGAAGGTTTGTAAAGTAATCATTAATTTTTGTAAGCACACTTTTCTGTTTGATCTTTCCAGAGAACTCTTATTGTTACCGAGATGATACAATAGAGCACAATATCATTTTTACGTACAGTTTAATTTGTCTAGTGCGATTTGGTATCTTAAGACCAGCGGCGTGAAGTTCAAAAGTGGTTGTATGCAGCAGGTATGAATATTATACATCCTTTTCCAGGGCAGGATCCAACCCTTACTATATACATCTAGGTCGTCCCGCCACCTTATCTTGAGAAGTCGACCGAATATTTATATACCGACAAGTTCTACCACAAAATAATAATCGCTAAATTATCGCGTGACCACTAAATTACAGCTCCTTCACTAAATTAATATCACCAACAAAAACTGGTCCATCATCTCGTAATAAATAACAAAAAATAATGGATTAGAGAAAATTAACGGAAAACGGGGTCTATTGTACCTCTGACCGCGCGAGGGTTGCCAGATGACGCATCACAAGTTGGCACTAAAGTGACAGGGTCGCACATTGTGCGGGCGTACGAGATTGGACTCTTAAGTAGTGTCTAAGATTAAAATGTAAGAAAATTGAAATAAGGGTTGGACATGGATAAACTCTTTTTAGGGCTGTTCAAAAGAATAGAGTGGGTCATTAGATATTTTTTATAATAGGTGAAACCGCTGACAATAGCTTTTCATTCCATTACAATAAATGCTTTTTAGGCTTTAGGTCGAATAATTTCCATGAAATTTTCATAGAAATTGTTTCATCAAAGACAGATCCCGCCTGTCTGCGGAATCCTTTATCCTAGATTTCTCGTTGAAGCAGTAAAACTTAAATCACTCCGATCAAATTGGCGATTTTTACATTTTTTAACATTAGATGTAGTCTTTTTTATTGTGCGTTCTTATACTACATGGACTCAAATATAGATTGCGTAAGTTGTTAAGAAAGTTTATGTTGCGCTAACTATTGAGACAATGTTATTATTTCAACCCTAACTTTTGAGAACTATTAATTTAATCTCAGTTTAGCTAGTGAATTTTTTTCAACAAAGTTTAATCCTTTGTCAATCAATTACAATGCCATTTCAGTGGATGAATTTTGAGCCGAACAAAAAGCTATACAGTACATAAGGGTCATCTATGCACAACCTGATACTATGCATGCATTCAGTACCGAAAATTAGTCTTAACCGAAAATTTTCAACGCAGGAGGCTTTGCAAAATTTTCGTCAGTTATTAAAAAAGAATTCGGTCTACCATACATTTTTACCTAAAGGTTAAACTCAATTTTTATGAAACAGCAGATACTTTGAGAGCACTGACATATTTCAACTGATAATGTCTGAACTGACTTGGAAATTAAACAATCATTTAAAACAATCGTTTTATCAAAATGTTTCACTAACTCGGTTCCAAACATTCTGTAAACATTTGTTATATGATTTAAAATGATTTGTTTTAGTTTTCTAAATAACTCAAAACTGAATAAAAAAAATCCATAATTCTGAGGAATAAAATCGATATCGACATCTGGATTCAGGAGTAGTTCGCCGAAATAAAATAAAATAAATTCATACACATCAAATATCGTTAACAGACAAACATTAAAACACTATCCGAAATAAAAGTATATACATGTTTAAGAGTTTTGGAACTTTTCCCAAAATAGCTGGCAACGGAGTTTTTAAAGATGCCAAGAATCCGAAGAATGCTGTGATGACCGAAGTAGTAAACTAGGAGTCTTTTGATAGTGGAAAAAGTGGCTTTTTTTGGCGGTAGGAAATTATCAAATGACATCTCCCGCTCTTCGTGTCAGACTTTTACTGATGTAAACACTCCCTTGATCCTTTAGTTGCCTATATGCCAAGGCCACGTTAACTCTTTCGAACAAATCTAGTGACCCTGACAGATTGATATGGATAGATTTAAAAAAAAAACCAAGGCACAGTCAATAGTGTGACAGGCTGAAAAAAACCGGCCAAAAGTCAGACTCACCAAAGAAGAGTTCCGCGCCACCGCACAACATTTAACACAATAAAATATTAAAGAAACCTTGATTTTATTATAACCTGTATTTTCATTTTCTAGAAATATAAATTCCGTGCAATTTTAACTGCCTTACCTATTATTTGTCATCATATCGTGGGCTCAAAACCAGGCACGCTATTAACATTGTGTAAACTACTTCATCACCACTGCTCTCAAACCGTTAAAAAAATGTTGTGAGGAAACAGGCATGTTCTAGAACCAAATATTCTAAGACATATGACATCTTCGGATTACGTTTACGTCGTAGATGAGCCAACTTCCTCTTGACGAGAGTTGGGTCCCAGCAATGGAAACGTTTAAAGCTGAGTTTGCTTAGAATTTAACAAAAATGAGCAATTCCCAGACATCTTGCACATACTTCAACCATAAATTATGATGACGTTATCATAGCGTAGTTACTGGCTTTATCCATACCAAATATTGTCAATTTGAAGGTACCTAGCTCCATGTGTATGTTACCTTTTCATGCATAAACTACAACATATTTCGAAACAATTTGGCGAGGAGACAGATGGTCTTGAAAAAGAACAACGGCTTTTACTTTTTGACCCGGTCGCGCACTTCCGTGGGATAATTTTCGACATACACGCAGGGTAAGTCGCGTGCAGGATCTAGTTCGCAATAAAGGAAGTTACCCATATCAGGTAACTGCTACTTTGCTCAAGTACTAAAACGTGACGGTTTCGTTTAAAATAAATCTTTCATAAAATTCACGTTAGTGTCTTTCAGTTTCATAGCAAGAGAGTGTGTTATATCTTTTTCTAGGACAGAACGTCGTTGAACTTGTTGTATATCATCATATCCATGTTCATGCCAAAATGTTGGCATCAAAATATGTTATACAATAAAAGACTATCCTTTTGAGAATTTTCGCATGATAATTTATGGTGGTAATTTTGACTTCAAAATAATATTTCTGCTAATCGTCAGTGTGTGAGTGTGTTTTGATCCTACTTGTATTCATCTTATTATTACTTATCGCTATTTTAGCCAGACAGATAGGTGAAATAACCATTTTATGCCTACTTAATTGTATACATATTAAAAGGAAGAGTTACCAAATAGTAGCATATTAATTACAAATTTCAAAATAAACGTTGTTAACTCTAGAAAATGAAGAGGAAATTTAAACAAGAAGTTCCATACAAGGTTCAAATATGAATTTTGAATATACGATGAGAATAGCAAGACTCGCATTCAACACAATGTTTACTTTTAATCCAAAATCCATTTTGTTTGCTCTAGACCGATGAATATCCATAAGCTAGAACATTGTGTTCAGATCAAGGCAAACTTGTTCTATGCAAGCATATTCACAACAGAATCTAAACAAAGCTCCAGGAGTTCAAAGAACAAGCTTGAATCGATATTAGTAGGATTATTTTGTTCCATAGGTACGTGAGGAACTGAAATATGTAAGTGCGGGCTATTCAACCTGCAAATCAATGTGTATTGTAAATACAGGGTCAAATTTAAATAATTGACAATACTTTTCCAACGTGTTTCGTATCGATATAAATAACGAATGAAATAAATCAAACCCTTTTTCTTTTCATTTCTCATCATTCCAACATTGTTCAAAACTTTAATTGACACTAGCATGTACTTTAAGGCAACCAAATGGCTGTTATCTCTTAGTTTTGGGTGTTTGTAAAAAAATATCTATGTTCTACGAAAAATTACAAAAACAGGTGATTGACTGGACCTTCGCCGATAGAATGAGGATTTTTTTTCTTTGTTTTTCTTTATTTTATCAGTATTTCATCCAACACGAAGGTAAAAGAAAGGCAAAGTATTGCCAGCTAATTTAATTTGATCTTTTATACATAGGTAGTTACCGATTTAACTTTGCTCGTGTGTATCGTAAAAATACACTAACGATTGTAGATAGGTAATTACTAATTAGCTCTCTTCGCCATACGTTTCGTCCTAGAAATAATTTTTATATAACTTTTGTAATATAATATCATCACTAAGAATCGTTTTTATGATAATACAATATGCTAATTTGCATTTTTGTTTTGGCCCTTTTTACCTTTTATTTTAATAGATGATGCTTTTCACATTTTAATCATCTGCCTATAAGTAGTTTTCCAACTTCGTTGGGGTTGGCTTACAGTCTTACCAAATCCAGCTGAATAACAGTTTTGTTTATGAAGCGACTGCAAGTGCTTTGCGTGTCCTGTTGTCTTCACGATACATGAACTAACGGACGGTATTGAAGGCGCGGAACTCGTAGCCAAATTCTGGACTGACTCAGTTTAGATTGCCATTGACACGCTAAGATGAATGAATGGGATATCAATTTACATACAATTCAAGCAAGACAAGCGAAAAATTAACACTTAAGCCGTAACGAATTGAAGGCGATCGGCAGCGGCGACCTCTCGCGTCCGGCCCTGGTGCGAGCCATGGTGTGGAGCGAGAGGGCGTGGGAAGCCGTTACCTCCTTTTGCGAAGCAGTAATGCTCGCGAAGGAGGAGGCGGGGCGCGTGAGGGAGTGGTATTCTCTGCGCCCTCACATCCCTAACCGCCGCAGGAGGAGACGCCCCGGGCGTCGGGAGTCTATAGCGGTCTCCCGGTCACCGTAGGCGCGAGCTTGCGGGCGGCGAGCAATGGGTAGCTCGCCGCCGGGTAAGGACCAAGCTCGCGTCAACGGCGAATAGTGTTCCATGCGCACCTCAAAGAGATGTCAGCAGCACTGAAGGGGTCTACTAGGACCGATGCCTGCCAGGGTCGCGAGATTGTTCAAAAGAGATACCGTGAGCGGCATATGAGCAATTAAAGGAATACGGGTGGGTTTAAGTCAGTAACAGTCTGACACGCCCTTCCGCTCCGCCCAGAGCGGGAGAAGTCAATTGATGACTACCTATCAAAAAAAAAAAAGTCGTAACGAATAAAATCTAAATGTTACTTATAGTTACAGTGCATCCAGCACCTTTACACGTAAGAATATTTTTAATCATTTATTTAGAGACAACAAACAATAGTGTAAAAACAAGTAACACTACTCTCTTTTACATGGGACTTAAACATAACAGGCGAAATGTGGTTGTACTATAGGTACACCTCTGCCCACCCCTTCGGGGAAACAAGGCGTTATGTTATGTGTACTACTCTCTTTTTAGGGTTCCGTTGCCAAATGGCAAAAAACGAAACCCTTATAGATTCGTCATGTCTGTCTGTCCCTGTATGTCACAGCGACTTTTTTCCGAAACTATAAGAGCTATGCTGTTGAAACTTGGTAAGTAGATGTATTCTATGAAGCCATTAAGATTTTTACACAAAAATAGAAAAAAAAAACAATAAATCTTGGGGTTCCCCATACTACGAACTGAAACTCAATTTTTTTTTCATCAAACCTATACGTGTGGGGTATTTATGGATAGGTCTTCAAAAATGATATTGAGGTTTCTAATATCATTTTTTCTAAACTGAATGGTTTGCGCGAGAGACACTTTCAAAGTGGTAAAATGTGTCCCCCCCCCCTGTAACTTTTAAAATAAGAGAATGATAAAACTAAAAAAAATATATGATGTACATTACCATGTAAACTTCCACCGAAAATTGGTTTGAACGAGATCTAGTAAGTAGTTTTTTTTTTAATACGTCATAAATCGTAAACCACAATTTACCTTTCATTCAATCAACTCAAATATAAAAATGCAAAAAAAAAACATTTAATTTCATAAACATAAGCCTTATGCATAAGCCGTGAATACCTGCAGGTTTGTACGGAACTCTCGGTGCGTGAGTCCGACTCGCACTTGGCCGGTTTTTATCTTTTTCTTAAGTTAAAACCACAGAACGCAGCACTGAAATATTTAACAATTTTTTGATAGAAATCTCATTACTTGACATAAATGTTAGAGTTGCACCCGTCGTAAAGGTAAATAGTTTTTGATTGATACGTCTAGTCTAGTTGAAACTAGTTTTGAACTATAAATATACCCGACGTACTTGTGGACGGCGCTTTGGAAATTTATTACCCCTGTACGGTGAAATATGTGGAGGATTAGCCACACAAAAATGTGGTGGAATTTTTACCTGGATTTCAATCTAGCTTTGCAGTTCAGAAATAACAACAAGGATATTATTATTTTAAAATACAATATTTAATTTTTACATAATAAATAGCTAAATGACTTTAAATAATATAATTAGTATGTACATATCTCCAGAAAAGAGGAAAAATAATCACAGGGCATCAAAAACCCGTCGTCAAAAGGAAAATTACCCAGAATCCTAGCAGCATTGCCACGTTGTATGGCGATGCTGAATTTTTGACTAAAAAGAAATATGCCGGCCCCCTGGTCACGTAAAGAGTCGACCAACCACATGGCAATGTCTTGATAAACCAAATGGGCACACGGACCACATGGCCTTAGTGTTTGAACTCTAAACGGCTCGAAAATATAATATATAAACCGACTAATGTAAACGACCTGGAGTTTGGTATAAATAACGACTATTGTTGAAGCTTATTTTACAGACTTAAATCTTTAGTACACGTAATTGGATCTAAGTGACTTTCCTTCGTTAACTGTTTTGGCCTTGACAGAATTAAATTCAACAAAATAGCCTTAAGGCACAGATAATAGGATTCTGTAGGGAAATAAATCTAAATAATTGGAAACAAAGAAAGTTTCTTTATTTATAATTCACTATATTCTAGTAGGTAATTGAATAATCAAGAGAGTAATCTCTAATAGCAACGGTTTTTATTATAGAAAAAAATATTTATAAAAGTAGCTTTTGCCAGCGGCTTTGTCGCGTGGAGATCGAAATTTATACCACGGGAACTTACTGCCGGGATAAATGTGTGTGTTACTCCAGTTTATAATACACCTGTGTATCAAATTTCATACAAATCCATTCAGCCGTCTTTGTATGATTGAGTAACATACATCCAAAGATCATAAAAATATTTTAAACTAACTTTTGCCAACGGGTTCGCCGCGTGGAGGACCAAAATTATACCACCGGAAAGTATTACCGGGATAAATGTGTGTTTTAATCCAGTTTATAATAATATCTGTGTGCCAAACGTCATCCAAATCCATTCAGCCGTTTTTGCGTGATTGTGTAACAAATATCCAAACATCAAAACATACAGACTATCACAATTATTAGTAGGATGGTAGATGGTTTATTATTCATCCTTCAAATGCGATCTAGCTGATTCTTATATAGTCATATGTATAGTTTTATGTCCGAGCCTAGTCGTTCTAAATTACTCATTCAAATCGTGAAAAAACAAAACAATACCTGGATGTTCAATCCGTTATTACCAAGTAATCCGATTTGTCGACACTTCTATACAGCAGCCCTATTTATTCAGTGTTGCCGAACAAAACACCTATTTCATACGGTAACCACCTAAGTGATTACTTAAACGTTACATAACTTCCACCTCAATATCCTAATGGATATGGTAACGGAAAAATTACGCACAACCCTCAAATCCACTCAGAAAATTAAATGAATTACTTGACGCTATATATAAATACACGGGTTACTAGATTTTGTTCACCTATATTTTCGAGGTATTGGTATGTGAAACCTTGGACTGATGTTTAAAAAACATTTCCTTTTGACTAGTAGGTATCTGTTATGTTATAAAAATATTCGGTTATTCTGTACCCAGCGTAATTTTATTCAGTGTCAGCTTGAGAATTTGAGATTTAAGCGGCCAATAAATCTAGTATATCTTTATAAATTGACTAAAGCCTCAAGAGACAATAATGACAGATTCGTTTCTAGTTTTGTCACCTCTATACTTAGTTGCCAAGTAGCCCTATATATGTATAATTATAAGATATATACTCGTATTTATAAGCGTCAAAAACGTCTCTAGGAATTGAGCTCAACCACATTTTTATTACTAAATTGTGCCTTTTTTTTCTGGATGGGAAATCATCAAATGACTTCTCCCGCTCTGGGCGGAGCGGGAGGGCGTGTCAGACTTTTACTGACTAAAACCCACCCGTGTTCCTTCAGTTGCTCATGTGCCAGGGTCACGGTATCTCTTTCGAACAATCTCGCGACCCTGGCAGGCATCGGTCCTGGCAGACCCCTTCAGTATTGCTGAAATCTCTTTGAGGCGCGCGTGGAACACTACGCGCCATCGACCCGAGCCTGGTCCTTACCGGGCGGCGAGCTACCCATTGCTCGCCGCCCGCAAGCTCGCGCCTACGGTGGCCGGGAGTCAGCTATCGACTCCCGGCGCCCGGGGCATCTCCTCCTGCGGCGGCTAGGGACGTGAGGGCGCAGAGACTGCCACTGCCTCACGCGCCCCGTCTCCTCCTTCGCGAGCATTACTGCTTCGCAGAAGGAGGTGACGGCTTCCCATGCCCTCTCGCTCCGTACCATGGCTCGCACCAGGGCCAGACGCGAGAGGTCGCCGCCACCGATCGCCTCCACGAGGACACGGCGGTGCTCCGCCCAGGCAGGGCACACCTCCACCGTATGCTCCACCGTGTCCTCCAGACGATCCTCGCAATGGAAACACCAGGGCGTTTCCTCCCGCTTTATCCTGAACAGGAACCCACCGAAGCACCCATGCCCGGTGAGAACCTGCGTCAGGCGGAAGGTGAGGACGCCGTGGCGCCTCTCAATCCACTCCTCAAAGAGGGGACTTACCGCCGCAATTGTGGCGTGCCCACTAACTAAATTGTGCCTGCGGCTTCGCCCGCGTTGCGGTCGTTTAGAATAAACTTTCCTAAATCGTAATCCAGGTTATGGTTTACCTACGTACCAAGTGCCATGTGATTAAAATCTGTTCAAGCCTTTAAGAGTAAAAGCGTAACAAACAAACTCACTTTCGCATTTACAGTTGAGGAGGATTTGTAATTATACTAGTTAATTCAAACGTTAGTATAAAACGATGAATATTAACCCCGCCTAATCTTATAGTGCACAAAATGTCATCAACACCAATTTATTTAAACACTATTAAACAAAGTTACAAAACTTAAACCTGAATACTGAAATATATAAAAAGTATGCAACAAAAAAATATTCAAATTTAAAAGCCATCTTATCATAATCTTTATGTCGAAGTGGCATACGAACACGGCTGAACCTACTTTTTATTTAAATAAGTTTGTAGATAAATAACAGTAATAAAATATTTTTGATTAAGCGGTAATCATTCGATAACTAACCCAACATTTAAAAAGAAATAATTTAAGACTTTATGTTTCCTAGAAGACGCCATATTAAATTTAATTTAACGACTCCTAGCTTACAACAAGTGAACAATAAAGTCATTTCCAAATATACCATTTGTCCAATTATGATAAATAGTTTAAAAATTATGAGGCAATAGATGAACATACATACTTGCAAATCAACTAAATAATAATCCTCCTTTTTGCTTTGCCGTAGTCGGATAAAAACAAAGCTTCCCACAATGGCATACCCTATTAACGAGGTCTCCAAACTGACCGTCCCCTGATGCCCTACACATTTGTCCCGCTAACAGCAAAGCTTAACCGTGTAACTGCGACCCTACACTGACACGTTGACGGCGTGAAACATGTCGCTGAGATAACAGCGTCGAATGACGTATCGAGACGTGGACATATCGCTGTCTGTCTTGTGTAGAAACATGTATACATGTATAGAAATAAACACAAGATATAGATGCAAGTATGACCAAAATGGGACTGTTTGCATTGGGGTGGCTAAGATAACCCTATGTACGATAACGTGATTTATAACAACCTACAATGAGTCAAAGGATATTGAACTTGACTGTATCATAAAAATAATAAGAATGTCTGCACAACAGACCTTATGGCCTTCAATGAGAACACTGGACTTGACTTTATCATAAAAATAATAAAAACGTGTGAACAACTGACCTTATGGCCCTCAATGAGAACATTAAACTTGACTGTATCAACAAAAGGAATAAAAAACAAAAGACAAATGAAAGTCTTATTGATTGGCAACCAAACTAATTATATCGAGACAGAAGATCAATAACACTTATTTTATTAATAGGTGTTGCCCTTGACTTTATCTGCAATTCAGGATTAAAAGTAACCTCTTTGCTTACCAAAGTCATGGTCTATCTGTATGCCAAATTTCATCAAAATCCGTTTGCCGTTTTAGCGTGAAAGCGTAACAAAAAACAAACATCCTTTCGCATTTTAATCATAATATTTTTTAAACAACGATGTATGTTCCAAAAGAAAAAAAAACTATTGATTTACTATTAATGATACTAAAAAACAAAATTGAAGGTCCATTTTCTTGATACTTGGGATACAGTAAGATAGATTATGATGACCGAACGCTTACCGTTCATGTATAAAAACGCCATTCATACCAAGATCAGCAATATCGAAAGATTCTCGTTTGTAAGTTATATTTTCCGAGAAAAAAAAAAACAATGAGAACGTTCACACCGAAGACTTCTTCCGATTTATTTCAAATTGTATTCGGAAAAAAATGTATTGAAGTTGGAATGTAAGAAAATCGACACTAGCTATCGCGGAATTGAGAATATATTTTTACTGTCTTGAAATCTTCTTCCTTTATTTTACGGACTTGCTTGCTTATAAGGGATTTTCTTGTGTTGAATAGAAAATAAGCAACTTGATTTAGATAAAATAATTCTACACCCATTCTATTGCATGCTGCTGCTGATAGCATTATTGCGTTAAGGACAATCCTTTTATCATTTTGCACATAATCATTTTGATATATATATATATTTTTTTTGGATGGGAAATAATCAAATGACTTGGAGAAGTCATTTGATGATTGGGATGGAGCGGGAGGGCGTGTCAGACTTTTACTGAGTAAAACCCACCCATGTTCCTTCAATTGCCCATACACCAGGGCCACGGTAACTCTTTCGAACGAATCTCGCGACCCTGGCTAACATAATCTGACTTTAATCTTACCACTGCTGGGACACAGGCCTCCTCTTTGTGAGAGGAATGAGCTGTAATCTACTACGCAGGCTCATTACGTGTTTGTGGATGTCGAATTTCTGGTTCTAGGATTTGATCTGAATTTCTAGCTCATAGTTTTCTTACCTACTAAGATTTACAATGTTGTAAGTACCAATATATTGTCGTTATACAACACGAGCCTAGCGCTATCAATCATAAGAAATGTGACAGGTTAATATTAAATCATGTATAAGATCGCTTAGAGGAATGGAGCACAAGTCAACATAATATGTCATTTTAACCCCCGACGCAAAAAGACGGGTGTTAATAAAAAGTTTTAATTGTATGTCATTTTTTTTTTGCATGGGAAATCGTCAAATGACTTCTCCCGCTCTGGGCGGAGCGGGAGGGCGTGTCAGACTTTTACTGACTAAAACCCACCCGTGTTCCTTCAGTTGCCCATGTGCCAGGGTCACGGTATCTCTTTCGAACAATCTCGCGACCCTGACAGGCAGGCATCGGTCCTAGCAGACCCTTTCAGATTGTATGTCATTACTTCAGACATAAGTCCAGAATGTTTAAGGAACTAAGCACTAAACGGAATAATATATAAATTTTACGGAATAGTACTGAACTGACGATGCGAGCCTAAACCTACACAAAACAGTTGAGACTAACGTGTAATTAAAACACAATTTTTATTTTACACTGACTTAAACGTATCTATACTAACTTAATTACTTCTTGACCTAAGATTACCTAACAACAAACGATGGATTGTTTGGCTGGAAAGTGGGTGAATATTGAGATGATGACTACTAAAGGAATATTGGTCGTCGTTTTGGTAGTCGTAGTTCTTCCACATTCCTGTATGGAAAGCCGTTGGTCCTGCGCCTGATTTCTCTCCGGTAGTGTCAGTTTGCCGTCCCATGGAACTATGAGAGTGAGGGAAAAATGAATGCCCCAAATGCTGTTTGTGTCTGCAAACACACTTGTGCAATATCTTCGTGGCTTGGCTCCGTGGAAATAAGCCGCCATGGCGGAAATACGGTCTTGAGGACAATAATATTTATGGAAAGAAACACAAGTTTCACCGGCCCCAATAAAATTGGGATTACATAATCAGCCTCCCACTCTTTGACAGAGAGTGGGCTGTAATCTATCACGCGGGCCCAGTGTGCGTTTGTAGATGTCAGATTTATTTTTGAAGTGAAAACTTCTTTAGCGGCGTTGAGCACTTTTTCTGTAATGGGTATAAAATCTTAAACTCGCGTCAGGACACGTGACCTGATCGAAAAAGCGTAGGACGGATGGTTTTAATTTGGAAAAGCGCCATCTATTAAAACGAATACGAATCACTTGGCTAGCCTTGGTTAGTATGGTTATGGAATCATAGATGACGCTAATATAAACTACTAAACACGAAGAGTTTACAGTAAAATATATGTCATTAAAAGTGTGTCTAATTCTAAAAAAATAAAATCGTAATATAGCATAAGCCATAAAATAAATATTACTTATGAATTAAATAATTGTAACAAATAACTTTTTCTAAGACAGCAACTCGATTATAGATGGCGCTCAAACTAATCATTCAATTTTGAAGTGAAAACTTCTTTAGCGGCGTTGAGCACTTTTTCTGTAATGGGTATAAAATCTTAAACTCGCGTCAGGACACGTGACCTGATCGAAAAAGCGTAGGACGGATGGAGAGTAGACAGCTATCCCCTCTCTACGGCGCGGCGAAAATGTATGCCTGGGCCTACTGTTTCGTTTAGGCGGCGCAGGGCGCTTGCGCGAATGTTCGTCTATGTTACAGCGTGCCACGCGCATCCATGGATGGTGACAGCTGATGGCTCGACCGTCTGTGTAGTGATCACATTGTTGTGTATTCGTAAAATTCGTGAATATAAAGTGCTTAAAATATGGAAATTGAACAACAAATTATTCCCTAACCATTCCAAAATATCAAACATGCTCAACGTTAATAATCAAGTTTTCACTTCTGCCGGCACTCCCGGAGTGCAATTTTTTTTTTAATTTATTTAATACTTTAAGCACACTACTGTGCAGAGGCGAACGTAATGCCATGGACATTTTCTATCAGTCAACCATTGGGTGATGCAGAGACAAACAGTGGTAGGTGCAAGAAATTTGAGGATATTTGAATATAAACGTATTATTATGTTCGAATCAGATCAGATGTCTTCAAATTTTATTCTAAGATATACTCGTTTTTAGGGTTCCGTTGCCAAATGGCAAAAAACGGAACCCTTATAGATTCGCCATGTCTGTCTGTCTGTCTGTCTGTCTGTCCGAGTATGTCACAGCCACTTTTCTCCGAAACTATAAGAGCTGTGCTATTGAAACTTGGTAAGTGGATGTATTCAGTGAACCGCATTAAGATTTTCACACAAAAATAGAAAAAAAGCAATAATATTTGGGGTTCCCCATACATAGAATTGAAACTCAAAAATTTTTTTTTCATCAAACCCATACGTGTGGGGTATCTATGGATAGGTCTTTAAAAATGATATTGAGGTTTCTAATATCATTTTTTTTTAAAACAATAATATTTGGGGTTCCCCATACATAGAACTGAAACACAAAAAATTTTTTTAATCAAACCCTTACGTGTGGGGTATCTATGGATAGGTCTTTAAAAATGAAATTGAGGTTTCTAATATCATTTTTTTCTAAACTGAATAGTTTGCGCGAGAGACACTTCCAAAGTGGTAAAATGTGTGTCCCCCCCCCCGTAACTTCTAAAATAAGGGAATGATAAAACTAAAAAAAATATATGATGTACATTACTATGAAAACTACCAACGAAAATTGGTTTGAACGAGATCTAGTAAGTAGTTTTTTTTTAATACGTCATAAATCGTAAACCACAATTTACCTTTCATTCAGTCAACTCAAATATAAAAATTAAAAAAAAAACATTTAATTTCATAAACGATGATGACGAATGATGATGATGATGACCTGCAGGTTTGTACGGAACCCTCGGTGCGCGAGTCCGACTCGCACTTGGCCGGTTTTTTCACGATGTTTTCCTACACCGTTTTGAGATCAATCGTGGTGCAACAAAACCACCTGGTTTTATAAATAATTGCACCACCACTGATCTGAATTACGAATGTGTCGTGGTTTCGGATCTAGGTACCTGCCTACGACCTACTCGTAAGTCAGGGCTGTTGCCACTGCTTGCCACTGCTAACATCACTGCTCTTTGATCGGGCGCGAGTCAACTTAATCATTCACTTCGATTGCATGTCCTAACTTGAACTAGATAATTGTTACTACACGTAAAAATGTCAAAACCTAAACTGTTGAAACTAATGTATATATAAAAACCCTAATTTAATGAAAACTAAGTGTACTAACTAGGTGTGTTAGTGTAACTAACATTATGTTTCCGTACTACATCATTCCTAGAGTCTAAGTTACCTTACATGACGTAACTTAGTAGTTATAAACATGTATCCTAAGCCAAACTTCTCCCATAATTCAAACTCACGCACACCAACAAAATCTATAAACCCAGATACCATCTCGAAACATTACCCTAACTATCAAACTATATAAAGAATCACTCTAACGCTGAAGAGCTAAACGAGGTAGTAGCTTATAAAACTGGATCTTACACCTCGTTCAAGAAAACTGATAAACTTCGCCTTAACATGAATCCTTGTGATCGAGACACCGAAACTTTTTCAACTAACTAATTATATAAGTCTTAAAAGGAAGTAATAGTGAAGTTGGTAGCTATGCAGATGAGGGAAGTGGATATCTTAGTTGGAATTTTCTGTGAGGAAAATGCCACTGGATATATTTTATAATTAGACGATAAATTAATATTGAAGTTATAATTTTCTGCGATCCAATAGTTGAATCATCATTTCAGCCGTAAGACGTCCACTGCTGGACTTAGGCCTCCCCCAATTTGGGGGAGGTTTTGCCCTTTGCCACGCTTGGCAGGCGGGTTGGCGATCGATGTATGGTGGTAAAATGCATAAAGAACGCTGCTGCCCATTCTCTAGTAAGTCCCTTAGTTGCCTTTTACGACACCCACAGGAAAAAATGGGGTGGTGTTATTCTGTACGTCCGTCACCACGCGGTTTAATAGTTGAATACCTACTTGAAAACAAATAGTTCCCTTTATAGAATTTTTGATCTTGGAAATATTTAAATAGTATTAACATATATACACTGGATAAAGTGCTTATAGTAAATAGACCATAAAACAAAAAATATGATATCCTAACCTAACTCAAACTATAAACAAACTAAAATAAGGCGTCGTAGAATTCTTTCACGTCGCTGTCGACTGGTTATGTACCCAAAAGAATGGTGGTATTGCCTGGCCAAAGTAAAAGCTAGCCCTATGGTCACGGGAAGTGACAACCAACTGTTTGGAGTTTAAATAACTCTATTTTTCATTATTTTCCGGGGAGTATGTTACGCCACATTTTCTTCCCAGGTAAAGCACTAGGAAGTGATGAAGGGCGGACATTGTCTTATGTAATTTCAACATTAAAAAGTGCTGACCCTTAGCCTAGTCTGAATAAATGAATTTGATTTTCGATAGTTTTAATTAATTAATTATGTATTTCATTACATTCTACAATACGATGTATATAAAAAATAGTAACACATGCATACTAACGCGTCTATTAATGTTGCGATTCCCTTGTGTCGTCACCAATTTTATTATCTACCCATTTTGTTTTTTTTACATTACTTTTATTCGGACTCAGTTTCATAATTGAAGTTAGGGGGCGTAATAATCCCGAAATCAAATGCAACTAGCAGAGACTAAAATGATGCCAGTTCTTACGGGAACTAGCATTCGAAAAACAAACAAATAAAATGTGACTATTAAAACTGTTGAAATAAAAATTCACAAATCTAAACTGCCTACGGCACAAAAAAAAGTCATGATTCGAAATTCAAACGTGAAAAAAAGAAGTCAAGCACATAACGCGTCAGGCGTTAGTCATTGACTCTACCTTTTTACCAAACACTCGATTCAGCACCAACCGATTGAATCAAACGTTAACGAACTATAGAAACGTGACAACGGACGGAATCTTTTTTCGCATTTTCGCATCAAACATTTTTCGCATTCGCATTCGTGTAGTGAATTTGAATAGTGTCCCTCTAGTGTGTTTTACGGGACAAATTCGTCTCATTCACTTTGATTCATTAAAGTCGCATACGTCCGATGTGTAGGTACCATTTGGCTGGTTTTTCTGGAGAAAATAAAAGCGCACCGTGTGAGCGTGATAGTCCGTTCATTGCAGTGACAGTCGAAGAGAAAAGTAATTGAAAATCTCAGTACCGAGTGTTCTGCGGTGAAACTCTTGTTTCACGTATCTATTTTATTTTTGTGACTTTATTCTCAGAAGGATAACACAGAGGTTTATGAATTATGAGATTAAGTAATTGTAGAAAACATTCAGCTTATAAGTGAATCCCAAGTCCCATAAAATATAGGATGGAGGTTAATAATATTCATGTAACAGGAAATTTTAAAACAACTCCAGGTTGAATCACAGGTTACCATACCCCATATTGCGTAACGCATAAATTTTTACGTTCGCTTTCAATTTGGCTTCACGAAATAATCCAAAGGTTCCATGTTCAAAAATTCATCCACTCGACAAGTTTATATTTCATCACGATTCATGCTTATATAGTAGGATTATCAAAATGTGTTTCGATGACGAGTTTATATGCGACGCAAGGAGATTCATCGATATGTCACTTTTATTTATTCTTAATTACAAAAATGATATCATAAGTGAATAATCAGAAGGATTAGGCAGAGGTGTACCTATAGAACCCCCACTTCTCTGCTAGTAATAATTAAGTAACGTGTAAAAGAGCTCAGTCTATTGCCATCAATCGGGTACAAATCTAGACTCCCTCACAAAATCTATACAGGAAAATCCAAAAACACTTTGTCCTACCCGGGAACTGCACCCAGGACCACATGGACGTTAGTAGCATTTGCAATCACTAGACCAAGTATGCAGTAATAAACAATACTGAGTTTGTTTCAGTCCTTCCTCTAAGAGTAATCAAACACGAAACGCCAATTTCCCATTTTTAAAATATGATTAATATATGAAAACATTCGTATAAACGTACTTACAGAAATGAAATCATTTATTATTAATATCGTACCTTATTTGAATGACTAGGAATTCATGAAGATTATGATATTATTTTACATTCTAGAACTGTACTATGTGGTCACTGTAGACACTAATAGTAGGTTCAGTGATTCCATTACTCTGCAATAACCTAGTTTCCCCAAGGGATTGCTGATGAACGGCCAACCAATTACTTTGAGTAAGAGGGGCCAGGGAGTAAATAGCTAAATAGGTCGCCATTAAAAAGAAGGTTCCTCCTTCGCTTCTATTAATAGTTACAAAGATAGATAGAATACTCTTTATTATGCATATCATAAAAATACATCTATACAAATGTAGAACCTTTACAGAGGGTGACACAATGTATTATCTCTAAAAGCATTTTTTTCCAGACAACCTTAGGAAAGATAAAAAATATATGAGGCTTACCATTGTTATTTAACCTACGAAGGCAAAGGTGTGATTGTACGCTTATATTTAATATAATATTTAGAGACTAGCTATTCTGACAGATGTTATCCAGACCGAATATCAATAAATACAAAAATCACAAACAAAAAAAGGACTTTGGTTTTCCGAATTTAACATTTTTCCTGGAAACTTATCCGGAAAGCTTATTCAAACTATTAAAAACATTTTATAACAAAAAAAAAAAAACACTACAAAGTCAAAAATAACTTTAATTTCGGAATTCGTATTAGTTTTCTTAGGATCGGTATCCGGAATTAAAGTTATTTTTGACTTTGTAGTGTTTTTTTTTTAAGGTCGGTTGTTATTTTTTTGTAAAAAGTTTTTATTTTTAACTTTTTAGTTATGGTAGATACCCCGCACTAATCTAATCGCGTTATTCGTTCATTTGTCGCGCAAATACTTAATGCAAATTTAAGACTTATATAGTTTTCACATGGATCCCATTGTCCAAATAGAACCAAATTAAAATGGGAACATTCAAGAAGCACCAGCTTTCAAATAAAAAAGAATCATCAAAATCGGTTCACCCAGTCAAAAGTTATGAGGTAACAAACAAAAAACATAATAATAAAAAATACAGTCGAATCTTCTCCTTTTTTTGAAGTCGGTTAAAAATAGCCATCCTTGTCCAGCCCTTTTCACGTGAACAGTAACCAAATGACAGCATTTCATTGGAGTAGGTTCTCAATAGGCCGAATTTCATGTGCATTTAGTAATAATCAGTAATTTTGACCTTACAATTAGACACTTTAATTTTATTTATTTGTGCAATAATTATTTCCTGCTACTGTTATTTACTTAGCAAGTTAAGGTTGACAATTTGGTGTGGGGGCCTTCCCCACCTACCCCACCTCCCACACCCATTTTTTTTTTTTTGTATGGGTAATCATCAAATGACTTCTCCCGCTCTGGGCGGAGCGGGAGGGCGTGTCAGACTTTTACTGACTAAAGCCCACCCGTGTTCCTTCAGTTACCCATATGCCAGGGCCAAGGTATCTCGTTTGAACAATCTCGTGACCCTGGCAGGCATCGGTCCCAGCAGACCTTTCAGTGCTGCTGACATCTCTTTGAGGCGCACGTGGAGCACTAAGCGCCGTCAACCGGAGCCTTTTTTTGTACCTCCCACATGCTCACAAATAAAAATTGAGAAAGAAGAAGTCTATTTAAAAAAAAAGTGCTGACTTCGTAAATCGAAATCGGTTTTATATAAGAATTTCTTACTCTATCAATATTGTTAGAAAGTATCACTATACAATCTTTCACTGCAGTTGTAAAACTTTAAGGATTCATAAAATATGAGATTTCTTATCAATCCCTAACACTTCAATATAGAATATTATACAGTATCTCGCTTTTATCCTCAAGGTCTTAAGTTATCTTTATGTCAGTGACTATACTATTAAATAAATGTTCTTGTATTTTCTGTTAAAAGATCGAGGATGATCTTTTTTTTACACTCAAAATATTTTAAGTCTGCACATCTGTAGGTATCGTAAAAAACAAGTGAAGGATTAAGTCAAATAGACATCTCCTTTGTTGAGAATTAGTATTTTACTCTTCTATGGTACGGTGTAACCTGTTCTGCGGTATATACATAATTCAGGTGATTATAATAATACGCAATACTCCTGGCACGTATGTAGTATGTGAGTAGGGGGATCCTCCCTCAAGAGCCTTAGCCCTGACCGCTGGCAGCTAGGACACTGTTTCTAATACCAATGGAAATCTTCTTTTTTTCTTGTCAATATTTAAAAAAAATGTAACTTTCTTCGTTTCTATATTTTTTTAAAATTTATTAATATTATAGTTACCTAGTAATATAGGTAATTATTCACATTCTATAATGTTATTATGTTAGTGAGAAATGTTTTCAACTTCCATAAATTGTTAGTACCTTTACTTAACCGATGCTTAAAGCTCTCCTTATCCACAATGTATGACAGAGCAATCAAAACTTGCAGGAATCAGAGGATCTTATACGATTTTCTTCAGATTTTGCTGATTTCCATGATTTTACAGTTAAATTACTACCAGTAATTTAATTAATATAAGTTTTAAAGCACCATGATAGATCATTTCAATTATTATCTAATGAAACATCTACTTTTTAATTTTTATTATTTGTTGTTAGAAAGAAAGAAAAAGAAAGAAAATACGTTTATTTGCGGCAAACATGACGCACAGAAAGACCAGAAACAGAGAAATAAAAAATAAGGGGTGGGAAAATATGCGTCACATCCACGCAAAACGACCATCACTCAGCATTATGCTGTGACCCTATGCGAGACAGAGCCCAAGCGCTGGTTTTCAGTGACAGCCGGCGCTGACGTAATAACGTCGACCGGTGCAGCCAACAATCAGTAACATAAGTACTAAAAACACTATTGTTAGATGTAATGTATAAGTCGGATCGGGGAGTGCCGAGCGGTATATCGTCAGGATTTGGAGTTCCCATTTTATTGGGATAAACAAGACGTATAAACAATTACAGGAATATTAATAACACTATTAATCACACTGTATAAAAAGAAACAATAAAATGGTTACAAGATAGAAAGGTATAGTAACAATACTATTCAACGAACAAACCCTTAAGGTTACTGTTCGTATAGAGGCCTAAGCCACCCAAATACAAAGTGTATCTTTCGCTATCAGCTAGTCAATACAGCTATGTGAATATACAGCAGCGCTGTACCAGGTAAACCGACAGTCTTGTCGGGAGCAGGAGCTCTGTAATGAGTCTAATCCGAAGATAGACTGCCTTGTTCACTGAGTGCAAGCTCTTTTATAGGACAATGACCCGCCATAATATCCACGACAACTCTGTCCGATGGCGCGCGGAAGCACGCCACGTGTTTACTTGATACAAAACACTAAAGTATGCTAAATCTAATAAGACTTACATAAGAAAGTCATCAAATAATACAAGAATAATTGTCGTAAATAAACAAATGGTGAATGCACAACGTAATTCATTTTAAAGTTTAAAGTGACATGTCATTTATTGTTTTGAACAAAACTACCGGTTACAATTATCGAAATAAGTTGCCAAAAATGAATTAGTGAGTACACCAAGTACTCAATAAATTATCTTCTGATTTATAAGACAATATCTGATAGAAACATCATCAAAATTAATGATAATAAGAACAATTCATAACAAATTATGCGGACTACCCACAATTTGTAATGATAACCAACTCCGACACGGCCAGAACTGACGTTCTACACGACCTCGTGTGATTCTAAAAAGAAAATCTCTTTGTGGACACCGTTCGGCCTTTCTGACAAACAAAAAGCCTTGACAAAAGGTATGTTGCTAAGAAAAATCTGAATTAGTCCAACAAAATTATTATCAATAGCAGTTGCATCGCAACCATTCAAAATGAACATACTGTTACTGACAATCCATAGCTCAAATAAAGTAGAGACATAGTCTCCCAGCCAAAATCACACCATGGGATTTGACAAGTAATTTGGAGTCGAATAGACAACCCGCATAGGTGTCAACATAGACAACCCGCATAAGCGTCAAGATCAACCTCCAAATCTAGGAGTCAACATAAACATCTTTTCAATTCAGCTATAGTATGTCAGAATGAGATGAATCATCATCACTGTCAACATTGACATCACACTAACATTATCTGGACATTCAGGCATTTTCTATACACGATCATGAGCACATTTGTAAATCCAATTGGTACTCAATACAACCGGGAAAATCACCATTAGAATCTAATTGGACAAAGTTTCCAACTGGGATCGTTTTAGTCTAATCGTATCCGGCAAAAATCAAAATCAAAATCAAAAGTCATTTATTCAAACTAGGCTGAGAGTCAGCACTTTTTGAACGTCAAAGTTACATAAGACAGTCCCCCCAAAACGCCCGCCCTTCGACACTTCCTAGTGCTTTAGCTGGGAAGAAGAAGTGGCGGAACAAACTCCCCAGCAGCACAGCTGTCTGTTAAGTTAGAAGAACTTGATTCTATATAGTATTATGTAAGTAATTAATATTATAAAAAAAACAAAACATACATCAAATTGTGCGTCATATGTCAGCTAGCACACGCCAATATACGAACAAAACATTAAAAACTAAACTCAAGCTGATATAATAAAATCGTAAATTGAACTTTTGTCTTGAGTTAATTACAGCGACCAACTATTCTTATCGTTTAAGAAGTCGTTGATAGAATAGTATGCCTTTGAACAAAGGTTGGATTTTACTTTAGCTTTAAACTCATTAAACTGCAAATCTAGGAAAGCAGAGGGAAGCTTGTTGTACGAGGTAATACCAAGACCAACGAATGAATTATGAACCTTATGAAGCCAGTGAAAGGGACTGGCATCAACATCAATGGCGAGTACATCACTCACCTTCGGTTTGCCGATGATATAGTTGTCATGGCTGAGACTATGGAGGGCCTCAGTACAATGCTCGATGACCTCAGTAGAGCTTCCAAAAGAGTGGGTCTCAGGATGAACATGGACAAGACAAAGGTCATGTCCAATGCTCCTGTGATACCCACTCCAGTGAATATCGAAGGCGCTACACTTGAAGTTGTGGACGAATATGTGTACCTAGGACAGACTGTCCAGTTAGGTAGGTCCAACTTCGAGAAAGAGGTCAGTCGTCGAATCCGACTCGGCTGGGCAGCCTTTGGAAAGCTACGCAATATCTTCTCGTCCCACATACCGCAGTGTCTCAAGACGAAAGTCTTTGACCAGTGTGTGTTGCCAGTGATGACATATGGAACCGAAACGTGACAACGAGACAGGAAGAGACTCTGAAACTCAGTCCAGAGGGGTAATTGCGGAACTTTTTATCGGTAGAAATTGGTTTAAAATTCATAGTTAAACAACATTCATTGCGTTATTTACGTTGCTGAGCCGACAATTTATTCGAACTATTGACGCAATGGTTTAGAAATAATCTTCAATCCCATTCAGATTCTGATAAATTGTGCGTTTCGCAATTAGGGTGCAGGTCATGCCTGGATACGACACTTGGGAGAGTCATGCGTTAGCACTGCCCTTTAAGGCTTTAGTGAGGGCAATAATAAGAGTACCACCTTGAAGAGGTTTCTCCGATAGGTAAATATCAACAGTTGTAATCCAAGATTGAGCATTGGAATCGGGTAGGTCTGGGTCAAAATCGGGCAAGTCAGTTTCAATAGATGGAGCAAACTGCGACTTAATCGCTTCAATTAACTGAGCCATATTATGGTTCTGAAGATCTAACATCTCTTGCCATGGACCACCAACACCTTGAGATTCCTGGGCTAAACCTAATCCCGCTTCTGAAGTCGGATCGGGGAGTGCCGAGCGGTATATCGTCAGGATTTGGAGTTCCCATTTTATTGGGATAAACAAGACGTATAAACAATTACAGGAATATTAATAACACTATTAATCACACTGTATAAAAAGAAACAATAAAATGGTTACAAGATAGAAAGGTATAGTAACAATACTATTCAACGAACAAACCCTTAAGGTTACTGTTCGTATAGAGGCCTAAGCCACCCAAATACAAAGTGTATCTTTCGCTATCAGCTAGTCAATACAGCTATGTGAATATACAGCAGCGCTGTACCAGGTAAACCGACAGTCTTGTCGGGAGCAGGAGCTCTGTAATGAGTCTAATCCGAAGATAGACTGCCTTGTTCACTGAGTGCAAGCTCTTTTATAGGACAATGACCCGCCATAATATCCACGACAACTCTGTCCGATGGCGCGCGGAAGCACGCCACGTGTTTACTTGATACAAAACACTAAAGTATGCTAAATCTAATAAGACTTACATAAGAAAGTCATCAAATAATACAAGAATAATTGTCGTAAATAAACAAATGGTGAATGCACAACGTAATTCATTTTAAAGTTTAAAGTGACATGTCATTTATTGTTTTGAACAAAACTACCGGTTACAATTATCGAAATAAGTTGCCAAAAATGAATTAGTGAGTACACCAAGTACTCAATAAATTATCTTCTGATTTATAAGACAATATCTGATAGAAACATCATCAAAATTAATGATAATAAGAACAATTCATAACAAATTATGCGGACTACCCACAATTTGTAATGATAACCAACTCCGACATATATATAAAAATAAAAAAAGAACAAAAGTGGCAACATTCCGTCTCGACTGCAATCTGACGCAGGCACCGCCAGCTTTAGTAATCTGTGGAAAAACTGACAGACAGCCAATTTGACAATAACATAGCTAATATTTATGTAATCTGTGAATTACGTAATAGAAAAAATATAATATTTTTTTCTATTACGTAAATCTTTTAAATTTGCTGATTAATCGACCTCAAACCGGTGACTGTTGTGTGAATTTTGTTGCAAGAATATTTAAAAATCGTTTGAATGCCTATTCGATACCAAAAAAATACAATGTGTAGTTGTGATAGTCACATCAACAATGTATGAATCAGTTTTTAGTACTCTTGCATTAAAAAAAACATAATAAAAATATTTTACTTAGTTTTTTTTGGGCATTGAATTGCTTTTGATTTTACCTACTCAGAACTCTCGTTCATAAAATTAAAACAAAAGAAACAAACTTCAGTTCAAGCTCAATCTACTTTCTGAAAAAATAAAAAATTGCAGTAAATAATCTTTCAAAATAACCTAAATGTCGCAATAGAATTCTCGACAAAAATAAACAAAGGCTTCATTCATAGGAATTGAAACGATTTTTCATGCTGTTCATTAAAACCTATAGAATTGCAGTATTTTAACTGCGAAAGTACGTCCCAAAAATCAAGAAAAACTGCGAGATCGACAACACTAGTTGTAGTGCATTTTTATACTTGGTATATATTGCGAAAATTGTATCAGCAGGAAAACAGCATTATGCAGCATCCACAGTCAAGTGTGAATTGAGATTAATATTATGCTGAGCCACAGAACAGCCCAGCTCATTGTGAGTTATTGGCTTATTTCCAACGAGAACGGCGATTATCCCGTGTTCTTCACCAAAATGATATGCATTAAGCCAAAAGAGCTCACTTTTCTTTATTCCAATGTCGAAAGTGATGTTAAATAATAATACAAGTTGAAGGTAGGATCGTAATTATATTAAATACTAGCTTTTGCCAGCGGCTTCGCCCGCGTGGAGGTCTGAAATTATCCCGCGGGAACATACTACCGGGATAAAAAGTACCCTACGTGTTATTCCAGGTTATAAACTATCTATGTGCCAAATTTCATCTAAATCGGGTCAGTAGTTTTTGTGTGAAAGAGAAACAAACATCCACACATCCATACATCCAGACATCCATACATACAAACTTTCGCGTTTATAATATTAGTAGGATTGTACGTACGTTAAATAATTAGCTTCGAGTAATTAATTATTTAGGTACATAAAAGCAAATTGAAAAGTATAAATCAACAATACATTTATCTGCTAAGCCTTTTCCCAACTATATTGGGGTGGGTTTCCAGTCTTATCGGGTGCAACGGTATACTAGTATTTTACATAAAGCGACAGCCTATCTGACCTCCATTCCCGAGTTACTGCGTAAAAGGTAAAACTGGTTGTCGGATTTTCGGGCTTCTAAATTCACGAATGACTTAGGCCAATGGCTTAACATGCTTTCCGAGGCACGTAGCAGTCTTGATATACGGAAATGGTCACCCACCCACGGACCAAACACGGCAAGCATAGCTAATCCTGATCGAACGACCTTACTCAAAAGAAATTGTACGTACAAGTCTAGTAATTTAAGGTACAAAGTTAAACGCGGTCTGCAAGGTACTTATAAATTTTTTGATAAAATATTGTACATCATCATCATCATCATCATCATTTCAGCCGAAAGACGTCCACTGCTGGACATAGGCCTCCCCCAAGCACCGCCACTTCGACCTGTTTTGCGCTTCTCGCATCCAACGTATTCCTGATTGCCAAACTTAAATGGCAGTGGGCAGGGCACATTGGTCGCAGAAATATTGTACAAACTTTCAAAATTATATGCTGAATATGCGGTATCTAATCTTGAGACGAACACTTTATGAATAAACATCAAAATGTATTCATCGGATAAACAGACGTACAATCGTTGAAAACCGATATCTATGAAACGAAAACGAGAGAAATAAGCATTGATGTCTATGAAAGATCGAAGTTATATATTAATACTGAATAGTGTTGTGTAACAAAGGTTTACTAAAAGGTTTACATATATACATACGTAATGGGTATTAACCTACATTTCAAGACAAGTTAAAAATTATACCTTACTGGCGACCTATTCTAGCTTTGCACCGATTTTAAGACCTGACAAAACATCGATGTTTCTGTATTATATCTCAAACTCAAACTCATAGCATTTATTTTAAATAAACCAATTACAGGCACTTATGATTTATCAAGGGCCAGTGAGTCAGAAAGATGAAGCTAGTTGCCCACTCCAAAGCGGAGTAGGTACCTATGTATGGAGAAGAACGGACAAGAAACTACATGGAAGCTCTTCTTAATTCTTAGCTGTTCGCGAAAAATTTGTCACAAAAAGTTGGTTTCATCATTTGTTAGTTTGTATGTTTAGTGATAATTTAAAACATATACTGTATCTTCCAGAAAAAATCTTTAAATGAGGATAAAAACCACTACAATGTACGTATCCTAGTTCCGTACTGACCACTTAAAACTCTGCTTCTCATAAAACTAAGAAAAACCAACAAACATATAAAATTACATCACTATAAAATGGACAAGCCTCATCCAAACCTTACACTGCACAGTGTTCACAAAGCGTTAAATAAACGAATTTTTCATTACGCCTTTTATGTGCACTCTCGTAAAATATTACACACAATACATTACTTACGTACTGCCTTATAAATTCCCTGTGCGTGCGTAAAAAAGTACACACTATGTTTACGCCAAAAGTCAATTTGTCTCACTGTGTAGCCCGAGTGATGTGCGTCCTTTGTGAATTGACATAAATCATCGTGGACCACAGGGGAGATCAAGATGTGGAGGCAGTTTTTTTCATCGGCTTTTTATTACGAAAAATAATGATGAAGAAGTTATATATGTATAAAATGTATATACTTGCTTAGCGATACGAAATTTATTGGGAAGTAGTAGGTACATTGTTTTACGCCATAGTTACATTTTGTATTCTCAAAAGGAACTCTAGCATTGAGTCGAAATTATTTTATAGAAATGCTGAATGTTGAAATTTTTTAAAAGTCAAGTCTAAATTAATACTATAATAAGAAATTTTCTTTGTATATTTGTTACGGTTTCACGCTAAAACGGCTGATTGGACGGATTTGAAATATAAATCATGATCTGTATTATGAAAAATAATATTTTTCATCCCGATATTCTATTATTCGAGTATTTTGCGAATGAAATCGCAAGACGCATATAGTATTTGATATACTTGCACATTTACCATATTAATATGTGAAGCAAAAACTTTGTACCCTATTTTCCGAAAATTCCGCGGATGGAGGAGTATGAAATTTAGCACCGTTGAAGTTTACATTATGAGGGTAGCGTGCAGAATGCTAATATTTTTTAACAAAATGATGCATTAGAAGTACACTAAGTTTTTTTAATGAATTATGGTCGAATTCCAACTACTGGGCGACCATTAGTTATTATTAATTTAATACTGATGAAGAGCTTAGATAATATTAAGTAAATATTATCTTTAAAATAAAAACATTTTTTTTTATTACCAATGAACTAAGTTTTTTATAGAATTAGGTATTAAAATGTTGTCTACAAAGAATTAACTTGTGTGCACGTCTTCAGATATCTCAAATACAAAGTCTTCTTTGCTTTTACAACGCGTAAAACTTTAGAATATTGCAGTTCTAGAACAACAACCATTATTTTCTGCACATAAAACTGAACAAACTCACATTTAAGGTAAAGTTAACGATACCAATAAACTACCGATATCGTCTATATTAGCCTTAAACGATTTAACGATTTGATGTCATTATTGGAAAAACGATAAACCTTCTAGGCCGAGCAATTTGATTCGAAATAAAATCAACAATCCCTTTCAGTTCACCGTTCAATCGCGATACGAATTATATCGATAAGAATCTAGCTATTTCGACAAAAGGAACTACTAAGTACACAAAAGGAGAAAATCTTACCCAATTAAGTAGCCTTCCAAACTCTCCGGGCGTCAAATAAACTCGTAATAGAAACAGTACTGGCATAAAAATTAAAACAAAACTGTCACAAAGTTTTCAACAAAAAAAAAGTTTCACACAATTCTAGTCAACACTAAATTTGACGGCACTTTGAAAACAGAACACTGGTCCCGATTTAAATAAAAGAATCACTTCACACGCGAACTTTTTAAAAATAGGGTTGTAACTCAACGTGCACTTTTAAACGTGTTCGTATCGCGAAGGTTGTGAGTGGTGCGAGACTACGAGTGTTCGCGGCGTCACTAGGGCTGCCACTGCGATGTGGGGTACGCAACGCGCCTGCGTAGCTTTGCGCACCGGCTCTGCACTCTTGATACATTTCTGCTTCAATTAATCCCCGCACTGTACTCAATTACACCTAGTAGTCATGCTTCGTGGGTGGGAAGTTTAAACTGTTAGCCCGATATTGGAGTGATGATAGACTATCGCGAGATTGTGAGAGGTTATATTTTCATGGAAAAGTCTGTAACTTCCCGACTTCTATTTTCAAAATACAAAAAAAATTGTGACGGCCTAATCGACGACGTTGTTGACGGCATTTGGAATCTGGCTATTATAGTTAACTAAACCAGTCTAATAATAGGCTAGTTGTTTATTGTTTTCAATATTACAGTAACTGTAGAAGGTAAAAGTAGGAAGGTAAAAATATAATGATAGAAATAAACGTCCAAACGTCAACATTATATTTAGGTTACTTTCGAGGATCAACATGGGCTAGTAGAGCTTAAACTTCTGACACTGTGAACAGAAAAAAAAAACAGTAAGTCATATATTAATTTATATGTGTAGTAATGTATTTATGCATATATTGAATATTCAAACTGTATATTTAAAATTTAAACCAAAAGACGACTTCTGCTGAACATAGGCGTCCCCCAAAAGGAAAGATTTTGTCGTAATCGCCACGCTTGTCATGCGGGTTGATGATAGATAAAACTGGTGCCAATTTTATAGTAAGTCCCTTAGTTGCCTATTAAGACAACCATGGAAAGAAATGAGATGTTGCTATTCTTTACGTTCGACACCATATGGATCAGAACTGTGATATACTTACTTAAATATCCATCAGTAAATCCATAGCCAATTGATACCAGAATCTTGCAGCGATGCATTAAACGATTTATATACCGAGACGGTCTAGAAACTATTCGACCGTATAGTAATAGTTTACAATGTTGACAATATATCGTTCTTGATTGGTATTGTGTTGCGAGTTTCTCAGTATTATTAAGACTTCAGTTCACCTTTGTAAGTTGATTAAAACTTATGTAATTAAATTATGATGGTTGAACTGATAAGAAAAAGAGAAAGAACGAGAACTCGGTCATGATTTTGTATCAATAATAAGAATTATATTTGACTTTTATTTAATAGTAATAAGGAATCCGGGATCTCTTGTACCGTGTGGTGCCGGACGTAAAGAATAACACCACCCCATTTCTTCCTGTGGGTGTCGTAAAAGGCGACTAAGGGACTTACTAGAGAATGGGCAGCAGCAGCGTTCTCTATGCATTTTACCACCATACTGCGATCGCCAACCCGCCTGCCAAGCGTGGCGATTATGGCAAAGCCCCCAAAATTGGGGGAGGCCTAAGTCTAGCAGTGGACGTCTTATGGCTGAAATGAGTGAGTGTGTGAGTGAAGGGATCTGTGGTTCGATAGCGGACTCCCGGCCACCGTAGGTGCGAGCTTACGGGCGGCGAGCAATGCTAGGACCGATGCCTGCCAGGGTCGCGAGATTCGTTCGAAAGAGTTACCGTGACCCTGGCATATGGGCAACTGAAGGAACACGGGTGGGTTTTAGTCAGTAAAAGTCTGACACGCTCTTCCGTTCCACCCTATAGCGGGAGACGTCATTTGATGATTTCCCATCCAAAAAAAAGGGGTCGTGGTTAAGTTATAACAGCCTCACAGGTCGATCGATAAGGTTAAGCTCACGTGCCGCTGTTCATCCGTGGATGGGTGACGATCTTTAAATACCAAGGCTTAACTTGCTTTCCGAGGCTAGTCCCAACGTACCTCGAAAAGCAAGTTAAGTTGTTAGTCCCGGCTGTCAGTCGTAGATCTTTGACAGTCACTACGGGTCGTCTGAAGCCCAAAAGTCAGACAACCAGTCTTACCAATGGGTATCGTATTATGAGTTGTGGGTTAGGGAGGTTCTCTGGTACTCTGTATGTATCCGCGTGACATATTACACTGAGTTGTAGCTACATATTGGTACAGGCGCCAGCACATAAAGCTACTTCAATATATCAAATTTTTTACATACGTTTTCAACTTGATTGCTGAAGTATTAGGTTCAAGACTGATTAAGTAAATTTGACAGTTTCATGTAGAATGATGCGCTGGCGTCTGTATAATATTATAAAAATATTATGAATTCTCGTCGATGTATGTATATCATCTTTTCGAGACTACACGAGTACCCTACTTGCTAAAGACACTATTAATCAGAACCTGAATCATTTTGATGGATATTACCAACCCATTAACATTGACCACCACCACCCATTGACTGGCCTGTTAGTCTAATGGTAAGTGACCCTGACTGCTAAGACTGAGGTCGTGGGTTCGATTCCCACCCAGGACAAATCTTTGTGTGATGAGCACGATCATTTGTTCTGTGTCTGGGTGTAATTTATCTATAATATGTATGTATTTAGAAATATATAAGTATGTTTATCAGTGGTCTGGTTACCATAGTACAGGCTCTGCCTAGTTTGGGATCAGATAACGGTGTGTTGGTTGTCCTCAGATATTTATTTATATGTTCGAACAATGTTCCGCTTAGTAAAGTAAATAACGCAATGAATGTTGTTGAATTGCTAAAATGAAATCTATTCTTAAGTACTGTTAGTGTGTACGCAATTGCCTCGCAGTTCCACCGTAATTATTTCCCTCCCCGTTTTATTTTTAAAAAGCTATATCTCATATTCTCCGAGACCAAGACCACGGAACACATTAACCGTTGCCCATTAGAAGGGGATGGTTTGTTAGGCCAACGCCTTTTGCCACTTAAGTGATTCATTTTTCTCGAGTGAATTGCGTTTTGTGGGAAATTAAGTGGTTTATTTTTCTAGTGAGTTAGTGTGCCTTGCGTTTTACGCTATGGTAAAGACGATTACATTTTTAACACGCTTTAAAAGTAGAAAATAAATAAGTAAAACAGAAGAAAATAATGGTAAAAAGTTGAGGTGATTTTTGAGGTATATTTAAGTGATATCAAGTAGCCCACGTTAAGGTATACCCGGCCTGGGCGGGGCACCGCCGTGTCCTCGCGATGACGATCGGCGGCAGCGACCTCTCGTGCGGCCCTGGTGCGAGCCATGGTACGGTGCGAGAGGGCATGGGAAGCCGTCACCTCTTTCTGCTAAGCAGTAATGATCGCGAAGGAGGAGGCGGGGCGCGTGAAGGAGTGGCAATCTCTGCGCCCTCACGTCCCTAGCCGCCGCAGGAGGAGACGCCCCGGGCGTCGGGAGTCAATAGCGGACTCCTGGCTACCGGAGGCGCGAACTTGCGGGTGGCGAGCAATGGTTAGCTCGCCGCCCAGTAAGGACCAGGCTCAGATCGACGGCACGTAGTGTTCCACGCGCGCCTCAAAGAGTTGTCAGCAGAAATGAAAGGGTCTGGTCAGGACCGATGCCTGCCAGGGTCGCGAGATTGTTCGAAAGAGACACCGTGACACTGTGCACTGGCACATGGGTAACTAAAGGAACACGGGTGGGTTTTAGTCAGTAAAAGTATGACACGCCCTCCCGCTCCGCCCAAGAGCGGGAGACGTCATTTGATGATTGCCCATCAAAAAAGAAAAAGCAGCCCACGCTTTTTTCGTTATTTTCTACTTTGGTTTTCTAAGAAAGCGTGTTTTTAAACTACCATTTGTAATGATGTATATTTCCACAGTCCGTGTGGTGATGGACATAAAAAATAACTGCATTCCATTTCTTGGTAAAAGGCGACTAAGGAACCTACTAGAGAGTAGGCAGTAGCGTTCGTATGCATTTTACCACCATACTGCGATTATTGCAACCTCAAAATTGGGAGAGGCCTGCGTCCAGCAGTGGACGTATTTCGGTTAAAATGATGATGATGATGATCAGGTGAGCTATATCAATATTAATAGCTCTATCAAAATAATGGCTTTGCAAAATAATTTCGTTGTTCGACCCATTATATGTGCTAACATAATACAGTGGGTTCGAATTGACAGTTAAATAAGGGTTAATGGGCGTTTCAAATAACTCGATTTTGGTTATAATTATTCGGGTTAATTTAGTTAAGATATATAAATTATTTAATAGTTGCTTCGTTACTCTACTTTATGGTCTAGCGAAGCCTGAATGTACGTAATTGTGATTGGTATTCAAATTAAATATCTACTTTATGGTATCTAGTTTTAATTAGTGAAATTAGGTATACGTTATTATTATATATATAAAATTATATTTCTCTCTTTATTAAAAGTTAATCTGAATGAATATAAATTATTCAGGGTCAAATTAAATTAGCTGGAAATACTTTATCCACGTGTTGGGTATCGATATCCAGAACGAATGAACTAAAAATTTCATCACATTTTTGGTGATGTTAAAAGATCACTATGATTATGTCCTTGTAGACCGTGCTTTCCCAGGTTTCCACTCACATCTACCCATTTACACATTTGTAAATATCTTTTGTGAGTCGTTTTCATTCATCCTCTCAACTTGAACTCTCTCACTAATTAGGTGAAGTGGAGTTCATTGTCAGTGTCATCCCATATTTAATTGTCTAAACGTTAAAATAAAAAATAAACTCTATATTGTAATATTTAGATACTTAAATATTAACATTGAAATAATATAAAATCTATACTAATATTATAAAGCTGAAGAGTTTGTTTGTTTGTTTGATTGAACACGCTAATCTCAGGAACTACTGGTCCGAATTACAAAATTCTTTTTGTGTTGGGTAGCCTATTTAACGAGGAAGGCTATAGATTATATAACATCACGTTACAACCAAGATGAATAAAAAATGTTGCAAAAACGGGGAAAATCGCACGGGTAGGCGATTCGACGCGACGGGAAGGGTCGGGAGCACAAGAAATTTAAACCGGACGAAGTCGCGGGCAGAAGCAAGTTATCAATAAAATTAGTATAATAGTGATAAAATTTCGATTATGATTGTAAATGTAATGGTTGGTTAATCCCTAACATTAGTGGGATGACATTCACAGATCACTCCCAGCAAGTTTTCGCAATGTAATAATGAGCTTATTACAGAATCGACATACTAAACACGGACATGGAAATAGTCTGAATTTCTATCAGTGTGTGTGACAATAGACAAGAGATAAACTTGACAACATCGCTTATTTCTCGCTCATCGCTTCATTATTACTATCGCCACGCTCCACTTTTCTCGTAGGCCGCCAGCCAGCATTATTTTATTTACATTTATCTACCCTTAGTAGCAGCAAGCGCAGCTGTGAATGATATATTTTGATCTTGATAGCGACCCCTTTCATTGGAGGGTCCTCCTTGTGAACCATGTTTGAATTTTGGTTGAGCACTGTATCTGGTAAATGGAAATACTTTTTTCACATGGGACCGAACATCATTCTTAAGAAACCACTTGACGGTATATAACGTCGCAGGGACAACGATGCAGAAACTATGAATATTAATTCAGCCCATGATTTTAGACTTCCTAGCATAAAAAAATTTCGTCGGTTATTGAAACGAAAAACTGCTGTTTAATATAAACTAAAATACCTACCTTGGAAGTCAAAATGTATGGAAGAGCAATTTTTCTTTAATTACCTATTTACGACAAAATTTCAACACCCCAAGCGTTAAAATGTTATAATATAAGAGAATCATGTAGCAATCATGTACTGAGAGCAAAATAAAAAAGAATGTATTTCATTTTGACTTTGTTTAAATTAATAATCGACAAAAAAAAATCAGCAGTTTTGAAATCATACACAACGAATACAAATATATATAGTAATATATATAATAAAAGTCTGTATTACGATGTCCCTTCCACTACCTCTTCATTTTTTTTTAGAACTGGCTCAGGTGTAATCCTAATGCATTTTTCCAAGATTGGTCGTTATAGCAAAAAGCAGTCTGGAGTTCCCCCTGCAACACTGTTTTAACTCAATTTTGTTTGTCCTCTCACAAACCTTAAGAGCTTTTACTAATCATGAACTTCCCCCATCTTGCACGTTATACCTCTTAATAAAATTATAAAAAGTCATGAACCGAATACTTTTTGCCTTACTGTCACTGTTTTTTGACACAAAGAAGTATTGCTGAAATACGAACCTACCAGTGAAGTAAAAGTAACATATATAACCCACATTCTAACAGAAAGCTACTGCGCGACCATCACATGCTCGCGCGAATTTTGTTCGTACGAATTAGCGAGAAAACGTACCAGGAGGTCTACATTTGCAATTCCTACTACAAATACAATACAAATACAAAAGTAGTTTGCGCTCGACCTCAGAACGAATGACTATGTGATATGATATGAAAAAGGTAGTTGCTGAAAATCAGCGCTGCTGACGATACATTCGTCTGACGTCGCAGCATTTTGCTGAGCAACGACCTGTTCTTGCACAGATACGACGCACAGATCAAGTGTTCTTATTTTAGTGGTATATTTGTCACAAAACTAGCCAGAAATGCACTCTGCATCCGGCAATTTTGTTTTTGTTTTGTTTTGTACTATATAATTACTGTCAGTGTCATAACGCAGATATATGATTTGTATTGTCTTTGGTCCGTAGCCGTGACATCAATGAGCCATAGATAACATTCTACAACGTTTTTTTATCTTGAATACGTGGCTTTTGGCTACCTTGTACGTGTGCATTTTCCTTTTTTGTAACAATTTTTTATTTCATGTTGTGCGTTTTGTTTGTGCAGAATAAACTATTTTCTTTCTATATTTGTTTTGACTCAGTGTAGGGTTTTTTTTATGAGTGGGAAATCATCAACTGACGTCTCCCGCTCTTGGGCGGAGCACGAGGGCGTGTCAGACCTTTATTGACTAAAACCCCCCCGTGTTCCTTCAATTGCCCATGTGCCAGGGCCACGGTATCTCTTTCGAACAAATCTCGCGACCCTGGCAGAGGGGTCATTCTGAAGTTTCGAACTTTTTTCGAACGGGCCCATATCTACGTTGACGGACTTAGAGAGTAGGCCCCCTGAGTCGGACTGTTGTCCTAATTGACATTCGCGTAGTGTATTCGCGTAAATAAATGTTCGACTGCTAATTCGCGCGCACTTATCTTAAATAATATTGAATCCAAACAGGTAGGCTAACTGATAATTGCGCGAACGTTATTACGTCGCACCGCACGCTATTGGGGGAAGGGAAAACTGTGCTTCTCTGGTCTTTTTGTATCAAAAGCTGTCAAAACTGAGCGTTTCCGACGTTATTGTGAAATATGATTTATAGACGCGAATACGCGATGTGGCCATCCAACGACGACAATCACTTGTATTAGAACACACATCTGCATACCGAGCAAAATTTGCAATATAATTGGCTCAAATAAGATAGCATATAAGTGATCGTCTAGGATAGTTAATATTAGTAGGATAAATTAATTGTAATTTATTATTCATAAAAAGTTTTATAAATCATTTCCGATTTTTTTGGATCTTCCTGCTGTCGTAAACGTAAGTTTGACCTAACACGACGATCACTTTTAGTATTGACAAGGCTTGGCGTCAAACATTGGATTTCTTCAACCCTAATGCACTTAAAATACACTCAGTGGGTAATAAAATGCTCTTAAAATATATCACTATACCTGCTTTATACTCACTACTCACCTTCTCCCTTAAAAAGCTTCGCAAACATTAATCAAAACTAATTTACAAGGACTCCTTAATATCCCTTTTGTGACCTCTACAGCGTAACTCACTCTCTTGTTCATTCATTCTCATGTGAGCGTAAAATTACTTGCAACATTGTTATAAGTACCTGTCTTAGAAATATATGACCCTTTTTCATAGTTTTATTCTAAAAAATGGCTATACTAAAATAAGTAGCCAGAAAAAAAATTGAATAATTGGTTGACTGGTGAGCGGTGGTGGCCTAGTGGTAACGGCCGCGAATTATGAGAAATAGGTCGTGAGTTCGAACCCAAACAGGCGTTTTACTTTGTTCAAATTATTTCATCACCACGGCTCTCAAAACGGTGAAGGAAAACATCGTCAGGAAACCTCTAAGAATAAAAAATTCGAAGAACCACCTCCATTTACTAACCCGCACTGGGCCAGCGGGGTGGATTATGGCCCATTCCCTCTCACCGAGAGGAGGCCTATGTCCCAGCAGTGGGAACATTATAGAATGCTGATGATGGTAGAAAATGCCCGCCTTTGTACATTTTTATGCTTAAAGTATTAAATAAATAAAATTATAAAACAAAGTATATTTGGACGGAAAATATTTAAATAATTAAAAAAGTCAAAAATAAAAACTTCTTACAAAAAATATCAACCGACTTCCTTAAAAAAAAAAACACTACAAAATGCAAATTTAAGACTTATATATGGTTTTCACATGGATCCCATTGTTCGAATGAAACCAAATTAAAATGGGCCCATTCGGAAAGCACCAGCTTTCAAATAAAAAAAGAATCATCAAAATCGGTTCACCCAGTTAAAAGTTATGAGGTAAAAAAAAAATACAGACGAATTGATAACCTCCTGCTTTTTTTGAAGTCGGTTAAAAATGGAAATAATCAACCTTTGAAAATATGTTTAAAGGTGAAAACTCCAGGGTAGCCCGCGAAATTAAAATTTTCTTATGTTTATACAGTAAATCCGTATGACAGTGTTCCGTATGGTCCCGGACGTAAATAATAACACCGTTCCATTTCTTCCCAATGGTGTCGTAAGAGGCGACTAAGGGACTTACGAAAGAATGGGCAGCAATGGTCTCCATGCATTTTACCATCACACAGCGATCGCCAACCCGCCCGCCAAACGTGTCGATTATGACAAACCCACTCAAATTGGGGGAAGTTAATGTTCAGTGGACGTCTTTCGGTTGAAATGATGATACAGTAAATTAAAACATACTTATCTTTCATATTACTATCTTATTTAAAGGGCTTTTGTTTAAAAAGAGAAAATTGACGAAGAAAACTTGTTGCGCCAACCCAGAGTAACATGGGACAAAGGCAAAACGATGAAGATGACTAAAAAGTATTAAAAGGAACATAATATAATTGAAATGAAATACAATGTCATTGAACTTGTTATTGAGACTAAGATAACCCAATTTAATATGTGCATTTTTTATTTATCCCTTTGACGAAATTCTCGACGAACGTGTTTTCCTTCTATTAACAGGTAGGTGTAGTGAAGACAAAAGAAAGTAAACTATAGTTGTGAAGAATATTTACGACTGTGTGTTCTCATCACTTATAAAGAAAAATTAGGGTTGAAGCCCCAAATTTTATTCGAAAAATTTGTCACAATTATACAGAATTAAATTAAATTACTTTTTAATACTTCACCTATGTCTTACCCAATTTATGAGTGAAGTATTACCAAATAGTTTTAACGATATCGAAAACTTATGTTATAAAACCGGCCAAGTGCGAGTCGGACTCGCGCACCGAGGGTTCCGTACAAACCTGTAGGTATTCACGGTTTATGCATAAGGTTTATGTTTATGAAATTAAATGTTTTTTTTTTTAATTTTTATATTTGAGTTTATTGAATGAAAGGTAAATTGCGGTTTACGATTTATGACGTATTAAAAAAAAAAACTTACTAGATCTCGTTCAAACCAATTTTCGGTGGAAGTTTACATGGTAATGTACATCATATATTTTTTTAGTTTTATCATTCTCTTATTTTTTTTGAGTTTCAGTTCTAAGTATGGGGAACCCCAAAATTTATTGTTTGTTTTTTCTATTTTTGTGTGAGAATCTTAATGCGGTTTACAGAATACATCTACTTACCAAGTTTCAACAGCATAGCTCTTATAGTTTCGGAAAAAAGTGGCTGTGACATACTCGGACAGACAGACATGACGAATCTATAAGGGTTCCGTTTTTTGCCATTTGACAACGGAACCCTAAAAAGGAACAAAATAAAAATGTCAACATTCCACCCTCGTTCAAAACTTGCAATATGTATATTTTATGGTCATTGGAAATTCTTTAAAAAAAATGTTACTCGAAGAATTACAAAACAAGCTGATTGATTACGGGCATTGACCTTCAGACTTGGAATGAGGAATAAAAATGTTTTGTGTTCTATTTGTTTTCAATATCGATACCCAACATATAGGTAAAGTATTGCCAGCTTATTTAATTTGACCCTGTAGTATGTTCTT
The DNA here is from genome assembly GCA_947507805.1 of Aporophyla nigra. Taxonomy (NCBI): domain Eukaryota; kingdom Metazoa; phylum Arthropoda; class Insecta; order Lepidoptera; family Noctuidae; genus Aporophyla; species Aporophyla nigra. Next base: position 19,050,368 of record OX382301.1, on the reverse strand, counting down.
TAATAATCAGATTTTTAAGATTGGGGCTAGTGTAGACTGATAACTGTGTTTGCTTTAAGGGAATTACACTCAGCAGATAAGTGATAGGTAATTACAAGTTTATAGTATAATAATCTTCAATAAGGCCTAGTCTAGACTGATAAATGAGGTTCTACACAAAGGGCAACTACACTCCGCTCATTTTTTTAATGGTTGATATAACACATAAAAACCGAAAAGTTCCTTCGTAAATAACCTTTTACCTTTCTCACACATAGTATCATATTAAAACGAAATGGACAATTAAAACGAATCAATAATCAGCCAACTTCAATTCGTGTTTTGCCAGAGCCTGCAATTAGCCTTTAGCATAATATTATCTCATATCAATGTTTATCCTAATTAAACCAAATTGAACAAAATAATTAGGACGAATTTCCTAATATTTTTACAATTTACAAGTCAGTGTATGAGTTATGGTAATATAGTCCTCCAGACCGTATTTTGGCCACGGCATCGGCGCGGGAGATATTATAGTGCTCAAGTGTGTGCGCAGACACAAGAGCTGTCACTCTTACCTCACTCTCATAGTCCAATGGAACGGCAATCCGACACCATCGGAGAGAGATCAGGCGTAAGATCAACGGCTTAACGTGCTTTCCGAGGTACGGGGGTATCACGCCGCCAACTTCCAAACTCCGGGCTGCTACTAAGGAATTCCTAATGGAAAACCAACCAGTAACACTTTGCCCAATCCGGGAATCGAACGCTCAGCAGTCGCATTTGCAACCACGAGACCAACGGGGCAGTTAGTAATCACAGAAAAATTAATCTAAACTATACAAATAAGTTAGCAACTAGTTTGATAGACTCTTAAGACAATGGAGCAAGACCAGCATGTTTCCAAGCATTCTAATTTTGGATGTAATCCTCCAATTTGTAATAAGCTCGTTTATAAAGTGTACTTTTAATATGACTTTGAAAACTCCTTTCATTTAATTGCAATTTATCACAAGGGATTTTGTTATAACATTTATTTATTTAATTAAGGTTCACCAACAGTTGTTACAGATATTATACAGGTAGGAACATATGAGTAATGGTGTCTTAAATCTAACTGCACAACCAATTACAGGCAAACACCGCATGCAAAATGCTCTTTGTGATTATAACTTACATCTAATGTACTTAAATTCTAAATACTTATATTAAAAACTAATACTAGTTACGTCTGACAAACGCCGATAATGAGTCTGCGTGGACGTCAACCAGGTCGCTGCGTTCGTTTATGAGTTTGCACATGCGTGATATAGGCGAATTAGCACCAGACACTGTACGGCGAAGAGGTGGAACTAAGGGTGTTATAGGTTTGCGAGGTGGTCTACGGGGTACTCTGAGATTGAACCCAAAAAACCCACCCACAAAAGATGTATGTACTTTTGCTAATCTGAAAAATGGTTATTTCTAGTAGGTATTAAAATGATGTCTGTCGCTAATTTTATTAAAAGATGTAGATTTTTTCTTACATACTTAATATTTTCACAAAGGCAAGGTACAGTCATAATATTAATCCTTTTAAATAGTTCCCTGAGAGATTCGCGGCGACTTAGATCATAAATGGCTCTCACAGCTCTCTTTTGCAAAATAAAAATAAATTCAACGTCAGCTGCCCTACCCTACAGTAAAATGCCATACGACGTTAAACAACTATGTCACCTTTGTAGCTCATGGAAGATTAAATACAGGGACAACGACTCGCAGCCTTTTACCATGTATAAAAAAAAAAACAAATCAGCTGTTCCATACATTTTGACCCCATAGTACTGCACTACTCTATGAAGCAGCATACTTTTTTTTTATAACCGTCTTAAATGTCAATGCTAGAGGGTCTAAAATCACCCTGTATAGGTAGGCACATAAATTCCTATCACCAAAAGCTTCTACTCTGTCCTGAAAAATGTGGATAAAAATAAGGAAGGAGTAAGAACCATTCATTAAACCAGATAGCCACCATACCGTGACAGATGAATGACAAAATATTATTAGTACGGAACCCAAACTCATGGTCGAATAGACAAATCAGGACCAGTCTTTACGCCCCGTTTGTTCCTACTCGTTATATTGGAATCTTTTTTTTTTCCTTTCTATATTATAAAGAGCCCAAGAGTCATCGTTTCGCTTTATAGACTCTTAGATGTCTGCGGTCCGAAGATTAGACCCTTTTATATAGCCGATACGTGGCCGATATTTTAGACCATATCCTGGCTAGGTTGCTGAAATAGAAAGAATTTGTTGAAAGGCTCTAAACAGTTTTGTAAGTTGGTTTCTTTGTAATAATTGAGGGTTTGACTTTCAATGCGAGGTTTGGCAAAAAGTGTAATAGGTTTTTATTGAACTCTTTGGATTCGTCCATTTTTTGTGTACTTACTACATTACAGTAAATACATTGAAAGACCATTCTTAAAAGTAAGACTTTATATAAGTACAACGTAAACATCAAAACTATGACAAAGCTTAGCATACCTATTAAGATTTCAGACAATTTTGTGGATTCCTGACTGCCAGTATTAAAGTACAACATTCCTCTTTCCTCTAAATTGTGTCAACCATATTTTTTTTTTTTTTTTTGTATGGGAAATCATCAAATGGCTTCTCCCGCTCTGGGCGGAGCAGGAGGGCATGTCAGACTTTTACTGACTAAAACCCACCCGTGTTTGTTCAGTTGCCCATGTGCCAGGGTCACGGTATCTCTTTCGAACAATCTCGCGACCCCGGCAGGCATCGGTCCTAGCAGACCCCTTCAATTTGCTGACATCTCTTTGAGGCGCGCGTGGAACACTACGCGCCGTCGACCCGAGCTTGGTCCTTACCGGGCGGCGAGCGACCCATTGCTCACCCATAATGGATTTATAATAATCCATACCAGTGACATCATAACTACTACTAATCTTGAAAATATATGTCGCAGCATCAACACTGATCTGTCGTTCTTTTTTATTAATAGCATGCAGAACAGCCTTAAATATTTCCTCTGCTAGGACACAGGCTTCTATTATTCGAGAACAAGAAAGAGCTGTAATCCATACGCGCGCCCAGTGCGGGTTGGAAGATGATAAAAGTGTTGGAGTTTTTAGATGTAGAACATGCCGGTTTCCTCACGATGTTTTGCTCTACCAAATTGAGAGCAGTGGTGATGAAATTATTTGCGCCAAGCAAAGCCTCTGTCAGGGCACGACATATGTACATCTCGTGGGTCCACCACTACCCTTATATTATTTACAGCAGCGTCATTTAATTACCACTAATCAAAACTTCAAATAGTGGGCTTGGGTGAGATCTATTGAGGAAGTGACAAGACTGGGTTGATGGTTGTCACTTGTCAGTCATTTTTTTTTTTAATTTTTAGGGTTCCGCACCTCAAAAGGAAAAAACGGAAACCTTATAGGATCACTTTGTTGTCCGTCCGTCTGTCAAGACCATTTTTCTCAAGAACACATGGAGGTATCAAACTGAAATTTATATCAAATACTCAAGTGTACTGTCCCTTGGAGCTGTGACAAAATCAAACTTCTAAGCTAACGCAATGAAAAGATATAGTCGTTTATGCCGCAAATTTCCGCAAATTTTCGAAACTTGCAAGGGAATCAAAACCTAAAGGGTACTTCCAGTCGATCTAGAATTTTGAAATTTTGTACGAAGCAACGTCTTATAGCACAAATAAAGGGAAAATTGCGAAAACCGTAAATTTTTAGTTACATCATATAATAAAACTATTTTTTTTTTAAATTTTAAACTTTATACCTACAGGTTTGTACGGAACCCTCGGTGCGCGAGTCCGACTCGCACTTGGCCGGTTTTTTTTTTATTTTTACATTATTTTTTTTATTTCTGTAAGCAGGTTTGTACCAAAAAAAATTAAACTAGATGAGGTCGGCGTTGCCTATCTGACTACTCCGTATCTCTCTACATTTCAGTTGACATTATGATAATAGAGCTCATCTTGTGTTAAGAGATGATTACTAATTTGAATTGCATTATACAAATGATGCACTAACAATGGCAACATCATTATGCAGTTGAGAAATGATGCAATTTTTTTTGGAAACAGTGACATAAAAAGAAAAACTCGTTATTTGGAAAAACTACGAAATAAGCACGCATTCCTGCACTCGTTGAAGTTACTATAAATTTTAAACTTTCTCAAGCGCTCTGATTTATTTTTTTCTCAAAAGAGTGCAAAGGGAATTTGTGCTTTTTTATCACACCAAGTTCAGTAAACAATTTTCATTAAATACACTGCACATTAAGTTCCTTAGTTAATACAGGAAGGGGTTCTAGCTATTTTTATAATTTATGTTTTAATTTTATAATTCTTCCTGTAGGTCAAACTACGGTCAATAAATTGTTAGTACTATTCAAGTCTATTCTTTCGTAGATTTCCACGTGTCTTTCGCAGATCTCAGACAGTCGTTACGGGTCATCAGAAGCCAGAAAGTCTGACAACCAGTCTTACTAAGGGGTATCGTATTACCCAGTAACTGGGTTTTGGAGGTCAGATAGGCAGTCGCTCCATGTAAAATACTAGTACTCAGCTGCATCCAGTTAGACTGGAAGACGACCCCAACATAATTAGGAAAAGGCTAGGCAGATGATGATGATTCTAGTCTGTTCTTAGAACGACATCATTTATTAGCCATACAGATTCCGAAGATGGCGTGACTCTACCCGGAACAAGAATCTTCTCCATAATAACTATATTCCCGACGTTTTTTCCTCGCCACAATCATTGAAATAGGAAAGAGTTACTGACTGGCTTTTAAGAATAAATCACGATATGTTAGACCCAGAGCGTCGCATTTTTGTGAAGTTTTTTTTCTACGTGGTCTATAAAACAAAAATTTACAATAATTTTCTCAAAACAAATCAAATCACTAGATCGAATTGGCAACACAATACCACAATAACTTTCTTTGTACATAAATCACAATATAATCTATTATAATATTCTTCTAAAAACACACAAATAATGACTCTAATAAAATTAGAGTAGAAGTTAGAAGTTCATTAAAATTGATTGAACTTTTCAAAACTGCGATGAAAGTTTATGTAATAATAAAATTTTATAATAATGAAAATTAGTGGCTTTTAAAAGTTAGTTATAATTTTGTAATTGATTTTTCTTTTTTGGCCTAAAATTCTTTTTTCTTACTTCTTAAGCAGCCGATTTGTTTTATTTCATGAAGAATCACCTTTTAGTTAATTCATTTAAAAAAAATCTTTAATATTGATGACAGCTATTTCAAGGTGCTCCCTTAACGGAAGCATTAACCCTTAAGGGGAATGCTCCAAACCAGCGCGCGAAATTCAAAATTTCTTGCGTTTTTTGTAATTTGCAGGCCAGTGCTAGGTTGTATGGAGATTAAAATATTATTCCCGACTGTAAGACGTATGTAGTTACAGAATTCATCATCATTTCAGCCGTAAGACATCCACTGTTGGACTTAGGCCTCCCTCAATTTGGGGGGCTTTGCCATAATCGCCACGCTTGGCAGGCGGGTTGGCGATCGCAGTATGGTGGTAGAATGCATAGAGAACGCTGCTGCCCATTCTCTAGTAAGTCCCTTAGTCGCCTTTTACGACACCCACAGGAAGAAATGGGGTGGCGTTATTCTTTACGTCCGGCACCACACGGTACAGAATTATAATCATCAAAATCACCAATACAACCCTCCAAGTTCATAAAGGCCTAGGAACAAAAAAAAAACCAGAAAAAGTCATTCCTACAGCTTTATGAACTTAGAGCGTTGTATTGATGATTTTGATGATTATAATTCTGTAACTACATATGTCTTACAGTCACGAATAATATTATTATCAACATACAACCTAGCACTGGCCTGCAAATTGCAAAAAACGTTAAAAAAAATGAATTTCGCGGGCTGGTTTGGAGCATTAACCTTAATGTAAAAATCTAAGAATCCACTGTTGCAGGTAGGGGCTTTGTAAGTAGATTGCATAGTCCGTCAACTGCTAGGTAGCTTAGCGAGATCATTAAAGCCACCAGGATAGGTTAATGCATGTAATTAAACTAGCTTTAGCCCGCGGCTTCGCCCGCGTGGATGGCGGAAATTTCCTCAAACGAACGTACTACCATTTACAAATTAGCCTATGTCTTAGTAGTCTCCACACACAACTTCATCCAATTTTTCAACTCTTTGCGAGTACAATTATCAAAAACGCTGAAACACGTATAAATTACATTTTAATGGTCAGCCTAAACACAACAATTTGAAGAACTTAGCTTAAAAACTGACGGACTTTCATACAAACTTCCCCCTATTTCACACCTTTACACTCACTCCGAGTTTCCTAAAATTCTTCCTTAACTGACGTCTCCCGCTGTTAATCTACCTCTGTGCCAAGTTTAATCTTCGTGGGTACAGTAGTTTTGAGATTTCGTGATTAATCAGTGAGTGAACGTATGAATGAGTGACCTTTCGGTTTTTATATAGATAGGTACACAGGCGAATAATGCCCCCGATGGGGAAGCGCTATAACTTACGGCTACAAAACCACTGAAAGCTGAATTCATTTCTCAGATGACCGTCTTAAGCACTTTATTTCTTCTATTAAAAAACTTATTAAGCTTAAAACTCGCAAAAGAATCGCTGAGGCATTTCTCATTTTCTTTCATTCACAATCATGTTTAAAAAGAAATGCAAGCCCGCAAAAGATCAACCATTTTCTCATAACAAAATATCAAGTTCGCGCCATTTTGGTAGATAACTTTTTAGGAAGTTAAATATTCTGCCTGTTAAACAATCGATTCCGTGATGTTGTTTCTTCATTGTTCCTTTTGAGAAAGTTATTTTATTTTGATTCAGGTAAGATTTGTTCTAAATTGGTTTTGAATAAAAACTTTTTATAAGGCTGGTTCGCGTTCCACGACTAGGCAAAGGCTTCCCGATTTCAATCATCTCCATAATGTGTGATTCCGATACGTTCTACTTAAGTATAATGGCGCAAGATACTGATCTAAAGGATTCAAGTACATTTTATTTCTAGTACATTGAATAAACAAATAGTAGCTGCCAGCTCTTAGCTGTTGAGCTTAGGTGGCGTTCGGTCTCATGCCGTTGAAATCAGTGCTGAATGGAATCTTAATTTTAAGTACTTTTATGTGTCATATCTGCCACATGCCGGACAAACTGTGGGCCCAAATAGCGCAGGGTTGGTGTCCTGAGACAGCGAGGCGGGGTCGCAGTGGACCATGTAGGAGATGACAGGATGAGCTGGATAAGTTCCGTCAATGCTGGAAGGAGGACACGCAGGCTCGCGAAAGATGGAAGGAGTGGAGGGGGACCCTTGCACAGGAATGGGACGGCGTAGGCTAGTAAAAAAAACCGGCCAAGTACGAGTCGGACTCGCGCACCGAGGGTTCCGTACAAACCTTCAGGTATTCACGGTTTAGGCATAAGGTTTATGTTTATGTTTTTTTTTTTTTAATTTTTATATTTGAGTTGACCGAATGCAAGGTAAATTGTGGTTTACGAGTTATGACGTATTAAAAAAAAAACTACTTACTAGATCTCGTTCAAACCAATTTTCGGTGGAAGTTTACATGGTAATGTACATCATATATTTTTTTTAGTTTTATCATTCCCTTATTTTAGAAGTTACGGGGGTGGGGGACACACATTTTACCACTTTGGAAGTGTCTCTCGCGCAAACTATTCAGTTTAAGAAAAAAATGATATTAGAAACCTCAATATCATTTTTGAAGACCTATCCTACCCCACACGTATGGATTTGATGAAAAATTTTTTTTTGAGTTTCAGTTCTATGTACGGGGAACCCCAAATTTTATTGTTTTCTTTTCTATTTTTGTGTGAAAATCTTAATGCGGTTTACAGAATACATTCACTTACCAAGTTTCAACAGCATAGCTCTTTTAGTTTCGGAAAAAAATGGCTGTGACATCTCGGACAGACAGACAGACAGACATGACGAATCTGTAAGGGTTCCGTTTTTTGCCATTTGCCAACGGAACCCTAAAAAGATGGTGGGTATCTCACCAGGCGTCAGATCGGTTGCGCAACCAACCACACATTTTGTGCAACCATGGTTGCATCGCCACTGGTGTCTTAGTAAGATAGAACCTTTAGTTAATAGTTCGTAAATTGTAAGCAATGCTGTGGAAAGTTACACTAGAATGTGTCTCTGTAAAGTTTCAAACAAGGTATGGCTATGGTGGTCAGTAGTCTTTGATGTGGGCTTTTAAACTAACCTGTTCTACAAAAACATGTGTACGTTGCTTATATTATCATAATTTAGCAATAAAATTGTGATATATAATACTGAGAATTGGTTTTAAATAATATGTATTTATTACCAATTCTTTGTAATCCATAAAAGTATTGTGTTCATTTGTGGGAAACAACAATGGCAATTATTATTAACTAGCTTTTGCCAGCGGCTTCGCCCGCGTGGAAGTCGGAAATTATCCCGCGGGAACACAATACCGGGATAAAAAGAACCCTATGTGTTATTCTAGGTTATAAACTATCTGCGTGTCAAATTTCATTTAAATCAGGTCAGTAGTTTTTGTGTGAAAGAGGAACAAACATCCACACATCCATACATACAAACTTTCGCGTTTATAATATTGTAGTAGTGTAGTATACAGAGAGTTTTAGGCGCTAGAGGACTAAGTAAGCAAAGATCTCCATTTGGCATCATGTAAATGATTACGTTACTGTTTTTATTAAAGAAATGTTTAGTTTGTAGGTATTACTAAGTTACATTTTCTTTCTCTTGCTACGAAGTCCAGTGGCCAGTGGCAAGCAGTGGTGACCCAATGGTACTTAACAGCTGCGACTTACAAATTTTATGTCGTCGGTTTGAAAGCAGTAAGGCGCTTTACTTAGTGTACATTATTATACAGGGTGTCCAGTAAATAGCACGACATACTGCAGGGGGTGATAGCTTGGGTCACTACCTATCAATACAACACAATATATGTTCAGCAAAATCATACGGATTTTTTTTCACCACTGTAGGTTAAACTTAAGTGATAAGAAAATAGTTCTGTGCAAATTTAAACAAATAATAGTATTTCTTGAAAACATTCTTGTCTTTGATAGAAAAAAGACTTATCAATGAGTAAAGTAACTATTCACGAATAATTTGATGTAAAAAAAAGTACTAGAAAAGGATTTTTTCATTACGAGATGCTTAAAAATTTGTTTCAAGGTAGAGATTTTTCGGTATTTCGGAAAATTTTGTAAAACTCTAAATCCGCAAGATTTTGCTGAACATATATTGTGTTGTATTGATAGGTAGTGACCCAAGCTATCACCCCCTGCAGTATGTCGTGCTATTTACTGGACACCCTGTATAAACACTGCTCTCACGCAAATGTCCTGCAGATTTGGTAGCGCCATGTGACGGGTCGTTGAGCTCGCTAAAATAGGGTTGAGCTACACGATGACTGATAGATATACGCCGTCTGTTTGGACAGGTCAGCTCAAAGCTGCAATGGCTCTTTCTTCAAATTGCTCTTCTAGACATTGCCCTGCGTTGTTAGACTCACATAAAATTCTATAATAATAACGTTTGGACTTTAAATGAGACCATGAGCTCTGAGTCTGTTTCGGCGTTTCTTCTCAGGGAACAGTCATCTGCCATCTAGTTTTTAATATATTGACCAAAAAATGTTGACGTGTAAAAGCGCCTTATAAGATCTACTTACAGAAATCAACATTTCATTTAATTTCTCAGAATGGTTAAGGAAAACATCTTGAGAAAATCGGTACGTCGTAAAACCAAAAATTCGAAGACATGTGACATTTATCAACCTGCACAGAGCCCACGTGGTGGATTACGGCCCACTCTCTCTAGTCGAGACGAGGTTTGTGTCTCACGGTAGTTGGCATTATAGGCTGGTTATAATAATGTCGTCCTGACGACATTTTTATTAATAACCGATGAAAACTTTCAACGTTCCTGTCATGTTGTATGTGTTGTATTGTTTTAAAGGCATTCCCTATATCTCAAATACCCACCACATAATGCTGTAATACCTATCATCTACTCATAAAAGTTGTCAAAGTAATCCAACATTTGCTTTATCTGACCAATTCCTAAGAGAACCCGTAGGAGTCAATAAAACTTTTTCCAAGGAGAATCTCGCTCGTGAAATGAACTTATAAACCAACTTTCTTATTTTGAGAGCCTAAGTCGACATATACACGGACGTAAAAAAATCGCAGCTGAATTATTTCGTCTACTGGATTTTAATAGCTCGGTGTTGAACCTAGCATTATGAATACAACAGAGTGCAGCGCGTCGAAATAAGACAGTGTTTAATTTTCAACCGACGGCACTACGCAGGGCGTTGAAGATCAGTTTGTAAAAACTCCCGCTGCGTTTATATTCCATCCGTGGGTACGTTACCTAAAAAAAATATTGTTTGATGCCAAATAAATAAAATTTCCTTGTTTTTTTCTCTGTACCTTCATATCTTTTTAAGTCTCTCTTGACTTTGCGAGATTCTTTGAAAACTTCAGAAAGTTTTTCATCCACTTCTTCGGTCGTAGTTCCAAAAGTTTCTTGATCGAATAATGAACTGAATTTACAAATTTGTACAATTCTATTAGTTCAACTATGAATAGCAATTAGAATGAATCACAATGAACACTCGAGACATCTTGAAAGTTTTATATTGAATTGTATTTGCATGAATTTTGTGGCGTAATTTAAAGTAAATTTAATATTCGATTGATTATTGACAATCTTGAAATATGATGAATTTTAAATTATTCACACTAACTAGAATATAGTCAGCACTATTACCTCTGCTTATTGATCATGGACGCTCTAACGTCGAACATACAAAAGAGGCACCCTAGTGCTTTCTGTTCGCCGATGACATTGTTCTTGTCGGTGAAGAAGTGTCTGAGATCCAGAGAATATCAAAGATGTGGCAACAAATGCTGAAGAATGTTGGTTTAAAAATCAGCACAACCAATATTAAATACATCTTCTGCAAATTCGGCGGCCTCGTTGGTTCTAAAGCCTTCTTCTAAGTCGCGTTCTTCATTGCTTAAGGTCATGTCCCTGAAAGGCTTTCGTGGCTTTCTGAATGATGCTCTTCCATTTCGTTCGGTTCTCGGCTTCTCTCATGGCCGTTGTAACAGAGAGTCCAGTGAGGGCGGTTACTTGGTCGGACCAGCGGTTAAGTGACCGGCCGCGAGGGTTTTTCCCATCTACCTTACCCATCACCCCCAACTTTTCAAGGTTATCCGGTTCCCGACGGGCAATGTGACCAAAGTAACCAAGAATCCTTTGGTAATAGATAGTTGGTAGTCTATCTCTTATACGCTGCTGTTCTAGGATAGATTTATTCGTTCTCTTGGCGGTCCATGGTATACAAAGCATTTTTCTCCAACACCACATCTCAAACGCTTCTATCTTTTTACGTTCTATTGCCCGAATCGTCCACAACTCTGATCCGTAAAGGAATATCGGGAAAAAAAGTCTTCTGAAGCCTTAACGCTTGGTAACGCGTTTGTCCTCTGAACTGTTTTCCAGTATGAGTCTAAATTTCTGGCGACAAAAGGAATGAATGAAAGGTAATTGCATGCAGGTGAGATGACAATGATAAGGTAGCGGTATTTTAAAATTCATATAGAAATCGGCTATCATGATATGGAGTGTTTTACGCAGGATTAAAGAAAATATCGTGAGGAACATTTTGAGTCTGAATGTCAATGGCTATAAGAGAAGGGGGACACCAAAGAAATGATGGATGGGCTATTTGAATGATGATTTAGTTAGAAAGGGGGTGACACCCGAGATGATGACTAATAGAGAAGTATTGAAGAAAAATACATGTTGCGACGACCCCAAATAAATTGGGATAAATAAGTACAGGACAATGATGATGTATTAAATATACTATATTTTGATAAATGAGATAAGAGAATTTAATCAGATAAGATACTATTTCTTTAAAGTCTAAATATTTTGCAGTGTAAAAGTTCGAAATAGAATCTATATAATTGCTAATCCTAATCACAAAATAGCTTAATGAAGATTACTATCTAAAAATAAAGCAATTACATTAATCACAGAACATAATTCCTTTCAATTCAATTTAGCCAATTCTAAGGATTCTAAATCAAAATCTAATTTCAGTTGAAACTTTAAATCCAAATTGCCTTGTAGAATTGTTAAAATGCAAACTTCGGAATGTGAATTAAGTCCTTCGGGCTTCTGTAAGATTGGCCACTCGATATAGTGATTAGGTGAAACTTGGCCTGGTTAGCTGTTAGCTAGACTTAGCTAATAGGGTAACAGAAATTGAATTTTCGAACCTTTCGGGTATTTATGCGATGAAGGCTAAATGGCTGGAAGTTTCGGTTGTAGTTTATCTGGTCCAGTAGTTAGTGATTGAACTATATTTTCATATTCTGATTTTGGGTTATAGGAATATAGTGTGCAAGCTAATAACATGATTGAAGTTAATTTACTGTTTTTGATAGCACTAGCTGTGCCGGCGATTTCACCTGTATGGAACCCGGAAATTATTCAACGGAACCGTGATACCGGGAAAAAACTAACATGTTTTTATAAATGTGTTACTCCGTATAATATAATGTTACTTTAGTATGTGCCAGTGAAAGTTCCATCAAGGCCGGTCCAGCTTTTTTGGAGATTAGTAGGAACGAACTGAAAGACAGACAAAAAAATTTAAAATTGCTTTTTAGTCCATATGCCGTACACACTAGCACAACCGCTTTGAAAAAATCATGACTATGTATTAATGGATATAGTTATTAATAAAACATTAAAGTATGAGTATAATGTACATTAAACCCACGACTGCTATTTATTGACAGTTGCATGAATTGGCTATGATAACACGTCTTATTTACGTAGGGTGTCAATTAGCTCAAAGATTAATGTCCCTGGCTGTACTACTAAATCGTTGAAAAAATTAAAAATAAAGCGGCATTCAAGGCTCTATTTATGTCTTTCAATGAACCATTAACAAGAGACAATAGTTATCATAATAAAAGATGTCTATTACTGGACATGGGCATCCCCCAAGCTCGCAAAAAAGAGACGAATCATTAAGAACCATTACACGTTGTACGACTGTTAACAATACTACAATTACGGCCAGAAATAATGGATTAACGAAACATAATTTTCTTCCCAGAAACTTTGAGTCACATTTTCAAGTTTCAATTTATTTGCCAATCCAAAGCTTGCCAACTGCTGAAAGTTTACTAAATACTTCTTGCTGGGGAATAATAAAGCTTTTCTTGGATTGGTCGTTTGCCAGGAAAAAATGAAATAAGTTTTTCTATTGTATTGGTGAATATGCTTATAGATGTATTGTAACTACAATCTATGGGTTCTTGCGGTACCGTGTTAGGGAATTCCACGCATTTCTCTTATGATGATTTTGTGAGGAATGTGAAAAAGTGTGTGAGGCAGACTTCTGGCAAGTTTAAAAATAACTTACATTTAGTTTTTTTTTTTGTTAGCCTGTATTATGTCCCACTGCTCGGTAATGGCTTCCCGTTTTCCTTTCCAAATCTCTCTGTCTTATGCCTTATGCCATCATTATAATATAAAGGGTATTTTTGTTTTGGTTTAATTAGATGATGAAACTTCACAGTCGAAATAGGTATCGATATCTTAACGAGATATAGGTAACAACTTTTGATTTTTGATATATTTTGAAGTCAGCGACCGTAGGTATTGTAGTTACCTACATAAAATAGGTACTTTCAATTATTTTTGCATAATTTTCACCGATATTAAAAAAAAAAAAAATATGTAATAAAAATACACCTAATAAGATTTTCTCAACTATACCTACTTCAAGTAAATGCACTTGTAGCGGTCGCAGAACCCCACAAGAAATCATAGTTACATAACATACATACATAATCAGCCTATATTGTCCCCACTGCTGGGACACAGGCCTCTTCTCTGTGAGAGGGAGTGAGCAATAATCTTTTTGGTTCTAGGACATGCCGGTTTCCTAACGATGTTATCCTTCACCGTTTTGAGAGTAGTGGTGATAAAATAATTAACATACAGTAAAGCGCCTTCCTATCTGTTTGAACTTGCGACCGATTGTTTCAAAGTCACAGCCGTTAGCACTGAGCCACCACTGCAATGTCGAAGCTCATCACGTAATGTCGAGTTTTGCTAACCAATTCCTATTTAGATTTAATTTTACCTTTTTTAACGTCGTGAAAACCAGAAACTATATTTTATCCTGATCCAATCTAACATTACTACTCTGCTGACATAGTAAGGTCTTCAACTTTACCCTCCTTAAAACTCTAATAGATGATGTAATTCAATTTACTTTTCCACACAAACGAGAAGAAAGTACAAAACAAATTGCAAGCACTTTCAAACGAAACCCGAACACACTGACAAATATATTTTGTAGTAACGTTACCAAAACGACTGTGCTGCCATAAAATCTAGAATATATCGTACTTTTTAGTCCAACAGCGGCCCAAGGGAACCACATGTCCATGAAATGAAACGTTATTTCTATGTTAGGCGATCACTCGACAAACGGAACCACAGAGTCAAGTTACAGTAAGTAACGGTATGTATAGAAAAGGCACAATCATTTTCTATTCAAAAAGGTTTGTATTTGGAACCAGGGAATCGTTGAATGCAAGGACAAAGTTGTACATTGCAGTTTATGGGACTATTTCAAGCAGTGCCTTCCGGTTGATAATGATGCTGTGCCAAATTAATGGGACGGCAGAAACTGTCTTGTTTTGGTCGAGTAAAAATTTTCCGTGTTTTCCTGGTTTAGTAATTAGGGTTAAACATAGTCTTTGGTGACATATTTAGACTGATAACGGGTCTACATTAGCCAGACACTGGGATGAAAGAAAAAGAAGACAAGCGAAAATTAAAAGTATAAAATGAAGCGAGGCACTTGTGTTACTTTACAAAGTCTGTTCCTATAAATTAATACAGAGTTCAAAGCATTCCATGAAACAGAAGACATTCTGTTCAAATGTATTAAGTAAAGTATAATTTATTTATTATAAGTTTTATTTTTACATTTTAGGGAAAATTTGTGAGAAAGAAACGTTATTACAGTGAAATACAATGACAATATGGTCTTCTTAAACTAAGGACTAATTCTACGAAAACAATTGATTGCAAACTTTGATAAAGTCTTTTATTATATATGTATGAATAATGTAGATATTTTTGGTAAATTAACCACATTGTGTTGTCAATGCAAATGAAATTATTACCGCAATATGGTCGCATACATGATTCAGCACTAACTAATACTATAAACTGTAATTTTAAATTCACGACTGAATAAACAAAAATCTCATTAATAATTAATTTCATGATGATTTTGTTGTTTCAAATTATAGTGAACTAGCTTCTGCTTGCGACTTTGTTCGCCTAGAAGTCGTAAAACTATAGAATAGAAGAGTTTTACATCTAACATAACTCCATGAGCTTAGTAAAACCAGTCAGGACCTGGTGACGTTGGAACAAGGGACTAACAGTTGTCCGTGTAATAAGCACGTGGTCTTGAGTCGGACACCCGCAGTCTTTAGTTGTAATTTCCCATTGCTTGACAAATTTTTCAGTGAATAATTGAACGCCTGCCTTCCTGTATATATTACCTAATAGCACAACACTGATACGCTGACTGATCGCTATTACAGATTATTCCTGTAGAACAGCTATCACTAAAATTATGTAACAGAAGATTGTAAACAAACGGGTTTTCTCATTTACCCATAATAAACATAACCATAATAAACATTTTTTTATTATAACCAAGGAGAAAAGAGCCAAACGATAATATATAGTTTTGGCGTCGGTACGACTTTATCACATGTATTTATCACATAGATTTAGAAGTATAAAATGATTTTGTTCAACCGCGGTTTACCAATTGCAACCTAAAATCGAACCTCAATTAGCATAACTGAAAAGCTTTCCTAATTTTTTTAAGTTA
Organism: Aporophyla nigra; assembly: GCA_947507805.1. Lineage (NCBI taxonomy): Eukaryota > Metazoa > Arthropoda > Insecta > Lepidoptera > Noctuidae > Aporophyla > Aporophyla nigra. The sequence continues at coordinate 19,034,350 of OX382301.1, read as the reverse complement.
TAAATCCGAGTAGTGACAACTTTTTTTATATGCTTTTCATTTCATCATCTCCGCGTATTAAATACAACCCAACCAAACATTTCAGGCACAAGATATCGAAGTAACCTTTTCAAACGCCCTCAGCAATAATGATCAAATTAAGACGTTGCTTCACCCCTTCTCTTATCTCAACCCCACTATTATAATAACATGCGAACAATACGGCTTTCAGCTGAATTTTGACAAAGATAAGAACCGATATGCAAAGTCAGCAAACTGACAGACACTATCCTATCACGTGGTACCATTTCTATGCCTCCAAGTATACCTTTAGTTCTTCAAAATTTAATTAACCAAGTAATTTTCTACTATATGTCTGAAACTTTAGGGTTTAGAATGGGTTGGGTGGAGTAATAAATAGTTAGTTATGAACATTATCTAGTAACACCGACCAATAATATGTAATGCCCATGTTTCTCGTAGATTGCTATAAATTGGACATAACGCGTTATGCCCAGACAGGTCACATGTGTTTCACATTAGGCACAATAAATGTTATTGTTGTCTACTGAATACGTAATAGGGATTAGTCCTTTGTTGCCTCGTTTTATTACCTGCCCACAACATTTCGACAAATGGTCCACGAGTTTCAAGCGAATAGGTAAACTAGTTTCGAATTGAAATGGTATACCTGAAAATAGTGTTATAGAATATTCTGATCTTGATTTTAGTAGTCAATTATAATAATTATAACAATACTAATAATAAAGTCAAAGTCAAAACATTAATTTCTGTCAGGTTTTATCAGGCTTAAGAAAATAGATGACTCATTTAGATGCCAGTGTATAAGGTTTTGTTATAATCTTCTTAGCCACGATCAAGAACTAAGCCTTAATAAATTCTTATCTTTTAAAAAGTGGGAAATATGCCAGATTTTAGAGCCTTTATTGGGGACAAATAGTATTGGGATTGAACTGCTCCAAAATTCTTAAACAGTCATTCTAGATTTTTTATTTCGATTCCTATTTTTTTTTTCTCTATAAAACCCACCACCACTACCACTATACTTAAACAATGGCATAAATATTTACATTGTACAGTAAAATAATTTATACTTATTGTGAATGTGAAGACTATGTGGGTCATAGTTTTTTTTTTCTTTCTTTCAATTAGTTCTAACAATGGTTTGGCAGTTTGAGTCCTTTTTGCGACTTATACAAATGTCTTCTCTTTGATATTGAATCTTTAATATCTTATGTTAAAATCTCTGATTTATAAACACATGATAATAAAAATGCGTGCACTGATAGGACAGGACAGGTCCACTCAATCTTTGTGGATAATTATAATCCTCGAAAGCCCATTGTAGACAACAATTCTCATGATCTTCACATGATGTGACCAAGATTATGCCTTTAAAAGAAACTATGCCCTATGATTTGGTTTCGGCCTTTCTTTTCAGAGTAGTCAGTTAGGAAACGCCGATCTCATCAAGTTTAAAAAATATGATTGACATGTAAACGTCTTTGCGCACACCTACTTACAGAAATAAGATAATTTATCATTTAAAAAGCACTTTTATACGTCAACATTTATAAGAAAATAGAACTGGTTCTAGATGCCTCAAAAAAATTGTATAATCCTAAATCCTAACTTGTATAATCTATTTTAAGTAGAAGTATATGGAAGAACTCTTTTAAAAAGTTTTACCACATTCTGTTTAAGTACATTGATTATAATTCATGTAAATATGATGTACTCGCCTAGAGTAAAATAACTACTACGTACACCTAATTTGAGCAAAGAAAATAAAGCAGTGAATGAGTTTAAGTATACTGTGCTAGAAAAATGTACAAAAGGATACGATTATTTGTTGTTCTTGACAATAAGCTAGCGCATGTACTATTGCAACCTCAAAATCTATTTAAATTTTGCTATAAAATTCTTGCTCTGAAACTACTTAAAATATATATCCATCATATTATATTGGGCCGAAATACAGGTAATGCCAGACAAAAGACGCCCACTGGGTCATCGGTCCACCTTGTGGGAGGCATTGGAAGGCCTCCCACGCAGTCTTCAGGGACGCGGTCGCCACACCAGAACATTTCGGCCCCATCGACATTTTACACATGTTACAAAAAAAAAAAAACTTTAGAGGTGTCAAGGGACACCCGGATGGAACGAAGTTCCTTTCCAGGATTCATAATAGTTATAATTTTTTAATTATTTATTATGTACAAAAAACCTGTATACACTCAACAAAAATATTCTCTCTCTATCCCTATCTCCTTCTCTCTCTCTCTCCCTCTCTCTACCTCTTTCTCCCTCGCTCTCTACCTCTCTATCCCTCTCCCCCTCTCCCTCTCTCCCACTCTCCCCCTCTCCCCCTCTCTCCCTCTCCCCCTCTCTCCCTCTCTCCGTCTCTACTCACAACAAAAAAAACAACAACATACAAAATATATACGGTCGAATTGAGAAACCTCCTCCTTTTTTTGAAGTCGGTTAAAGCATGTCGTGACAACTTTTCGTAAGAATTTTGTCCGTCCCTTTCACAACGCGCGATAAGGAACTTCGTTCCAAAAACTGTATGAAAATTATCACGTTTAGACACAGTGCTATGTCCTTCTGGTAAACGTATGTTAATCGCCGTAAACGTGCCTGCAACTACTTGAAGCATATACGCACTTAAGTAAGAAAAACTCGTAAAAAACATAAACAAAACATTTACGGCATAAACAATACGCTGAATACATTTTCCCTCGTATACATACATATTGTTATGAAAATATTTATGTAAAAGAATAAGGAAAAACGGTGAGATATAAAAATCAGATCGCATGGCCCTCGTTTATGGAATAAAGTGTGGGGCTTTCAAACGAGAGGAAAGATGTTCATTATGAGGCATTTCTTGTAGATATAGATAAGTTTTATGTACCTGTAGCTTGAATGTGGGTTAGGAAGGTTTTCGATCTGTATTTACCTTTACGAAAGGAATGTTCTATTCATAGCCTGTTGCTGAAAAGAGATGTGGAGACTGGGTTTAGTTTACAACCATGTAACATCTTACATGGTTGAAATTGCAATTTTGTCTGTATTTTAAGATTGTTGTACCGCTCTATACTCTCTTTATTACTTGTTTTGTCTAATTGTATAAATCCTGACTTTATTTTCGTACGTTGTTATCGGGTGACCAGTGAAAATCAGCGCTGTGCTATGGGTTTCATAGCATAGCATCATGCTGAGTGGTAACCTTCTTGTCACAGTCAAGGCATGCAGTTGCCGACTGTTTATATTCTGTATTGTTAATAAATCTGTGTTGTTTTCATGACTTTTTTATGTAATCTCATCTTTTTATATACATGTGTTTCTGTGACATCATTATTTTTCTTTCTATGGTGAACAATTCATCCAATTTAATGTAATTCTAGTTTTAGACTGAGGTCGTTCGTTAAATATAATAAATAAGTGGAGCGTGAGACTGCGCAGGCTCCGTATTCCGTACACGTAGTGGCTATTTTAAGTCCTTCTATTAACTACCTACAATAACATCCGCCCACTTCAAGAAAACTTTTAATAAACAACGTTTAAACCCACTACTTAATCTTGACGCTTACATAATTCCTCCAAACCAGACCACAACAAAGATACTACAGAAGGTTAGCTCAAGACAACAAGCGAAAACGCGCAAGCATATAGACGCACTTCACGTCCCACAACTGCCTGTGATTCGCGATTAGCATTTCTTTCAGATCTTTCGTAAGCACGTTATATGCGTCCACAGTTCACAACACGTAAGTTTACCTTTATTTGGGGAAATTTTGTTTTTGTGTAAAACCCGAAAGTTTAACAACCAGTCTTACCAAGGGGTATCGTATTACCCAGTAACAGAGTTGTAGAGGTCAGATACTGGTATTGAGCTGCATCCAGTTACATAGTGCCGACCCCAATAAGAGGTATATTTGAGAAAAGGCTATGTAGATGAATGTTGTTTTCTTGTAGCTATTGAGTACTGCGCAGTTATTTGTAGCCTAGTTCAGAACGATAAACTTGCACGATGCGAACTATAGGCATGTGTACGCTGGGCGTTTGTCGACCTTCTGCACTTATCTATTCTGTGACCAGACCAAGTTTACCTGTCGACAAACTTGGAAGTCAATTCGAAGTGACGTTTAAGTAATGAGACGTACTCAAAGTTATGTAAAACGTACTTCACATTCAGTATGGAACTCTATCGATGTGAAGAAGTTAAATGTTTTAGTTCTTTGATATTTTTTATTTGGCTTTTACGTTTGTTGGCAGGTGATCAAAATAATTTTGGTTGTACGTTTTTTGAGCTGTTTTGGTTTGCCAGATTAAAGCTGTAATTGAGTTTTTTTTTTTGATGGGAAATCATCAAATGACTTCTCCCGTGGGTGGAGCGGGAGGGCGTGTTAGACTTTTACTGACTAAAACCCACCCGTGTTCCTTCAGTTGCCCATGTGCCGGGGCCACGGTATCTCTTTCGAACAATCACGCGACCCCGGTAGGCATCAGTCCTCGCAGACCCCTTCAGTGCTGCTGACATCTCTTTGAGGCGCGCGTGGAACACTACGCGCCGTCGACCCGAGCTTGGTCCTTACCGTACGCGCGAGCTTGCGGGCGGCGAGCAATGGGTAACTCGCCGCCCGCAAGCTCGCGCCTACGGTGGCCGGGAGTCCGCTATCGACTCCCGACGCCCGGGGCGTCTCCTCCTACGGCGGCTAGGGACGTGAGGGGGCAGAGAATGCCACTCCCTCACGCGCCCCGCCTCCTCCTTCACGAGCGTTACTGCTTTGCAGAAGGAGGTGACGGCTTCCCATGCCCTCTCGCTCCGTACCATGGTTCGCACCAGGACCAGACGCGAGAGGTCGCCGCTGCCGATACTCTCCACGAGGACACAGCGGTGCTCCGCCCAGGCAGGGCACACCTCCACCGTAAGCTGTAATTGAGCTCAAATTGTATGTTCTTTGAAATACAAGGACAAGATGGCTTGGCCGTTTTACTGAGCTATTGCATGTTCCGTGTGGTATCAGATGTAAAGAATAGCACCATCTCATTTCTTCCTGTTGGTATCGTAAAAAGCGGCAGAGGGACTTACTAGAGAATGGGCAGTAGCGTTCTTTATGCATTCTACCATCATACTGAGATCGCCAACACACCTGACAAGCGTGGTGATTATGGCAAACCCCCTTAAATTTGGTGAGGTTTATGTCCATCAGTAGACGTGTTAAGGCTGAAATAGCTGCCCCGTTGGTCTAGTGGTCGCAAGCGCGACCGCTGAGCGTGGGGTCCTGGGTTCGATTCCCGGGTCGGGCAAGTGTTACTGGGTTTTTCCATTAGGAATTTCTTAGTAGCAGCCCGGAGTTTGGAAGTTGGCGGTGTGATACCCCCGTGCCTCGGAAAGCACGTTAAGCCGTTGGCCCTACGCCTGATCTCTCTCCGGTCGTGTCGGATTGCCGTCTCATCGGACTATGAGAGTGAGGGAAGAGAGAGTGCTCTTGTGTCTGCGCACACACTTGAGCACTATAATATCTCCCGCGCCGATGGCTAGTCTCCGTTGAGATTGGCCGCCGTGGCCGAAATTCGGTCTGGAGGACTATAAGGCTGAAATGATCAAAAGTGATGATGACGGTCATGATTGCATGACACAACATTAAAGACCAGTGATTTAATTTACAACCATACGTCCATAGGATTGTCTATGCAATACTTGCAAAACGATAAGCCGTTCATATTGCCTAATATTCAAGGTTTGTAGAGTTAGGCTTAGTAAGGTTAAAGGCTTTGGTCTACATTCGATCTGATAACTTTTTTACAGTGAAAGCATTGTATAAGTCTTAACACTATACTTTACATGAAATGTTTTAGTGGTATTTAAATTTTATGTAAGTTCAGTCTTGTAGCGACATCTACATAGCTACGTTGGTACTACGACGCTATTGTACGTACTTTGTCGCTACAGTTTGTTAAATTCATTCTTCCTTTTTCACAGTCAGTTATCATTTTACTTCTTAATAGTACAGAATATCTATAGATTCTTTAATCTAATAATCACTAGGACACAATTACAGTTTTTTTCTACTGTTACAAATATCAGTTTCGACACTATAACACTGTGCTCTTTCAATTGTAACTATCATGAAGGTGTTGTAAGTCCGCTAGAGCCGATGCCTACCAAGATCGTGGATTGGACATAATATTGAACCTGATTACCATGAAAGTATTTTTTTTAAGTGCGTGCTAGCAATTACACATAAATATACAATAGGATATTGAATTCTAAGGCTAGTACCACAATCTGCCAGGGTCACGAGATCTGTTCGAAAGAGTTACCGTGGCCCTGGCATATAGGCCACTGAAGGTACACGGGTGGGTTTTAGTCAGTAAAATTCTGACGCGCCCTTTCGCTCCATCCAGAGCAGGAGATGTCATTTGAAGATTAAACACCCAAAAACGACGTACAACACTTACACCCATTATTATAGTGTAGCAACACTGCCGTGACTACTGCTGACGCTATGGACAGCTGCGTCAATGGCCGACCATCTCGTCGCAATAAAAGCCGCACGGGTTGATCAATCTGATTAAGCAACGCTTGCCTCGGTCGGTCTGTGAATGGGACCATCTTGACATATTTGTGACGCAATTATTCCACAGGTAGGTATAACATCATACGGAACTACGTAAGTACGTAGGTGTGAACTCACGAGAAGTATTTTACATGATCTGAACACGAGCGTATTGTGTTCCAAATAAGTCTAACAAAACATTTTCTTGACACGGATTTCGTGTTAGATCTGATCGAGAAAATGAGTACAACATATTTCTTCGAAATACTCTTACGAAATACTCTTACGAAATATACTTATAATACCTCTATTTACTTGTTTAGTGATTAGATTTGTATTATATTTTGTAGATGAATGTCCAGAACTTCTAAGAATATGGGCAAGACACACAGATCGGATTTTGACTTTACATCGCTAAGTTTATCATGCATATATAGGGTGTCCAGTAAATAGCATGACATACTGCAGGGGGTGATAGCTTGGGTCACTACCTATCAATACAACACAATATATGTTCAGCAAAATCTTACGGATTTTTTTTTCACCACTGTAGGTTAAACTTAAGTGATAAGAAAATAGTTCTGTGCAAATTTAAACAAAAATTAGTATTTCTTGAAAACATTCTTGTCTTCGATAGAAAAAAGACTTATCAATGAGTAAAGTAACTATTCACGAATAATTTGATGTAAAAAAAGTACTAGAAAAGGATTTTTTCATTACGAGATGCTTAAAAATCTGTTTCAAGGTAGAGATTTTTCGGTATTTCGGAAAATTTTGTAAAACTGTAAATCCGTAAGATTTTGCTGAACATATATTGTGTTGTATTGATAGGTAGTGACCCAAGCTATCACCCCCTGCAGTATGTCGTGCTATTTACTAGACACCCTGTATATTCAGCATATAATTATCCACTGCTAGAACAGGCTTCCAATCTGTGAGAGAGAGTGAGCTGCAATCCACCGCGTGGGTCCTATTCTGGTTGATAGGATATGCCGATTTTCTCACAATGTTATTTTTTACCGTTTTGAGAGCATCGTTGATGAAATTAAATATACAAAGTTAAGTAGGTACCGACATTTATTTACAACTTACATCATCATCATCATCATCATTTCAGCCGAAAGACGTCCACTGCTAGACATAGGCCTCCCCCAAGCTCCGCCACTTCGACCGGTTTTGTGCTTCCCGCATCCAGCGGATTCCTGCGGCCTTCACAAGGTCATCGGTCCACCTTGTTGGAGGCCTTCCAACTTCACGTCTTCCGAAACGTGGTCGCTCACAGTGGGCCTTATTAGAAGGCTGAATGTCACCCAAAGGGCGATGGAGAGGGCTATGCTTGGAGTTTCCCTACGCGATCGAATCAGAAATGAAGAGATCCGTAGGAGAACCAAGGTAACCGACATAGCCCGAAGAATTGCTAAACTGAAGTGGCAGTGGGCAGGGCACATTGCTCGCAGAACAGATGGCCGATGGGGCCGAAAGGTTCTGGAGTGGCGACCGCGTACAACTTACAGTTCGCAGCCAATACAATTGGGCTGCCATTGCTAAAGTTAGCATTTTATACCAAAATGAACCTTTTTATCTTACCTTAAATATAAACAAATAGTTGAAAAAGTTCCCAGAAATAGACCTAAAAACTTTTTGTGATGACCACAAAGACGTTCATGGAAAAAGGGCGCAAAAAATAAAACCTATTATATTATATGTTTTTAGGGTTCCGCACCTGAAAAGGAAAAAGCGGAACCCTTATAGGATCACTTTGTTGTCCGTCCGTCCGTCCGTCCGTCCGTCTGTCAAGACCCTTTTTCTCAGGAACGCGTGGAGGTATCAAGCTGAAATTTATAACAAATACTCAAGTTTACTGTCCCTTAGAGCTATGAAAAAATCAAACTTCTAAGCTAACGCAATCAAAAGATATAGCCGTTTATACCGCAAATTTCCTCAAATATTCGAAACTCGCAAGGGAATTAAAACCTAAAGGGTACTTCCAGTCGATCTAGAATTTTGAAATTTGGTACGAAGCAACGTTTTATTGCACAGATAAAGGAAAAATTGCGAAAACCGTAAATTTTTTCTTACATCATATAATAAACAGAACAAAACACAGACAGACATAAAACCAAGCCAAGAAACAGAACAGAAATACGACTCGATTGTCATGATCGGTGAACTTTTACTAATATACCTACAGGTTTGTACGGAACCCTCGGTGCGCGAGTCCGACTCGCACTTGGCCAGTTTTTTTTTACTCTGTTTGATGTCCAAAACACATAATTGTCTCACTCAAAATGATTGATTACAGAGCTCCGTTCTCCGATTTAACATAAAGTTAAAACCAATTATTGCTAAACCACTGAAACCGTTTTAACTATTTTAAAGTGTCACATTTATTATTCATCATGCGTGTTAATAAATTCAGTTGAAATTTGATTTACAACTACAATCCAAATATTAATCATTGTGTGTTTTGCAGAGACAGTAAGCCTTCAAATATAGTAATAGCAATTTCTCATTTCCTGCTTTTTTAAGGTTGTTTCCTAACTTATCATTTATTTATCACCCATCATCTCATTGTTGACTTTTTCTTTACCATATTATTTTTTTCACACAATTCATCCATTTTGCCGTTGGGCAATGATTTCGTTACTTATCACACGATCCTCATTTATACGTATCTCATATCCATACAATGACAAAGATCTAATACGTCCTTATCTGGTCACCAATGCTTCTTTCTAAGTATCGCTAATTTCCCTGTACACGTTGGCTACGACGTAGCTGTGTGCTACGGCGTAGCTCACTCTGTACTACGGCGTAGCTCACACTATATTAAATTATTTCTTGACCTATCCATTTTCGTTGCATTTAACTGTCTTTATCCTGACCATATAACACAAGACAAAGTACGAAGCACGCTATACTCGTATTTGTTTTCAATTTGTATTGTTCAGCAGAGCTTGAGTCTGTGAGTACTTTTTAATCGCTTCTTAAGTTATGATGTTGCTGCTAATAGGCAACATGCAATATTTTTATTTTTGTTTTCACTTTAAAGAATTCCATGTAGAATAGACCACAAATATATAAAAAAATTAAAATATTGTAATTTATCGGAAAAAATGAGGTTTTAAATTGACAGTTTAAATTTTCCCGCGAAAACGGACCTATAGTTCCGATGACGTCATTCTTGTCTGTCACTGGTTGTATTTGTTGGTCGGCTTTCATACTTTTGCATATTTTTTCGACATTTGAGATAGTTTTTTTTGAAAAATTTAAAATGGACTATCCGTCAACATCAGGTGATCATAACAATACCACTAATAATCCAGCCAGTGAGTCCGTGTATACTTAAACAAAGTTTCCAAATAAATTGTTTTTGACTGGACCTTGAGACCCAAAACTGAGAAAAAGTTGGTTACAAGCTGCGAAAAGAAATTTCAGTTTTCTCCAAACACCATTTCAATACTCAAAACTTTATTGCAATCCACAATACATCACATCATCATCATGCATCATTCATTCTTCATTGCATAGCTTTCTTTCCTTTTTGCATTATTCGATGCTGTGAACTGTGAAGATCACTTTGACGTAATAAGTCAGCGAATATACTTGTTATATGTTTAGTAAATCTGCTTGTACGTGAAAACACGTTAGTAACCTACCTAATACTTACAAACTTGTCTATAACATGTATTACATTTATAGTTGGAGAATGACGTCAAAAATAGGATTAAAGTTTAAATAAAATGGGTGGAGGAAAACTTTTTCTGAAAAATAACTCTTAGTAAATTCCTGGAATCTGCTTTTATAAACCTACCTTCCATTTTTTACAATAAAAATGCAACTAATATTCCCATAAAATAATATTAAGTTTTACATCCATAGCCTCAATAAGTTGTCATAACAGGAGTGAGGTGACGTCACTCTTGTTATAAACGCTGATTGGTGTTTTGAAATACGTTTTGTTTCAAGTCATTTTTAACTCGTAATTATTGTTAAAAATGAACATTATGTAACATAAAAACATTGCAGTGGCCCTTCTTTTATACTTTTTTAACATTTTAATCATACAATTTTCATAAATATTATTTTTGCATCTTCCCTATTACTACCTTTCACTTGTAAGTGTAGGTATGAAGCTAGACACTGCATACATTGAACGACTAGAGTGTCGACCTACAAAACAGGAATGAGGAAACAATAATTATTATGAAGGTACATACTTTTGTATAGTAGATGGGTAGTCTTCTGGGACGAAGAGCAACACTAGGCACTTTTGACTGTCCTTTCTGCCAACCGTGAATTATTATGGCACTCTCGTAGTAAGTTAATTAGCTTATATAAAAAAGAGAAGCTTCTTACCCGTGATTTTGTACGTGTTAAATTTCTTGTTCCCCCGATCCTTCCCGTCGCGTCGAATCGGCTACCCGTGCGATTTTCCCCGTTTTTGCAACATTTTTCATTACTGCTCCGTTCCTCTTAGTTGTAGCGTGATGTTATTTAACCTATAGCCTTCCTCGATAAATAGGTTACTCAACACAAAAATAATTTTTCAATTCGGACCAGTAGTTTTTGAGATTAGCGCGTTCAATCAAACAAACAAACTCTTCAGCTTTATAATATTATAGTATATAGTATAGATTTAAATATTACTTTCACTTTTGCATCCTAGTCTTTTGTTTATACCAAACTGAACAACCGACCAAACCCTGATTTTTTACTAGTATCTATAAAACATAGTTTATTTATTAAATTAGTTATACTGCTTGTGAGAGGAACGGTGACGCAAGTATAAGGGGTTTTGACTATACAGCGGAAGAGTGACTGTAATTTACGTAGTTTTAATCATTTTAGGGATAAAAAATTACCCATAAAAATGACAGGAATCGATTCAATAAACAATCTTATTTCATAACCTACGTTGTACTTACATTATTTATACCGTGGTGTCCTCTAATAAGTACCTGAACGCAAGGCTACACACTGTCCACAAAAATAAACAAACCTAACAAAGCAGACATGCGAATCACCTATTTATTTTCAATTCGTCGAGATATGAGCTAAAGCACACTGTTCACCGCTCGGTGTGATTAAAACGCACGGATTTCCGGCTGCCTTCGACATGCAACCAATGTGCCACTGATCTTAGTTGTGTGGGTTAGACGTTGTATTAGTGTTGAAGTGCGTAAACTGTGAAATATGCATGCCCTAATTTTGATTAATTGAAAACTATGGGTTTAATAGAAGTGGAATTTAATTTATTAAAGGTTTATAAAGTGTAGATTTCTACACAAAATTTAAAAAAACTTTGTAAGCGGAAAGATTGATGGTGAAATAATAAAGACTTAGGAAGCTTTTTAACCGACTTCAAAAAGGAGGAGGTTCTCAATTCGCATGTTTATATATTTTTTTTTTTTTTTATGTATGTTCGGCCATAACTCCATCATATATAGACGGATTTGCAAAATTCTTATTTTGTTTGAAAGGGGTTTATTCCGAAATGGTCCCATTTAAATTTCATATAGATCTGATGATGAACTCCAGAGATAGACACCGGAACTCTTTAAAAAATGACAGCAAATCAACCGCGATTTCTGCTATCGCATAAATATGCATTGTTTGTTTGGAATTAGTGCGGGGTGGATACCACAACTAAAAATTTAAAAATAAAAACTTTTTTACAAAAAAAAAACAACCGACTTCCTTAAAAACACTACAAAGTGAAAAATAACTTTAATTTCGGAAGTCGGTGGCCACAAAACCATAAATACAGATCCTAAGACACCGACTTCCGAAATTAAAGTTATTTTTCACTTTGTAGTGTTTTTAAGGAAGTCGGTTGTTTTTTTTTTTGTAAAAAAGTTTTTATACCCACCCAAATTGGGGGAGGTCTATGTCCAGCAGTGGACGTCTTTCGGTTGCAATGATGATGATGATGAGGAGTTTTAAATGTGTTAGGTATCCGTATGCTTGTCAGTAGGTAAGGAATAAAATTCCGCGAAATTTTCCTTCAACCTCACCTATCGCAATCCTATGCTGGACTTTTTGCGTCTCCAAGGCAGCGCTCGTTCCTCGTTCCATTCAGATTGCGAGCTGCATTTGACAGAAACGCACATTCTTCACCGCGCATCCTGATTAAAACACTCGAATTTTCGGATGCGTTCGATATCATAGCCATTAGTTGAGGGTGAGGCGATCGTATGATTTTGATAGGCAAAGAAACGCGTAAACTGTAGTGTGAAAGGAATAGTTTTAGATCTAGTAAGATATATATTTTCTGGGATAGTGTTCCAAACTTTTTTATATTTATTGGCTTGTCTTTGACCACTTTCTCAATTAATCTTTGTACTAGTAATTGCACTTATCTAAGATCACGGTGTGACTATTATTAATCAACACTGGCTATACGTAGATACTTTATCAACACGATGCATTTTAAAAATAAGCAGCATCTTTGGCAACGTAGCAAGCATTTTCAACAGATTTAAAAGTAAAAGTTCAAACGATGCCAGGTCACAACAAACAAAATTAGCATTTTTTTGTATCTTTCTGAATTTCCTGCTATGATTCAAAATAATATTCTGTTCTGTTCTACACAAGTTCAACATTCAAGATTAGAGTATTACCCAAAATTCAAGAAGCACCAGAAAAGTAACAAAACAAAGGAAAACGCGCCAAAACAGCTTCCACACAACCAAACTAGATGGCGGTAAAGTACCTCCAAGACGTAAGGAAAACTCAGAACATGGGAACCCTTAACACATAAAAGTTAACGATATTACTGTGAGGATGGTTAACAGTGCAATAGTGATTGTTCGCCCATTGTCTTAGACAGGTAATCACATAGTAATAATAATATATAATAATAATAATATTCCACAACTATCACACAACGCCATCTAGTCCCAAGCTAAGCAGAGCTTGTGTTATGGGTACTAGACAACTGATAAACGTACTTATATATTTCTAAATACATACATATTATAGATAAATTACGCCCAGACACAGAACAAATGATCATGCTCATCACACAAACATTTGTCCTGGGTGGGAATCGAACCCACGACCTCCGGCATAGCAGTCAGGGTCACTAACCACTAGACCAACAGGCCTGTGTCACATAGTGAGACTTATCTGTGGAGTTATCTCGAGTGATTTGAGGATTAATATAATATCTATAAGTCTGACAAAACAGAAATAATCTGTTATTACAAACTATTCTCAAATACTATTCTTAATTTTTTTTTTATTAATTTTACTTTTTTTATTGATTTAGGTAATAAAACAAGTTGTTCGTGGCATCAGAAATCGCCCAAATTGCGTTCCACTTTTAAGCATGAGGCACTTATAAATACGTGGCATCAAATTATACTTATAACTAATTAGCACAACGAAACAATTGAACTAATCGAGGAAGAGCGAGGTTTATCCCATCACAAGTATCTTCTGAGAAGATTACTTTCTGGGAAGCCCCGGCAACTTAATTGTATCTAGATTTAAGATAATAAACACATTCTTTTTTGAATTACATTGAACGTGCAACTTCTTGCATCACCCTGAAGTTGACTGGTAGAAAATACCTCAAGTATTAAGTCCGCCTTTGTACAGTATATTTTGCTTGTGCATAAAGTTTTAATAAATAAAATAAACTTCTCTCACGAACTGCCTTTAAAGCCGTCAGTATATGTCATTAGTATTTTAGTGCCCGTTATCCATGCTTGGTATGTACTTACGGGAACTGTTGACAATGCAACATCTAGCAGCAACTACTGACGCTTCGCCGTGGTGAATGCTGACAAACTAACTTACATAGTAAATAAGGTTTTATTTATGCTTCAGTTTATAAAAAGAATTGAGTGTTTTTGGAGCCTCCTTACCTGTGTCAGATTATTTTTCTGTATGTGTTGTATAGTTGAACAGACTGTTTATAAAATTGAACAAACAAACATAGTTTTAGCCTGTGAAATTTGTGCAACAATGTCAGTTATCCTTTTCCGGAACGCCGTACGTCTGGATCCTATGGCAAGGTTTTATGTTTTCTTTTAACATTTTGGATAATGTACCTACAATCATTTTGTGTAAACAGTCTCCGTAGGATATCTTTTCTTTCTAAAGTACTTACATTATCTTTATCTGAGCTCGTTGGGCTCGCTCCTTGGCCTTAAAATTAGTTTTCGCTGCATCTCCCAAAATACATGTCCCTGAACCTGTCAAATCCTACACAGAGACTAAATCAAACTTCAAAGTACCTCACATAAAAATAAACGAGATAATCCTTAACTATGCGTAGGTACTTAAAACTTTCAAAGTAGATAAACCAAGATAAGAAGATGAGGTTAGTTAAGTTTAACTTGATTCACCGCACTATTTAAGTTTACCGCGTGCTTCTAGACTAACCATTATATTAAAGCTATTACCTTTCTTTACGTAGTAGAAAAGTGGGAAATGGGATTTTGAAGAAATGCATTGTAAAATACATACATACATAAACTCATTTTTCCCATGGGGGTAGGCAGAAATTACAGAACGGCACCTGTTACGAGCCGCATATACTCCTTTTGCCCCGTTTAAGTTCATACTGGTCATAAACGCACGCTGGTTACCAGTACTACGCACTTGGGTCAAGTGCATAGTACTCGTAACCAGCGTGCATTCTGAAGAACATAACCAATAATGCACTGTAAAAGTAGTTGGATAACAGAGTATTTAAAGTTAAATATCTTTTATTCAAAATTAGCCTTAACTGAGCGTTATACCCAATTACTCTCGAGATCTCAAGCGGTTTGTTACGAAATTTTCCCATTGAAAAAGATCATTGGACCTTACCGATTGGATCTGTTTCATTGTTATTGAAGAGTACCCGGAGACTTTAGTAGAACCCAGACCTCGATCTTTGCGTTGTATTCTGTAGAAAAATCCCAGAGAAGCCTTGGGTGAAGTGAGTAATCAATAGGGAAGAACTCTAAACATCAAGTGGAATCTCAGCTTACTTCGAGCTCTACCTTTTATAATTTTGCAAGTTATAACCCCTGGTATAATACTAAAAACATTTGTGCGGACCCATTTTACGATTTTTTCTAGATATATTGTGCTTCAATTCGAAAAATAGCAGTAGTACTAAAGGTGCTTGCGAGCATCTGGGACCATATTAACTGTAAGTGTTATCGTTTTATTACGAGGGAAAGAGATGCACAACTTAGTGCATAGTTCTGTTAACACATGTGTTACTATCTCGTTTTAGCTTAGGATAATAATAGTAAGCTCAAGTGCGACTGTCTCTCTCTAGCATGAAATAATAATAACTAGGAAGTTACATGTTGTAGCAACTGTCTCTGAATTTATTGGGATTTGTAACGGTACTTGTATGTTTTGGTTTTCTCATATTATTACAATAAATACCTCTATTTGGCCATCTTTAGGTTACTACTTAGGTTAGGACTAATGCCGATCTTATGTAAAGCGGCAGCATCTGAGTAATTGCGGAACTTTTTATCGGTAGAAATAGGTTTAAAATTCATAGTTAAACAACATTCATTGCGTTATTTACGTTGCTGAGCCAACAATTTATTCGCAAAAATGACGCAATGGTTTAGAAATAATGTTCAATCCCATTCAGATTCTGATAAATTGTGCGTTTCGCAATTAGGGTGCAGGTTATTGCTACTGCAAGATTCAATATAATATCATGCACTTTACACATACATCTACAATCCGGTTGAGTTAAGTTTGCACCTGACGTTGATGGCCTCACATATCAGTAAGGTGCAAACTTATCTCAACCAACTTGTTTATTTTGAACCTGGTTTAAGAATTATTAAGTCATTGTTGGACTCAGCAATCTATGATTCCATATTTAATATACTAGCTTAATATAATTGCTAAAAATAGTTTATGTGTTTGTTACCTATTCATGCTATAACGGCTGACCAGATCTGGATGCAATTTGGCAAATGGGTAAACCATGACCTGGGTAGTACATGGGAGTTTTAGGCAAAAGCTAGTGAATTTATGAATCTAAAAGTAACTGTCTGCCTGTAACCATTTCACGACTAAACCAATGAACCGATCGTTGTGCAGTTTGACAGATAAGTGGCCTGTGATCTGGAGAAGAACATAGGCTACTTATCGTGATAGATACACACAAACATACATAACTTCCCGCATTCTCCCATTTGAGCAGGAACAAATCACAGAACTATACCGGCTTCTTCTATTCTTAAATAGTTCTTATGTTTCGTTTAGACTGCCTGTCTTTTGGAGCGGAGAAGAGCGGAGCTGTGCCAATTTTAACCAATAGAATTCAAACACCGCTCCGCTCCAAAAGAGTGTAAAAAGTTCTATTGGTTAATATAGGCTCAGCTCCGCTCCTCTCTGCTCTTCTCCGCTCCAATGGGCAGGCAGTCTTAAGGTCATACACGTAGGCCGGTAACCAGTGACTGACCAGATGTTTTTCATGTTATTTTTTTTTTATAATTTTGAAATACTAAATACGCAGAGGATTTTTTCTTATTGCTTAGGGTATAAGGGTGAAATGTGGTCCAATGCCGGTGTCCGCGTTTGTACGTAAACTCAGGACTACCTACATATGTTTGACATAATTTAATTTTGATTCCAGTTGACTGTAGTTGACACTAGTCAGATATAGTCTGCTGGGCTCCTATTATGTGATAGATTGCTAAATCTGACACATAATAGTAGTATTTCAATACATTCCTATATTCATGCGTTGGGTGCCGAATTTAGGTCCCTTCCTTTTGGTTTTGACATTATTTAGTTTAGTAACATGTAGCATGAGGCTTCAAAGGCTAGTGCGAATCTCGGGATTCATTTGATTAATCGAGTCTGATCAAACCACGCTAGGATCGGTGCAATTCATTTCATTTCATTTCAAGAAGACGTATATTATTTCTAGTTATTTTTGAACAAGCACTTTTTTGCATAAAAATGAAGCCATTGAGTGAATAAAAATTTCAGTACCTAAAAAATGATATTGTAGTGTAGCAGTTTAATGCCGCATTTCCGTGGAATCGTTGGTTTATGTGTTCTATTACTATCACAGGCAATGACCTGTTGAGGCCTGTCGTGGCCGCGCATTTCCAAGACCTGTTACCTGACAAGGCGAACCCTGTTGCTACATTTTCATGCGAACAAAGTAAAATGATCGCCCGTATAGATCGTACAACACGCAACGGTCGCCCCCACGCCGTGACATGCTGCGCCTTTGAAGTTACCGACTACTCCCGATGAATCGGACGGGTAGCGACACTGCCGCCGCAGTCCTCATCGGATGCGACGGTTCTCACGGCCTGACTTGGCGCGGTTTGCGATAAAGCGGGTCGTGGGAACGCAGCTTTATATGTATAACACTTTTAAAATGGATCCTAAGTAAGTGTGTATCATGTGAGCAAACAGTAACTGACTATTCGCATCTGAGTGCACCCTGCATTCAGAAAAAAAGACAAAGTTGCAAATATCCGTCAAGTATCTTGCTGTTCTGATTCATTTGTCCTGCCCTTATCCCAATTTATTTGGGGTCAGCGCAACATGACATTTTTTTCCACACTTCTTTATTAGTCGTCATCTTGGTAGTCACTCCCTTTCCCTAATATTATTAAAAAGAGGTACGAAATAAAAAAATATATTTTTAGTTAAAGATAATTATGCACTACGTCTCAGCCAAATCTCTCTCGGATTTGGCCGAGTATACGGTCTGTAACCATAAGATACATTGTATATAAACTGCTATGAATAAATTTTGATGTCGGTGTTGCCTCCGAAACAAATTCCTGTTGTCATCACAGACTGTTCACCAAATCATCTCGCATCAATCGTTTCTGACACCTAAATTCTGTACCCCTAGCACAAAATGAATGAATCTGCACAAAACCGTATTTTTCAGAAGTCATTTCCATTCATTTAATAATTATTTTATTTTAATTTGTTCACTAACTTTTTGTCTTTTTTTTCTAATCTAACTAGCCTGTAATGTCCCAATGCAGGGCAAAAGCCTCCCTCTCCCTTTTCAAAATAGAATTCTGTCTTTTGCTGGCCAGTTATTTCAGTAGGATTCTAGCTCGCCCCATCTTCATCTCGGCCTGCCTCGATGACATCGTGCATTTCAGTATTTAAAAAATCACTTAAGTTAAGTTTTAGCCTTCTCATACTGATCCATGTAACTGGAGAAATACGCAATGAAGGTATCTAATATACACTGGATGTCTTAATTCAGGGACCAAACTGAAGTCAAGTGTACCTAATGATTTTTAGGAAATTCCTATTACTAACTGTTATTCCTCATGAAGGATTGGATACATACAAGATACTTCTGAGTCGTGCATATTAAGTGTTCTGCATGTCACAGCACCAAGAAGCGCAGAAACGTGTGTGTTGATTTAATTTACTTAAATGCAATGACTCAGATATTATGCCATATATTATCATGTCTGCATCACAAATAGACATGTCAGTACCACACTCTATAAGAGCAGCTTATATACGGCTAAGGGTTAGTAATTGCAGCCAAAGCGTGGACAGCCTACCGAAGGATGCTTGACACCATGGCACTAGAGTCTGCAAATGGTTCTCCTAGCCCAAACCCGCTACGTAAACGTAACGTAAACTAGGACGATTTATGAATTTTTTATTATTTATTTTTTTGGATTCTTTTATTCTATGGTATTTTTAACCAACTTCATAAAAAGGAGGAGGTTCTTAATTCAACTGTATTTTTTTATTGTTTGTTACCTCAGAACTTTTGACTGGGTGAACCGATTCTGATGATTCTTTTTTAGTTGAAAGCTGGTACTTCCCATGTGGTCCC
The DNA here is from genome assembly GCA_947507805.1 of Aporophyla nigra. Lineage (NCBI taxonomy): Eukaryota > Metazoa > Arthropoda > Insecta > Lepidoptera > Noctuidae > Aporophyla > Aporophyla nigra. The sequence goes on along the minus strand of OX382301.1, from coordinate 19,014,964 downwards.
ATTTTAATTTTGTTGACTTTGCTTTGATAGTTTTTGCGATAGCTTCGATAGTACGAATTTAATCAAATTTGTTTATCGTGATGATATTCTAATAGTCCTGTCACTGCTATTCACCTGGCCAGCAGTGGTAAACGAAATAGTGCGGGGTAGATACCATAACTAAAAAGTTCAAAATAAAAACTATTTCTAAAAAATAACAACCGACTTCCTTAAAAACACTACAAAGCGAAAAATAACTTTTAACTTTGGAAGTCGGTGGCAAAAACTTAAATACAGATCCTAAGACATCGACTTCCGAAATTATAGTTATTTTCCACTTTGTAGTGTTTTTAAGGAAGTCGCTTGTTATTTTTTTTTTTTTTTTTTGTTTAAATCTTTGTGACAAGGAAAATTAATATAACTCATAGGTATAAAGAAGTCTTTTTGAGCGCATTTGACTAAGTAATACAGCTCAATTGATTATTTTAGCTTCGTTTGCCGCGGTTGGTCCATCAATGGGTGACCATCTCAATATACCAAGACCCTCCGTGCCTCCGAAAGCACGCTAAGCTCCAACTGTCAGTTGTTGATCTTTGATAGGTTGTCTGAATTCCGGAGTGCTAGGCCCACGGGCTACCAAAGCATGCTTGACCCAATGACATTCTAGCTTTCAAACGGCCATATTTATCGATACGCTAGAAGAAGAGAATGTGTGCTTTTCAGAGATCGTCGTATCAAAGGTTTAATTGTCGTCTAACGTTGCACAACATGCGTGATACAAAGAATTTTACAGGTATGCCAAAAACTTAATGCCTTTTATTCTAGTCTACAAAGGAAGCCTGCCGGTTTTATTAGTTTTTAGGGTTCTCTACCCAAAAGATGCCAACGGAGCCCAACTACTAAGCCTCCGCTGTCCGTCCGTCAATCCGTCTGTCTGTCTGTCAGCGCATTGCATACGATGAACCGTAAAGGAAGACAGTTTTTTTTACTGAGTGTGTATTTCTATTGCTGTTGTAACCAAAAATAGTATAAAGAAACCTGTTTTTTTTTACATATGTAGTGTTAAATATTGTACTGTGGTACGAAACCCTTCATGTGCGACTCCGACTAATATTTGACTGGTTATGTTAACGTTTAAAAACTTTACATTTCATTAAACATTTCCGACGATTTTTATGATAAATATTGCGTTCATTGCGTATTTAAAAGCAAAGTGCTCGGAAAAATTTACAATTGCACTAAAAATTGTATAACTAACAAACAACTGAGCAAATACAAAACGTTTGTCACGGCCCAATAAATACTGGATACGAACTACCACAAAGCCGAACACCGACTCTTTGCATACATCAAGTATCATTCAACGTGAAACCCACAAATTTATTTGAAATCAATTGGATTTCCATTAATAAAAGGTACCGAAAACATGTATTTTGAAGCATTTATCAATTTAACAGCTGTTATTAATTTATTAATTTATTTGACCTGGATTAACATAAAAAAGAAAACAGGTCAACCATGGGCATTATTAATCAAAAAAGCGTAACTGATATAATAAACACGCAATTTAAGACCAATATTTATATTACTAGCTTTTGCCAGCGGCTTCGCCCGCGTGGCGGTCGGAAATTATCCCGCGGGAACATACTACCGGGATGAAAAGTACCCTATGTGTTATTCCAGGTTATAAACTATATATGTGCCAAATTTCATCTAAATCGGGTTAGTAGTTATTGCTTGAAAGAGGAACAAACATCCACACATCCAGACATCCATACATACAAACTTTCGCGTTTATAATATTATATATAGTAGGATTATAATATTTTTTGGGATAACTTTCCTCTCTAGTTGCAAGACCAGCCAACAAATATATTGAGATAGGAAATGTTTAATAATCACCGCTAAATACATACAAAACATCACGCCTTATTTTCTCAAAGGATTTAGCAGAGGTGAATCTACAGTACACCTCCATTTCGCCAGTTATGTTTAAGTCCCATGTTTGTATCCATAACCCGCTTGACAAGCGTGGCGATTATGGCAACCCCCCCCCCCCTCCCCCCTATATGGGGGAGGCTTATGTCCAGCAGTGGACGTTTTTCGGCTGAAATGATGAATAGGTGTCGAACCTATACCCATTTTACCATTTACCCATTTTTTTTTATTTTTTTTTTTGGATGGGAAATCATCAAATGACTTCTCCCACTCTGGGCGGAATGAGAGAGCGTGTCAGACTTTTACTGACTAAAACCCACCCGTGTTCCTTCAGTTGCCCATGTGCCAGAGTCACGGTATCTCTTTCGAACAATCTCGCGACCCTGGCAGGCATCGGTCCTAGCAGACCCCTACAGAACCTATACCCATCAACCGTGAACAAATGCAGACTCCAGAATGCTACGGAATTAATCAGAACCCAAATGTATTGTATAGTAACATTATCAACACAAATACGGCCGCAGGGATTTGAGATTAACAAGCAATTCGGTTCAAGGAGATCGTTGTTGGAGCTACTAACTTCGACAAACAACTGACCGATATTATAACTGATATCTGTGCTATGCGAGAAGTCAATCCACAAATAATTTGATGCATTATACTAACCAGCAACCTGCCCCTGCTTCTCATTGTTTCAGGACGTAGGTAATAGGTAGAACGGGCTGGTGTCCGCAACTCCACGTCTGAGCGCGTATTTTGCTGTTTCAGGACTTATCAGAACATCGAGATTTCTTAATTATCATCATCATTTCACCCGTAAGACGTCAGCTGGATATAGGCCTCGGACAAGCACCGTCACTATGATCGATTCTATTTTCCTCGCATTCAGAGTATTTCTGCTCGTCTTCACGATTCATAATTGCAACTTGTTCCCGAGAGGCCTTCTAATACTAAACGCCTTCCGGTAGGTGGTTGTCACCCCAGAACCTATATATTTAAGTTTAATATTAACGTTCCCAAAGACAGACATGAAAAGTGACTTTAATTTATTAACCGACCATGACGAATCAAAACGGAGGCTTAAAATATTCACCGTATTTTGTTTGTATGTATTTATGTGGGTATTCATGTCTGTACATACATAATATGTTCAACTGTATTCTCATAACTTCTAAACTTTAAGAAGTTTTCAATTTGACGAAGTGTCTTGATTGTCCGCGTTATTTTCATGTTTAGGGTTTAACATTCTCAAGTAAGTGTCTGAATTTAATCTCATGGGAATACAGTTAACTCAAACCTCAACCATACGAAATAGTTTTAGCTAGGCTTTTGGGCAATTCATAACCACTACATCAACATTTCAGTTCTACTAGAGTTAACTAGAGAACTTTTTGCAAAACACCTTAATCTATGGCACTGCAACACTTTACCTGCGAATACATACTTAAAGCTCCATCTTAGATATGTATGTACGAACTTCATGATATCACATTTCCGTTTCGCGCTCAGAACTCCAACGGGACGAGCACGGGGCGATGGCGGGACGGGTGCGCGACGGTGGCCTCACAACCACTTGATCTTTTGCTATCGGTTATTAACTGGTCGTGCTCATGTCGAAGTAATACGGTTCGGAAAAATATTGTACTGCAAATTCTGATATTGCAAGATTTGCTGGTTTTGTAACAAAGATCTGCAAAAGTCGTTAATCTGGCTACTAACTTCTGCTAGGAATAGTCTGCTGTATTTTATTATTTAACAAAACAATTAGCCTAGGTATCATCAACATTGTTTCATTTAGGCTATTACAGATAAGTAACAACCCTACCCATCAAACTAAGATAAATCTGTATCTTGAAGTACAGTGTACTTTCAAGGGATTGACACGTTTTACAAAATATTTATAGTTGCGTTATAACTCTGATGTACATATTTATTTAATAGGCATAAGAGATCATAGTGAGGAGTGTTTGTGTGTGTATTGTTGTGGACTGGTCTATGGTTAATTGTAGATAAATAATCCTGTTATTATAGTGAAGTTTTTAATAGTTTAAATTGCAAATTGGCCCAGACTGATTGAGGGTTAATTATATCCAAAAACCAATACTGACTAGCAGCGGAGTTTCTCTAAAACTCACGGAAATACAGCCTTTCCAGACAATTTACCTTATTATTACCTAATACCCTGAATCCGTTTCTTTCGACTCACATGCTTATTGAATGTCTAAAAGACTTCATTACCATCCTGATATTTAAAACCACCCACATCAAAATCACCAAATTCTCCATTAAATACCGTCCAATAAAACGGCCCTAAATTAAAAATTCTAAAGGCATGCAAGACCCGGGTCGACAATAAGCGTATAACTCAATTACTCAAATGGAATTCATCTTCATATCTCAAACTGTCGACGTAGTCACTCAATTTTATGAATCGGGCTCTCGCGTGCTCAATGTTTGACGTAATGAGCCACTAAAATAACGAATTTCGGGCGAAGCGAGGAACGTCTGAATTAGCCATTATGTTTTTGGGTAAAGGAGGTGAAAATTGGAGTTTGGACGTAACACGCGAGCGCGTTTCCTGTTACTTGGTGTTACTTACAGTGTTTTGTTGGTTCGTTGTTTATTATTTTCTTGAAGTGGGTAGGTGTATTGTTAGAATAATTGGGTTACCATGTAAGTGGGCTTAATTAACAGTTAATTTTAGATTAAGATTGAAGAGATTAAAATTTTATTTTTCTTGCGTAAGTTATTAAATTACCTAAAATATTTTTGTGTTTAAGGAAAAATATAAATTCAATCTCATAATTTTACCTTGTTCCTAAGCTGAACAGGTGACTCCAAGAAACTGGACACCAAATCAATCAATTTACACAGCCCTTTCCCAAATACTTTGGGGGCGGCTTCCAGTTTAACTGGATGCAGCTGAATACCAGCGTATTACATGGAGCTACTGCGTACCTGACTTCTACAACCCTTTTACTGGGTTATACGATACCCTATGACAAGACTGGTTAACAGACTTTCGGACTTGTGACTACATATTAAATATCTACGAATATCAACCGGGACCAACGGCTTAACGTGCTTTCCGAGGAACAGAACGGTCTCGATAAGCAATGGAAGGTCCCGAATTGACCGCGGCAAGCGAAACTTAACCTTCAATCGCCCCGTGCGGCAGTTATTATAAAGCCACGGGTCCCTGAAACCAGGAAACTAAGAAACTGAATATGCTTGTTAAATAATTTGTTCATATAAAACTTAACAAGTCTAGAGCACTGCGAAGCGAGAATAAAATCTCATGCCAGTCAAAAGCCAGTCTATTCATGATTAAAAAACAATTTGGAGTCTCATTTCCTACGATATGTTGAAAAAGTTTTAGCGTTTTCTGAGTATCCAGGACTTAATCCTCTGTTAGTCCAATATAATTTTTAATTCGTGTCAGACACAGGATCGACTGCCATCAAAAAATGTTTTTGTCAAAGTGCCTATTTTATTTTTCAAAGTCTGTGAATGAAGTTCAGAATCTCTGTTGAGGACAGTCGCTTTAGAGCATTTTCCCGTGGCCACAAAGATTTCGTTCCATTCCGTATGTTGGCGGACGTAAAGAATAGCAACATTCCATTTCTACCCGTGGGTGTTCTCTATGTGTCTTACCACCATACTGCGATCGCCAACCCGCCTGCCAAGTGTGGCGAATTTGGCAGCCTGTCACCCCCCCTTTGAGGGAAGCTTATGTCCAACATTGGACGTCTTTCGACTAAAATGATGATGATGACAAAGAAAGGTCCTTATCTAGAACATAACATATTTTAATATTTTACAACACATCTCAAAATCCAACCTGTTTAGGTTACATTACGTGTCGTTATTTAAAACTAGCTTCTGCCTGCGACATCGTCCGCGTTTTTCTTGTTTCCCGACCCTTCCCGTTGCGTCGAATCGCCAACCCGTGCGATTTTCCCCGTTTTTGCAACATTTTTCATTACTGCTCCGCTCCTCTTGGTTGTAGCGTGATGTTATATAATCTATAGCTTTCCTCAATAAATAGGCTACTCAACACAAAAATATTTTTTCAATTCGGACCAGTAGTTCGTGAGATTAACGCGTTCAATCAAACAAACAAACTCTTCAGCTTTATAATATTAGTATAGATATTCTCTTTCAGATTCTACTCAGGAGTGAATTATGTATACATAATGTAGGGAGTAATTAAGTGCATATAGCTAATAAACTGGCAAATCGTAACCTCGAACGCAATACTGCGGTTTACTGATTCAGCGACAAGAGGTGCTAAATTAGGTATCTATCTAGCACCTTCATTGTAATACCTGCATTGTACAGGTGATTGGTCTATTGAATTGACAACTAACGTTTTCAGCGGATAAAACAATGTACGAATTTATTTAAGTAATATCATTTATTTTATTGAGATCAGTTATACAGCGCTACTTTTTAAATCAATAAATCACTAACTATACAAATGAATACAAAACACAAGGACACTTAGGCGTCGAAGTACTTGCCGCATCATTGTCACCAGGAAACGTGCCTAACAGACGTGCAGCATTTCCACGTTGAAAAGCAATGGGCAAAGAATGACCCAGCCTTCTAGTCACGTAAGGTGTCGACCAGTCGAAGAAAAATTTCCTTAAAAAGGAGACGCGCACTCGGGCTCCATCACCCGAGTATTTCAACCCCAAATGGCTCACGGTTGAGGGTGTACTAAAAGTATGCCTCTGTCTAGCTCTTTCGGAATTACAGGCGTGTTTTTAAGAGTATGTTTGTTATTTTTAGAGATGCGTGGGTAGGTAATTAAAACTCTAACGGTCGAACTTTGAGCTCTCAAACCCGTGTTTACAAAGAGGTTAAAAAAGATAAAAAAGAAGCCTCCAACCCCTAAAGAAAATATCGGGAAAGTATCCAAAAATAACAATTAAGCCGGATAACGGGCATACGCGCGCCCCACTGCGTCCGTGCACACATAGAACCGCAGGAAATTGCTTTTAACAACTTTAATTGGACTCTCACAAGAAAAAACTTTTCCAATCTGCCTTTGTAAGTGGCAAAGCTTTAAAAGCCGAGATTAAAACGGTTATTAAGCACAGTTTGTTTATGGAAGATACATCTATTATTCATGACATTTGACGCGCCACTTTGGCTTAGCCTAATATTGTGGGTGTTACAATGACCCTTCAAAGGTAAAGGTAAAATAAGCCATTAGCATAAAAAATGCTTTGAACTGGATTTTTGGTGGGTGGTATTGAGTTTGCTTTGGATGTATTAATCGTATGTAACGTAACGTATTTTTAAAAGTGTAACTGCGGAGTTTTTTGCCAGCCCTTTTCCATAGGAATTAACCAATTGGAACCGTGTACCTAGCTTCTGACGTTTCATAAGTGCCCATGTCTGTTAATGTAAAATAAAATATTTAGATTTGATTTCTGAGTTTATTTGTGTTAAATATGCATGACGAAACTGTAATGGCGACGGCGTCACCCCCTACTACCTTGAACTTCAAACAAAACAAGCGACAAAAAATGTAGTTTTTCACAGATATTTTTTTTTTTAGGGTACCGCACCTCAAAAGGAAAAAGCGGAACCCTTATAGGATCACTTTGTTGTTCGTCCGTCCGTCTGTCAAGACCCTTTTTCTCAGGAACGCGTGGAGGTATCAAGCTGAAATTTATATCAAATACTCAAGTTTACTGTCTCTTGGAGCTGGGAAAAAATCAAACTTCTAAGCTAACGCAATCAAAAGATATAGCCGTTTATACCGCAAATTTCCACAAATTTTCGAAACTCGCAAGGGCATCAAAACCTAAAGGATACTTCCAGTCGATCTAGAATTTTGAAATTTGGTACGAAGCAACGTCTTATAGCACAGATAAAGGAAAAATTGCGAAAACCGTAAATTTTTAGTTACATCATATAATAAACAGAACAAAACACAGACAGAAATAAAACCAAGCCAAGAAACAGAACAGAACTACGACTCGATTGTCGTGATGGGTGAACTTTTATTTATATACCTACAGGTTTGTACGGAACCCTCGGTGCGCGAGTCCGACTCGCACTTGGCCGGTTTTTAAAGATAGCAATTATAACTCTTCGTGTGGTGCCGAACATAAAAATACCAAGATCCCATTTCTTCCCGTGGGTATCATAAGGCAACTAAGGTACTAATTAAAGAATTTATTTGTTTTTAACCGACTTCAAAAAAGGAGGAGGTTATCAATTCGACTGTATTTTTTTTAATGTTTGTTACCTCATAAATTTTGACTGGGTGAACCGATTTTGATGTTTTTTTTTTTTTTTATTTAAAAACTGGTGCTTCCCAAATGGTCCCATTTTAATTTGGTTCCATTCGAACAATGGGATCCATGTGAAAACCATATAAGTCTTAAATTTGCATTAAGTATTTGCGCGACAAATGAACGAATAACGCGATTAGATTAGTGCGGGGTATCTACCATAACTAAAAAGTTAAAATAAAATTCCAAAATTAAAGTTATTTTTGACTTTGTAGTGTTTTTTTTTTTTAAGGAAGTCGGTTGTTATTTTTCTGTATAAAGTTTTTTATAACATAGCAGCACTTAAGGGGTCTGCTAGGACCGATGCCTGTCAGGGTCACGAGATTGTTCGTAAGAGATACCGTGACCCTGGCACATGGGCAACTGAGGCAACACGGGTGGGTTTTAGTCAGTAAAAGTCTGACACGCCGTTCCGCTCCGCCCAGAGCGGGAGAAGTCATTTGATGATTTCCCATCCAAAAAAAAAGACAGTCGGTTGTTATTTTTTTGTAAAAAGTTTTTTATAACATACAAGTCCTTAGAGCTAAACAAAGCACACAACTAGACCTCTGGGGTATGTTTTAGCATGCCATGGCCGGAGATTAGATCAACGCACTTTTAACAGTCAAGTTAATATCATCATCATCATTTCAGCCGTAAGACGTCCACTGCTGGACTTAGGCCTCCCCCAATTTGGGGGGTTTTGCCATAATCGCCACGCTTGGCAGGCGGGTTGGCGATCGCAGTATGGTGTTAAAATGCATAGAGAACGCTGCTGCCCTTTCTCTAGTAAGTCCCTTAGTCGCCTTTTACGACACCCACGGGAAGAAATGGGGTGGTGTTATTCTTTACGTCCGGCACCACATGATAATAATTAATATCAAGTTAAGGTAATCTTTGCTTTCAGCTTACGCTTCATGTTTTTACTATTCATTGAGTCTTTAATGTCTACAGGTATTTTATCTAGTAAATTGGGTATTATGAGAAAACCGGAATGCCTTCCATAAAAGTAAGTTTTACGTGGCAATTGAAATAACTTTAATTAATTACTTTAATTCAGAATGGGCAGCAGCGTTCTCTATGCAATTTACCATCATACTGCGATCGCCATCCTGTCTGCCAAGCGTGGCGATTATGGCAAACCCCCTTAAATTTGGAGGAGGTTTACGTCTAGCAGTGGACGTCTTTCAACTGAAATAATGATGACCGTTAGCAATTTGTTCGCAGGCGAAGCTTAATAAATTTTTTTTTGTACAGACAATCTGTCAAATTTATTTAATAGATTTTCAACTTTATCGCCATAGCATTAGGTTCAAGGTTGATTGGGAGAATTTGACAGTTTCAGGTACCTTGATGTGCTTGCGTCTGTACATACTTAAACAAAACTATAACACTTTATCACATAAAGGAACACTAAACTATTATTGCCTATATGATACGGAAACAGACATACAAGTATTTTTTCAAAATATTCTCTACAGTGAGACTTTCATAAAACACATTCAAAAGGTATTTATGTATTTTACTCATAAAAGATTACAATACAACTGTTTATATCGGCTAGAAGGTTATTAAAAATAGTTAGAACTAAAAGTATATCATTATTTTAGACTATAATAGTTATTACAAGTGGGCAGTACTAATATTATCACATTATTGTTCGTTTGTAAACTTGTGCGTATAATATTGTTTTTAAATGTATCATTATATAATAATATGTGGGTGATCTATTGGTACTCATCAGCAGCCTATAATGTTCCCACTGCTGAGGCACAGGCCTCCTCTTGGCCAGAGGGAGTGGGCCATAATCCACCACACGGGCCCAGTGCAGGTTGTTACATGTCACATGTCTTCGAATTTTGGGTTCTAAGACATGCCAGTTTCCTCACGATGTTTTCTTTCACCGTTTTCAGAGCAGTGGTGATGAAATAATTTACACCAAGAAAAGCGCCTTCTTGGGTTCGAACTCATGACCTACTACTTGTAAGTCGCGGCCGTTACCACTAGGCTACATTGCTCAAAAGGGTTTTATTGCCTGTAATGTTCCGGCTATCGAGCTAAGGCCACTTCACACGCTGGCTCAGTGCGAGTTGGCGATTACAGACTAAAGTCCAGGGTTTCCTCACGATGTTTCCCTTCACCTTCAGTCACAATGTCTATTGGTATACCTTGTTATGTTTTAAAATAATATACTAAATTATAATATTGTCTTAGTCGATTATTGGGACTTTTGATTTATAATACCGGCAACACCAGTTTTGAAATGGCGCGGTTTTGAGACAACGATTGAGAACACGGGGTGGCACTTGGCCTATTCGCTCGGGGCCAGCATCGAAGACGGACGTAAGTTTTGTTACTATAATATTCTTAAATATTAAGTACTTATAACATTGTAAAACATTTATTAAAGAGTAGCGATGGAGTTTCTTGTCCTTCTTCTCCAACCATGTGATTACTCTTTGGAACGGACAACTAGAGTCAATTCTATTTAAAGGTGTGCCTATTTGAAATAAATGAGGTGTGTGGTGTACCTTTAAATGATACAATGTGTTACATGTTATTTTCCCTACCCAATTGTATAACAACCTATACTTAACCCTTCAGGTAATACAGGTGTAATGTTATATTTCATGAAGTTGTAATTTGAGATTATTTAGAATTGCGGTTTATCATGACATAAATGAAGTCATAAATCTCAAACAGGTGTGTTCGATTAACTTATCTGGTAAATTACTACAATTTAACATTCTGCCCACAATGGACGCTAGAATCTTTAGGATATTATAGACTTTTCGTACCCAATTGAGATATTATGTAGATATAAGTAAGGGTGTGGCGTAAGTAGTGGTCCACCGTTCAGGATTCGATGAATCAGATAATTAACTATAACAATTAAAAAAATTAAAAAATTTACCCAAGGCGTTTTTTTACAAAAATTGCTCTTGGACTTGATGGTGTGTTAAAAATTGGGGTTAAAATTAGAGAAGAACCAACTTTTTCTTCAAAAGAGCTAAATTTACATAAAAAATCATAATTTATCATGATAGCTCTAGTATTCAGCAGTAATTAACAGAAATCAGAATGAAAAACAAATGGTTTTTGTTGAAACTACAAACAAATATGTAATAAAAGGTAGAAATTTCGTAAATAAAAGACAAAAATGAAATCCTTGGGTAAAAATGGTTTAAATTTTTAATTGTTATAGTTAATTATCTGGTTCATCGAATCCTGAACGGTGGACCATTACTTACGCCACACCCTGTATAATATATGTGTACCTTTTTTTTTTGGTTGGGAAATCATTATATGACGGAGGGCGTGTCAGACTATTACTGTCTAAAATCCACCTGTATTCCTTCATTGCCTGTGCCAGGGCCACGGTAACCCTTTTGAACAATTCCTCGTCCATGGTAGGATGTTTAGTATAGTTTCGCATTTCCGACAATAGCCTTGGGCTCCTCTTTGTAAGTATATTACAATATTGGACAAAAGGAAAAATCTTTTAATTTTTCCTTTTGGAATAAAAAGTAGTCAGTTCTTTACCCCTTCTTTTTCTTACTTTGAGTGTAGGTTCCTATTTGTAGATATGAGTAAATGTTGCTATTTGTAGTGTACTGTCAACAAGACTGTTACGTTGGTCATTCAAGCTTGTGGCTTGTTTAGCCAGATCATTGCATCTGTAAAATTACGTAGCGCTTGCAGTGCTCGTCCAAGAATTATGTGAAGACACAATTCATCTCATTCTGATCTGAATTAATTTGCCTTTGACTTTCACATCAAAGAGATCTTTCAGTAATAGTGTTTATCCAGCGCGGCAACATCCCATTTCAAGTTGGTTTTGATGACTATCTTATTCAATTTTAATCATTGTACATATATTTTTGCCTAGCACTAGATCTTTGGTATTTATAAGCTTGTTATTCTCTCCAGTTATTTAAGTCAATTACTATCTATTTGAAGTACTTATTACGATTAAATATTTATAGTGGAGAATAAATGTTATAAAATATTAAAAATACTAACGATCTAGTGCTTTGTTGAAAAACGGTTGTGCTGTGTACAATTAGTTACGACTTTATAATCCATTATACTATAGTTATATCAACTGCCTTGTTGAGCTGTGCGTCGATTCTGTAAAATTCAAACGACAACTCGCATCTCACATCGCTATTCACTCTCACTTCGCTTAAGATTCAAAATGACCTTGATTTTGCATTCTGTAAGCATCACCTAGTCACTTGCGAAGTGAAGTGAGCTCCGAAGCGACCAATATTGTACTAGTGACTGCCACACTCAACAAAATGTAAGTCGAGATTTATCGATTCCAGTTTTTTGACACAATTGTTGAGTTTTGAGCACAAATTTTAGCTAATATGATGTTTAAATTAAAATGTCTTCTTTTAAGGAATTTGAGGCAGCTAATAAGTAAAAAAAAACAGAAAACTCTAAATTCGTGCCATGAATATAATCTGTGCTTAGTTGTCAGACAGACAATATCATAAGTAATCTGTGGACAATATTTTGATGGTGCATTCAGTGCATTGCGTTGCGTTGTTTTGCAGTTTTGTTTGTGTTTGATTTGATCGTGAAGCATCGAATTCGAAATCATGAAGTAAGTTTATATTTGTTGTTGTAAAGTTTAAAAATGATATTAATTCAAATAGTATTTATTTTGTTTCCTAATCCAAAAATAATGTTCCAGTGCAAATGAGACACGTTCCTCTCATCCATCGTCGGCTCAGGTTGAAACTCTGGTAGAGTTTATGGAAAGAAACCCTGGCATGGCGAAGGGTTTTTTGAGAACTCAAAATGCCAGAGAGCGAAGCCGACGCCAGTGCACTGGCGTCGGCTTCGCTCTCTCACTAGCCGTGCGCCTAAATAGTTTAGGTGGCACAATCAAAACTTATAAACAGTGGACCAAGGTTAGCATCGCTTTTTTTTTTACTACATGGTAGAACTACTTAATTTTACTCAATCAATGACTATTAATGAAAAGAAAATGGAGCTTTTTTAATATACTTTGAAAAATACATGTCTAATAATAACAGCATTTTTTAATCATTTCTTTAACTAAATGTCTGATTGTAGTATTGGTCTGACAAAAAAAGCGCCATTAAAAAAAAAGTTGCAGTGCGCTCTGCTGCTAGGCGTAGGACTGGTGGTGGGGTGGAGGATGAAGTGGAGCTATCAGAGCTTGAAGAAAGAGTTGTTGCTTTGTGTGGTGGTGAAAGCTTTTCAACAGGAGATGCACATTTAGGCATGCTGCCTTTTTTCACTAGCTTTTTTGCATCAATCCTGTCTGGCTGGTGGTGGCCAAGAATTGTTCAATCTGTCTGTTAAAAATACATACAACGTAAAGTGTATTTTTAATTGATTTTTTTTTCCAATTATTACTTGTTTCAGGAAAATGATACTCCATCTCCATCACATGAAGCGCAACAAATACAAGATGCTGATACTGACAATGTATGATAATTAAATTTAATTCATAATTGTATGTGATTAATTAATTATATACTCATACCTAGCATTTATGTTTATATTTACTTATAGATTCCTGTACCACAACAACACCAGAGCCAGGCACCTACAGAGGAACCACCAGCTATTGTGATTTATGTATGTTATATTATCTTATATTATCCTACTAACTACATACTGACTATTATAAATCTGATGTGTCTAGATTCTATTCTATTACATCTAAATGTAGTACCTATCAATATTAAAATTCATTACTAATATAATTCAAATACTAATTTATCTGTAGGGTACTATTTGCAGTCAAAATATTTTCGTCTAATTTTATTCCACAAGGAAGATATGGAGTAACATTTTATCCAATTTACTTTTCAGGGTTCCGAACTGATTGAGGATAGTCAAGAACACACTCGTAATTACAGACTACGTCATCCAGCAATTTCGAGAAGACTGTTTGCTTCCTCATCCAGCTCAACTGTTGGAACAAGCCAAAGCATTTTGCGGGTATGTCTCTGGGTAGAGTCATCACAGTGTATACTGTGACTTCGACGACTCAAATCATAAATCTTGAGAACAGATCTGCTACATTCTGACCAGAGCTCTGACCAAGTCCGGTGGTTTTTCTTTGTTTACCTTTATTTAACTACCCAAACCTAGGGAGTATACATATAAGATTTATTTTAGTTTCTTTTTATGTTATTTACTGTGGCATTTGAGCAACTTTCCTTGGAATGGTCAGTATTTAATTATAATATTAGTAAGTGGGTTTCCTTTTATAATTGTCTGTTGTTTCAGAATAACCAGTTAGAACACACTCCTCCTCCAAATCCTCATATATATCATCCTAGCCTGTCCCCTCCACCAATAACACTTTCACACACTCCCACACCTTCTCCTTCACGCCGCGGTGCCACCCAAGTAGCCTCCCCAGTGATTCGTCGTCGAACTGCTGCTTCATCATGTAAGTGATCATAATTGTAAACAACTTTCACATATGAAGTCAGCTTTTTGTATGGAGAATTTTAAAGAAATTGTATTTTTCATACTAACATTTTCTGAATTTATTTAACAACCTAAGATAACGTATTGCAAATTAAACGACAAAAATAAGTTTTGGCTAAGTCAAAACAAATAGTAATCATTTCTGCTAACAAAAGAGGAGTAATTTTTAAGGTATTTTTTATGTTTAGAAAACTATAAGTAATAGGGTTTTTAACTATTGGTAACTCAGTTCATAAACATATTTCTGAGTTGATTTGTACTTTTATATTATACCTATTTGATTTAAGAAAAACTTGAGATTAAAGAACCTTCATGTAACTATGTAAATATTTATCTTTTCAGCTTCACATCACGCATCGTCAATTGCTTCCCCTTCTCGCCGCCCTAGAACAAATACGATTCGTACTAGTCGAGGTGCTGGTTCTGTGTGTAAGTACAAAATAAAAATAACTATCTAAACTTAATTTTTCAAATGAATGACAACGTAAAGCTACTATTTAAGATTTTTTATTTACGCATCATAGTAATCATATCAATTCATAGTAATCGGTGTTCTTTTTTCAGTAACACGTCACACGTCTTCAGTTGGTGCTCGTCCACCATCTCAACGGCGAACGGAATTCTTCACCACAACTGAGAGATTCCTGAGAGTCGAAGAACAGCAGCTGGAGATACAACGACTAAATTCACAAATCCTGCAGTCCTTTCTGGAGAGGAGTGCAGAGAGAGATCGAGTTTTAGCTGAAGCTGTGGCTGCAGTGGGGCAAGGGTTGCAAGCATTGGCAGAGGCTAAGAATAGGAAAGGGTCTAGTAATATAAGTTAATATAATGTATAGTAAATAAAACACTTCTAAACGGATACTAGAGCGGTTTTATTGAAAGTCCATTGGTGATTAGTTTGGATTTGGTTTGATTTTATCGATTTCCTGATGTGCTAATAAAAATAGAAATCTATTGAATCTACTACCATTTCACAAATTGGGAGGCCTTTCCAAGAAAGAAATGGCGAAAGAAAACTTGAAAGGGTTGTTGACCTCCGTCTTTTATATTTATCTACTAGCTGCCGCCCCGGCTTCGCACGTTTAGCACGAAGTACTTATCTACGGCACACCCACTTATCTACCTACCCTACACTACCTACCTACTCTACCTCCTGACCTACATACCTACCCACCTATCTTACCTACATACCTACCTATTTACTTACCAACCTACCTACACCTACCTACGTTAAGAACATTCTCCAGATAATAAGGAACACAACAAAAAAAGAAATACCAAAATCAGTCCAGCCATTCACGTGTGATGCCGCGACCAAGGGAAATAGGGATTCATTTATACCTATATATAGAAGACTACTTTTGCCAGCGGCTTCGCCCGCCGTGGAGGTCGGAAAGTAACCCGCGGGAACATACTACCGGGATAAAAGTACCCTATGTGTTAATCCAGGTTATAAATTATCTGTGTGCCAAATTTCATCCAAATCCGTTCAGTAGTTTTTGCGTGAAAGAGGAACAAACATCCATACATACAAACTTTTCGCGTTTATAATATTAGTAGGATGATTTACAAAAACTACTAACTAAATACTAGCGCAGTTTTATTGAACTTCAATTGGTGTTTTATTTATCGCTCTGCTGGGGAACGTAACGACACCCGCCTCACACACCACAGAATATATAATAATAGAGACTAAACGACACCATCGATACATTAATTTTGACGTGAACGCCATAGCCTATTTACTACGTTTCGCCTACGTAATTGCCCTAGAGCTAAATCGGTGTTAGATGGTAAATCCCTTGTTTGCCTCCTTTGAACTTCAGCAATTGTTTGGAGCTCTTCTAGTCTCTCTTCTTCTGAAATTGTGAATGCCGGCATTCCTGCGCGATTGCACAGGTTGTGCAAAACACAACATGCAATAACTATTTTGGCAACTAAGTCTGGATGATAATTGAGCACTCTGTGTACTAACAAGCACCTAAATCGTCCTTTTAGGAGACCAATTGTTCTCTCTACTGAATTTCGAGCAGTTAAGTGGCGGTCATTGTAAAAAGCTTCTGGGGAATTATCTTCAGCACCGCTAATTGGCGTCATAAGGTAAGCACGCTGAGCATATCCTGAATCACCTGAAAAAAAAAATAAGTATCAAATAATTATGTAGTTTTTATACCAAATTAGGCTTATATTCTGAAGTAGGGGTAGGGAGGGATCAACTAACCGAGCAAAACAACTTCTTCACCAGCATTTGTTAATGCCTCTAAGTGAGTTTTTATCACACCATAGTTAAAAATGAAACTATCATGAGTAGCTCCACCATATGTTGGATCCACATTTAAAATATTTAAATCAGCATCTGTTATCTGAAATAATATAAAAAAAGATATATTAAGAAGCCTAATTGAATACCTAATAGTAACAGATTACAACATTGAAATTCATTTTACCAATTGCACATTTCTTGCATGGTAACCTTTGCGGCAGTAGAAACGTTCTTCATTCTCTACTGGTTTTTTCAATGCCACCAGAGTGCCATCAATACACCCAAGAGCTGCTGGAAAGCCAAACTTTTTGTAGAACCTGTAATTTAAAATAACCAATAACATGAATAACAATAACGTGTAATAGATGACATCATCTGCATGCTGAAGGAGACTGACCCTGAGATCTTACCGGTGTTTGTTGCCCGTGATCTACAAAAGCTGCCGCCGGTACTTTTTGATCATGTTGACGTTACACGGATTTTAAAGGATTTGGTGCGTATGCAGCAGGAGATGAATCTGGTGAAAGAGCTGTATGTCACTAAGGAAGACCTAGATGCTGTTAAATCTGATCTTGAAAACTTAAAAAAGGCATCATTAGTGAACAACTTTAGAAGTACCGCCAGTAACGTAAACATCAAGCGGGGTGGATTTTTGCTCGATAGTCACGATGACTACTGC
Source organism: Aporophyla nigra (assembly GCA_947507805.1). NCBI lineage: Eukaryota > Metazoa > Arthropoda > Insecta > Lepidoptera > Noctuidae > Aporophyla > Aporophyla nigra. Next base: position 18,997,332 of record OX382301.1, on the reverse strand, counting down.
AGTGGTCCTATGGGACTTCCATACATGGACGCAGAACATGAAACTCCATGCACTAAACCTAGCGAGGTACGTGCAGATACCAGTTATCGGGATATCGCCCAATCATTGTCCATAAATGAAGGTAGGCGAAAAATTTGCAGTGAGACTAATGAGAGCGGTATTCGCCTCACGGCGGCCGGTGTCGAGTCTGAGTCGGTGACTCACGCGCAATCAGCTGCGATCGATGTACCTAGCGACGCGAGACACACGGTTGCATCGAACGTAAGCAGTGGAATATTGTGCAAAAAGAAATCGTTGGCCGATGTTGTTCGAGTTGGCGAGTGGAAAATACCCGAAGAAGACACAGAATGGACCGTAGTACAGAGGAAACGTCTAAGGAATCGTTTTATTGCAAATAGAGGGAAGGCAGTTTTGAGCCCGAATGCGAACTTCAAAGCTGCAGATATAAAAATTCCCATTTACATTTATAATGTTGCGAAGGATGTGCCCGTGTGTGACATTTTAAGTTATATTGCGGGTAAAACTGATGTTTTGGTACACATAGAAAAGATGACTATGAAGTTACCAAAACAGTATGATGCGTTCAAAGTACTGGTACCAAAGCAGAAATTGGAAATGTTTCTCAATGATGATTTTTGGCCAGAAGGCGTCGCCTATCGTCGCTTTGTGAACTTCAAGACAAAAACTAATGGAACAAGTGGATAATATGCCAATGAAACTTATCAGTTTCAATTGTAAGAATGTTATTAGGTCGGCGGGTTGCATACGGAGGCTGTGCAGGACATCCGACATAATCGCGCTGCAAGAAACCTGGTTGTTGCCACATGACGTACCTTTTCTTGGTACTATCGACGACGGGTTTGCATTTACGGGCACCTCAGCTGTGGATACGACAGCAGGGGTATTAAGGGGCAGGCCGTACGGTGGTGTGGCCCTACTCTGGAGGAAGTCTGCGTTCCCGTGTGTTACAGTGATACCTTGTGATAATGTGCGTATTGCGGCCATTAAACTAGTGCTCGGTGACCGGTCAATTATGGTCGTAACAGTATACATGCCCACCGCGAGTGTCGAAAATTTAATTGAATTCACTAATTGTCTTAGTGAAATTAATGCGTTGATTGAAAACAGTGCCGTGGAGTCTGTTTTTGTACTTGGGGACTTTAATGCACACCCAGGTGAGTTATTTTCAAGTGAACTAATAAACTTTTGTACTGAACTATCATGGTCGTGCGTAGATATGGACCTGCTACCTATAGACACATATACGTTTGTGAGTGAGGCACACGGCTGTCTGCGATGGCTTGATCACTGTGTGACGACCAGTGCGGCTAGACGCTCAGTACGTAAAGTGTCGGTTTTACACGATGCTTACTGGTCTGATCACTTTCCCCTGTTGGTTGAATGTGAATTAAAACTGATACGGCCGAAAATTATTGCGACTGATAATGGATGTAATAAAGTAATTTGGGGGGAAAGAAAGAGCGAACAGACCGGAAAGTTTTTTGAAAATTGTCACTCGCAACTGAGAAATATAAATTTTCCTGTAGAATTTACACACTGCGCCGATCACTGTTGTTATAATGAGGATCACAAGCGCATTTTAAAACAGATGTATAACGATATTGTGCAAATACTTAGTAAGGCGGCGGCAGACAGCTATGTTGGTCCTGTGTACAGGAAACATAAATATGTGCCAGGGTGGAACAAACACGTCAGCGGTGCTCACAGTGAGGCTCGGTTATGTTATCAAAACTGGTTATTGAGTGGAAAACAAAAAAGCGGACCCATTTACGATAGCATGTGCCAAACTAGGCGATTTTTTAAGTCTCGGATAAAATATTGTCAAGAGAATGAAAAACAAATTAAGTTAGATATAATTGCTCAGCATCACTCGAGTAAACAATTTGGTAAATTTTGGAAAAAGACAAATAAATTGAACCCGAAATCCAGTCTACCTGTGAGCGTTGCGGGCGTGCATGTGCCTTGTGATATAGCCAACCTATTTCAGCGTCATTTTAGGGTGGAATCTCCTCCAGTAGGCTCGACTGACCTGACGCGCGGTGCTGAGACCATGGCAGAGGACGTTTCTGTTCGATTTTGCGCTACGGAAGTTGCTTCCGTAATTCAAAAAATGGTCCGTGGTAAGTCCCCTGGTCATGATGGTCTCAGCATTGAGCATTTGAAATATGCTGGTTCCCATTTGTATCGAGTACTTGCTATGTTTTTCAGCTTATGTGTAAGTCATTGTTACCTACCGGATGAACTTACGCATACCGTGGTTGTTCCGGTTATCAAAGACAAGACCGGGGATGTTTCAGACCTGGCGAACTACAGACCCATCTCGCTGGCTACTGTGATAGCAAAAGTGCTGGACAGTCTACTTGACAAACACTTGGATAGGCACATAGAAATTCATGATGCTCAATTTGGATTTAGACCTGGCCTTTCGACCGAGAGTGCCATCCTGTGTCTCAAGCAGACTGTGCAGTATTATACAGCCAGAAATACGCCGGTCTATGCCTGTTACCTGGACTTGTCCAGGGCGTTCGATTTGGTGGCATATGATGTATTATGGCAAAAACTGAAGAACGAAACAAATGTGCCACGTGATGTTGTTGCAATGTTGAGATATTGGTACACAAGTCAAACGAATGTTGTGCGGTGGGCAGGCTCACACTCGGACGTGTATGGGTTGGAGTGCGGGGTGAGGCAGGGGGGGTTAACCTCTCCTCGTCTCTTTAACTTATACATGAACGAGCTGATCGGTGAGCTCAGCAGAACAAGCATAGGGTGCCATATAGACGGTCAGTGTGTTAATAATATCAGCTACGCGGACGACATGGTTCTGCTGAGCCCGTCGATCAGTGCCATGCGCAGATTGCTAGACATTTGTGAAAAATATGCGCGGACCCACGGACTCAGATATAATGTGAAGAAGAGTGAAGTGATGGTGTTTAAGGCCGGTAATAAATCCTTTGCTAATGTGCCTCCCTTGTATCTGTGCGGTGCCAGCTTAAACAGAGTGTCTCATTTTAAATATCTGGGTCACTGGGTCTCAGAAGATTTATGCGACAACGCTGATTTGGAGCGGGAGCGCAGGGCGCTGTCTGTACGCTGTAACATGCTGGCCCGCAGGTTCGCACGGTGTAACGAGCAAGTCAAAGTGACCTTATTTAAGGCATTTTGTCAATCTTTTTACACCTGCAGCCTGTGGACCAAGTACACGCAGCGTACATACAGCGCTCTGCGAGTCCAGTATAATAACGCGTTCAGGGTGCTGTTCGGGCTGCCTCGCCACTGCAGCGCTTCAGCAATGTTTGCGTTGCGAGGCGTGGATGGCTTTCATGCCATCATGCGAAAGCGAAGCGCTTCTCTCATGAAGCGCATGCGTGACAGCTCGAATAGCGTTCTGAGTGTGTTCGTCGGACGCTGGGACTCGCATATGTGGCAGCACTGGATGCGATTACACACTGTGGGCGGTCGCGTCAAGGGCTTGCCATAAAACTGGCACTCCTTTGCGATCCCACGTTTTGATTTTCTTTGTATGTACTAACAATAGATTTATAAGGTTTTTTGTGTTACTAACAACAATATGGACAGTGTCTGAAATAAACGTCTTAAATTAAATTAAATTAAAATAACATCACAAAAATGTAAAAATCAAAGATGGGTCACTTTATTTATAATAACTAACCTTTCTTTTAACATTTGTCTTTCTTGTATATTTTGAGGGAACCTTATATATTTTTTTACTAGTTCTGGGTTATTGAAAGCTTCCACTACTTCATTTATGCAACGAGATGCTGATGGTTGCGATAAATATGTTCTAATATTTTCTTTTATTATTTTCTGATAACTGCCATTAGCCAAGAATGACAAGGTGCATAATAACTGAAACAATAAATCAATAAAAAAATTAAGTTATCTAGATTTAGTCAAAACAAAATAGGGACCAATTTGGTTATTTACATGCATAAAATAATACAAAGTACCTATATTATACCTATACATACCTATAGGGTCCTTAAACTAAAAAGAAAACATAGCTAGCAGGGAAACCTAAAGGGAATACACCTTAATATGAAGTATTTTCATGAGTTCTAAGCGATACATTATGTTGGTGTGTTTGGTTACAAATCTATCAGCTATAAACTGTGTAAATACTTACAAAAGTAACTTTATAATTAGTAAAATGAAGCACTTACTTTTATACGAGTTGAAAGTCCTTTGCCTCGACGTTTTGTGGGCTTTATCAGAGGCAGTAACTCGTATTCTAGTTGGTCAATTAGTTCCTTTGACAATCTATATACGCTCACATAGTCGTAATCTCGGGTTAGTAAAGATAAGCTTCGAATTTGGTTAGATTGTCGACGTTTTTCTAGTTTATCCAAAGCGTGAGCCTCTTCTAATAAAGATTTTAACAAAAACATTCTCGCCATCGTTATCGCTTATGTAGTCTACACAAACGCCCAAAAAGTCGTTTTTAACCACAAATAATATAGTTATTGTACTAATTTTTAACACTGTGACTAAAAATATTATTTTAACACTATTTATATAGGATTTCTTCTATTTTCACTCGTAAAATAGATGCTTTTTATTTGACACTTTGAATCGGGTTCGAGTGCGAAGTGAGCGTCGTAGTGACGGGGGAATTACCTTACAGAATGCCACTTATTACGTCATCTCATACTTTATCTGTCAAAATCTCACGGTCAATTTAGTTCAACTCGCTGACACGCTGGCAAAGGTGGCGCTAGTGTACATTCGAATCATCAACCGAGTTTTTAGAATACCAATTAAGAAACTCACAGCGGATTCAGATGCGAAGTTTAGAATGAGGTCTTACAGAATCACACTGCTGATGCCATAAAAAGTTTGAATGTTACAAAATTCAAAAAAGAATTAAAACCGTTATTAATTGAAAAATGTTATTATACGACTGATGAATTTCTAAATGATAAATTAATGTAGACTTATTTAGTTATTTGACTGGAGAAACCATTTTTAATTGAATATTGTGACAAATTGTATTTTTATTTTATTCTTTATTAAAAAAAAAGATCTACCTATTCTAGATGGTTATGTATCACATTACACCAAAAACATAGTTAACCAAAATGACGGTATTATTATTTTTACCAGCACAAAAATAACCTGTCTAGTATATGAACCAGCTTTCAAAGATGCAAATTGCATGGTTTGCCAAATAGGAAAGAACTTAGAAATCGTTGCTATTTATCGCCCCCCTTCATTTAAGACTAGAATTAACCATGATAACTTCTTAGACAGTTTAAATACCGTATACACTGGACTAAAAACTAGTACTCACGTCCTTATTGGTGATATCAACATCGACATCTGTAGCATGAATAAGGACCCTATTTCAGAGGAATACCTTACCTTTAATGCATCCCACGGCTTTTTCCCTACGCACACACTTCCCACTAGGATCAAAACATGTCTGGACCATATTCTACTAAAATCTAAACTGCACTCTACAACTCTAGTACTAGAATCAAATATAACCGATCACATGCCTGTAGTACTGTTCATAGAAAACATGTGTCCTAAACGTCAGCACTGTAACACTAAAACTCGTATTGATTATCCGTCAATAAAACTGGAAATAGAAAGCACAAATTTCAAACCTCTCTTAGAAATGGATGACGCTAACAACGCAACCAATTACTTAATTTCAACAATGTCATCAATTATTAATAAACACTCACAAATAGTTTTAGTGCCAAATAAGCAAAAAATCCTAAAACCGTGGATCACACCGGGGCTCCTGCGCTGTATAAAAAATCGGGATAGGTTACATATTAAAGCAAAAAAATCTCCAGATAACATGACACTTAAAGTAACATATACACGATATAGGAATTTTACAAATCAATTGCTACGAAAACTAAAAATCGCATATGAGAAAAGTCAACTGGACAAAGCAGGTAATGACCCTAAAGCCTTATGGAAAGCTATCAAAGAAATAACTAAGACTCATAAAGTCAAAAACGATCCTTTGGATCTACTTCAACTATCAGATAGCTCAAAGTCGTCTGCTGACCTTGTCTGTAACTTTTTCACTGACGTCGGTAAAAATCTAGCAAATAAAATCCTTGAATCTAAAACCCCACCTACAGATGACTCTATCTCCCCTCAACCCTCTGCCTCAAAATGCTCCGAAAACTATCAACCCAACTCGCTCGTTATTCTAGAAGTTGATGAAGCGGACATTGAAACCACTATCCTGCAACTGCGGCCGGATTGTGCTACTGGATGGGATGGAATTCCATCTTCCCTTCTCAGAGAGTGCCGACGTGTACTGATTCAACCTATAATGCACATCTGTAATCGTGCCATCATTACTGGCGTATTCCCTGATGCTTTGAAAAAAGCTATTATACACCCTATTTACAAGGGTGGGGGCAGAGACTGCGTCAATAATTATAGGCCCATATCGGTGCTGTCAGCCTTATCAAAGATCTTGGAAAAAATACTCTACAAATCGCTCAAAAATTTTCTGAATCGGTTTGAAATCTTAGCCGACAACCAGTACGGATTCAGATCAGGTGTCTCTACGGAAGACGCAGTTTTGGATTTGACAGACAAAATAGTGGATAACCTAGACAAAAGAAATAGATGCCTATGTATATATCTAGATCTCTCCAAGGCGTTTGATACAGTTTCTGTCCCTATCCTTTTAGCAAAGTTAGAACGAATAGGAGTACGAGGCACTGTTTTAAAAATATTTAAAGACTATCTTTCCCGGCGAACGCAATATGTCAAAATAGGCGATTGCATTAGCGAGGAACGCACAATCCTCTTTGGGGTCCCACAGGGGAGCATTTTGGGCCCCCTGTTGTTCTTGGTGTATATAAATGACCTCTGCACAATGTCACTTCTACACACCAAAATCTTTACATATGCAGATGATACAGCAGTATTTGTATGGGGACGGAATTGGCAGGTGGTTAAGGATAGAGCTGAACATTCCCTCTCCAAAATAATGACCTGGCTAAGACTAAATCTCCTTACACTAAACCTGAACAAAACACATTTTCTACCATTTTCTTTGAGACCCAACACTAAACCCCTACCTGACTTTTCCATAATAGCACATACTTGTGAGAACCGACACAAATGTACCTGCCAGGTTATCTCTCGGGTAGACTCGGTGAAATATTTGGGAGTGCTGATGGATGATGGACTGAGGTGGGACAGGCAGATTGGCTCGATCATTACCAGAACTAGACGGCTTATAAATGTGTTCAGGACCCTAAGGGATTCTGCAACACCGGAAAACCTAAAGCTAGTCTACCTGGCACTATGTCAGTCCATTATCCAATACTGCATAACCGCATGGGGAGGTGCAGCCAAGACCTACCTGCTCGGTTTGGAGCGAGCACAGAGAGCTGTCCTCAAGGTTATGACCAAGAAACCTTACAGGTACCCCACCTCCCAATTATACGCTGAATTAAAAGTCCTCACTGTCCGTCAGCTCTATGTGCTCAAATCCATCCAAAGAAAACAAGGGAATGTTCCCTTACCCGACCCAAATAAGCGTAGCAAATCCTCCATATGCCCTACTATACCCTGCCGGACCTCATTTGCCAAACACCAATTTAATAGCTTAAGCAGCAAACTTTACAATCTCGCCAACAAAAAGCTAAACATAGCTAAAATGTGTCGGCAGGAAATGAAAAAGAAAGTAGCAGACTGGCTCCAAAAGATGGACTATCAGGCGACTGAAAGTTTATTTACATTCATAATATAATATGATCCTATGACCTAAACACACTGTCAACCGTTCTTACTTTTCCCCGTCCTTACACATATTCAAAGGTACGAACCAAACCAGACACTCACTCACACCCATATGCATACAAACAACACACTTCCACCACATGCACAGATACACTCAACAAACACAACTTCACATAGGTACAGACATACAAACACACATAACTCTTTAGCATCATACTTTGTTTCTGTAATTCTAATTTCCTACATAATATGCGTGTTATACCTTTTATTTGTAATTTTTTAAGTATTTTTTAACTATACGTGTTACCAAATGGCAACAACCAAGGCTGTCAACTTTATAAATTGATTCTTGAACCCATGGCTGAACGCTGACCCCTAAAATACAGGCCCTGGCCTAGTTTGGGGGTTAGGATCTATTTTGTGACAATACATTCATGTGCTATCTCATTATGACTGGCTTGTAGCATGTATTTTTAAGAGTCAAATAAATGTTTTTTTTTTTTTTTTTTTTTTTTTTTTTTTTTTTTTTTTTTTTTTTTTTTTTTTATTCATTGACTGTATAAATTATTCCACATTGTGACATTTACAATTTTTGTTTTTATGTATGTATCATCACTCTATTAATTTTGACATGGCTACCAAATAATTTATTTTAAATCTCGCGTGAATAATATTTTTTTTTTCGCATGCAACCATATTTGTACGCCTCTTGGCATAACATAGCGACCTATGAATTTTAATGTCAGAACTGTATTTACTACCTATGTTACACAAATAAAAAATGATTATGATTAATTCCCAGCTCGGCCAAAGTATTATTGAGTTTTTCTTTCTGGATTTTCTCAGTAGCAGCCCGGAGTCTAGTTTTGTGCCCAGTTGATGGCAATAGGCTCGCCTCCTATTACATGGGACTTACATATAATTGGCAAAATGTGGGTGAACAATAGATACACCTCTGCCTAAACCTTCGAAAAACCAAAGTGTAATGTTGTATTATTTTTCCTCATTTGCATACATTGTAAGGAAATCACAGAATAAATGAAATATCTCTAGAATTTGTTCATAGTTATGTAGTGATAGAAGCGTATTCTTGTGACCATACATTTTGTATATCAGTAGAAAGTACGGTTATGTTGCGATAAATGCGTTGAATCTTGAATGTTTCAGCGGACTGAACACAAGTCTGAGTTGAAAACATTCCAATGAAACCGAACATATATAACGTTTAAAGGTAAGCAGGTTACTGACGTTAGACTTTATCTTGCACTTGTAGAACTATGGAGCTCTTTTACAATCTTATTGTGGCTTTTTACGTTTAAACTAAACTTCGACAAAGGCTGCGACTTATGAGTGGGCCACAGATTCAAACCTAGAAATGCGCTATACTTTGTGTAAATTATTTCATCACTGCTCTCAACCCGGTGAAGGAAAATATTATTCAAGAACAAATAATTATAAGACTTGTGACTTCTACCAACCGTGCGTGTATAATAGTAAAATTTGGCCCCTGTACAACGGCGGTCACCTCTCGTGTGCGGCCCTGGTGCAGGCCATAGTACGAAGCGAGAGAGTTTGGAAAGCCTTCACCTCCTTCTGCGAAGCAGTAATGCTCTCGAAGGAGGAAGAGAAGCGCGTGAGGGAGATGCAAACTATGCGCCCTCACGCCCTTAGCCACCGCAGAAGGAGACGCTCCCGGCGTCGGGAGTGCATTCCACGCGCGCTTCAAAGAAATGTCAGCAACAACTGAAGGAGTCAGCTAGGACCGATGCCTGCCAGAGTCGAGAGATTTGTTCGAAACAGTTACCGTGGTCCTGGCATATTTTCAACTGAAGGAACACGGGTGGGTTTTAGTCAGTAAAGTCAGACACGCCCTTTCGCTCTACCCAGAGCGGGAGACGTCATTTGATGATTTATCACCCGCACAAAAAAGGCCCTTGTACAAGTCTATTATTCCAATACACGCAACTATTTCACCCCTGCATTGGTATTACTTCTCTGATGGCCCATATTCTGTTTGGTTATCATAAAAACACCAACGTCATTGTGTTTTTAAAACAATTTACAGTGAAAGAAATACACAGCTGGTTGGAAAACTCTAAATTAATACAAGCGAATACTTAACTTATACCTATTACCGATTTAGTATAATTGGAATTTAATCAAACTGTTTGATGCCAATAGTAAGACTATGATATCCAAGCATCCACCCGTGCCCAATAACATTATACAGCAAACACTAACGCATTTGCCAAATGTGGATATTGGCAAGACCAACAATCCACATCTGATTATTTATATATCTAAATGATATTCGTTCCAAGAAGTTACACAAATAATATCCTAATTACGACTTTATGTTAGTATAATAAATAGGTCTCGGCTAATAAGGCAAATAAAAAAATTGGAACAAGAAAATTATGTCAAAATATAGGTAATTTTCATTAGTTAGCTTTATATTCAACAAAATACCTTTCTGACAATTTTCGTTGCTTAGTTTCCATAATTAAGGTCGAACGGATATTAAAAACTGTCTCTGAATTCGAGAAACGATCAACAAATATAAAATATTGTGAAAAAGAGAAATGATAAAACACTGTTCGAGAAAACTGTAACTGGTTTTGCATATTTAAGCTTTGATTACAAATAAGTGTGTATGCAAGATATTTGTAGAGTGTGATATTAGAGGCATTAATAACTAAAGGAATTGCTGTTAATTATCTCATATTAACAAAAAAACTAGTTAAGAATATCCTTAAAGGATTGAAATATCGGTATGCAAACATTTTTCTTGTGCCATTTACTCTTTTGATCTTCCAATACCGTATTGAACTCTTTTCATACTAATAAAGTTTTGCCATAATCTATGTTGATGGCATTTCAGGCTTGCAGTGATCAGCCTAAACTCAATATGTCATTAATTCCTGACTACAGCCAACATAATCAAGGATTCGGGACACAGTTAAGTAGGAGAGCGCTGCAAAGCCATCGACGAGTACATTCGGCAATTCCACATCAAAATTCCATTTCAGATCCACAAATACACATCTCGTTACATTAGGGTTTGCTGCAGCACATTAGCAATGCCTTGTGGTTTGGTATCACAATTCACGATATAACATCGTGTCAAAGTAATTGGCTAGTGTGTGGTGGCAATTATGCCACACGTCCAACTTGGGCAGATTTGCATATTACCAAGGCAGCAGCGTTGACAGCCGGCGTTGTACACCTATGTTTTGGTTGAACACACGATGATGCACCGTAGACGTGCACTGCATATCCTACTAGGGGAAGTAAAGGACTTTAATGCAATATAGGACACGTATTTCTCAGTGTTTGCTGATGGAAAACAGATGGTTCTGGCGTATCGCCACCGCATGCAAGTTTAGTGCACTATTGATTCTGTTTGTTGTTGTGTCGCTTTGTAAGTACGTCGTGCTGGTAGATTAATTTGTTCAATTGTCAATGCAAATGAGTGATAAGCAACTTACTTGTTTGACATTAATTGCAAATTTAAATCAGATTCGGCTTGAATTTTTAAATTACTTTCTAGAGTCGACCCTTTTCGACAGTAATCGTTCCTGTACTTACCAACTGAATTGAGTATGTTTTGATCGGTAAAAATTTATTTTCATTTTATTGAAACAAATCATGCTATGATAATAATGACGAATAGTTTTGAGACCAACAGGTACTTATCCTGTTTGCCTAAAAACTATTTTGATAAAATACGAGCCCATGCCTCGGAAAGCACATTAAACCGTTGGTCTCGGCTGTCATTTGTGCATCTTTGACAGTCATTACGGGTCGTTAGAAACCCGAAAATCTGACAACCACTCTTAGAAAAAGGTATCATATTACCCAATAACTGGGTTGTGGAGGTCAAATTTGTAGTCGCTCCATCTGAAATATTGGTATTCAGCTGCAATCGGAAATTGAGTTCTTATTCAAAAGGTTTATGCATTAAAAACAGATAAATCCTACTAATTTTATAAACGCGACAGTTTGTATGTATGAATGTATGGATGTGTGGATGTTTGTTCCTCTTTCACGCAAAAACTACTAAACGGATTTAGATGAAATTTGAGACACAGATATTTTATAACCTGGATTAATATATAAGGTACTTTTATCCCGGTAGTACGTTCCCGCGGGATATTTTCCGACCTCCACGCGGGCTGGCTGCGCCCGCTGGCAAAAGCTAGTATTATATATTTCTACTTAATTTGAAATCTTCAAGAAGAAAAAACAGACAGACAGTAACACGAGGGTAAGGATAACGGTTTCATTATTTTTTTATTTGGACGTACGGAACCCTAGTAACAAAAAAACTGGAGACCTAAAATTCCAACATCACTTTTCATTAAATTCCTTAGAACAAGTGCGCTTGACAACCGATTTCATTTCATCGCCAACATTAGGACGCTACACAATGTAATTGCTGCCTTTAGTAAATAATTACTGAACACTTAACAGCTAAAACTTTAATAAATTGTCGCGAAGGCACGGCGGAGTTTGTACGAAATGCAACTGCATTTGGCGACCAGCCAGAGTTAGTAAGAAAACCTGTAAGTATCGATTTGGTTGTGCGAACACAGGATAGTATCTACAGAAGGTTGACTGCCTCGTTGGTCTAATGGTCGCAAGTGCTACTGCTGAGAATAAGATCTGGTGATGGACGTGTTAATAGCTTACACGTTTTACGAGGTTGTTTTTAAGAACTAACCTAAATTTGAATTAAGAATATAAGTAATGGCGGGAGCCTAAAATTTCCACATTTGCTGAATGCTCGTGAAACCAATATAAAGGAATTAAAAACAGCAACGCACCAACATACCTTAACAATCCAGAGATCCAGTCCGACCTAGGCAGATGACTCGTTCATGGGCGCGTAATGGCGTGGGTATGCTGCCGGCCAGCTAGCTTAATCTTGATAAATCCACCGGTAGAATGGTTCAAATTCCAAAAAATCAACACTGCACTATAAGTTCTTAATGAAGCACAGATGTAGGTCTATTTATTTTACGAATATCTTCAAGGTTTCACCAAAAATGAAATTTTTAAAGACGGAGGTGGCACGCTCACATATTCGGAGCGCGGCGGCGTACAGAGGACTCATCTTATTCTTCCGCTAATGCCATGTATCGGTAATGTTGCGAGAATACTCAAGAATGTTTCGATACATGGGCGTTGCAGCAAATATCGGTGCGGGGATTCATCAATTGAGAAACTAAAACATTTAATTTGAAATAATAAACTTATGTTCTATGAAAGAATCCTAAAATATTGTTATTTAATTTATTTTTATACTGGTAAAAGCATTGACGCTTCACCAAGATCTTTGATTCGACTCCCAGGTCAGTCTCAGTCCTGCCTGGGTCGCGAGATTTGTTCGAAAGAGTTACCGTGGCCCTGGCGTATAGGCAACTGAAGGAACACGGGTAGGTTTTAGTCAGTAAAAGTCTGACACGCCCTTTCGCTCCACCCAGAGCGGGAGACGTCATTTGATGATTTCCCACCCACAAAAAATCGGAATCAGTACTTTTCAGTTTTCCCATTACTAATTTCAAAGTAGTTGGCCGCAGTCTGGAATTGTCCCCGGTTAATGGCAATAGGGTCGTCCACTATTCCATGGGACTTAAAATAACTGTCGAAATTTGGAACACCTCTGCCTAACCTTTAGGGAATTTCATGCGTGATGTTTTGTTATTTTAGGCACGATAGAATGAACCAAAACAGGCCGTCCAACGTGTACGTAAAGTCATTGCAAACAAACGCCCGTCAATAGTGTGCTTTCACTTGCTTTATTGAAGCGTTTTTAAGTGAGCGTGAATTTTCGCTCGTCGGACGAAGCCAGCCTTCTGTATTATTCCGTGGCGCGAAACATGTTCACTTATAGGCTACATTTGGCAAGCATAAACAATTTGTATTATTTATTGTTCGGAGTCAATGTCGTATACAATACGGCAATTGTAGTTACAGGATTTCTTGGTGGTTTCAGGTTCACGTCGATGTTTATTTCCAAGGTGGAAGATTACGCTTTGCGTGCCACTTATGGTTTAGACGTCGAAGTATACTTAATTGAAATACCTGGACAAGTGGGTGAAAATGCGAATGAATGTGTTTCGTATTACTAAAACTTTTATATAAGATAACGAGCTTTAAGGTTGCTTATGTAATAGAAGTCTATGATGGAGAGGGCTATGCTTGGAGTTTCCCTACGCGATCGAATCAGAAATGAAGAGATCCGTAGGAGAACCAAGGTAACAGACATAGCCCGAAGAATTGCTAAACTGAAGTGGCAGTGGGCAGGGCACATTGCTCGCAGAACAGATGGCCGATGGGGCTGAAAGGTTCTGGAGTGGCGACCGCGTACCGGAAGACATAGAGTTGGAAGGCCTCCAACAAGGTGGACCGATGACCTTGTGAAGGCCGCAGGAACCCGCTGGATGCGGGAAGCACAAAACCGGTCGAAGTGGCGGAACTTGGGGGAGGCCTATGTCCAGCAGTGGACGTCTTTCGGCTGAAATGATGACGATGATGATGATGTAATAGAGGTAGGAAGAGAAGGTACGATAATTGTGAAAAGATCACTCAACCTCTATAGAAAAGCCAGGATCTTTCGATCGGACTTGTGTTATATCTGGTGTTAAACTGCCTGACGATGGATGACGGGAACTTGTAAATATGCTAGTTGCGTGGTAAACTCTGCTTACTCGTTGCAGAATTTTGCGTGTCGTATTTGTGAAGTGTACCTACCTCGCATGTATCACATCATCACATCAATCAGGAGCCTATAACGTTCCCACTGCTGGGACACAGGCCTCCTCTCGGTGAGAGGGAGCGGGCCATAATCCACCATGCGGGCCCAGTGTGGGTTGGTAGATGTCACTTGTCTTCGGATTTTTGGTTCTAAGATATGCCAGTTTCCTCACGATGTTTTCCTTCACCGTTTTAAGAGCTGTGGTGATGAAATCATTTACACAAAGTAAAGCAACTGCTTGGGTTCGAACTCACGACCTAACTAATCGTAAGTCGCGGTCATTACCACTTGGCCACCACCACAATATCAATCCAAATTCAATACATTATTGACATTTCCATCATCGTCATCGCTGATTGTATGCCACTTAGTCTTGATCCTCAGATGATGAGCTATTGAAGCATTGTATTCTCTGTGTGTATAATAAGTAAACCTGCATTAGTACAGACAACGTCTTTTTTTTTTTTGGATGGGAAATCATCATATGACTTCTCCCGCTCTGGGCGGCCTCGCAATGGAAACACCCGGGCGTTTCCTCCCGCTTTATCCTGAACAGTGAACGTCTGACGTCATACTTTTGAAGTCTGTTACGCCAGATTTTAAAATGAAATTATTGCTTTTCTCTGCAATATAGAGAAAAGCAAAGACGTCAATTAAACTAAACAGCGTCAACAGAACTATATTTTCAGCATTTATGTTAAAAGTTTTGTTTTGTAAGCCAGATTTAATTTGCTACTAGGGATGAAATGTAAAATATAGATACGTCTGAATAAATTGCAGCAGAATTTGAATAGTACAATTGTATTAAAACAGCTGTTGCATACAAAAGTCAATAGAACTTCCGAAGAACGAAGTCAAACAAAAACAGTTTAAATTCTAAATCGAAAATAAACTTTTAAAACCGTCTTGAATAACATTTTCCAGGCAATCTAAGAGCATACCCTATTTGAAACTTAGACTTTTACTAGAACTAGATATTACAGACTCAGATGTTAGCATAAAAACTTTGCCTTGGTGATGAGCTCCTGATTCAGTGGCATCGTCAAAGTCGTTTTTTTTAATTAAAGAAAGGTCTTAACGACCAATCTCCATCTAGCTAAGTATTTGCAGGTAATTATTACGCACTTAATTGCTAGAACTCAAGCCTTTATCGAGAAGTGAGCTAAGATTCATGAATACCACTCCATTTTAAATTAGGTTAAGTGTATTCGCACTCTTTTTTGTTCACAGCTACAATACAAAGCGAATTGGAATAACGGTTAAGTTTGTTGGCACTCCCAGAAGTTTTGTTCTTTTGTTTAATGGTTTGCTGGTTTTTGGATTACATTTAGCAGAACATACCTATCTACTTCAACTAACTGTTTAAACTGTTAATTCTTAATATCACATTTGTCATGACTTTAATAAAATAAATATCAAAAGTAACCCAGTAATAGTTCAACTGAGTAATCGACTGATTGTGGAGGTCAGATAGGCGGTCACTCCATCTATTCAGATTGGAAGCTGACCCTAACACAGTTCGAGAAAAGCTAGACAGATAATGATTGATGAATGATAGCAAAATCGTTAGGTATATCAATTGGGATCGAGAGGCAGCTAATGCATAAATTCAGTATACCTTTTCTACCCCATTGTTTTCATGCAATTTGTTGTATAAACATTCTGCAATTTTATAACAATAAGAAGAACGATAAATTATTCAGCGTAATTCCACATACATTACAAAACCATCATTTCGTGCTTAAAATTGTAATTTCGCATGACCAAAAGTCATAAATCAGTTTTAGATACGGGAGTTTTCCTGATAATCGTTATTTATGTTTTATTTACATTTTGTTTTTAGAAATAATGAAAATAAGCATGATCTTTTATTATCACGCAAGAGCTATGTTTAGCATGTTACGTAAACTACATATGTGCTTTGTTTTAATATTTAAAGTTTGACAACCATTTGGACGGTTTAATAAATAACATAGGGTTAAAACGACAAACTAGTGTTAGTACAGATATTCATGCAGAGATAGATATTTCCATGAAGTAGACATCTCAATCATTTTGCATACGTTTATCTCAATTAAGTTATTAAGTATGCTGAAAGTAACGCAAATGGAAGAAAGACAAAAGAAAAAGGGAAGAAAAAACACTAATGCTACACTATAAGAAATTATTTTTTTATTTCATGACAAATCATAACATTTCGGATTACAATTCTTCATGGTCGTATTGGTCAATTTCTATAAAATCGTTTTCAATAGTTTCATTGTTGCTCAATAACCTATGGAATTCTTTGTTAAAATAATCGGAAATCATGTTCCACACATTAATTGAATACCATACAACAACACTTAGAGAAAATATCAAACGAAAAAGTAGACCAAGCATTTTCACAAAAATATTATATTAAAATATTTAATTGTATGTTATATTAAATTGTACTCAGATAAGCAGATTATAAAAATTAGGCAAATACAATCAATACAATATATCAACTTTAAAAATAGTAGAAGAAATTTAGGCATTAATATTCCCAACGTGTGATAAATATCTTGAAGGCTTTTGGTACAACACCTATGTCTTGCATACAAAAAATATAAACTTACTAAATGTGTTTTTTCACCTAAAATTATGACTCTACTGGACGTTAGTTTTCAAAACTGCAAGACAAACTACGACTTTTTATAATTATCTGAATAACGTTATCATACCTTTACTGGAATGACGTGGTATATATCATATTTAATAATATAATAGTCAACTTTTCTTACCGAAACGTTTTACTCGAGAACTTATAGCCCACTTAAGTTTAAACGCAAGAGAAAAGAAAAAAGCGAGTGCACAAAGAAATTCAAGTTATTAGACAAAAGTTTTTGCAATGTGCTAATAGTAGCTAAATGTTTAAAATACTAAAGTGCAGAGAAAATTGTAATTTTAATAGTGATAAATACGTTTTACACTCCACGTGTCTGTATTTTAATGAAATCTGAATAGTACAAAGTGAATTCGAACTTAGCAAAACGTACTAGAATATTAAGCCTACGAAGGATCAGCAGCACAGACAGACAGTGGTAAGAATCAACATAAATATAACACAATACATTCAGACAGCGCCCACTATTCATTCAAATATATTCCATAAATATAAAAATACTGAATGCTAAAGAATACGCAGATCCAATGATACAGACCCCCAGACAGATCCCTCGAGAATTCATGTATAGGTTTACGTAATCAATTCAATCATCGAACAAAATGTCGGTGCCATAAAACATATCGGAAACAATCTCGTAGACTGCATGAGCATGCGGGTACACGATGGTCGTAAGCATCACAATACTATTAGCTATCACGAACAGTTTCATAGTCTCCAAGCCGTCTGATGATCTGAAAATGGCAAGTCAATCGTAAAAGTACCATTAGAATCTTCAATAGCGTATAAAAACTTTTTGTATGGACCCTTTATTGAGTCATTTGGAGAAAGCGGATTCTTGATCTGATTGAGGACTGGGTTGATAGATACGATATTGGATCTTTCGTGATATTGTTCAGCTTTCATGCGGTTTTTTACCACAAAGCGAATTTTTTAGATGATTTTTCTGATCTTACGAACTTTGCTTCAATTTTCTCTGGAAACGTTATTATGTTAGAAACCATTTTCTGATTCGGAAATGTATTCAAACAATTTGGCTTAATTATTTTCTCTTCCATGCCAAAGATTTCGAATATTTTAGCGACGGTTACATTTAGATAGTAATTGCAATTAGTGTGAATTTATTTATCTAGCTCTGTTTATTTTAATCTTGAAATATAATCTTCGAATTTGTAATTTCAACAGTGTTACCAGACACGGTATAAATTTCAGTAGGCATTACTTTGAACAATGGCTAACAAAGCTTCAAAATAACGGAGAAATCTTATTTTCTAATAACAATAAGCACTTGGAATATCCTTATTTCGAAAAATATTGCATTTATATTCGAACGTGCTTATATCCAATCGCAGCAAATAACTTCTCCGCCATAACCGATTTTAAACGATCACAACCGAACGCGTTCGTTCAAAAGCATTAGTATTCGCGTGAATGAGTTTCGAGTTACTGGAAGTGCCGGAACATTAAAGGCTCGTTTGGATCTGATAGGGAGATTTCTTTAATTTTTCGAACATCAAGAGTATATTAAAGGTATGACAAGCTTCCAAGTATTTTTTTATCGGGGACAAAATATTGGAAGATAAATTCTCACTCATGTTTTTAAATATATTTGGATATCGATCGTGTGTTTGGGAAATGTATTCCTAAATAAATATTGCTGTAATAAGTAAAAAGTACTTTGTTAACATTTTTACGTTTTCCTGATTAGGTTGTTGTATAATTACCTCAACCACCCACCGAAGCCTTGTTCTTCATCGTCCAAGGAATCAACAGTCGCTGGAACGTTTTCTGGAGTTTCTGATACTTTTTCCTCAACTTTGATCTGTGTCTTTTTCTTTTCTGTTCCAGAATTAAGTTTACTTTTCTTCATAATCTAAAAAAAGAGGAATTATATCAATTATTTCATGCCACGTGGTGGATTACGTCCCACTCCTTCTCTCCGAGAGGAGGCCTGTGTCCCAGCTGTGGGAACATTATAGGCTGATTATATTACATCTATTATTTTACCCATATTTGTATTATATTTCAAAACCTTCAAAACGTAGGTTGTTATAAGTAGCATGATAAACAGGATTGGTAAAACTACTACTTTGATTACAATATAATTTATAGTCAAAATAGAACAAATAAAACTAGTGCACATAGTTCAAATAAATTGAAATGAACAAAACCATTTCAACAGCAATTTGTAGGTGCCACAAAACTGTCTGTAGTGCGTACTGTACTGGATATTTCAAAAGTTTCGTTAAAAAACGATTCAAAACGTTTATTCAGGCGTACATTTTGAATAGGCGAACCGATTTGACTGATTTTTTGCTAGTTGGGATGTAGTTTCTAGTGGTCAGAATTTGATGACCGATTTATAAAAAAATGTGCTCTAAAAATCTGTGATCATTTCAAAATGTGCAATGATTTAGGACTCAAGTAATACTAGCTAAAAATAGTATATCTATGGTAATTTCTAATCTTAATGGAACTTTTGCTATATATAGATATATTATAGCAAAAGTTTCATTAAGATTAAAACAAATCATTTTTCTTACAAAACCAGGTTTATGTCTAAACATAAACCTGGTTTTGTTCTTGGTGTTTTAAACTTGATCTAAATCAAGTTTAAAACACCAAGCCAGTTTCTGAAATAAGAACCCAGTATGAATAAAAATTCAATTCTTTTTACAAAACTGACAACTTAGTCCTTAGTCAAATTGTCATATTTAAAATAAGAATTACACCCAGATCGAAATACTGTGGAAATACAAAAATGGGCTAAAAGCTTAAGGTTAGAGCCAAAATTATTTCAATTTTTGTAATAAGACAGTATAGGTATAATATACAGAAAAACAAATAATGCCATAGAAATAATGACTCTAATACCGAAACCATAAAACCATAAATGAAACAAAGAAATCTTCTCGAACCAAACTCTTAAGAAGCCACGTAACGAACACACAGATACAAGTACTTTTCCGAGGCTAAACAAAACAGTAACACGAGAACACCTGGGCCCCTAATCAAATATTATTTGATTCAATATTACCTCAGTGGCAAAGGGTATGTGGTGAAGAAACAAGTGCCTCGGTCTCCTCACACTGAACACTAACAGACCTAACGAACCACATTCAGCGGGAAACCTCTCAAACGCTGATCGATACTTTACGTGGTGCAAGTTTTAGAGGTGAAGACGGTATAGGAGGAGCGATGAGCGATTAGATAGGAACGGAATTAATTGAGCTGGTTTTAAAAGTAATCGATGGGATTATTCTAAACTAGTATATTGAATCAGTCATGTTCGTGTGGAGCTGGACGTACAGGATACATACACACAACATCCCATTTCTTCTCGTGATTGACGTAAAAGGCGACTAAAGGAGTTACTATAGAATAAGCAGTAGTATTTTCTATGCATCTTACTCGTACCACCATACTGCGATCGCCAACCCGCCTGCCAAGCGTGGCGATTATGGCAAAGCTCCCATATATGTCCAGCATTGGACGTCACACGGCTGAAATGATGATGATGATGATCATGAGTAAAATAAGTTTTGTCAATATTACCAGTGCTATTAGTTTAACAATTTTATTCTTATTTTTTATCAATGTGATGATCTATTTATTTAAATTTAATCTATTTTAATTTTATGTTGATAATTTAAAACATATTTTCTTTTATTTTATCTTTATTTCATCGCTATCTAGCAGATATTAACAATAATTAATTAGTATGACTTTACTTTATAGAATTTATTATTTTAGTACACAATTTCTCATTTTTATAAACATGAATTCATTCATTTATTTACTGAATTCCAATGTTATGTAACGTTTATTTATCGATGTTGTATGTATGATGATGTAAGTAAGTTAGCTTATTTCTCTGAATACTTTTTTCATGCATGTAGTGTAATCCTATAGTTATTGACGCATAAAAAAAAATGTATCATAATTAATTATGGCTTTGTATGTCCGACTCCATAAGACACGGTTTGTTTGCCATTAAATTAAAAAAAAATCTACTAGAAGAACTCTGAGAAATAAAAAAGATTTTTTCATTTATTTTATATGGGTTGCATTTTTGTATTAAACAGCATAATTGAGAACGGATTGTCCAGATTTCTGAATATATCCTTAAATAAATCCATGCATCAAAGTAAACACGTAAATGAAACATAAACAACCGAATTCCGATACATACAAAAAATACCTTAATGATCAGTACACTAACAAGCTTCCACACAAAATAAACAAAGAAAATATTAATTTCCGCCACTCAGTCCGCACCCCAACGTTTCGCTGTCGACGGCCTAACACGATTATGAATTATTACCGTCGGGTGAATGAGTAAAATTCGGCTGTTCACCTCCCAAGGTAATTTGCAAACTGTACGGTGAAAAAATAAAGTTGCTGGAAAATATTTCTTGGTAAAAGACATTTTTAAAATGGTATTTTAGGGTTCAGTACCTAAAGTGGCCAAAGGGATGCTGTTATCTAAGCCTCTAACGTAAGTGACGTTGCAGGCTTAGCAACAGGATGCCTTTCATATGACTATATGACACAGGGATGAATTTTTTAAACTGACATAGAAGTCAGTTAATTTTATTATCATCGCAAATAAAACGAAAATACAAGGAGATTGACGCACAGCCATAGGAAATTGTCGATATTAATTATTGTACACGAAATCGTACATTCGTATTTCGGATTCAGTACACGAATCTGAAATTAATTGATGAAAAATTTCAACGCAGGGTGCGTTAAAATTTTTCATCGGTTATTCAAAAGAATTTTCTCTGCCATACATTTTGAACGCGAAGGTCAATACCTACGTGTTCAAAATGTATGGCAGAGAAAATTCTTTACATTTTTAATATTATTGTTTCATAAAAAAGTGCAATCACTTTTTTAAGAAATATTTTTTTGTATTAACGACGAAATAATTCTATGATGGAATCATTTCTAGGTCTACATCTAGAATCATGTGCTGAATTAATAATTTCAGTTTGCGCGTCGATGTCCCTACATAAACATTTGCAAATTTAATTGCTACATTCAATTTCAAAGAGTATGCTTACATGGTTTGGTCATGTTTAGAGGATGAATGAAGGATGGTTTCCAAAAGGTATTTACTAGGCAGGTGTGAGTGGAAACGCCGGACACGCCCTAGGAGAACATATCATACCTTATTGGTAATGTTCTCTAGAAAGGCTAGGTGCGTAGTACCTACTCGCAACCGGCGTTTGTGTATGACCAATTGTATGAACCTAAAAGAGGCATAAGGAGTATTTAAGGATCGCAGCAGGTGGCTTTCCGTAGTTTCTGCCTACCCCCATGGGATAAAGTCGTGAGTTTATGTATGTATGTATTTAATTTCACTAAAGATTATGCCGTGGACGTTCACTCACGTTAGAAATTATGAATACATCCAATGTAGGTGGTACGGAATCCACAATGCGGACCAACTCGCCCTTTCGAATAATTTTCTTTTTGTTGTTCACAATGTGAGTCCCTGTTCATTTTAATTTTGTTGCGAGAATTTATGACGTCATTGATATGGCTAATGATATCGGATTATTAATGTGTCCAGGCGTCATAGCCATAGGATATGCTTTGGTTGTATCGTTGGCATGTGTGGTAAATGATTGTGAATCTATTAAACGGCTATCACTTGTAATTTATGGTTTGATGGTTCAATTAGTTTTGGTTCAAATTCTAATGTCCATAACTAATTAGACGTATAATTGATTTAATCGAATAAGTAACACTCTTGACTATTTTTAATTACACTTGCGGACAAAGAATACGGGTAAGTTCGAAAAAAAAATCTTTAAATAAAATTACAAACGGCGTGCATGGAACTATGTATTTTATGTTAATGACCACTTAATAAAACAACACCAATTGTAAGAATCAGTATTAGAAAAAAAAATTGCATAAGAAAACAAAAAATTAAGTTGATAAATTATGTTTTGTAACTCAAACACAAAAACTATTTTTTTTTTTTTTTAATTAATAGCTGGTGTAATCGACATGATAGTAATTCAATAATGATCGTGAAAGATGACGAAGGCCGCCTTTTATCATTTTGATTTTACAAATTGAAAACAAATGTGAGAAAAAAGCAAAAGTAAAACAATTCAACAATTAACAACAACAATTAATTTCCAAATTCGAGGATATTAAAATTTTAACTTTTCTAAATTACGTTGTAGATAATTTAAGGTCTTATTTATTATATCAAAACATACGATGGACATATAGTTAGTTTTTTTGCATGTATCATTATTATTAATTTGCAAGTTACAAAAATTTTCGTCATCGCCCCGCATTATTTGACCTCGAGTGTTTTGTCTTTCCACGGACCTGAGGTCAAGGCTTATAAAGGTCAACAGAATTAATTATTTTACAAACATAATTTTTGATAAACGTCTTCAGACTAGTAATCTAGATCTTAATAAATAAGATGAACATTAATTATAACTTCATTTACAGTAGATATTAGATACAGGTTACTTAAATGAAAATCTAGATAGATATTTATTATTTCGACTGAAGAATGGAAAAGATAATCTTATGATAACAATAATATAACTAAACTATTACTGTCTCGTAGGTCTAGTGATAGTAGTCCTAGGTTTCAGTTCCGAAATCAGGAGGAAATGTCTTAGAATTTGTCAGTGATAATCCGGATTCCAAATTTTTACCCTGTTGATGGTATTAGGTTCACCTTCTTCTTCTTTCTTCTCGACTTAAACATAACTGGATAAATGTTGATTAACTATAGTTCCATCTCTGCCTAATTCCTAGAGAAAATAGGAGTTAATCATTAAAACAAAATAAATACTAAGAAAAGTAACGATTATTTAAATAAATGTTGATATTGATAATTAAATTATATTATTATTGGCTATTAAAAATGTTCCATTTTAAATAATAAATGTTTGAACTAAATAAAGAATTCAACCTTAATCGAGAGAAACACATCGACAGGTAAGCCGCAAAGCCGAAGGAAAAACACGCTTCTGCTTTCGTTCCTAATGACTGTCTAAAAATGAGGAAAGAAATGAGGAAAATTAAACGGTAGAGTAAAGTAAAATAAACTTCTGATCTCCACTTATCCTACTTCCGATTGATATGATAAAATGTGGAAGTTTAAGAAAATGTTTTTTACTCAACCACGCAGAAACAACTTACTGAATTTTATCGAAAACTAAACTTAGTATGGCATCATGAATATTTAAAATTGTTTGTTTGTACAGACGCCAGCACATCGAGCAACTACAATCTGTCAAATTTCTTTAATATATTTTCAACTTTATCGCTAAAGCATTAGAATCGAGGTTGATTGGGAGAATTTGACAATTTCGGGTACCTTGATGTGCTGGCGTCTGTACATGAGTGGCAATTGTCGTAATTTTAAGAATGTTCACAGTATAATCCCATTTTCAATTATTATCAAAAATACTTCAAAATTTTCATATATTATATTTGACAAGATTTGACATTTCATTGTCGCCGATATGAGACAATGACTGAATTTAAAAACAAAAATATTAAGAGAATTTGCCTTCAGATGTTATGTTGAACTACTGGTTAGATTTTTATTTTATTTATTTATTTAATTCCAGGCAGAGGAGGTGGTGGGTTTTTAGTTAGATTTTAGTTAGAACAACTGCAATGCAACTGAACGCGATCACGATCCAAAGCTGTCAATGTCATTATTCTGAAACAAAGATGACACTGACAGCTCTAAAACACAGTTATTGCGTTCAATTCTATTTGTTATATCGAGCTAAACACGATAAACACGTGTTTACTTACTTTTTGTATGGGTTTATAAAGTAGGTAGTTAATTTTGAGAAGTTATCCATTCCTACATCAGAAACAAACGCAAAGCTATGACTGACTTCTACGGAGTCGGGATTATTAAACATGCTGACACATACTTGGAAGTAGGTCCTCTAGTTTATCCAGTAAATCCGCCGGCAACAGCAAGTAATTAAGAAAACCGTGCCTTCAATTCACCACATAAATAAAATAAAACAAATAATCCCACAAAAATATAGTGACATTTTACTGCATTTTGCAATCTCGTCTATTGCAGGTGTGGAAGTTAAAAATTAATACCGCAGTGGAGATAAAATTTTATACGCTCATCAAAATGGAGAATTTATTGTTGTATCTTTAGCAACAATATAACAGCATGAGCTACCTATGTGTTACATAGTGTATGGAATCGCTAACGAACTTGTGTCTTCGACTTGGACAGACGTTACGGTTGTTATACAGGCTGCTCTATTTATACAGTTGGGAAACATTCTTCAGTAATTGGGAAGGACAACTTCTTTCGGTTTTTTTTTCTGGGTAACCTTATTAATTACCATTACTAGCAATATTAAATACTTAGGGTATGTTTAGTTTTATATCAACGGTTGATCTGTTAGCATAAAGTCAAAGTCAAAGCATTTATTTCAAATAGGCACAAAAAAGGCTCTTTTGAACGTCAACTAAAATTAAAATAGAATTGATTACGATTGATATTCTATTTGATTGATTTTTTTGAAAAAAAAAAAACACGATAACCCATTAAACGGCTTAAGCCAAAGATTACGATAAAATACTCGTATAGTTCATATTGATGCGATCAAATTTGCGACATTATTTATCCAATTCATACTATACTCTACGGATTATTTCTGAAAGAGCTTTTTATATCGATGAAATTGATCACTTCATGCCCTAAAAAATTGGTTTTGCATTGCACACACTTCACGCCGTAAAAAATATTTGAAGAGTCATTTCGTTGCTCTCATCCAATACTTTTTTAAACCAATTTATCTGCAAAAAATATTCTGTACTCCGTGTAATTATTTTGTTGAAAAAGTTAAACTGTTAATGGGTCATCGTTATTCAAAATGTAGATTTCTTTATTTCAGGAGCATTTTATGCTATCATTTAATGAAAATAACTAATAAGCAATTTTGTTTTAATGTATGTGCGTGATAATTATTTTAAGACTTACAATGCTGGTTTTACTTTATACAAACACGTTCCACTCACTTAGAATGTTACTATTATTTCTACACTTGAATGGATATCATCCTATTTAGGCAATAGACAGCAACGTGTCATTATTAGTAAAATTAACAGTAATAGAGATATGATACCATACTTATCAGAATATAAGCAAAATAAATGTGGCGTTCCGCAAGGAAGCGTGCTTGGTCCAATATTGTTTCTTTTATATATTAATGACATCATAAAAATAACCAATCATAAATGCATATTATTTGCCGACGATATATCAATCATAGTGACATCAGATAAAAAGAAAAACAAGACTGACCATGAGTTTGACATAAATAATACAATAGACAAATTACTGCTTTGGCTTGACATAAATAATTTAAAAATAAATTTAGATAAATCCGTTTACATTCAATTTAATCAATCAAATAATAATAAAAACAATATAAAACTTAATATTAATAAAATCGAAGAGGCAACCCATACGAGGTTTTTAGGCGTAATAATAGACAAAGATTTTAACTGGAAAGAACATGTAGATAATGTAAGCACTCGAATCAATAAATTTGTATACGCACTGAAGCAAGTTAAAAACGTAACTAACATAAAAACTGCAATTATGTCATACTACGCTTATGTTGAGTCGCTACTGCGATATGGTCTCGTAATGTGGGGTAATGGTACCAATATGGATAGAGCATTTATCGCACAAAAAAAGTGCATCAGAGCAATAAGTGGTATTAAACCTGATGACTCATGTAGACCAATGTTCAAGAGGTTTGGTCTGCTACCTCTACCATGTCTGTATATATATGAGGTATGTATATTTGTAGTTAACAACAAACATTTATTTAAATCAGCAAATGATGTAAATCCCAGAAACAGACGAGATCCTCATAAACTGGTATTAAGTAATTTGCCAAGACTTGCGAAATACAACAAAAACTGCCTTGCAATGTGCGTACGTATTTATAACAAAATACCAAGTCGCTTTAAAATATTGAACTCGAGAAAATTTAAACTAGAATTACACAAGTGGCTTATTGAATGTAATTTTTACAGTTTAAAAGATTTTATGGATGTGAGATGTTGATTCCTTTTGTCAAAATATAAATTTTTGCATGCTATGTTATATCTTAGCGAAACATGTTGAGCTACTGTAATAATATTAACATCAATGTATACCATGTTTTACGCAAATAAATGATTTACTTACTTACTTACTTACTTACACTTTTCGCGGTTGCATTTAAATACGCATTCGTGAAGAGCACACGAAAATCACCAAGCAACTGCATAATCATTAGTTGTCAATAAAAATATACTTGAAAATGCTCCTGAGATTAGTTCTCTCATACATAAAATTAAGAACAAAAACATGGAAGCGATAAAGAACATTATACAAAACTTAGAAGCTCATAACTGCAAATTCTGTAAACTTCTAAATTAAGGAAGTGCGCTCTAAGACTTCGTAGTTCATGTTATATAACTTGTATAAAATTTCTCCTACCTGGTAGAGGTACAGTTTTGCAAGATAGTTTCGCTTATTTTAAGCCTCGCGGCAACAGAGGTGTCTAAAAATGAATTTTATTTGATGCACTTGCATGTAAAGGGAAAATTTTACAAAGCAAAAGTTGCGAAGGATATTTTGATGTAGTCTTTTTGCTAATAGAGTGTTCTTATTATTAACATAGAAGGGGAGCATAATCCTGCCAGGGCCGCGAGATCTGTTCGAAAAAGTTACCGTGGCTCTCGTACATAGGCAACTGAAGGAACACGGGTGGGTTTTAGTCAGTAAAAGTCTGACGCGCCCTCTAGCTCCGCCCAAAGCGTGAGACTTCATTCGATGATTTCCCACCCACAAAAAAGGGGAATTTAATTCCAAGATTCCACTTGAACGATGCTGTTGTCATTTTTAAACAGGAAACTGATTACAAACTAATTGATTTTTTACTTTTTTTTTTGTTTATTTTCTTGTGTACTTGATTTTAATTACAGTGCACAAATCAGGGTTTATAAACTGACTGCAAACAAGAATTCAAAAAAAAAAAAAATAGTAACCATCTAAGCGCGATGACACTACAGAAACAACACGCTGTACGTCACACAATTTCATGCCTACGTCACATCGACGCCAGTCTATTAGAACGATCACCAGTCCGTGACGTGACAACCACGTAATTGTAATCCTATGTACCCACTGAAGACGTTACTGCTCTTGTTTTAGTGCAGCCGTCAAGTGCAGATTAACCTATATATTGAGTGATACTGAATAATTGGTATTAATAGTTGAATACGTCTATTGAAATCCTTGGTAATGAATACGAGCAGAGAATTGCTTTGAATCTCGGTTCTATAAGATAATTAGCAAAATGTTAGTGGATTAACGAAAATACCATTTCTTTTCAAGGTTTCACATGACCTGATCAAGATAATGTAACGTGATAAACAACTACTAAATTTTTGATCCTAAAAGTTTGAATGTTTTCTACTGAAATAATGATGGGCTTATCGAAATCAATTTTAGCCTTATCACCTAAACGACCTTGAAAAATTAAACCTCAAATAATTTAAAAAATATATAAATATTCCTAACTTATTATTCTGTTAGTGATAGTTTCACGTAACGTAATGTATCTCATTACTAATTAAATGTTTAAAAAATCTGGATTATCTCTAAGTTTCTTTTTTAGAGGATTAAATGATAGTTGAACAACCATCATACCTTCTTATAAAAACTGAGAGTGATTTCGCATTCATACTTTTTAGCTATGATACAGAATTTTTAAATCTTAAAAATTGAATGGGGAATCAGATGTCACGATTTCTCTTAATCATTTTCATTCGACTGGCGTATTCATTTCAGCTGCAGTGCAGACGATTGATATCGAGCGATCGCTACATTATCCATAGCGCCGATCTATCAACGTCCTCAAGCTTTGTATCCTTCAATACTATCTTCAGGGATCGTATTTATCAACTACGCTTAAATTTCAAGAAAATTAAATCTGTCTTCGACATTTGACACGATAATTTTAGGTTTTTATTTTCGCTATATTTCGCTCTTGTTATCTTTATCCCAACTTTACATTATATATTATGGTTGTAGTCCTAGTGTTATAATCTTATCATTTTTACAAATTTTCTTTTGATTGTTCTTTCTAGTATTCGGGTTTCCATTATCGCCGTGCTGGGCCTGGACCTCATCAGAATAGTAAATGTCACCAAAATTGCCTTCAAGTGCCGCTCTCAACACTGCCCGTGTTGAGAGCGGCACTTGAAGACATAAACAAAAAATATCATTATCGAATCAGTAACGAAGAGATCTGCAGGAGAATCAAGGTAACCGACATTGCTCGAAGAATTTCCAAACTTAAGTGCCAGTGGCTTATTGCTTACTAAACAAACAGTTGATCGGACTGAAGGTTCTGGAGTGGCAAAAGCCATAGCGTTAGCGGCTCCCACGTGGTGGACCGATGACCATTTGAATGCCCCAGGATTCCGCTGGAAACGAGAAGCACAGAATTGGTCTAAGTTGCGGTGCTTAGGGGAGGCATATGTTTAACATTGGATAACTTTTGGCGGAAAGGATGATGAGTACTAATTTTATTTCACAATTCCTTTAAATAGTAGACTTCGTAGGTAATCGCTTTATTGCTTTATGGTAAAATGTCACACGCACGACATAAAACGTCTCAAGTCAATTTGTTTATGTGACTGTTAGATAATTTCATCCTTAGTAATGTTTCAATTTACTTGGAATTACGAACTGGACTATATATCTGACTAGAAATATCGCATAAGATTGGTATCTGGACTAGATAAATGAATTTCAGAAAATAATAACTGAAAATATTAAAATATTATCATGATTTTATCACACAAGCTTTACAGAGTCAGGTCTAGTTAGAACGTTAAAAAAGGCCTTATTTCCGATTTTTTTTTTGGCCAAACGATAAAATAATTTACAACAAAAGTTCCATTTAAAAGATATAATATATTTCATGGAAACATGTTTTTTTTTTTTAAGAAATGTATTCCATAATAAGCCGATATGTATCGATGGCTGACGACGCTGCAAACAAAACAGGTTTTGCGGTGATCACTCTCGGGCTGCAACGAATTATCTGAAACTAACAAAACAGAGGGGGATCTTTAGTTAATGATATAATGCTCCGGTTAAACGAAGGGTTTTGAAAAATTTTCATTTTTCACAAAATGGCGGACATTGAAAATCAAAAGTGTTGTTTTGACCAAAATTTCAGGTACATATTTGACTATAAAAAAATTGTCCCAAAAAAAAAATCACTTCGTTCATCTGAAGGACATCTATGTATAGAAGAATTGATATAAATTTCAACCCGGTCGGTAATGCCGTTCTCGAGTTACAATGATCACCGACTTCGAAAACATGGTTTCCAGAAAAATGAGTTTAAAGTTTTGAGTACGATTTGCATGCAGATAAAAAATAAAATTACTTACGTAGAGTGGTCTATTCCCGGGCCATATAGTTCGCCTTCCTGTGCGTTTTTTCCTGCATCTGAAGCCATTTTCAGCTGCCGCCAAGCTACCCTCGCCTCTCGAGTGTTTTCCAGGGATTCTAACTAGACCTGACTCCTTAAGTAAATTAGTAAGCATCGTATAGGTCGTATATAGGTCGTAAATCAATAGGACCACCTACAGGTGGTCCTATTGATTTATGCAACAACTGGACATCGATCTGAAAAACAGCGTCCAAATAATACAAATTTCAATTCTAAGAATATAACATGAACAAAATACAAAATCGAATCAAAATCCTCTACGTTGTTTTGCTGCGATACAAAATTCAATTTGGCTTTGAAAATATTTTACGACACATTTTGTAGAAAATGCATTTTCCTTCCGTTCCTATTGTCTATATAGTTAACTCAGTCTTTGGTAGTTTCCGACAGTGCCTAGTGATATAAAGACGGTATTTTAAAGAGATACAATATCTTCACATCTTTAGTGATTGTTTTGGAACCTGAAACAGCCGCTAGGTACCGAATCCTAGGAAACTATTTTTTTTCCCTTGTTTTAAGTATTTCATCGGTCTTGGTAGTCACTTTATGATGAGCTCACTGAGGCTTTTTATGATGAACTAGCTTCTGCTCGCGACTTCGTCCGCGTCAAATTTTTGCTCCTCTGACCCTTTCCGCCGCATCGAATTGCTTGCAAGTTTTCGTACATTTTTCGTTGCTGCATCGCTCCTTGTCATTTTAGCGTGATGTTATCTAGCCTATAGCCTTCCTCAATGAATAGGCTACCCAAAACAAAAAGATTTTTAATTCGGACCAGCACTTCCTGAGATTACCGCGTTCAACCAAACAAACAAACAAACTCTTCAGCTTTTTTAATATTCATATAGATAATATTTTTAAGTGGGACTAGTAATAAGTCATTTCGTCTTTTCAACATGGAGCACACAGATTGGTCTAAGTTACAAAATCTACTTACGTGACTTAGTCCTGGGACATTTAATATGCTGTCCAGCGTAGCCTGTGTTCTGCGAATGCAACTGATGGCACCAAACTTGTAGCTGAGTTTTGGTATGCAAATTCCGTCAAGGAGAGGATAAATAGAAAAAATAAAACACCTACCTTTAATAACAAATAATTAAAAAAAAAAAAACACCAAATAGCTGCGAATTTCTCAAGTAAACACATCCTTGAAAACTAAAACGTTTAAATCAATCACCGGACGTAGTCTCTCTCCGCTAGATTCTAGACACAAAGGAAATACATTAAGACGAACTAAAGAGCTTTAACAGCTTGTTTATACCTAGAGCATCTCAGGCTTTTGTGACGAAATTGTTGAGATAAACTTTGTAGGAGACCCCATTTCCTGGAAATCAAAAGGTTCTGGTGCTGCTGTATCTGCCCGATCGTAAATCTCTTTTTGATCCTTTGATGTTTGACGTTTTTAGTATTATTACTTGCTTAAAAGAATTTTAATTTCTGTGAGATTATTCTATATCCATATGTTCATATTCCTCGTGATTGAATTATGGGGGGCATATTTAATAATATAATTTTCAATTAATATAAGCATTAAGCACATATCTATCTACATGTTATCATAATACATTTCAAGTCATATTTAGCACATTTAATAATTTTCCTTTAATTTACATTCTTAGTTGTCACAATTTAACTAATTACTTATGAATACGAAAGTACCAAACTTGTTAACAGACGTAGAGTTTTCACGAATATATTAGTAACTTCAGCTTTGCCACAGAAATGATTGTATAGTGATTATTTTACAACAGCAAGTTCTCTTTCTTCCAATCACCCTTTAGGGTTCCGTTGCCAAATGGCAAAAAACGGAACCCTTATAGATTCGTCATGTCTGTCTGTCTGTCTGTAAACTGAATAGTTTGCGCGAGAGACACTTCCAAAGTGGTAAAATGTGTGTGTCCCCCCCCCCGTAACTTCTAAAATAAGGGAATGATAAAACTAAAAAAAATATATGATGTACATTACCTTGTAAACTTCCACCGAAAATTGGTTTGAACGAGATCTAGTAAGTAGTTTTTTTTTAATACGTCATAAATCGTAAACCACAATTTACCTTTCATTCAGTCAACTCAAATATAAAAATTAAAAAAAAAACATTTAATTTCATAAACATAAACCTTATGCATAAACCGTGAATTCCTGCAGGTTTGTACGGAACCCTCGGTGCGCGAGTCCGACTCGCACTTGGCCAGTTTTTTTTTTAATTTGATGGGTGCCGTAACAAAAATAAGTTCAAGAAAAAATTTCTCATATTCTTTAACCGTTCGCAATAAACTGTCGTCACTTCACACTAAAAATCTATACTCTATCATTCACAGGTACCCGGAGTAGAGGACATCGAGGGAGCTCGTTTCAAAGCTGCTGCAAATTCCTCCTGTTGGGAACGTCGTGTCTATAAAGAGCTTTTAGTTCTCCTTTTACACCGTGCTGTGTCACAGGTAAACGTGTCGGACGAAAATGTCTGGATACTTGAACACTTTTGTTGTGAGTACTGTAGATGTGATACTGGTTTATTTTTATTTTATTTATTAAAGATTTTTTATTTTTATTAATTTGAATTCAAATTTCGAATTAACTGCAACCGTACGATGGTACTAGTTTATGAAGGGGACTGTTATGAAGTAGGACGGTACAGAAATAAGTGACTAAGCCGTTTTTTTTTTCTAAATATCGCCATGAAATGACCATATTAGTCTAAGTCAAAGAAAATCCCAATGATTCTGTCCAACCTGGCAACTGAACCCAAAATACAACTCACCAGTTACTACAAGATCATTGGGGTAAATCATGCCGTCAAAACTGTAATACGCGCATTTTTACTGCTGTCTAGGTATTCCACGTCAGTCTACCAAGGTGAATAGCCCTTGAATAGCCATTTGCACTCCAATCTCTAAACTACTCAGTCATTTAGGTACCTGGTACACTCAGGTAGACTGACAAGTTATCAATTAATCAATGTTCGTCTCACAGTGGGTTCTGTACATACTTAATCTACCCATCTTGGACAATGAATTAGACACATGCAGTTAGTTCAACAAGATACCTATACTCTGGTGGGTTTTATCATTTATGAGTTTTTAATATTCCAGTCTTGTCTTTAAGGGTCATTATATTTTTTTTTTTGTGTATAGTTTAAACAATTATTTTTACTGTAGCTGATTTTGCCCGAAAATGATATAATATTAAATTGGCTGATTCTATAAAAATTTGGAAACTAGTTTCATCCTAATTGAACATGTAACTCTTCATCGTAATCGTATTAGCTTAAAATCCAAAATAACTGGAACCAT
Source organism: Aporophyla nigra (assembly GCA_947507805.1). Lineage (NCBI taxonomy): Eukaryota > Metazoa > Arthropoda > Insecta > Lepidoptera > Noctuidae > Aporophyla > Aporophyla nigra. The sequence goes on along the minus strand of OX382301.1, from coordinate 18,963,306 downwards.
GGTTCCACATTGACTTTTAGACTAAAACCCCCCAATATATTTAAAGTAAAAAAATAATTGATTTAGAGTTTATTAATATTTGGTATGATTTCGTTTTTACGATACGATGCGGAAATACTAAAAATGTGTTTGTTGGTGTATCTGTAAAACCATAGACACGATTTCAATAGAAAAGGCCTTTTTTTTTTTTTTTTTTTTTTTTTTTTTTTTTTTTTTATAATTAGAGTAAAGGATTCTTCAGACAGGTGCGACACTAATCTTGTAGAACAATTTAAATTAAGTTTTTATAAATTGTTCTACGAATGTCGCGTCGCGCCTGTTGGAGTGGGAGAATGTGGAAGCCGTAAGACGAAACGATCAAATGTAAATGATGTCTTTGAATATAGTGGATAAGTGTGTGTGTCTGTTTGTCCGTCTTTCACGGCAAAACGGAGCAACGAATTGAAGTGATTTGTTAAGTGGAGATACTTGAAGGGATGGCTCTCCATCCCTTCAAGTATCGACATAAGCAACTTTTTTTTTAATTTTTTTATTAGGTTCCTGGGTGAACTTAGAAAAGCCAAAGCCAAGCCAAATGGAAAGACATATAATATCGTCTACAGTAGCGTATAAAAATAACATTCTGTTCCGAGTTTCTTCTGTGTTCTAAATCAGGAAAGGGGAACCATGTTACCCTGAATTTAACGCGAGCGAAGCCGCGGACAAAAGCTAGTAAAATGTAAAATAGAATGTTTGCTGAAATTTATTTATCAAACTTTTTGGTTTTACCCGGGTTTGTTTTATGTCATTCAAAGTTGAGTTTATGAAATTCATATTTCATCGTGAATTTAATAATTAATTTAGTGATGGGTTCCGGAATTTTGACGGATTATGAAACCACATGTTGGCGCGAACTGACCTTTGTTTTGTAACTTTATTCGGTTGGAAAACGCCATACGGAAATAACTTTTACTGATTTATTAAAGTGTCCGTGTGGTGTCCGACATACAAATAGCACCATCCCATTTCTTCCCGTGGGTGTCGTAAGAGGCGACTAAAGGACTTACTGGACAACGGGCAGCAGCATTTACTATGCATTTTACCAACATACTACGCTCGCCAACCCGCCTGCCAAGCGTGGCGGTTATAGCAACCCCCCGCCATTGTAGCGGTCAGATATTAACCCACGGGAACGTACTATGAGAATAAAAGTATCCTATGTCCTAAATCAGGTCATGGTCAATCCGTATCATCCGAATCCTTTTAACCGTTACGGCCCGGCGACAGCGCGGCGTTAAAAACAGACAGACAGAGTTACTTTTACATTTATAATACTATTAGCGACCCGCCCCTGCTGTTGGTAAGTTTAATACATATTCAGCCTATAATGTACTGCTGGTACACAGGCCTCCTCTTTATGAGAGGGAGTTGGCCATAAGTGAGAAGAAGTGGGCCATAATCTACCACGCAGGCCCAGTGTAGACTGGTAGATGTCAAATGTTCTCGAATTGTTGGTTCTGGGACATGCTGGTTTTCTCACGATGTGTTCCGTGACCGTTTTGACTTTAAAATTTGACTTATTACCACAACTCTGTGGTGATAAGTATTTAAAAAGAATAACACGATAAATATCACACGATCACACACACCCTGTCACGAAAGCCGATTTTAATTAATAGATATACTAGCTTTTGCCAGCGGATTTACCTGCGTTTTGTACATATAAACCTTCCACATGAATCATGATGTCTATTGATTGAAGCCGCATTAAAATCTGTTACGTAGTTTAAAAGATCTAAGTGTATATATACAGATGCGGGAAGGAACATTGTCTTTATTTTATATTTATACATCTATGAATCCCACGACAGCTTCTAATAAAAAATAATCACGCGATCGAGCCGCGGGCACTTATACTTTTTTTTTTCTAACACTCTAGCCAGTCTTAAAGCCTATAACTAGTGACCTCTTTCCTATACCTCAGAGACCGAATAGTGAACGGGAAGGCTGACTCTTAGATTATAACGTAAAACTTTATAGCTCGCCCTGAACCAATTTGTTAATAAAATGACTATCATAATTCAACCCATTTTTTAGTACTTATGATAATGTTTTAACGAAAAATATTCCTCCAGAAACTGAAGGTTAAACTGAGAGTTTATACTGAACAAAACTTTGCCTCTCTCTGGAAATGTTGGTTTAAAATTGTTTTTTTTTTAAAGTGCAGGATACTGGAAATTCAAGCTTAATCAATAAAAGACTTACTCTATGATACACTTACACTTATGATCCCGGAGGTTAATGATAAATGACTTTATTTCTTTAAATAGGTTTATCAAACTGCCAGACCATCATTAGAACTGACAGAAAAAAAAAAAATATGCTTTAGAAAAGCACCGTCTTCTGACATATTGACATTGTCATAGTATATTTTGGGGCGGAATCTATACAGTTTTGAATATATGTATTATGAAAATCAAGCAATACCAAATAAAGAACATTTCCGGAGGCCGCATAAAGGACTCAAACTGCCAGACCATCATTAGAACTGACAGAAAGAAAAAAAAAATATTATGCTTTAGAAAAACGCCGTCTTCTGACATATTGACACTGTCATAGTATATTTTGGGGCGGGATCTATACAGTTTTGAATATATGTATTATGAAAATATGTATCTAATTACAGGGCATCTAAATTTTGGGCACAGATAAACTCCTCACTGATTAAAAAAAAATGCTTTCGTTTTCATAATATATTTTCCCATCAATATCCTGTCAAACTCAATTTTCTTTATCAGCTTCTCGAAGCAAATTTCCTTGATTTCTTCAAGACTGCTTAATAATAATCAGCCTCTGACTTCCTCTCTCATAAGTAGATAATATTCTATAAGATATCACATTTGAGTAGATCAAAGCCCTCCAATTCCCAATTTTCAATAATCTCACATTTTTTTGCTTCCCTCTACGAACGGTTTTCATTATGACGTTACGGAATAATTTTGTAGAGCTTTCCGTGTGAACGAACTTGACTCAGTCTGTGAATTGAGAAAACATTCGGGAATGAAATTCACGCGCTTCGGCTGCGATTTATAATTTTGACAGGTAGTTGTCATTTGTATCACTGTAAGTGTAGAAAGGACCTTTAGGGAAAGAAAGAAGACATAAATAAAATGCATTGATTTGCGCTTAATATGCCCCATACAATTTAAATAAAAAAACCGGCCATGTGCGAGTCGGACTCGCGCACCGAGGGTTCTGTACAAACCTGCAGGTATTCACGGTTTATGCATACGGTTTATGTTTATGAAATTAAATGGTTTTTTTTTTTTAATTTTTATATTTGAGTTGACTGAATGAAAGGTAAATTGTGGTTTACGATTTTAGACGTATTAAAAAAAAAACTACTTACTAGATCTCGTTCAAACCAATTTTCGGTGGAAGTTTACATGGTAATGTACATCATATATTTTTTTTAGTTTTATCATTGTCAGTTAGTTTTATCAGTGTCTCTCGCGCAAACTATTCAGTTTAGAAAAAAATGATATTAGAAATCTCAATATCATTTTTGAAGACCTATCCATAGATACCCCACACGTACGGGTCTGATGAAATTTTTTTTTTTTGAGTTTCAGTTCTGCGTATGGGGAACCCCAAATATGCTTGGGTTTTTTCTATTTTTGTGTAAAAATCTTAATGCGGTTTACAAAATACATCTACTTACCAAGTTTCAACAGCATAGCTCTTACAGTTTCGGAAAAAAGTGGCTGTGATATACATGGACAGACAGACAGACAGACATGACGAATCTATAAGGGTTCCGTTTTTTGCCATTTGGCAACGGAACCCTAAAAACAAAATACAGCAATCATACCGAAAATATTCGCCACATAAGCGGCCATCGCTCAAAATAATACTGTGATTTATTTGCGATACAAAGCCACAGGGCTGGTTTTCGGTGACCGCCGGTTTGTCTTAATACGTACGTCCAAATAATAAACAGTAAATAAATAAATGTTTTTTTTTTTTTTTTTACAAAATGTCCTAATATTTAAAATGGCAACATTTCATTGTACCACCATCGACGGACGCGACAAGGCACAACGCAAAAAAAAAAACTGTGTACACAGTGATCTCTACAGGAAAAGAGTTTATTAATACTTAGTAAATAAAAACCTGCGCCCTAATTGCGAAACGCACAATTTATCAGAATTTGAATGGGATTGAAGATTATTTCTAAGCCATTGCGTCATTTGTTCGAATAAATTGTCGGCTCAGCAACGTAAATAACGCAATGAATGTTGTTTAACTATGAATATTAAACCAATTCCTACCGATAAAAAGTTTCGCAATTACCCCTCTGATCTATGATTACCGGTCTGTGTCACGCTAATCCCGCAATTTATTTTCAATATGCAATAATTAATTAATTGTTGTTCACAATTGTAGGTGTGATCAGTGTTTGTAAGTTCTGTGTTAAAAAGTGTAAAAAGCTTGTGCCTTTGTGATACCCTCGGGAATCACAAAGGGCTCAATCAATGAATTAAAATATTTATTTCACATAAACCTTTCTATAAACCATGGGCACTTATGAGACGTCAAAGGTTGGTAAGTTAATCATTATTACTATTATTGAAACTAGGTTGGAAATTAATTTTGAACAAGGGTAATTGGAACACCAAATAAATCAATAACGAAATAAAAATCACATCCATGGCGTGCTCGTCATTCATTAGGTACTTACATGAAAATGAAAAATTAAGTGTGTTGTTTGATGTTCTGCACAATTTTTATAACACAAAAAAATACTTGTTAGGTAAACGATTATTTATCGACGTGTCGTCCTGAATACGCTTTATAGGTATTGGGGGCGTCACTCATTCATTCACTGGAACTAACATTCGTTTGTTAGTCACTATTCTCGCATTTCGGAGGATATATAGGAGGGTGTATTTAAACTGATTATTCTTTTTATTATTTGGCATTTAGCATATAAATTGTCACGTAGTGTAAACTCGTTTCACGCGATTATTGGGTGAACGCCACTCATTCCTCCTCTGGGCGTTATCTTGGGCTCACGCACCGTATATCACAGGTACAGAACTGCATCACATAAATGAAAAATTAACTAAAATAGGAACATTATTCTTGGACAGAAACAAAAGAAGACATACCTACTTTTCAAAACACGATTGTATTCTAAAAACTCTGCGTCTCAGTACAAATGATTGCTCCGTATATCCCCTTTTTCACGCGATTATCGGCGTAGTTTATTCAGGACGTCGCTCATTCGTCCTCTGGACGTTATCTCGGGCTCACGCGCCCCACGTCACAGGTCCGTTTGTCACGCAGAATGATACTCAGAACTGTGACAGTCTCATACCGGCGCGACGTTCGGGCGATTAATCCGACCAGGGTAACTTTTCGAGGAGATAACTATTAAGTAGCGTGCGGGCTATGTAAAGGTATGATGCAGCGATTTGATTGGGATATTCAGGAGTTTGGTTTTTCTTATCAATTGGGTTTGGTCATGTTGCTAATATATCAGCATAAAACTTTTGCTTCTGACCGATTATTAGAGGAGTTACGTGATGAAAAAGCACGGAACTGTCCAGCTGACAACACGCCACAGTAAGCCACATTGTAACAAAATAGAGTAAGATCATTCCATTTTCGAAATGAGGATTTACTAAACTGACGTTCACTAGGTGGCAGCACTGAGACGTTAGGACAGAGCACCTGACATAGTGTCAAAGCACCTATAGTTTCTTTAGCCATGACTTAATGATGAACATGTTGTCAAAGTGGCTCCAACTGGTGGCGTAAATATTCGTGTAAAATTTGCTTTGAGTGGACTACTCCAAAGAGAGAGTAGAGACTCGGAGCTGGGGTCTTTCTACGTAGTAGAGTATAATTAAACTCTACAATAAATAATCACAGTAATAGTTATATTACTTGTTATGATTTCATTGATTTAGTTTGGAAAATGTTTATTACTTTCAAAGCGATTTACAAGATCTACTGTGGCAACATTGTTAAGGTATTATTTTGAATTGTTACATGCTTTTGGACTCAGGCAATATAATGTGTTATTGTACTTTGGCAACACTTAGAAATAACGGCTAAGAGCCCGTTAATACTGGGTGGAGAGAAATATGTCATTTAATATGGGAAAATAGCGTACGGTCATTATTTATTCGAAGTAGAAGAGAACAGTTGCGAAATTATAAAGTTTAAGCAAATTATAATATTTTCTTTGTATACTGAAAAATGTGTTGGATAAATTTACTGTTTACCTGGTTCCTCGGTTGGAATATTTCTCGTAACCGGTGGAAGTAGTATATTAGGATCGGAGCAAGTGGCGTTCTGTAGTTTCTGCCTAACCACATTGGAGAAAGGCGTGAATTTAGAATACTTTTAAAATAATCGATTTGCACACCTATTAAGGTAGGATATGATTTAAAGTTTTTTTTTTTGTAATCATGGTATATGAGGCGATAAACTGATAGAATATAATAAACAAAATGTTTAATATGTAAAATAAGCTAAGCTGAATGTTTTTCTCTAATAATGTAACTGTTCGCGGTTCCTTACAAGATAAAAAAAACAACATGGCGACTAGGGAGGTAGAAAAATAAACGCAAAATTAATGTGACAAAACTGTGAAACATGCGCAAACTCCTGTGATTGGTTGAACGATTCCTCAACACCCAATTGCAGTTACGCGCGCTTTACAATATATCACAATAATTTTGCGATAATTTTCGTAAGAGAATCCGGCTCGTTGTCTCGTCTTACCGGGGGTAGAAGATCCTGCCAGGGTGCGCGAGATTTGTTTAAAAGAGTTACCGTGACCCTGGAATATAGGCAACTGAAGGAACACGGGTGGGTTTAAGTCAGTAAAAGTCTGACCCGCCCTCCCGCTTCGCAGAGTGGGAAATGTCATTTTATGATTTCCCACCCACAAAAAAAAAGAAGCTAGAAGACGCAGATGGGAAAAGATAAGGCAGGTCAAAGCTGGCCTTAGATGTCACCAATCTGTTGTAGTTCTTAGTTCTACTTCTGACATCTCACTGTCTCATACAAGGCAACCCGTAATGTGTCAAGTATAACTTAATAATTCACATTGTAGCAGACGTTATTAAGAGTTGCTCTAGTGGTGGGCGTAAATAGAATTATTTACATCAGTTTCCCTAGTTTGTTTGTTTGTTTGTATGTAACGCAATACACTATAATAGTGTTTTGATATTTAATATCACGTTTGGTTTAGTAACTAGTTATTGTGTGTATTATAATACTAATTAGCGCACAAAATCGAGTAATGTCATTTTATAATAAGTCCTTCCCCACTCCTCCGCGTGGTTTACCCAGCGTTGTTGCTTGTTAGAGCATAAAGCTAGCTGCTGCAGCGCAAGCAAACAAATTCTTAAATAAAACCAATAAAAATACCTTTGTTGAACAGATGTGAAATGCGCTACAGCACTGCGTGTTCAAAAATACCAATTTAAACCAAGCAAACTTTTGCAAACAAAAAAAAAACTGTCGCAGGATGCTCTTCAGGTACAGTAGACTGCACGTCAGTGGAAACAACACTAATAAACTCGACTCAAACTCAAACCCAAAGAATTTATTTCAAATAAATCAATTACAGGCACTTTTGAATTTTCAAGGGGTTGGTAGGTAGAAAGATGAATCTACGATAGTTTTCCAAAGAGTAGTAGGTACCTTGGAGAAGATCAAGGAAGAAACTCCTCGGTCGCACTTTAAAATCAAATATTGTTACAAAAATTTGTTACATCATTCATATTAAAATTCGTGTGAGAACAATGTCTACGTCTTTTTACATCGTTCTCACAGGTAAAAGATGACCAGTCCCTGTTGCCGGCGCCAGTTCACGAACATAACATACTAAATGGATCAGCACTTTTCATCTCAACAATTTTGACCAACTTATTGAACCAACACACACGCTGTCATCAGCGAGACGTTGGAGTGAACATGACTAACTCTCAGCCGCCAGGGCACCTTCAAGTCAATGTAAGACGTACCCAGTAAATGATAGTTTTATAGTGGATACATAGAGCATAAGTTGGCCTCACATTCTTTTGAAACTTGGTAGGTACTGCGGTAGGCCAGCACAGGGTCAAAGAGTTAATACTGACGTGCGGTTGACTGTACATGAATTTATTTTTTGAATGTTTCCTCTGCAAAAACATTTCACGTGCATCATGTTGCCAAACAGCTCTGTACTATGCTAAGCTCCATGAAAAAAATACGAGATGTTGTTACTTAATGTCTATAAAAACTTTTATTATGATAAAAACTGATAAAGAGCGAGTCAAGGGTTCCGTACCATCACTTATAAATATTCCATAGTGTTATATTATTGCATATAGTATTGCAGTTTTAGATCAGCGCCTTCTTTAGACCAATAGTGGAACTAATGTAATTTTTGTTGATAATTTCTGAAATAGTGTACTATTTACCAAATTTTAAGTTGACAGCATTAGTAGTTCTTGAGATATCCAGCTGTGACATACGGGCGGAAAGACAGACTGAGTCACACCATATAGTTTCCTTATTACGATTTTGGTACGGAACCCTAAAAAAAGCCTACCTGGGTTCGAACCTAACAAAGCATCACGAAGAGCATCATAAAAAACAGCATCATTTGTGGTCGTGATTATAGTAGAACTATTTTGTTTTATTTTCTGTTTACGTACTCTAATTAGTTTTCTTTTTGAGTGCACGTGTTTCTGTGACGAATGTATTTTTGTTTGTTTATTACAAAAAGTTTTCAATAATTTGAACCTTTAAGAAAATAATTTAAGACAGTCACTGAAACCACTGAACCATCCCACTGCCGAAACCTTTGGGCTTGGAAGCAAAATAAATGTTGCCGAAGAGTTCCAGAAATTGCGAAAATGAGTACTAAAGAAAGAAAGAAATTAAGTAGTAGTTAGTACTAGGAGGTAGGAGGTTCCGTGTGGTAACGGATGTAAAGAATAGCACTATCCTATGTCTTCCCGTGGGTGTTGTAAGAGGCGACTAAGGGACTTTCTAGAGAATGGGCAGCAGCGTTCTCTTTGCGTTTTAATCACCATACTGCAATCGCGAACACGCCTGCCAAGCGTGGTGATTAAGGCAAACGTCCCCAATTGGGGGAGGCCTATGTCCAACAGTGGACGTATTTTGGCTGAAATGATGATGATGAAGATGATAACTAAAGACGTTAAGCAGGGGATGAAAGTTTGTAATTTTTGGGAATGGGAATATGATCGGGCACATGGCTTGTTGCCTCATAAACGCAAAATTTGCTGTTACTGCTACCACCAGCGGGGTAATTGAGTTTCACACTTTCAATCGGCTTTCATATTGACAGGACAGCAACATTCATTGCGTTATTTACGTTACTGAGCAGAGAAGTTTTTCAAACATATGAAGCAATGAATTCGCAACATCCAATAAATGATTTAAATTGTGATTGATATTGGGTCGCACAATTAGGGCGCTGATTCTTGCAATAATTCATTAAAATGTTGCCTTATGTACCTAGAACTACAAGCAATTAATGTTGTTAATGCTTCCAAGAGTTTATGAAACCGATAACGGTTGCGTGTATTCGACGAAATAATTATTACTCAGTTTCTATTATCAAGAATTGAACCATTTCTAATTGAAATTGAAGTGTTAAGAGCAATTTAACTCTTCTCCGAGACATTAATTACAGCAATCTGAGTTAAATGCTTATGTTCAGATGTAGTGAACTAGCCCAATTAATGTCTAGCCAAAAATTACCCCTAGTAATCAAAGATCTATTGTGCGGTTTTGTATTTTATAACGTGACGATAAATCATCGTGGTCGTTCAAGTCCACGTCTATATCGTTATCGTGGACAGAAATTAAAAAGCATCTTCATCGAGATCCATACATTTTATTTCCTTGTATTATTGTGGTGAGGTGGTACCGTGTGGTGCCGGACGTAAATAATAACACCATCCCATTTTTTCCCGTGGGTTTCGTAAAAGGTGACTAAGGGACTTACTAGAGAATGGGCAGCAGCATTCTCAATGTAATTTACCACCGTACTGCGATTGCCAACCCGCCTGCCAAGCGTGGCGATTATGGCAAAGCCCCCCAAATTGGGGGAGGCCTAAGTCCAACAGTGGACGTCTTACGGCTGAAATGATGATGATGATGATTGTGGTGAGACCGGTGGTGGCCTGGTAGTGCCGGCCCCGACTAACAAGTTGTACATTGTGGGTTCAATCCCAGTCAGGTGAGTCCATAACATCATAGTCAGCCTATATTGTTCCCAATGCTGGGACAGAGGCCTCCTATGTCCTAGCATTGGGAGAGAAGGAATGGGCCGTAATCTACCATGTGGTCCCAGTACGGGTCCTAGGACGTGCGGGTTACTCACGATATTTTCCTTCAGTGTTATGAGATCAATGTTGATGATATTATTTACACAAAGTGAAGTGCCTGTCTGGGATTGAACCCGAACTTCAACTCGTGAGGCGAGGCCGATACCGCTAGGCCACACCTGCTCCTTGTCATTTTATTGAAACTCGTTAACATCTATTTCTAAATATCCCCAGGATGGGAAATTCTCAAATGACGTCTCCCGCTCTTGTGCGGAGCGGGAGGGCGGGTCAAATTTTACTGACTAAAACCCACCTGCGTTCCTTTAGTTGCCCATGTGCTACATTCTACAACGTTTTTTATCTTGAATACGTGGCTTTTGGCTACCTTGTATTTTTCTTTCTTTTTTTGTAACAATTTTTTATTTCATGTTGTGCGTTTTGTTTGGGCAGAATAAACTATTTTTCTTTCTTTCTTTCTTTCTTTCTAGGGTCACAGTGTCTCTTTCGAACAATCTCGTGACTCTGGCAGGCATCGGTCCTGGCAGACCCCCTTCAGTTCTGCTGACATCTCTTTGAGGCACGCGTGAAACACTACGCGCTGACGATCCCGAGCCTGGTCCTTACCGGGCGGCGAGCTACCCATTGCTCGCCACCCACAAGCTCACGCCTACGGTGGCCGGGAGTCCACTATTGACTTCCGACGCCCGGGGTTTCTCCTGCAGACTGCCCCACTCCCTCACACGCCCCACCTTCTCCTTCGCGAGCATTACTGCTTCGCAGAAGGAGGTGATGGCTTCCCATGCCCTCTCGCTCCGTACCATGGCTCGCACCAGGGCCGGACGCAAGTGGTCGCCGCCGCCGATCGCGTCCACGAGGACAAAGCGGTGTTCCTCCCAGGCAGGGCACACCTCAACCGTATGCTTCACCGTGTCCTCCATACGATCCTCGCAATGGCAATGGGCAGGGTAAATTACTCGCAAAACATTTTTATTATGCGACCCAAAGGTTTTAGTGGTGAGTACTTTTTTAAGTCGAAGTCGAAGCGTTGGAAGGCTTTCCACAATATGCACCTACGACTTTGTGAAGAGCGTAGTTAGACTAGATACCGATAGAACCGGTTGGAGTGGCAGGAGGTCTGTGTCTAGCAGTGAAGGTCTTTTAGCTGCAATAATGATAATGAATCGTTCAATCACACTTTACGCTCGAAAAAACCAACTAAGGGTCCTTACCACACGAGTTACAAGTTAAATTTGTTTCAAGAGAACCTCGCTCTTTTTAATACAATTTAATGAAACCACGGATTTCGATAGAAAATACTAGAAATCATTGTACATACTAATGCATAAAGGAATTTTGAACCCACAAATACCTAAATGAATTCTGCATTATTAATCGAAAATTGTATTATTTCATTTAGGTATAGCACTAATAAATAAAAGTAGATTAATAAAATCTAAAATCCGACTGTATTTTTAGGGGTCTGTTGCCAAATGGCAAAAAACGGAACCCTTATAGATTCGTCATGTTTGTCTGTCTGTCCGTGTATGTCACAGCCACTTTTTTCGGAAACTATAAGAGCTATGCTGTTGAAACTTGGTAAGTAGATATATTCTGTGAACCGCATTAAGATTCTTACACAAAAATAGAAAAAAAAAACAATAAATTTTGGGGTCCCCCATACTTAGAACTGAAACTCGAAAAAATTTTTTTCATCAAATTTATACGTGTGGGGTATCTATGGATAGGTCTTCAAAATGATATTGAGGTTTCAAATATCACTTTTTAGGGTTCCGTTGCCAAATGGCAAAAAACGGAACCCTTATAGATTCGTCATGTCTGTCTGTTTGTCTGTCCGAGTATGTCACAGCCACTTTTCTCCGAAACTATGAGAGCTATGCTATTGAAACTTGGTAAGTAGATGTATTCTGTGAACCGCATTAAGATTTTCACACAAAAATAGAAAAAAATAACAATAATATTTGGGGTTCCCCATACATAGAACTGAAACTCAAAAAAAAAATCATCGAACCCTTACGTGTGGGGTATCTATGGATAGGTCTTCAAAAATGATATTGAGGTTTCTAATATCATTTTTTTCTGTTTTTTGTTTGCGCGAGAGACACGTCCAAAGTGGTAGAATGTGTGTCCCCCCCCCCGTAACTTTTAAAATAAAGGAATGATAAAACTAAAAAAAATATATGATGTACATTATCATGTAAACTTCCACCGAAAATTGGTTTGAACGAGATCTAGTAAGTAGTTTTTTTTTTTAATACGTCATAAATCGTAAACCACAATTTACCTTTCATTCAGTCAACTCAAATATAAAAATTAAAAAAAAAAAAACATTTAATTTCATAAACATAAACCTTATGCATAAACCGTGAATACCTGAAGGTTTGTACGGAACCCTCGGTGCGCGAGTCCGACTTGCACTTGGCCGGTTTTTTTTTTCTAAATTGAATGGTTTGCGCGAGAGACACTTCCAAAGTGGTAAAATGTGTTTCCCCCCCCTGTAACTTCTAAAATAAGAGAATGATAAAACTAAAAAATTATATATGATATACATTGCCACGTAAACTTTCACCGAAAATTGGTTTGAACGAGATCTAGTAAGTAGTTTTTTTTTTAATACGTCATAAATCGTAAACCGAAATTTACCTCTCATTCAATCAACTCAAATATAAAAATTAAAAAAAAAATAATGTCATAAACATAAACCTTATGCATAAACCGTGAATACCTACAGATACGTAACCCTCGGTGCGCGAGTCCGACTCGCACTTGGCCGGTTTTTATTTTACACTTTTAGTTCATATAATATTTTTTACTTTAATGAGACACATTTATTATTTGACGAACTTTATCACTCCTTTAATAAAAGTTTTGGAAAATTAAGTGATAATGTGCTAACTAACTTTAGGTAGTAAAAGATCATAAATGGTGATTTAAAATAAATGATTACAGAAACTTAATGAAAATGATTTTCAAATACCTGTTCAATGATATCCTACTATCTTGACATAGTTTGTCGACTTTCAGTTTTTCCTTTTCTGGTTGTCGCCATATTGAAATTTAATTATTGTAATAATATAATATTTACCTGGATCAACACATCATTTTAAACCGGTAGTACGTTTCCGAGGGATATTTTCAGACATCCACGCGGGCGAAACCGCGGGCAGAAGCTACTTTGTACATAGTTTCTCTATCTTATCAATAGAAACATCACACACCTACTCGTACAACACACTACACCTATCCATAATCAATATCCATGGATCTACGTGCTCTTTCAATCATGGCAAGGATCGCTTTGAGCTCTAATGGGCAACAATCCAACGTTTACTAAAAGAAAACGTATATAATCCACAGATGACGGCAATCTTTTTTAAATTTAAGGATTTACCTTCGCTTCTCTTAATTTTTTTAAATATTGTTAACTAGATTTTGCTCGTGGCTTCGCCCGCGTATTATGTATTTTAACCGTCCTCTTAAATCACTCACTTAATGAAAACCGCATTTTTGACTGGTCTGTTCGTCTAGTGGTGGACCCTGACTGTTAAGACGGAGGTCGTGGGTTCGACTCCCACCCAGAACAAATCTTTGTGCGATGAGCACAATCATTTGTTCTGTGTCTGGGTGTAATTTATCTATAATATGTATGTGTTTAAAAATATATAAGTATATTTATCAGTTGTCTGGTTGCCATAGTACCTACAGGCTCTGCCTAGTTTGGGATTAGATAACGGTGTGTTGGTTGTCCTAAGATATAAATTATTAAAATCCGTTGCGTAATTTAGAAGATCTAAGCGTACAAACACGAAAAGCCATTTCGTTTTATACTATGTAGATATAATATTTTTAATAAGGACTGTTACGCGGATTGCTCTGAGGTATTTTTTACACGAGGAAGGCTTCGTTTACATTTGTCTAGTTTCCCAAGAGTAAGAGCCTAACGTTCGTCGCCACTAATTTTATTAGTACTGTCGTCTCAGGTGCTACAGCGCGGTGATTCCGTGGCTAAGTTAACAAAATAAGCCTGGAAATCTATTCTCTATATTTCTATATCAAACAGTGAGTACCTACCTTCACTTTGTGGCATTTGACTTGCCTTACATCGAGAACATCAAGGATGTTTCTTTTAAAAACACTCAAAGCCGGTTCAGGGACTTAACTTTCAATGGAGTGTATGAATATATTTATATCGCGGACCCGCCATGGGCCAACAGATAAATCTTTCATTTTACACACTGTCTCTCGTTATGTTTTTATTGAAACTGGGCCTTTAATCTTATTTGCGATAAAAGCGAACTTAATACGAAAAGGTCGGTTTTCTTAAAAATGTATTTCTTTCGTAGCAATTAGAAATATGCTTGTAAAAAGGGTTTTTGACGAATGTTTCCTATAATGGGTATCCATAGTAGGAAACTTCTTGTTGATATTGTAAGTCTCACTCTAAAGGATAAATATCAGGCCTTTGCCGTCCTCTTGTGTTAACATTCAAAACGAAGTCGAATAGTTGAATATTGTACAACAATTTAGAAGCATGAATTAAATTAGGGTGCACTGAGGAAGCCCTCTCAAAACGGTGAGGGAAAACATCGTGAGGAAACCGGCATGTCTTAGAACCAAAAATTCGAAGACATACGACATCTACCAACCCGCACTGGACCCGCGTGGTGGATTATGGCCCGCTCCCTTTCATCGAGAGGATGCCTGTGTCCCAGCAGAGAGAACATTATAGGCTGCTGATGAGTATTTTTTTTTCCCACACACATTTTTGCCCAAAATTGTTTTTTACGTTTTTAGGGTTCCGTTGCCAAATGGCAAAAAACGGAACCCTTATAGATTCGCCATGTCTGTCTGTCTGTCTGTCTGTCTGTCTGTCCGAGTATGTCGCAGCCACTTTTCTCCGTAACTATAAGAGCTGTGCTATTGAAACTTGGTAAGTAGATGTATTCAGTGAACCGCATTAAGATTTTCACACAAAAATAGAAAAAAAACAATAATATTTGGGGTTCCCCATACATAGAACTGAAACTCAAAATTTTTTTTTTCATCAAACCCTTACGTGTGGGGTATCTATGGATAGGTCTTTAAAAATGATATTGAGGTTTCTAATATCATTTTTTTTTAAAACAATAATATTTGGGGTTCCCCATACATAGAACTGAAACACAAAAAAAAAAAATTCATCAAACCCTTACGTGTGGGGTATCTATGGATAGGTCTTCAAAAATGAAATTGAGGTTTCTAATATCATTTTTTTCTAAACTGAATAGTTTGCGCGAGAGACACTTCCAAAGTGGTAAAATGTGTGTCCCCCCCCCCCGTAACTTCTAAAATAAGGGAATGATAAAACTAAAAAAAATATATGATGTACATTACCATGAAAACTACCAACGAAAATTGGTTTGAACGAGATCTAGTTAGTAGTTTTTTTTTTAATACGTCATAAATCGTAAACCACAATTTACCTTTCATTCAGTCAACACAAATATAAAAATTAAAAAAAAAAACATTTCATTTCATAAACGATGATGACGAATGATGATGATGATGACCTGCAGGTTTGTACGGAACCCTCGGTGCGCGAGTCCGACTCGCACTTGGCCGGTTTTTTGTAATGTACTGGTCAAATTGTATGTTTATTAAAATATATTTCGCGACCGTAACAAATAAGAACTCACATAATTTCATAATCATCAATACAATTCTTTTAGTTTGTATGTATCAACTGAATAAATGACTATTTTATGAAAAATATGACAATTTCATGAGATTATAATTATTGAAGCTCCCGACCAACAAGATTACTTCACAAGTATTACATTCAGGGTATGTTTGGAAAGAGAAATATTGCCGCGATAAGTTCCATCTCTGCATAACAGATGGCGCTAGCATTGTGTTTCAGATAATTATAATAAACAATGACTCGATTCGTCAAATTTTAACTAAGCTAATATCATTAATGTTGAAATTTCAATTAAGGTTTCATGAATAACCGTGTAGTTATGTACATACGTAAAAAAATCGTGTCCTATGCATTTCTAGTATGACATGTCTAAAAAATATTAATGAAAGCCATCATTATTTACGCTTAATTACTAGTTAAGTTATGTTCTTATTTTATTGTAAATTAATTAATATACCTAGTTTTATAATTTTCATATCATATTAGTAGTAGTATTATTTTTTTTATCTTCACTATATCCTTTTGCTGTGCCTTTACCCTTACTGGGTCCATATTTCTTTGTACCTAGAAATACGAAATCATCATTTCAGCCGTAAGACGTCCACTGCTGGACTTAGGCCTCCCCCAATTTGGGGGGCTTTGCCATAATCGCCACGCTTGGCAGGCGGGTTGGCGATCGCAGTATGGTGGTCAAATGCATAGAGAACGCTGCTGCCCATTCTCTAGTCCCTTAGTCGCCTTTTACTACACCCACGGGAAGAAATGGGGAAAAATACGAAATACAATAAATTAATACGAAAATTTATGTAAGAAAACTATTTTTCTTTTAAAATAAATAATTGAGTGTTTTTTTTCTGTCCATTTTCCTGGAATATTCTGATAATTTTCAAGGAAATATCAGAAAAGTTCTAAGATTTTACAGTCACTTCAACTTAATACTAGAAATATGTTCGGGAACTGGTGAGAAATAAACACACAACAGTATCTAGGAAACGTAGTAATTATAATAAAAGCGATGCATGATAATAAAAGCGTTTCACCTATCACAGCTTTATTTGCACAGTGAGTACACGTTTAAGCTCCGTGCATCTATTTTATTATAGTTTTTATGGCCGACGATTCACGTGGCACTGAGCACGCGTCGCTTTCAGAACATGTGCTCTGAGAGTTTGTTTACGCTTACTGCAATTTTTAACCGACTTTAAAAATGGAGGAGGTTCTCAATTCGACTGTATTTTTGTGTTAATTGATGAGCTTATTTATGTCTTCTATTAAATCAGAATCAGAATGATTATTTGTGAAACACAAGGATTTACATAAAGATCTATATTATAATTATGTATCAAAGGTTATTATATGTGCGCTATGTTTTGCCGTGAAGGCGTACAAATATTGAAATAAAAACAAAATAACAATTAAACTACTAACATAAGAAGAAAAACAAAATTAAACTCTTATATGAGAAAAGGAACTATTTTAAATAACTTTATAAAATGTAAAATTAAACAGAACTTAAAAAGAAACCGTTTTAAAATAAATTTATTTGAAGTATCTGTTTGTGATGGCAAATTTATAGCTTTTTACTAAACGCATATACGAAAGTATGTACGGGACCAACTTATCGCAAGAAAACTAGTTTTAAATTCTTATCTGTGTCTATTTTGGCTAATCTCCGAAACGGCTGGACGAATGTTAACAAGACTTTCACTGGCCGATCGCTGATGTTACACGGCTACTTTCATTAAAGATAAAAAAATATAATATAAAGGATCAAATTAAATTAGCTGGCAATGTACTCTGTTGGATTTTGAATGCTTGGTTCAACACCTAGAATTCAAAATCCAGTGCGTGATGAAATCCTGGCTCAATATGTTACGTCCTTGCAAGTATTCGGTAGCTATTGCCAATCCAATCGATTTTTTTACATTTCCTTCAGCGTTATAGCTGATAGAATGTCACTATGTCTAGGACAGGGTAGGAATTTCCCTCTGTATTGAATTGACTAAACTGCTCCGTTGGTCTCGTGATCACAAGCGCAACTGCTGAGCGTAGGGTCCTGGGTTCGATTCCCGGATCGGGCAAAGGGTTACCGGGTTTTTCCATTAGGAATTTCTTAGTAGCAGCCCGGAGTTTGGAAGTTGGCGGTGTGATACCCCCGTGCCTCGGAAAGCACGTTAAGCCGTTGGTCCTACGCCTGATCTCTCTCCGGTCGTGTTGGATTGCCGTCCCATCGGACTATGAGAGTGAGAAAAGAGTGAGTGCTCCTGTGTCTGCGCACACACTTGAGCTATAATATCTCCCGTGCCGATGGCTAGTCTCCGTTGAGATTGGCCGCCGTGGCCGACTTACGGTCTGGAGGACTATACTGGATTGACTAATAAAACACATTTGTTGCGCAACTTTGATAATTATCCTTAGAAAAACCTTTTACAAGTCTATTTTAATCGTTTAGCCAAATTTCACGCCTATTGTTAGTTCTGCTATTCCATTCTTAAAATTAGCTTGACGGTTTGTAGTCGATTAAACTTATTATATCGTTAGCTTGTACAACATAAACGTCGCCATTTGCAGACAACCTTTACAATACTCTAACTGCTTGTATGTGGGGGTTGCCTCTTCAGTGGTCTGGCCATTGAAGAGGTAACTCCCACATATAATTCTTATATAAATCCATCGCTCAGATTGGTTGCAATATTCACAATTAAATCTCTAGATTTCGCACAAAACAAATAAAGGGAGAATCTTCAGGGTATCAAACTTTCTTGCGTATTTTGCCATTTGCAGTTCGGTGTCAGATGTATGTTGAAGACAACTTAATTAATAAAATCATTATCTAATATAACCCTTATTCGATAAGCATATGTTTAAAAATCATATAAAGTAGGTCATATAATGCCACTGATTGACGTTTTCAATTAATGTAGTAGAATTTTGCGGGCCACCTTAGCGCGCTTAATATAAGCGTCACCTAAGCGTGTAAATGTACTGGAATAGTTTGGAATTAGGTCTGTAATACAGTTATGGACTGATATCCGTCATAGAGAGGAACCTAATTTATCATTTCCGTGAATTCTGTCTTGTTTTTTTTTTTTTTTTGGTTGGATGACTTATTTTGCGCAATTTTCAAACACTATCTTTTTCGTCGTATAGATGATTACAATTGTTGGTTTCAAATAAGTTTTGAGCTGAATCCGGCCACTTAGACTGCGTAATCGAGTGCCTCGTAAGGTATTTCGTAATCCAGGTGTTAGTGCGCAGAGAGTACTACGGAAATGGGACATAGTTCGCGATATGGCTCCACAGTTGCACTATAGTTCATTTGAGGATGAATATGGATGGCTATATGAGTAGTGGAAGAAACAATAGATGAACTGTGTGAAAGATGATATAAGGATGGAAAGGGAATGACTACCGAGATGACGACTAATGGAGAAGCATGGAAGAAAATACTACGTTGCGCCGACGCGAAAACATTTGTGAAAAGGGGAAGAAAATGGTGAGTAAGGGAAAACAAACCTACAGAAATTGAAATTATACACCTATACAATTCAACAATTATCATTTCGAAATGTAAGTTGTCGAGCCGAAGATTTTTTCAAACATAATGCAGCAGGATTTAAATAGATAACGTACGTTTAATTTCTTTTAAAATCCTTCGGATTGGGATAGGAAAGTGTCTGACGAATTTGGGGTGCTTATATTTATATCAAGGAATATATAGGACATCCAATGAACGCTGAAAGAGTTAATTTTTTTTTTTAAAATGCTACGGCTATAATCGTAATCGTAAATGTAGGTTGAGCAATTATTTTCTGAATAAGTCAATGTTGAACTGATTATATGTTTGTCTGTTTGTTATGTTTCGTCGGAGAAAACAAATCTGTTAGTTAACCGGCCATATATGACTTTTTCCGAATATAGACGTGATTTTACAGTTTCAAAAAAAAAAAACATATTGTACATTACAACATATGGAAATACAATTTTTTTAACTGTAAATGCGTGACTATAAAATCAAATAAATCAGTGAAATCAACAAAATTTGGTAAACGGCCGCATAAGTTAGAAATCATTGATGTGAAAAAAAAAACATTCCACTTCACATTTTTTCAATCCTTAAAAATGTTTTTACCAACACACATCACAATATTACAAGCAGAAAATATCGACAATACCTCGCGAAGGATTCACTCAAATATCCACCCGTGACGTCACAGGCTGTTAGCAGCGCGAATGAGCGCACACAAAAGCGTATAGATGGTGTCAATCATGTTGACAACATCTGAAATTTCCGCCCTACTGTACATTATTTACGTATATGTGAAGATAATGGGACGTGGCTGGCACGTTGGATTGTGAAACTGAAGCTCTTCTCTTTTATGTATACAGATTTAAAATGTATAATTCATATCTTTAATACCTCTGCCTCCTGTAGACAGAGGTATACCCATAATTTTCCGGTTATAAATCTCATGTAGCTTTCGTTTTCTAGTAACTGGACATATCCATATAATCCAGATGATGATAATATCCAAATTAAAAACCTTATAACACTTTGCCCATCATCATTTCAGCCGAAAGACGTCCACTGCTGGAAATAGGCATCCCACAATTTGGGGCATAATCACATCTCTTGGCAGGCGGGTTGGCGATCGCAGTATGTTGATAAAATGCAGAGAGAACGCAGTCCAGTCTCTAGTAAGTCCCTTAGTCGCTTCTTACGACATGCACGGGGATAGGGTTGCCAGGTCCTAAAAGCCGGACAGACCAGTCAGTTTAGCCGGACATTTGGGTAAAAAGGTCTGACGTCTTTAATTATTTAATCTTAAAACAAAATTAAACAAAACACTAATGAAATAACGTTAAAATAAATAAGTAACATAAATGAATTAATATTTTTGATTGGCAGACACATGCTTTAAGAGCTAATTTTTCTTTAAAATTAAGTAGTAATAAGGCGGGGAGGATAGTTCTAGTTCGCTCGCTTGCGCTAGCAACACAAGATGAGGCGGGTGGAGCGGAAACTAAGGCAAAAATTATCTAATTTGAAAAGCCTAGCAAAAAGCCGGACAGGCCGGACACTATCTAATTTGGCCAGACACACAATCAAAAAGCCTGACTGTGTCCGGCTTTATCCGGACGCCAGGCAACCCTAAACGGGAAGAAACGGGATGGTGCTATTTTGTACGTCCGGCAACACAACCCAGGCTGAGCTCTATTGGTTCCAAGTATAACCGCTGACTGGTAAGGTATTGTCTCCAGCTTGGCAAAGACGTTAAAGACGTAGACGAAGAAATTGGAACTTCGTTTCAGTGATTATTCCGGGATGTTGAAATTGTATTGCGGATTAGAATTGCGTGTGCAAACGCGTTTGTATGACGAGGCAGCAATGTATACCGAACGGCAAACTCTGTGTAAAACTTTGCCCAAGCTGGAGACCTGGAGAGTTTACCACTTTGGAAGTGTCTCTCGCGCAAACCATTTAGTTTAGAAAAAAATCATATTAGAAACCTCAGTACCATTTTTGAAGACCTATCCACAAATACCCCACACGTATGGGTTTGATGAAAAAAAAATATTTAAGTTTCAGTTCTAAGTATGGGGAACCCCAAAATGTATTGTTTTTTTTTTCTATTTTTGTGTGAAAATCTTAATGCGGTTCACAGAATACATCTACTTACCAAGTTTCACCAGCATAGCTCTTATAGTTTCGGAAAAAACTGGCTGTGACATACGGACGGACAGACAGACAGACATGTCGAATCTATAAGGGTTCCGTTTTTTGTTATTTGGCAACGGGACCCTAAAAAGGGTTGAAAGGCTATAGATTGCTTATTACGCTAGAACTCTTAAAAGCTGTTCAAAAATAAATAATAGTTTAAAAAAACTAAAAAACACGCTTCCATGGAAAACCAAACTAAAAAGTACAAAATAATGGAAAAAAAGCGTGGGGTGCTTTAAGGTATTTTTTTATTGATATCAGTTTTTTTAAACTATTATTTATTTTCTATTTTTTAGGGTATTTCGAATTTTGAGACGTATGTTAGCGTAGTTTGTGACAGTTTTTTTGCTGTCCTGGTAACCCTGGCAAGGATAATGGCACAAATTTATGAAATTATTGCATTGTCATCAGTCCTTGACAGGTGTGCAAAGTTTGAATGAAATCTGGTCGTTTAAAGTGGGTCAAAATCGCACTATAAGGAGTCGGTTACAAACAAACATACAAATATACAAATATACAAACATACAAGTGAAGCTAATATAAAGCGTGTAATAAAAACGAGGAAAGAACTGCTAGGGTCGCGAGATTTGTTCGAAATTGTTACCGTGGCCCTGGCATATAGGCAACTGAAGGAACACGGGTGGGTTTTAGTCAGTAAAAGTCTGACACGCTCTAGGAGGAGACGTCATTTGATGATTTCCCAACCAAAAAAAAAAGGCGATGCAATTCGACGGGGTGGGTTGGAAGAAGAAATTTCACGTGAACGAAATCGCGGACGGAAGGTAGTTTATAATAGACTATGAAATTATTTCTTGAGTTGGTTGCAAGATGGGGCGCATCGCGGAGTTTTCCTATAATGAAAATGCAGATGCTTTTCTTCAATATAAATTATCTACTTAGCAAGGAAACGACAATCGCAGGACTCATTTTCCTAAGTGCTTGGTTTCTCCATTGTAAACGTAGTATTTTAAATCTATAAACAGAAGAACACAGAGACCAGATAAGGTACCTACTTTATTATAATAAATAAATAATAATAATAATAAATAAACTCTTTATTGGCACAAAAATATAAAAATTATTAAGTAAATATATAAAAAGAAAAAGACAAAAAAAAATTGAAATATATAAGTATGTTTATCATTTGTCTGGTTACCATAGTTCAGGCTCTGCCTAGTTTGGGATCCGGTATCGGTGTGTTGGTTGTACTAAGGAATTATTATTATTAATATCGTAAAAATCTGTGTACTAAATTGTAAAGTTAGTCAAAACTGTACGTCACTAGCCGTCTTTCCATTACTCTCTGCTTCCTAACATTGATTCAATCGTCTACCATTCAACTTAACTGACACGAAAAAAAAAGAAAAAACGCTCAGAAATTCAATTTCTAACATAAACTATAAGTCCTAGCTCCATTTTTTCTACCAGGAACCCATAAAAGGCGAATACAACACTGTCATCTCATGCTGCGCGACAATTTGTCACTTTACAACCGCTTGCTGGTGACTGCAACGACAATATACCAGCAGTGTAGCAAGGTACGGAGTTTTCATTAATAATATTTTTTGTTATGTACCCAGACGGTTTTCTGAAGTTAAGTAAAATGTATTGACTTGTAAACAATTTAAGAATTTTTGTTAAACATTATTGATAGGACGTGATTACCGAGATGACAACTAATAGAGAAGTATGGAAGAAAAAGACATGTAGCGCTGACTCCAAATAAATTAGGAGAATAATGGTGATAATGATATTGACTTTTCTTGAAGACCAAATAATGTATTGGTCTTCGTTTTAAAAGTAATCACGTTTTCGTACACTTAAACCTATTAGAAAGATACCAAAATAATCATGCATAAGTATACATGATTATTTTGGTACCTTTTTAATAGGTTACTACTACCTAATATTTATTTACATATAGTTTTCATAGTATTTCATACTAAAGTGACAAAAATTACAGCATAAAATTTTCTGCATTGCAACGTTTCGTTAGAGGAATAAAGATGGAATAATTTCACTAGAAACCTGGAACAAATGAGACAGTCTTTTCATGTGATGTTACTATTTGTCACAACGCGACCGTACCTACGTTGGTGACTCGGTGGCGACAAAAACTGCAGTTATTAGTCATACGATGTTCTAGTTTCCTAATAATGTTTGGTTGGTTGATTTTACTTGTATTTACTACTTTATTTATTCAATTTGGCGTTTTGTTGCCATTATCAAAAGACTATTTTAACGAATGAATATTGGTACCTATTGTTTTCTAGTCTACTTGAGACTCTCAAATATTTTCGACATTTTTTTATTTGTGCTTTGTTTTTGGTTTGGATCGGAGTACGTGGAATTCGATAGTCTGTAGCCACCTTGGGAAGGCATACATGTGTGTTTTTGATGATATTTTATACATAACTAGCTGACCGTACAGACGTTGTCCTGTTTCCTAGAACTCGATGGCCGCGCCATCTGTCGGGCTGATTTGTGAATCTAAACCATCCAGGGTGCCACCCAAACGCATACAAAAAAGAAATCATTCATATCGGTCCAGCCGTTTAGGAGGAGTTCAGTGACATACACACGTACAGTAGAATTATATATATAAAGATATGTATAATTCAGATTATCTTGAAATGATTTATTGTCATTCCTGTCAAGAATGTCAACCTGGTAACAAAATGGCACTCTGAGTCTTGTCTTGATCATGGGGGAAATTTATTTTTATTTATTCGTTTATTCGTGGATATTAAACATACAATGTTACACAATTCTTCTGCCAAACTGCAGTACAGTTTGTCGCCACAAATAGAGAATACGTTGCTTTCACACCACAAAATTATATATCTGTCACTTTTCAAAGGTTTCTACTATGCGACATCAGTTGTCCAGTCTGATCGTTTTTTCAGTTAATGTGATAATATCAATAATAAATATTCTAAGGAGGAAGCTTTCGTTGGGCAGCTGGATCAAGGTCTTTTTTTTTAGGAAACGTTAACGTCTCTTTGGAGCCCTAACCACTGCTAGTTTGGACCCTATTCCCGATTCCGGTGGGCTACATTTTTTTAAATATTTTTAAATGTTTTTCAATTCTACATATGTATGCTTTAATGTAATAGAGGAAAAAAGAAAATATTAAAATCGCATTATTATAGAAACAAATTCACAATCAAAATATTTCTTCATAGGGAGCTCTGAATTGCTTCCTCCACCGAAAACAAAGAATTAATTTTGCCGTTACAAGGAAAAAGGTAAAGAATTCCTAATACAAGTATCTCAAAATGTAATTAAATTACGTTGAAAGAACCTTCAGAGAAAAACAAAAGGAATGTTGACAAGAATGCCTCATTAATTGTGAACTAATTTGATATTTACTAAGGGGTAATTAGTGAGGAAAGCTTTTGAAATCGCAAGAATAAAATGGCAAAAACGTGAATGAGATTGTTTAATTGTGTTAAACGGGAAATCGTCTAAGAAAATACTGTTTTTATTTGTTTAATGTAACGATGTCAATTTAGTCGTGCGTAAAGTCGAATTTCTTCATTTTGTTTGTATTCCAGTGTAGTAAGACTAATTTATTTTCGGGAACCAATTAGCGTATAATTTGTTTTTTTTTTAATCTAAGGTATTTTTTATTGAAGTTTTCAGGGTATAAGTACTAGTTACCATAGGCGTGGAAGAAAAAGTTACCACGAGCATGTACATACTACTTACCGTCGGCGTGTAAGTACTACTTATAGTTGGCATGTAAATTCTACTGACCTTCGGGGTATTAGTAATAGTAACTATCGGTATGTAAGTACTACTTACCATCAGAGTATAATTACTAGTTACCATAGGCGTTTATGAAAAATTTACCATAAGCCTGAAAGTACTACTTACCATCGGCGTATAACTCCTACTATTTGATCGTAAGTACTTCCCATGAGGGTTAGTACTAGAAGGTAATCCGAATGAATCTACATACGTCATTCCAGTTATTTTATTTTAGGGACCAAGCTTTATAGCGTGGTTTCGTTTCTTTATAAAACCAAAATCTAAAATGTGGTCCAGATTTTCAAAGACCATCTAATAAGAGTTGTACATAATATTTATGTTACATTATTTTCTAGGTACCAACTAAATACGAGGTAATCAAGCATGAGTCAACTTGTCAAATGAGACACGGTATTTATACACGTTCACTAAATGGAACCAACAGAATTGTGCGGTACCTCTGCTAATAGAACCTCGTCTATATAACAGATGGCGCTACCATTCACTGCTGATCTTATAAACGTTATAATGGACGGAATGTTTTTACCAATTAAAAGGATGGTCAGGAAAGGAAGGGCTCCGAAAACTGATGTTGTAGATATAGAATAAGGCATTTACCTACGAATTAGTTGTTACCCTTCAAATGACACTTTTAGTAAAATACATGATTTGAATCGTCGTTAAATAAAATAAAAATATTTTATTTTCAGGCATCAAGGCCCATAGGGTGTTAGTATTACATCTTACTTAAAAAACTGTGTTAGTAACATGCAGGAGAAAAAAAGAAAAGAAAATCACAATCACAGGAAGGTTTAACAAGTTTTGTTGCCAACATGTAGCTTGGTAAACCTTCCCAATGTAGGCCGATCCAGATTTCTGCAAAAACCCCCAGAATGCTGTTGCTGCTTCCCCTCACTCGGGATATTACAGGGGCAATTTTCTTCCGCATTATAGCAAAGTAGTCGTCAGTGTGCGCATCAGCGAACATACCAGACGCACTACAGTTGTTAAAACAGCTGTTAAAACATTCATCATCATCATTTCAGCCGAAAGACGTCCACTGCTGGACATAGGCCTCCCCCAAACACCGCCACTTCGAGCGGTTCTGTGTTTCTGGCATCCAACGGTTTCCTGCGGCCTTCACCAGGTCATTGGTCCATCTTGAGGGAGGCCTTCCGATGTTGAAACATTACGTTACCAATTAAAAAAAAACTGTTCCATATGTTTTGGCTGCGTAGGTATTGTACTTTTCTATGATGCAGCTGATTTTTGTTTGTTCATAAGTGTTGAAAAATTTCTACGCCCTATCGTAGAAAGTCTAGAATAATGCGCCGAAATCATTGGTCACCCTTTTTACACGCTTTATATTAGCTTCACTTGTATGTTTGTATATTAGTATGTTTATAGCGCGATTTTGACCCACTTTAAACGACCAGATTTCATTCAAACTTTGCACACCTATCAAGGACCAATGACAATGCAATAATTTCATAAATTTGTGCCATTATCCTTGCCAGGGTTACCAGGACAGCAAAAAAACTGTCTTCGAAAACTGCGCTGACATACGTCACAAACGACGCTGACATACGTCCCAAAATTCGAAACACCGTAAAAAATAGCAAATAAATAATAGTTTAAAAAAACTAAAAAACACGCTTCCATTGAAAACCAAACTAAAAAGTACAAAATAATGGAAAAAAAGCGTGGGGTGCCTGATATCAATAAAAAAATACCTTAAAAAGCACCCCACGCTTTTTTTCCATTATTTTGTTCTTTTTAGTTTGGTTTTCAAAGGAAGCGTGTTTTTTAGTTTTTTTTAACTATTTTTTTTTTAAGTTTAGCTTGTATGAGCTGTTAAAATCAATATGTCTAATATGTTCGCATACCATTACGTGGGACTTCAATATATCGGAATAACGTAGGTGTACAATAGATACACCTCTGCCCTTTCGTGGTATACGGGTGTCATGTTATGTTATGAACATACAATCTTGATATGAAAATCCGAAAAAATCCATTTACGTCCAAAAAAGTGATAATCCGCCATGTCCGACCAAAGCCAAACGCCTGGCAACCTTAATAGCATGTAACAAAATGGTCGTGTACTCGTGTCACAAAAAAGTAATAAAGTTAAGTTAAAAACAAAACACTATATCATAGACTTGTTGGTGAACGGTTGAAAATGGCAATTTATTTTTAATGCACCTTCATCAGGCTGTTTTATTAAAACTGCTTAAGTTTTTCTCTTGACTAGGGTACGTGCATATTACATGCAATTTATGAACGTTTATGATTTTGGAATCATGTTTAACCTTTTTATCTCACAAGGCGTGTTCCTATTGGCAAAATGACGAACTGACTTTCACACTTTCGTCGATTCCCTATTTAAACCCCTTTACGGCGATATTTTTTTTAAAATCTGTACGAACTATTATGCGAAATGTCATAAGACCAAAGCTGTTATAGAGGATACTGTATTTCTGTTTCTAAAATACCAGAAAGGCTCACTAGCTCTCTCAAGACACACCGTCACAAACTGCCGTCCTTCCATCCTTGCCGCTCAGGCCCGTCTCGAACTTTCAATCCATGTGCGCTCAAACCTTTGCTCAAGCCAGCCTTCGCCGCTAAATAATAATCCTTCTGTCTCTTGCTGTCCTCTACCAGCAATAGGCCGAGGTCCGTACCCGCAGGGGGTGCCCTTAGCGAGTAGACACTCTAGTTTTTAGTTTTTAAGCCCTGCTTGGGGGCCTTAATTTATTAAGGTAGCCACAGGCAAGTCTATCAAGCCACAACCTCATAGCTTAACCAGCAAGATGTCATTCCACAATACTATATTATGAACAAACCTTAAGGAAATTCTTCGCATGCTAGCTGACATTACTTTACAGTGACCTGAAGGTGTGCTGAAGTATTCATAACGTCTGCTATGATTCTAAGCAATAATTATGAGCGATTATAGTAAATTGCCTTTTTATGTTGTAACTAGTATACATTATTTTTATGTACCACAGTGTAGTATTAAACGGCATTTGAGTGAATTATCGTAAGGTGTTAATTCAATTCCAACTCGAGTTATTATGTGATTAAAACAATTATTTTATTTAAGTACACTACAATAATAATTTTCCATGAATTACCTTGTTAAGTGTTAATCACTATGTGTGGTTAATAAATGTAGCTAATAAAGTTGAGGTTATTTAAAAATAATTTGAATTATAGCATTCGTGGTTAAATATAATATGTTTATGAGTTATTTATTTGTTGAAAATTGAAGCGTCTGTTTTTCAAAAACAGCTTTTACTGATTGCATTAAAAAGTATAATATACGGTACTTATAACAAAATATTGTTTTCTGTCTGGCTCCTAACTCCGAAACGGCTGGTTTCCGGCCGGTGTGGCAGGCGGCGGCGGTAGCGTTCCGGGCGACCGATATTGAAGATACCTTTCATTGACGGGTAGCTGATGTTATTAGGAGTAACTTAGGGTACTTTATGTCCCAGTAGCACGTCTCCGCGGGATTATTTCTGATATCTACGCGGGCAAAGCCGACAGAAGCTAGTTTTAAATAAGATTAGGTAACGCATTCTTCCACATTAGTATTGGACCGAAATAGCTACAAGTAAGTTTTCAGACTTATTACACAGTAATGGGATGACATTAATGAAACTTTTCAATACTCCTTTGACTGCCATTTACTTTATAAAGTGGGAAGTAACACACATTTAATTAAAGGACCTACAAGAACAAGGAAAAACAACCAACAGAACTCCTTGATTTGTTCCTCTTTATATACACAACCGGTTCATTTTGTCTTAAGTCTGGCGCGGGAATCCTTTCCTCTTTAATAACTTGTACGTTGGAACTTATTACGCCGCGTATACATTTCCCTGTTTGATTAGGTGTCCTCATGCAAGCAATTTGGAAAGAAAATATAAGGTTACTCAATACTCATTCATTTCATTGATAAACATGGGTTGTTTTATAGAATCTGTATTATAGGTACTGTGATAGCTTCAGTTTGAACGAGACTGAAATGTTTGTTTTTAATAATGTATCCTTATATCGAGGCGTAATAAGAAAATTCAGCTGTTTGTTAGATAATTGTGTTATTTTTTCTTGTGTTTTTTCGTTATGTTACTAAAAGGCGTATCCCAAAAATAATATTACCTAAGTTTTTCAACAATTTTTTTTTTTTTGCAAAAACAAAATTTAATTTTAGATCTCTGTCGCATTTTTCAACGCACCTAACGTACGTGTAATAACAATACATAGAATATCAGACATTCTTAGGATTTTTTTTTCAATTCTCCTAAGCAATAAACGTTGGGAACGCGTGTTAAAAAAAAGAAACAAAAAGGCATCCTTTTGATTATGGCCCAAAAATGTTGCCTTGAGGAATACCTCCGGAGGTGGTTCACGGAGCCGAGACAAAGGTGTAGCGTTACATACAAAAGGCTCCTTCTCGTTGCACACCTACCCTTGCAGCTTAGGGTTCGTTCAAAATAGAATATTTGAGAGGCACCACTTTTTCTTTCTTTTTGGTTGTTGTGTCGAACGCTTTTACTCGGTGGAAATTAGAGTCATCAACAAAAGAGAAATAAGAAACCCAATAATAGTGGTAAAGATTGCTTCACATAGGTACTCAAAAGTGCTTATAAGGCAAAGACGCATTAAGGATTACATTCTTTGCACAGGTATTACTGAAATTAGAGCAAATAGGAATTCAAATAGCGCTCAACACTTTATCGAATGTGTTTGTATAGTCATGACTTCTTGGGATTCATTATCATCAAAGTAAATTGATTTTCATATTATTTTAGTTGGCGCTCTATTGGTACTAGAATTAATTCGATATCTCTCAAAAGTCTTGATATTCTAAGTCAGTATGGATAAAGTTAATTAATGTTACTCAAAACACTTCTAAGTTTAAACATCTAAGATTATAATAATATTTGGGTTGAGCTCGATTTAGACCTCATTAAACTTGGAACTTTCTCACAGGCGTATTAATTTCCGTTTTATCCTGATATGAATACTATTAAATTACGCGGTGTCTAGTCTGGCTGGAATGTATGAAATATTCTGTTTTCGAGTAAACCTCTTTTATTTTAGGTTTCCATTACGTATAAATTAATAGATTTAACAGTAAATTCGTGGGACAGTAGTTTCAAAAATAGATGCTACCAAAAAAGTAAACGTGTGTTAACTGGGCTCAATAAACAATCTGTGTTTAATGATAATTAAATCTCCATTACCAAACTCATTTTCTTTACCATTGTGACTCAGTTAATACTTGTAGACTGTGTGATATTTTTAACATAGTGTAACAAGTCTGGAAGCAACGGTATTAAAATTCAAATGCTTTCCTCCACACGACACAGACACAACACACCAATTTTCTTCAAAAAGTCACTTGAAAATTGCGAAATTCCACTATTCTGCGCAAGTATAACGCGCCCTTACAAACACATAAGTGATGATTCGCACGTGATCGGAATGCGCATGTGATCCGGTAGATGGCGACACGTCATTCCTGTGTTATGGCTGAAGATAGGGTTGTGCCACAAAATAGATAGGTACAGAAGGCAGACTGCACAGAATGAGAGAAAACAGGCGCACTCAAACAGACTCATGCGTACGGTCCCGATCGAATGCCAATCGCGAGTACACTAGCACTCACTGTACGTGGAACATGTCTATGTGTACGTGAGTTTTAGCTCGTTGTACAGAGCTGACCTTTTGTATGATTGATACTATGGATGTGCCAGGCGTTTTGATTTGTAGTTATTTAGTGCTTCGCTTGCTTTATTATCGAGATTTACTGCCACTATTTTATCTTGTCGTTTTCAATATTTTTCCGACCCTTTTTCGTAGTTCGTTTATGGGATATTTTTTATTAAAAGTATGCATCAGTTTCTTAATGCAATTTATTTTGCAAAATAGTGTGTCAGGTATAAATATAGTTCTTTATAGTTTTAAAAACAGGTCTTAGGTACAAAATTTCTTTAAGCAAGAGTAAAATATGATTTGTAGATATTTAAAAACTATATTCAGGTAACTGTATATTATTTGCTACGCGTCTCGTGTATGCGCCATGCTTTAAACGTATAATGAAAACTAATTGCAGTTACCACCATTTATTTTAAGCACCACGTTTTAAACTACAAAATGGTGGCAATGTATGGCACGTAGCTAAAGTGGGACATTATACATAGTGTCCCATATAACATGTCGCGTTAGTACCAGAAAAGATTAAGGATTATTCTGCAACGCAGCTTGCTGAAGGAAACTACAACTTTCCAAAGATATGCAATTTTGTACAATGCTAATCTTACCGTAGCAGAAAGTATTTGTTTTGCCTTCAACATAAATGCATACCTAAATAAATAAAGTATCATTTTGAACATTGAATTTACAAAGAAAAAATAAAAACATAAAATCACATACCTATTAAAACAACGTTAAACGATGTAACCTCCGCTAAAAAACAATATTGGAACATTTTTTTACCAAAATCGGCTTCCAAGCCGCCTTTGACACAATTGGCTGCTAACCCCATCAAAAATAACAACGAACCTTTTATTTGCCATTATTCCAATTTTATTATACGAAAAATAGGACACCATATTGTTAAACGGTATTCTGGATATATCCGGTTATATCTCGTATACGGCGGTCTCGGTTACGATCTGCAGATATGATTAATGACGAGTGAACCATCATATACGCTCGGTTTTTGCCACAGTATACATATATGGGTCTCAAATGGACTGCTTCCTCTGTTACATAAGCGTTTTGGCTTTTGATCATCAACGCTATTATGTTAGACTGTGAAATATGGAGATGTATTGCTGCTTATACGGACAAGTTGGGGTGTAATTTGCTTGTTTAATGCGGGCTATCTTTCACTTGTCAATTGACGAACCCAGAGGTGGCCGTCCTTAGTGATTTATGAAAGCTAGTTTCGACATTAGGTCTTTAACCTTCAAGCGGACGCTCGATTATTTCTGAACGGCGGCAGCGCTGGTGCGTATTCTAAAAGACCTATGGGATAAATCAGAGAGATGAAACACTAATCAATTATCGCCTTTACTTCTTTGTAGTTATATGTTCTATCATTAGCTTTGGACATAAAAAATCTTCAACCTTCAAAATATTGTTAGTCAAATTTTCAAATAAAAAACACTCAAAAACATAAAATCTAGCTCTTTCTCTTGCTTTCGACATATGCGCCGCGACTAAAATAACGGCGATCTGTGCATGTGTGCGAGTGATAGGAGGAGGGGTGGGGGGAGGGGGCTGTTTATTTAGTACACACTGAAACAATAACAGGCTTCTAAGGATGGGAAACGCATACGACGACAATTAATAAAGTTATAACCGAAAGTGTTTTGAGTGCGGTCTATTCGACGACGCGCGACTGCTTGAAGTCGAACTTTGCGTGAAGGTTAAATCGTGGAAGTCGTTGTTTTTTTAAGATTTATCACGGTTACAGTCTTGCTGCATGATAAACTTGAAGTAATTTCGAGAGGCAGTAAGAAAGTGTCTCATGATTAAGGAAATATGACAAGTTTTTATTTAAAAAAATTTTTACCACATTCCTTTTTTTTGTAGTACAAACGAAATAGTATAGTCATAAAACAGTCTGTTTAGCCATTTACCAAATATGTTAGGGTCAGCTTCCAGTCAAACCGGATACAACTAAATACCAGTATTGTACATGGACCAAACTACCTATCTGATCTGCACACCCCAGTTACCTCCTTGGTAACACGATACCACTTAATAAGACTAGTTGACAAACTTATTGGCTCTTGACTACCCGTAACGACTTAACGTGCTTTCTGAGGCACGATATATAATGGATGGTCACCCATCCACGAACCGACCTCGGAAAGCGTAACTTAACCATAGATTAAAACACGAGCTTCTAAATAATATTAATACCTAGTCATCATATCGTTTAATTTAAACGATTTATTAGAAAAATATTCTATTTTATTTTTTACCACAATAATCACTTAAATCCTATCCTGTTCACCGGTGTGCGGTGGAATGCCACAAACATACGAAAACAATTTTGCATCAATTTGCGAGCCCGTTAAACAGATAGTTGGTTTGTTCCGAGGTAATTTAATTATGTTTAACATGGAAATAAGAGCAGGTTGCCGTATTTAAAATGCAATTCGAGCTCTTAACTGCGAGCGCACTGGATTTGGGGTTTATTTTTCTACTTGTTTCATAATAATTTACAGTATAAAACGGGACTCATTCTGAAATTACTGTAGATGATCGTTTTTAAATAGATTCTTGTTCAGACGAATGCTTAAAATGTAAAAATATTGAACTACAATTTTTATTAAATTTTTGTATCGCCCTAACCATGTTGTGCACTACCTATTAATTAATTACATTAGTACATTGAAACAAAAAGAAATGTGTAAAAGAGTTTTAACTTCGAACAAAAGATATTTTTTGTTTTAATTCCTTTTTTCAAGTTAGTTTAAGTAAGTACCGAAACACAGTGAGCCACTATCAAAAAACAAACTCTTAAAACGCCATTTCCTACCTACACTCTAAAATAAACGTTTTATTCTGCTATAAAAGAAACAAACTCACAATTTTGTTCTCTCTTTCAAAGTTCATCTTTGAAATCTTTTGGGAAAACTGTGTGCACACTCCATCTCGCTTCAAAGACTTTGAAAGTTTTGTCTACGAACCAAAGAGAGCTTAAAGTATTCTAAGTAGTTTGTATAAGGTAAGTATTTATATAACTTGCGTGTGTAGGTAAGCTTGGTGCAGGTTGTAACATTGTTAGGAAACTTATTAGTTCTAAGGTAAGTTTTGCGTTGAAATTAGTATTTCACTTCGTTTTAGTAAAGATTTTTCTCTTTAAAATATAAAAAATAAGATGAAATAAAAATCTTTGATCTGGTCAGTGACGTTCTTTATTTAAAATTACTTTATATCAAACTGTAACCATAATTGTATTTGTTCTTTATTCGACCATGTTCTTTCAATTTTTTGTTTCTCACCGCAGCAAAGTTCATTTGAAAGTCTGCTTTTATTTATTTGGACGACCATAAAACCAGCAGACGTCGATAAAACATTCAGACACTGCTCCTGCTTTACCAAAATCACGTATTCCTCTCGAATGTTCTATTCACTTACGAAGATCAAACGAAGGTCATGAAGGCAAGATTCCACGATTATTAATACTGCTCATTTTGAACATTCAAATGCAAAGTGCACCCGTGTTCACACATGTCACACCGTAGCAGCGCTAATGCGCTAAATAAATTCATGCTAGACACGTCACAGTTCGCAGGTGTGTTCCTAGCCTGAGATATTATGTAGATGAGGGGAATAAATTTATTATAATAATTCTCTAAAATCTTTTTGGTTGGCGAAATGAAAATACAATGGGAAGGATTAGTTGGTTGAAGACGGTAATGACGGTCTTTCAGTGAATTGAAATGGTCGAGCTTTTTGCAAATGCTTTGCTGGCTGAGAAAATGTTTTAAGATGGGAATTAACTAGAACTGGAATACCTTACCTTTTAATTCTTAGATTCTTAGATTTGTATAATTCTCAATGGATACAGTATTGCTGTAGAAACACCGTATTGCTTGCTTATGCTTGGGCCAATCTAATTATCCCAATCTATGGGAAGGATAAAAAAAAACCCACAACAGAAATAAAATCGCCATAAAAAACGAAGAAGGCAGAACTAGCAGTAATGGAATTAACTCAAATACGTTCCAATAAATTTAACCTAATAGTGGCTCGCTTTTGTCATTCCTGGAAACGGATCCCATTGGCACACACAAACATACGCGCAGTCTATTCTGTGAAGATAATTGAATAGATTATTAGCGACCCCAAGGACCGAGCATCGGTGGGGAAGAAATTGGGCATAGTTTTATTCAGAATAGTATGAATCGGACATGTTATAGAACGAAGAAAGAATGGAAAGTGCACAGATGTGTGTTTCACATCTGTGCACTTTCCATTCTTTCTTAATTAATTATTAAAAAATAAAAACTAAAAAAAAAACAACCGACTTCCTTAAAAAAAAAAAACACTACAAAGTCAAAAATAACTTTAATTTCGGAATTCGGTGTCTGTATTTAAGGTTTTTGCCACCGACTTCCGAAATTAAAGTTATTTTTGACTTTGTAGTGTTTTTTTTTAAGGAAGTCGGTTGTTTTTGTTTTTGTAAAAAGTTTTTATTTTAAACTTTTTATTATGGTAAATACCCCCCACTAATCTAATCGCGTTATTCGTTCATTTGTCGCGCGAATACTTAATGCAAACTTAAGACTTATATGGTTTTCACATGGACCCCATTGTCCGAATGAAGCCAAATCAAAACGGGACCATTCGGAAAGCACCAGCTTTCAAATAAAAAAATCATCAAAATCGGTTCACCCAGTCAAAAGTTATGAGGTAACAAACATAAAAAGAAAAATACAGTCGAATTGATAACCTCCTCCTTTTTTTGAAGTCGGTTAAAAACGGAAATAATAAAACGCTTTATGAATTTGATATGGTTAGTTTACTTGACACAAATGAGTTAAATTGTGTCATATAATTATGCATGTAAGTGATGCATCAATAACGCATATACAATGCTCTCATATATAAGTACAATTTTTGGTCGCACTGTCATTGTCAGTTCGAAAACTCGAATTATTTTTTATTTCTAGTATATACTTTTACAACCCCACTGCCGCCTGATTGCGCACGGTAGGACTTACTGCCGCCGTGATGCCTGGCCATGCTGCGCTCACAACCCCGCTTCGCGCCGCCAGGGGCTTCAGTCGTCGTCGCATCACGGATGACGCTAATTTTCTCATCAGACAGACTTTATTTCAGATTCAGATTTATCAGAGATCGTTAACTAGAATACAACAGATTCATACCAGTAAACGTCTATTATTTCTAAGCCAATAAATAAACATTACACAGTGGCAGCAACCGGCACAAACATCAAGGCTTTTCTCATTAATACTCTTAACTTGAATTTCTAAATATAAACCATTATTATTTGCTAAGTACCAAGTCTACAAAGTCTTCAAAGTAGTGCTGTGTCAAGCAGTTGGGACTAAAATAATTAGAAGTTACTTTGACACCGCCCAGGGCTGACAAAGTTGGGAGATTGTTCATTCATACATAAATAATGGTGCAGAAGGTAGATGTTCGAAACATTTTATCACGTAATTAATTCATGGGGTGTGGTTTTCTTTTTTAACCGACTTCAAAAAGGAGGAGGTTATCAATTCGGATGTTTATATGTTTTTTTTTTTTTTTTTTTATGTATGTTCGGCCATAACTCCGTCATATATAGACGGATTTGCAAAATTCTTTTTTTATTCGAAAGGGGTTTAATCCGAAATGGTCCCATATAAGTTTCATATAGATCTGATGATGAGTTCGGGAGACAGACACCGGAACTCTTTAAAAAATGACAGGAAATCAACCGCGATTTCTGCTATCGCATAAATATGCATTGTTTGGTTGGAATTAGTGCAGGGTGAATACCACAACTAAAAATTTAAAAATAAAAACTTTTTTGCAAAAAAAAACAACCGACTTCCTTAAAAACACTACAAAGTGAAAAATAACTTTAATTTCGGAAGTCGGTGCCAAAAAATCCATAAATACAGATCCTAAGACACCGACTACCGAAATTAAAGTTATTTTTCACTTTGTAGTGTTTTTAAGGAAGTCGGTTGTTTTTTTTTGCAAAAAAGTTTTTTTAAACGAAAGACTCTTTCTAATATTGTTAAAGGAGCCGTTTGATTTTCATAAAACATCTCATCAACATGTTCTTCCTAACCTTTTCCCAACTATGTTGGGGTCGGCTTCCAGTCTAACCGAATGCAGCTGAATACCAACATTGAGCGACTGCCTATCTGACCTCCACAATTCAGTTACTGGGAAATACGATACCCCTTGGTAAGACTGGTTGTAAGAGTTTCAGGCTTCTGACGACCCGTAATGACTGTCAAAGATCCACAATGGCAGCCGAGACCAACGGTTTTCCATAAAACATCTAGGCATGATAAAATAACAAAATTATGAAACTGTATAATGGCACCCTTTTTACACGCTTTATATTAGCTTCACTTGTATGTTTGTATGTTTCTATGTTTGTTTGTAACCGACTCCTTATAGCACGATTTTGACCCACTTTAAACGACCAGATTTCATTCAAACTTTGCACACCTGTCAAGGACCGATGACAATGCAATAATTTCATAAATTTGTGCCATTATCCTTGCCAGGGTTACCAGGACAGCAAAAAAAACTGTCTTTGAAAACTACGCTGACATACGTCACAAACTACGCTGACATACGTCTCAAAATTCGAAACACCCTAAAAAATTGAAAATAAATAATAGTTTAAAAAAACTAAAAAACACGCTTCTATTGCAAACCAAACTAAAATGGTGCCTGATATCAATAAAAAAATACCTTAAAAAGCACCCCACGCTTTTTTCCATTATTTTGTACTTTTAGTTTGGTTTTCAATGGAAGCGTGTTTTTTAGTTTTTTTTAAAACTATTATTTATTAAAACCACACATATTTGATCACAGATTCTGAGAGTTCATTTTCATATTAAAATCAACATAAAAACCTCATCTGATACGACATGGAACTTGAGAAGATAAGGACCAAAATCCATAAAAGGTAATCGATATGTCGAGTGTCAATAATATCATTGAGAATGAGAATAAAATCCCTCACGTACTTTTATAGCAAAATATTATTTTGACGCTTCCACCATTCGAAATTCTTCATACATATTAAGGGTTCGTCTCATGAAATATTTGAGCTGTAATGAACAGCTACGTGTACGAGTGCCATGTATCTTGAACTCTGTTCTCAAAGTAAACATTAGACGTGTCTACTTCCATTTGCTTTTCTCTGTTCTTGCGCTTAGAGTGTAGAAAGCAGGAAACGAAATGTCATGAGTGTACACTTTTCTTAAATAGTACACTCACTAAGTACTAACTAACTAACTACTTAAGTATTACACTGTCAAACTATAACTTCGTTTACTTAACTAAATCCATAAATAATAGCTTATTAATGCTATGTTAAGGGGAATGGGAAAACCGCAATGCGTCGGTTAATACTGTAATAATTTTAATAAATTCCAGATTGATATCCGTAAATGATTAGTGAAAATTTAAAAGCTAAGTTAAAAAAACTTATCTTAAAATAAAAAGTAAAGTTTTGGATTCCTACCGAACTTTACTCTGTTCCGGTGGCGCACTAGTGAAAATTTTAATGAAAAATTCGTCAAAGTAACTAAGAACCTATTAAAAAAAGGACTAATATCCAATACAAAATCATTTATATTTCACAAATACACCCATGTAAAATTTATACCAGATCACAAATTATTTATATAAACGTTATTAAATTATTACAGAGCAATCAATATTACATTACATTACAAAAAGCAATAGGTCAGTATTATTATATAGCTAGAATATTAATTTCCATATACGAAGAAATAGTTTAACTCGTATGTGGCCCTCAGTAATCCATTGTCAAATTTATGTATTGTGTTCATAAAGACTTTCTCATGACTGCGTCAAAGTCGATGTGCCCTGTTTTCGGCAAACATTACGGAATACATACAAACGGCAAACATACGAGACGCACGTTAAGGTAGACCCGGTATATACAGTATGTAATTTAATTAATGCTCACTATGGAAGTTATTTTTAATCGATTTCTGTCATTTTTAATATAAGGATCATTTGCAAAAAAAATTACGAATATTGCAGTCACTCTTCCACTGAACAGTTAAAACAAAGCAAAATGGACGAATGGAATGGATAGATTTGTAATGTGACCAACATTTTCTCCCACAATCAATTATTTAATTTAATAATTATACAATATTTTATGCATATTTACAAAAAATCTGTATGTGTATCATGATCATAACATAATTTATTGTAATTGAGGTGCCGTGTGCTTTAATTTCGGGACATGTTCTAAACTTTATATTACTTATCCAATACTTACATAATCCAAGACCCTTTGCCACCCGTACTATACATTCTGCTGCTTATTCCTCACAGCTATGAATACACACAGAATTCGCAATTAATCTTCCCATGTTTGTTTTGGTGTTGCCAGTATTTGCGCTTAGTTCGCTTATTTAGATTTTCGTGATAGAAACACTTTAATATTTCTTATTCATTAAACCGTTCTGGAAGTTTTGAATTACGTTGCTTACGTGTTGAGAGATTAAATAACTTTGTACTAACTTGGGCCGTAAGTTGAGTGGCTTTTTGTAAGAAAGCGGAGAAATCCGATGAAGTTTTAAACCATTACTATGAAAAGTTATAATTGTTCGTTTTTAATGAAAAACGCGATGACGTGATATGAAAATTATGGATTAGTAAACTATTAGGTAGGTTATACTGCTGAGACTGCTGAGATTTTTAAAAGTTCCTTAAAAATTAGGTTACTTT
Source organism: Aporophyla nigra (assembly GCA_947507805.1). NCBI lineage: Eukaryota > Metazoa > Arthropoda > Insecta > Lepidoptera > Noctuidae > Aporophyla > Aporophyla nigra. The sequence goes on along the minus strand of OX382301.1, from coordinate 18,923,288 downwards.
GGAAGGACCGTAGTCGGTTCGTGTTAAATACTGATATTAAATTGCATTTGGCTAGACTAGAAGTCGAATCTCGCAACAGCTAAGAAGAAGCTAGACAGGTGAGGCTAAATATATAGAATATTGTAGAGAAATAAATCGCAGTTTTAAATGCGCAAAAATTCTTCAGGTCTAGCCAAATGACATAGAGCTAGCTGGGATATTGTAAACTCAACTGTTTACTTTGTGGTCTTGATAAACGAAAATTCAAAATGTATTTTACCTATTTTTCCAGTACGTACATACTTTTATAATACTTGGAGAAATCGCAAAAAGATAAATAAAACTACAACGTCATCAATCAGTCATGACATAAGCACAAGACCTAAGTGAAAACTAGTCTATTACTCCCAAAGAATGTCACCAACAAGATAAATTCGAATGCAATTTTTCATCGCAACACGCTAACGATATGAAAGGACCATGGAAGCCAAACGTGTCACAGGCTAGAAAGATGACTTGATACTGTAAGACCAATGCTGATAGGTAAGCTTGATAAACGACATCTGAGGACCACTACGTGCCAGCTCCAGCAATGACAGGTTTTTTTTTAAGCCTACCTTCTTGGAATAATAAGTGACGTCTATGATGTATAGAACAATTTGTTGAAAATGGAAACCGGTCCTTTGAGACTGAAATTCGTCTACGAGGTTCATTTTTTCAGAATTCTCTGAAGTGTATCTGTTTTTCAAATTTTATAAGATACTGTCAACGACATTGGGATTTGAATAGATTTCAGTGTTTTTTTTTTATATGGCGTTTATTTTCATAAGATTTGAGAATGTATAGGAAAATTACCAATTCATGTTCTAGCGCCAAACAAAATGTTTACTCCCGTTATTGAAATGGATGGTTGGATTATATTGAATAACTTATTCCAAACAACAACAAGTTATACAACCTTATTTTTAATCCTCTATTGAAAATTTAACAGTTGAAGCTTCACCACGAAATCCTAGCAAAACAGTGCTGTAACAATAAAATTCTGCGCGATTATTCGCGTCCATTAATTCACTTTTACAAAATAAATTGTTGGAGGAAAGTATTTATTTCGATTGTTGGAACTCGGTGATTGCATAACGCAGTATTTCGACTGGTAGGTAATCAATTAATCTTTCAACAATGGGACAGGCTGATGACATGACTGCGTACAATCAATTATTTAGTACTTGACTCATTGACTGCGGATTTCTGTATTGATTTTAGATTATATGTTTTTCTTTGGCAGCTGTTTAATGAATGGAAGAAATTAGTAGTAAATTAATTATATAATATGTCAAAATATAAATGAAAGAAACAGACCTCATATTCCATGGGTGTCCAGTAGAGCAATGATGGCCCAGTGGTCGTGGGTTTGAATCCAGGCAGGCGATTTACTTTGTATAAATAATTTCATTACCACTGCTCTCAAAATGGTGAAGGAAAACATCAAGAGGAAATACATGGCGTCTCAGAACCAAAAATTGAAGACAAGCGTCATCTACCAACCCGCATTAGGCTCGCGTGGTAGATTACAACCCACTCCCTCTCACCGCGAGGAGGCCCAACAGTGGGTACAAGAGCCACGTGGGGGTGATCTTATTGAAGAGTAGAACTCTACAGCACATTACTTAACACAGAAATCGTACTCAGGACCACAAACTAAGCAATTGTTAGTTTAATGGCTCAGTGGAGACTGCAGGTTGAAGTTATCGAAATAATATTGAATCGTCCTCAAATATCACAAAATACACCATCTGTATATTGAATCTTAATGTCTAAGCTGACTGATAACGATCGTCTTCATTACCAACATAACGGCTTATATTAAGTTTCAGAACACTTACATATTTCAATAATTGATTCCTCTAACCGATATTGGCTGATAGAGGCGATATATTCTCTCGGGTCACTTTTGACCTATTTGAACTACTTCACCCCTTCAGATTGGTTTTATTCCAATTTAACTTTCTTTAACAGCTGTAACGACTAACTTTATCGATAGTTCAAAATTATTAAAATTTTGGACTGGCTTTTAGAGTTACAACCCAAAGGGAGTATGATCTATGGACGTCTTTAAGTGACAGGGTTAAGAAAGAATATTTGAAGTAAGTTGTTTACGTATTTGATGGACAAAGATCGTCACTCACTGGACACCTGAGGGAGGTCATCGCCGTTGAGGTAGACTACGGCGAAGGCAGAGTCACAATCTATCAAATTCAAAAGAAAATTTGGGATAAAATTTGGGACACATATACTTCAGATTTTTTAGCGAATTACCTACACACCTTGAAATAGATGATATATTAAGATAATATTTAAAATAGTTCTAAGAACGAGAATACGCACAAAGTACGCATTTGTACATATATAAGAAAGTATTTCATTGTGATAACTGTAAAAATGTACGGCTATGTAAGGCTTTCCTCCTTTCCCGTTCATTTTACAACTTTGTTCCGTCTTGGCATGATATCGCCCTTGCGATCTTAACTACATCCGTCATCCCAGCTTGATATATAACGAATAAGATCCTTAAAACTTTGGCCTCCAACTTCCTTATTTCATTCATTATCAGATTCATCTGACAAAAAATCTACATTAAAATCTCATTGAAACCCAAGAAAACAGAGAACAACATTAAAAGCGCATAAATTCAATAAAAGTTGTTGATTGGTTAAAATGATTTTACGCGCTTTCTACGTCACTGCTTCCACTACTGAAGTTTTAATGCAATATCGTTTATGGAGTTAGTCACCTAATGGCCCGGAAACTGATCGGAGGTGCTTGAACGCCAAGAAATAATACACTTTTAAGACTTAAGTTATCTTTCCTAAATGCGCTTAACTTTCTAAAGAATGTTCCGCACATTTTCGTGACACTTTATGGATTCAAGTGAACGTAATTTTTAATTTCGTGCGATGTTCTTATTTTTGTGGTGGAAGGAATTTTTAATATCAAACGTTATTCGCATTGAGATAAAAGAAAAGAATGTAATTTAGGTGAAAAATAAATATTTTATAAAAGGAAAAAAATATTTTTGTTCCTGAAACCTCTACCTCAGATTCTTTCTTCAGTTCTTTGGTAAAAGTAGAACAACGTTACTTGGCATGTCACATAAGCTGTGGCAGTTGGCAATATACTAATGAATGAAATAGTACCAATTTCTCTCTTAATAAATACCGTTTATTGTAAACCTAAAATTACCGATGAAATACGAATAAAGACGTAAAAACTTTTTACAAAAAAAAAAACAACCGACTTCCTTAAAAAAAAACACTACAAAGTCATAAATAACTTTAATTTCGGAATTCGGTGTCTTAGGATCTGTATTTAAGGTTTTTGCCACCGACTTCCGAAATTAAAGTTATTTTTGACTTCGTAGTGTTTTTTAAGGGAGTCGGTTGTTATTTTTTTTTTTGTAATATGTTTTTATTTTTAAATTTTTAGTTATGGTAGACACCCCGCACTAATCTAATCACGTTATTCGTTCATTTGTCGCGCAAATACTTAATGCAAATTTAAGACTTATATGGTTTTCACATGGCCCATTGTCCAAATGGAACCAAATTAAAATGGGACCAATCGGGAAGCACCAGCTTTCAAATAAAAAAAAAATCTAGTATGCACTTTGTTGGATTCGCAATGTTCTGTTCTACACCGAAAGTTGAAAACTCCTGCCACGTATGTACGTAGTCGTAACGTAGTCTAATTGTTCAACACCAGACATAGGGTAAGTCAGGGAGAGACGCCTATACGGTATAGATGCCTACTAAATTTAAAAAAATTAATAAAAATTTGGCGTTACCCGAACCGCATCATACGTCAGTTCGAAGCTAATGTCAGTGTGGAACGTTTTTATATGCAAATTACGGACTTTTAGTTAATATTTTCGTGTTTTTTCGTATAATAAGGTAAGTGTACTTAATTAAATTGTAAGAATATAATTTTGAGATAGATTGCAGTACTATTTTTTCTTTAATTCAATACTTAAATAGTATTAAATTGTTTCATAACCTAACACTGTGATCTTGTTTTGTTGATAATCCACCATTTTTAATTGTAACTGTTTTAGGGTGCTTTCCGTGTCGATAGGCATCTTTCCCTAAGAATTGGGAGAGATGCCCAATGATGTTTCAGTGTTAGATGCCCAATAAATATTATTGGTTTTTTATTTTTTTAGATGCCGAATGAATATAAAAGAAGACCTACTGGCGCGAATAGAGCTACGTGGAGTGGCGAAGATTTAGAAAAAGTCATTACTCTTGTACAAAATACTTTTTTTTTTTCAAAACAGATTTTTTTTCAAAACAGATTTTTTTCCTTGCATAGAGTTCTGTAAGGAATATTGTATTCTGATAATAATAATAATTTATCTACACAAAGTAAAGCGTCTGACTGGGATCGAACCTACAACTCGTAAGTCGCGCCCGCCACTTACCACTGGGTTAGCACTGCTCTTCTATTTGCATGCACAATGAATTTATACCAATATTGATTCGAGCATTGAAGACAATCATATTTCTTTACATGATAGCTCACCAGAAAGGGACATAGAATACGAAATTCTTGGAGATATTTGCGTAGTGTGTGGAGAGTATTATAACGCCACTAAGAAGAAATGCGACTGGTTACAGTGTGTTGTTTGCCAAATGTGGTTCGATGAAGACTGCAGTGAAGATCTAGCGAAATGCCTAACGTGTGACGTCTGAATCTTCGCAAATTACTAGTGGACATTTATCCTTAATATCTATGGGCAACTCACCCCCATGTCTGGGTGAGATGCTTATTTTTATTATTAAAAAAAAAATATTTATTAAACTGAAATATGTTGCAATATTGTTCAAAATTTAATCTGTATGGCATAAATAAACAGTGATTCAAATGGACTACGCATATTTTATTAAGTATCTTACATATATAATTAAATAACGCTTTTTTTTTAAACTATAGGCATCTCTCCCTGACTTACCCTAATCATCTTTTCAGCCGAAAGACGTTCTCTACTAGATATAATTCTCCCTAATTTGGGAGGGGGATTGCCTTAATCACCACGCTTGGCAGCCGGGTTGGCGATCGCAGTATGGTAGTACAATGCATAGCGAACGCTGCTGCCCATTCTCTAATAAGTCCCTTAGTCGCCTTTTACGCCACTCACAGGAAAAATTAGATGGTGTTATTCTTTACATCCAGCACCACACGAAAATGTTTAATAGTTTCGCTATTAAGGCGATCAAATCCATAAAAAAAACAATGACCGACGTAACTATACAAGATGCAGTTTTGAACCTGCAAAACATTTCAGGAGGTTGTTATGAGACTCGTAAATAATCATATAACAATACGATACCTAGTCAATAATCAATAATACTTTTTATTTTAGATTTTTCAATTTGATTTTTTCAGAATAACTCTGGATGGGGAGCGCGGCTTTGGATCTATAAAAGAAATGTCGGTTGCGTTTGTTTGTGTGTGTGTGTGAATGCGCAGTTTAAGGACACGTACAGACTGGCCGCGTTTTAAAAAAGGAAGTTCACACTTATCGATTTCCGTAAATAAAAATAAAATAAAAAAACCTGCCCATTTTATTGTTGATTCGGGTCCAGAATCACTAACATAATTACTTCCTATAATGTTTTGCAGATCCATAACCACACCTTGTATACTTTTAATTCCTAGAAAAATTATAACTGATGTACTAGACATCAGAATGCTCACTGGACTCATTCATCGCAACGCTTTTAACTCCAATGAGACGAATTAATTGCTGGAATCAAATGGAAACTTCAAGATGGTTCGCGATCAGTAAATCAATCGGTTACCCGCTCCTCGAAGGATTCAATGCATTATTTATAAAGTGAATTAAAGACTGACTGAGATTTTTATCTTATTTCTTTTTAAACGCTCTGAATTAATCTTCTCTTTTTGGAGCTTCCATCAGGAATATTCTTGGATTGAAAAATTTGGTGAATAAAATAATTTATTTGTTTTTTGTTTTGGTTGTTCATTTTTTTAAGAAAGTTAATTATGTACTGCGGTATGTAATTATAATTGTTTTAAATTGTTTACAACCTGGATTAAAATATAATAATATGCTTTTGATCTTGGTAGTGCGTTCCCGTGAGATAACTTCCGACCTCCACGCTGAAAAAAGCTAGCTTAAAATAAATCCCGTTGATTTATGGTGTTATTTATTTATTTAAAATTTCGTTCATAACACCCTTTTTTTTTCCTGGATGGGAAATCATCAAATGACTTCTCCCGCTCTGGGCGGAGCGGGAGAGCGTGTCAGACTTTTACTGAATAAACCCCACCCGGGTTCCTTCAGTTGCCCATGTGCCAGGGTCACGGTATCTCTTTCGAACAATCTCGCGACCCTGGCAGGTTCATAACACCCTAACAGCTATAATGTTCCAATGCGATATTACTACTATCATCATCATCATCATTTCAGCTGAAAGACGTCAACTGTATGACATAGGCCTTCCCAAAAATGGGAGGGTTCGCCATAATCACCACGCTTGGCAGGCGGGTTGGCGATCACAGTATGGTGGTGAAATGCATAGGGAACGGTGCTTCCCATTCTCTTGTAAGTCCCTTTGTCGCCTTTTCCGACACCCACGGGGAGAAATGGGACTGATATGGGATTGGATACTACTATACATGTAAAAAACTACTACTTGTACTGTACTATATGTGTAAAATTAGTTAAGTATCAAAGTATTTCATATAAGCAAGGTAGAAAACTTGCCATAGCAACCTATAGCAAGTACTTGTAATATTATTACAGGTGTGTTAGCCTTAGAACTTTGTTAGAGTACTCAAGTTGTAATCCCAAGATCCTCTTGCAACAATATTAGGAAATAATCTCTCCTCATAACAGTAATGCTTTTGAAATAATATTGTTAAATTATGTGGAAATTAGCGACCCACCCCTAATTCTTACAGGTGTAATGGCGTCATGTTAAAACATCAATGTGCCATATTTAAGATACCTTTTAATCATTATAATTCTTCTGTACGCGTGAATGTCATTGAACTCATAAACGGCTGGACTGGCTTCGATACAATGTATGGTGTGAGTTTGAGTGGTCTCTGGATAGTTTTGATGAACAATTGGATAGTTAGGTGGCATTGTTCATTTAGAACAACGTCTATCAGAAGGCCAACTCTGGTAATTAAAAATGTAAAAAATCTAGTCGCAGTCTCATCTCGGCGACGATCCAATGTCAAAAACTTGTCAAAAATGTTGGGAAAGTCGAGGTATTTTTGACAGATTAAGACTGCAATTAGACGGTGAACGTTCTTAAAATTACGAGAATGGCCCCTTTCGTGTATTCGCTAGTATCTTCAAATTTTTGTAGATATATTTCTGTATGTGTGAACTAAACTCCTTCTAAACTGCTGGACCGATTTTGAGCAAATTTTTGTGTGTGTTTCAGTGGATCCCTGAGTAGTTTAGATTCACAATTGGATCAGGTAAGTGAGGCTGAATCATCATCATCATCATCATTTCAGCCGTAAGACGTCCACTGCTGGACTTAGGCCTCCCCCAATTTGGGAGGCTTTGCCATAATCGCCACGCTTGGCAGGCGGGTTGGCGATCGCAGTATGGTGGTAAAATGCATAGAGAACGCTGCTGCCCATTCTCTAGTAAGTCCCTTAGTCGCCTTTTACAACACCCACGGGAAGAAATGGGGTGGTGTTATTCTTTACGTCCGGCACCACACGGTAGTGAGGCTGAATAAAGTATGTAAATAATCAAACATATAAGTATACTTATGGTATTTAAGACAGTCAAAGAAAAAACGTAATGTCATCATTCTCCTGTCCTTATCCCAATTTATTTGGGGTCGGCGCAACATATCTTTTTCTTCCACACTTCTCTATTAGTCGTCATCTCAGTCCATCCATAGTTTATTTGCTCTCCCTCTATTCTTAAAGCCATCGACATTCATACTCAATACTTTCCTCACAACATTTTCCTCATTCCTCCGTATCACGTACCTATACCATGACAACCGATTCCCACACAACTTTTAAGTTATTGGTGCCACTTTCAGACTTCCTCTTATAGTATACTCATTTCTTATTCTATCCATTCGTGTAACACCACAAATCCCTCTTAACATTCTCATCTCAGCTGCATGTAATTAATTGCCTTTCATTCATCCCTTTTGTGGCCCAAAGAGAAAACGTAATGTAACTGCGAATATTGTCAAAATGAGTGTCAAACAAATTTTCCTAGAGTTCTCCCAACTATGTTAGGTTCGGCTTCCAGGCAAACTTATAGTTGATTACCAGTAATTTACATTACCACCTATATAACTGATTACCAGTAATTTACATCAAACAACTACTACACGACCGATCCGATAGCCTATCTGACTTCCACAGCCCAGTTACAGGGTAGCACGACCTTCGTTAGTATAACTGGTCATCAGACTTTTGGGCTTCTGAACACCCGTAACGACCGTCAATAATTTTACGAATCATAGCCTGGATCGTGCTTTTCGAGGCACAGAAGGGTCTCGTGATGCAATGGACGGTCACCTATCCACAAAGCGACCGTGTAGTAGCTTAACCTTCAGTCAACCCGTGAACTGTTTTTATTTCATACTGAAACGTATTGTAATATATGCCCTATTGTTTTGCCTTTATATCACATAGGAACCTAATTACGAAAATTAACAAGCAATCCATTGATTAATTAAAATCTATAAAGCCCCTGTAAATGATCAAATTGTTTGTAAAATTTTACGTGTTTGTGATTTGACAGTATGCAGCTTTTTTTGACGCGTTTGTCAAACTGTCTAAGTGTTTGTCGCGTTTGTTATAAATCTTGATTTGCGTCGTATTTGACAAAAAAGTTTGACCATCAACAGCATTTACCGAACAACAATCTGTATTTCTCATTGTAAGCGCTTGGCACAACGACACGTTACGACAAGGAGAAAACCGAATCCACAAGAAAGCAAGTTAACAATGTTTGATCTTTGGTTTGATCGTTTAAGCTATTGTTTAATGGAAATCGGGTTAGAGATATCTTTATTTCCCATAAGAAAGATATTTCACTTACATGAGAAATGTTTACATAATCAAAAAAAAACATTGTTTTTGTAACGTACAGTTTTGAATTGTAATGTTTGACCAACTTTGACAAACAAATTTGATCGAAACGAATTTACAGGGCACTGTACGCAACTCATGTTAATAACTACCACGTTATTACAAAACATGATTATGCCAATGAGCTAAACAGATCACATTAAAATAAATGCATCAATATTAAATATGTTAATTTATAGCTCGCATCCACTACTATTGACATTGGAATAGCAAGCCAATAATTGTATTGGGTCCCGTTTCCACATCCATAACTGTGTTTCATCGTGTGATAAATGTGTTTATGTATATTGTAGGGGCATATCAAACACAGTGTTTGACACACAGGCGTGGTGGAAAGCGTACTGAAAGCTGTTTAGATTTATTATAGACACATCGAATTCTTAAAATACCACTTCTTATTGTTTTGGACATAAATTTAAATGTGATAAAAAAACGAAATACTTACTAGTTTTTGTTTAAACAACTATCCTACTAATTAAAATTATAAATGTGAAACTGTGTATGTTTGTTGCTCAATCAAAACGGCTGAACAGATTTGGATCGAATTTTACACATCATCATCCCGGTAGTCATGGGATAATTTCCGACCACCACGCGGGCAAAGCCACTGGCAAAAGCTACTGTAAAATATAAATATTTGAATAAGATAATTTATCAGTAAGTAAATAGAATACTTCGTTAAAACTTCAAGTAAATTCCTGTTCGAAATCAAACTAAAATAAGGTTATCTACAGACTTTACAAAATACACAAAATAGTTACGTCAAGAATTCCTAGGCAAGATTCAAAGTTTATTTCGATTTAAGGCTAGGTATTCGAAATCTTAACCTTGGGAAAAGTAGGTGGTATTTAAGTAATTTACTTCATGATATTGGAATCATGACTACGAATTTACAGAGGCTTTTATTTAACCACCTACATTCAAAATCCTTGAGATTTACGCAAATATCTTGAATTAAATAAATATTTGTTTGTGAGAAAACTGTAGTAAATGCCAAAGTTAAAAATATCGATGTGTTTTATTTTTTGTCTATTTTTTTCTGTCCACAGCTGGGCAAAGGCCTCCCCCATTACATAAATCGTTGCGAGTACTACGCACCTGACCTTTCTAAA